>JAUMIR010000001.1:250651186-253051186 GCA_030847615.1 Gambelia wislizenii | reverse complement strand
CACTCTCTGTGATTAATTTCTACACATCACATCATTTCAGCAGTACAGGCTTTCCCCCATTTCCTACTCCAGGGAGATTGCCAACAAACATGAATGTGGATTTAAAAAAAAAAATTAAATGTAGTCACTTTCTTCTAGTATATCAACAACTGGAGGAAGGAAGGAGCTGGACAAATGCTACAAGTAGGAAGCTGAGCACTGGTCATCTTCTAAATCACCACTGCTGGGAAAGTGGACCATCTTTTCTTTCAAAGAGGGTACAATCCTGTAAAGTGACCTCTTTGTCTTCCTGCTAGTCAGCTAAAACCAACATCTGCAAATGGAAGGCTGATTTATGCTTGTAAAGAAGAGGTAGGGATGACAAATCCCCCCATCTTTCCTCTACAAGGAGCTCCCTTTGAAGCATGTTCAGAAACCTCAGCTGGTCCAAAGACGTGCAGACAGATTGTTAACAGAGGCTGGTTCAGAGTGTGCACAACTCCCTTGGTACAACAGTGTCAGGATCAGATCCCTAGGCTCTTGTTCCTGCCGTTTTCACTCATTTTCCTGTGGCCTTGGTGTATGATGGGCCTAGCAGTTTGTGGGGAAGATGTATCTGTAACTGTTTAGATTTTTGCCTGGGAAAGGAGAGATAGGAGATTTTCAGAGGGGAACAAAAAAAGTGTTACTCTTTTGCAATCTTCTCTCCCACCCCTCTCCTTTCGCTGTAACAATAGAAAATAAAAATGTTTCAGACCTACCTTGTCCGTGTGTCCTTCCCTCAGCAGGGCAGCCCAGAAGTGAAAGGAGCTCCTTTTACTTCCTGGTTTCAAATGGCAGCCATTCTCATGAGAATACGAGCACACGGGAAATTCATAAAGTAAAAGCAAAATACACATCCAAAAGTTACAGCAAGCACAAAAACACACTTAAAACATCCCAATTAACCCAGGGAGGGTACAAAAAAGTGTGTCACTTACCTGGATGTCCCGATCTTACCTGGAAGTGTTATGGCACGGACCTCCCATTGACACTGGCATCGCGCCAGCATAATGGGGCACCATAGAATCATAGAATCACAGAATTGCAGAGTTGGAAGAGACCACACATCATTCCGTTACAGAAACAGAACAGGGGATCAATTCATGGCTTAGTCTGTGAAGAAAAAGAAGCACTGGCACAACGACAGCAGAACGGGAGCATGATGACACAGGAACGACATTGTCTGAAAGGGAAGCCCTTTAGCAACCTCCTGGCGTCCGTATCGTGCCATATTTAGCTCGTCTGAAAATCTCCGTTATGAAGCAGCTGCAATTAATGGTTTTCTCAGCCTGGGAAGAAGGTGGTTTTGGTTTAAAGAATGCTTGCATCAGGAGATGATGGATGACCAATGATTTTGCAGCCCACCAGATTCTGATGACTGTAATATATATATATATATATATATATATATATATATATGCTGTTATATATATATATATATATATGTGTGTGTGTGTGTGTGTGTGTGTGTGCTCCATTAGCTGCCAGTCTGTTTCCGAGCACAATTCAAAGTTCTGGCTATGACCACGTATAAGGCCCTCTATAGCTCAGGTCCAGGCTCTCTGAAGGACCATATGAAGATATGGTCCTTCACTTGACCCTATGAGACTACCTCTGGTCTAAAACCTTTGAGGGAGGCACTCCTTTCAGTCCCTCTAGAACTCCTTCCCTAGGCAGGCTTGGCAGGCTCCCTCCTTGCTGTCCTTTTGGCAACAAGTGAAGATCTTTCTATTCCAATGGACATTTGGGAACTAATGGGTTTACATATAAAGAACTTTATGTTTTAATACACTGTACTCCTTCTATTCTATGGTTTCAGTGTTTTAAACAGTTTTCATTCTACAGAAAGTTTAATACAATTTTAGTCTTTATTTTTCCATGTGTGTTTAGCTCATTTGATTTTTCTTGTACAGTTTAACCCCCGTATCCACGGCGGTTCAGTTCCTGGACTTACCATGGATACCGAAAACCATGGATAACAGCAAACCCTATTAAAATAAAGGACTTCTGGTACAAACATATCACAGAGTTACATTGGAGGACCTAGAAGATGCCTAGTGAGGATGTCTTTCTAGGCATTTTCCAGAAGGACTCTATGGTATGCCTCTCTTTTTTTTTTTCAGCCATGGATAACTGAAACTGTGAATATTGGCTCTGTGGATATCGGGGTCTGACTGTATTTCTTTTCATCTGTAAGCCTCCTTGAGTCCCAGTTTTGGGGGAAAGGCAGGGTATAAAGTGACAACTAATTGATGAATTGATCTTTCCTGCCCCAAGATATCTTATTCAGGAAAAAAAATAAAATCAAAACCTTTCTGCTGCTCTTCCTCAGTTCATAAAATCAGAATTTCCATGACTCAAGAAGACATGGCAACAGATGAAACAATATAATCATATCACATTACTCCCAAATCCTGTGTTCACATAGCCACATAAAGGCTATGTGGGGACTGTGTCAATCCCAACAATGTTTGAAAAGGAAGAGAGGAAGCAGCAAGAGAGTGAACGGAGTAAGGAGGCAGAGCATTTTCACTCCCAAGTATAGGAACTGCCAGTCTGGAGAGGCACACCATTGGTTCCAGCCAAGGTGAAGGCAATTAGCTCTGCATCTAATGTGATAACATCTCCCACACAGGCCAGAGGTGGGAGGGAGAGGGAAAGACCCTGACAAAATCCTCTTTTTGCTGACCTTCTTTGGAGCCCTGCTGATGGCTAATTTTCAAAAGTGCTACAATTGCCCATAACATAATTACTAATTAAAGGCATCTGATAAGTTTCTCCCAGAAGTCTAATAGTAACATCATCAGCTTTTTCTTTCCAATGTACACCCACCCACTCCCTTTGCTGCTCCCAGGTTACTAATTTGCAACAGGACCTACATATTTTCACAGTACAGAGATCTCTGCCATTTGGCAAAATCTTAAATGGGACAAGCAGAAATTATGGACAATGGGTTGCACCTTGGGTACCATTCAATCAACACTGGGTGCTGGTTTCAAGGGGAGAGTCAAAGCATGTCTGTCACTCTCTCCATTTGAAAGCAGTGGAGCAGAAACATCCTTAATTCCTGCCAATGGTGCCCATTTCAAACAGGCAACATCATGGGGCTGCAATCCTGCCACAGCATCTTCTGTGCAAATTACACTGGAGATACGACAGCCTGGTTCACTGATTCCAGCTAGGATGGTGGATTGGACTAACCAGGTTTGAAAGGTGTGTAGATCCATTGTGGCCAAGGTAGCCAAGAGTTCTAGCACTAGTATAAGACTTTCAGATAGAATTACTTACAAACAAGTCCCCTACACACACGCACGTACACACAGATATTGAGAGAGGGAGAGGGAGACTGCTGAGGCCAGTGAAGTGTACAGGGTGTCATATACATTCCAACATGACCACTATCAACCCAATAATCCTTCCCCTTCCCCATTATGATCATCACTACCATCACATTTTCCTAGCAGGTGTTCAGTGTGAGGAATGCATTCAGCATTCTTGGACATAGTGTAGTAATCTGTTACTTGCTGACTCCCTTTATTCAACTGGAGGAGGCACATCTTATATTTACTTTTCAACTTCAGAAAATTGCAGTTTATTTTTCTTTTTTCCATTAGACAAAAAAAGCAAAAGAATAAAATATAAGAACAAAATATAACTACCCTGCTTTCAGATGGATTTAAAAAACAAAAGAGAAAAATATAAGTACCCTTCAGTTTTATACTTTCCATGCATCTCTCTGATTACTTTTCTTTTCTTTTCTTTAGGAATTTCTCTGTTATTTCAAACACATTTTCCTAACATTACAGATCTACAAACTTCAGTATGTGCCACATGAAAATCAAATGCCTCACAAAACAGGGGCCTATGACTCTGATAACATGGGTGGCTGCTATCATATACCTCAAGCAACAAATGCTGTTGCCTCTTCAAACAAGAGGTTTCATTAAATAGTTGAAGAAAATGCTCAGCTAATGGTCATCTAAAGGGTTTCATTGAAAAGGATGACAGGAATACTTTAGCTGTTGTAGTTTAAGCAAAATCAGGAATGTTTTAATTTGATTCAGAAAAGAAACAATGTCAGTACCAATTGTCATATTTTCTGGAAGAGTATTCTAAAGTTGAGGCACCACCAGCAAGAAGACCTTCTCCTTTATTGATAAATAGCCTTTCATAGATTGTATTCAGATAAGGACTCCATTTAAGGCTTTAAAAGTGATAACCAAACATTTAACTGGGTTTGGAAGCAAATAGGGGACCTACATAATTCCTTAAGAAGTGGTTAAACATGGCTTCATCAAGATGAACCAGTCAGAGTTCTAGCTGCTGAATTTCATCCAAGCTGAAGCTTTTGAACTGTTTTCAAGGACAGCCACATGTTTAATGCATTACAAACATCCAACCTAGATATTACCTGAATATTAATCACCATGACAAAGGCTATCTCTATCCAGGAAAGGCCACCTCTGGTGAACCAGCCAAAACTGGTAAAAGGTATCGCAAACCACTGAAACCAAATGGGTTTTCAGCACCACTGTTGGGTCAAGGAGCACCTCCAAGCTGTTTGTGCACTTGCTCTTTCAGGAAGGTACAAACCCAATTAGAATAGATTGAATACCAACTTCCTCAAGGAAGGAATCACCTACGCACAGTGTTTTTCTCTCGTCAAAATTATTCTCAGTTTATTAGTACCTACCTATCCCATTGTTAAGTCCAGGCAGCAGTTCAGCATTTCCACAGCCTGGCCTGATTCAGATGACACTGAAAAAATAGAGCAGGAGGATATAAACTCATTCCAAATCCTTAATTCATCTCACCTAGCATCCATTAAAGGGCGCAAGGAACAAGATGGAACCATGCAGGACCCCACAGCTCAAATGTCATGAGGTTGAACATACTACCTTATGGAGCCACACCATAAGTGGAGCACAACCAAGATATTCCTTTACCACTCAGTCACTCAAACACATAGGGTCCAGCCCCCTCCCCACTAAAAAACAAGTTAGTGGTATCAAAAGCTTACAAGTGTTCAAGAAGAATCAACAAGGTCACACTTTCCATCTCTTTCCAGATAGAAGTTTTTTCTGCAGGGTGACCAAAGCTATTTCAATGCCAAACATATGTAGGTGATGAAATACACATATTTACAATCCTTCAAAAACAAGATGATGATCACCAATTTGTGCATATAACAAACAAACAAAAAATCCCAGCATATTTATATTAAACAATACTCATAAACAAACCAGCCAACAAAAATTCACATCAGTCAACCAAAAACAGAAAGTCTCAGGAATTTTTATTTTTTTTTTTTGAAAAGGTCCTTGTTCCATAGACTACTCAGAATAACTAGGATTTATTTGAATGTATGAAAAGATACAGTGTATGAGACAGCTGGGTTTCTCTGGGAAAGGCACTCCAGAGAGGTGACACCACAATGGAAAAGGTTCCATTTGTGGCAAGATGTTTGCCTGACTTCATTTGGCACAGACAATTGGAGCAAGGGCTCTGATCAACATCCCCTGGAGCATATGGGGTGACAGGTGTAGGGGAAAGCAGTCCATTGGGTTATTAAAACAAGTACCCCAGAAACAGAACTTACTGTGAAAGTACCTTTTCTGTTGTGGATGGAGGGTATCCTGATCTGGGACCCATTCACGCTGTAGAATTATAGCACTATTATTCCACTTTAACTGCTATGGCAACACACTATGGAATATTGGGACTGGCAGTTTGATCAGAGGCACCAGGGAATCTCCCTGGCTCAGGATTTTAAAGACCCATCCCTAAACTGCCAATCCCACGACAAAGGATTCCACAGGATGGAATACTGGCAGCTAAAGTGGAATCATCCATATACTGTATATAATTCTCTTGTGTATGTTGCCTTTTCCAGTGTGCTGATTGGCTGCTCAGGAAACACACCCAACCAATCACCACCCGCATGTAAATTCTCTCTCCACCTCACAATCCACTCCTGCTACTCAATCTGTGGCCCAGGTTGGGACTCAGGCAGTCAACTGGCAGCAGCAGTGGGCTGACTGTAACAGGACCCAGGCAGTCAACTGGTGGCAGCCACAGGCACAGCAGCAGCAAGGCAACAGAGTGAGTGGCCCTCAACAATTCCTGGAAAAGTATAGAATGCTGAGAAGGGGAAGGAGGGATTTAAAAAATCCACTGGCCTACCTTACAGGGTTGTTGTGAGATCTACCAGGCATTTGGGGGGAGAGTTTTTCAACAGCATATAGTATGCCAGGTCCACTAGTAGCTCTATAATTCTGTAGTGTGAATGGCCCTGATCTGGTTATTTCTTCCTACTAATCAATAGCCAGGGTCCATACAAATTTCAGGACGCTTCTCTCTATCCCACCACCATCTCAGGCTCATTTGGTGGTAACAAGGGAGAGGACCTTCAAGGTGGCTGCTCCCAGACTGTGGAACTCCCTCCCCAGGGAGGCCAGGGTGGCCCCATCTCTCCTCTTTTTGTCAACAGGCAAAAATAATTATTTTTTATTTTTATTTTTGTTTATTTTTTTAAAAACAAGTAAAAATATTTCTGTGTTGCCAGGCATATGCAATCTGATGTGGGTTAGGTTTTTAAATGCTGTGTGGCTTGGATTTTAAAGTCTGTATATGTTTTAATTATTATTTATTTATTATTGTTGTTTATTTATATAGTGCCATCTGTGTACAAAACATGGCAATTTACATTAAAACAAGCTTTATATTAAAACAAGCAAAAAACAAAAACAAAACCAAACATTGGGTCCTGCCAAAGGTGTACAATCTAGTATATACATAAGCATACACAGAAGGAAGGAAGGAATAACAAACATAAAACTATAAAATACAATTGCAAAACAAATTATCCAGATAACTACCCCCAAAAAAAACCACAACGCAACAACAATATAGTATGAAACAGCAAGAAAATGTAAGAATAAAACAAACCGACCAATACATGTGATCAGAATATACAAGATTACAAAACAGTATCAAACTAAAATTTCAAAAGCTTTGGAAAACAGAAAAGTTTTCAATTGAGATTCAAAAACAGCGAGAGAAGGAGCAGTCTGCAAATGTTCAGGGAGGGAATTCCAAGAATGTGGGGCAGAGAGTGAGAAAGGAAGAAGCCAGGCCAGGGGAGAAGAAACCCTTGGTTGGGTAAGAAGCCTAGAGTTCCTAGAATGCAGATCACAAGCAGGCTGGTAAAAAGATACGAGGGCTGAAAGATAGGGGGGAGCTAGGTTGTGTAGGGCTTTGAAAGTTAAAACAAGAAGCTTATATTGCATCCTAGAACAAATGGGTAACCAATGAAGAAATATCAAAAGTGGGGTAACATGATCAAAATGACAGGCCAAAAAGTTAACCTTAGCAGCAGAATGTTGAATGGGGATTAGAGGACTATGGACTTTTTCGGATGTGAACTTACTGCACAAGAAGGCTCGTAACAGGTGCAACGCTGCTGCACGGCAGGGGGCCTGTTTCGTACAACGCTGTCCGCCTGCCAAAATCAACTGTGTCAGTTCCACAAGAGACTGGAGGCAGCCATGCCATATTTGGCCATTTTTTATTCATGGAAGTTGCCCACCGTTGATTTCGGCAGGGAGACAGCGTCATACAAAACAGGCCCCCTGCCACACAGCAGCATCACGCCTGTTACAAGCCTTCTTGTGCGGTAAGTTCACATCCGAAAAGGTCCTAAGATGAGATAATGGAAGACCAGTCAGAAGAAGATTACAATAATCAAGGTGAGAAGTTATTAAGGCAAGAACTAAGGTCTTAGCGGAGGAAGAAGAAAGAAAAGATCTGATTTTAATAATAATAATAATAATAATAATAATAATAAATTATTTGTACCCCGCCCCTCTGTAAAAAACAATCGGGGCGACTTACAACAGTTAAAATACAGCAATACAGACTAAAACCCCTAAGCCCCACCCTCCCCCATAAAAAGATATTAAATTAGCATCAAACACACAACATTCATCTCTCACACATTATAGTTGATTCTGTAAAGTTATTGCTGGTTAAATATCAACAATCCATAATCAATAATTACCTTCTTTCATCATACAATCTTACTACATTCTGTACTTCCCATTAAATTATCACACCGAATTCAACTCATATCTTTCCTATCACCCTTACTCGAATTTACCGTTCAATTTTAACAACATGAAAACTAGGCTGAAATCGAAGCAGAAGTTACAACTTAAGTTTTGTATTATTAATCAATCAAGGAACCCCATGTTAGCCCAGACACCCCAAATTTCTCTGATTTTAGTAATTCACAATCTTTCTCAAATGTATTTGAGATGAAATAGAGAAAAGATTTGGTAAAAATTTATTTTACATAGTACTAACTGCCAGGCTCATTATTGGTTCTCGTACCATCAATAGAAGAGTGGTCTATTAAAATAATGGAAATTGTTTATTTAGAGATAATTTGACCCAAATAATAAAAGAGGGAAATGTAAATCCTAGGCAGGCTTAATCAGAAAAATATCCAACTGTATTCAATGGGTTTACTACAGATAGGTTTGCAGACTAAATTTGGCAATGGTGTAAAGAAACCACTGACATGTCTTTGCTACAGTCTCAATGTGAGGAACAAAAGATAAGGCAGAGTCAAAAATAAAGCCGCGTTTCTTTCAAAGGATAAATGGGAACATTGTTAACATAGATGGAGAATGAGAATGTATGTTGTAAAGAAGGTTTTGGAGGCAAAATAAGCAGTTCTGTCTTTGCCACATTAAGTTTTAGGCCACAATGAAGCATCTATGCTGATATAACTGAAATACATGTTGTAATATGGCATTCGATATCGGAAGAAAGTTCTGGAGTGGAGAAATACAGATGAGTATCATCAGCATAAAGATGATATTGAATACCATATGAACTGATAAGATTACCTAAAGATAAGGTATAAAGAGAAAATAACAAAGGGCCCAAAACAGAGCTCTGTGGGACCACAACAGAAAGGGGAAGAGAAGAGGATAGATGACCTCCCATTACCACGTTAAATGACTGACCTGAGAGATAACATGTGAACCAGCTGAGGACTGAATCAGTACACCCTAGGTCATGAAGTGAATCCAGCAAAAGAGCATGATCAACTGTGTCAAAGGCTGCAGAGAGATCAAGGAGGACTGAATATAGGCCTTTTGATTTGGCCTGAAGGAGGTTATCTGTGGTTTTTGTAAGAGCTGTTTCTGTAGTGTGCAAAGGGTGAAATCCAGGCTGAAAGGAATCCATTACAGAAATATGAGAAAGAAAGCCGAGACAACATACATAATCAGGATACTTCAAATCTTTCAAGAAGAAAGGCAGCAGAGAAACAGGGTGATAATTAATATTTTAATGTTTGTGGTTTAAAATTGTTTAATTTGTTAAATTATGGTTTGAAATTGTTAAATCTGTTTTTAATCTTTATATTTATACTTTTGATATTTTGTATTGTTTTTAAATTGGACTGTTTTAAACTCATTGTTAACTGCCTTGAGTCCCTATATTGAGTGAAAGATTGGGAGGATACAAATAAAGTAAATAAATAATAATAATAATAATACAAATTAACAACAAACCTCTATTTTTGGACAGCAAGCTCTAAAACCAGAAACAACAGTCATCACAACATAGAAAACATACAAATCAAATTTCCACTGGGTGGGCAGAAAATAAATCATCATAGTAAGTACCAACATTTCATTTTTCTATTGCAGGGGAGGGTATAGTCACCTTGGCGGTACCAAATGTCAACCCGAGAAGGGTATCTCTCCCTGCTAGATGTAGATACCAGCCACCTTTTGCAACAGGTTTCTGTGGAAGCATAAACATCTAATTAGATTCTAATTTATAAGGTCAGACAAAAGAGGAAGCAGAAGGCCACATAGCTGTATGGCAAATATCCAACAAGTGTGCCTCCACACTATTAGCAGCTGAAGTGAAAGCTCTCCAAGCAGAGCAGCCACAGACCTGTAACCAAAGTCAACACAGGCTTTATGAGCACATAGACAGTCTGGAGATTATTGGATGAGCATCTAAAAATGTTCTTTTGGCACTATATTTTACAATGTTAGTATCTTGGCATAATAACACTTCTTTTTGCACACTGCTATAATCGCGAGACATAGATACCCCTGAATTTTGGCAACACGACCACTCACACTGCTTACTTCCGTGTTTTTGCATGGGTGAGATTTTGGCACTTCTCGTGAGAAGACGCAAGCATGCTTAAAATTGCAAAAACAAATAAATTACCAAACAAAATGAACACACAAGCACTGAAACATACTTGGAAACTTACAAACAAGATAGGGAGGTTCATAAAAAGAGCGTACGGTACCTAGTTTTCCTGGTCTCACCTGGAAGTGTTCTGGCGGGACCGCCCATTGATGTTGGATTCAAGCCAACAGAATGGGACACAGTTACGTACACAGGCAATGCCGCAAAAAAAAAAAACCCACATGCTATGGGAGATCTATTGGTGACTTCTCCCTGCTAATAAAAAAAAGAATGCCCTCTTGACAGCAGCAGAACACTTGCTGAACACTGGGGCACAACATCATGAGATAGACAAGCCCTTTTGCAGTCTTATTTTGATGTTATAGTGTTGCATTTGCCACGTCTGATAATCTCCTGTGGCAGGCAAGAAGATGACACCTTCTTCCCCTCAGTTGCAGGACAAAAAGAAAAGGAAAAACAGGTAATTCAAAGCACTAAAACTTTCAGAGTGAGAAATGTACAACCTAACATCTGACATGCACCATCCTCCTAAGGCCACCAATCAGCCTGGATTGCCACACTTAGCATTCAGAATCATTGCAAACTGCCTCTGCCTGGCCTTGTCCTCTGTGCTAGCCATGCCTCCACACCTTATCAACCATGGAAGGAAGAGCGGAAGATGAACAGTGTGGCAGCAGGAGCTCTAGTTTTTGCTCGTGGTGCTACAGCTGCTTCACTACCCTAACCTTCTCATTTCCTCTAATCTTCTCACTCTCCCTGCAAGCAAACAATGACAGCTGTTCACCTGTTGCCCATGAAAAGCGGGAAAAAGTAGGCCCAAGGGGAGAAAAAAAAAGCTTGGAAAGCAAAGCAGCAGTGGCAGTGAGGAGGCATGTGTGGCCACCCTTTGCCCCACAGTGTGGGAAAGAAAGCACTCACTCTCTTACTCCTTCCTTCCTGCCTGCCTGCCTGCCTTCCCTCCCTCTCCCACCTCCAAAACAAATACAGCTGTGTATTCTGAAATGTTTGGAGAGATCATCAGACGTGTCAAAAACGGTGTTATAACAATGCAATGAGATCGTAAAAGGGCTTCCTTAACAGATGACATTGTGCCCCAGCATTATGCAAGCATTCTGCTGCCATTACAAGGGAGTTCTTTTTTATTGTTGGGGAGAAATTGAAAACTGATCTCCCATAACGTTTGTGTTCTGGATTTTCATGTGTGAGAGAAAGTGCCCCATTCTGCGGGTACAATTCCATCATCAATGGCCAGTCCCACCCGAACACTTCCAGGAGCAAATGGGAAAACTAGGTACCATAAACTCTTTTTATGAACCTCCCTGTCCTGCTTGCAAGTTTCTAAATGTGGATCTGTGCTTTTCTGGACATTTTCTTTTTTAATTTTAGTTTTGGGGGGCTTTTTAGCATGCTCAAGTCTTCTCACGAGACGTGCCAAAATCTCATTCACAGGAGAACGCAGAAGTAAGTGGCTGAGTGCTCATATTGCTGGATTCTTGGGGTGATTCTGTAACATTATCATGGCAGCGTGTGAAAACATATGTCATTGTGCCAGAACACGAACTCAGATATATATTGTGCCATAATCACATTTTTAGGCACTCATCTGATCTTCTCCTCGGTCTTCAGCTCCAGACTGTTTGAAAGAGGTATCAGGTAAATGGGGGAATTTCCTGTGCCAAAACATAAGCAACTTTTCTAGTTATCTCTTTCCATTCTCCCAATACCTGTTCAAGAAGTTGCTGACTCTATACAGGAGAGTTGCTCTGGTGACTGCAATGGTGATTCTTTCTTTGATTTTGGAAGACGGAAATGTGTGTATGTGTTGGGGGGAGGAAAAGTGTGAGTGTGCACTTATTCTGTCCCAGTTTTCATCTATGAAATGTTGGAGGGTGTACTGTTTACCGTTGCTTCTCTTTTTTGGCAGAATGCTGATAAAATAACTTCCTGTGATTGATAAAACAGAGTTAACTTTTGGAATAAAACCTGGCTCTAAATACAAAACTATAGTGTTTGTGAAAGATTGCAACAAAAAAGAAAATTGGGTTGCATTTTCCCTCAGTGTTTCAAAGGATAATGCAGCCTCTGATGTAAAATATTATGTCCTACAATGAGACATAATGAACAGCAGGTGGGCTCAGAACCAAGGCACCTTCTAGAAATTTTACAGCTTGAGAGTCCCCATATGGAGCTATTCCTGCTTTACAGGGATTGGTAGCACTGCTTTTTCACATTTTTTTCTGTCTCAAAATGATAGCTTGGTTGCACAGAAATGGGGAAAGGGAGACCCATGATGCCCTCCCATCTTTCCCACTTTTGAGATGGCCCTCCCACAGCCACCTGGATGGTGAAGGACTTACTGACTTACTGACAGAGGTCGAGTGTTGGGGCACAACCCTCACTTACACAGGAGTGGCAAGACCAGTTCAGAATTTGGCTGTATGCACACACGCACACGAAACCTCACCTGTGCGAGTGCTCAGAGTCACAGCACTTTGAGAAGCAGACTAGTGGTCTCACCACTTGGACATGTAGCTTTGCCTCCTTCTGCCTCAGAGGAAAAATTATCCCATTTGTAATCCTCCCAGTCCATCAACAGTTCTCCCAACTTCCCTAGCAACAACTCAGAGCTGTCTACACTCCCATGTTCCCATTTGTAGTGGAGTCCCAGCCTACAGTAGAGGAGGGAAGGATTTGCTTCAATAAGAAAAAAGGCCTCAGCCAAGTGCTCTAGAGATCAAAACATGCTGCAATACTGGTCAGGCCCCTGCCAAGTGGTTAGTGGAGGATTTACGGTAGTCCAAATCATGCAAATACTAACTCCTAATTTACATTTTACTCTCCAAAAGTTTGGACACAACATATATTTGTAGTACCTTCTTGACTGTTGAGTTCCCCCCCACATACCCTTTTTCTTCCTGCATCACTCTAAGCTGCAGCCATTTTTCTCTTCCTTCTTTCTCTTCCCTAAGACTATGTGTTTGGTTATGAACACATTAGCCAGTGTGGTGTAGTGGTTTGAGAGTTGGACTATAGAGATTATCAGACGCATCAAAAGTGGTGTTACAGCAATGCCGGGAGATCACAAAAGGGCTCCCTTATCAGACAATGTTGTTCCCCCCTTGTTATGCACCTGTTATCCTGCCGTTCCACTGGCACTGATTTTTATCAATGCAAGAAGCCGTCAATAGATCCCCTGTTCCATTTGTGTTCTGGATTTGCCTGTGTGTGACAAGATGCCCCATTATGCTGGTGAGATCCTGGCATCAATGGGATGTCCCTGCCAGAACACTTCTGGGTGAGATCGGGACATCCAAGTAAGTGACACACTTTTTATGACCCTCCCTGGGTTACTTGAACATTTTAAAGTGTGCTTTTGTGCTTGCTGTCACTTTTTTTGTGTTCTTTTTATTTTTATTTTTGAATTTCCCACACTCGTGTCTTCTCACAAGAATCCATGGGATTTCTATCCAGAAAGTGAACAGAGCTCCATTAGAGCTCCTTTCACTCCTGGGCTGCCCTGTTGACTGGAGAGGAGGTACCATATATTCTGGCGTATAAGACAACTGGGTGTATAAGACACACACCCCTCCAATTTTTAAGTTAAAATATAGAGTTTGGGATATACTCACCATATAAGACTACCCCTCCTTCTCTTATACAGCAAGTATATCCCAAACTCCCCCCTCCAGCCACCACCCAGCCACCCTTCCCGAAAGAATCAAAGGCAGAGGAGAATGTAGCGGTTTGCCTCACACGCCACCCGGTGTCCTGTCTTCGCTCCCTTCGCAAAGAGAGCGAAGACGCAGGAGACCAGGTGGGGGGTGAGGCAAAGCAGGTACATTCACCCCTCTCCTCCGCCTTCGATTCCTCCCCAAAGGGGGCAAAGGTGGAGGAGAGGGGTGAATGTACCCACTTTACCTCACCTGCCACCCATCTCCTGCATCTTCGCCCCCTTTGGTAAGTGCGGTGGTGAGGGTGATTGTGACAGGACCAAGATGGGACAGTGGAGATAGTGGGATAGAAACACTTTGTTCATTCCTGTCTGATAATCTCCTAAAACTCTGGAGATGAGGGTTCAAATCCCTACTTGGCCATGAAAACCTACAGGGTGACCTTGGGCAAGTCACACACTCCCAGCCTCAGAAAAACCCATGATAGGTTCACCTTAGGGTCACCATAAGTTGGAAACAACTTGAAGGCAAACAATAACAACAACAACAATGTAAGTAAAGCTACTTTTCTGTTTTGCAAAGTGACTGTTTTGTTTTCTTTCTCTGGAAAAATGTTGTGGGACATGAGTAGACATAGCCCTGGTTGTTGTTTGCTTCTGCCATGCCAATTTGATTAATCTGCCTGAGAGATCTGGTAGTGTCTCACATTTCCCAATGATCAGACCAGGATAGCCATCTCTGCAGGTAACCAGTGTAAATCAAGTAAGGTTAATGCAATGTGTTTTGCTCATCAGGTGCTAACTAGAAATCTGCAAATGGCACTGTATGCCAGCTGAAGTGCTCAGACATTTTTTCCATGTAAAAAGCCTTAGAGTAATCAAGTCTGATGTTTACTAAGGCATGCGTGGAAAAAAAAACACACCCTGTGGTTAACTTGATTTTCCCAGGAAAAGGTATAGCTGAAACTGGTAAAAAAGATGTTCCTGATCACTGCTGCTACCTGTGCCAGTTCAAAAGCCACCTCCAAGCTCTAAGCCTGAATGTAGGATACTTCTACTGTATGCAAATGGAAGACAAGGCTGGGTGTCATCCACATCAGCCCTCTGAGAAGTCTTCAATCCAGACTCCTTTGAACTGGGCCCAGAGGTTTTGTGCAGATATTTAAAGTCATACACTATGTGCATGGAGGCTGCAGACCTCTTCAGGGGCCTTTGGTGCTGAAAAAAAGGGGGATGCAAGCACTGATGATCAGGTGTATTCAGAGTGACAGTCATGCAGAGAACACACTCGACTGGGATGGGCATGTCTCTCTGCCTTGTTTCTCAGCCCTCTTGATGCCTTGTGTGTCCTTGATTATGGGTTTAAACCTAAACGGGTAATGACAGCAGCAGCCACAGCTGCAACAGAAACTATGTGGCACAGCCCTCCTGACCATGTTATCCTAAGTTGTATCCTAAGGTGAAAATATGCAAGCATCAACCTGGCTAAAATGTACCCAGTTCCCTAGACACCCCACAGACCCCATGCCTACGTCTTGGATAGGTCTCTGTCTGGAAAAGCACTGGTGTGGAAGCAAGCATTCTTCCCCAAACATTTTGGCCATCTTTAGCTTACTTCAGAGTGAGCTTTCCTTTCACCATGGAACTGTCCTTAGAGTTTTCCACCCTTCTTCTCCTTGTGAAAATTAAAACAATTCTGCTCTGAATCCATCTCTATCTTCTGGCAGCTTTGCTTCTTGTCCAGCTTACTGCTCCTCTGCCACATCCACATGCTTCCTCATTTAATACAAAATTCTTAATAAGAAAAATTGTTGAACCAAAAAACTGTAGATGAGAAATAGTTCTCTGGCCCTGAATTACACACACATGCTTGCCCTCTCTCTTCCTCCCTCCCCGCCCCCCTCTTCCTCTCTCCATATAAATGCATCTAACTGCTCAGAGCTCCCTGGGCTGGGAGGCAGCTGGCTGATTAACCAAGTAAGACAGTGGTTTGTGGCTTCTTCTTTTTTTTAATCCATTAAGGAAGAGGACAGGGAAAAGCCTGAATATAAGACCTTCCCTGGAGTTGGCTGAGAACTAGCATCACTGTCATTGCAATCACATCTTCAATGAGGTTAATGATTGTCTATTGTTCCCCAACAATAGAATAGCAACTGGAGTTTGGGGATTTCATACCAACTGAGCCAAGGTGGTTACAGTGGTTTGGGTGTTGGGCTACAACTCGGGGGGGTGGTCTAGAGGTTGAAAATACTCCTCATAGAATTCGAGGAGAATAATTTTGTTCTAACAGGCTGTATAACAGATTCACGGTATTCCAAAGGAGTGGGGGCCAAAAACACTATTAAGAAAAGCCTTCACAGTTTTCCCCGAGGTTTTTCAAATAATGCATGGATTTGTGCATTATCACACATTTGGACATCCAATTCAGGACACTGCACATTCTTGTGAGGGTGGAAATGGAGAGTGGATTGGTCCGTTGTGCGAGAGGTGGGTGGATTTGTTGGAAAATAAATGGCTGGAAGCGCCAGTTTCGATTTTCACATGATCAAGTGTGTGCTTTTTCACTGCACTGAGGTGATCAAAGAACTTTTTATAAGTGGAAGGTCACACTTATGCACCTTTGATTTACAAGTACCAAAAAAAAAAATACTGTTCAGCGGTTACATGTGTGGAGAATAATAACGCACTGTTCTCTCAGCCACCAACTTGATTTGCTGCCATGGCTCTGTGTGCACAGCTTCGCGTACAATAGAGTTTGCCAAGACCATGGAGACAAATGAGCTCTGTTGTGATTGCGAATTTGCGGATTTGCAATCATGAGTATCAATCTTCATTATATCTTCTCATCTAGACAAGCTCTGGGAGACCAGGATTCAAATCCTCACTCAGCCATGGAAATCCAGTGGGTGACCCTGGGCAAATCACACTCTTTCAGCCTCAAAGCAAGGCAAAAGCAAACCTTTGAAGAAGAAATCCTGCCAAGAGAACCCTGTGATAGGTTTGCCTTAGAGTCACCACCATAAGTTGGAAACTACTTGAAAGTACACTAGCAGTAGTAATAGTTGTAGTCATTCTTAACCAGTGTTTTGCATTTTAAGCTAAATAAAACAATATGTCTTACTCAGATGGAACCCTATGATAGGGTCACCATAAGTCAACATTGACTTGAAGGCACATAACAACAATAGCAATTAAGTAGTAACAGGGTGGATTTAGTTATTCCTTAGCTACTGCCCATAATAAGTAATCAATAGATTCTAAGGGGCTTACTGCACAAAGAAAGGAAAGAAGTGAAGCCTGAGAGTAGCATGTTCCACCTTGCCTTATCACACAATTTTGACCTATTTCCACTGTTCTCCCATTCCGTGGGAGACTGTGGTAAAAGTGGGTCTTTTTGCTAACAGATTTTTCCAGTTAGCAGAAAACCTCATGTTTACTATTGTCTCCCATGGGACCAGAATGGGAAAACAGCTGAAACACACCAACATCGTGTGATAAGGCAAGGCAGACGGTGCTGTCATTGGGGTGCACTGCCGCTTCCTTCCCTCATGCAGCAAGCCCTTCAGACTCTTAATCGGTCATAAACAGACCATCAGATTCTTAAAACATAAGCATATTAGAGGAATTCACATGGGCCAGAGCTAGAACACAAACACACATAGCACAAAACAGTCCCCTACCCAACCCCTGCTTACAGATCTTAGATCCTATCCAAACAGTGAAAATAACCCAAATGGCAATTGCCTGGAAGGCGATCTGTCCAAATGGACATTTGCATCAATACGTTCCATTCAGAAGGGGGGCAGGCAGACAAATCCACCTTAAACTCCTTCAGGGAAGCCTTCGGAGCTTTTCTCTGAGTTTTTAAAAAGCTCCATAGGGCATGCAACTGTGCAATCATTAAGACAGTCACATTCGTGTTGCAAGCAGCATAATTTGATTAGCTGGATGAGAATGGGGGCAGGGCTAGCAAACAGGGAAAGCGCCTGATGCTGCCATGTTGGATTTTTGGCTAAGCAAGGCTCTGGTAATTTGATAAAATGACAATCTTTTACTTACTTTTTTCCTTTTTGTAAACACAAAATATTGCATTTGTGCACCATGGTAAACTTTTTTTTTTAATGGCGGCGGCAGATTTAAAAGCATGAGTAAATCACTCGCGGTCACCATCTTGGCTAGGGAACATGCAAAGTTTAGGGAAGCTCTTTTGACCATTGAGACAGCTCGCAGCACTGCAAATACCTGCTTCTTCAGAGGAGAGCGTATTTTCCCCCCTCGCATAGACGGAACCTTAGTGATAGAGAACCCTCTTTTGTCAAATGGCTCTTACTCTCCCCCTGATATTCAACACAAACCTTAAGCCCTGTAGTCTAGCCCTGCTCTCTGAGGCAGCAAACCAGAAGTCATTGCCACCATCACCCAGCCCACTTCTGTGTGACAGATCCTCAGGTATGTATAGTATGCTTTCATAAGGGTGCTCATATCTCCCATAGGCTTTCTCTTCTCCAGGCTTGGTATATCACTGACTCATTGTGGTCTCTGGCAAAACAGGTTTGGATTTTATTTATTTATTTTCTTTTAAAAAATGGGATTCTCAAATCCTGAAAACCTGAAAGGTTATCAGAGGAGGAGTATACAACTTTTGTATATTTCTGTTGTACCACTTGTATCAACTTTAAAAATGTTTGTTTGGTGAGGATCCAAAATGCTATCTGTGACACTTGTGGGAGTCTAGTGGGATTTTCATTCCACTGTTATTCACTGGATAATAGCCAGTCTACAATCTCTCTCTCCCTCCCTCCCACCCACCTGTTGCAAACTGTCTTTAAAACTCCCCTTAGTTTAAAAATAATATGCCATCCTGGGGATGAGATGGTACTGGAAATATTCCATATTTCTGTTTCAAAGGATATGCAGAAATACAAGAAATGACACTTCTAATTTCTCTAATCAGATTTTGAATGACACATTTCTAGTTCAAATTATATTTGAGATTTGATACTTTACCTCATAATTTAAATCTTAATGTGTTAGACTTATTGGCATTTTTTGATCTGATTTTGGCAGGCTATGAGATTTCATAAGCACTCAAGGATTGCATGTTACATATCATATAGATATAGACAGACTTACAGACAGATATAAACATTGCATGTCTACTATTAAATACTGCCAATTATTAATTATTGTTGTGTGTCAGCCATCAAATATGGTTCCTTTCAGGGTGTACAGTCAATCGTAGAGGTTGAAAAATTACTTTTTGGACTATAATATCCAGAATCCCCTAGTTAGCATTGCCATTGGCTTTTGACAACAGTAGTCCCAAAAATAAAGTGTTACAGACTGGGCTACTTTGGTTGCCAACTTTGAGGGCTGGAAATCTCATAAAGAGTATAACCTATAGAGTATATCATATAGGGTACAGTATAAGATACTCTATACTCATAATGCAGGAAGCTATATTTATTATAATATGTGGGTGTGTGTGCGCGCACGCATGCGTGCCTGTGTGTTCCTGAGAACAAAGAGACAGTCTAATGCAGGGCAGAAATTCCTACTCAGATGTGAACAAAACATTGGTATGGGGCAGTTTTGAAATGTGCGTAAAGTAAATGGTTCGGGTGGGATTGCTCTGCACAGTTGCATCACATGTCAGAATAGGAAAGGAGACCAATGGAGTATCAGAAGTGGATAATCAGCCAACAAATAAGTGGCAAAGAATGCTGTACCTTCCTTATTTTGTGGCTAATAGTTATTTCTATTAAAATGACAAACACATTGTGAATCATCCTTGCAAGTCATAGTTACTTCCTCTCCCCCCACCCAACCACACCACCAGCACCGGTCATGACAGGATTCCACCTCTAAAGAGCACTCCATGTGTGTAGGATACAAGGGTGGGAGCAGCAGGAGGTCTACTGATTCAACATTCTCCTAGCAGCATATCAGCATGGTAGTCCTGACTGAATAATGAGGCACAATTTCTAAAGTTGCTTTAAGGACAAGTACTGTATAATAAATGTGCTACATAAATAAGGCAGAAGAAACATCCAGCATTGTTTAGAATATTTTATGAGGAAGTTATTGCTATTAATTGAAAAGGAGAGATTGATCACTGAGGGCTTTGGCGTATTACTTAACAAAATCTGGACAAATGAAGTGCCAACTTCTGTGGAGACAGAGAGAAAGGAAGAAAGAGAGAGAGAGAGTCAGGTAGATAGGTAGATGATGATAGATAGATAGACCAATAGATAGACTGATACAGGCAGACAGGCAGCTGATAGATAGGCATAGGCAGATGATAGACAGGTGTAGGTAGGCAGATAGACGGGTGGGGGAGAGAGAGGGGGGATTATCAAATGTGCGACCAAAATCATTTTGTCCTATTATATTTTAAAGTGTAAGTATCCTGGCATAATAACACTTCTTATCACACACTGCTGTAATCACAAGAAAAAGCCACCCCAGAATTTCAGCACCATGACTGCTCATGCACTGTGTACTTCAGTGTTTTTGCATGGGCAAGACTTCAGCAGTTCTCGCGAAAAGATGCAAGCACACTTAAAAGTCTAAAAACACCTAAATTAACAAACAAAATGAACACTCGAGCACTGAAACACACTTAGAAACTTGCCAGCAAAATGGCAAGGTCAATAAAAAGAGCGCCCTGTACCTAGTTTTCGTGTCCTCACGCGAAAGTGTTCTGGCAGGGACTGCCCATTGACACTGAAACCATGACAGCAGAATGGGACATGGTTTTGTACACAAGAAATACCATGAAAAAAATGCCATGGGAGATCAATTGGTGGCCTTGGCCCACTAATTTAAAAAAAAAAAAAAAACGCCTTTTTGACAGCAGCAGAACACGAGAGGACAACACTGTGTGGTAGGGGAGCCCTTTCGCGGTATCCTGACATTGTTATCACACCATATTTGCCATGTATGATAATCTCCAGAGAGAGAGAGAGAAATAGATGGATAGATAGATAGATAGATAGATAGATAGATAGATAGATAGATTTCCCCCATATAATTAAGAGAATGAGAATCTTTATCATAGAGAATTATCCATGAAATGTTACTTTTCAACATTAAATACAAACAGGGTGAAAAATAAAAGGAAGGTACCTACAATGGCTAGCTTCTTCTATGGCATTCTGAAATAACTTCCTCCTACAATGCAGTTTCTCCCTTCTCCCCCCTCTCCTTGCAGTTTCTTCATTTTTGCCTGCAAATTAGACCTTGAGTGGCTTGCCTGCTGTGGGGCCCCAAAGCTGGGCTAAGCTGCTTGGCGATGGAACCCTGCCAGCCCATTGATCCAACAGTGGGAGTGAACTCAATGGTGCCACTCTACTTGGGGGTCTGATTCTTGTCTGCAGAATATTACCATTAATAAAGAGTGCCTAAACAAAATAGTCTTAAAAAAAATCAGTGCACTTAGTTTGGCAGGGAGCAAAGCCAATGCATTATACTAGATTCACACACACACACACACACACACATATACACCACACACACCTCACTCCATTCCCTCTCCCCACCAAATCATTCTGGCTGCAGGCTCCAGCCTTTGAATAAATGCCTGCAATTAGACGGAAATGCAAAAACAAAAAAAAAACCCAAATTAAAATTAGACTGTTGCTACCTAGATGCAGTAACACACAGGGGCACTGATTAGGCTCAGCCCACAGCTCCCGCTCCTGTGTTGGCTGTGTATTATTCACAGACCAATTATAAGCTACAGGAAAGGGAAATTAAAGGGCACTAGAAAGCTGTTAGAGGTAAAGCTTTGTTATTTTGCCCTGAAGTATGAAAGCCCACTTAGAATGACTCATTCCCAGGATAAGGGAAGGAGTAAGTCACTATTTGTTATGGGCTGGAGGAGTGATGCAACCAGGGAAATAAAATGCTAATGCTACATACTGGCCAGCACCCCCACCAGGACCAGCTTAAGACATTTTGCTGCCTGAGGTGTTGAACAAGATGGCATCTCCTCCCATTCCGTATTCAAAAGCCAACTGGATTGGCAATCAAATCTTTCTTCAGCACTGGCAATGAGAGAGCATCTTCCACCATGCTCAGAGGCAGCAGGTTAGTCTGAGGTACACAGGACAGTGCTTAGCACCCGGCTCTGTCCTCCCAACAGCCTGTGGCCACCTCCCAACATCTACAGCCTGAGGCAAGTACCTCACTGTGCCTCATGGTGGGGCCAACCCTGACTGTTTCTACAGGGGCTCTGGAAGCAATAATGTAGCTGCAGACTGAATATCCTCACTCTGTCCCACCTCAACACACATGTCAATTATTCTTCCAGTTCTGACACAAACCAGGACTAATTCATGTATCAGTGATATAGTAGAAACCAACAAGGCAAAACTCTTTCCCACGACCAGATTCAAAGATACACCAATAACGCTGTAAACACTGGTCATGTGGATCATCCAAACTGTGTGATTACTCATGACTATGAAGTTACATCATACTGAGGTCTTTATTAGACTAGTGTCTAAAAATAGTGTAATTCCACTACTGAGGAAAGTGAAAACATACTGGCATTATTACAGTAATTATCTATCGCATGCTGCTGTAATCATGCAATACTTTGTCGTAATCTTGCAACACTATCACCATAGAATCATTGCATGACCACCACTAGCAGTTTAAGAATGGTATCTTACTCCCATGATTTTGTATGGGCAAGATTTCAGCTGTTCTCTCGAGAAGACACGACTTTGTTTAAACACACCAAAAACACATAAATAACGAAAGAAATTAACAAACAATTAAACAAACATAAAAACTAACCAAGAAAAGGTGCCAGTTAATTAAAAGAGTGTCCTGTGAGTCCTGTGTTCTCGCTGGGAAAGGGGAGGGGGGAAAGGACCTCCCATTCACACTGTAAATGCACAATTAACAGCGGGGCGTGATTTCACATGCTTGTCAATACCACAAAAAGAGTAATATTGAGGGCTGTTCACAGATTTTCCCATCACTGAAAAGTGACGCGCAATTAACGGGTAGAGCACACATTGACCATGGGAGGACAATGATGTCATGAGATAACGGGAACCGATTTGCAGTACTGTCACACTGTAATTCTGTGATTACAGCCCCATCTGATAAAGTCCTGAGTCAGGGCTTTGCTTCATCTCCACTGCCTGGCAGCAGTGCTCTGTGGGTTCAGGAAGAAGTCAGTCCTTTCTGTGCTACAGGGGATATTTTCTACTGGAGTTACCAGGCTTAGATCCTCACTTCCCATCTATGCAAAAGATGTGGCCTCCTATTACATAATAATAAGAGCTTGGGAAGCTTACCTTTTATACTGCCAGAATCCTACAGCCAGGGTGGTCAGTGTCTATACTGAGTGTGGGATTCAGGGAACTGTAGTCCAAAAACCTTCCAAGCTCTGGTGGTGATCCTTCTCCTTGCTTTCATTGCCAGTATCATTTTCTCTAGTGGAATGGCAAGGCAAAGAGTACAGCTTCCAACTGTTCCGATTTGGCAGGGACAGCCCCAATAATCCTCTGTCTTTCTACTTTTTCAGCTGCTTTTAAAATGTCCCAGTTCCCCACTCCTCTTCCAACTTTCCTCCTTTGTCCACAGCATATGTCAGTTGCTGCAAACTGAACTGAAAGTGCCAAAGTAGTTTGAACCCAATTAACTCAGCAAAGTGGGATAGAAGAGGAAGGAGTGTAATCTTGCCCTTCCTGGGCTGCATCTGCATTGCAGAAATAATCCAGTTTGACACCACTTTAACTGCCATTGCTCAATGCTATGGAATTCTGGGATTTGCAGTTTTGTGAGATACTTAGCCTTCTCTGTCAGACAGCTCTGGTGCCACAACAAACTATAAATCCCAGGATTCCATAGTATGGAGCCATGACAGTTAAAGTGGTGTCAAACTGCATTATTCCTACAGTGTGTCAGCAGCCTTAGTAAGTTCAGGATAAAGCAAACAGCTGCAGCCTCTCCTAGCTTGTGTGTTCTTCCTCATTGGTAATTTGTCATCTTGACCACACTCTGATGTTGCTTGGTGACATTGTACCCCAGTTTTCATCTTTTACATATTGGAGAGTATGAGAGATTAGCCTGATAGCTCATATAATAGACCTTGTGGTGTTCAGCCATGGACCTTCTTACATCTAAGTAGCTACACACAGAAGCACACTATTGGTTTGCATATTGAAGGTTACAATATGTACAATATGGGCATATAGCGTTGTTAAAAGAGTGTTTGGTTTTTTGTGACAGGGACATAAAGATATCCAATGAGTCACACATTTTTTGCCATTTCAGTCTTTATCACATGCCAGTAAATCCAAATGAAGTTATGTGCTTGGAGGCGTTTCAAAAAGGTCTCTCTTTTTTTCTGCCACAGAAAATATGGTCCCTTCTGACTCAGCACATGTAGCTGAACAACTCATTTAAGTAGCTTTAATGGTTCAATAGGGCAGACTGGTCAATAGGACAATTCTCATGGGTCAGCATGCTTTGTCCTGGAGGTATTTCCATTCATCCCCCTTGGGCCAAGAAGCCGCCAGTCTGGCTGTAATGGCACTTCTCCCCCTCCCCCACTTTGTCATCTCACAATTGCAGAAATTGACACAAAGTAATACTATTCCCTTCATACACCTGGCGAATGAGAGTGATGGACATTATGGTTTCCAGCTGGGTACTGGAAGTCAAACTGTGCTCCTTCCCTGCCTGCCTGCCTGCCTGCTTTTTGATAGACTGCAGGCATTCACATCTGTTCTGTTAGGCACAGCAGATCCACAGTCTAGCTGGAAGAGAGGCCAGAGCTTGGGTAAGTACTTTTGGGGACTGTAACTCGCAGAATCCCAATGTGGGCATGCTGTCAGGGAAAATCTGGGACCTGTAGGTGAAAAGAGTGAAAAGAGCAACTTCCCCAAGCACAACCAGCATCCTAACCAAAAGGCCAAAATAAAATCATACTTTATCAGTTCATCATTTTAGTGGCATACACACAGACTAGGCTATTGGGACTTTATCAGAGCATCCTCTTGAAACATTATTTTGCCGGTATATTTTGAAATGTTTTTATGCCGGCAAAAGAACCCCCTTTGCCAGACCTACCTTGAGCAGCATTAAAGAGGCACCCCCAGCATAAACGGAGCACAAATGGAGCTCCATTTACTTCCGGGTTCCAAATCTCGCCGTTTCTCACGAAAAGACGCAAGCATGGCAAATTCAAAAATTAAAGCATAATAAACACAAAATGTACACACAAGCACAGAAACACACAATAATAATAATAATAATAATAATAATTTCTATCCTGCCCCTCTGCAATGCAATCAGGGTGGCTTACAGTATAAAACTCCATAATTACATCAATACCCTAACCCACCCACCCCTTAAAATAATTTTGAATTAGAAAAGAGTAAAAACATACAATAATTAAAATAAAAGAAGGGGAAAAAAATCAATGGCAGCTCAAAGGGAAAAAAGACAGCCGAATCTTCGGGCTGAGATAGTTATTCAGGAAAGGCCTGCCAGAAAAGATCCGTCTTGTCAGCTTTTTTTAAAGCTAAGGTGGTAAGAAGACGGATCTCGCCCAGTAGGCCATTCCATAATCTGGGGGGGCATCAGAGAAGGCCCTCTGGGATGTCACCAACAGCCTTGTTTTCATAGGTTGTAACAGGTTCCTTCCAGAGGACCAAAGTGCGCAGGGAGGATTCATACGGGAGGAGGAAGTCCTGGAGGTAAGTTGGCCCCAAGCCATGTAGGGCTTTAAAGGTCATAACCAACACCTTGTACTGTGCCCGGAAACTAATAGGCAGCTAGTGGAGAGCTTTTACAACACATACAGGTGTTATGTGCTCTCTTCTGGAAACATCAGAAATTAACCTGGCTGCCAGGTTCTGAACTAGTTGAAGTTTCCGAGTCAAGCACAAGGGTAGCCCCATATAGAGCGCATTACAGAAATCAAGACAGAAGGTTACCAGCGCATGTACCACAATTTCGAGGTCCCTGGTTTCCAGGAAAGGGTGCAGCTGGTGTATCAGCCGAAGTTGATAACAGGCACTCCTGACCATTGCATTTACCTGATTAGACATCAGGAGCGACAGGTCCAGGAGCACCCCCAGACTGCGAACACAGTCCTTGCAGGAGAGTGTGGTTCTATCCAGGATTGGAAGTTGTATTCCCAGACCTGGTTTCGGGCCTGTAACTGTTAGTACCTCCATTTTGTCTGAATTCAGTCTCAGTTTGTTTTTCCTCAACCATTACTGCTTTAAGACAATCATTGAGAGGAGAGACGCCATCTGAAGTCAAAGCCGAGACATGGAGAAATATATCTGGGTGTCATCGGCATACTGATGACACTGTGCTCCATGCTTCCGAATGATCCCATGTACACTGGGGGGGGTTCATAAAAGAGCGTCCCCCTACTTGGCTGTCGCGATCTCACCTGGAAGTGTTCTGCCATTGATGCTGTATTCCCGTGAGCACAATGGTACAAAGTTTCAAATGCCGGCAATGCTGACAACAAAGCACCACGGGAGATCAATTGATGTCTTGGTCTGTCAATAAAAAGGAATGGGTTTTTGACAAGACATGGTCATGAAAGGACGACATCATATAGTATGCACACCCTTTCGCAATCATTAGGCGTCATCATGACACCATATTTTCCTGGTCTGATAAAGTCCCTGGAGACAGGAAAATGGTCCCCTCTGTGGAATCTACCTTAAGAAGAAACTATCATATGGCTTCATAGGGTAGCCCTGAACCTCAACAGTCACGCATGGGTCACACACCTGATATTTTTCATTACTAAGAGAGTCGAAACAAAAACAACTGTTACAAAACTAGCTTCACATCCTTGTCATACAGTTGTATTTGTTGGAAAGAACTGTTGAAAATACGGGTCCAGAAAAGCTGAGAATTAACTTTGGTGAGGTTATTATAGAGAGGCTGCCACTGAAGAGATTTTATAGCCCTTTGAGTTATGTGGAGACAAAATACTCAGCATAACAACAGACTCAAATCTTTTTAAACCTTCTTCCCAACTAAGGGCTATATCCACTTTCATGGACACAAGTCTGTCCAGATATTTATTTATTTATTTATTTATTTATTTATTTATTTATTTGCCTTAGCTACTTTGTAACTGACCTGAGTGTTTGCTGATGGATGGAGCTCACATTTCCCCTCTGATTCAGGGTAGGGGTATGTGAAGAATGCACAAAGGAGACCAAGCAGCTGAAAATATTTTGCATGGCAGAAAGAGAGTGGAATACCAGTCTCACTGAGTCAATGGCAGGTTTGCCATGATGGAGGAGGAGAATGCTTTTAAAGTATGGGATCAGCCCTGAAATGATAATAAGTCCCAACACATACATGCAATAATCCATGTAACAATATCAACATGGGTGATAACTAATGCCTTTCTCTGGATGTGTAATGGATCTAAATACGCTAACAATGTTATCACAGACAGAAAATACAAAATAAAAGAGAATACAGAGAATGACAGGGGGGATTTGTAAGAAAGCAGCGTGCTTTGGTGTTGTGACATTATATTTATAGCAGTCTCCCTATCAATTTCTTTATCTATTTTTCAGTATGAACATATGCAAAGATATTTGGTGTCAAACTCCACTCTTCAAAAAGGAGATTACATGCTGCTGAACAGTTTAATTTCAGCTTATCTCAGTGCACTCTTTTCGCTGAGTATCAGGTTAAGCCATTGCGTGTTACCGTTTAACCAAGGCTGGAGACAAATGTTTCATATTAATTCTAATTTCCCCCAAATTGTCTTATCTCATGCTTTCTAACAAATTAATGCGCTGTGTCAAGGACACCCCTTTATAAAGGGCAGTTTGCCTTTTTTTTCTTTTTTTTTCTTTTTTTTTTTTTTGGCTCATGACTTCCCATTATAAGAACGGTAAACAGTTTAATTAACTTCTAAATTCTCTTGCACACACCAGCTCAATACCACTTCAGAAATACAAAGGGATAAGCCCTTTGAACATCATAGATTGAAAATCCTACCTTTTCAACAGCATCAAATGCTGTCTGGGTCCCTTTACCCCTGCAGAATTCTTTTTTGAGCCAGACAATAATAAATGCCAACAAATAATCCCACAACCTTGCAGATTTCCTGACTCTGCTACAAGTTGTTTCAAGCATGGATTTCTTCCTGCTTATAACAACTTCCAGAACAGGTAGCAAATATAGAACTGATGTATCTTCAGTCAGACTCTAAATGGAAATCAACAGATAGATGCCTTTCCTGTTGGATTGGAATGCTTGAGCCAGGTTGTCCACAGTTTGCACGGGATCTGTGTTGGGGTATATGAGCATTAAAATAAAAAAATTATTAAAGATTCCAGGGAGCAAGCCCTGAAAAGTAAAAGTTTACTGTAGAGCAGAGTTAGGCAGAGACTCAAAGTGAAGCAGACTCAATTAACATTGGTAAGTACTGTAAATCACTCAGTTGTTAAAGCCACTTAAACAAAATAAAGACATGAAACAATTTTCTTTAAAAAGAATACCAAAACATTTACTCACAGGTTTTGCAATCTACATATTCAAAGGCAAAGGTAGCATCTTTAACTAACTAAAGGATATCAGGGTAGAACTCACCCAATCCAGTGAATTCTAGTTAGGATAGGCTAAACAAGGCAGGATTCTCTAAGTTTTACTTGCAGTAGCATCCATATTTCTTTGTTCTTCAGAAAAGGTGATGGTGGGTATGTGAGAGCTTAACTCCCATCTTCATGCATGCTGAGTTAGATGTGTGTATAAGCCTCATCTGAGAATTATCTCAGAAGAGAAGGACAAAGAGCAATAAAACATTTAAATCATGAGGTCATGTGTTGGATGACTTAACAGGTCATCCCATATCATATAGCTTCCATGAGCTACAAAATAACTAAAGTAAGTTGAGGAGAAGGGGAGGAAAATTTAGCATGCAAAGGAGTTCCCTAATCTTAGCAAGTTGGGGGGGGGGTGCAGGAAGAATGCTATATCTCCAACAATCTGTAGTCATGGTTTCACTTACCCACAATCAGGGGGAAAGGTCTCTCTAGGCATCTGCAAGACCATAGAGTCATGCTGGAGGTCGTCACTCTAGGCATCCCGAGGTCCTCCAGCATGACTCTATGGGCAACATCTGCTGAAGTTGACCATACAGTCATGCCAAATGCCTAGAGAGGTCACTCTGGGTATTTTCTAGGCCCTCCAATGCAATTCTATGGTGGTTCACTATTATAAATGGTTTTGCATATCAGCAATAAGTCTGGGAATGTATCCCTTGCATAAACGGGGAATGATCTATATAGTGGTTATAGCAGGGTAGGAACTGTATGTCCCACCAGGTTTCGTTGGGCTGCAATTCCCAGAAGTCCTAGAATGCACAGCTAATGGTGAGGAATGCTGGGAGCTGCAGTTCAACACAACTGCAGTGCAACACAGTCCCTGCCCCTAGGTTACAGTGTTACAGTGTTAGACTGGGAGCTGGGAGAGCCAGGTTCAAGCCCCCAGGGAGTCATCAAACTCACCAGGTGACCTTGGCGCAGTCATTCTCTCCCAGCCTGACCAACATTACCCATTTGTTGTCAGGACAAAGGCAGGAGTTGAGCCATGTGCATTCCCTTGAGTTTATTCAAAGAAAGGTAATATATATAAACATATTTACTAGCCTAACATCTGATTTTAACTTCCCACCAGCCTTGTGTGGGTGAGAGAAAACAACTAGCTGAAAGTCTTTCTGTGAATTTTATAGCTGAATAGAGCATGGAACCTAGATATCTGTGGTCTAGGTCTAACACAACAGCCACTATGCCATTGGCTGTCATATACAAGCGGCCTAACTGCATTAGTGATGGACATCCTTTAAGGCAAATGGGTCACAAAATCTGCTGACTTTAGGCAAGTGACAGCAGGCACAGGCTAAAGACACAAAATTGAGAAGATATAAGATTCCAGACTGAGAAAAGGCAGCAGTTTTGTGAACTTCACAGTATAGGGATGGGAGACAGATAGGACTGATTCTGAATAATATCCCAGCCCAAGCTGCAGGAAAAGCTACTATTTTTTATTTATTTTTTATTTTAGTTACATTCAAAAGGGATCTCAGTTACATATAATAATGTCCCATTATACCAAAAGTAGGAAAATAAAAACACAAATGGAGGGGAAAAAATAACTACATTAGTCGTAAGTTTCTAGAAAAGCTGACCAAATGTCTAAATAGAATTCCATTTGTAAATTTTGTCTATACACCATTCTTTCAAATGCTGCAAGCAATGTTAGACCTTCTATCCATTGGGTCACAGATGAAGGGAAATGATCTTTCCAGTAATGAAGTATCAATCTTTTAGCAGTCAAAAGAGTGTGACTGGCTCATTAATACTAAATGAATGACTGGTGCTGTTCTCCTGATAGTTGGGAGCCTTGATAGCTGGGAGCCCTGAAGCTGGCTGCAATCCCCTCCTCTACACACTGACTATGGAAGGTTCAGGAGCCCTGCCCAATTCTGCATCTGGCCACCCTGCCCAGGCTTCCTATTGCTCACATAAGTAAATAGCCCAGTTCACATTATTAAAATCACAACTGTTTTCCCCAAAGCTACAATCTAATCAATAGAAGAATAAGCACATATTATCCCTGAAGAAACAGGAGAGAGAGCGTGAACCCAGCAATAGGGAAATCAATAGGAACATAAGCCACAGGTTAAAATGAGACAGTGGGTTTCAACCTTCCCCCACAGCAAATTGGGACAGCATGTTCTCTGTCATTTCTCAATAAGTAGCATATATGGAGTTCTCCTGACCTAAAGCCTGTCTGTCCTCCCTCCCTCCCCCTCTTCTTCTGATTTGAAAAAAGTGAAAGAGATCTACAAAGTTATGGCAGCAAAGCCTATAACCAGCTTTCACAAACTTCTGCCCTCCAAATGTGTCTAGCTACATCTCCCTTTGTTCCTTGGAGAACATTATCTTACTGGCTTGGAGTCCACCCCACTCTTGGAAGGAGATATTTATGTACTTCCTTTTCAGAGGCAAGTCCAAAGGCCTCACTGCTGGTAAGTGTTGTGGGTGGAAGAAACAGGAATGTTGTCCATTTTGGACAGAAGCTAGTAGGAACAGTTGGGAGCAGAAGCTAGTAGGAAATGTAACACCTCCCCACAAGCCTGGATGATCCTAGGCATATTTCTGTTAAGGTTTATGTTTCTATGAAGTGAGATGTTGCTCTGTGTTCCAACTTTTTAATAAATGACTGTTAATGATGAAGACGTCTTTGTGCAGCTCTGTTTCACATGTTCAGCACTCCAGATACTCCAGTTTCCATTGATCCCTGACCAGCAAAACCACTCAGTGGGATGGTGGGAGTAGTCATTCATGAACATGTGGAGGGCCACCGATTCCCCAACCCTGCTTTAGGCCCTCAAAAGCACCCCTGGAGGATTACAACATTCAGATATCAATGAAGACAGTGTTGTCAAACAAGATAATCAGGGTCAGAAGGAACAGTAATCTATTCAGTTGCCAAGAGGGGTGCAGGGATGGGAGGTGAATTTCTACAGACACATTCCACCAAAGCATTCAGTTGCCTTCCTTTTCCTGCGGGCCTTGTCACCCTTCCTTGTCCTTTCTGAAGAAGAAGATAAATGGTATGTCCAAAACACTTTAGAGAAGCTATCGCTGAGTACATCCTGGCTTCTGCCTGCCTGTCTCCAGCTGTTGCTTCCCACTATGACTCTGGCAGCTGTACCCTCATGCTATCTGGTTGCTAGAGTCAAGTCTGATTGATACTCCTCAGTACTTGTCTGATGTTATAATCTCTGGCTAGTCTAGGCATCCACATTCCTAATCACCTAGGTGACGTTGGAGGCAAAGTGATAATAATCTGTCCCTCTTTTTCAGGAGGAGTCCCCTTGGAAGTTAGTGTATCCAACAGGTGAAGAAGATGCATATCTCCTTTTTAGAACTAGGAGAGGGCTTGTCCTGTGGAAACACTATTACTGTTTCCAGATCAGAGCTTGGGAAGAAAAATTCCCAGTCTATCATCTAGTCCAAACTGTACCTGTCCTTCTCCAAGGTCCATTCCACAAGTATGAATCTGGAGCTGGTTCCCATTAGCTAAACCCTTATGACTCTACCAAGGAAGAAAGGTAACATCCCTGGAGCAGCAGGAGTTCTCTTTTGATATTAAGTCACTGCTTCATTCATCCATTTTGATATTCATTCATTTATAATCCACCTTTCCTCCCAGAAGCAGGACTCCAAGTGGCTTGCAATTTAAAACAAACACAATATAGATAAAATCATGAACAAATTATAATTAAAATGTAATTAAGCATCAAAAATTATTTAAAACATGCATTCAAATGAAAAACAAAATAAAAAGCGGTTTAAAAATACCTCACCTTATTAAAACCCTTTTCTTTAAAAACAGCCAGTTCCTGAAAGTGTTGTAAAAGAAAAGGTAGGAAGGATAACAAGGAGGGGTACCATCCTAGACTAAGAGCCTAGGAGGAGAGACAAAAAAAGTCCCTGACAGGGCTCCCAGGTGTCTATTTTGTATAGGAGATTTGAAATCTCATGGGAGCCCTAAGGTCTCTTGAGAAGCCATCCTTTCATGAGGCTTGAGGCACCCTTATATAGGCCTGCCTCACATATTCTGTCATGGGTTTTGTATAGATGGTAAAAAATACTCCTCACAGAATTGTCTTGGAATACCTTTTGTCCCAACAAGATCCCGCAGCAATTCACCTTATTCAGAAGGAGGGGGAACTCCATTTACTGCACAGGAAAGGCCTTCACCAATTTCCCCATATTTTAAAAAATAATATGAGGAAATGCGCATCAGCGCCCATTAAGACAACCGATTCTATTTGCTGTGCAGTCTCAGGAGATTATCAGACAGGTCCTTAAAACCTGTCCCTGTCCCGGTACCCCACCCACTCCCGCCCCACCCCTGCCCCACTCCCATCCCTGTTACAGTATAAAGAAAAAATTTCAAACACCTACCTTTATCCCAGCATAAAAACTCCCCCCCCCTCCCCTTGGCAGGTCAGGAGTGAATGCAGCTGTCACAAAGCTGCGTTCACATCCCATAAAGCAAATCCCACCCATTCTTGCAAGAGAACGATCGCACGGGAAATTTAAAAATAAAAACCTAGCCAAACATTAAAAAAGAAAACCAAGCCCCAAAACACAGTTTTAAAATAACAAGTAACCTGGGGAGGGGAAGGGAAGGGTATCACTTACCTCCTCATCCTGAGCGCACTCAGAAGTGTTTGGAAGGGACCTCCCACCACAGCTGGCATCGCACCAGCATAATGGGGCTCCTTTTCAGACACCTGTGATTCCATTACAGAGACTGAACGGGTGACTTATTGACAATTTAAATCATTAATAAGAGGAAGTGGGGAGGACGGGAGCAGAATGGGAGCATAGGACAGAGGTGACATTGTCTGAAAAGGGAGCCTTTTAGTGATCTCTGGTTGTCCCTGTCCTGGGATACTTAGCACATGTGATAATCTCCTCAGAGAGCGTGGAACTGATTTGTCAGACATGTGGGGGGGGGGGACTTGCTGGCAAAGCAGCGCCAATTGCCCAAATATATATTTTTTTTTAGCAGAAGGTCACACTTATACAACTGTGCTTTAATATTAAAAAAAGTTACTGTGCAGCAGTGGCAGCGTTTATTGCTCTAATTTATGGCCACGATCTTGATTCATGGGTGTCTGAACTTCAAACCGTGGATAGCTTCTCAAGGTATCATTTTTGCAAAACATCATGGAGACAAAAGAACACAGCTCCAAATTGGCAATAATGTGCAGGAATGAGCAATATTTCCTCTCAGGCCCTTCATTTCCTGCTGACAAACACTGGTTTAGAACCAAAACAGCTTCCTTGGAATTTTGTGGAAAGGCAAAGTGGAGTTGGGCACAAAATGGCTTGTTATGGTTGTGTGCCTTCAAATCCTTTCCATGGTTGAACAGGGATTTGAGCCCACTCAGCCATGAAAACTCACTGGGTGACCTTCAGCAAGTCACACTCTCTCAACATCAGAGGGCAATGGCAAACCCGCTATGTAAAACTCTTGCCAAGAAAACCCCATGATAGGTTTGCCTTAGGGTCACCATTAAATCAGAAATGACTTGAAGGCACACAACAGCAACAAAGATAAACCTATCATGGGGTTTTCTTGGCAAGAGTTGTTCAGAAAGGATTTGCCTTTCTCGCCCTCTGAGGCTGAGAGGGTATGACTTGCCCAAGATCACCCAGTGGGTTTCCATGGCAGAGCAGGGATTCAAACCCTGGTCTCCAGGGTCATTACCCAATATGCAAACCACTACACCATGCTGGCTGTCTATTTTTTTAATGAATAAATCATACAGTTACCGGTATATGCCTCTCCCCATCACATTGTTTTTTCTCTGACAAATTGTAGAGATAGCATGCTAAAATCATTTTATGTTGCAAAAAAAGCTGTAATCATTTATTTTATATAAAATATATTTTGCTCACTTACCAACAGTTAAAACACACACAAATATAAGAAAAACACACAACCTTCTTTCCCTCTTTCTTTTAACACAGCGCTAAAGCTCACTAAGTTAAACTGAATGAAACCAACTTTGTAAATATGAGGCAGCAATGTCTATTTTTAAAGATTTTTTCAGCTGTTAAATAGAGCAACATAGAGCTACAACTAAAGTCAAGAAACAGAGAAACACAGACCCAAACTTCAAGTTTTTTAAAAAAATTCTCCTCCAAGACATACAGGAAATTTTGTATGCTTAGCTACATGAAGGCAACCTCACACAAGCCAAAGTGAACTTTATTTATTTATTTATTATATTAAAACTATTCATATCCCAATTCATATTGTGGGATCTCAGGGCAGCATGCAATAAAATCAACTTAACTATTTTAAAACAATTTAAAATAGTAAAATAAAACAAAACAAACTGACTAAAGTATGTTATACACGTTTTTAAAAAGGCAGTTTAAAATTACTTAAAACTTGCACAAAAGGAACATCTGCTGAACTTCCATAGGAAATAGAACCATTTTTGAGGACTTAAAAAATGTTGCTCCTGTGGAAAATACTTAGAAAAGGCACCTTGAGCTGGGGGTTGTCTAAACAGTAAACACGCACACACGCACACACATACACACACACACAGAGCGAGACTAATGGAATTTGCTGGGAATCCTACCTGTCTAAATGGGATCATGCACCAATCCACACTATTCAGAAGGAGGGGGTCCCAAAATGGCAAAACCAACGCAGGAAAAGCCTTCACTGCTTTTCCCATCGTTTTTTTAAAAAACAGCAAGGGGTGCACATTCCTGCTCATTAGTTAGCAAGTGAACATGTACTATGAAGTACTCCACTTTTTCACCCCTGGATTAAGACCAGAGTTCCACAAGTAGACATGAATTGAACATGCCCATAGGCAGAAAGGGAAGTTTATATAAAACCTATGTGACCTATTGATCCCACCCTCCAAAGGGGAGTGTATCTATGTATAAATGTTTATTTAGAGGATGGGAAGAAAGGCTAAAGCACCACCTGATTATTCCCCTATTACAAATATCCTAAAACTTCATACTCTCTCTCTGGCTTTTCTTCGCAAACGAAGATTCAGGAAGGACACATCCCGCACTTTCTGCAAGCGCGCTGATGACTAAAAAGGCCAATCCGAGATAAACAAGTCCAGTTGCAAAAAGCACAGCAGAAGGTCTCCTTGGGTGATGTTTTTGGGTTGTGATTCTTTCTGCGTTGTCGTTTCTCTTCAAGACTTGTTCGGCGTGAGTTCTCAAATAAGGCTGAGCATTGTGGATAGTGCGTCTCCATGCCTCCTGATGTGAGGCCAGGGCGGACCATTGTTGGTGATCAATTTGGCCGAGCCTGAGATGTTGTTTCAGGGATTCCTTGTATCGCTTTTTTTGGAGCGCCCCTCTTATGCTGACCTGTGGCGAGTTCACCGTAGAGTAGTATTTTTGGGAGGCGATGGTCCTCCATCCTAGAAACGTGCCCTGCCCAGCGCAGCTGTGTTCTCAATATCATGGCCTCAATACTGGTGATCCCTGCTTGCTCAAGGACAGCAAGACTTCATACTAAAGTGTGCCTAAAGGGGAGTGTTGGTGTTCGCTTGTCTACTGGACAATAAGATTGTCCACAACTTTGGAAGGCTCAGGTGAACTAGATAAATATGACAAATGGCAATAGAGCTGTCCATCCCTCAGATGGACAGAGGGGTGGAAAAAACATGCCTGTTTCAATAATTCGCTCCCCCCCCCTCCCGCAAACTTCCTCTGACCCATAGAGGAAAGTCTAATTTCCAGAGCAGGAGCCTCTGTCAGATCTGACTCACTACTGTGAACAGAGGCAGCAATGTCTATTTTTAAAGATTTTTAAAAATAAAAATCCATTCATGAAAGCTGAGGACTCAGTCCAGCTCAATGCACATTGCTAGGGCTGTCGTCTCTCCAAAGTGGAAACTTAAATCATGGGAACTATGGGAGTCTATTTCATGGAGGTTTTGCACATTTAAACCAAGAACTTGGGTCCGCAACTTGGAAAAAGTTGTTTTTTCCACAGCTGGGGGTGGGGGGTGGGCAGGGGCAAGGAGAGTCAAAATAAATATTTCGTTATTTTTTTCCAAAATACCAGGCTGATGATAGAATAGCTAGAACTCAGTAAGTTGGGTAATTTTGCACTGAATATGAATGAGTTATAAGATAAATGACATTTAGTGACATTAATTAACTGATTAAATTAAACCTGATATTTTAATCAGAATTTGTTTATGCAAAGCTGTGAATAAAAAGTGTAGTTTAACCTAGTTACTTTAAAAATTCAAGTTACCATAACAACTTCTTGCAATATTAAAGGTGGTCTTTCCTTTATATTATTTTTAGAATTTTAGTTGCCATAACAACAGGAAGCCAGCTCCTTCCCCCCCCCCTTTCAAAGAATTAAAATGTGCTGTTGTTCCTTTAGAGACAATAAAAATATGATAAGTGAGATGCCAGGAACTGAATGCCACAAATGATCATATGAAGCTGCTTTTTTTAAAAAAATCACTGTGGGAAAGAAAGAACTGATGGATCTCCTTTTCGATGACAAGCTCAAGATGTCCCTGTTATTGTTCAAGTAAATTTTAAAAATGAATATTTATCAATCAAAGAAGTGGGAGTAATGGACACCAGTGGTATGATTGACTGTCAAAACACCATAGAAATGAAAGAAATGCCAGCTTCGTTTGCGTCATATCGTTTTCCTTTTCACTGCCCTGGATTGCTCAGGCTTCCAACACTTGGACAGAAACTAAAGGCATTCTGACTACATCCCCTTTCCAGTTTACCAGGTCTCCTTCTGCACCCAGCTGCCTACTTCACTAGGGGCTTGTCTACAGTGGGGGTAAAAATCCAGATGAAATTCAGATTATTTTGGCCCAGAGCTGTGACACATGAAATTCAGACTACTCTGGTCCAGATTTAAAAGCTACCCCTTAACTGCATTTGGATGTTTATCCCCCTGTGAAGCTGCAGATTGGCTGCCACTGCTAGCCAACTACCTCTGTGTACCACTGCTGCTAGCACGGGCCAGAAGAGCAACAGGGCTCTGCTTTTCTGGTGCATAATCACCTGCTCTGAGGTCAGAACAGGTGGCCAGCCATCACAAGGCCGGCCGGACATTCTGACTTCAGAGAGAATGAATAGCTACCACTCTGTGAAAGCAGAGCCACACTGCTAGATGCTCTCTCTGAAGTCAGAACAGATGGCTAGGCTAGACTCATAACAGGACTGGCGGTCATTCGGAGTGCCTAGTGCCAGGGCTCCACCTTTGGAATGAGGAAGTGGTGCCAAGGAGGAGGGGGAATGGTGGTGCCTTAGGCAGTGCTTGTCCTTTCTCTCCTCCCCACCCACCTGAATCTAGTGTGGATGGATTGTTCACACTACAGTTTTCTCCAGAGTTTCAGGCAAACTCCAGAGAAAACTGTGAGTTTTCTAAGAACCAGATTAAGCTGGTATTCCCCAATTCTGGTGCAGATAAGGACATAAGGACATGGCACAATCACACCAGATTTGGAGAAAAGGCCACATGTCATATGGCATTATGGGGCCAGATGTGGGGGGGGGCTTTTTCACTAGTGTAGACAAGCCCCTGGTTCTGTTGGTGATGAAAGGAAGTCATCCCAATATCCTCAAACTCCTGGATGGAAGGGTGGGGTGTGAACATGATGTTCCAGGGAGAGTGGGGAGAATGACTGGAAAGTTTTCATTACAAATTCTAAATGGTTCTGCAGGTCCAGAATGCACGCTTCCTTTGTGTTCATGAAAATCAGGAGATGAAAGATATTGTGCTTTCTAGCCACTCATCACCTTATAGGAAGACTTGGAAGGGGAGTGTCACTAGCCATTGCCCACTGTTCCAGGAATTTCCAAACCATAGCATGTGGCTTTACCAGACTCCTTGGACTGAGAAAACACTCCTGTCCAGTTCAGCCCTTACCAGTGAGCCAGCAATTCAGAATTGGGCAATGATGGGGACCTAAATACCTTAAAGGCACCAGCAGATACCATTTGATCTTGGAAGTTAAGCAGAGACAGACCTGTTTAGTACTTAGATGGGAGAACGGCAATGAATACCGGGTGCTGTAGGCTATATTTCAAAGGAAGGAACTGGCAAAACCACCTCTGAGTACTCCATGCCTAAGGAAACCCTATGAAATTCATGGGGTCGCTAAGTTGACAGGTGGCTTGAAGGCTCTTATACACACATACTTCAAGAAACACAGACAGCTCGGAAGTAGAAAGAGTAGGGTTAATAGCAGGTCCCACTTTCAGAAGGCCTCTGCACATAACTGAGACAATGGCTCTCCTTGGTGGGTTCTGGTCAGCAACTTTCCAAGTCCAGACATGCTTTGCTTCACCATCTGATGTGAACCTGGCCTTTCAATAAGTGACATTGCTTTGGACCCTGGCAAAAGTGGTAACTGGGTGATAAATTACATATTCCTTGTATTCTCTCTGTGAAAGGAATCCTCTTGTGCATTCTGAGATGAATGATGTTGGAATAGGAGAGATAACCACTGGGAACTTTTCTAACGTATTTCTTCTCTTCAGGGACTGGATCTTATTGGAGCTCCCAAACTAAGACCCACTGAATCAGTGGGATTTACATAAGGTTTGACTTATGATTCAAGAGTTAATTCCATAGGTCAAATCCAGCTGAGGCTTCCAATAGGATTCAGACCACACATTGTGCATTCCCAGCACAAGAAGAAATTGTGGTACAGGTTGAGTACCCCTTATCTGGAATTCTGAAATCTGAAATACTCCAAGAACCAAAGTTTTCCACATGGGTGACTGAGATAGTGACACCTTGGCTTTCTGATGGTTCAATGTACACAAACTTTGTTTCATGCACAAAATTATTAAAGATATTGTGTATACAATTAGTTTCAGGCTATGTGTATAAGGTATATATGAAACATAAAAGAATTTCATTGTGTATACGCAGTTATTCCAAAATCCAAAAAAATACAAAATATAGAACACTTCTGGTCGCAAGCATTTTGGATGAGAGAGACTCAACCTGTATAGTAGCTCCTACACCACATCCAGGATACAGGCACTCGCAAGAAATAGAGATTCTCTTTTTCAAGAAAAGGAGCATTCCTCCTCAAGTAGAATTGTTGGAGTTTTTACATTTAACCAAGCATTTCAGGACATCAGGGAATTAATAGTAAAACATTGGCATTTGGTTAATCACATACCTGGATGTGAGCTTTCTCCTATTGTAGCATTTCAGAGAACTAAAAATTTGAAAGATGTATTGGTGCATACAGATTTATATACTAATCGACCTACAGTACAGAAATATAGAGGCCACTATACATGTGGTATACACTGCTTAAAAGCTGTTTGGGATGTGGTCTATCATTACATATGCCACAGCAAGCAGTTTGGGTAGCTTATGCTGTATTAAACCAAATAGAATTGGTCACAGTTATAATTGTTGCTAAATATTTGCTGTAAAAGAGCTGTTTTGGTTTTATTTATTCTGTTTTAAGTCAATTATGCTGTATTAAGCCATTTGTGTGTGTAGAAATAATTGTCAAACTTTATGCTGGTATAATGATGGCTCCAGCATTGAAGACCTCTCTTGCAAGTCCACCCCCTCCAAGGACCGACCAATCAGATTTCAGACCCTTTTCAAAATGGTTATACAGACCAGTGATCTATATGGAGTTTTCAGCCCCCGTCCTTCTTGATATGGCAAATCCTGGTAGGAGCTCATCTAAACAACAGGCACTCTGCTTGCATTCCTGCCAGATTTTTTTCGTCAGGTAGATGAGCTCTAGGTTTCCACTAGAGGTCGTCAGGGGTTCCACAAAATATTGTGATTGAAAAGTATTAACTTTTTCTTTGAGCTGTAGATATAATATTTTTTATGTAGGGGCTCCCTGAGACCTGAAAATTATTTCAACATTTCCTCTAGGGTAAAAAGTTTGAGAAAGGCTGCTCTGGTTCACCATCTCTTCTCATAATATCTGAAACATCTTGTATCATATCAGTAATGTTATTGTGCCTGCCAACTTTCTATCAGTTTCCTCCCCTTCCAAATCTATTAAATCGTTTACAAAGCAATGCAATGTATGCACTCAACAAAACATAGCATTAATTTTCACAACCCATTAATCTGCACCAATCATCATGTTTTTCAGTTGGAAGATTTGTATTTTCTCTTTGTCTGGTTTTGGGGCAGAATTCACACTTCCTTGGCTATACATCATTTAGTTATTGGTATCAGACCACAGGAGAACTACTCCACCCATCCACCTTGTCTTGGAACATAAAATGGCCAGTTCTTTGCTTTGCTGTTTGAAAAGGCACTTGAGGTGGCTAATTTTCTAGTGCAACCCACTGGGACTTCTAACAGGAAAGAGGTAGCCACTCATGACATGTTCCTATTCACCTCTGTCATGGTCCTCAGTTTTGTCATTAAATCTTAATTATTGCTGCAATCTAAAGTAGCTATTGCAACTACAGTAACAGGCTCAGCATCTTAATTCTCCACAAGAGCAGCATCTGTCCTTTATCCAGAAGGAACAGCAGTTTTCTCTTCAGCCTCCTGGATGCCGAGAGAATGATCCGTATTGAATCCTCTCAGTTATTTGCCCTTTGTCCAGAGAATCTAGAAGAGAATGTGATATATATTGCATTACTCCATGCTGCCCTTTGCTCATACAAAGCAGTTCAGGCAGCAGAGTGGAACTAGGAGGGGGTGACCCTGGATTCCAAGTGTAATTGTGGTCCTCTCTCTTAATGAGGTTTCAAGAGGAGGTGGCCCAACACAGGTGGGGGAGGATGGGAAGGAATATGTGCTTACTGATGCACGGCTGGCTGTGAGGGGGTATTTAATTAAACACCAATAAAAATGTCAGCTGCTGCAGGTTAACAATCTGGATTCCCTTTGTCCCTTCTTTTGCCCTTTCATGATGGCAAACAAACAAAAGCTGCTGTAAAATGCCAGCTTCTGCTCATCCATCTTTGCTTCTTCCCATTAGATCTCGAATGCCAAAATTGCCAACTGCTCTAGAATCAATATATAACGATGATTTTCCCTAATGCCGAGAATATCACAATTCAAATATAAGAGAAGCAAGGTGATGATCCCTCACAGATAATCAGAATATTTCATTTCTTGTCCCATTCCCGGAGGCCTTGGCTGTGATTTCCACATTATAGTTCTGGACTGTCCACTGAAGAAAACTGCTGCATCCTTATAACCTCTAGTTCATTACATTGTAGAACATTTTATTATACATTGGCCATCAAAGTCCTTGCTACTGTTTGATAGAGTAAATGACCAGGATTTCCTCATTTGGGTCAACCCATTAAATTCAAGAATAAAGCCACTGTAAACCATTTCTGCCAAGTGTACTGGCTTCACTTTTCCCAGTTTCTTTTCCTATTTTATATGCAGTACATGTAAACATTTGTGTAGTGCCAATCACACAATCCATTGATAAGTTATTGATGTACTGTATTGATGTACATCAATTTTATTTATTTATTTATTTATTGTTTATTATTATTATTATTATTATTATCATTATCATTATTATTTACAGTTGGCCCTACACATTTCCTGGGGTTAGGGTCATAGGACCCCCATGAAAGTGGAAAAGCCATGAATATCACTAGTCCCCTCCCAACCATGTTTAAGACACACAAAAAGTACAATCCACAGATTCAACCTAACAGAAGTTCATGGAAACCATGACAAACATGAGCCTATCCCAATTGGTCATTGGGCCCACACATTGTGCGGGTCATACTCTCGATGCGGTCTTTAGTACGAAACAGGAATATCCATGGGCGGCGGTTATTAAAACCACCGCATTGTCATGGACGGATCATTTCCTGGTCAAGACTGAACTAAGAGTCTCTTCCCACCCCACTGGGGGTGGTGGACCCATTAGACTGGTCCACCCCCAAAGGCTAATGGAACCAATAGGATTCCAGAAAGCCTTGGAGGGTTTAATGGTTGGTAACACTGGTGACCCTGTCGAAGCTTTGGTTAATACTTGGAACACCGATCTTACCAAGGCTATCGACACGATCGCTCCCAAGCTTCCTTTCCAACCCGCTCCTAACCATAAGCCATGGTATACTTCAGAGCTTAGGAAAATGAAGCGGGTTGGACAATGACTAGAGTGCAACTGTTGGAAAACTATCCGACAGGACTAGTCATAGGAACTTTCTTCGGTCCTATCGAGAGGCAATACATGCAGCGCAGAGATCCTTCTCCTCTGCATGTATTGCATCTGCAGAGCCCTGTCCATCAGAGCTGTTTAGGGTGGTAAGAGAGATGACGTGGGTTATACCTGCACAGAACCCATTGCTTAACCCAACAACAGCCTGCTGTGACACATTTAACAACTACTTTGCAGATAAACTCTCAGATAAGAGCCGACTTAAATGCCAGTATTTTGACAGAAACAATTGATGAGGTGTCCAGCAACTCCATTGATGTAAGTTTACTGGATCAATTTCAATCCGTGAGTACCGAGGATGTGGACAAGCTACTTGGTAGAGTGAGGAAGACGACCTGCCCTCTTGATCCTTGCCCTTCATGGCTGGCTATCCAGGGGGGGTGCCTTGATGGTGTTCCTTAAGGACATCATCAATGCATACCTCAGGAAAGGGTGTGTTCCATCCTGTTTAAAGGAAGCGGCGGTTAGGCCGCTCCTGAAAAAGCCTTCCCTAGACCCCCTGGACATGAACAACTATAGGCCAGTTTCTATGTTACCATTCTTGAGCAAAGTGATCGAGAGGGCAGTTGCTCTTCAACTCCAAGTGGTCTTGGATGAAACTGATTATCTAGACCCATTTCAAACTGGCTTCAGGATGGGATTTAGAGTTGAGACTGCCATGGTTGCCTTGACCGATGATCTGCGTCTAAGCATCGACAGGGGTACTGTGTCCCTGTTGGTGCTTCTGGACCTTTCAGCGGCTTTTGATATGATAGATCATGGCATTCTCCTGGATCGCCTGAGTGGGTTAGGAATCGGAGGCACTGCGCTCCAGTGGTTCCGGTCCTTCCTCTCAGGCAGGTCCCAGAGGTTGTTGCTTGGGGACAGCTGCTCCAGAAGAAAGGAGCTTACTTGTGGCGTTCCATAGGGCACCATCCTGTCCCCGATGCTGTTTAACATCTATATGTTATAGTCCTGGACAGGGTCACACTCTCCATTAAGGACTGTGTTTGCAGTCTGGGGGTGCTCCTTGATTCATTGCTTCAGATGACTAGTCAGGTGAACGGTCAGGAGCGCCTGTTATCAGCTTCAGCTGATACGCCAGCTGCGCCCTTTCCTGGAAGTAAGGGACCTTGAGACTGTGGTGCACATGCTGGTAACCTCTCGTCTAGATTTCTGCAATGTGCTCTACATGGGGCTACCCTCGTGCTTGGTCCAGAAACTTCAGTTGGTACAAAATATGGCAGCCAGAGTGGTCTTGGGAACATCTCGGAGAGACCATATAACTCCAATATTGAAATCTCTCCACTGGCTGCCTATCAGTTTCCAGGCCCAGTATAAGGTGTTGGTTATTACCTTTAAAGCCCTAAATGGCTTGGGTCCAACTTATCTCTGGAACCGCCTCCTCCCAAACAATCCTCCCTGCGCACTCCGGTCCTCTGGGAGGAATCTGCTTCAGCCACAAAAATCTAGGCTGTCTGCAACTCCCAGAGGGCCTTTTCGGTAATCGCCCCCAATTTATGGAATGGCCTGTCGAATGAGATCTGTCAGATGACAAGCCTGAGTAGCTTTTAAAAAGCACTAAAGACAGATCTCTTTTGCCAGGCCTTTCCTGATTAGATCCCGGCCTCAGGAGCTGCATCTCCTGGCTTTTTAAATCATGTATATATTTGTTTTTAATAGTTAGATGGTTTTAATTTTATAGTGTTTAATGTCTTTTTATGGAGGTGGGTGGGGGTGGGTGGTGTTTTTAGTCATTATTATAATGTTTTAATTGTTGGAAGCCGCCCCGATTGTTTTAGCAGAGGGGCGGGGTATAAATAAATTATTATTATTATTATTATTATTATTATTATTATTATTATCATTATTATTATAACTTAGATGCCTGAGTTAGGTTCTTTCACAAGGTGGGGTTCCTTCACAAGGCAGAAACAGGCAGCTGGTGGGGCTTGCCACCACCTACACTGCTGTCCTGTGCCATTTTTAACAGGGATTACAAGCCTCGCCATGCATTCACAGTCTCTCTCAGTCTCGTGAGGCTTTAAAATGGCATAGGGCAGCAGCAGAGGCAGCAGGAAATAATCCACACATAAAAAAATCTGCAAAAGTTAAACCCACAAATGTGGAGGGCCAACTCTGTACATACAGGTTAAGAGGCCTAAACACCATGAAGGCACTAGGTCCATGTTAATTTTGTTCTATAGACCTTTTCTTGCTCCACACTAGCCCAGAATGCTTCTTTGTGACTACAGTGCCCGTGTGATTTATATAACCAATGTGAAATTGTTGAGATTCTGGGGGATTTTAATTTTTAGTTCTCTGGCTGACATAATTTAGTTCTGCATAAGACAACTTCTTATGGGACAAGAAATAACCTTTTTTCCACCCTCCATTGAAGCTCTATTCAGACTTTGTCCTGGGGACACATGAGAAATGGAGGATCAGAACCACATATCCCCAACCTCCATGTGTTAAATGGCATGAACACACCTCATGTGTACAACCACAGACAACTCAAGATTGGGGGACAGTCCCACACCACCCTTTCATAGTAAGCCACTACCACTTAACTCAGACTATGAGCTACCACTGTGTACAAAGGTTCTCCATGTGTTCAGGTCAGGAACTGGGGTCTTCCCTATCATTCAGCAAAGGGAAGCAGCTACCAGAAGGAGGGGGCTTTTGGCATCACAAAAGGACAGTAGGGATGTGAAGAACATTCCTTGATATTTGCATCCTCCATCTGCCCACCAAAAAGTGCCCCAACATTCAAGATACCCTACTGAGGAAAAGGAGACCAGCTGTGAAGTTTGTCTCACATTAGGACTCTTTTGGGGAAAATTCATTAGTACAACAATGTTGTGGTTTTCCTGTGCAGAAAATATGTTCTGGGGCAGAAAACTTGTGTTTCTACAAAATACATTGAACCCTGCTCAAAAATGTTGTGGTAGGAGGGTTTGTACAGAAAATACGTGGCCAGGAATCAGAGTATTCCTACTGTCCAACATTTCACAGATTGAAATGGGACACATATGGCCAAACAACAACAGAGTGTGGGTAAGATGACAAACATTATTAATAAGGAAGAACAAATAAGCTAGAAGAGGCTGCAGCAGTTTTCTTTTGCCTGAGCCTACAGGGAAGGGCAAGAGTCCACCCCTCCTTTCTTCTTCCCCCTGCTGAGTTAAATATTAAAACTTTTACACTTTGAACTCAATTTGCAGCAACTGAAGTAAGCCAAAGACAAAAGGAGAAGGTGGGAAGATGAGAGAGAAACTGGGACATTTTAAAACCAGCTGAAAAAAGAGGACAAGAGAGGCTTAATAGGACTGTCCCTGTTAAATGAAAACAATGGGGGGGGGTATTTTGAGCCAAAATATGTTTTCTATGCAGGAAAACTATGTGTATGTTTGTGCAAATGAGTTTATTCCAGTGAAGTCCTGAAGCATGAACACTACCTGAAAATTGCATGGGAAAAAACTGTATTCTCAAGGGTTGAGGAGAAAAATGCTGAAATTTGTTCTTTCATGCAGTAACAAACAACAAAGCAAAGATTTATATCCCTAAAGGGAAGTGGATTGTTTATGTTATTCACTTGCTTGCTTGTTTACTCTCAGGGTGCCAATGAGTGCTTGTGGGATTTTCTATACCATGTTGCAAAATGCCTGGCTTGGGATATTATGCACTAAAGACCTGGGACTTTTTCAAACAGTTGAAAAAACCCATGAGGAGGTTGGGAGAAGAACGGGCCTGTCGTGCTTACAGAGTCCCATTTCAGACAACGCAGTCCTCCTCCGTCCTCCTCACAACTACCTTCCCCAGTGTTGCCGGTGCCGCTTTTTATTCACTTAGGTTTTCCGTCAGTAAAAAGAAGCACAAGCAGCACGGGAGAAGGTCAGGATGAGGTCAGGAGGAGGACAGAGAAGGATGTGTCATCTGAAACAGGGCTGTGTAAGCGCGACAGCCCCATTCGTCTCCCAACCTCCTCGTGGGTTTTTTCAATTGTTTGAAAAAGTCCCTGGACTTGCTTTTCTGCCCTAGGCAGCAAAACATTTTGAACCATCACTGTCAGGGAAGCTACTTTTTCAAGGCACCCATTTTCTCAAGCTTCCATCATTAACATTTGGAGTTTATGCATGTGTGATCACACCCCCTCAACTCCATGCATTCCTGTGATCTTTGAATAATACAGCTGGAGAGCCACCATAAGTTATTTCATTCCTAGGATCTTATTGCAAAATTTTTGCTTTTGAGCAAAATCCTCATCAGGCCTGTTGCAACTGAATTACAGGGGTGTAAAAGTGTGATGTAGTGGTTTGAGGGTTGACTAGGACACTGGAGAGCAGGAGACTAGGACCCTGCACAGACATGAAAACCCACTGGGTGATCTTGGACAAGTCACACTCTCTCAGTCTCAGAGGAAGGCAATGGCAAACCTCCTCTGAACAAATCTTGCCAAGAAAACCCTGTGATAAGTCAGAAGTCACCATAAGTCAGAAATGACTTGAAGGCACACAACAGCAATAACAATCTGTGGGGATAGAGGACAAAATGAGGGCATTGCCTCCCAAATAAGAATTCCATCCCAAATAAATTTTTCTTCACTCCCCAAATTTCTAGCATTGCAGTAACTTACATTTCAGCTGAGCATTTAAAGATCCTGTTTAGGTATCCAAAGAAAAGGGGCAGAGAAAGTTAGCAATGGAATGTGAACACAGCAAATGATGGTTAGTATCTTATTCTATGCAATGCTAGAAATTGGAAGACTGAAGGAAAATATCATTGGTGGGTGGAAGAATTCTAAGTGGGGAGGCAATGCCTTCATTATGCCCTTCCCAGAGGCACACCCCTGCTGGGACAGCATTTTGTATTATTTCAGCCACTGATCAGACATGATGACCCAAGCTAGATTCAGAGATGCCAGCATGGTAGTGAGTGTTGTTGGCATGCTTCATCATGATAAACAGACACCTACTACGAAGTCATGCACTGTGGTGTGTCCAACCTGCTAACATTAATTCAGTCCACATACTACTTTTGGCCTTATTTTCTGGTCTTTGTTTATTAACAACAGCCTGTATCCGACACCATGCTAGCAGACTGCCACTAGCTCAACTATCTTCCCTTCTGCTAGGGAGAGGGTGCAATAAGAAGGACTCATTGCCCCTCCCAGCTTCTCTAGAAGAAGCAGTGCCATCAGCGGAACTATCCTATGGGATCCTGTCCATTATTTATATGCCATCAATGGGGAAGGGCTGAAGCATAGTGACAGAACATCTGCTTTGCATGCAGAAGTCCCAGGTCCAATCCCCAGCATCTCCAGATAGGGCTCACAAAGAACACCCCCTTCTCTGAAATTCTGGAGAGCCTCTGTCAGCCTCTGTCAGTCATATAAAGTAGGGTTAGCGAGGCAGCACGGTATAGTAGTTTGAGCATTGGACTAGGACACTGGAAGACCAGATTTGAACCACCACCACCCCCCTTTGGCCATGGAAACCCACTCAGTGACCTTAGACAAATAACACTCTCTAGTCTCTGAGGAAGGCAAAGGCAAACCCCCTCTGAACAAATCTTGCCAAAAAAAAACCCATTATAAGTTTGCCTTAGGTTTGCCATGAGTTGAAAGTGACTTGAAGGCACTCAACAATAACAAGGCCACCTGATGCCCTCCAGATATTGCTGTATTGATGAAATATGCCACCAACAGCAAGTTTCTCTGGGTGCCTGACAATAAAACCAAAACAGTAAAATACAACTATAAATAATAACATCTAAACCAGAGAACAAAATAACTATAACAAAAGGGGGCGGGGACAGACAAAACCCCTTGAAGCAACACCCATAAATAAATTAAATGCATTTTAGACGTAAAAAAATTAAGAGGCCTGGGAGAATTAAAAATGGCTTCTTGTGATATTTGGTTAGTCTACAAAATGTATTCCAAAACAGGCTTCCACCACTACGTCATCAGTAACCACAAGCTGCAGTCTGCAGCACTGAAAAGGCCTCTAGGGACGATATCTGGGTCCAAGTGCACCCATGAAGAAGGAGGTACCCAGGTTTCATCTTAAAATAGGGTGGCCACAGTGTCATAATTGGGATGCATTGGGTCCTTAGATCCTACTTTTATACCCCCTGAAATGCCCCACCAATCCCTCAAAGCCCCAACCCCCATTTTTTTTTTAAAAAAAGTGCCATTTTGGAACAATTCTTGTCCCTAAATCATGCAGAAACTCCCCTACCTGTATAAAAATATACACAAATATCCCCACCCCACCAACACCCCAGAACCCAAATACCTCTGTTCTCTGCTCAACGGACATTTGCGGTCCTTCTCAAAATGGTGGCAGCAAGTGACATCATCACCAGCACTATAGTGACACCATTTTGAGAGGGACTGCAGAGGAAAACAGAGGTATTTGGGCTTTCTGTGGGAGAGCGGCATATGCGTGTTCTGTGGTGAAATTGGCCTCTGACCAATGCAGTTGTCCACCTGTCTTAAAAATTCTGTAAGTCAGACCCATTAGATGACAAAGTACTGTATGATGAATCAAATTGCCTCTAGGCATAGCATTAAATTGCTCATTCTTGCAACTGTAGTCTGAACTAACAGAAGTATCCAGAGCATTTTAATAAACAGGCCCATGGGACACACATTTTCAAGAATCCATCACTGGTTTATGTCACTGTATTATGCATTGCTTGCCTAGGAGCTCCACATGTACTCCACATGTACTTCTATGGAAGACTCAGAGAGGGCTGATTCACCCTGGGACCATTAAGCACATGCAAGGAGGCAGTTAGGGCTTCAACATAAATAATTATGAGCAGTAACAAGACGAGTACTAACACATATAGTATGTGCTTCACAATTACCAGATTTCTCCTTGCTAATTCCCTGGAGCAGCGACTTATCTGTTTTTACTGCAACAGTGGCAGAGGGAATAGGGTGGGGTGACAAGAATGAATAGCTTCAGGGTTTGGAGAATTCAACGTATCGATAAGCAACTTGAATAATTTGCACTGCCAGACGCGTCTAACATACCAAATTATGACATAACTGTAGGAATAATGTCTGCAGCTGTTGCCTCTGTAAAATGATCTACAATACCACATGCTAATAAGAAAGACAACATGTCTAAGTCACTTTGTACAATGCCGGCAGACTAATCCCATGCCATGCAGCCTGGTGCCAAATGTGGTCATATCACAGCAAGAGGATAAGGCCTGGAATAATCACATCCTTCAGTGGGGACGGGGAGGGGGGAGATGTGGAATCCTCTGTGTAATACAATGAAATCCCATTTAAACAAGCTAGCTTTGTGAAGCTATTACAGCTGCGTCCCCAGAATATTGCAATTGCGACCCTCCGTACAACACCCATGCAAATACCTTCCTGTGCAAAACATGCACACGTGAGCAAAATATTTACTGTCAATAAGAAAAGCATGTGATATCTCATGAAAAACAAATATGTTAGATCAATCAGGAGTCCCAGGGAAATGTTGCTAGCAAGGAGTTCAGTCCTCAGTATTCTCTGCCAGAAAACCAATCTTTTTGCTAGAACTCCAGCCAATATCAGAGCTTTGAGACATTAAATTCCAACCCAGCACCACACCCCTCCACCTCAGTTTCTCATCTGAAAATACAAGTTGTCAGTGTTGGGCTGTAGAGCAGCCAAATACACAAGAAGCTGAAGTGGAGGACTGAAGAGGCTTTGGACCAGTCAGAAGCAGCTCAGCAACAGTGATATGAAAAGCTGTGTCTCTCATTTATGTTTGATTTTCCAGAATTCTGAATAACTGAATAAGTAAACAATATATAGGAACCAGCATGGTGTAATGGTTTGAGCATTGGACTACAACTCTGGAGACCTGGTTTCGAATCCCCACTCAGCCATGAAAACCCACTGGGTGACCTTGGACAAGTCACACACTCTCAGCCTCAGAAAACCCCATGATAGGTCAGTGTTAGGGTCGCCATAAGTCAGAAATGACTTGAAGGCACATATCAAGCAGTATATAAACTGCAAAGTTAAACAGAGAGCAGCACCAAAAGCTCCAGATGTCAGCCCAGTCTCAGCTCTGCAACTTGAGTGAAACCAGCAACCTGATTCCATGCATCATTACTCAGCTACTCAAGGAACACCAAAATCATTATAATGAAAAAGACAATCCACAACAACCCAACACAATAAAGAACACAGAGGGCAGCCCTACAAAGATGGGAGTATGGAGAGGAGAAGAATATTGTCAGAGCTATTTATTATTATTTGTTTATTTAATTAATTTATATTCTTCCTTCCTCCAAGTATGAGACCCAAGGTGGCATACACAGCTTAAAAAACAATATGATTAACAGCTCTCAATACAAATGTTAAAATGCAATTAAACTAACTCTGATTTTAAAAAGACAAGTTAAAAACACAAGCTAAACTGCATTAAAAGGTATGTAAGCAAACTAATATAAAAACTATCTACACCCCCTCCCCATTAAAAAAAAACACTATTCTGTTAAGAGTTAAGAAATACATTAAGAGCTATACAAAAAAGCAGTCTTTGGAACATAGCAGCACGTTCCATCAAAATCTAAAAACTTGCCCTCTGCATGCTAATCACAAAGCACCTACCCAAATTAACCTATTTACATGTCTGCTGGGTAAAAGTTAGTAGAAGTTAGGTAAGGTACAAAAATCCTGCTTATGCATGGCTATCCAGAAGAAAGAGTAGATTATGCAGGAGAAAAGGCAGCATGTCTTGCTCAGAGACAATCAATTAATAATTAATTAATTAATACCCCATTTTTCTCCTGGGATGGGATCCGAGGTGGCTTCCAGAAGTTTAAAACAAAATTAAATTAAAACCTTATTTTTCAAAAGTTAAAAATAATTAAATAACAATATTATTTTAAAAACCATGGCTAAAACACATTTAAAACATAATTACAGATATACTGTATCTCATTTAATGAAGTAGGTGTGTTCTTGGGTGCTATGTCTTTTAACAGCACATGTGGTACCAGAGGCAGAAATAACAAGGAAAGAATAGGGATAGGTTCCTACAGCACAAAAAAGAAGAGCAGTTTAACGTGTTTCAGAAAAGTTTTTTTCTGAACTAACAATACACACATGTGAAATGAAGCAACCAGGTGTGGTAAAGCCTTACCTAACTAAAAATTGCAAACCTTCTGGAGACCACTTGAAAGCTTCCTCTAAAATGCACCCAGGGATTATTATTTTTCTTTTCTTTTACCAGCCTCCACCTTTCTTTGATTTCCATTTTGGTGTCCAAAACTATAGATCCTTTACCTGCCCCCAAACCCCCCCTCCCTTCCAATAGTTCATCAATTGGCTTTATTTCATACATTGGCTTATTTATTGGTATTCCATGTTGCTGGTAGTAGACCAGGGCCTCCCCAATGCAAGGACTCAAGGTGTGCTCATAAAACCTAAGGAAGAGGCCATCCCAAATTCCTAAAAGACACAGCAAGGTAGTAATTATGCAGACCCCACCCCCAGACTGGTATTTAGGGTGGAAATGGGCTAATTCTCCTGGATGTACATGGAAGTGAGTCAGTCATTAATTCAATCAAAGTGGCCGGACACTCTTTGCCATGCAAAATTGTTCTCCCTCACACCTCTCCTAGAACAATAGAAGGTTGCCTGACACCCATCAGTCTGAATCTTGTAGACTATGCAGTTTCTATAAAATTAAAAGTTACAAAACACTATGTAGAATTAGGAGAAAGATAAGGATCATGAATAACAATAAGTGAAACCAAAAATGGTACACAATTGGATCCCTACCCCCACTCCCACCCAAAAAAAAAAAAAAAAACACAACCCTGGGAAGAAAAGTATGCTATAGGCATGCTACAACCAAAAATGAAGTGTAGGATGCTGTCATTTTGCTAGTGTAAAGTCTTAGCTGAAAGGGTTGCACATACATATCAGTGAGATTCAGAAGGTCCTTTGACAGGATATGTATTTGTACCAGTCAACATGATAAAATTAAACAAAACTAACTGAAATTGTCTATTTAGGTTTTGAGTGATCTATAGCTGTGGTGTCAGTTTCTCCACCAAAGCTAGTGACCAAACTCCCCTGTAATATGAATCAATAGATACTGAATTGGCCTCTTTCCATCTTTTGGTTCCTTCCATTCTGCTGCGATTGAAAAGAGGGGAATTTGTTTTTCATGTAGCACAGTTGGAGTAATTCTAGAGGTGTTTAGGAGCCCAAATTCAGATGGAAGATGAAATGTCCCGTTCAAAATCATACTAATATTCTATTACACCGGTAGTGTACAGTGGGACCTCTGACCATTTTCTGCTCCTTAGCCAGCGTATAATTAATTTGCATAATATGGGAAAATAATGCTCATATTAGGCAAATTAATTTTATACTATGCAAAATAGGTCCCCTGGATTTGGAGAACTGGAATATGGCAACCTTATTCCCCCAACATACTTTTGCTTCGTGTCTGAGTCTTTTAAATTGGGATCATTACTACCTGACATCTGCATGCCTCCTCATTCTCAGCCAGCTGCACTTGGCATTCTAACTTGCTTCTCAGATTGACCAGTGATACCACATGGTATCTGCATGTGACATAATCAGATGGCAGCGTATTTGGACAGCTCGCTGAAGCTAGGTGCAGCTCTGGGGACGACATGCCAGCACACCCCAGTGGCTTGCTACAGATGACCAAACTTCTTTAAGCAGTAGGCAAACCATTGAGAATTTCCCTACAGCTTTTGCTAGATGTGTGCTATCTCTCTGCCTCATACACTTCCATCATAATCTGTGCATACTCCTCACATAGCATTTTTCACTTCCACAATACTGGGTTAGGTTTTTTTGAGCCAAGATCATTGTTGAGCTTTTGCTTGAACTCTGAGCTTTCCGCTTTTCTGGAACAATGAGCAAAAAGGCCATTGGAATGTGCATCGGATGACCTCTGAATTTCTCCATGGATTGCTGTACAAATTCTCCCACATTGTACCAATTTTCCAGGAATGGGAAAGTGCCTTCCTCTGTTCCTTGTTGGGTTTTTTAAAGATCCTAGCATCTTCCCAATTTAACAGCCATTGGGTACTATCTGTTGAAGAGCCCTGTGATTATAACGTGGCAGCCTTTGCCAACAGGGGTCTTTTTCATCACTGCTGCTCAGTTGCAGGAGAATCTTTTGGACAGATGGATGACTTCTCCTCTAATTCGGAAGAATGACTGCTCAGCAGCAAATAATAGGTGCTATAGCAAATCTATTCTGACAGGCAACAAGCACAGAGAATGAGTTTTGCTGTGCCCTCTTTAATAGGATGTGGTGAAATGAAAAAGCCAGAGGATAGTGTTTTCTGTTCTAAAGGGATAGCACAACATTTGTTTGTGTAACTGGATAGGCCCATGGCATACACCAAATGAACCACTGCATCACAGCAGACTGAGGCCAATTTAACTTGCTCTTAACAAAGCTTTGTCAGGTCACATGGTGGTATGTTGTTACTGTTCTTTTTTAAAAGGTCTGATAAGATTAGGGATGTGCGGGGGTGGAATCAGTCAATTTTATTTTCAAGTTGTTTTTTTTTAAATCAGTTACTGTACTTCTTCTGTGTAGGAAAAAATGTCAAATTCCAGTAAATTTGTCATAAAACAAACTGAAATAAATTTTGTGCCCCCTCCAGCTAACTTCAAGAAACTTAGTTATTTCTAAGTTCAAGAAATTTAGTTATTTCTAAGGTCTGTGCCTACCTGCAAAAGACAGCATCAAGCCTGGGCTGGTACCGGTGATCACCTGCAAGACAAGTGTAAAATTTTATTTATTTATTATTTATTTATTATAGCATTTATATCCCACTCTTCAACCACAAAGGCTCTCAGAGCAGCTTACAAATTGTTTAGCAATAGCACTTACACATCTACACCACTTTATAGCACTAGGCACTCTCTAAGCAGTTTACAGTGTGTTAGCTAATTGCCCCAACAAGCTGGGTACTCATTTTACCAACCTATGAAAGAATGGAAGGCTGAGTTAACCTTGGAGCCCTGCAGGATCGAACTCACAGTGTTGTGACTGCACAAGATGAGGAGCTTCTCAGAAATAAAAGGTGGTAACACTAATTAAATACTGATATGTTTAAATATATATCCATTCAAACACAGATTTTAAAGAGTTAAGCATTCAAAGCCCTTCACTTAGATAGACAGATTTGCTCTATTTCATTCCTTCCCCCAATCAACTTTTTAAAAAACCCTCTCAGGTTATTACTTCATGAATATGAAGACATTTGTGAATTCAATTAAATTCTTATAAAAAATGAACCTAAACAAAATCCCTAATTGTGATCCGGTGAAATGTAATCTAAAGCCAAGTTCATCACCATTCTTAAGTCATCATAGCAGAAGGCCAATGGGATTATTGCAAATCTAAAGACAGTTGGGAATTGGTCAGTTCATCAAGCTGAATGCTTAGAGAGTCAAAGTATTTCAGCCATGAAATGTAGTCCCTCAGTGCTGAAGCACGTTGTGATCTAACTAACTGTCTGAGACCTTTTCATAGGTGCTAGCAGGCCTGAGCTTGGGACTTTAATAACAGAGTTTAATTCTCTGTGCCACCAAATACAGAGGATGGGGCAGAGCGACATGAGATTTGTTATTCCATCCACAGCATCTCCCTGAAAATGGCAGGAAGGGAAACTGCAACTACTCGACCCAGGAAGAACCAGGTACCCTGGAGTAGCAATGGGGACCCTGCTTGCCCTATCTAACAACTCACTGAGGCTTGACTCCTGAGTTTGGAAACTGATCTGTGAGATAAGGCATTTTGCTTTGCCTCTTTCAATATGGTGGCCAAGTACTTGTCCTGCCTTAGCTGTGTATTCTGACTCTGATGACCAGCCCAGCCTTGATGCTGTCCTTACTGACGTGTTAAAGCCATGCCTGCTTTCTTCAAGCCTCACCCCTCAGCTATTTAAATCAGCATGGGCCTTGCTGGATTCCAATACCTTCTTAGCAGCTCAGTAGCAAAACCATTGATATTTATTGCTAGATTGCTTGCTCTGTTTATACACACACACACACACGGCTTGAGTATGTACAATAGGCTTGGGTATGTTTCCGCTCCCAGTGTGCTGATTGGCTACTAAGGAAACACACCCAATCAATCACCACCCACATCCAAATTCCCTCTCCACCTCACAATCCACTTCTGCCACTCAATCTGCATCTATACTCCCAGCCTCACCAGTTGACTGGTAGAAGCCCCTCCCTCCTCTCCATCCCTCAACCACTCACCAGTCACAGGCTGCGATGGGACCCAGGCTGTCAACTGGCGATGGGGGGGTGGCGGGACGTCACTTCCATGACTGCAACAGGACCCAGGCAGTCAACTAACAATGGCAGCAGCAATGGGACACTGCTGCTGCCCCTGCAATAGAACCCAGGCAGTCAACTGGCAGCAGCCACAGCACAGCAACAGAGCAAGTCACCCTCACCAATTCTGGGAAAAGTGTGGAATGCTGAGAAGGGAGAGGAGGAATTTAAATCCACCAGCCTACCTTACAAGCCTACCGGGCATTTGGGTAAAGTTTTTTAGGTACACTGGATCCAGCTAGTATAGTATAATGTTGGTTCCAGTGTTATACACTTGAGTCCAGCATCCTTAGCAGTGATAGATTTTTAAATTCTTTTGCCTGGTATTTGGTACCATGCCTTCATCACTTGTTTACCACTACATGAAAGCATCTTGCGTTTACTGCAAATTGAATGAATCAAATATGATACCCACCTTCATGGTGCCCAGTTTCTCTCTTGAGTCCATAATCTCAAGGAACCACCAAAGCAAGATCAGAACAAAAGACTTACTAATTAAGCAGGGAGAAAAAAGTCCAGGAGTAAGTCAACTTGCCTTGGGGACTTGTTTAATTTCATTAGTTTGAGAGGCACTTCATCGTCTTCAGCAGTAATTGGTGTGCTGAGCAGGTCCCTGTGCTCTTGCATGAGAGAGAATGATAATGATGTATCCCAAAGTTCATACTTCTCGGCCTTGGGTTGCTTCTTCAAGATGACTAATAAAGTGCATTATTTATAAAGTGGAATTCTGGGAGAATGTTCAGACCACACCCACAATGTGTGTGTGTGCCCCATGCTGTGAAGTTCAAGTATGCTATAGATCCTGTGAAACTCAAATGTGTAACTGGCATGCTAACAAGCGCATTACAATTATTATTTTTAGTGATAATTAACCCTATCTGTCTGTTAATGCTCAAGCAGCATTCAACAAACTATGTTCTCTGTTGCCCCAGAGAGTTGAACCAGGTCTAATAGTTTTAAGTTACAAGAGGATAGATTTTGATTGTACATTAGAAGGGACTTCTTGGCAGTAAGAGCAGTTAGGCAATGGAAGCAATTACCTAGAGAGGTGGAGGGGTCTCCTTCTCTGGATGTCTTCAGAAAGAGGCTGGATAGCTACCTGCTGGGAATGCTTTAGCTGGAGAGCCTGTATTGAGCATGGAGTTGGAATCAATAGCTCATGAGGACTCTCTCTGTGTGTGTCTCTTTCTCTCTCTCTCTCTCTCTGGCTTTTCTTCGCAAACGAAGATTCAGGAAGGACTCATCCTGCACTTTCTGCAAGCGCGCTGATGACTAAAAAGACCAGTCCAAGATAAACAAGTCCAGTTGCAGAAAGCACAGCAGTCATGTTTCCGATTGTGATTCTTTCTGCGTTGTCGTTTCTCTTCAAGACTTATTCGGTGTGAGTTCTCAAATAAGGCTGCAGCATTGTGGATAGTGCATCTCCATGTGAGGCCAGGGCGAACCATTGTTGGTGATCAATTTGGCCGAGCCTGAGATGTTGTTTCAGGGAATCCTTGTATCGCTTTTTTGGAGTGCCCCTCTTACGCTGACCTGTGACGAGTTCACCGTAGAGTACTATTTTGGGGAGGTGATGGTCCTCCATCCTAGAAACGTGCCCTGCCCAGTGCAGTTGTGTTCTCAATATCATGGCCTCAATGCTGGTGATCCCTGCTTGCTCAAGGACAGCAACATTCGTCACATAGTCAGTCCAGTGTATATTTAGGATTGTGCGTAGACAGCGCTGATGAAAGCGTTTGAGGAGACGTAAGTGGTGGCGATAGGTGACCCATGTTTCAGACCCATAAAGGAGAATAGACAGTACAATGGCTCTATACAAATGGCTCCTAATTCTATGATCCTGTGATTCTGTGTTGGATTGGTAGATTTAAAAAAGTGAAATGATATTTCCCCTCGATATAGCAGCTTACATTACTGTCACTAAAGCAAGCATTCCTATTTTAGAATGCCCATGGATATCTTGTCTAAACCCAGCATTCCCTCCCTTATCTTTAGTGCCAGCCTCTCTGTACTTTTTGGGTGGAATAAAAAGCCAAATTAATTTTCCAAATTATAGAAGCTCAGTTTTTAAAAATATATTCTTTTGAAATAAGGTTGTCAAATGGTAAAGCATTTTTTCTTGGTCCAGAGGAGATAAAGCATGACCCAAAAAAAACCCCAACTTTGGGTGGCAATTTAGGTGGCAAATCATCAGATGAATAAGACAGAGAATGGGGAACTTAGAATAGGTTTAAGAGTTAAGTGAAGTCTGGTGACTTTTTAATCTTTACCTAAATTATTTGTTTACATTAAGGTGCCAGGGCAGAATGAGATGAGAGAGCCAATGCTACTGGCCCCCTTGGGTCAAGTGAAGCCTTCTGTGACCTTACAGCTGCAATGCTACTCCTTGGGCTATCTCCATTGGTAGCCGCAAAGTCCTTTCTCAGCCAAAAATGTTCTTCTGTGGCAATGTGCCAGAGAAAGTGATGTAAAAAGCAAAGTAACAGGGTATAGCCACAAAAAGCCCTTTAAATTTGCAATTGAATGAATGAATGATTATATTTTACCTTGCCTCTTTACTCAAAACTGAGAGTCAAGGCAAAATTGGGCTCCAAGAACAGGAGCTCAATCAAATATGAAATCAGTAATTAAATATTATCCTAAAGCTATCAGTGTTTGCTTATTAGCAAACTGAAGTCTGGGACTGAATCAGTGTTCTCTGATAAATTTCGTTAGAATCTATTATTGGCAATCTTTAAGTAGAAAACGTTAACACTCCAAGACAACATTCCATTCCTTCCATAGGTTTTCACTTGTGAGACAGGCTTCCCCAAATGGATACCATCGATGGTTTGTGGGGACCTCTTCCTTACTATCCTGCTTCCCCCTGCATTTTTATCTGTCCCTTATATGGACCAAAAGATTCTAGGGGGGCATGGATTTTGATGGGGCTACACCCCATCAATTGCTGTGGCAATCACTTTGTGGGGCCAAGCGTTGGAATAACCGACTAAGAGCTGTGCTGTCTAGCTCAAATGATTTCATTATCTCTTCAGTTATACATTCGGTTATACTGGCTGCACTGCCACTTTACTTTGAAGTGTGGTAAGCCCCATGCGTTCTGTATCTACTGGATAGTTTCGAGAAGATGGAGCTGAGAATTCAGATTTTCTTTGTTTACTATAATAAGTTTCTCTCCACTTTTAATCTTTTACCTGTGAAGAAGGGTACTAATAAATGAGGTACTGTATTACATATTTTTCCATTTGCACAAAAGCCTCCATTTTTCCATCCCCAACAACATTGGGAAAGGATTGGAAAATCTTGGGAAACAATGGAGGAGGATGTTGCCCATAGCTTCAAACTTCTAACATTCTGCTTTAACTGCGATGGTTCAACCCTGTGGAATTGTGGGATTGGCAATTTAGGGAGGGGCACTAAGATTTTTCATTTAGAGAGCTCTAGTGCTTCTGACCAAACTGCCAATCCCAGGATTCCACAGGATGCAGCCATGGCAGCTAAAATGGGATCACAGCACTACAGTTAGTATGAAATGATCCCAGATTAAATGGGTTTATCTGGAAAGAAGCAGTTACTGTATAACTACCGTAACATTACCATTAATGCATGCTAACAAGAGCATGGCAAAGTGTTTTTGTGGAGTGAGGGCAAAGTAACACAACAGCTACTAATATTTTTACTTTTTTGTGAAGCAATTAAAATTTACTCATTATTAGGGAGCTAAAATACTTTTTGGGGATACATTTTCAAATGACCCTCAAAATTTTAGAACATTCTTTTATTGCTTTAGGTAGACCTCCCCACCTATCTCCACCTCCACAAAAGGAACTAAGGCCTTAACTTCATGGGCAGGGGGTAAAATCTGGATGAAATCTGGACTACTTTGTCCCAATGCTGTAGCACATTACATTTGGACTACTCTGACATGGATTTAAGCACCACTCCTGCCAAAGCCTGAATCTTCATTCAGATTTTTACTTGGCTTCCATTCAAAGCTGTTACTCATGCTTGACTCTGAGCTCAGAGAAAATCAAAGCCCCAGTGGTAGTCGCTGCCTCTGAAGCCAGAACTGGTAGCCTGCCCCACCATTGCAAGGGTAGCCACCCGTGCTGGCTTCAGAGAGAGTGACTACTGCACTGGAGCTTTGCTTTCCTCCAAGTTCAGAGTGGCAATTGTGCGCTGGAAAAGCAAAGCACAATCGCTATGGGCAAAAATCCAACATGGCAGTTTCAGGTGCTTGCCTTATTAGCAACCTCTGCCCCCCTGCGCACGTCCGACCAATCTGCTTTCCACTTCCACTCTTATTGGGAATGCACATCAAAATGAATCAGTTGTCCCAATGAGTGGGAATGTGCATCCCCCGTGGGGCTTTTTAAAAATACGGGGGAAGCCGCAAAGGCTTTTCCTGCGATGTTTTTGGCAATTTTGTCCCCCTCCTTCCGAATACAGCAGATTGATGAGGGATCTCATTATGTCAAATCATATTCTCCTCAAATTCTATGAGGAGTATTTTTGCCATATAGACAACCCCATTGTGTGACTGTGTGTGTGTGTGTGTGTGTGTGTGCAGGCGTGCACGCCTTCAAATTGCCTGTCAACTTATGACAACCCCATGAATTTCAACTGTTCATTTAAAAAAAAAGCCTATTTGTCTTGACTCAGCATTTACAACTCATTTCTCGAGAAAGGGTTCAACAGCTAGGGTGACCCATTGTCACTTGCCGAATCTTTCCAGGGAGTTCCAGGAAGAGGGGCTCCAAAGAAGATCTCGTGCAGAAAAGAGGTGGGCAGGGAAAGGGTTAAGCATCTGTTCTGTCCCTGCTGCTTCTGATTTGCAAATTGTGCCCACCCCCGGCTGCTTTTCAGTAATCAAGGTTTCCCTCCTTACATCTGCTGCTGCATAGCTATTTTGGCTCTCAGAGTGTGTCATTTACTTGTTTTCTATACCAGTTTGTGTAGTATGCTGTTTAAAGGTCTCTATGATCTGGGTAGACAAATGCCTTTAGTTCTCAGAATGCTTTGCATTTCCCTGTACTTCTAAGTTGATTTCCAGTGTGTATGTGTTCGTGTGAGTGAGTGATTGCCATGAATAAAGAAAAAATATCTTTAAGATTAATGTGCATGAAGGAATATTTAAGCCCTTTGAATATACATCACATTCTGAAGATGGTTCCCCTGCCCCCAACACACATGCTTTGAATGGTTCACAAAAGTGCCTTGTCACCATAATACCAGAAAATTCCAAATAATGCCTATGAGACTAAAATATTTTCTTCTTCCCATGAAATATTTAAGACTATTTTCTGGATGTCAAGCATGAAAGAAGAATATAGTGTAGGTGCATATGTGTGCTTTTCAAAAAGAGAGGTTAAGGCAACCTTGAGCAGCCTGGTCCTTGCAGCATCTTCTCGATGTAAGGTCTGTGGAAACGAGTGTGATTTGTGCCTGCAGAGGAGTTTGAAGCTTGCATCTCAAATATTTTTCTTCCAAATATTTTCATCAATGGCCAGAATTATGCAGCAACCTTCAAATAAGATCAGGTTCACTCACAGTGCTGCTGACAGATACATAGAAGGTTTGATGAAAATATATGCATTTGAAAATATAATTTCTCTGTTGGTTGCTGTGTTCTTGAGTCTCAGACTGTCTGGACCCCTGGGAAAGGTTACAGAGCAGTGAATGCATCTTGCTCTCTCGCTCGCTCTTTCTCTCAAATTACTTGTGAAGTAGTAGGGCAGCTAATATGTTATATATTCAAAGGAAAGGTTTTGAGAAACAGAGTTCAGCTGAACTGCAAATTCAAATCACAAGGGCGATGGGCTTAGAATTGACCTTTATCATGTCTGTCTGTCAGGAATTTCCAATAAGGGTAAAATGCAAAATATACTCTCACCCCAAAGCTGACATACACATTTGAAATGCAGTTGCCTGTGGGTAGAGGCAGAGATATCTGGATATGGGAAAGAGGTATTTCTGGTTCCCCCTTCAAATTCAGGGAGGGGAACAGCTAAAATGGTCTCAACCATTCATGTCCACAACATGACTTGTAGTAGGACTGATTGATTTCACCAGGGCCATGAACCAACCAAAGTTTTAATTGTGCAGTTTAAAATATACCCCTTGATTAATTGGTGTTGCTTCTAACAATCAGAAGCCACATTTTAGTACTCAGACAAGTCTAGAATTCTTAAGCATTTTGTGTTTATGTCTTGGTTGTTATTAAAAAGTTTGTGGACAGAAATATATCACAAAATCTATTCCTCATTTGCAGCAGTGAGTATTAACAATGCCCAGCCTGGTTTATTGGTATGCTACTGTTGCTTCCATCATTTTTTCCCCAAGAAAACAGACATGGCATTTTATGACTGCTTTGCTTCTCTGTAGCAGTACAAAGCAATTTAGAGCATTACACAATACACATCTAGAGACTGCTCTATGCAGAATAAGACTTGAATGTAGTTTGTTGTTAGCAATCAGCTATCCAGAGTCCCTTCCTGACACAGTTTATACCTGTGTAGTTATTGCATGGCGTAGTATCCATAACTTATCTTCAACAGCATTTCATGAGAAATGTGCATGGATACATGTGTATGTATGCATGCATGCATGAGCACAGTGTGTATAATTGGTGCCACTTGAAATGATAAAGCACTACCAGTTGATCTCCATAAAATGGATAACTGTTGTTGATGAAGTGCCTTCTGTATGATATGTAGCAACGCTTTGTAGAAATGCCAGGAAAATGCTGCTTTCATACTTATAAGTGGAACATAGCAAGCTGTCTCATATTCAGAGCCTGGGGAAATTACTTTTTTGGTCTAATGGGGGATTCTGTGACCATGTACTGATGACTAAGGTATTTTTGATGTCAGCTGATTTCAAGGCAGACAACAACAACAATAAACCAAAAACTTGGTTTTCCCAAGCTTATTTCATACTAATGTCAGTCCAGCTAGCTCATTATTGACTACAGTGACTGGTACCCACTCTCCATGGAATTCAGACTGGGGTCTTTCCCTCTCCAATTTGGAGATGCACAAGTGACAAATCCTCCCTAGACTGTTTACATGTAAAGCATATGACCTACTATAGTTCTGTGGGGAAAGGTGGACAAACAAACTTCATTTCCCTTTGTGCTATTGACAACTGGATTAAACGTACTATATACACAAATATGCCAGCATGGATCCCTTAAAACATGGCAACATTCAGAATTGGGCAGCTGACCCAAATCCACCTACTCTTGTGAGCTGACATGAATTTGATGTGCGGGTGGATGAAGAGGTTCTGTACACAGGTGGATATGAGCTGGAAAGGTTAGGCTAAATACCTGAAAGCGCACCATACTAGAAGCTGGATTCATCTTTGAAAAATATGCCCCATTCAATCAATTTCAACATGTGCAGCCCATTCCCCAGCTGCTGTCGTCACATGCATGGAGGTGCTAGCTTCTAAGCGCTTAGGATGGTATATCAAATCCAGCAGTTTCACTAACTCACTGCTTCAAACCTATAGCTATTCTGGCATTTCATGGTCACTATGATGGTCTGTCAAAAAGATACTGTGGGAACAAAAACACCCCCTCCCCAGTTCAATTGCCTGATGTCTTGGGTGCCTGAAGTAGCTGTACTATCTAAACATGTGTGAATGGACAGAAGTGTATCTTCATGCCTAAGTTGAGTCTAGTAGGTCTTTGGTTTCCCCACATTCTCTGTTACTCATGTAGACAGGCCTAAATATCTGAGCATGCACCAGCCATTTCTCTCTTTGTGCTTTCATTATGCATGTGCCTCCGTTGGGTAGATCTATGCCACCACCACCCGTAAAAGGTTCACCACTGGATGTAACAAGTACAATATTCACCCTAGTATCTGAATCTCTTCCATAGAATAAGATGGGAATTATCTGATCTATGGGACACATGTGCCCCCAAAGGCCTTCGGTGTGGCCTCCATCACTTTCTGGGTTCCTCCACTGAAACCCTACTGTGGGCCTCCAAGTAGTGTTGGACTACATCTCCCATTTTTCTTACCAATGGTATGCTGGCTAGGGCTTGAGATCCAATATCTGGAGAGCCATGAGTTCCCCATGCTTCTTCTAGTTCACACTCTTAAGGATGCATCTACAATATAGAAATAATACAGTGCAGAAATACAACTACTTTAAGTGCTGTAGCTCCATCCTACAGAATCCTGAGATTTACAGTCTTACAAGGTCTTTAGCCTTCTTGGCCAAAGTGCTGGTGCCTCACCAAACTGCAAATCCCAGGATTCTGTAGGATAGTACTATGGCAGGTAAAGCAGTGTCAAACTGAATTATTTCTACAGTGTAGATGCACCCCAGGTCAGCTGAAGTGGGCATTTAAAATAAAATGCAGTTGTGCAACTATGCACCCATCTACACTAGCCAGGATAGGGTGGCTCTCTGCTGGCATATACTGGCTGTGGAGGTGACCCATTTCCCTCCGTTATCTGGAAAAAATGGGCTGCCAGCCAATCACTGAAGCCTCTGCTGCCGCCACCATTTTCTCCACTGACATGGAAGCTAGGCAGGGGTTGCACAACAACTGCAGTCCCCCTGCACGTGACTAGCATCAGTCACATGCTGTGGAACCCTTTCCTGGCTTCCAGAAGAGCCAGGGAGATGGTGAAGGCAGTGAGAAGTGGTGTGCCAGATGGCCTACTGTGTACATGCAGAGCCCGATCTAGTTTTTTTTTAGGTAAACAGGGGTAAACTGGGTATTTTTTTTCCGAAATGTTTTCTTGGGCCTTATCCCAGCTTGTTCCTTCCCTATATCTGTCCTGGGGGTCGTGGGGACTGCCCGGGGCAGATCAGAGTAAATGCCTTGCATTGTTTGGACTGCAGGGCTCTGGAACAGGGGCAAGCCGGGGTATTTGACCAGTATAGACAAGCCCTAAGCTGTACTGCGGACTGCTGGGACTGCAGCTCTCACACACTGGCTGGTATTCTGTTGGTTAATATCAGACAGAAGAGACGCATTGTATCAGTTGTTGAATGGTGAGTCAACACGCACGTAAATCCTACTTATTCAATGTCTCTACTGTAGTTGGGATAAACAGTACAGTTACTGTTAGTAACTTCACATTCACGTGTTTCACATTCGTGGTTTTGCATATTCACAGTTTATAGCTGCTGCTCAACTAGCTCAAACTCCAAGAGCCCCCCTCCTCCCCCTCCTCCTTTCCTGGCAACAAAACACTCCAGATTGCTTACCTAGCACCAAAGCAGCACTGCCCCTTTAAAACACTCAGTAAGGTTGTGTTGTTGGCAGGGCAGAGAGAGGGAGAGCTGGGGGGAAGGTGAGTGTGAGTGAGGGGCATGGTTTATGTACCCAGGGACAGGTGTTGTTACCACAGTGGCAGGCATCAACAGTCATGTTGGCGGTAGAGGAGTCTACAATACTGTAGTGTAGTATTTATGTTGGGGACTAATTTATTCACAGCTTTTTTCACTTTCACAGTGGTGCTCCACCCCTAATGTGAAGGGACAACTATCCAGGCTGCTGTGTGTGTGAGTTTGCGTCTTGAAGAAAGAAAATATCTTTGTATAAATATCCTGCAGATGTCAGGTAGAAGACCAAGCTAAAACCTGTTCTTCCCAACATGCTGTTTTTTCTGTTAGCAAGGACCTCTACCATGTGAACACCCAGCTGGAGCCAGATGTGGTATAGTCCAGAGACCTCTCTTTTTTCCAGTTGCTCCCCTGACTTGGTTGACATAGCTCTAACTGTGTGTGTGTGAGGAAAGAGTAAGAGGACCTGTATGTCTCCCTAGATGTTGTTGGACTACAACTCTCATAATCCCTTATTGTTGGAGATGAATAGAGTGCATAAGAAATTATGTCCAACAACATCTGGCTGGCTGTGAATGGCTTTAGGGCTGCAATCTTATACCCACCTATGTGAGAGTAAACACCATTAACTGCTAGATTCATGCACAATCTAAATAAACTATAGTTTAAGGCCTTGGATTATGTGGGGGTCTCTACAGACAAAACAGAAAATCACTCATTAAAAGCTTTTATATTAATAGACTTTTGCAGGAGGGAGGAAAAATGCTAATTAGGGCCTCAGCAGGTCTTCATCCAGACATGGACAGTAAACTGAGGGGGACCTACTTCTGAGCTGGTATGGTTAGTCTCTAATATTTCTGTTAGCTTCAGCTGAATGATTCCCATGTGATGACAATTAATCCCCGAAGAACAGGAGTGGGAACGGTGTAGCTCTCTGTATGTTGTTGAACTGCAATCCCCAGCATTTCTAACCACTGGCTCTATTGGCTAGGGCTGCTGAGAATTGCAGTCCGGAAGCATCTGGGGAACTGCATGATTCCCACCTTTCCTGCAGAATTTCAGAGTTGCGGGGGAAGTTTCAATGTTTCCAGTCAAAAGGGCTGAACTGGGAGTCTGCAACTGACTCAAAAGGGAAGTGCCAGATGTATTACTAGAGGAACAACCTGTGCCACTAATTCACTGTGTGTACTCTTGTGTCAGCCAGCCTCTGAAAAGAATGATCACCTCGCCAGCCGAGTCAAGACAAATGATGCCATTCAGAAGATAGCACCGCATGTTTATGTAGGGAATTGGGAATACGAACTGTGCGTGGGAGATGGATTATCAAAAACTTGTAGAAGGGCAATATTACATATGCTGGCAGGTTCATTTCCACTGTGAAATAAATACACAGCTTTCCAGAATGTTTACCCCAGAACCCAGTGAAAGCCATCTGTATGGATCTGGGTTAATTTTCCTGATCAGTAAATGACATCTGGCAGGGAAGGGGGCAGAGAGGGGAGAGTTAAGAGACAAAGAGCTTCCTTCTCCACTATGCACTCTCACCAGTGGGAAGATAATGTCTTCTTTGTTCTATAACTTGATTCATTGTTTCAGAGGGAGAGAAAATGTCTATCTCTGTTTTTTCATCAAGCCAATGTGGCACACATTTCCAACAGTGGGCCAATGGTTGGAACCAAAGGATTGGGATAAAACCAATGTTGAAACAATAATTAATGAGCTAACTCTCTTCAGAATACAGTATTTGCTTTGTGGACTCTCATTTCTGAATGACAAGAACATGAGGAATAACAGGAAAGATGTCAAGATAAGGAGAAAGGGGATGGGAATAATTCTTGCAAAAGTGTAGGCTCTGGCACTTAACATTTGAAAAGTCAACTAGACTTTCCTCAGCCAACGTATTTGGATTTTTCCTAGTAAACAACTGTAAGGTGTTGTTGTTCTGTGCCTTCAAGCCATTTCCATCTAATGGCAACCATCAGGCAAACTTACTACAGGGTTTTCTGAGGGCTACAGTGTGTGACTTACCCAAGGACACCCAGTGGGTTTTCATGGCTAAGTCGTGATTTGAACCCTGGTCTCCAGAGTTGTACACTAAAACTCAAACTACTAAACCATGCTGGTGTCTAAATAACAAATCAATCCTTCCAGAGAGCCAGCATGGTCTTTAACTTTCTCTACCAAAGCGTACTGGTGCCTCACAAAACTACAAATCCCCGGATTCTATAGGGTGGACCTACAGCACTTAAAGCGGCATGAAACTGCATTATTTCTACAGTGCAGATGCAGCCAAAGAGACTGGAACAGTCTTTGGAATAAGACATCATATCATACACCATTTAATGTGTGGCCTTCAATATTAGCACTTCAGCCAAAATAGGTTCATAGACCTATCAGAAGTAGTGTTTAGTAAGGAATCAACTGCAAGCCCACAGTTCAGTCTTATCTTTGCCACAAATTCATTAACAGCCTATCCATTGGGCAGAATGAGCAAGCCAGAAGCAGTGAATCGCTCTACTCCCTCCTTCTTGGGGGGGGGGGGGCTCTGTCATTGCTTCATGGCCTTACTCCATTCCTCTCTTCTCTCTGACACTGCCTTGCCCTTTCTTCCTTGGACTCACCTCCCTCCTTGCACCTGCAAGATGCTACTGTGTTTCCTTCCTTTTTCTGCTGCATCCCCTCCTTCTTCCTCCCCACCACCTCCACCACTTGCCTCACCTCATTGTGCTGCCTGCTAGCTTACCCCCCTCTAAAGCAAATTTCAAAGCAAGTACCAATCTCTCTCTCTCTCTCTCTCTGGCTTTTCTTCACAAACAAAGATTCAGGAAGGACTCATCAGAGTGCTGATGACTAAAAAGGACAGTCTGAGATAAACAAGTCCGGTTGCAGAAAGCACAGCAGAAGGTATCGTTCGGTGATGTTTCCAGGTTGTGATTCTTTCTGCGTTGTCGTTTCTCTTAAAGACTTGTTTGGCATGAGTTCTCAAATAAGACTGCAGCATTGTGGATAGTGCGTCTCCATGCCTCCCAATGTGAAGCCAGGGTGGACCATTGTTGGTGATCAATTTGGCCAAGCCTGAGATGTTGTTTCAGGGAATCCTTGTATCGCTTTTTTGGAGCATCCCTCTTACGCTGACCCATGGTGAGTTCACCGTAGAGTACTATTTTGGGGAGGCGATGGTCCTCCATCCTAGAAACGTGCCCTGCCCAGCGTAGCTGTGTTCTCAATATCATGGCCTCAATGCTGGTGATCCCTGCTTGTTCAAGTGTGTAGATTTACCAGTGTGGCAAATCTAATTTTACCCTGGTCTCAATGGAATGAGTCTTTTCAGTACAGTCAATTCAGTGTGGCCAGTTTAGCGTGGCCAGTTCAGTTTGGCCATTTCAGTGTGGTGCGGTTCTGCTTGCATATCAATTGATAATGGATAATTTTGTCAAGAAAATGCAATCAAAACCATAACTGTTTGGATGAGATTATCTTGCAAAACCATTTAGGTAAGGGCTATGGTTAAGGTAAGGGTTAGAGTTATTATCAATTATCAGTTGATATTATTGATATTTGATAATAACCCAAACACTAACCCTGGCCATGCTGAACTGGCCACACTGAAGTGTTCTAGACCCAGTCTCAAAACCACCATCACATATTTTGCTTCCACTTCTCAAAATATATCTTCCCTGTACCCATCACCCATTAGTGTTGTTGTAACTGCATTCCCTGATGCCATATAACTCACAGCAGGGAAACAAATTACATGGCAGAATGGTATTCTTTACATAAATGCATACATACATGTTCCTACATACATGTACTGTATGTATACTTACACACGTACACAAAAAATAAATACATTTGGTAGGCACACTTACTAAGGTATAATACCCATTTAACTTAGGAGATTATCAGACATATCAAAAGTGGCATTACAGCAACACCAGGAGATCACAAAATGGCTCCCTTATCAGATGATGTTGTTCCCCGCTGGTTATGCACCCGTTATGCTACCATTCCACCGGCACTGCTTTTTATTGATGCAAGAAGCCGTCAATAGATCCCCTGTTCTGTTTGTATTCCAGATTTGCCTGTGTGCGACAAGGTGCCCCGTTATGCTGGCAAGATCCCAGCGCCAATGAGAGGTTCCTGCCAGGACACTTCCGGGTGAGATCGGGACATCCAGGTAAGTGACACACTTTTTATGACCCTCCCTGGGTTACTTGTTAATTTTAAAGTGTGTTTTTGTGCTTTTCCTATTATTTTTATTTTTATTTTTGAATTTCCCATGTCCACATCTTCTCGTGAGAATCTGCAGGATTTTGATCCAGGAAGTGAACGGAGCTCCGTTACAGCTTTCCTTTCATTCCTGGGCTGCCCCATCAACCAGAGAGGAGGTAAGTGCAGTGGAGAGTGTGATTGTGGTGGGACTAGGATGGGATAGGGGCGGGAGTGGAGATTGTGGGACAAGAACACTTTTTTCATTCCTGTCTGATAATCTCCTTAGTTGGATGTATATCTGAGCATGCAGGTCAAATGCATAACAGGGTGGGAATTATGTGGCACTCCAGATGTTGTTGGACTGCAGCACTTGACTTTCCTCATCATTGGCTATGCTGGCTGGGCTGCTGGGACTTCTAAGGTTATTTAATTCCCTCCTCTATACCATGCATTCTAGGTTGGAAAAACAGTTGTAGCAGTGGTGAGGCAGCCAGGCCTCTCTTAAGCAGCTATATTTAGCTCCTGCCTTAAATCATCTGACTCACTTTGCACAAGGGCTCATGGTCTGGCAGAGGACCACATGGACCATGCAACCCTAAACATGTTTACTTGGAAGAAAATCCCATTGAGCTCACTAGGTCATAATCCCTGGCAAGCATGTTCAGGATTGCAGTCTTTTAAAAAGTGCAACCATCTTACATTTGTTAATAATTTTCTTTGAAAATGGAGAGGTACTAGGTATTCTCCTCCTTCACAATTTGTTGTTGTGTGCCTTCAAGTCACTTCTGGCTTATGGTAACCCTAAGGCGAACCTATCATGGGTTTTTCTTGGTAAGATGTGTTCAGAGGGGGGTTGCCCTTGCCTTCCTCTGAGGCTGAGAGAGTGTGACTGGAGAGATGGGTTTTAAAATGTCTGGAAATGTGGCAAAATGGCCAGAAGCAACCCCTCCCTGTATGTGAGGCTCAGGTCACTGTTGGCCATTTTTTGGCAGGGGGAAAAAAACAGCCTCTCAAAATGTGGGGTGGGAATACAGTCGATTAACAATGGGGATTCAGAACTACAGAGTCCTGTGGGTGAGCAGTATGTCCCTCCCACCCTCCGCTGTTTACCCACTTCTGCTGCCTTAAGACCTGTTTTGGGGAAAATGTCAGGGTTTAAATAAGGGAGGACAAGGAAAAGAAGAAAAAAGAAGAGGAAGAAATAATAGTTGGCTGTTATTTGACAAGCCAGTTTATCATTTTTATGTATGTGGAGGAAATGACCCTTGCTTTGAACCGGTCAAATACCAACCCTAAATCAGTAGCAGTGAAGAAAAGGCCCCATTTTACCTCTTTTTATATTTCTGACAGGACAAGGAGATGACAAAGACATTTGTCACTTGCTACTCACACAAATTCTATTTCAAAATATATTTTCAAATCTTTTGACAACCTCTCAGGACACTGTACACACACTAAGAAAAGTATAGCCCACAGGCATTCTGTGTCAAAGCAGCCTTGCTGAAAGTAATTGCTCAAGGTGGATCTGAACACATTTATATGTAGAGGAGAAGGGGAAGAACTATATGCTTGCTTCAGGCAAGCATTAATATTATACTCGGAAGGAACCCAAAAAATGAAGAGACACATAGGAGAAAAATGTACCTGAAGTTCAGGTACTGAAAATAACCCTCTTCAGCCAGAAACTTCGTAGTAATGCCGTGTGTAGACACATGTGCATCTGCATGCATGTAAGCCAGTGGTTAAATGCCAGTACTGCAAGTCACCACGTTGCAAGTTCGATTCCAGCGGGCTCCAAGGTTCACTCAGCCTTCCATCCTTTCGTAGGTTGGTAAAATGAGTACCCAGCTTGTGGGGGCAATTAGCTAACACACATTGGAAACTGTTTAATGCAGTGTAGATGTGTAAATAGCTATTGCTTAAAACAATTTATAAGCCGCTCTGATAGCCTTGTGGCTGAAGAGCGGAGTATAAATAAATAAATAAATAAAGACCCCCCCCTTCCATGGATGACAAAATAAATTAGTCTCACAACTCAGCAATGTATGTTAAGCTGAGAGTCCAGGCACATGCTTCAAGGCCAACTGATGAGTTTGCCAAGCCTATCCCAACTCCCTAATTATTATACCTTGTGTGTTTTTTTAATATATTGTCTATACCTTCCCAAGTTGTATGCCATACATACATGCCAACTCAATTCCTGTGAAAAAGGAACACCATTGTCAACTGACCTACTATATGCATTACTTTTGGAGTACCAAAAATGAATAAGTGCCATCTAATATTCCATTAGTCTCATATACCACCTTTCTCTCCCTTCTTTCTTCCTCTCTTTCATCACAGACATGCATCACTGCACTAGCAGAATGCAGAGCTGAAGATTTCAGGGTAAATCCTCTATAGCAAATGAAACAGATTGTCCATTTCACTGACCACATGTGCACTACAAATAAATATTTTATTGCCTCTCCTAATGCCAATGGCTCTTAGCTTTAAAAGCACAATGGATTTTCACAACAGAGAGATAACCGACAAGATGGACTGCAAAAATCTGAGGTCAGCTCCTCACAAGAGGAAGGGAAACGTGCAGTATTCTGGAAGAAAGCCAAAAGGCATCTTTTCTCTACCAAAAACATTGCATACACTCCAATATTTCACAGATGAAAACTAGGACATGTGTGGCCAAGCAATATCAAAGTGCAGACAAGATCACACATGCTATTAATGAGGAACACAAGTTAGGAGAGGCTGCAATGGTTTACTTTTACATGACTCTTCTTGGAAGGGCTCCCTCCTGCTGAATTGAGTGCAAACTACTTTTGAACTTTGAACTCAGTTTGTACCAACTGAAATAAGATGAGGACAAAAGGAGAAAGTGGGAGCAACAGGAGGAGAGAGATAACAGAGGTTCAGTCAGGATTTTCCCCACCAACTCAGGATATTTGGAGGGCATGACATTGATATTTCAGAAGTATAAGCAAGCTGCAGTTCCAGAACTGGACTAAAGGTATCATTGTTAGCATGCCCTACTACCCCCTTCCTATAATATCTCATAATTGGCAATATTGGACACTTCAAAGGGGTCATGTAGACCAGGGTGATCCAAACTGAGGTCAGAGGGAAGTCACAAGGACCTGGGAAGGTGTCTTAGAAATATTTTTAGTAAGCACACCCAAGCTAGGGTTAAGCAGATGCCCCTAGTAAACAAAACCATTATGGAGGTACATGTTAATTCCTTCCTGGGCCCCTTGGTGGTGAGTCACACATCCTAAACAATCATGTGACCTACACAACCCAAATTCTCAGGAAATATCCCTCAGAACCCCCTCCTGTCCTGCAATGGGCGGTTGTCATAAACCCTTCAGTCATATCTCCCAGCCGTCTAAGATAATCAGTGGAGTTTTGTTCTCCTTCATTCCTCCTGTGGGAGAACAATTTAGCCATTGTTGAAGCCAAAACACACCTTCGGGGCATGAAGTGGGTCATAAATATCCCAGCCTAAACAATAGCAAAGTGTGCCACTGTGGACAAGACCTAGACACTCTGTCTGTGCACCCCTGGATTGGACTTTTAGTGCCACCCTCAGACTTCGGTCTTAGTACTTGGCTACTCTTCAAGACTGGTAACTATCACCTTATTTCCTGAATCTATTCCTCTATCCAACCTTTCTGCCTTAATTCTTCAATAGCCTCATGTGCTTCTTGTGAGCATGGGTTGCCTGAGCAGATGCTTTTTGTGTTATTTCCAATAAAAACAGTTATTTCACTTTAACTTGGAGTTCTCTGTAGTTAGTACTGGTGTACACAGATGAAAAGGTCCTGAAAAAAATCAGCCTCTCACTTCCCTCCATTTGAGCTAATAATAATAATTCCCCCAAATATTAATACAGTTTTAGCATCATGAGGGGTGCCCTAAAGCACCCCACCTCTTTGGGTAACATCATTAGCACTTGGAAAAGTTACTTCTTAAAAACTACAAATCCCCGAATCTTCCAACCAGCATTGCTATCTGGGGAATTTTGGGAACTCTAATCCAAGGCCTAAATCCAGTCACTAGTCCCATTTAGAACAGACCTGCTCAATCAGTGAGCTGGTTTATCATTTAGCAACTGATTCAACCAGTCTGCCCTATCTGGGGCCAGGATCTGGATTTGCCCTCCACCAATAGCAGAACTTCCAAGCTTTGCTATTCTCATTGGGATGCACTGGTTTCTCTTCAAGAGGATTGATTTTTCTCTCCCTTGAATTCCCTCTATTGAATTTACCTTTGTTTTAAAAACATTTGCAGAGTTCCTGCCTTGGAGAAAAGATCTACATAGAAAGGCAAGAAAGGTTATATTTTCTTGCTGCAGTCAGATAGGTGAGACTTTTCAATAAGAGAATAAAATATAGTCTGGGTTTGAATTCCTTGTTATTTTTGTTTTCCAAGTTTTACAGCCTTTCCTCTCCATAAATAAGAGAGTTAGATTCCCCCTCATAATGCTCTGCATAAATACAACTTCATGTCTCTGAGAAGCTGACAGCTGCCCTACGAGATATACTATGACAGCTTAAAAAGTCCACAAATCAATCATTTAAGTAGAGCTACTGTATACTCTCCCTGCTAGGATACATTGCTGAGTCCGGGAGCTCGCAGTGTGAGATATGCCATTATAACCCTGATAGATGAAAGCCCCACAGCCTCAGAACAATTGCTGTGTAAAGTGGAGGGGATGGTGGGAACCAGGACTCACAGATCTGCCAGGCTGCAGCAGCGCAAAAGGGAAGAGCCAGCCAGGGGAAGTCTGCTCTATCTCTCCTTCCAGAAACCTGCACAGCAGCATGATGACAGTTCTGTTCTCAAACAGCCCCATTACGACCTAATTAGCATACATGAAATGCAGATTCAAGGCATTAAAGTGATATACAAATCATTAATTTTTTGTCAAATTCATGTCAGCCTTGCGTAGGCCTTCTTGTTTTAATGGGCCATGACAGCCAGAGAGAGAGTGCGGGGGGGGGGGGTAGGATTTGGTGTCGCTGACAGAAGGAGACCACCTTAAAGGCTGTATTTTTAAAGCTTGGAATGCTGATCATTTGTATGTTGCAGGGGGAGAGCTACATCTGTCCTGATTAAAGCTGGTTATGAAAATGAAGATAGTGCACACACACACATACACACACACACACACACACACACACACATATATATATACACACCCATTGCTTGGATGGGTGGAACTGAAACATAAGAAAGAATTGGAATTTTTTAAACAATATATGTTCTGCACATTCCTTTCTTATAGCTGTGTTAAAATGTACTTTATCCCGTGAATAAATGAATTCATTGTGTTGTTGTTGTTGTTAATCATCCCACTGGCACCAGATGGAGTTTTGGTACATCAGATTCTATCCAAGAATGTAGGAATCAGTGAGGTATCATCAGATAATGTGGCATATTCAAAGCAGATGTGCTTTTTGTAATGGTGCTATTGTGATTGCATGTATGGTGATTTCATTCAGATGTTTTATCAGTCCATTTGGAATTGCTCCTAGATCACCTTTCACGACCAGAACCAACAGTTGTTTTATTTCCCCAGAGGAGCTCCTAAATAATCATAGTCTAGACAAGAGGATATAATGCTCATTCCTGCACATTATTGCAAATTCGCAGCTGCATCCTTATGTCTCCATGGTCTTTCAGCAAAAGTGATATGCTGAGAGGCTATCAGCGTTTGAAGTTCACATGCATGCAAATCGAGATGGCAGTCGCAAATTAGCCTGTTATATGCTGCCACTGCGGGACAGGTTATTTTTTAAAACATTAAAGCAAAGGTGCACAAGTGTGACCTTCTGCTTAAAAAAAATTATTGGGAAGCCTTGGCACAAGAAACAAGCACATGATCACTAATGCAAAAATCCAACAGAGTGCTTTTGGGCACTGTCTTGCTGGCAAGTTGGCCCTCCCCATGCATGTCCAGCCAATCCAATCTCTAGTTCCGCTTTCTCCAAGAATGCGCAGCAAATTGAGTTGGTTGTCCTAATGAGCGCTAATATGCATTTCCTCACATTATTTTAAAAAATTTGGGGGAAAGCCACAAAGGTTTTTCCCGCACAGTAAATTGAAGTTTTCACCCCCTCCTTCCTATAAGACAAATCACCATGGGATCCTGTTGGGACAAAAGGTATTCTCCTTGAATTCTATGAGGAGTATTTTCAATGTCAAGACAAGCTGGGGATGGGGATGGGGATGGGGTTGATGGAATTGCCACCTGGATTATAGATATGACAGTTCCAGGAGACAGCAGGGTAATTTCCATTTTGCACTCAGCCATCTGTGCTCATTAACATTCCCAGTTCTCTGTTTCAAATTAGGGTAGCCACTTATGCCCCCCAAAAGTGGAAGCGCATTAGCGAAAATAGGCACATTGATCTGCATAAAGCTGGATATGCTAATTCATGTCATTATGGTAACTAAAACAGAAATACAGTGGAAACCTTCTACAGTTGTCCCTTCATATTCTCTGGGGTTTGGTTCCAGGACCCCCTGTGGATATCAAAATCCGTGAATACTCAAATCCCATTACATGCAATGGCATAGCAAAAAGGCATCCCTTGTATAAGATGGCATTTGCTTTTTGGATTATTATTATTGTAAGAATATTTTCAAGCCGTGAATACTTAAATCCGTGGATACCAAATCCGTGGATACGAAGAGACAACTGTATCTGCAATGCAGAGGAATTCTGGGTTTGTGATGTGATTCTAATCTGGATTGAGGTGGGGGAATAAAATTACTTTTGTGCAAAGAAGAATCACATAGAGAGCTGTACGTTGCACACTTGGCATAACTTGGAGTTTGAGCCTTTTTTCTGCTCTCCATCAGTTAACTGTTCATGGGTGACTTTAAGGCCTCTTCCTGCCTTGATGGTTCTGCAAGACCTTGACCAGACAGCCCTCAAAATGGAGAGATGTCCTCTGAAACAGACAGGGGCACTCTAATAGAAAGAAATGCATTGAAGGGATTGGGGGGGGGGAATCCACTGTTTTAGAATCTTTTTTTTTTCCTCCACTCAGGATGTCATAAAATAATTCCAGAATTATAGTTGCAACTTAACCAAATCGAATTAACTAAGTGACCTATTAAATCAACTGTCCCATTGGCTGATCTTGGGCAAATCACACTCTCTCAGCCTCTGAACAAATCTGTCCAAGAACATTCTCATCTTTGGTCCTACTTGGGGCCACCATAAATCAGAAAAAAACTGAAGGCAAACAACAATAACAACAAATTCTCAAAACTGAAGCTACACGTACAGGTTGCCCTCCGTTTACACAGGATCAGTACCTGAGATTTCATGTACCCACAATTGGGGGGAAAGGTCTCTCTAGGAATCTGGAAGACCATAGGGGTTTCTGGATGAGACAGATTATCTAGATCCATTTCAATCTGACTTCCGTCCTGGTTATAAAACAGAGACAGCTTTGGTCGCCTTAGTGAATAACCTACACAGGGAACTTAGTGAATAATATAGTATGTGGGGAAATAATCATTGTAATATAAAAGCAATCTTGTGTACCTCATTCACATCCTAAGATAAGTCTAGGGTTTTTCCTGCATGCTTTTTGTTCTCCCAAGTTCCCTTTCTCTTATTTCACTGGGCACTTCCAGCCAACTGGAGTGCTGGGTCATTCCACACATGACCTAATTTAAATTTTATTGCTCTGTGTAAGTTCTCTTTTAAGTTAGAGTCTCCATGAGGCTGTAGCCATCTTAAGCCTTCTTAAGCCATATTATCTTTGTTTAGCCATCTTTCCTGCAACCATGCCATGATGTTCACCGTGCAGCCTCTTACCGCTGTAGGCTGGGTGAGTTTTCCTACCCTAAATACTCTTAGTCAGTTAGCAACCTCTTTTTAAAGTTTGTTTTAGTATGTAGATTGAGATTGATATACCTTCAGTAAACTTTGATTTGCATTTTAAACTGACTCCCTTGTTTTTGTAATGAGTCTAATTTAACTGGGTGATCTCAGACCTCTGAACACACCTTTTTAAATGTTAATTGAGCTTTACAAGTCTGCATTCCTAAGTTGCACTCTGCATGAATTTAAAAGTAAATGATTTTTAACTCTTTTTAAAAGAAGGTAATTCTTGTTGCTTTTTAAAAAGGACTAGATCCTAGAATTTTTTAATACAATTTTATTTTTTAGACTCATTACACCTACATGGAAGGGTTTTGGTTCCCAGTTTGAAGACTTAAAAGCTCAATTTAATTTTTGTTTTTGCAAAAGTTTTGTTTTTTCCTTTTATCTGATCACCTCAGAGTTGCTGTTTTTGGTCTCTCTCGGCTTGAAGACAAAGGCAATAAAGCTATAAAGCAATTATGGCTGCTGAAGCTAGCCTCTCTACCTTTTTAAGCATGGAGAAACTGTATGGTCCGAATTATAGAAGATGGGCTTTTTCTTTTGAAACATACCTGAAGGTCATGGGACTTATTGATGTTTTACATAAACAAAGGCCAAATCAGGGAAGAGAAAGAGATGATTTTGATAGGAATGATCAAAAAGTATTAGCATACATAATTCTAACAACTGGTGAAGGATTAATTTCTGAAATCAAAGATAAGAGAACAGCAAAAGCTGCTTGGGACACTTTGAAAGATCTATGTGATGTTCCATCCATGGGAAATAGAGTTGCATTGATGATGAAATTTGTAAACATGAAATTATCAAATCCAAAATGTCTAGATGAACACATTAATGATTTCAGAGCTACATTAGCAGAATTGCAATCTCCTGGAGAAGAGATTCCAAAGTCTATGTAAGTTGGGATTTTCTTAGCAAGCTTACCAAAGTTTTACAATCCCATCATAAACACTTTGCAATTGAAAAATTATTTAACCCTACCAGAAGCCTATATTCAAATAAGAGAATTTCAACATAGGCAAAACTTGATACAAAATGACAAATTTGAATCCAGAAATTCTAAATTTAACCAGCAAGTTAATTTGGCTGGGAAAGAAAAGGAGCATTTTAAAAAGAATGCTACCCACTCCAAGCCCCCCTCCTCTTCTGAGCCAAATGGGGTGCAATTTAAGGCTTCAAAGGGAAAGAGACAGTCATTCTCACAGCAAGAGATGACTGGCCAGAGGCAAGAGAATGCAAAAGGCCATAGAGATAGAGAAGCTAATGCTAAACAGAAATTTCACATTGGATTGGCTTATGAAAAAGTAATGCAAACTTCTAGAAATGAATATAAAAATTCCTTCATTGTAGATTCCGGTGCTAGCAACACATTTGTCAATAAAAGGGAATATTTCCAAGATTTTAATGAAGAAGTAAAATTCCCTGTGTTTCTTGCCAATGGAGATTCTGTTATAGTGCAAGGAATTGGGACTGTGTATCTTCCTATGAAATTGGGGGCTAGGACAGAAATATTGAAAATTATGGATGCTGTTTATGCCCCCGAGCTCAAGAGCTCCCTCTAGTCAGTCAAAATGAGCTCATCTAGAGGCAATAGAGTAGTTTTCAAAAAGAATGCATGTTATGGTCTTCATGGCAAACAGTTGATTTTTAAAGGCACTCTAAAGGATGATGGTCTTTATCACATGGAGATCAGTGACTCAAATGCCAATGTTGCCACTCAGTGTAAACACAAAGAATGCATAAATGTATGGCATAGAAGGTTTGCTCATAGAAATGTTGAATGCATAAAGAAATTGGCTAATCAAGAGCTAGCAAAAGACTTTCATTTCAAGAACTGTTGTGTGAATGAAAGGTGTGTGGAATGCATTAAAGTCAAGGCTACTGCACCTTCACACAAGCCTCTCACAGAAAGACAATCTACTAAACCTCTTGAGCTGATACACTCTACTCTCTATGGGCAATTTAGACAGAAATCAGTGGGTGGAAACCTCTATTTCCTAACATTCACAGATGATTTCAGTAAATATTGCCATTGCTACCTCCTAAGGGAGAAAAGTCAAGCTTTTGAAAAGTTCAAAGAGTACTTTAATTATGTCACTAATAAAATCAATTATAAAATTCAAAATTTGAGGATGGATAATGGGTCTGAATTTGTCAATACTCAATTTGATGAGTTCTTAAAGGAACATGGCATCAGACGCCAGACTACTGGAATTTATAGTCCTCAACAAAATGGTTTATTGGAGAGAATGAACCGAACTTTAAAGGAAATGGCAGTTGCAATGCTTTTACAGGCTAACATGTCTAAAGCTTATTGGTCTGAGGCAATCCTCACAGCCACATACTTATACAATAGACTTCCAACCAGATCCAGAGATGTTACTCCATTTGAATTGTGGCATGGCGTGAAACCCAGATTCAACCATCTCAGGGTTTTTGGATCAAAAGCTTATACATACATTCCCAAACAGAAAAGAGACAAACTGGACTGTAGAAGTGAAGAGGGAATTTTTATTGGCTATGCCAAAGGTGCTTACAAAATCCTGAACCCTGATGGATGCACAATGAGAATAACAAGTGCTGTTTATGTTGATGAAAGACCTCAATTTAATTCTAATCCAAACAAAGATTTCTATTCAGATGTGTTTGCAGTGGAAGAAGACCCTGACCCTGATTCTCAGCAGCAGCCACAGCGTGTGCAGCTCTTTCACCCTCCTGCAAGTGATTCACATCCAGAAGGTGCTCCCTCAGCCCACCACTTACCAGAGGACGGAGGACCAGATGGTGCGCCACAGGCAGAGCCAGGAACTCAAGTCCAGATGAGACTATCTGTGAGGGGTAACAGGGGAGTGCCTCCTTTGAGATTCTCCTATCTAGCCACAGGGGAAAGCCTTCTGGAACCCTCTGACTAGCAAAAGATCAAAGGACTGCCAAAGTCTGATTCTGAGAAATGGGTGAAAGCAGCAATAGAGGAAATGGAATCCTTATATAAAAATAAAACTTGGACTTTGACAGAATTGCCAAAAGGCAAGAAGGCAATTGGCTGCAGATGGATCTTTACAACAAAGCAAAATGCAAACGGGGAGATTGAAAGATATAAAGCCAGACTTGTAGCTAAACGTTACAATCAGCAATTTGGAGAAGATTTTCATGAAACTTTCTCCTCAGTAGTTACACACACAACTATTAGAACCTTATTGGCTGTTGCAGCTTCCAAGAAAATGCATGTACAACACCTAGATGTGAAAACTGCATTTCTTTATGGAGATCTAGATGAGGAACTGTACATGGAACAGCCTTCGGGATTTGTAGTACCTGGAAAGGAGCATCTAGTATGTAAACTTGAGAAAATCTTGTATGGATTAAAACAAGCAGCCAAGAAATGGCACGAAAAGTTAAATCAGCTCCTTATCAAAGAAGGATTTACTCCAGGCACTGTTGACCAATGTGTTTACAAAAGATTCAGAAACAATAGATGGACTTACATTGCAAGTTATGTTGATGATTTGATTCTGTGCAGTCAAGACAAAGCAGATAGTCGAGAGATACTCCTGAATCTCCAGAAAGAAATAGATATGAAAAGTTTGGGAGATATCTCACACTATCTTGGAGTACAAATTGAAAGAGACCATGATGGAAGCTTCTTTCTTAATCAAAAGCAAAAGATTATAGATCTTTTGGACTGACTTGGCTTAAAGGATGCAAAGGATGCTTAAACTCCAATGGAAGTAGGTTTCTTAAAGAGCAATGAGGCATCTGAACCTCTGAGAGACAGTGAAAAGTACAGAACTGCAGTTGGAAAACTTCTGTACATAGCAAATTTCACTAAACCTGATATTGCAAATGCTGTTGGTATCTTATATAGAATGGTTAATTCTCCTACTCTTCAAGATTTTAATGCAGTGAAGCGAATTGCAAGATATTTAAAAGCGACTGCTGACTTCAAACTGATGCTGCCAGCATGTGACAAGCCACGACTAATTGCTTATGCAGATGCCGATTGGGGCAGTGATTTGGTGGAGAGGAAATCAACCAGTGGGACCATCATCTTTTACGGTGGTGGAGCAGTAAGTTGGACAAGTCAGAAGGAGAGTACAGTGGCAGATAGTTCCACAGGTGCCGAGTGCGTCTCAGCGAAAACAGCTTGTGATGAAATCAAATGGCTGCAGAATTTGCTTCTGGATCTTGGGATAGAGGAACCCAAGCCAACCATATTGATGCAAGACAATCAAAGCTGTATCAAAATTTCTCAGAGTGGCAAGCCTCTGAAGAAGTACATAGACATTGCTTTCCACAAGGTGAGAGAAATGTGCCAGAGTCAACTTGTTCAACTGGAGTACTGCAACTCAGAAGAAATGATAGCTGATATTTTAACTAAGCCTCTTTCTAAGGACAGTTTCCTTAGACTGCGAGAAGAAATGAAGATTGTTCATGGCGTACCCTGCGATTGAGAAGGGGAATGTAGTATGTGGGGATATAATCATTGTAATGTAAAAGCAATCTTGTGTACCTCATTCACATCCTAAGGTAAGTCTAGGGTTTTTCCTGCATGCTTTTTGTTCTCCCAAGTTCCCTTTCTCTTATTTCACTGGGCACTTCCAGCCAACTGGAGTGCTGGGTCATTCCACACATGACCTAATTTAAATTTTATTGCTCTGTGTAAGTTCTCTTTTAAGTTAGAGTCTCCATGAGGCTGTAGCCATCTTAAGCCTTCTTAAGCCATATTATCTTTGTTTAGCCATCTTTCCTGCAACCATGCCATGATGTTCACCGTGCAGCCTCTTACCGCTGTAGGCTGGGTGAGTTTTCCTACCCTAAATACTCTTAGTCAGTTAGCAACCTCTTTTTAAAGTTTGTTTTAGTATGTAGATTGAGATTGATATACCTTCAGTAAACTTTGATTTGCATTTTAAACTGACTCCTTTGTTTTTGTAATGAGTCTAATTTAACTGGGTGATCTCAGACCTCTGAACACACCTTTTTAAATGTTAATTGAGCTTTACAAGTCTGCATTCCTAAGTTGCACTCTGCATGAATTTAAAAGTAAATGATTTTTAACTCTTTTTAAAAGAAGATAATTCTTGTTGCTTTTTAAAAGGACTAGATACTGGAATTTTTTAATACAATTTTATTTTTTAGACTCATTACTCCTACAAATAACCTACACAGGGAACTGGGAGATTATCAGACGTGGCAAAAACTACATCAAAAGATTGCTAGAAGAACAGGAAGGGGTGACCTTACCAGACGCCGTTGTCTTCCAGCATTCCAGGGGTGTAGCACAGCCATGAGTAAAACACCCCTTCTTATTAGTGGCTTCTCCCCATCAATGCAAAAGGGAAGCCTCGTCCATGGCAGTGCTATGCCCCCAGAACAGCAGAAGGATGCGGGCGTCTGGTAAGGTCACCCATTCTGTTCTAGTAATCTTCTGGTACAGTTGGGAACATGATTTTTGGTGCATTCCCCCGTGTCTGATAATCACCCTGGATAGGGAGAATGTGTCCCTGTTGGTTCTGCTGGACCTCTCAATGGCTTTTGATACCATCAACCATGGTATCCTTCTGGGTTGACTCTCTGAGATGTGGCTTGGGGGCACTGTTATGCAGTGGTTCCAGTCTTTCTTGGAGGTGCATACTCAGAAGGTGGTACTGAGGGGCTCCTGTTCAATGGGCTGGCTGTTGGCCTGTGGTGTCCCGCAGAGTTCGATTTTGTCCCCCATGCTATTTAACATCTACATTAAACCGCTAGGAGCGGGTTATGAAGAGTTTTGGGGTGCAGTGTCACCAATATGCTGATGACACCCAACTCTCCTGGTGTTCTCCTGGATTCCATTCTGAGCCTGGATGCCCATGTTTCAGCAGTGGCCAGGACTGCATATGCACAGCTTAAACCTGTGCACCAGCTGTGCCCATTCCTTTAGACATCAGATCTGGCCATGGTGACACATGCCTTGATTACATCCCATTTGGACTACTGTAACACATTCTATGTGGGGTTGCCTTTGGAAACTGTTCAAAAACTTCAGCAAGTCCAGAATGCTGTGGCCAGAATGCTGACCGGGGCCAGTTACAAGAAGCATATAACCCCTGTGTCAAAACAGCTTCACTGGGTACTGGTTCGTTAGTGCTGGTTATGACCTATAAAGCCCTAAATGGCTAGGGTCCAGACTATTTGAAAGATTGCATCTCCCAGTACAATCCTGTCAGAGACCTAAGGTCATGGGGGGGGTTCCTCTCAGTCCCACCTCCATCATGAGCTTGCTTGGCAAGGACACAAGAGAAAGCCTTCCCAGGGGCTGCTCCCATCCTCTGGAGCACCCTTCCATGGGAGACTAGGCTGGCTCCCTCCCTGATCTATTTTCACTGGCAGGCAAAGACTTTTCTTTTCAATCAGGCTTTTAACGTATAAGCAGCAGGACTTGTTTTATTTGGTATGTTTTAGATTTTATATGTTTTTAGATTTCATATGTTTTAATCTGATTTTGTAGAAATATTTTAATTGTATATACTGTTGTTTTAGGGAAGCCACCTTGGGTCCCATCTTGGGAGAAAGGTGGCATACAAATGAAATAAATAAAAATAAAATAAATAGTCATGCTGGAGGTGGTCTCTCTAGGCATCAGGAAGACCTCCAGCATGACTTCATGGTCAACTTCCACCAGAAGTTGACCATAGAGTTGTGCCAGATGCCTAGAGTGGTATGCTCTAGGCATTTTCTAGTTCCAACATCACGATTCTATGGTAGTTCACTATTGTACATGGTTTCAAGTATCAGTGGTAAGTCCAGGAAGATATCCTGCATGTATACAATCCTGCCTGTGTAAGAAATGAGAGGAAGGGGAAATCTTTTCCCATTCCTTAACTACCTTAAATGTCACTCATTTTCATCAAGTGAGCACTTTGTGCAAGCTATTTCTGATTGCCTTTTTGACATGGGCACTCAAATGTATTCCTGACAGCTGTTTCTTCAGATCTAATTTCACACTGGATGGCCTCCCAACTCACTCTACACAGAGAACACAATATGCTCTTCTGGGGAATTCAGAGAAAGCTAATGTTGTGCAGACCCCATCTCTCCCTAGGCTCCCACAGACACAGATCACAGAGCATTATAAAAGCAGTTGAACTCTGTGCCATCGTCAACTCCAAGAGAAAGAAGGGATGGTTTTGGTGCCCTTGGCCTTCACCATCTCTTCTCAAACCTAACTAGTAGCAGAGTAATACTGGGGTGGCCTGACAAGAAGATCTGCCATGAAGCCACTGCCTAAGAGCGGTTCGGCAGTGGAACACACTCCCTCGGAGCGTGGTGGGGTCTCCTTCCTTGGAGGTCTTTAAACAGAGGCTGGATGGCCATCTGTCAGGGATGCTTTGATTGTGTATTCCTGCATGGCAGGGGGTTGGACTGGATGGCTCTCGTGGTCTCTTCCAACTCTACAATTCTATGATTCTATGATTCTTAATCCCAAGAAACAACCAGGGGAGGAAGATTAGCATTGATTACCAGGTTTTTTTTCCTACAACAGACCTCAGCATGAAAAACTGGGAGGGAACATTCATATGTTAGCCTGAGGATAGAGTAGGTTGGGGGCCCAGTCCTAGGGCCTGGTTGGAAAATGGAGAAACTCTGGATCTAATAAATACAAAACCATTCCTAGCTATGGAACAACCTGCAGCCTGGTTACAGCCAACAGGGGTGCTGCTGGTTTTAGCTGTACAGCCACAAAGCTTTCAATGGGTGTAATTGAGACCCTGCAGTAAGCACAGCACTTCTCCCATTGCTGGTGCTCTTTTTTCTTTTTTCTGTTAGCACAATATATGAAGTAAGGGGGTTAGGACTACATGGCATGACCAACATCACTCCAACTTTCTTCCCTCATTTGTTCCACTGATCTCTTGATCCTTTTGTTGGAAGACATGCCCCTGAATTACCTCCTTTCTCTCATAAGCAAGCTGCTTGCAACATTTGATTTTATTCATTGACTTCTGGAATTTATAAATTGTCTTAGAGGGCTGGAGGAGTACTGGAATGCCCTAAATGACATCCAGTCCACAAAGTGAAAATGCTATTCATTAGAACAACAAACACAAAAAGCAACAGAAGTGGAGAAGAAAGCTTTTAATTGAAAAATTAATGTTACAGGGACCTTTCCAGATGAAAATATGTCTCTGTGTGTATGTGTTTGAAATCCACTGGTGAAATGAATAAAGGGACTTGATATCACCTCTCATACCGGAGGTAGTGTGCCATGCTACATCAGTTGCTAGCAAAGCTAGATTAAAAAGAAAGCAATTCTGCAGGGAGAAGGGGTGTCAATAAGACGACCTCCTGTGTACCCTACTTAGTGTGTTGGCTGCTCCCCCAATAAAGCCCTATTGGACCATTGATGATAAACTGAGTTGTGTTCTTTATATGAATTGATTAACCCTGTAAACATTTCCAGCACATAGCACACAGACAGATAGATATTTGGAATGAGATGCATTGGTTCCTGTGGCATATCCACCAAGGGGAGTTCTCACTGCCAGGCACTGATTCAAAGAGAGCTGGCTTGAGTGAAGTTGTTTATATGGCTCAGGCTCTGTTACTGCAACACATCGAAGGAACTGCCTTTAGGGGGGAAAGAGCTGTTTTGCAATGAGCAGCATGCAAAGATTTGTGTATTAGATTTTCAATAAAAACCTACTGCGGAGAAGCTGGAGGAGCCATCTGGGTTTCAGGGTCCCATTGTTAGCAAAGATGTAGTCCTGAGGCTGAAGCAGGGAAGAATGCTAACATGAATTTAAATCTAGCTATTTGGGGGGTGTGGGGGGAGAGATAACTTGAGAAACAGAGCCTCTCTTCCCAGATGAATGACCTTGCAAACATAATGCTTCAGCTGGATTTCTAACTAGCCTCTTTTGTAAGTCTGCTGTCTTTTCATTGTCTGTGGCTGCATCTGCACTGCAGAAATAATCCAGTTTATAGTTCATTGTGGCACCAGAGCTCTCTGACAGAGAAATATATCACAAAACTACAAACCCCTGAATTTTATAGCATTGACCCATGGTAGTTAAAGCAATGTCAAACTGAATGATTTCTGAAGTACAGATGCAGCCTGTGTTTAACTCAGGCTCCATTCAGGCCAATTGGCCATCTGAAGATACACGCAGAAGTAACAGCCACTACTGCGGGTGGCTTTAAAGGTGAATTTGACAAATTCATGGAGGAATTGTCATGATGGCTTGATATCACCTCTCATACCGGAGGTAGTGTGCCATGCTACATCAGTTGCTAGCAAAGCTAGATTAAAGTGGTTGCAGCCTTAGAGCAGTTCCAAAAAGAAGAGGACCCCTTTGTGCACATGTGTAAGCTATCCTAGGAGTAGTGCCACAGAAACTAATTTAAGTAAACAGACAATACATAAGTAGACAGCATGTTAGAAACTGGAGGGGCTCACCAGGACAGAACTTGATGGTAGAGCCTGGAAGGATAAGCAGGTCTTCTGTCACAGGGAAAAGGGAACCAGCAGGGCCAGCCAGGCTGGAGAAATTAGGAGGCAGCTCGCTTGGCTGCTGGCCTGAGCAAGCTAATCAGCAACAGCCAGGAGAGGGTGGCAACAGCCAGCAGCCTTGTAAAAGCTAGCCAGGGAGTGAAGGTAGAAAGCCTGCAGAAGCAGTTAACTTGGTCTTAGTGCCTAACTGGGCAGGCAGGGTGGTTCCTTGCTAGGGTTACCAGAGTGAAAACTGGAGAGGGCCTCTGTACTTTTAATGCTTGTGCAGAAGAGGGAATTTCAGCAGCTGTTGCTTGTCACCTGGTTGCATGACAAGCAACACCTACTGAAATTTCCTCTTCTACAAAACCATTATGACAACCCTATAGAATCATAGAGTTGGAAGAGACTACAAGGGCCATCCAGTCCAACCCCCTGCCATGCAGGAATAAACAATCAAAGCATTCCCGTCAGATGGCCATCCAGCGTCTACTTAAAAACCTCCAAAACCTATATCCCTACAATTCAGCAATTCAGATGGTGACAGTGGGGCCAGAAACTATTCCAGGCTTCCAGTTGGATGCACTAGACCAGGGATTCCCAAACTCTAGTCTTTCAGATGTTTTGGACTTCACCTCCCAGAAGCCTCAGCCATCTTGGCCAATAAGCAGGGATTCTGGGAGATGAAATCCAAAACACCTGGAAGGCCAGAGTTTTGGGAAACACTGCACTAGACAATACAGCAGTCTCAGAATTCTTCCCAATGAGCAGTGATAGCATTCTATCAACCTCCCTCTACAGGGGAACTTTTTCCAGAGCTGTTCAGCTGGAGTGTGTGTGAAGTTTGCAGCCTCTACAAGAGGAAAGGAATCAACTGTGATAAAGGTTGCCAGGCTGAAAACTGGAGATTGTTCCTATACCTTTAATGGTTGCTTAGAAAAAGGAATGTCAGCAGGTGTTGCTTGTTACCTGGGCACACAACAAGCCACACCTGCTGAAATTCCCTCTTCCACACAACCAGGAGACCTCTCCAGTTTTCAGCCTGACAACTTTAAGAAGTGAAGGTATATAGAAGTATCCAAGGATTGTAGGACTCCAAGGGAAGGGGCTGTTCACATTGAGTTGGTGAAGGTAAGAGACTTGTCCTGTGCTTCTGATGTAACAAGGCCCCTACAGTGTGGAGGTGGACCATAACAGTCAATAAAGCATTTCTGAATGGCATCCTACACTGTAAGCATGTGGATTTCAAGGAGCAGGGGGATTTAGCACTCCCCTACCAGAAGAGGGCATCACATATCAGCACAAATATCTTCCTATATGACCCCATTTTCACTCTTCCAACTCCAGATGGACAGCCTAATTCCATGCACTTTTTTATTCAGTTACTCGCATTACCCACAAAACATTGGTAATGTTGATCATGACAGAAACATTAGGAGATTCAGGAAGTGACTAGGGAAGAAAAGGAAGCAAGCTACCCTTTTTCCTTTCTGCATTGGGCTTCTAGCCAATAAGGACTCCGGAGTAATTCAGCCCTGGTTGCTGGGGTACCTGAGAGGGAGAAGGCTGTTGCTTTTGTATCCTGCTTGTGGGCTTCCCATCACATGGAAATTCTCCAGAATCAAACATGACATGCCCAGGACGTGATTAAGTGACCACCCCACCCTTAGGCAGTAGTTAGGGAGAAATGTGCTAATCTCTCTTGGACACACCTGGCAGTGAGTCACACTCCAAAACAAACAGTGACTAGAACACCTATTATCCCCATTCAACCCAGTAATTGTCTTTCCTTCACACCTTTCCCCATCCACAATACAGAGGAGCCAAAACCCATCAACCTTAATATTCCAACCATTAGTGGCAATCAAAAAAGCCAGAGTTTCCATTGTTTAACTCTGGGAAACTCACCCAAGCATCGTCTTATTCCCAAAACACTCCTTAAGAGTACAATATCAGGTGTAAATATTACCCTCAAATCATTGCCATGTGCGCACAGTTCCCCACATGCCATCATTCTGCCTGACTACTATCCGACCCTCAGATCCAAGCCTGAGTCTTTCTTTGCTGAACAAATCTCTGCCCTCTGGACAGCTAATTATAGCACATTCCCCAAATCTATTCCCCTATCCAAATACTTCCTCCTGATTCTTCATTAGCCTTGTGTGATTGTTTGCGAGTCTGTGTGTGGGTGGGTGGGTGAATGTTTCCATGATTATTTTCCAATAAAAACAATTTTTATTCTATTTTGGCTTGGAGTCTCAACAGTGAGTACTGGTATACCCAGGTGTAAAGGTCCCATAGTTACCCGGCCTCTCATAGCCACATTTTTGAGCTTATTAAACATTCCCAATTTAATATCGTAATTTTGTGTCACTAGTGGGTCTCCACAGACCCCATGCAATTTGGGTAATAGCATTTGGTGGACCACTTTGGGAACAGGATGCTGGACTTGGTCAGCCTTGGATCTGATCTAAGAAGGTTTTTCCTATAGTCTTACATTATTAACTGCACTGACATAAACCAAAGAACATTAAGGCTTTCCACAGTATATGCGTATACCCATCCACAACCATCCAATTACCTCTCAAGAATGGCATAACAGTCTTTGTTTTCTCCCACAGCGGGAAGAAAACTATAAGAGACTATTAGTCTTTGCATGCAAGGATGAAAAATGTGAAGATTTATCTCTCTTAATGCCAGCTTTTAAAAATTAAAACCCTAGGGCCTCAAAACAGCTATGTTCTCCTCCATCTATTGGTAAAATCAACACAATAACAGCCAGCTTCAGGCATTCCACTTCCCAGCAATTTAACTCTCTCCCCTTCCCCAAACAACGCCCACACACCTCTACTGGAACTATAACTCCTCCACACCACAAACAAACTTACAAAGCCGCAGCATCCTTTGGCTGCAATCCTGCCATAGCCAAACCATCATGCTTATAGTGTAGCAGCATTGTGTTGCATGTTGTCTCAGTCAGAAAGACAACCTGCTTTTGAACAGAGAGGCAAGAAAATCATGGAACATTCTGCTTTGGAAGGCCCATTTGGGCTTTGACATCTGCTATGTCACCACCTGTTTTTATCATTTGGGCAGGGATCTGACCTGCCAGGATGTAGTTTCTTTTATGGCTAGCCTGCTGGCCTTTTAGATGAACTTGAAACTGTGGGGTAAGCCTTCCTCAGCACTCCAGATGCAAAAGAAAATAAGGATATAAATATTTTAATGTATAAATAGGCACTCTTGTATCATAACAACTTTGTTAGGTCCAGAAAATACAGTTGAAGGACTATGAAGTGTAAAAAATATGAAACACATAAAACTGCATATCTGGCAAACAGTGTTGCATGGCCAGGCTGGGGTAGAATGGAAGCCATAAGTAAGGGAAGGAAACAAAAGCCAGCAAGTTGCCAAGGTCCTGCAGAGGCATGCATGCATGCATACCTGCAGTTAAAATGAAATCTTTCTCAGAGGAATCAGAGCAGAAGAAACTAGGTGAGTGGCCTCTATTTGAGGGGGTACATTCCTCACCCCAGAACTATATCCATTTGATGGCTGCCGTTTGCTTAAATTGTAGAGTGCTGTAATGTACAAAAATGACTCATGCTCACTTCACACATCCAACCTACACTGCCTTGACACCTGTTTGTCCTAATAATATTTGCAAAGAGCCACACTGCTTGACATTGTTGTGACTTGTGGCAAGGAACGAAGTGTATTTTCCAGATCATTTAACAGCAGCACTTGGGTGAGTTTAAAAAAACAACACTTAAACTCTACAAATTTATTTTCTCAACCCATAAGGAAGACCACAGACAAAACCCTGAATAAAACAGAAAAGAGTGAAGTCGCCCTTATAGCTATCAAATCATGTGTGGTTGATTATTTATCTGGACTAGAGTGGGAGATACAGGTCAACCCCCATATCCACAGATTTGATATTCACAGTTTCACTTATCCACATCTGAAAAAATATGATTTCTCTAGGCATTTCTAGGTCCTCCAGTGTGACTCTATGGTCATCTTCAGGTGTTGATCTCAATGAAAATAATAGGGTTTCCTATTATCCATGGTTTCAGGTATCCATGGATGGTCTTGGAATGTCTCTACCCATGGATACGGGGGTTGACCTGTATTTCTGGACTGCAGCTACCATCAGGTCCAGCTAGCATGGACAATAGTTAATTCCCATCAGCCCTCACCATTGTCTAAGCTGGTTAGGACTGATGGGAGTTGCAGTCAAACCACATCTGGAAGGCTGTATCTTCCTAGCCCTGAGTGATATCTCCTAATATACAAGAATTGCAAATGAAACGGAGAGTCTTACCTTCCAATGTCAATTCAATGATTTGGCCAAGAGTGGCACATGCTACCATGATACTCTTTTCACAAGATTCTTTATTTATAACTGTGTTAAATCAATTTGTAAAATACTGTGAATTTTCAAAGCCTGACACAGACACTAGTGAACATCTAGCAGACTAGGACTCACCCAGTTCTCAGGCCACTGGCTCTATCAAATCTGGGCAGCAGCTACAATCTCGGGCTGTTTGGGTGATTTCCTTTCAAAAAAAGAAAAGAAAAACAATGTAGGCCCAACTGCCTAGCTACCTATCCATATATCCTCTAGCCCAGGAATGCTGTGAGGGTCCTTTGTCTTTCCAGATGGTTTGGTGTACATATAAATCCAGTCAGAACCATTCAGCATGCTCAGTTATAAGGAATTATAGGAATCTTACCCAAGACAGGACCAAAAATTCCCCACCACTGCTGTTCACTAATTGCCATCTACTCCGTTCTCCAGCTTTCTCATGAACCTGCCTGATTATTTCCTTACTGCTCCTTGGTATTCTTGGTATTCTCCTTGGTATTCTTCTTCACTATTCACTAATGGCAAGCCTACATCTGCATCTCTCTCCAGCCTAACAAAGACTGTACAGATACACGACTCTACAATTCTATGATTCTATGACTCTACAATTCTACGACTCTACAATTCTACGACTCTTCTGTCCCAGCTGCTGACTGTTGAAGGCTCCCTGAAGCACATGGAGTCCTGCATCTCTGACTTCTGTCTTGGCCCCTTCTAGATATCAGAGGAGTAGTTGACAATTTGTGGCCATCTTGATGTGGCAGGCTAAAACTCTCATCTGTCCTAGTCAGCACAGACAATGAGGAGATATAGAAGTGGCAGTCCAAAGACATCTGGAAGGCCATAGTTGCCCACCCTTCATAGACCCCCCCACAGGACTGTGTGCACTTGAAACATCACAGTAACCATAGCAACTGCTCTGAAAATGCCCTTTCACACTACATAATTATAGTATTAGGATTCTATTTTAACTGCCATGCTATGAAATTCTGGGATTCGCAGTTTAGGGAGGCGTATTTATAATTCTCAGCCAGAGGGTTCTAGTGCCTCATGAAACTACAAAACCCAGGAATCCATAGGATGGAAATATTGCAGTTACAAGTGGAATAACAGAACTATAATTCTGTAATATGAAAGGGCCCTTGAGCATGCTGAGGCATTCCCTGGGATTGCAAGCAACATTTTGTGATATTGGCCCAACAAATATGAGAAGTTCATTGATGAGATTCTAGCTCTAGCACCGAAAGTAGTCTCCCTCTCTCCCTCTCTCTTCTCTCTCTAAGATATGACAGACATCTACCAAGCATTCCATGGGCTCTTCCCTGTCTTCTGTTCTAATAAATAAATAAATAAATAAAGCCTCACAATATCACAGGACTACGAATAACCAACCATGTTCCCTTACAAACCAAATACTTGTCCAATCCAGAGCAAAGATGGTCAAACACACAGTAGAGCCCACAATTGTGCCTACTGTGTGGCAATGTGCTTCTTTTTCTACCTTTGTTGCAAAGAGTTCCTTTGGATTGCTCAGAAGTTTGTTAACATTAATTCTAGCAAATGGAGCCCTTGAGAGCCTGCTATGAAATGCATTTAACTATATTTGGTTTTAACTCAAATTGTTAGCCGCCTTGGGTCCCACATACCCTCCAACTGTCCCATATTGTCAGGGAAAGTCCTGATTAATCCTCTGTCTTCCCACTTCCCACTGCTTTAAAATGTCCCAGTCTCTCTCTCTTCTTCCCACTTTTGTTGAAAACTAAGTGTGAAGTGCAAAAGTAGCTTGCACTCAATTAACTCAACAGAAGGGAGAGGAGAGGAAGGGGTGGAGGTTTACCCTTCCCGGTTGGCTTAGACAAAAGTAAACTGTTGCAGCCTCTCCTAGCTTGTCTGTTTTTCCTCATTAATATTTTTTTTGCCATCTTGACCACACTCTGATGTTGCTTGGCCACATGTGTTTTGCTTTTCATCTGTGATATATTTGGAGGGTATGACCTCATATTGAGAGAAAGATGGGATATAAATTAAATAAGTAAATAAAATATGAGCTTTTTTTGATAAAGCAATTTGAACATAAATTCATTCATCCCTATGGTGTTGATGTTATAGCAAATCCAGAAGAGGTGTCTGATGGCACCCTGAGGCCAATTTAATGGACCTGAAACTTCTCTTTTCCACCCGCACCCCATTCCCAATCCTATGAATATTTAGTGGGAACACTTGCAAGATCTGCACAGTTCAGGCATGAAGGCAGCTTCATGTGAAGTATAGAATGGCTCACTCCTAAATCTGGAATGGTTGATGCTAGTAGAATATTTCATACCACTCCCTTTGAAATGGAATTGCCAGCACCACATAAGAATCATTCCAAGTAAGTGGAGCAGGCAAAGAATTCAAAGATGTGGGGTGGGTGTTGAGGTGCCTCCTGCTCCCCATAAACACTGCTGCCCAAGGGAGAGGGGACTTCTTTACTCCTTGTGTTTTGCAACTGCTTTGTACTTCGAGCAAAAGATCCTTCTCTTTGCTGCTCTCCCTTCTCTTTTATTGTAGCCTAACTATTCTCCTCTTCAACTAAGCGATTCATTATTTCATTCTTTCTTAAATTACCTTTTAATTACTTGGCAGGCTCGAAGCATCTAAATGTGCATCGTTCCTCACATCATCTGACACCCTCTCACACTATGATATTATTAGAAATAATTGCAGAGTCTCCATAGCTGAACACAGCACTCTATTATCACAAAAGGTCATGGGGATTGTCAACTTGGGAAGAACCCTTGAGATCTTTCTTCACTAACCTTTGCAAGGCAAAAGCCACTGCCCCTGCCTTTCCCAACCTGGCACTCTTCAGATGTATTGGGCTTTAACTCCAACCACCAGCATGGCCGGCTGGGGATGGTGAGAATCTCAAATGCCACTTCAGCCGTCACACCCTAGGAATTCCTAGTTTCATGCAAGATGCCGTGTCTTATACGACTTTAGCAAAATGCACCCTAGTCATTAAACAAAATTAAAGCAATGGAAGGGAGTGCTTATGAGGTAAAGAAATCTCAAGCATCCCAGAACAGGATGCCCAGAATGGAAGAAAGGGGGCAGACGAAGTTAACAGCTGCCATTCTACAGCCGCACCTGCCATCATTTCCTTATTAAGGGTCTGGAGGGTGTTTCTAAGTTTTCCCTTGATAATTATTGTCACTAAGATTGATGTATGTGCTGAATTGTCTGCCTCTGACTTGTGATAACTTGAGCTTTAACAAAGAACCACCAGGAGGCTTAAAATGCAATGGGACTAGATAGAAGCCTCTTATGTTTTTGACAGACAGGGTGGTCAGATAAGGCAGCCTTTACCTCAAATGCACACCAAAAAAGGCTTTTTCTGCTTAGTATTTCCCTTCTTCTTCAGCATGGAATTGAAGCATAGGATGAGCTGCTATGCTGAGCTGATTTGGGGGGGCCTCCTGCCAATCAAATTCTTTTCCTTCTCTAGTTTTATAGCAGCATCCATCTAACTGTCTTTTCTGTGAAGAACTTGCTCAGCACTGGCACCATAGGGCATTTATTTATTAATTTGTTTAATTTATTTATATGCTGCATTTCTCCTGGAGACAGCCCCAAGGCAGCTCACAAAAAGACACCCCCACTACCCCCAAGCAAATGGCCATTTGATAAGAAGAATTTTCCTCTGAAATAGAGCAGGGGAGGAAATGTTTGTATTCCCCCATGAGGTCTGTTCTATTACCAACAGTCATCAGTCATCAACGCCTCCCCGCCACCATCTTTGCAAAGATGATGCAGAGATGCATTATGTGTAATTTTGGCCCTCAGCTCAAATGTTGTGGTATAAAGGCTGGCTTGCTGCTGCTGCTCTTGTCCATTCGCATCTATTAAAATGGAGTGGACACATGCTCCGATAAAGGGCTATGAGTGAAAATGCTCAGCGATCCTAATTCAGAAAAGCAAACATGTGAAAATGTGCCTCTACAAGCATTTTCTGGGAAACTTTGGGGGAACAACAAATTCTTTTACTGCACAGTTTGCAGAGTTTTTGCCCCACTCCTTCTGGATACCGTGAATCTCATTTGGATCATGTTTGGGCACATCGTATTCTCTTTGAATTCTATGAGAAGGATTTTCAATGTCTGGGGGCTGGTTTACGTGGCAGGTTTTATTGCGTTAAGTTGCGCTTTAGCGCTTTCCCACATCAGTGGTGGGTAGTTTACACGGTATATGTTTACACAGCTATATTTTGTGGCTCTTTGATTTTTTCCGCTTTGAGGTTCACACAACCAAAAGTGCTGGGGGCATAGCCAAGCATTGGAGAGGGAAAGGAATGCCATAGGAATGTCTGCCCTGGCCCCAACTCCATGCTGAACAGCTTAGAAGGTTTTCTTCCTTGCTTGAAACAGCATTTTCTGCCAAATAGAGGAAAGCCAGAGAGAGAGGGGGGGAATAACAGCTTAGAGGCAGTCCCCTCCCCCCCACTCCCTTTCCACAATTAAAACGGAAGGTTTTCTTCCTTGCTTAACAGCATTTTCTGCCAAGTAGAGGAAAGCAGGGGGGAGGGGGGGAATAGCAGTTCAGCTTGCTACAGCCCTTCGTGAAATGGTTTCTCTCCCTTTCCCATGCACAGGATAAAAGCTGATGAACCAGGTTTTACATACTTTCAAAACAGCAGAGAGGATGAGAAGGAATGCTCCCTGAATGAAAATTGTTGGGAATCCTTTTTGTTTGCAAACTGGCTTGCAAAACAGCAGACAGGATTTTTGCTAAGTTTCCTCTAATCGCTACTGTATTTCCCTCCCTCCCTGCCCCTCTTTTAAGCTCACCCCTGCATCATCAACCAATCACAATGCAGCTCTGCTTTAACCCTTAGCGGAATGCTAGTTTACACTGCCAATAATGCACTACATTGCAAATATACCTGCAAAAGTACTGACATCCCTTGGCACGCTATATTTGGGTGTTTCACCTTCCCCCCTTCTGAATGAGGTGATGCTGTGCTGCGATCCATGGGAACTATGAGCTATCTTAGCAGTATATTTAGAGGAATATTTGCCCATGTAAACGACCCATGGGTGATTCCTAATTCTTTCAAATAAACTCATACCCAGCTTGTTATCTGATATTTCAAGTACATTCCAGACTATTTCAACATGAAAAGAAAGTACAACATACATTTAACTTTAACTTAATAGTTCTAAATGCATGACATGATATTGCTTCACCCTTACCTGTTGATCCCATGACCCATGCATCTAGGAGCAAATGGAGGATTGGCTATGAGGCAGGGGGCCAGCTGATTCAGCTGAAGCAGAGTTTGGAAAAGTTTGGGAAAAGCAGTCCAAACCCCCAAATCCCTCAGCCAGCAGGGCCAAAAAGCTCTGGGGGAGCACTACCACGGATAACAGAGATGCTCCTTATCATTCTTAGTCAACTAACCAGGGTTGTATTTTTCAAGCTGAGACATACACACAGATACACACATAAGCTCATCCTTGCTCCAGGATCTAGAAAAGCTATGCCAGTGGCAATCAGCACAAAGACTGAAATAACCCCTGTGTGATTTGCAGGCAGGGCTTGGGAAAATTTAAAAAAAATTGGGACTACAATGCTCAAAATCCCCCAGTCAGCATGCTCAGTAGAAAGGCCACTGCATAGGAATGATCAATCAAACTAGGTGGAATCCGGTCAAATTAGGTGGCATCCAAAGGCCAAGTACCTGAAAAATCCCATCTCAACACTGAAAGCCTTTTAGATGAGACCACACTTATCTATTTATTAAAACATAGGTCAGTTTACCCTGGCATAAATTTTATTACACACGATGTTGTGCTTTCTTGGAAGTTGCACATGGGTGGTATGGTCTTAAGGGCTGTGCAAGCCCTGTGGTGCCAGCATAAACCATTCTAAAAGCCTTCTAGGAGTGCTGCCTCAGAGATTTGATATATGCAGTCCATAGCGGTGAGTGACAGAATTGGAGCAACTGTTATACAATGAGAAAAAGCTTAAGGGTCTTTTTTTTAAAAAGGGTCTCAGCACACAGCACCCCAGCAGCAATGCTTTTTCTTGGGACCTGTCCAGGGTCCTGAACAGGTCTCTTGTACTCTAAAACAGTGGCTCTTAACCTTTTCTTTAATAGGGACCCCCTTTAAATATCTTTTGTTCCCATGGTCCCCCAAGATATAACTCAAGATTTTAAAACAACAACTAATAATAACAACAACAGCAACAACAACAACAACACAATTACACCATCCATGAAACCTGGAGGGGGGGGAGACTTTTCTCCTGCAAGTTTGTTCTTCCAGCAAGTTTGTAGCTAGAGAGGATTGAAAATCAATGTGCAGGCCAAGCCAGCCAGCCAGCTTTTGCCTTGGATCCTGTCATGCGGCCACTCCACTGCAGGAAGGAGGTGGGCCAAGCAGCCTTCAAGCCTTCACAGACCCCCTGTGAGGACATCCACAGACCCCAGGTTAAAAACCACTGCTCTAAAGCAACAGAGTCATGTGGCACTTAACAACTGGTTATCTGAGTGATTGTGCAACAGTGCGATCCATTATGGCATTGGAGCCAAACTGGCCAAAATTTTGTGCCACACAACCAGCAAATAGGACCTTGGCCATTATATTTTTAATGCAGAACTGTTGAAAAGCAGCATTCTTAATTGTGTTTCATTATACTACAAAGTCTCAGTAAAATGCAAGTAAATGCAAGTAAAAACCTAATGAGAGAAACATTTCAACAATGCCATTTTTCTGTGCTGCCTTGCATTGTGTCATCATGAGCCTCTATAAATGTCTTAATATAGGGTGAAAAATGGGAGTAACTGGGTAACACTAACCTTTTCAACATTCTCAGTTTTCATTGGCTCTCTGTTCAAGTAGCTCCAGCAGGTTCAGTGCCATTGTTGTACCGAGAGGAGGAGTGAAAATGCCAGCCAGTGAAAACACAGAATATTAAAAAGGTCATCACCACACAGGATGCTGCTGAAATTCTTATAGCCATTAGAAATCCAATATTTCATCTCATGACAAAGATTATAATGAGAATTGAAAATGGCACCACATTAATTCATCTTTATGACAAACACAACAATCAAAATGGAAGTATAAACATATCAAATATTCTTTTCCTTTTTAAACCACTTTTAGAAATGTACGTTTGTGCTCCTTCTCCTATAATGATGTTACCAGTAGGTGAAAAGGCTGGGTTTTTTCTAATCTCCAAAAATAAGCCAAAGCACTATATTTCTGTATGTCACAAATTTTATTTGTCTGACCATCCAGCCTACTAATAATCCAAAACTCTGTAAGTGATGGAAAGAAAATACAATAGAAGGGAATCCTTCTTAAGTGCAGGACCTCCAAGTTCCTTGTTTGAAAAACATGAGGATACTATAGAAAGTAATGAGCCACATTGTTTCAGAATCAGAACATTATGAATCTCACACCATAGGTCACAGGTGAGCAACCTGTGGTCCACCAGTTATTGTTGGACTGTAACCAAGCCAGAAAAGCCAGTGGTGTTGGATGATGGAAGCTGGAGAATACCTGGAGGGCAGCCCTTTGATCAGTACTTACAGCAATGGGAAACAATTCTTTCTGAATATCTGGCACTGCTGCCTCTTCAGCAATTTTTTAGGGAAAATTAATGCAAGGGCCTGGTTTGCACCAAAAGCTGGGATTAAAATGGGGATGGCTGGCTCTCATACCACCGAGGCACTGAAACTGCTCTGGGTTTCAGTCTGAACATTAAACTAGCTATCCAAGGCACTGAGCTTATTTTGGTGCTATTGTTCAGCATCGTAGATAGCTCCTTTCAAATTCAAACTAAAATCTAGAGTGGATTCACTGCCCCAAAGGCATGAGAGCCACCACAGGTTAAATGTTCAGTGGTCCTTTCACACTACACAGATATAGTGCTATGATTCCACTTTAATTATTATGGTTCCATCCTATGGGATCTGGGATTTGTAGTATGGTGAAGCATCAGAGGAGGCATCTCTGGCTGAGGATCCTAAAGGCCCCTTCCTCAACTGCCAATCCCATGATTCCATAGGATGGACCCATGACAGTTAAATTGGAATCATAGAGCTATAACTGTGTAGTGTGAATGAGCCCCAGGTCTTGTTGGAAGAATCAGCATTCTTCTTGCACCACCCACTTGCTTGCTAGTAAAGCAAAGCAAGTCTTAGAAAGTTTTTAGGGACTTCCTGAATGTTTAAAAGTTCCTCTCCTTCTCCTCATACAATCTTTAGTGGGCTTGGCTTGAATCTCAGTCACAGCCAAGCTGGATGACCATTGTGTCATCATGTGACCCAGGTTTAATGACCTCACGGTTTCAAAGTTTTATTACTCTTTGTCTGCTCTCTGAAGAAGAAGCATGTACTTCCCTGCATGTCAGTAGGAATGGCTGGCTTACCTATTTTCCCTGGATCTCACTGGATCAGTGAGTCACGATACCTATCCTAACCAAGATCCCTAGTCAGCTAGGATGTAGTCTTCACATGCATATGTACATTGAAAAGCTATTAGTAAATGCTTAAGTATTCTTTCAAGAAGAAGTCTTTTGTTTTCTTTAGTGGCTTGAGTCCTGAGTGATTTGCTAATTGAGTCCTTCTCTGTTTTCCTGTCTCTGCCACTCTGCTGTATTAGAAGTTAACTCTTAACTGTGTTAATTTTGAAGAAACCTTCCCAAAGGGTTTGCACCCTGGGATCTTTAATGAATGTTTAATTTTTAAGCTCCTACGCCCTAACAGGTCTGCAGAGCTTTGCAGGAAAGGTAAAATAAGAATACTGTAGGGAAGCAGAAAGCAATGATTTTGTTTGAAGAATCTGAGTTTAGTCAGGGACAAAAGTAGGAGCCTTTGGTGTATCCCCCAAAGGTATACAAATAAGAAACAAGCTACCTATACAGGGTGATAGGCATTTGGTGCAAAATGCTTAGCCAACAGGAGATAGGCTGCACTCCTAGTTGTTGAATCATAGAACCAGGGCTGCTTAAAGTGCAGCCAGGACTCCTCAGGTTCACTAAGTTCAGTGGGGCTTACACCAAGGTGGGTGCAAATAGGACTGCAGCCTGCAGGAGCTAATATTCCCTTTTAGACCCATGTGGCTTAATTGCAAAACATTTTAGTAGGCTTATGAAACAATGTTTTTAAAAGTCTATGGACTTTTAAATGCCTAATTTGCAGCAGGTTGTCTTTTCAGAAACACCTCTTTCCTACTGGGATGTCATGCTAATTGGTTCTTAATTGAGACATGTGCTTCCAATTTTCTAAATCCAGCGGACTATGAATCTGGAAAAGACAGGCAGGTTTGAGCTGGTGATTCATTCATTTCAGTAGGACTGACACATTTGTTTAGAAATGGCACCTCTGCAAAGACTTTTTGTAGGTGGTTCTCACCAGATCACTTAATAGGCATTAATTAGTCCTTTCTCCAGCTTTTTGTTCAAACAATCAGAATGACTAAAGCATGGTGGAAAAGAGAGGACAGATTTTGCCTCCTTTGCCAGAGAGTATGGGTTTGGGATGCTAACTGGATTAATCTTCTATGTTTCCTCTTCATAAAAATCCAGAACTGGGTGAACACAATCTCCATGGTGCAAGCTAGAGTTTGGAATGCTTCCTTGGATAGGATGGGGATGGACAAGAATTCCCAGAATCTCTCTACCACCATGGCCAGTATATGCGGAGTCTGTGAGATTCTGGGAATTGTACGTAATCAAAAGGAAATGAGTCTTCCTAGTTCCCTCATTCTCCCATACACTGCAGAGTGCATATAAAGATTACCAGTAGATTGGTGGGTCTGGCCATATCGATCTTTGTTATTATCAATGATCACTTGCAGGGAGCATTCACCACTCCTGGACCTAAAGTGAACACACAATCTGTTTCATCACACAGGATTTCAAAGCAAACCCTGGCTTTCTCCAGACAACAGTCTCCAGAGGCCAACTAGAACCCACTGTTTGCACGGCAGGCTAGGTTCTTTAGGATCAATTTTACACAGTTGTTCTTCTGCCATCTTTGCCCCATTAATGGATCGCCTCTTTTAAAAGGCCTGCACACAAGACATTACTGTTGAGCTATGCTTGCTATAGAACAGGATCCCTGCTGTTGTGTAATTATCTGACAGACACACAGTATTTATTTATCCAAAGGGTGCAATACTATCACTCTGCCCACTGAGCTCATGTTAAAATTCCTCACTGCTCTGAGAACATAATAGAGGGAGGGAAAACAGAGCAGTGGTCAATGTTCCTTGCCATAAGGAATGTTATTGCCCTGACTTGCTGAGTCCATTGAGCAGAATGACTAAGTGTTAAACTCTGTGATAGGTTCCCCTTAGTGTTGCCATGTCAGAAATGACTTGAAGGCACACAACAACAACCATGTGCGTGAGGTGTTTTATGGTGCAGTGGCAGGCCAGCTGTACTGTAGGAACCACTGGAATGGCTCCTTTGTAATGTGGCTGATGAAGGAACATCAGCAGAATGGAGAGTGGTCAGGGGTGGTAGATGGTTCCCATGTCAGAGGGTCAGTGATCCCAGGTTTTCTGAACTATGAAGGAGATCTCCAAAGAGCTGAACCTATTGGGGGAATGTGGTTCAGTGACTTAGATGGCTCTTCTAAAGTTTACATTGAAACCTGAAGCAAATTCACCACTCCTCTGCCATGGGAGCCATCACCCACCATTTAGTGGGGCCCTTTGTATCTGTGGGCTGACCTGCCCAGAAGGAGGCTTTTGACACATCCAGTCCATAGCAGCCATGTTGCAGACATTCATTGGCTGCCATAATTGTCTATGAGACCACATTAAACTATATTAGAATGCATGACTGCCTATTAGTCTATACCAGACAACAACTCCTTCAGTATAAACAAAGGGGGCACAAATTCCCCCAGACACAAGAAAGAGAGAGAGAGAGAGAGAGAGAGAGATGGTAGCACAAATACAGAGAGAGGAGGGTGTACGTGCGTGCACCAACATCATCTTCAGAAGTAGTATAAGTGCCAGCATTTAGAAAACTGGGGGTGGGGTGCAGATTCTGGGCACAGACATTGAAGAATGGGTGAGGGCCTAAAATATTGGTTGACTCTCAGCATCCTTTAGTCAAATGTTGGCACAAGCAGTGGTGAATTGTTTTGGTGTCATCTGTTGCAAATCAGGGGCAGCCTAGGTGACAGTCTTTATTTCACACATCTCTTTGAAAGTCAATCCCCCCCCAAAAAAATAAGACAAGTGCATATATAGAGAGGCACAGCTTGGTGGGTGTAGAAGATGATGCTCCCAGGTGAGCCATTACAGATTCCATTTTCTTGGAACCCTTGGAGTTCTGGCAGTTGTTGTTGTTTTTACAAATGGGCATGTTCTGCATGGCTGACAGGAAAGACAAGCAGCAACACCTAAAGAGCAGTGCTACTCTGCAGATCATCTTACCCAAAAAGCACACAGTATCTGCTCCTCCTCCCTGTCTTCTGACTCCACCACCACACCTGCCACCATCTCAGCAAGGCTTCAAGTTCTGCTCTCTGTCCTCCCTGGACACATTTCATATTATGATGCATCCTAGCTTAGAAATCACTAGTCCAGCCTTTCCCAAGTTGATGCCCTCCACATGTTTCAGATTTCAAGTCCCATGATCCCTTAACATTGGATGTGCTAGTTGGGACTGATGGAAGTTGCTGTCCAAAACATCTGGGAGGTGCCAGCTTGGGAAAAGTTGTGTTAACATTTAAGTCTTGTTCGAATGAAGAACTGCCTCCATCATGGGCTGGTCCACAGAGGTCCTCAGTGGGCTCTGCTGTGTAGGGTTGGTGGCCAAAGAATGCTGCCAAGGAAGACCAAGAACAAAGGCAGAAAATGCTGGTGGAAGAATCCTGGCACCATAAGGACTGTTCCTCCTCCTGATGCTGCACTTGTACATTACAGACTGTATTGTGAAAATCTTTTATGAACACACATTGGACTATAAAGTGTTTTAAACCTCATTGCTATTGTTAGAGCTGGGCAGCTGGATTAACTAGAGGCCAATGTGTTGATCACTGCCCATGGAAGAGTCCTAAACCACCTCATTCACTGCTTTGCAGGGGAAAAGACATTTTCAATGGAAGCTACAGCTGGGGAAGGAAGGGTCTTCAGCTCTACATGCTCTAATATTCCCCCACTCTTCCAATAATTCATCAATTGGCTATATTGCATAAATTGGCTTATTATTGGCACTCCACGTGGTTGGTAGTAGACCAGGGATCCCAAAATATAAGGAATTAAGGTTCCCTCAGAAAGCCCAAGGAAGTAGCCAATTCCTAAAAGACATGCTAATTAAGTGGACCCTCCTAGAACTGATGAGTTAGGGAAGAAATGGGCTAATTCTCTTGGATGTACATGGAAGTGGGTTATTTACTAATTCAATCAAGGTAGCTAGACACTCATTGCCTTGCAAAACTGGTTTTTCCTCACACCATTCCTAGAAGAATAGAGAGTTGCCAAAGACCCATCAGTTCCAATGTTTCAGCTACTAGCGATTGTTAACACATCCAGAGAATCCATTGTTCAACCCTGGGAAACTCCGGCAGACATTGTATTTCACTCCAAACACCCCAAAACACAGTCAAAATGTGCACAGCTTCCTGCATCTTATAACTCTGTCCATCTGCTGTTTGACCCTAAGAATTCCCTCTGAGTATCTTATGCTGCACAAATCTCTGCTCTTCTGACAGATACAGTATAGCCCATGATCCTGAACTCTATTCCTCTATCACAATACTTCCTACTTTCCGCAATAGCCTTGTGTGAGTGCCTGAAGCTTAAGTGTATGCGTGGGTGCATTCCCCCGATTATTTTTCAATAAAAACCATTTTTATTTTATCCCCTGGCTTGGAGTCTCATCAGTGAGTACTGGTATACATAGGTCAAAAGATCCTGCCATTACCCAACTTCTTGCAGTCACTATTTGTAATAATTAAAATTCCCCATAGAAATATTTATTTGTTTGTTTATTTGTAGAGAAGCGTGGAATTTCCACAGACCTCAGTGATTTGGATAACAGCCTTTCTGAAAACAATTCTCCTATCTGGCAATTAAATTTTGGGGCAGGAGGAGCTGTTTTCTTCCAGTGGAAGCCCCCCCCCATGTTTCATTGAATTATGTGGAGTGGGATTGGCCGGAGGACTGGAACAAAGGGAAGAAGAAGAGGGAAAGAGAGGAAAGAGAGGTAAGGAAGGAGGGACAGGAGGTCTTTCCCCAAGTATCCCGTGTGTATGTTAGATCTGAGTAGGAATTGGCAAATTACTTCTGGATTAGCATCCTGTCAACTTTTGAAACTGATTTTCGATGCAACTGTTGCCACTTATAATTGTCACTGAAGACCATCCCCACAGTTTTAGGTTTGTATTCACAGCAGTTCACAACCATTGGAAGCTACATATATTTGAAAAGGAACTACAGACTTGTGGGAAGCTGTGGGCAAAAACTGATGGAAGAATTTTGTTCAGGGTTATCTCAACTGAAAATTAATTGGCTGGCTTTGCCTTCCGTGAGACAGAAAGGAATCCTACTAATTATTTGTTGCTTTGCATGTACAGCACATGCTTATGGGATTTTTTTAAAATTCAGATTTGACTCCTCTGGACATATGCCCTGGAGTTTTTCTGTGTGGGGCAAAGCTTCCTCTAAACCAACCAACCGTCAGCCTACCTTTTCTACCCCTTACAAATGGTCTGCAGCAGGAAGAGTTCTTGATGGCAACAAGGAAGCCAAACAACAGATAGCCTCTTCATGACTTGACAAACCTTGATAACATCCCCAGTAAATATCATCATAAACACCAGCCAGTTTCTGTAGTTAGCTGGTTTCCAAAACAACCCTCCTGGAAACAGTGTCGCCAACTCCATCTGTGAAGCTGAAAAGGAGGACGGTTGGGGGAAAAGAAAGGTGTTGCAAAAGACCCGCAGTCTTCCTGTCTTCTGCTTATTTATCACCCACCAAGGTGTAGGAGCCTCTTTTATTGCAAAGCCTGCCTGGCAATTTAGTGCGCTGCCACCGTGCCAGCCTGCTGACACATCATCAAGCTAATTACACTCATTCACTAAGTGCCTGTCCTTCTTGTTTTAACAAGAACGGTGAAAAGCTAGTTAGGAAACAAAGTACTGGAAGGAGATATCGCGGCAGTGAGCTGGCACAGGGAGAGGGATATATTTGTCTGTGCGGAGGCTCAGTAATAAATGAAACATCTGGCAGCGGGGAATGTATTGGCAGCATTCTTCAATCTTTGCAAGGAGCTGACAGGGCACTTGCCTGTCATGTGGCAGCCGTTACAAAGAGGTTCTCTGAACAAACTAATACAGATGATGTCAGCCTGTCATTAATTCTGACCAGACTGTTGATATCTCTTTTCCACCCCCGCCAAGAAAGAAAAATAAGTATTAAAGGTTAGGCTGATGTGGTGCTGCCTCAAAATGGGAAGATGAGAAATACATTTCACAAGCAGCAAGGGGCTGACAAATATATTGAGAAAGGGGGACAGCTGCATCTAGGTACTCATCCTGCCTGCATTTTTTTCCCAGTTGCCAGAACTGGAGAATGTCAAGCTGCATGGAGGGGTGGTGGATCCTAGCTGAGCTCTTCATGCTGTGGGCAGGCATGTTTTGCTGTCATGGTCACATCAGAGGTGAGGACAGCTATGTTTCTAATGCACTCCCCTCATCTGTTCACTGTTTGTTAACCCATCCTGGGCCAGCTCTTCAAGAGTGTGGTACCTCTATGAAGCTGGGCTACTGCAGCCAAAGCTGGCCCTACCGTTGGGCAAAAGGATGCAGCCGCCTTAGGTAGAGGATGCTAACATGGGTGGGCAGGAGAGAACAATGACTGGAGGCCAGAGTTGTGTCTGTGCTGTGTAGTCTGCCCTGTGTTCCCTGATCATTTATTTATTTATTTTGTATCCCTCCTTTCTCCCAATATAGGGACTCAGGGCAGCTAACAATGAATTTAAAACAGTCCAAGTTAAAAAATATATAAATACAGAATATTAAAAGTATAAATATCAAGTTTAAAAACAAATTAAACCATTTACACAGTTAAAGCCACAAACATTAAAGTTTTAAAATATATTTAAAAATTAAAATACAAGTCACACAGTATTTACAAGTCTAGCCCACCTCAAATTGCAAATGCCTGCTGGCACAGAAATGGTTTTTCCTGTTGTTAAAAAGAGAGGAGAGACAGGGTCATCCTGGCATCCCTGGGAAGGGAGTTCCACAGTCTGGGAGCAGCTACTGAGAAGGCCCTCTCCCTTGTTCCCACCAAAAAAGCCTGAGACTTTGTTGGGAAAGAGGGAAGGGCCTCTCCAGATGACCTTAGAGCTCTAGTGGGCTCATAAAGGGAGATACAGTCCTTCAAATAACCTGGACCCAAGCCATGTAGGGCTTTATAAGTTAAAACCAGCGCTTTGGCTTGTATAGATTTTCCTTGGTTTTTTCCAGGCTGTGAGACCATGTTCTGGAATAGTTTCTTTCTGACATTTCGCCTGCATCTGTGGCTGGCATCTTCAGAGAATGGTTGAGTAGGAGTGTGTGTGGACTTATATATGCTGTGACCCCCTGTTGGGGAGTATATGTAAATTTGTGTAATTGAATGGTTAGTTTCTGGGTATAGAAATGCAAGGCTCATGAATATCTGTTTGGCTAATGGTTGGTTGATGGGCCATTATCTGCTGGGAATCCCCCTGTCCCTGGGTGGAATTCCTTTGTAAGTGTTGAGTTTTTATTCTACTGTTTTTCAAAACTGGCAGCCAGATTTTGTTTACTTTTAAGGTTTCTTCTTTCCTGTTGACATTGTCCAGGTGTTTGTGGATTTCAATACCTTCCCTATGCATTCTGACATTATAGTTGTTGGCCTGGTCCAGAATTTCTGTGTTTTTAAATAACATTTTGTGTCCAGGTTGGTTTATAATGTTATTATATATTATGCAGTGTGCAAACACAAATCAAGGAACATGAGAGACTCTGCAGACTGGGCCAGCCAGAAAAATCAGCAGTAGCAGAACATATTATAAACCAACCTGGACACAAAATGCTATTTAAAAACACAGAAATTCTGGACCAGGCCAACAACTATCGTGTCAGAATGCACAGAGAAGCTATTGAAATCCACAAACACCTGGACAACTTCAACAGGAAAGAAGAGACCTTGAAAAAAAGGGGGGGCTTCCGGTTGCGGAATGCCTTGGCAGCAGCAGCTGGGGGAGAGAGCTCCGAACCTGGCACTGATCTCTAGCATTGCAGCATATCAGAAAACAGCGAGAAGAATTCCCACTTTGGGAAGAGAGGGGCAAAGGGGTGCTCAACAGGGCTGGTGGTCCCCCTGGTGAAGGTCACTCGAGGAGCGGAGGTTCCACGTTAACCAAAAGGGAGATGCCGTGCGAAGAGCAAACCCCTGTGACGCTAGAGAAGCCATAGCTCTGAGGGAGCCCGTTGGCTAAATCCAAGCCCGCAATTTTAAACTTTTTTCCTTCCTTGTTTGAAGAACTGTTCTTTTTCCCCCCTTTGTTGGCATACAAACCCCTGGGTAATAAGGACTTTTTTTTTCATTTGGCAAGTTGGACACGCCATCAGGGTTCAAAGATAAAAGTAGTCAAACATAATGAGGAGTGAAGTGTGGGAACAGCCTCCTAGTGAGGTTGTGCAGAGCAAACCGCTCAGACACTGTGCGGGACTGATTGGGTTTTGGTGAAGTATCATTTTGGTTTATTTTTTTCCATGGTTTCGCCTGCTTTATTTCTCTCTGGATGCGTTTGTATAATAGTTAAATTGAGGACTTGAGGAACATGTGGGGAAAAAACAACCCCAGTCAGAGACTGATAGAAATCCACAGCTGAAGGTGATTAGAATCTAATTGTAAGCTGAAAGCTGTTTCTTGCGAGTGGGTGAAAGGAAAGGAGGATGGGGAAAAAAGAGAAAGAAGAAAAGAAAGGAACCTAGTATGGAGGTAAAAATAGTTGATTATATCAAACTCTGAAGCTATCTGGGGAAGAGAAGAAAGAGAGAAGAAAGAGAAGAAAGGAGAGGGAGAAGAGGAAAGGAAAGAAGGAATTTACAACTTTGAAACTCTCTTGAAGGAGATACAATGTATCATTATATGAAATGAAATGAAATTATATAGACTGTTTCTGATGCAGAGCAATTTAATAGCTGTCTGAATAATCAACCTAAAAAACATTTACTTACCAAACGGACAATTGATAAAATAACTTATCTAACTCAACTGGCATATACAATATATAATAACTGCAAGGGTAAAAAGAGTGGATAATTATACTTAAATGAGCAATTGATATATATTGTTCTATGTTTTACATCGTTCTACATTGTATTTTTTGCTTTTCTTTTTTGTACTCTACAATTGGAGATTACAGTATATTGCAGTATATTGCCTCGTGTAGAAATTAAGAATTGATATATATAAAATATAGAAACTATACAATATAAACAATTTGTACATTACAGTTCATTATAAGTGGTCTGTGTATACATAAACTGCAATAGAATAAGTGGTGAATAGATATAAAATACAGAAATACAGCCTAACTATATAGTGCATATACTGCAATATAATATATATGTACATATTGAACCTTATACATATTGTATACAATATGATATGTCTATGGTGATATATAAGCAATAATAGATAATATACAATGAAATACAAATTACAAACATATTGGATAAGGTTGTGGGGTAGAAGGAGGGGGAGAAAAGAAAAAGTAAAAGAAAAAAAGGGGGAAAGCAAAAACTGTCAACTTGAGATTCAGAGGATACAGGTGGAATTGAGAGAACCTGGGTAGATAGAATACTCATATCAGTGAAAGTAAAATAGATAAGGAATTACTATAAGAATATAGATAAAGCTGAGCTTGGGAAGAAATAATTCCAAAAATATACAAAGATACTGTATAACAATAGTTGGATAGCTCAAAATATTAATATTTATATACAGTATATATAGTACATTCATTTTGAGGCAATCTGTAATAGTAATATACATATATATACACTCAAAAAAAGAAAGAAACAAGCTATTAAATGGCACACAGTACTAGAAGAGCAACTTCCCAAGCTCAGTCTCAAACATTGACAATGAGAAGAGGTGCAGCAGAAATGGCAAAGGCGCCAGAACATCACATTATGATTATGGAGGAACTAAAAACAGAACTAAAGAACTTCAAACAAGAAATAAGAGCAGAATTAAAAGATCTAAGAAAAGAGATAAGAGCAGATTATAAAAAAGAATCAGAAATACTAGGGGGAAAGACAGATAAAATAAATAAAGAATTGGAAGAGGTGAAATTGGAGACTGGACAACTGAAAACTAAATCACAGAAGCTGAGAGAACTACAAAACCAATACAAGAAATACAAAACAAGGAAGAACCAAAAAAAAAAAAACCCAACTCCACAAGGAATTAGCTAACACACATTGGAAACTGCTTAATGCAGTGTAGATGTGTAAATGACTATTGCTTAAAACAATTTGTAAGCTGCTCTGATAGCCTTGTGGCTGAAGAGCGGGGTATAAATAAATAAATAAATAAATAATTTTTTTTAAAAAAAGAACAGCAAATACTAAACCAGGAATTAAGATATTGAGACAGATGCTTGAAATTAAGAGGAATACCAGAAAAAATCAAAGAAAATCACATGGAGAGAATTATCCCAGCATTAGCGAGTTATATTAGTTGTGCAGAGGAGCAGATGGATGGGGAAATTGATAAGGTGTTCCATGTGAACTCGAAAATTGCAAAGGAGAAAAATTTCCCAAGAGATGTGGTGATTGTCATGACTAGAGCAAGAACAAGAGAGAAAATCATTCAAAAGAGTTATGAGGAAAACTTAAAAATAGAAGAGAAAGAGATAAAAATATTTAAAGACATCCCTCCGATTATATTGAAGAAAAGGCAAGAATATAAAGTGCTAACACAAAAGTTAACAAGATGGGGTGTGAAATATAAATGGGAAAGGATAGAAGGTATCTCCTTTACCTATTAGCAGAAAAGATACAAAATTGATACAGTAAAAAAAGTGGAAGAGTTCAGTAGAAAGCTAGAGGAACAGGAAAAAGAGAAACGAAGTATGAAACAAATGGAAGTGGGGGAAAAAAGAATAAAAAAAGGATAACCAACAAACAGAACCTGAAGTAGAAGAAGAACTAGAGGAAGAAGAAGAGGAAGCAGAGGAAGAAGAAGCAGAACAAGAATCAGAGGAGGAAACAGAGGAAGAGAGAAAGCTTGAGGAAAAGGAAACAGAGGCAGAAGAAAGAGCAAACACTGATGATGATGATTAAAATCTGTTCATGGAATGTCAAAGGATTAAATTTGCAATATAAATGTAGACAAGTTTTCCATAATTTAGAAAAATTGAAGGCAGATGTGATTTGTCTGCAGGAAACACGGATTAAGGAAGAAGATGAAAAATATAAAAGAAATCCGAAGCTGGGGCATGTACATCACCTCTCTACAAGGAAAAAAAAAGAGAGGAGTGCCACTGTATATCAACAAAAAATACACAGTCAGAGAACTCTTCAAATATGAAGAAGGACAATTTATTGCTGTAGAGGTATATTTTCAGAATTTAAAGTTGGTAATTGTAGGTATTTATGCTCCAAATACACAACAAGGAAAATTCTTTGCACGGTTACACAGAGAATTAGAGGAGTACGACACAGAAAATTTGCTGATTCTAGGTGACTATAATGAAGTAATAGATCCGTTAACAGATAGATCTAGGGGGGGAAACCAAAAATATCAAGGGAAATTACCCAGAAGTTATTTTGAAATGGTAGAAGAGCTGTTGATACAAGATGTATGGCCACACAAATATGGTAAACAAAAAGGTTATACCTTCTTTTCAGAGTGTCACAAAACAATGTCCAGAATAGATCTATTTGTTATCTCTAAACACTTGCTGCCAAAAGTAAAGAGTATGGACATACTGACGAAGGTGGTATCTGATCATTCACCAATTGAAATGACAATAGAATTAAGCAAAAAAGCCTTCAATTGGAGGTTAAATGACAACTTGCTTAGAAATGAAGAATTTGTGAAGGCAATTAAAAAAGAAATAAGATACTACTTCATAGAGAATATGACATCAGAGAGTTCTATGAAAGTGGTGTGGGACGCCAGTAAGGCAGTAGTGTGAGGTCTATTTATGAAACGAGGAGCTGAAGTGAAAAGGAAGAAGCTAGAAAGATTTAATTTTTTGACAGAAGGATTGAGAAAGAGAGAAGAAAAATTGAGAGATAACCCAAAAGATGAGGACATAAATAAGCAAATAAAGTTAATACAAAACCAGTTGAATAGTGACATGGCAGAAGTGATAGAGAAACAATTAAAAAGAAACAAACAGATAAGCTCTGAGCACTCAAATAAGGTTGGGAAATGGTTGGTATATAAGTTGAAAAAGGAAAAGGAAAAGGAAATAATTGCAGAAATAAAACACAAAGATAAAGAGATATCAGACCAAGGAAAAATAAAAAGCATCTTTCTGGATTACTATAAAAACCTGTTTCAGATTGGGGAATCTATTAAGGGAAAAGAGGAAGAAATGAAAAAATACCTAGAAACACAAAAATTTCCTCAACTAGCAGAAGAACAGATTAAATTACTGAATGTGCCCATATCCGCAACGGAAATCTCAACAGCGATAAGAAATATGAAAAATAACAAAGCTCCAGGACCAGATGGTTACACTGGCATGTACTACAAAATATTCCAAGAAGAATTAATAGCACCACTTCATAGGACACTAAACGAAATTGAAGAAAAAGGAATACCTGACTCCTGGACTAATGCAAATATTACGCTTATACTGAAAGAGGGGAAAGATGTAAAAGAAGTAAGAAATTATCGTCCCATATCATTATTGAATAATGTTTATAAAATATACACAATGATACTAGCTGAAAGATTAAAAGTCGTATTATCGCATATAATACATAAAGACCAGAGTGGTTTTTTGCCAGACAGGCAAATCAGACACAACATAAGGATAATTGTAGATTTAATAGAATATTTTGAAGTTCATAATGAAAAGAAGCTAGCAATGTTTTTTGCAGATGCAGAGAAAGCATTCAATAGTGTTCAATGGAACTTTTTGATAGAAGTTATGAAGAAGATGGGACTAGGAAATAACTTGGTAAGAAGAATAGAGCAGCTATACACTAAAAAGACAGTGCAATTAATAATAAATGGAGAGAAGATGGAGACAATAGACATTAATAAAGGGACAAGGCAAAGCTGCCCTTTATCGCCATTGCTCTTCATTTTGGTTTTGGAAGTGCTAAATAGAAGTTTAAGACTTAATCACAATTATCCAGGTGTTAAGATAAAAAACCAAACATACAAGCTCAGAGCCTTTGCAGACGATATAGTTTTCTTTATGGAAGATCCAATCAACCAAGCTGAAGAATTGATGAAAACTTTAAAAGAATTCAGACACTATTCAGGAATTAAGATAAACATAGAAAAATCAATAATGATGGCCAAAAGCATGACAAAGCAGGAGTATGTAACTTTGTCAGAAATTACAAGATGTAGAATAGAAAAAAAAGTCAGATATTTAGGGATATATATTTCCAAAAGGAACACAGACCTGTTTGATAACAACTATAAGGTAATTTGGAAGGACATAAAAAAAAATTGAAAAAATGGCAGAAACGTAACTTATCAGTGCTAGGACGGATCTCAATTTATAAAATGAATGTACTGCCTAGAATGCTATTTCTCTTCCAGAATTTACTGATAATAAAGAAAGATAAAATATTTAAAACATGGAATAAAGATCTTAGAGAGTTCATCTGGAATAAGAAAAAGGCAAGAACAAAATGGAAATATGTGACAGATGTCGAGGATAGAGGAGGTTGTGATATGCCAGATTTGAAAACATACCATCAAGCGGCATCATTAGTCTGGATTCAAGATTGGATAAGATTAGAAGACGAGCAGACATTGAATATAGAAGGGCACAATTTAAGGTTTGGGTGGCACGCTTATCTACAGTATGAAAAGGAAAAGATTAATAAGGACTTTAATAACCATTGCATAAGAAAATCATTATTGAAAACTTGGAAGGCAATAAAACAAAAATTCTACATGAAAATACCTCTGTGGATATCGCCACAGGAAGCTTTTATGGGAAGGTGGAAAGAAACAAAGAGTTGGTTAAGATATAGGGATTTAGGAATCAAAGACAAAAGCGAAGAGTTCATTCTGAGAACGAAAGAGCAGTTAGAGGAGACACAGAGAATAAATTGGTTTGAGTACTTGCAATTAAAAGAAAGATTTAAAGAAGATCATAAAAAAGACGAAATGGAAAATAACGAACTAGACAAAATTATATGGGAGGAAAACAAAAAAAAGAATAGCAAAATATTATAAATTGCTATTGAGAGTAGAACTAGAACAAGAAAACATAAAAGAGTTTATGATAAGATGGACAAGACACTTGGGGTATACACTTAATTTGGAAGCATGGGAAAAGGCAAGGAGAAAGACATGAAATTCACAGCCTGCCAGAATTTAAGAGAAAACTATATAAAAGTAGCACAAAGATGGTACTACACACCAACAAAATTAAATAAAATGAATAAAACAATAAATATGGAATGCTGGAAATGTAAATCAAACCCTGGAACTTACATACATATGTGGTGGAAGTGCAGGAAAATTCAGGAATTCTGGTGGAAAGTGCATAAAGGAATTAAACAAATATTGCAAGTAGAATATGAAATGAAGCCAGAAGTATACTTGTTAAATATGATAGATGTACTGGGTCAGGAAGCTGAGCAAAAGTATTGGAAAATTTTGCTGTATATGATAGTTGCGGCTAGACTGACAATAGCCAGAAAATGGAAATCACCAGATATACCAAGTATAAGTGAATGGAAGGATAAACTATTAGAAATGATAGAAATGGATAATTTGACAAATAGGATTAAAAATAGGTCAAGTAAGAAACTTCTAGCTGAATGGTCAGCCGTGATAGAGGACTGGGAAAAAAATGGATATATATTTGATAAACAAATAATGTTGCTATAAGGCATCAGTAAAGCTAGAATAGAAGAAATAAAAAGAAAAAAGAGTATAGTGATGGAGTGATGAGTTAAATGAATGCAATAACCAAAGACTTTATGATTTTGTGTAAATCCTTATACCCAGAGGTGACGTTGAGGAAGCTTTTTTGTTGTTGTTGGTTTTGTGCGTTTTGTGTTTTTTTGTCTCTTGTCACTTTTTATCTTGTTTTTTATATATATATGGAAACAAATTAGATAATAAGGAATTATCATATACAGGCATAAAGTGGAAACATGGAATGTTAAAAGACATAAATATACAAATGCACGAATGTATAAATGTAGAAATTAAGAAAAATGTTGGATAAGTGAGCTATCATCTGTTACCCAATAAAGAAGATAATAAAGAAAAAGAAAAAGAAAAGAAACCTTAAAAGTAAACAAAATCTGGCTACCAGTTTTGAAAAACAATAGAATAAAAACTCAACACTTACAAAGAAATTCCTCCCAGGGACAGGGGGATTTCCAGCAGCAGTTAATGGCCCATCAACCAACCATTAGCCAAACAGACACTCACAAGCCTTGCATTTCTATACCCAGAAACTAACCTTTCAATTACACAAATTTACATATACTCCCCAACAGGGGGTCACAGCATATATAAGTCCACATACACTCCTACCCAACCATTCTCTGAAAATGCCAGCCACAGATGCAGGCGAAATGTCAGAAAAAAACTATTCCAGAACACGGCCTCACAGCCTGGAAAAAAAAACAAGGAAAATCTATGGATGCCGGCCGTGAAAGCCTTCGACTTCACTTTGAATTGTGCTTGGAAACGGACTCACAGCCAGTAGAGCTGTTGCAACAAGGGAGTTGTGTGCTCCCTGTATCCAGCCCGTTAATAATATGACTGTAACTCTTTGTGCCAACTGAATTTTCTGAGCACTTTTCAAAGGCAGCCCCATGTGGAGCGCATTACAGTAATCCAAATTACAACAATCCTGATCCAACTTGCTGCTTCAGATTTATGGCTGTGTGCCATCATAGAATCATAGCATCTTGGAGTTGGAAGAGACCAAAATGGCCATCTAGTCCAACCACATGCCATGCAGGAATACACACCTAAGTACTCCTGAAAGATGCTCATCCACCCTTTGGATAAAGGCCTCCAAAGAAAGAGAGTCCACCACCCTCCAAGGCTGTCTATTCCACTGTTGAATAGCTCTTACAGTAAATAAATTCTCCCTAAAGATAAGATTGAATTGCTTTTCTTGTAATTTGAATCCACTGGTTTGTATTCTAGACATTCTGGACATTGTATTCTGGAGCTGGCTCCATCTTGTACATGACATCCCTACAGGTATTTAAAGATGGCTATCATGTCACCCTCTCTGTCTACTCTTCTCCAAGCTAAACATTCAAGTCTACTGTGACTTAGGGAGGCCCCATCATGGAAAGATTTGTTCAGAGAGGGTTTGCCCTTGCCTTCCTCTGAGACTGAGAGAGTGTAACTGGCCCAAGGTCAACCAGTCAGTTCCATGGCTGAGCAGGCATTCAAACCTTGGTCTCCTGTAGTCCTAGACCAACACTCAAATGCCTACACCATGCTGGCTCTCAGGTGCAATAGAGGAATCTGTCTAGTCACTAGTGTTTACAGAATATTTAACTGCCAGTCTGCTTGGCTTCAGAAAAGTGCAGCCCCAAACCCAGCTTCTGGAGGCCCCAAAACACCCAGGAAGTCCTCCAAAGTTCCCTATGCCACCATTAAAAAAAAAATTCAGTGTGATTTTGTTTGGCAATTTCTGCCTCCAAAATCATGCCAAAATGCCTGAAACCCCATGAAAATATTTGCCAGCCCCTATCTTCCAAAGGCCCTCCCAAAACAACCTGTTCCTTTGGTTATATATTGGCCCAAAGAGTGACCAGAAGTGATGTAATATCACTTTCAATGCACCCAGATGCACAGCTGTGGCCCACAATGGAACACAATGGCCCTCTGGTTCCCATGAAGTTACCCACCCCTGCTGTATATGGAGCAGGAAATAGGTTTCACACAGAGAATAGATTCTTTGTGTCATGGGCCAGGTTTCAGATGCAGATTCCAAGTCTGAAGAAAAGTCTGAAGAAGAGACTCATGCAACTCTCCCAGTTGAACAGTGGCCTCAGCCTGAGGAGGAACCGAGTCAGGACTCACCTGCAGCTGACTTGGCAAAGGATGCAGCTGAGGAAACAGCATGGCCCCCAAGTCCATGGACCCAACATGTGGAGCAGAGACCAGAGTAGTGAAGCTCAATTAAGCTCTTTGCCAAGCATCAAGGGAGGGCTCCTGATTAGAGCCAGCTGGTGGTAGCCATTTAAGAGCCAGCTCTGGCTTAGGCTGGTTGCTGAAAGCAACTGTCTGCTTTCTGGCTGGTGTTCCTGTTTTGCGACCTCGGTGACTCTGTCCCTGAAACTGTCTGACAACTCTTGCTGGATTCTTTGAATCTGAACTGCCTGGCCATGCTGCTTGTTTCCCTGAACCTGGACTGGCTTTAACTGTGCTTTTGCCAAATGGACTTCCACAGGCAAGGACGCTTTCTGAGCTCTGCTGATAAACTGCCCTTGCCTGCACTATCTCAGAACTCCAAGCTAATTGCTTCCTTCCTTGCTCAGTCTGAGAGTGTGTGCTCACTGAGCCAGAACACTTTGTATGTTTGGGGTCTTTTTTTTCCTTCCCTTCATATCAATACCTGGGGAGGATCCTGAAAAGACAAAAATAACCTTCCAGAATATGAAAGCCTGTACCCCTAAATGGAATCATCAGTCTGTGTCATAGCCCAAATTGCCTGTTGCAAACATTTAGAATGCTCTTTCTTCCCAGTTTCACAGACTGTTATGAACTCCCCTGCCCCCATCCCTTGAATGCACAAGGTGCTTTGTGGCAGATATTTCTGCACAGCCCTGTGAAGTAGTTTACTATGTGTCACGCCCTGCTCCTCTGGGTCTGAAGATGAACCAGGGGAGAATAGAGCTTTAGGGCAGGATATACAGCAGGGAATAGACTTATCAGCAGAGATTCCTGACCACTCTGGAGCAAATTGATCAGCATCTGCCCCAGCAGAGCTTCCTGGACCCTCAGATATAGCAGAGAGAGACATAGCAGATAACCAGCAGAGAGGCCTGGCCCCTCAGACAAAGCAGACAGAGAAATAATAGATAATCTGGACCCAGTCTTACCTACCTTCCAAGAACACAGGCACAAAAAGGAGGAAGTGTGATATTTGCAGTGCATTTATGAAAAATGCCAAACAATCAGAGAGCACTTGTGTAAATCCTGGAAGCTATAAATGAGTGCTAGCTGCTCTGCAAAATTTGCTGGCGGTTATCTTATGACTTTGGTGGGAAAACTCTGCTCTGTTGTGCTCTGCTGTTGCCTTGTTTGGACTTTGACCCTTGGATTTGTTACTGGACACTTTGCTTGCCTTGACCCTTAATTCTTGGTTTGGTAAACTGGACTATCCTCTTGCTCTTGTGTTTTGGATTTGATGCTTAAGAGCTCTTCCAGAAAATCTTTGCTTCTGTATAGCTTTGTGTTCCTTGATAAACTGTAAGCAGGCTATCTGTAGGCTGTGTCTCATGCTTGGCTGGTTTCCCAGACACTTTTATTCCAAATGCATAGGTGGCAAAAATCAAGCTGAAAGAAAATACTTCCACCAAGATCATCCAGTAAAGGAAGGATCTAAACCCAGCTCCACAATGTCAACTATTCTATAGTACAGAACAACATACCTCTGGCAGAGAGGGTCTGGTCCTTGTAATGGTCCTTGTAATGGAAATCTGATCAGCTATTTATTTATTTATTTATTTATTATATGCCACCTTTCTCCAAAAGACAGCTTCCAAGAATCACCAATTAAAACAATTAAAAATAAAAGTTAAAACAGTTAAAATCACAGATAAAAACATTTTAAAATCATTTTAACAAACTTTTAAAAGATAAATAAAACATCCATTACGAGGGCAAAAGGTCAAAGCTTCCTTGCAGCTGTGCAGAAATTAGACCAACAGAAAAAAAATTTCAGCAGTACCTAGCATATGGACTGACTGTTTGAATACATGCTTCATGTGATGATGTAAGAAGAACTTGGGAGAGTGCCTCTTGTTTTGGATTACAGTTCTCAAAATCTACCCAGACAACAGGGCCACTGGGATTTGGGGAGTTGTAGCTCCAAGATAAATTCCCAAGCTCTGCAATTAAATGTTCTTTTGGGGGATTGACAGAATTATACTTATTTTTCTTATTTCACATTATTTTCAACAATATTTTCAGGCTTATGATCCTATCAATTCTTTACAGACAATACTTTCTGCATAGATTCCATTGCACAATTGCAGGCACTTTATCATGGCATTTCTTATATTCAGTCTGTGTGATATTGCTGCATGAACAAATAAGATGGTCAACAGTTTCATCTTTTTCTTTGCACCGATTACATTTAATATCCTTAGATATTTTTTGCAATATTTACCCTAATTGGTCTGAAGTGCCTGTTCTTCAGCTGCAAATATAACTTTTTGGTGTCTTTTTTCAAAGTCCTGTTCTGTTATCATTTCCTTTTCAGCTTTTCCTTATATGCTCTTAGTATACTGATCAAGTAGTAATTTATTTTGTCAGGCTTCCAATTATGATTTTTCATAATTTTCTTTGTACACTATAGGCATTTACTATTTCTTCAGTGTCTAAGAAATTCTCTCTATGCACATACATTAGCATTTTTAGTTGCTTTCTTTGATATATTTACTCAAAGATACTTTCTCTCCTTTGATAGCTTGTTTCACTTGTAATAATCCCTGGCCACTAATTTTATGTGGTAGATACTAGTCAATATCACTTCAAGGATCTAAGACATGAGTGTATCTAGTTCTGCTTGTGTCCAAATAACGATTCCAGCACTTTGTTGTCGTGTACCTTCAATTAATTTCCAAATTACGGCAACCTAAGGTGAACCTATCACAGTGGTTTCTTGGCAAGATTTGTACAGAGGAGAGTTGCCTTTGCCTCCCTCTAAGGCTGAGAGAGTGTGACTTGCCCAAGGTCACCTGGTGGGTTTCCATGACTGACTCGGGATTTGAACCCTGGACTCTAGACTCGTAGTTTAATGCTCAAACCATTACACCATGCTGGCTCTCTAATTACAACACTAGTGATATCAAGAGGATATAATATAATACAGCAGTCCCTCAGTATACACTGGAGTTTGGTTCCAGAATCCGCATGTGAATATCAAAATCCATGGATCATAGAATCATAAAGTTGGAAGAGACCATCCAGTCCAACTCCCTATGCAGGAACACACAATCAAAGCATTCCCGAAAGATGGCCATCTAGCTTCTGTTTAAAAAACCCTAAAGAAGGAGACTCCACCACAGTCTGAGGCAGTGCATTCCACTGAACAGCTCTTACTGTCAGGAAGTCCTTTCTAATGTTTAGGTGGGATCTCTTTTCCTGTTGTTTTGAGTCCATGTTGTGGAACTACTTTCTACATTGCTCCTCAGCCCTGGCAAGATTGGCTAAGCCAGTCCAACAACACCTGGATGGTCACTGATCCCATAGTCCTGGCAGAGAGGATGTCCTGCAGTGAAGAGAGCTGAAGGACACAATGGATGAAGGAAAATGGGGTCAGGGAATTTGCAGAGCCCAGTTCAGGAGCAAATCAAAATAAGCATTAACTCTTTTTCAAACCTGAAAAATCTGACACTCAATTTCTGGCATTAGGCAAGGGGGAACACCAGACTGGGAAGAAACTTTACTTATTTTATGAATTATTATTATTATTATTATTATTATTATTATATTTATTTATACCCCGCTCTTCAGCCACAAGGCTATCAGAGCGGCTTACAAATTGTTTTAAGCAATAGCTATTTACACATCTACACTGCATTAAGCAGTTTCCAATGTGTGTTAGCTAATTGCCCCCACAAGCTGGGTCCTCATTTTACCGACCTACGAAAGGATGGAAGGCTGAGTGAACCTTGGAGCCCACTGGAATCGAACTTGCAACATGGTGACTTGCAGTACTGGCATTTAACCACTGCGCCACCAGGCAGTGCCTGTTTCACAAATGAGATGACATTTCCCTCCTTATTCCACAAGCAAAACTACTTCATTCATTCACCATCAATATCTAGACTGCACCTAGATGAGGACTGACTATGACTTGCATCAAAACTGGCTACTGAAGTTAGGCTTTCAGAAACATTTATCTGAAAAGAAAAGAAAATAGAGCCAGCTTTGGTGGAAAAACAGTCTGCTGCTTTGACTGTATGAACCAGCAGAAAACAAACCGAGAAGAGTGTATACAGGCATCAGTAGATTTGCTTGCCCTATTTGAAGGCTCCAGCTTGCTCAAAATAAAATATTTATTTCAACCTGCAGCTGCTTGAGAGCTACCTTACCAGTCAAAACTCATACATAAAAATCTCTCACCTCCCCAAGAATGCCATTCATCATTCAGCATGTACATATAGCTCACTTCATTGATTATATTGTGATTATATTTTCTCTTTTAAATGGCTGTTAGAATCAAGTTTAAAAGAGCCATTTGTTTCTCCTGTAAATAATCTTCCAGCCTTTCAAATGCATCCTTGTTTGAGTGAATCACTGCAGACCATGGAATCAAAATCTGATGCAGGACATATCTGTAGAATTCTCCATCTCTTAAATCAGTTGTCGAACATAGTGAGACAGGTGTCATTCTAACTGCTCAATGTATGGAGCTTCTTGTCTGCCAAAATGACCACAATTTTAAATCAGTCAACAGAACACAGTAACATCATTAGGCCAGGACTTTGGGAGGCAAGTCCATGGTAGGGCTGGAAGTCCCCATGCATTTTGGTCAGGATTAATTTGACCCCAATTCATTTTAATCCACACTCCAAATCTGAACAAAAAGCTCAAATCGACATGAGCAGAGGAGCCATCAGATCAGAAGGGCCTCTATGCTCAGAAAGAGCAAAGGGACCACCAGTCACAAGGAGGCAAGGGGTAGCTTACTGCATTTTTAAGGAAGCAAAACAATATACATGATCATCTATAGAGGTAAGACCATTAAGTACAGAGTACAAAATAATCTAACTGCACTACTAACAAAACCATATCTTAGAAAAGTGACCCAATTGGACAATAGCGCCCTGTATCTCCCAGCCAACACAGCAGATTTCCATTGATTCTAGAAGCTGTCATCTAAAAATGTCACTGGACTGAAAACACTAGGCAGCATCCATCAAAACTCAGTCATGATTAAACCCCATGGACAGAATTTCTTGCAACTAACACAAAGACCTGGCTGACATTTGCTGTGTTTTGCACAAAGATGTTCATGCTGTCCTGATTAGACAAAGAGAAAGCTCTCTTTGGGTTGGGGGGGAATGCTTATGTCTTGGATGCCCTTTGCATGTGGAATTGGGTAGTCGGCCAGAAGGCAATGGGCCAGAGCCAGAGTTGTCTTTCCACTGGCTCTTGCACAACCGTTCATGGAACAGTGACACTGCCAGAATTTCTTCCACTAGTGCATCTCTGGCTCTAACCCAGACAGTTTTGGTCATGCTGACTGAGAATGATCAGAGCTGTAATCCAATACATCTGGAAAGGCAATAGGATAGGAAAAGCTGTAACAGAACAAGGAAACCTTCCTCTCCCAAATTTAAACTACTTCAAGAGAGTTGATTAAAGTGTTGTGAGCATGCTGCATAAAAGAGTATTCATGCCAAGAGGGAAGAGGTGGACATCATTGGCTATGTTGAACAACTGGTCACTACAGTTGGTGTATCCATAGGAAGGGGGAGAATCTGCATGTCTTAGGCTGATTGAGCCCCATTTCACAGGCTGGTACCATCTGGTTGGTATGTCCCAACCCTCAGGTATGCATGCCTGAAGCCAATCTGTACTGACGTCGGTTGGCCAGGCCAGAGTCTACTGCCTCTACAGATGCTCATACCTGCAAGGTAGCCTCACCCCATTTCCCACCTTCCACCTGAGCTTTATCCAATAACCACTCATGCTCTGCTTTCTCCCTTCTCATCTTCACACCCATCCCACTTCAAGAGACCATGTGAATACATCCAAAATCAAGGTCCCATGCAAATAATAACAATAGCAATACCAATAAATACTTCACAGCAGATCAAACAGAGACAGAACAAAAAGGAGAACTTTGGAGAAAAAATGCCATGTTGTGATGTTGTCTCCTCTGGCACAAGAAATTCTTTACTGGCCCCACAAGGGTGACCAGACTGATACTGAGGGGACATCAAATATAGTAAGGAGTGATTTGGTTGTGTAGTTGTGTAGCTAGCTGTAGGATGGTTGGGCTGTCAGGAAATGACATGGATATGACCACAAGATGGAGCTGTAAGCTTAGGAATGAAAGTAGTTAAGCTCCAGTGGCAGGTGTATGTGTGAGTTAGCATTTGAGAGTATGCACACTTGAGATGCCTGATGTAACAGGCATTGTTTAACTACCTATAAAAAGGAGATGGGAATTATCTCCAGTGTGGGTTTGTTGTGGATGGTGGTTGGCGAAGCAGTTTGTTGGTTAGGAGAAAGATTTATGAGTATTAGAGATGGCTGTTCTATACTCTGTGTATATATTGTAAATATACTGCAAACAAAGATTAAAGCCCTCAAATTGAGTGAAGGCTGGCCTTGTTGCTGTCTTTATTTGGCGAGCCAGAGCTCAAGGCAGTGTGCTGGGGTGAAGGAATTTTTCCTTCTCATCCTGAAGTCTTTTGCAGAAATCTCTCCATAAACCTTCTCCTTGGCGTCCTGTCGATGTGGAACAACTCTGCAGGCGGTCGCGGTGGACACAGAGCATCCTTCTACACCCCAACAAGAGATATGTGCCCAGTGTCCGCATGGCCAACACTTGAGAAGCTGTGGGAGATATAGTTCTGCAACTGGTGAGCTGTTTTGTGTTTCTGGAGGGCTGAAGAGAAAAGTCCTGGAAAGGAGTGAGTTAAGTGTGTCTACTCACGGACTCTGCTCTTATCTGTTTGCTTTGGAAGCTAATTGTTTTTGGCAGCCTGCCTGGACTGTTATCAGTGTGTTTGTTTGCATCTGTTTAAGTTGCAGACTCAGTGCAAACATGAAAACAGCAGTCAGGTTTGAAAAGCTGTCTGAAAAGAAGTATGATTCCTGGAAAATTTACATGCAGGCTTTGCTAATAAAGCAGGACTTATGGGACTATGTAAAGAAACAACCTGACCCTGCTAACGAGGATGAATTAATAGGTGACGAAAAAGCTAGAGCTTCCATTATTCTAGCTGTAGAACCGAATCAGCTGAATAATATAAGAGATAAGAGGTCAGCGTTTGAAGTCTGGAAAGCCCTTGAGAATGTCAACCAACCAGCTGGAGCCTTGTCAAAAATGCTGTGCAGCAGAAAGCTGTATTGTTGTAAACAGCAGGAAGGTGAATCCGTGCTTGTGCATTTAAAAAGGATGCAGGATAATTTTGCAGAGTGCAGTGGGTGTGGCATCCAAATAGAAGAAACCCAAAAAGCTTTTATACTCCTGAGTAGTCTAAACAATGAATGGGAGTTTCTAATGTACAATCTCCAAGGAGTAACCGATGCTGATCTAAATGTTGACCTCGTGGCATCCAGAATATTGGAAGAGGCACAGAGGAGAGACTCAGAGGAGAGCTTCAAGGGAGTGACCAGCTGGAGGAGACAACCAACCAACCAATCCACCTCCTTGTTTGAAGAAGGGAGTGCTGCTGTCTGCAGAACACAGAGATGTTTTTCCTGTGGAGAGACCGGACATTTGATAAAGAACTGTCCTAAGGTCTCTGCAGCAAAGAAAGGACAGAACTCACAAAGAAAAAGAAAAGACAAGCCCCAAGATGGGAGGGGGTTTGCTACTACTGTAGAGGGAGTTGTAAATGACAAAAGGGACCAGTCTGTCTGGATTTTGGACAGTGGGTGTTCTCACCATATGACCCCTGATAGGGAAAAACTATAGAGCCCAAAGCCAGCACCAGTGGACACTGTGGTATTTGCAGATGGTGAATCTGGCAGTGCAGAGATTCAAGGGTCTGTATTAATCCCTGGTTTAAACAAGGTATTTCATAATGTACTATGTGCACCAAAACTACAAAATAGCCTTGTAAGTGTGGCATCCCTAACCAGTGATGGATATGAAATCCTTTTCAAAGGAGATGAGGGGATTGTGTCCAAGGAGGAAGTAGTATGTGGTAAAGCCATAAAGAAAAATCACATTTATCAAATGGTAGCACAGGTGCAGTGTGGGAATGTAACAAATAAGCCACTGCGTGATGGGTGTGCTCATTACCTTCATAGAGTTATGGGCCATATAAGCTTCAAAGGTTTGAGAAACCTAGAGAACGTTTCCCCAGAGTTCAAGGTAGAGAACTGTAAAAGTTACCTGGGCTGTGCTATTTGCAAAAAGGTAAAGGTCAAGGCTTACCCTGTAGCGAAGGTGAGCAAATGCATAACCCAGAGGCCTTTTCAGGTTGTACATGCAGATTTATCAGGGCCGCATCAAGTAAAGAGTATAGGGGGATGCAGGTTTACCCTACTGATAGTAGATAGGCATACCAGATTTATCTATGTGGCAATGCTCAAAACCAAAAGTGAGGCTGCTGATATGATCAAAAAATGGGTCAATTCTGTTGAAAGGGAGTTTCCCTACAAAGTTGGCACTTTTGTGACAGACAGAGGTAGGGAATTCTTAAGTAGTAATTTGCAGCAGTGGTTTGGGCGGAAAGGGATCCAACATAAAACTACAAATCCCGGATGTCCAGCTGAGGATGGTTTGGCTGAATGTAGGATTGGGATGATAAACCAAATAAGGGATTGTATGTTAGAGGATTCTGGAGCACCAGCTAATTTGTGGGGAGAAGCAACAAGAACCTGTTGTCATATTGTAAATGGGTCATGGTGCAGTGCGATAAACCAAACACCATACTACTTATTGTATGGAAGAGCACCAAACCTAAAGTACTTAAGAGTGTTTGGACAATTTGCATCAGTGTACATTCCTCCTCAGTTCAGGACAAAGAATCAGCCCAAAAGCCAAAGGTTGCATTTTGTGGGCTATGAGGGGAACAAGTACAGGTTCCTGATTGATGGGAATAGGATTTTGTACTCAAGGAGTGCTAAGTTTGAGACTCATGCTGGATGGAAGAGAGTGTACCCTGACCAGAATGTTGTTGTAGAACAGAAAGCCAGTGTGGTAGATAAGAACAACGGAAATGGAGGGGCACATGCATCCAGGGATGCCTTAGATGAGAAACCAGGTGTGTCACAACAGCCTGGAATTTCGAGTAAACAAGGCACTTTGAAGGTGCCTGGTACTCCAGAAGAGCCTAGCACTTCATTAGACTTGCAACCAAAGCCAGAGATAGTGACTGTGAAACAAGAACAAGTTGAAACTCATGGGCAAGACACTCAGGCCAGTGTTGGTTGCAGTGACACTGAGGGTGGTCAAGGTACATTCCTGATTCCCATGAGGTCTCAGAAAGGAAAGTTCTTTGTAGTAAAGCAGGGACAAGCCTCTTCTGTGGCAGCAGTAAAAAGAACTGAAAACACTCCAGAAAGAGCCAGGAGAACATGCACTAAGCAGGAGGGGTGGAAGAAAACCAAAGCTCTGGTGCGTGTGGCAGGGCATAGCCAGGATATGTTTGGTGGGATGATCAGGCCTGTAAGTAAAAGGAAATTGACAAATGATAGCACCAGGGAAGCCAAAGCCGGGTGGGTCAGTAGCATGGGCTATCAAGGTCTAGGAAAACACTGTGACATTGTAAATAATGGGAATGGAGTCTCACACTCTATAAGTATCAGCGAGTAAGGTCACAGTATATAAAAGGATAGGTGTAAATGACACATGGGACACACCACATGTCATTTGGAGGGGAATGTCAGGAAATGACATGGATGTGACCACAAGATGGAGCTGTAAGCTTAGAAATGAAAGTAGTTAAGCTCCAGTGGCAGGTGTATGTGTGAGTTAGCATTTGAGAGTATGCACATCTGAGATGCCTGATGTAACAGGCATTGTTTAACTACCTATAAAAAGGAGATGGGAATTATCTCCAGTGTGGGTTTGTTGTGGATGGTGGTTGGCGAAGCAGTTTGTTGGTTAGGAGAAAGATTTATGAGTATTAGAGATAGCTGTTCTATGCTCTGTGTACATATTGTAAATATACTGCAAACAAAGATTAAAGCCCTCAAATTGAGTGAAGGCTGGCCTTGTTGCTGTCTTTATTTGGCAAGCCAGAGCTCAAGGCAGTGTGCTGGGTTGAAGGAATTTTTCCTTCTCATCCTGAAGTCTTTTGCAGAAGTCTCTCCAGAAACCTTCTCCTTGGCGTCCTGTCGATGTGGAACAACTCTGCAGGTGGCCATGGTGGACACAGCACGTCTTTCTACGCCCCAACAAGGGCATGTGGGTACAGGTCTATTTATGGGCCTCCCCAGCCATGAAGTTTCATGAAGTACAACTCTCATGTCTCGTGAGATCTGGAACAAGCTCTTAGTCCAGGAGGCCTTGACATGTCCAGAAATGCTGGCTGTTGTGAGATCCCCTTTTCTGGCCTCTGTACCAAACCAGAGGGCTGGTACACAGTGCTGGGCTTAGCAACACTGGGTCCAGCTCTCGAGCCAACTACAAAGAGCAGTTGGGAGAGGGTGTCCAATTTCCACAAATATAAACCACTTTTGTTGTGATTTCAAACAGTGGAGTTTGAAATCATAGACTCAGATCCTGAATTGTTTTTCCAGCTACACAGGGCAAGCAAATCCCCTGCTCACTACTCTATCTGCAGCCCCTGCTTTGTGCCCCATGACAGTCTCTGAAGGGCAGGGGTAGCCATGTTGACCATAAGACAAATTCCAAACTCCATACTGTGTTAACATTCTCCAATGACCTATACATATTAGGTCAGTCATAAAAAGGTATCAATATATTTGTATAAACTTTTGGGACCCAAGTTTCTTCATTAGCCAAAGATTTTAAAGAAAAAAAAACATGCAGAGAGGGAGAAGAGACAATATTAGGGTCATGCGGCCCACATGTTTTCTTTCAGTGGTATGAGGGAAAGGCTATGAAGCCTACCAAAGTAACTCCGAAGGTCACCTTCCACCCACCCACTCTGGGAAAAAGAAAAGCAATAAAAACAGAGCCATAAGATTAGATTCTCCATTTGAGAATACAAAAGCCCCCCCACACACACACACACACATTTTAAGGCATCAAATTCATTTCTATCATTGAATCTCCAAGTGCAGATGGGGTGGCACAGGGAGGCTGCAGAAGGTGGGGGTAAAGCTTCATTCCATGAGTGTGAACACTCTTCTGATCGGAGAAGAAAAATAAAAATCCAAGACATACTGCTCTTTTCTATTTTCTAACTGAAATATAACAAGAGTGTACCCAAGCTCTTCTCATGTACTTTTCAAAGAAGAATGGCTGTAAAACAAAGAAAGAAAGGAAACAGCTGCAATATTTTGTCGTTCCCAACATTTTCCAAGAATATCTCTTTATCAAGGGACATTTTCATTGAAAACTTCCAAGTGATTTCTTAAAATGTCTTTTGTTGGCTTCTAGAATAAATTGGAAGCAAGGAGTTCTAAGCAATCCAGGTGCATCTCTCTCTCTCTCTCTCTGGTCCTGTTTCACCTTTCACAGCTGTTTTCCATCCATTTTTCTTGTTGTTTGATTTGTATATGTACCTATATGCTTGTAAAGTTGTGGTGGTGATGGTGGTGGTGGTGGTGGTGGTGGTGGTGGTGGTATCCCTTCAAGTCATTTCTGACTTATAGCAACCCTAAGGCAAACCTATCATAGGGTTTTCTTGGCAAGATTTGTTGTGAGGGGTTTTGCCATTGCTTTCCTTCCCAGAGATACACTGGTGGGAGTTGAACCCTGGTCTTCCAAAGCCATTCATATGTGAATGCTTGGGGAGAGATATGTATTTTCTCACCCATAAAATGAATGCTGAAAATTCCACACCGAGAACTGAAACATTTACTCATGCCTCTGCGAAATACACACTACACCAATAATCCAGTTTGGCTCCTTCATATGGAATCCTAGATTTGTAGTTTGGTGAGACACTAGCACTCCTTGACAGAGAAGGCTAAAGATTTTGTAAAACAACCCCAGGATTCAATAGGAATGAGCGATGGCAAATAATCCAGTTCCAAACTGGATTATTTATGTAGTGTGGATTTGGTATGAGAATTTTCAGATATGCACAAGATCACAGAATCATAGAATCATAGAGTTGGAAGAGACCTCAAGGGCCATCTGGTCCAATCCCCTGCCGTGCAGGAATACATAATCAAATCATTCCCGACAGATGGCCATCCAGCCTCTGCTTAAAAACCTCCAAAGAAGGAGACTCCACCACACTACAAGGCAGTGTATTACACTTCTGAACAGCCCTTACTGTCAGGAAGTTCTTCCTAATGTTGAGGTGGAATCTCTGTTCCTGGAGCTTGCATCCATTGCTCCATGTTCAAGTCCTAGTCTCCAGAGCAGCAGAAAACAAACTTGCCCCATCCTCACTATGACATCACTTCAAATATTTAAACATGGCTATCATGTCCCCTCTCGACCTTCTCTTCTCCAGACTAAACATGCCAGCTCCCTAAGCCGCTCCTCATAGGTGTCCAGAACTGGACACAGTACTCCAGATGAGGTCTGACCAAAGCAGAATAGAGTGGCACGATTACTTCTCTTGATCTAGACACTATACTCCTATTAATGCAGTCTAGAATTGTATTGGCTTTTTTAGCGGCTGACTCATATTCAGCTTGTGGTCCACTAACACTTCTAGATCCTTTTCACATGTTAACTGCCCTCAAGCCATGCATCACCCATCCTATATCTTGCATTTCATTTTTACTGCCCAAGTGTAGTATCCTACATTTCTCCCTGGTGAAATTCATTTCGTTAATATTGGCCCAGCTTTCTATTCTGTTGAGGTCATTTTAGATTCTGATCCTGTCCTCTGGGGTATCAGCTATTTGGTGTCCCCTCCTAATTTGGTGTCATCTGCAAACTTGATAAGCATACCCTCTATTTCCTCATCCAAGTTATTGATAAAGATGTTGAATGGCACTGGGCCCAGGACAGAACCCTGTGGCACCCCACTGGTCACTTCTCTCCAAGATAAAGAGGAGCCATTGGTGACTACCCTTTGGGTTCAGTCAGTCAACCAATCACAAATCCACCTAACAGTTGCATTGTCTAGCCCATAGGTTACTAACTTTTTTGCAAGAATATCATGTGGGAGCTTGTCAAAAGTCTTACTGAAATCAAGATACACTACATCCACTGCATTCCCTTCATCTATCAAGTTTGTAACTCTATAAAAAAAAAAGAGAGAGAGATGAGATTAGTCTGGCATGAATTGTTTTTGAGAAGTCCATGTTGACTTTTTGTGATCACGGCATTCCTTTCTAAGTGCTTATAGACTGTTTAATGATCTGCTCTAGGATCTTTCCTAGTATTGATGTCAGGCTGACTGGGCGGTAATTATTTGGATCTTGTCCCCTCCTTTTTTTTTTAAAGATGGGGACAACATTTGCCCTCCTCCAGTCTGCTGGGACCTCTCCTGTTTTCCAGGTATTCTCAAAGATTATTGACAGTGGTTCTGAGATTACTTTTCCAAGTTCTTTTAATACCCTTGGATGAAGTTCATCTGGCCCTGGAGATTTGAACTCATTTATACTGGCCAGGTATTCCTGAACTACCTCTTTACCAATTCTGTGCTGTATTTCACCTACCATAGCATCTGCTCCATCTTCCCCAGGTTGAGCACTGTTCCCTTTTTGGGAGAAGACTGAAGCAAAGAATGTGTTAGGAAGTTCTGCCTTTTCTCTGTCCCCTGTAAGCCTTTCGTGTGGGGATCAGCGTGGGATTCTCAACACATAGATTCTTGATCCCATGATGGCAATGGCAACAGTGACACCATTGTGCACTTTTTAAAGCAGGAGAAGTGAATGAGTGGCCTTCCAGATGCTGTTGGACTGCAGCTCTCATCAGTCATAGTTAGGATAGCCAATGGTGAGGGATGGTACGTGCTGACATGCAAAAACATCTAGAGAATCACAAGTTGTTCATGCCTATTTTAAAGGCTAAAGGATCCATATAACAGTTTGATGCTCATACTGCATGAGTGCAAGAATTTAGACATGAGCATTAACCTGAAAATAAAGAACAGTCCGTAATCAAAGGACATGCAGAAATAGATTACTTTTGGTGAAATATGGCACAGTTTTACTGATTTTGCAGACCCAGAAATGCTTCCACTGATGCCTTGACAAGCTGTGGAATGATAGTCTCAGCTGAACAATCTGAAAAACAATCATCTTGATGCATGTGAGTTTGATTAAATATATTGATATATTGATATAACCACTGTAGCATTTCCTCCTTTTATTAATTAAAATAAAATTTAAAATACACCTTTAAAAAAATTTAAAACAGCCCCATCAAACTCTAGACTAGGAATAGACAACCTATGATCCCTTCAATTGTTATTGGCCTAATACTCCCACCAGCTTCAGTCAACAGCCACTGGTGGGGCATCATGGGACTTGTAGTCCAACAACATCTGGACAGCCAAGGGTTCCACATCAGTGCTACTCAAAGTGGTGGTCTATGGACCAGTGCTAGTCCATGAAAGAGCAAGTTTCAAGTGGTGGGGGGAACTGTTGTGACAATCTCTAGCAGTCCCCCACATCAGGTAGGCTAAGAAACACTGATCTAAAGGGGTCCTTCATAATGTCAGGTTTGGTGCCAAAGAGTCTAGAAAGAAAGCCAAAAAGTGAAGAGGGAAATGTGAACAAATTGGAGGGGGGGATATTTTAAAAGATAATTCTTGAGCATGAGTAGATTAATTTTTTCAGCACCACTACATAAGGATAAGCAGTTTACAAGAATCTGAAATAGGGGATGGGAAGGAGTACAGTTGTTTTGAAAAGTGGTCTAGAAGTATAAATAATACATATACAAGCAAGATGGAGTTCCAGGATCTGAACATTGAACAAGGTACTATTTTGGAAACAAGCCTTCTTTATGAAGCAGTCAAGAATGAGTGAAGTGGTAGTAAGCTGCTCTGCCAGAGTCATTTTAGCCACACTATTCACTTTTGCAGTGGGAAATTGCTTTTTCATGACAAAGGAGTATTGTACCATGTGCATTTATATTAAACCAAACATTTTTTGTACTCCTGAAAGAAAAAGAGCTGGTTGTTAGAAGGGAAAAAATGATAGGTTCAAGCAAGGTGTCACATAATTTCACTTAGGTTGATGAAATTAGACGGAGATCCATACATCTATTATCTTCAAATTAGATACCACCTGTTCTTCCTAACTGTCTTATGTGAATGAGAAACATTGAGTTTAATTAAGTAGCATGTGTGGGTGGAACAGGCTTTCCAACAGCAGTGAGATTATTAATGGACAACTATATTGAAGTTTTTCACATTTCGAAGAAGCTAATTACAATGTAAATTTAGTCTTAAATTATGGGTTTGCTGTGGTATAGGAGTTGTCACTTACTAAGGTTTTTTTTCCCCTGTTCCTTCAGATCCTAAAGAAAGCATTGGTTTGCCTGTATAAATTGTTCCTAATCCCCTATTCTGCACAAGATTAATAAAATAGTGCTATTTCCCCCCTTACAGATTAAAGATAGTTCCAGACTTTTACACAGCAAAGATAAAAGCAATGTATGGGGTTATGTGATGTACAGATTCATTCTTTTTTACCTTGGTGCCTTCTACCCTTCCTCTGCTTGTCAAAATTTAAATTGCCAATTTCATGGGATTAAAAATGTCTTTCCCACTCATTTCAACTTCAGTTATTCTGTAATGTGAAATGTTACATTAATAGTATAAATAACAATAATACAAAACTGTACAGTATAAATAATAAATAATGATACAAAATAGTGTTTTAAAACTTTACCTAACATTCCTAGATGAGCATGTCAAACTCAAATGGAAGGGTAGTTCTCATGCATGTTTCCAATAAGGGCAAAATCAAATGGATTGAAAGCTCCCAGATTCCTTTTCCTTTTTTCATAGAATCATAGAGATGGAAGAGACCACAAGGGCAATCTAGCCCAACCCCCTGCCCTATAGGAATACGCAATCAAAGCATTCCTGGCAGATGGTCATCCAGACTCTGTTTAAAAACATCCAAAGAAGGAGACTACACCACACTCCGAGGCAGTGCATTCCACTGCTGAACAGCTCATACTGTCAGGAAGTTCTTCCTAATCCCTTCAAATATCAAATATGTAAACATGGCTATCATGTCCCCTCTTCACCTTCTCTTCTCCAGGCTAAACATGTCCAGTTCCCTAAGCTGCTCCTCATAGCGCATGGCTTCCAGACCTTTCACCATTTTGGTCACGCTCCTCTGGACATGTTCCAGCTCATCAATATCCTTCCTGAATTGTGGTGCCCAGAACTGGACACAGTATTCCAGGTGAAGTCTGACCAAAGCAGAATAGAGTGGCACTATTACTTCCCTTGATCTAGATACTCCTATTGATGATTTTGTCACCCCACACTCCACAATTTTATACTGGGTTAAAATGAACCAATCTGGGGAGCTGGTATAAAAACTCTCTGATTGTACTGGAGGTTGACAGAAAATATTCTGGATTAAATCAAATATGTAAGGATCTCCAAAAAAAAAGCTTTTAGAAAGAACGGGGACAAAATTTGGGACTTTCTGGTCTTTTAAATCAATCCAGATGCATCAAACATTTCTCTTAAGTGTGGCCAGCCCTAACATTGGCCAGTGTGAGGCAGTGACCTAAGGTGGCAGATGCTGGGTGATGTAAGAGGGGATGACAGGGGCCATCCTGTAGCTATTATGTTCTGTTGGAGATTCTATTTATTGTTTATTTGATATTTTACAACTAACATTGAGTCTCAATTTGAGGCGAAAGGCAGGGTGTAAATGAAGTTAATAACAATAACAATAATTTATTTCCCTCTTTTCTCAATGATAACAAAGACATTTTTTAAAAAAATAAGTAAACTATCATATTTAAAAACAATACTGAATTATAAACAGTTTTAAGACATTAAAACATAACAAATGAGAAAAAAGTCCAGCACACCTATGAACAACCCTTGTGCTACAACCAGTTAATGGCCAAAAGATACTGTATCTTGTCCTTCATTGCCCTAATCTGCAGGATTAGCTACTAGTTTAGCTGGAATGGCTTGGGACCACCATATGTCTTTCATGCCAAGCAATAAATTGTTCTTGATACTTCCATGGAGCTTAGTGGAACCTAATCTAACACTGCAGTCAATACCCACCTACCTGGGGTGAAGCCCCATTAAACTTAAGAACCTTCTTAGGGGCCATCTATATGAGAAAAAAAATACGTACACCATTCGGAATATTGAGCATCCATACACACGGCCATTCAGATGTATATGTGTCATTCAGAAGGGGGACTAGCAAATCCCCCGTAAACTCCGTGGATTCGTCATCCAGGAGGAATAGCGAATCTCAAGCTAAAATCCGTACAGCCATTCATATTGTTGATCATCTGTACTCCCTGTACAGATATGTTCGAATGGGTGATGTGGAGGAAGGGATGGGATGAGTTTTCCCGCCGTTCGATTGATTGACAGTGCAGCTATTTGGTCCCCTGAAGTAGCAAAAAGCCATCATTTTCAGTTGGCAGGCTGAGGCGTATGAGTGTCAGGAAGGTTTATCTGCCAAACATGCTTCACAAACCTATTTTTCTGTACCTTTCCTTCCTTCTCCATCTCTTCTTTATCCTGTATTGATAGTTGTATATTCTTGTGTACAGTTGAATATAGTTTTGTATATATTTATATATTTATATAATATTTATATATTCATCCATATATATATTTATTCATATACTTATTTATATATTTATATATATATGTATTCATATACTTATTCATCTACTTATATTTATTGATTGATTGATATCTCATATATTTATTTGTATATAAATATTTTCTTTTAAAATATGGCTTGTCTAGAAGGGCATCCATGCAAAGGTGGCTGTGGTATTGCTTGGTCAAATGCTGAGATTCTGGACCTTCTTGCTCTTTGTGGGGAGGAGAACGTCCAGGACCATTTTAGGGACTGCCACCAGATCATCAACATTTTCGAACAGATTGCTGTGCAAATGAGAGCAAAGGAACATAACCGTCTGGCAGAGGAGTGCAGAAAGAAGACCAAGGCCTTTTGCCAGAAATATCGTGAGGTCGTGGACCACAATAGAAAGAGTGGGGCCGGAGCAGCAACCATGACATATTTCGATGAGCTGGGCACTATTCTGAGAGGGGATGCGACCACCCATCCCAAAAGAGTAGCCCGTAGCACTACTATAGTGCAGGTTCCTGTGGGACAGGGGTCCCATAATGTGGAGGGACCAGTACTGGCCCAGGAGATGCCTGCGTCACCATCACTCTTCCCAAATGCGCAAGGTAATCGGAAGGGATAGCATACCAGTAGCAACAATCCCTTTTCCATTGTTCAGTGGATTTTATACACACATATATACTCATAAATGTGTGTATGTGTGTGTGTTTGTTTCTGTGTGCATGTATATGTTATATGGATGTACATTTATGAATTTGCATACATGTATGCATTTATTCATGGTTATAAAGGTATGATTATAAGGGGTTTTTTGGAGGTGGGATGAGGCAAAAAAGGATATTGATGTGGGCAGCTAGGGAGCAAGGGTTTTTAAGGGGTTACTGGTGGGGAAGGAGAGAGGGTAATGTTGGGGACATTATGATACCTTGAATTTGCTTATTCTCATTGGTTTTCTCAGAACAAATGTGTTCTCCTGAGCTGATGACTGAGGCTGAGGAGCACGTCATTCTTGATCTTGTATGAGAAGGGCTAAAAAACGGCAAGGGTTCATGTAGAAATATGTGTTGTTTTCTATATCCTGATAGAAGATTTGATAATTCCAACTTTTAAATTAGTGTTCTGAAAGGCGCACTGACCATAGGGAAATGCGACACTTCTCAACAGAGGAAATCATGGCTCCTGCAAGATTCCCATACCGGCTTGGAGAGATGAAGAAACCAATATTCTCCTCTCCAGTATTGCAAGCCAGGGTGGGGAAACAGGAGGCTCATGAGGGCCTCCAATGTGGCAAACCGCCACATTTATTTCAGGGCGGCTAGAGAGCTTAGGAGAGAGGGCTATAATAGGATTCTGTAGCAATGCAGGTCCACATTTAAGCTGCTGCAGGGGGCAATCTACACTGCCCTAGAGGCATATGGGGAGGACCTTCCAAGGGAAAGGATGCCCCCATTTTTTGAGAAGATGAGGGCCTTCTGGCTGGACGCTGGAAGGCCTTCTCATCTAGATCATCATCCTGCAAGTAAGGGATGCTAACATTCAAATTTTAGCACTGTATTTAAACAACTGATGATGGATGGGATCTTATAACTTTCTTTTTTCTCTCACATAGGCATCCAGCATGCAAGAGAGGCAACATGCATGTCTCCTCCCCATCCGGCTGCTAGACAAGATAAAATATTTTCTGTTACATTGATACTTGGACCATAATTTAAATTTTAACTGTAAACTGTTTGTGATATAACTATTCCATCTGTCTGTTGTTATGGCTTTTCCTCCTCCTTTGGAGATATACATGTTGACGCTGTGATCTTGGTGTCGATGATTACATATTTATTTATTTATTTATTCTTTCCTTTCAGAACCAAGATGGAAATGGAAGATGAACAGGCAGCTGCCTCACCTGAGCCAGTTGGGATTTTTTTTTTTTATTAACCTCATTTCTATCTAATGCACATCATTGCTAGCAAGACCAGTCCTGGTGGTTACCATTTCCCCACCCATATTTTTGGGTTTTTTTTTTTATGGCTTCTCCTCCTACTTTAAAGGTTCTTAGACAAATTTATTTCTTGCTTCCTTTCTTACAGACCCTCAGCCCCAAGGTAGTGCAGAAGAGGAAATGGCTGAGGAAGAGGCAGCCACCCCATCTGAGCCAGGTTTGTGAAGTCGAAAGCTTTCACGGCCAGCATCCATAGATTTTCCTTGGTTTTTTCCCGAGCTGTGAGGCCATGTTCTGGAATAGTTTCTTTCTGACGTTTCGCCTGCATCTGTGGCTGGCATCTTCAGAGAATGGTTGGGTAGGAGTGTGTCTGGGGTTTATATGCTGTGAACCCCTGTTGGGGAGTATATGTAAATTTGTGTAATTGAATGGTTAGTTTCTGGGTATAGAAATGCAAGGCTCGTGAGCATCTGTTTGGCTAATGGTTGGTTGACGTGCCATTATCTGCTAGGAATCCCCATGTCCCTGGGTAGAATTCCTTTGTAAGTCTTGAGTTTTAATTCTATTGTATTTCAAAAATGGGAGCCATATTTTGTTTACTTTTAAGGTTTCTTCTTTCCTGTTGACATTGTCCAGGTGTTTGTGGGTTTCAGTAGTTTCTCTGTGCATTCTGACATGATAGTTGTTGGCCTGGTCCAGAATTTTTGTGTTTTTAAATAACATTTTGTGTCCAGGTTGGTTTATAACATGTTCTGCTACTGCTGATTTTTCTGATTGGCCCAGTCTGCAGTGTCTCTCATGTTCCTTGGTTCGTGTTTGCACACTGCATTTAGTGGTCCCTATGTAAACTTGTCCACAGCTGCATGGTATGCGGTAAACTCCTGCAGCTATGAGAGGGTCTCTTGTCCTTCGCTGAGCATAGCTTTTTTTGGATTTTTCTGATTGGTCTCTAGATTGTTTGGAGGTTGTGTTTCCTCATCAGTTTCCCTATTCTGTCTGTGATTCCTTTGATGTATGGTAAAAATACCTTCCCTTTGGGTGGCTGTTTTTCTTCTTCATTCCTGTGGTTTTTTCTGGGTCTGGCTGCTCTTTTGATGTCTGATCTGGAGTAACCATTAGCCTGTAGGACCCAGTTTAGGTGTCTCAGTTCGTCCTCAAGGTAGTGGGGTTCCTTTTTGCATGGTCTACCAATGTTTTTATTGTGCTTCTTTTTGTCCTGCATGGAAATCAGTCCCACTGAACAGGGTCAGCGTATCCTCTGTGCAAATCATTCTGATTAGATTGTTGCAGGTGGGTAAAAATGAAGAATTCTATGGTACCTTAAAGGCAGAAACATTTATTATAACATATGCTTTTCACTGACTAAAGACAAAGCAATTTCAATGACCAAAGGATTCAAATGACAAGAAAAAAATATTCTACCAACATAGTGTAATGGTTTCAGCATTCAACTACGACTCTGGAGACCAGGGTTCAAATCACTGCTTAGCCATGGAAACTCACTGGGTGGTCTTGGGCAAGTCACACACTCTCGGCTTCAGAGGAAGGCAAAGGCAAGCCCCCTCTGAACAAATCTTGCTAAGAAAACTCTATGATAGACTTGCCTTAGAGATGTCATAAGTCGAAAACAACTTGAAGGCACACAAAAACAACAACCATTAAGTAGAACATCCTGATGGTAAGAGCTGTTCAACACTGGAATAAACTGTCTCAGAAGGTGGGAGACTCTCCTTCATTTGAGATCTTTAAGTAGAGATTGGATGGCCAACTTTGGAGAGTGGTTCACTTGCATAAACCTGGTTGGACTAGATGGCACTTCCAGTCCCTTCCCACTCTGTGATTCTATGATTCTATGACCCTGATTGCAAGTCAGGAAAGGAGGAGGAATAGCATTATATGTCAGAGATATTTATACCAGTAAAAAGATCCATGACATCAATACTGGAAGCCAGGTGAAGAGCATCTGGATAAAAAATAAAGGGGAGGGAAACAATAGGGATGTTGTTGTGGGACTCTACTACAGACCCCCAAGTCAGATGGAGGAATTGGATGATGCCTTTCTAGACAGATGAACACACATGCAGAAAGGAGAGATGTAGTAGTGATGGGTGACTTCAACTATCCTGATATTTGCTGGCAATCTAACTCAACCAAAACGTCAAGGTCTAGCAAATTCCTTACTTGCCTGGAAGACAATTTCATGGTCCAAAAGGTGGAAGAGGCAACAAGGGGGTCAGCTATTTTAGATCTGATCCTAACCAACATGGATGACATGGTTAATGGGGTGCAAGGGGTGGGATCCTTATGTGAGAGTGATCATGTTCTCCTGGAGTTTGTTATACAATGAAAGGAGAAGCCAGGCATAGTCAGACATGCATTCTTGACTTTAGCAGATCTGATTTCAATAAACCCAGGGGAATACTGGGGGTGATCCCATGGTCAGAAATACTAAAAGAGAAGAGACCTCAAGATGGATGGGACTTTCTCAAAAGGGAAATACTGAAAGCACAATTTCAAACAGTACCAATGAGGAAGAAAAATGGGAGGTGTCTCAAGAAACCAGGATGGATGACTAAAGAACTTTCAACGGAGCTAAGTTTTAAACGGAACATGTATAGGAAATGGAAACAGTGGGAAATCACCAAAGAAAAATTCAAACATATAGCGAACACGTGTAGGAGTAAAGCCAGAAAATCTAAAGCACAGAATGAGTTCAGGCTTGCTAGAGAGGTTAAGAACAATAAAAAGAGTTTTTGGGGATATGTCCGCAGCAAAAGGAGGAAGAAGGAAATGGTAGGGCCACTACGTGGAGAAGATGGCAAAATGCTAACAGGGGACAGAGAAAAGGCAGAATTACTCGACACCTTCTTTGCCTCAGTGTTTTCAGAAAAGGAAAAGGGGGACCAACCTGAGGATAATGGAACAGAGGACACAATAGGGGAAATCCAGCACAGAATAAGCAAAGAGGTAGTACAGGAATACCTTCTTAATCTAAATGAATTTAAATCTCCAGGACTAGATGAACTACATCCAAGAGTATTAAAAGAACTGCCAAATGTAATGTAATCTCAGAGCCATTGGCAATAATCTTTGAGAACTCCTGGAAAACAGAAGTCCCAGCAGACTGGAGGAGGGCAAATGTTGTCCCCATCTTCAAAAAGGGGAAAAAAAGAGGATCCCAACAATTATTGTCCAGTTAGTCTGACATCAATACCAGGGAAGATTCTAGACCAGATCATTAAACAGAGAGTCTGTGAACATTTAGAAGGCAATGCCATAATCACAAAAAGTCAACATGGGTTTCAGAGAAGCAAGTCATGCCAGACTAATGTGATCTCTTTTTTTTTTATATAAAATTACCAGCTTGGTAGATGAAGGGAACACTATGGATATCGCATACCTTGATTTCAGTAAGGCCTTTGACAAGGTTCCCCATGACATTCTTGCAAACAAGCTTGTAAAATGTGGGCTAGACAAGTTAACTGTTCAATGGATTTGTAATTGGTTGACCGGCTGAACCCAAAGGGTGCTAAGCAGTGGCTCCTCTTCGTCTTGGAAAAATGTGACCAGTGGGGTGCCACAGGGTTCTGTCCTGGGCCCAGTGCTATTCAACATCTTTATCAATGAATTGGATAAGGGAATTAGGGGCATACTTATCAAATTTGCAGATGATACTAAATTAGGAGGAGTAGCTAATACCCTAGAGGACAGGATCAAAATTCAAAATGACCTGGATAGACTGGAGAGCTGGGCCAAAGCTAACAAAATGAAATTCAATACGGAGAAATGTAAGGTACTGCACTTAGGGCGGAAAAATGAAATGCATAGATATAGGATGGGGAAGACCTGGCTGAATGAGACTACGTGTGAAAGGGATCTAGGAGTCCTAGTAGACCACAAGTTGAAAATGAGTCAACAGTGTGATGCAGCAGCTAAAAAGGCCAATGCGATTTTGGGCTGCATCAATAGAAGTATAGTGTCTAGATCAAGGGAAGTAATAGTGCCACTCTATTCTGCCTTGGTCAGACCTCACCTAGAATACTGTGTCCAGTTCTGGGCACCACAATTCAAAAAGAATATTGACAAATTGGAGCATGTCCAGAGAAGGGCAACTAAAATGGTGAAAGGTCTGGAAACGATGCCTTATGAGGAGAGACTTAGGGAGCTGGGTATGTTTAGCCTGGAAAAAAGATGGTTAAGAGGCAATATGATAGCCCTGTTTAAGTATTTGAAGGGGTGTCACATTGAGGATGGAGAAGGCTTGTTTTCTGCTGCTCCAGAGACTGGAACATGGAGCAATGGATGCAAGCTCCAGGAACAGAGATTCCACCTCAACATTAGGAGGAACTTTTTGACAGTAAGAGCTGTTTGGCAGTGGAACACACTCCCTCGGAGCGTGGTGAGGTCTCCTTCCTTGGAGGTCTTTAAAAAGAGGCTGGATGGCCATCTGTCAGGGATGCTTTGATTGTGATTTCCTGCATGGCAGGGGTTGGACTGGATGGCCCTCGTGGTCTCTTCCAACTCTGCAATTCTATGATTCTATAAGTAACTTTCTCTAGATCAGACCAGTCTATTAATTATATTGGACCACTCAGTGGGATGGTGAATCCTCTCTGGGTTTTACCTTGAGCTATTCAAAGTGCTGAACCTATTTTGGGGATAGGGTTCAGCACCTTGGATAACTCATTTCAAGTTCAGACTAAACCCCCGCTGAAATAGAAGACACCAACCACAATTGTGCTGGACTCTTAAGATATCTGTATATTCTCTCTCTCTCTCTCTCTGCACATACACACACACACACACACACCAGCCAAACTCACCCATTACACCAGCACAGGCACCCTTTCTCCAGCCCCCAGATAATATGTATGGGCTTAGATATTGGAATATCGTATAAGGTTTCAGGGGGGATGTCTACAGCAGAGGTGAGTAGATGGACCTCTGTTAGGCAAGAACATGTGGCCACTGATGATGGACTGCATCAGTGGTGAGGAATGATGAGGTTACAGTGCACCAACATCTGGAGGGACACAAATTGACCACTCTGGTCTACAAAAACGATTGGGTTCCTGCTTCATTCTTTGTGTACAATAATACTCTCTGGATAACCTGGTTATATGGTGGTAACATAGTAACATAATAATAATAATAATAATATAATAATAAAATTTTATTTATATCCCGCCCCTCTGCAATGCAATCGCAATAATGCAATGCAATAATGACTCTGAATCAAATGCCTTGCTTTGTAGAGATTCAGATAAGATGAAGTCTAGCCAAGCATTAATTTTACAATTTTCAACATGCTGGAAACAACAGACAATTTAGTATTCCTCATGTTGTGAAACATGACTGTTAATGAAGCTTTGAAAAACTAAGGAAACAGAAAACCAGGACGGGGTGAAGGGTAAATAAAAGATTAAAAGTAGAGAAGGAAATGCCAAATGCATAAACCTGGGGGTTTCCTCCATATATTCTACATTCCCTGACAAATAAAAATGGATTAACAAATGATAAACAGCATTTCATGTGTCCCTTCTACCTGTTCTTTAATGGTTGCATGAGTATGTGACTGAAATTTTTACAGAATGAAAATGTATGAGCGTTTTAATTTTAAAAAAGCATTAACTAGGTGAGAAATCTGTTTGAAATGGTAGAGGATTAATGGAGAAAAACAATCCCATTCAGAAGAAGAAATGCATCAGATGCCCAAATATCAGTCAGCATTTCACCAAAACAATGGAAGGAGGGAGTTATAATGACTTTACTCTTGCTCAAAACAGTAACTAATAACTCTACTCCAAACAAGCCTCAACACTAGCAATATCTTGGGCATAGGATATTGGAGACAACAACAAATTTGAAGAGTGGTAAAGAACCTGGAATGAACAAATAAGATATACTTTGAGACAAAACTTGAGATAAAACTATTTCAAATTGCAATATATGTGGTATCTGACTCCCCAAAGACTAGCCAAAATCAACAAAAATATGGATAACAAATGCTGGAAATGTGGCGAAAGAACTGGGACACACTTCCATATGTGGTGGACATGTAAGGAAGCAAAGGAATAATGGAATAAGATAAGAAAAACATTGTCTCAAATATTAAACTACAATGTAGAAATAGACCCTAAATGATTCTTATTGAACATATCAAAGAAAGACCTGGAAAATAAACAAGGAAAAATAGTCTTTTATATGACCACAGCAGCTAGAATTATATTTGCTAGAAAATAGAAAGAAAAACAAACTCTGGAAATTGCTATATGGATTGATGAGATATATGAAATGATGGAGAAGATAGATTAACATGTTTATTAAGAAATCAATCTAGAAGTCAACCTGAAGAAAACAGAAGTTCTTTACCAGCCTGCACCACAGGACGAACACCACCATCCCCACATTGCCGTCGGCAAATCAGTTCTCAAGTCCGTTCAGCAGTTCACCTACCTGGGAAGCATCATCTCCTCAGATGCCAAAATTGACAAAGAGATCGATCACAGATTAGCAAAGGCATATAGTGCATTTGGAAGACTTCACAAAAGAGTCTGGAGCAATAAACACCTGAGGCAAAGCACAAAAATTAGTGTGTATAGAGCCATCGTACTGTCTATCCTCCTTTATGGATCTGAAACATGGGTCACCTATCGCCACCACCTACGACTCCTCGAGCGCTTTCATCAGCGCTGTCTACGCACAATCCTAAATATACACTGGACTGACTATGTGACGAATGTTGCTGTCCTTGAGCAAGCAGGGATCACCAGCATTGAGGCCATGATATTGAGAACACAGCTGCGTTGGGCAGGGCACGTTTCTAGGATGGAGGACCATCGTCTCCCAAAAATACTACTCTACGGTGAACTCGCCACGGGTCAGCGTAAGAGGGGCGCTCCAAAAAAGCGATACAAAGACTCCCTGAAACAACATCTCAGGCATGGCCAAATTGATCACCATCAGTGGTCCGCCCTGGCCTCACATCGGGAGGCATGGAGATGCACTATCCACAATGCTGCAGCCTTATTTGAGAACTCACGACGAACAAGTCTTGAAGAGAAACGACAACGCAGAAAGAATCACAACCCAAAAACATCACCCAAGGAGACCTTCTGCTGTGCTTTTTGCAACCGGACTTGTTTATCTCGGATTGGCCTTTTTAGTCATCAGCGCGCTTGCAGAAAGCGCGGGATGAGTCCTTCCTGAATCTTCGTTTGCGAAGAAAAGCCAGAGAGAGAGAATCAATAGATAAATTTGAAAAAGAATGGAAAGAGATAATCGAGTATTTAGAAATGAATGAAAGCAAATAGTGAATAGAATGTATTTGAAATGAAGAAAATAAAGATAAGGAATTCAAGATTTTGTGAGTGACAATAGTGTTAAAGAAAGGAAGTACATAAAAGGTTTAAAAACAATTATAATATAGTATTACTTCCTCAAGGGAAAAAGAAAGGAGGAAGAGGGAAAAGCAAGAGGAGAATAAAATTTTAGGTAAAAATCACCAAATAAGAAAAGTAGGAAGTCACAAATATTTTTGTGATTTTGTTGTTGTTTTTCCTTTAGGTAAATTGCATGGAAAATAGAATGAATGTGTTAATGAATGTGAAACTTAAACAACTAGATAATTAGAAGAATGGTATGTTAGTGAATGAGAAAATGTTATGTTTTGTAAATTTTTGTGTTTATTATAATATGGAATAAAAATTATATATATATATATATATATATATATATTAAAAAAAACACTAGCAGTGGGAATGTGTGGTCCACCAAGATGCTGTTGAATTTCCAGTCATATTATTCCTAGGCCTAATGCTCAATGGTCAGGGATGATGGGAGTTGCAGTCCCCAAACATATGGAAGACCATGTTTTCATCAACCTTGTTCTATGTTGTGCCAAAAGGTATAATAAACTGAATTCTTCAGTGTGACACAGGCCCTTCCTCTCCCTCAATTTAGAACGCAGGGGCCTTTCTTATTCCATCGCTGCCACCAAATTTGGAATGGCCAACCACGTCACGGCCAAACTACGCCTCCCACAGATGGATAACACATGTAGTTAGGTGTGGATGTTCCTTAATGGTTGTGAACTAATTGTCGGAGATGTCACTCATAACCAGCCGGCATGTAAGAATTAACATAATGAACGATTTATTGGTGAATAATAGAAATATAACTGAGCTAATAATTCATTTCCCTGCACATCAATGCCCTTTAAGCCTCTCATATCAAATGCCATACTCCAAGCCTCTTAGCTATCACCCAAGCTGTCTCTCACTCCCCTGCTTCAAGCCTCTTTCTCTTACTTCACACTCTCAACTGCTCAATTAAAACTGCTACTTTCCTCTTCTCTCTCTCTAGATTATCACACTACACTATTATAGCGCTGTTATTCCACTTTACCTGCTATGGCTACCTCCTGTGGAATCCTGGGATTTGCAGTTTAGGGAGGGGCATTTAGCATTCTCAACCAGAGAGCTCTTAGGCTTCACTAAACTACAAACCCCAGAATTCCACAGGAGGCAGCTGTAGCAGTTGAAGTGGAATAGTAACACTATAACAGTGTAGTGTGATAAAGTCCTCTCTCTTAATCCTCCAGAAGCCCCTCCCTTTCAGCCGCCTCTCCTAGGTTTGGCTCCCGAAGCACACTGTCTCCATTTGTTCACTTAGCTGTCCATCACATTCAGCATCAGCATTAGCTCTTCATCCAAGTCAACCAGCAGTCCTGTGCTGCTTGGCCTAGTGGGCTGGTGTGAAAGTGCTTTGCTCTTAGTCTGAGAGGATGGAGGCTTCAGGTTTAAATAAGGGGAGAAAAGGTTAAAGGGTACACCTGTCCGTTGGCTAACAGAAGGTGCAAAAAAAAAAAAAAGGCAAGAGTTAGCTAGCTAGCCAATGTTCAGCCCTCAAATTTTATTCTGAGAAAGATGAAGGTACCTGTACCATTAGGGCTGTCATAGCTCACTGAGAAACACGGGGAAAGCCAAAAGGTGGTGAGGCAGCAGGATGGGTATGAGCCACTTAGTAACTCAGCAACAGGCATCCAGAAGGGCCTGCCTAAGAAGAGGGCCCTTGGGAAAGGAAGAGTCCCTTGGGCCCTGGAGTCTTTCTGGATGCTGACCAGCCAGGGTATGAGAGAGCAGACAGATTTGCTTTTGTGGGGGGGGGGGCTGGGCAACTGTTGGAGGCACCTGGGCTGCATTGCTCCCCGGGAGACCTCAGAAGGCTGCATCCCCACTGCACCCCTCCTTCACCCCCCAATTTTTTATTTCCAAATGCCCTCTAGGGAGTAACTATGTCATGTTTCTGGCCCCCACCCTATTTTTCCTGTTAGGAAAAAAAAGGCCCCAGCTGGGCCTTAAATGGAGCAAACAAATAAAAATAAAAATTGGCAAAACTGCATCACTAGCAGCCATTTGTGGGGGGGGGAGATCCCCCCACAGTTCTTTTGGACCCCGGGGGCTCCAGGGGGGCACAAAAAAGGCCCAGAGGCCACATGATGCCCACAGGCAGGACTTTCCTCAGCCTTGCTTTGTTGCCTTATTAGCAGGCAGGTTATGAAGAGCATGGATCAATCCAGACCAGCTCTCTATTCACAGTTAAGGAGGCCCTCAAGATTTACTTAGACATCATGTGCCCATAGTTCCAGATTGTTTTATTAAATACCTTCATTATATCTCTCTCACACTTGTGTCCTGCCTTCATTCCTGGGTATGGGGGTTACTGCTGGACTTACAAAAGCTACATTTTAGCACCTCAAATTACGAGGGGCCTTTAGATACCTCAAAAACTTTCTATTTCAGTTGTCCTTCTTGTTAAAGCAATAGTGAATGATTTTGGTACAAATATGGGGTCTGTCAAACCTGGCATTGCTTTGGCTCTCCATATGTCAACATGACTTAATGCAGCTCTCTTGGGGAGAGGGGCAAATAGAGTTATGACTCATTTAATAGAAAATTTGGTACCAGTGGCAGAAAACATGGAAAGAATAGGGATAGGTTCCTAGATCACTCCCTCTCTCTCTCTCTCTCTCACACACACACACACACACAAAGAAAAGCAGTTCAACATGTTTCAGCAAACTTTTTTATTTAAAACTATTAATATACACATGTGAGATGAAACAACCAGGTCAGGGAAGCCTTACAAAGTAACGAAAAATATGTTGAACCGTCAAGAGACCACTGGAAGGATTTTTACAGACTGCATTCCAGAATAACTTTTTCTTAAACTAGCCTCTACTTTTCTTTCCATTTTAGTGGCAAACTTATAGATCTATGCTTCTTTAACACGTTGGGGGGCATAGCTGTGAGGAACTCCTATCTGTTCTTCTCTTTTTTCTCTGTTTTGTTGTTCACACATGCTTAGTAAAAGATCCCAGAGGCAGCTGCTGTTTACCTTGCCTGTTGTAGGCAGGCACATACAGCTACAATAGCATCCCATTCTTTACAGCTCAACCTGTATTGCATTATTTATTGCAGACATGCTGCTGCAGTCTGACACAGAAAGCCTGTGTTTCTCTAGTCTTCCTTCACCATTGTCCTAATCCTGAGCCTTCTAAATCAAAAAACTTCCCACTCTACAGAGAATGAGGAGGGAAAGGTGCTTGGGGTGCATAGAAGACTGTGTAAAAAGTCAGAGGCTTTGTTACATGTGGATGATATGCAGAGATGGGAGCAGCTTTTTCTCTGAGTCCATTCTATGAGCTTATGACCATTCCTGCAATAAAATCATACACAAAGGATATCTCTTTATGAAGATGAAGAGCAGCATGTGCAAGAACAATAGGATGATTTTTGTTTTGTTTTTTGCTAAGAGGGAGATCATCCCTGTCATCCACACAGCTACATCTAGGTAGCTATCCAGCCTCTCTCTCTTTTTTTTTTCTTTCCTTTTTTTTTTTTGGCCATAACTGGAAAATTTATCAACACAGAGACACAGACACACACCAGCTGCCCACATTAAAACAAATATGGCAACAAAGTTCCATAGGAGCTAGCTAAAGTAATGTAGATGCATTTAGAAATGAAGCCAAAACTGTGTTCAAATTGATATTTACTGGAAAGATTTCACCTCACCCTGCCTTGACAATACCAGGTGTCCTGAGCAGACATACCGTGTCAAAATCCAAAGGGGGAAAATGCACTACAATTTTCTTTGTAACTGATGGCAGCAGAGGATGCCTGCTGGGATGCTTGTCTCCAAAAGCACTGAAACAGATAAACACTGAAAGCGAAAAATGGAAACTCCTCCAGTAATGTTCTCTCCACGTAAGGGGAGACAGATAGATTCTCCACAGGTGGTTGTCATTCTTTCCTTGTGTGCCCTTCTCCTCCGCTGACATGCTTCCCTTCCCATCAATCTACCTTCCCAACTTCCCATTTTCTCTGAAAGTTACCAAATCATTAGCTCACAGCCAAAGGCTTCTCTAAGAAAACGGCCACTTAGTGTTGCCAAAGGAGAGGGCAAAAGAGGACAGAGATGTGCATAAAATCTGCATATGCTGATTTACAAGTATAGACACAAATTTAGAAATAAAACTTGGCTGTGACTTGTTGCTACAAGATTTAGCTTGATGGATCCAAATGTAGAAATACGTGTTGGGTGGGGAGGTCTCAAGCCAAAAGGAAAAAGCCTGTCCCCCTACATCTGGATTATTGGAGGTTTTATACATGGCAAAAAATATCCAGGAAGAATTTGGGATGAAAATCCCATTAGTTCCCATCCACATTATGGCAGACTCACGCTATTCAAAGGGTGCTCAGCAGTGGCTCCTCTTCGTCTTGGAAAGATGTGACCAGTGGGGTGCCACAGGGTTCTGTCCTGGGCCCAGTGCTATTCAACATCTTTATCAATGACTTAGATGAGGGAATTAGGGGCATACTTATCAAATTTGCAGATGACACCAAATTGGGAGGAGTAGCTAATACCCTAGAGGACAGGATCAAAATTCAGAATGACCTGGATAGACTGGAGAGCTGGGCCAAAGCTAACAAAATGAAATTCAATACGGAGAAATGTAAAGTACTGCATTTAGGGCGGAAAAATGAAATGCATAAATATAGGATGGGAGAGACCTGGCTGAATGAGACTACGTGCGAAAGGGATCTAGGAGTCCTAGTAGACCACAAGTTGAACATGAGCCAACAGTGTGATGCGGCAGCTAAAAAGGCCAATGCAATTTTGGGCTGTATCAATAGAAGTATAGTGTCTAGATCAAGGGAGGTAATAGTGCCACTCTATTCTGCCTTGGTCAGACCTCACTTGGAATACTGTGTCCAGTTCTGGGCACCACAATTCAAAAAGGATATTGACAAATTGGAGCGTGTCCAGAGAAGGGCAACTAAAATGGTGAAAGGTCTGGAAACGATGCCTTATGAGGAGAGACTTAGGGAGTTGGGTATGTTTAGCCTGGAAAAAAGACGGTTAAGAGGCGATATGATAGCCCTGTTTAAGTATTTGAAGGGATGTCACGCTGAGGATGGAGCAGGCTTGTTTTCTGCTGCTCCAGAGACTGGAACACGGAGCAATGGATGCAAGCTCCAGGAACAGAGATTCCACCTCAACATGAGGAGGAACTTTTTGACAGTAAGAGCTGTTCGGCAGTGGAACACACTCCCTCGGAGCGTGGTGGGGTCTCCTTCCTGGGAGGTCTTTAAACAGAGGCTGGATGGCCATCTGTCGGGGATGCTTTGATCAAGATTTCCTGCGTGGCAGGGGGTTGGACTGGATGGCCCTCGTGGTCTCTTCCAACTCTGCAATTCTATGATTCTATGATTCTATGATTCTATGAGGAGTAGCAAAAAGCCCAGTAAACCTGTGACTTTCCATCCCTCTATTTTCAATGGACTTTTTGGAAAGTCTGTGGGGGAAAAATCACACTATTGGTTGTCTGATCAATCACCAACCATCCTGGGAAAGGGACACACAATAGACCTGAATTATGATTGGTCGGACCTTGGAGGGGGTGGGCTTGCAAGGGAAGCCTTGCAATTAAGGATCTGCCATTTTTGAATGGCCCTGCCTCCGGTCCCCTGCTGCCTCCAAAGCCTGGCTGGCAGAAGCCTCCACAGACAGCGGAGAGCCAGGCGAGGGCCAAGTGGGCCAGACCTTCCCCCTCCTTTAGCCCACCATTCTCTTCTCTAGCCCACCAGCTGAGAGAGCTGAGGGACCGAGCCCTTGGTGCCAGAAGCCACTGCAGCCAGCGGAGAGCTGGGTGAGGGCCAAGCAAGCCAGACGTCACCACCTCCCCTAACCCGCCATTTTCCCCTGATCCTCACTGGCTTTGGAGGCTTCTGCCACTGAGGGACCATTCCCTTGGTGGCAGAAGCCACTGCAGCCAGTGGAGAGCTGGGGGAGGGCTGAGTGGGCCAAGCATCCCCCCATCCCCTAGTCTGCCATTTCTCCTGGCTCCCCACCAGCTGCAGAGGCTTCTGCCACTGAGGGATGTTCCCTTGGTGGCAGAAGCAGCCACAGCCAGCAGGGAGCCAGATGAGGGCCAAGCAGGCCAGGCCTCCCCCTCTAGCCTGCCATTTCTCCTGGCTCCCTACTGGCTGCGGAGGCTTCTGACACCAAGGGACCATTCCCTCGGTGGCAGAAGCTGCCACAGCCAGCGGAGAGGCAGGCAAGAGCCGAGCGGGCCAGGCCTCCCCCGTGCCAGGTGAAATGGGCTGCTGCAGCTGATGACACTTCCTCCATGTGTGTCAGTCATGGTAGAAGCATCCTCAGCTGCAGGAGCCACGAGAGCACCGGGCGGAACGGGCTCCTGCAGCCGAGGGCGCTTCCTCTGTGTCAGTCACAAAGGAAGTGTCCTTGGTCACAGGAGCCACAGGGCACTGGGCAGGATGGGCTGTTGTGGCCTAGGGCACTTCCTCCATGAGTGTCAGTCATGGAGGAAGCATCCTCAGCTGCAGGAGCCGTGGGCGTGCCAGGCAGAATGGCTGCTGTAGCCTAGGGTGCTTCCTCAGTGACTTACAGTCACAGAGGAAGTATCATCAGCCATGGCAGCCCATTCTGCCCAGAGTGGGGGAGGCCTGGTGTACTTAGCCCTTGACTGGCTCACCGTTGGCTGCAGAAGCTTCTGCCACTGAGGGAACGGTCCCTCAGTGGCAGAAGCCTCTGCAGCCGGCGGGGAGCCAGGAGAAACAGTGGGTGAGGGGAGGGGGTGGCCTTGCCTTCTCAGCCCTCGCCTGGCTCTCCGCTGGCTGCGGGAGAAACAGCCGGCAATAGAGGGAGGCCAAGTCAGTCACACCAATGAGAGGAGAGGGCCAGCCAGCTGAGTGGCTGAGCTGTTCGTCATGGAGGAGGAAGCAGATGGTCCCCTTGGCTGCTCAGCTGGCTGGCTGGGGAAGTAATGAGGCTGGGAATGCTCCTTACTCAGGGGCTTGGGACAGAAGCGGAGGCTGGGAAGGGTGGTTGCACAGAGGCTTGGAAAGAAAGCAGAGGCTGGAGGTGGGGAGGTGCAAGGTACATGTAAACAACAAATCCGAGACTTTACTACCCGCTACAAATCATGGGTACGGTGGGTGAAAGAATCAAGTTTTTCTATTTCTTGCTGCTTCTTGGAATAAAAAAATGCTGTGTAACTGAGCCCCTGGCTTCACATTTCACTCATCCCCCTAGAAGAGTGGTTCTAAAACTTTTGTTCACAGATGTTGTTGGACTTTTCGCTCTGAGAAACCCCATCTAGTGTGGTGAATGGTCAGAGATTCTAAGTGCTGAAGTCCAGCCTGGAGATCCTGAGAAGGATGCTAACATTCCCGAACTTTAGCCAAATCCTGAGTCCTTTCAACTGCTGATCATGATACTGCAGGCACATGATAAGACCGCCCCCAACCCATTGTGCTTTATATGCTCGGCCAGTTTCCAACAGCTTTAGGCACAGAGGAAAATTTGTACAGTACCAAGTCAGATCACTGTTTAATTGGACCAGACTGGCAGTCCATAATGAGAATTGTAGTCAAACGTATTGAGACGTTACCAGGTTTTGGAAGGCTGATTTCAACTGAGTGGTAAACCATTTATGGAGAGGAGCTATTTTACTTATATCCAGGGTGTCAGACAGGGGACTTCTCTAGCCCTACTTAGGCATGCTAGGAATGACATCTGTAGTCCATGCTATAGTGAATTCTGTGCTGGATTACTGTAATGCACTTTGTATTACAGTAATCCCATTACAGTAGTGGGAACACTTTTAAAGTCAGTTCAGAAACTTGAACTGGTATAAAATGCAGTTGTCTGGGTACTTATAGATTCAAGGTGGTGGTCAAACCACATGAGACCTATGCCTTACTAGTTGCACTGGTTGCCTGTACAATTTTAGGTGAATTTAAAAAATATTTCTATATTGCCCTGCATCCAATTATATCAGGGAGGTATACAATAAAATCAACTCAGACAAGTTGCATGTGTGCAATTGGATACAGGTAGCAAACCCAAAAGGCTTTTAATAATAGGCCATGTTTTAAGTTGGCACCAATACAAAGCCAAGGTTGATGCCAGTCAGACCTCTCTGGGGAGGGCATCCCACAACCAGGAAACCACACTGAAGAGAAGGCTCTCTCCCAAAGTGTATTGACAAAAGATGTAGGACACGGAGTAGGGCCCCTCTAGCAGATCTCAATCCTTGGGTTTCTACAGGGAGAGAAACTTTTTGAAGTATAGTGGTCCAAAGCCATTTAAGGCTTCGAACGTCAACATAACCAACTTTCATTGAACAAGAAGTGTATTGGTACCCAGTGGAATTCTTTATAAAACTAGCTGTACCTGACGTAACATACGCCAGTGGTGCATTAAGGGTGAGTTGTTCTGTTGCCCTGCCACCGCTGCCACCACCACCAGTTGACTGCCTGGGTCCAGTTGCAGCAGCAGCAGGGGTGGCAAGATGATGATGTGACCCCCTGGATGCTCGGGCACTATCAAAACCCATATCAAAAGTTGGTTTAGTTCTATAACTGGCTAAATAATGTCTACTATTCCAAAGATCCAGCTAATTAGTTGGGAGGTCCATCTTCACTGACTCAATTCTTAAAAAATAAACTACAGTTGTCCCTCCACATTTGCGGGGGTTAGGGCCACAAGACCCCCACGAATGTGAAAAAAACCATGAATAAAAAATAGGTCACAGCACCGCCCTCATGCAACTCACCAGCCATCCCAGAAGCAGCGAGGGAGCTTGTAAAGCCCTGTCGCTGCTTCTCTCCTCCCCCTGTCCTCTCAGAAGCAGCAAGGGGGCTTGTAAAGCCCTGTTGCTGCTTCTCTCCTCCCCCCCCCACCCTCCCAGAAGCAGCAAGGGGGCTTGTAAAGCCCTGTTGCCGCTTTTGGGAGGGTGGGGGGCCTCCCAAAAACCGTGAATAATAAAAACCGCGAATGTTAAAGCAGCGAATGTGGAGGGCAACTGTATATCTAAATCTATACCCATAATCTATAAGGTTTAGGTATGTTTCCTTTCTCAGTGTATTGATTGGCGGCTTAGGAAACATACCCAACCAAACCACTCACTCCCTCAGCCAGTCACCACCCGCATGCAAATTCCCTCTCCACCTCACAATCCACTCCTGCCACTCAATCTGCATCTACACCCCCAGCCTCACAAGGGCCACTCCCTCCTCTCACTCCCACAGCCAATCACCACCCACATGTTTAAAAAATGCAATATTTTTTCCCTAAAATAATACCATGTAGCTGAACCATGTGAAAGGAACACTGCCACTCCAAGCTCCAGGCTGTCACCACCGCTTGAAACCCCAGCAGGGCACATAACAGTGTATGTTACACTGGGCACACCTATACTAATACATTTATGCCAGTTGGTCTTAACCTTTTCTTTACCAGGGACCCCCTTTAAATATATTTTGTTCCCATGGGCCCCCAAGACTTAACTCAAGATTTAAAACCCTAATAACAACAACAACAACAACAACACAATTACACCAGTGGCTCTTATCCTTTTCTTTACCAGGGACCCAGTTTAAATATCTTTTGGTGCCATAGTCCCCCAAGACTTTAGACTGAAAACAACGGTCGTAATACAGTTATATCATCCATGGAATCTTCCCTCAGAGGCACTAGAGTGGGAGGGAAGACTTTTCTTCTGCTTCTTCCTGCAAGTTTGTGGCTGGAGTGTATTGAATGGCAATGCATAGGCCAAGTCAGCCAGCCAGCCTTTGCCTTGGCTCCTGTTACATGGCCACTCCACTGCAGGTAGGAGGTGGTCTGAGCAGCCTTCAAGCCTTTGCGGACCTCTTGTGAGGATGTTGAGGACCGCTGGTCTAAATATTTGGTGAAAGTAGCATGCAAAAGCTCTGCCTCATTTAGAGAACAGGAGGTCCAGGGACCCTCGTCTATCATTGTTAAAATAGAAATGAATAGAAAAAGGAACAAAGGAGTCTCTCTAGCAAGGGGTGGAATGGTCACCTCTAACTTTTTTGTGAGTCTTTGGGCTTGCCTTTGCCCCACCCCCAGACTGTGGAGCCTCATTCTTCCACTCCAACGCCAGCTGTCCTTTGAGGGCAGCAGGCTGGATTCCCATTGGGGGGTGGCTGGTGGTCAATGAGAGCCCACTTTGCTCCCTTCTATTTCCCCCTCCCTCACCAGCTTTGGCTTCTCCCACCAGCCAGAGGTTTTTCTTTTCACAGGTGGCAGCCCATCTGGTACAGCATTTGCAAAGAAAACCTTTCTCCCTATGGTAGACAGAGCCAGGAGTGGCCAGAGGACCCCAGGGGGTCCCCCAAGGAGGAAAAATAGGGTCTGGAACACTAGGGCAGCCTCCCACCTCATTCTCACCCATTTCTAGGGCTTTGTTTTTGGTTTTGCAGCCTCTAAGTTCCTCAGGGCAGAAGGTGTTCACTCTGTATAGGCTCACTGAGAGGCACCTGGCACAGCCTGGAGACAAACTAACCCAGGAGTAGCCAAAACAGTAGAACTATGCAACAGAAAGGGCACAAAAACAAAGGTTTCAGTTAGCAGCTGTTCCACAGCTTTGATCCACTTTCACACACAAAAAAACTTACAGACTATGAGGTTCATCCAAAAATATCTGGAGGTCTTTATCTTCAGTTTCAGTATAAACAAACACAGTATATACACAACAAACCTAATTAACAAACTCAACAGCAGCACTACTTTCTCCACAACACCAACCCACACACAATGCATTGTGTGCTTTGGCTATATAGAAGTGTTTGCTAGTCATCCCTCTGCCTAGCTACAGCTGTGAACAAACCTACTTCAGCTGTGCTAGTCTGTGGTCTGTTGCTCCAACATTTTTCCTTTTGCACTTAAAGCAATATTACTCTGACAGAAGGAGGGGGAAAAGGGCGCAGGTTTTTGGATGCAGAAGGGGTGAAGAACAGAGGAAGGGGGAAAACCTACCCTGCAAGGTAGGACAGGAGGAAAAGAAGAAAGAGGGTGGGGGACACATAGAAAGCAGCATTATTTTCCCCCATGCATGCATATTAAGGAGATTTTCAGATGGTGCCAAAATTCCCCGTTCCTGTTCCACCACCTCCTCTCCCGTTCCTGCAATGGGATGGAGGTAAATGTTCATACACTTACCTCCATTCCACTCCAGGAACGGGCATTCTCCCTCCTTGCCCAGCCAGCCGTAAATGCAGCCATTGTAAGGCCGGGGGAAATCCTGCTTGTTCTCGCGAGAGAACGAGCGGGAGTGAAATTCAAATTTAAAACCCCCCAGTGGTCAAAACACAAAATAAAATTAAAAAATAAATTAAAAATTAAAAACGGAACCCATGGAGAGGGGAGAAGGGTGGCACTTACCTGGCTGTCCCATTGGTGGCTGGAAGTGCCTGCCACAAAGCTCCTCCCCTGTGCCTGTCATCGTGGAACAGTGACAGGGCTCCCTTTCCCACATCCCTGATTCTGTGACAGGCATGGAAGAGGTGCTCGATTCACAATTTTTTTTGTTGTGAATAGAATATCCCAGGAGCAGCATGGGGGCAGGACAGGAGCAGGACAGGAGGGGTCGAAGTCGTCTGAAGGACAGCTCCTTTCTTGACCCTGTTCTGTGCCTGCCCCACAGAAAAAGCCCCATCTGAAAATTTCCTACAACAGTAAGGGGAGCTGGCTAAGTATTTAGTTACTGCAGATCAAGAGGCAAAGATGTGAAGATGTGGCTGTAGGCTAAAGAGGTGGTGCTGAAAAACACTCTCAAGCTGCTGATTGGCCTGCCAACGGAGCACTAGGATTGGTTGTTTATGTTTCCTAAGCAGCCAATCCGCATATTGGGAATGGCAACATACCCAAGAGAATTATATATATATAGATGATGTTATATGGTTTCTCTTCCAACCAACAATCTAGCTGCTGAGTTTTGTATTAGTTGCAGTTTCTGAGTTATATTTAAGGACAGCCCCAAGAATAGTACATTGCAGTAGTCTAATTAGGAAGTTATCAGTACATGGACTACTATCAGTACATGGACTACTCTGTCCAGGAAAGCCTGTAGCTAGCAGATCAGTCAAAGCTGGCCTAGGCACACTGAACCATAGAGTCCACCTGGGCCTCCAGTAACAACAGTGGATCCAGTAGTAACCCCTAGTTATGTACCTGCTACCTCGGGGAAGTGTACCCCATCCAGGCCAGGCCACTTGTCCAATTCCCAAAACTGGGAGCCACCAATCCAGAGACTGTTTTTTTTCCCTTGTTGCTACTGCATTGAGTTTTATTATGCACAGTTGGTTACTTTAAAGGGAGGATGGTGCAGCATGTGGGCCACATGCAGCCCTTTGAGATTCTAGTAAGGTCCTTTGGACCCAAAACTGATCCTCCCCAAATCTCCCAGTACCTATATTTATAAAACTGGCTGAACTGGCTGCATTTGTAACTATTAATTTAGGGGTAAATGACACCAAGCAATGCAACCCCAAAACAGCAGAAAGAAAGAAAGAAAGAAAGAAAATAAAAATTGCCCCAGTTGGCAACTGAGAGGGATGTAACATGCTTTCCTGTCACCCCAAATGGCAGCTATAATGAAGTACCCACTAGAGTTCCAGAGGAGCCTATAATGCTTCTCAAGGCTTCAGAGTACACTTAGGACTTTTTCAGATGCCCTAAAACCCATCAGGGGAGGGCGGGAGAGGTATGCGGCTATCCCACGGCAAGGGGTCAGCTTTGGATGACTCTGTCCCCCTCCCATTGTCATCCGTGTTGCTTCTGTGTTCAATCTATTGCAAATGCGCCATTTTTTATTCACGGTAGTTTTTCATATGAGTAAAAAGTGGCGTGTTTGCAATAGATCGAACACGGAAGTAACACGGATGACGGGAGGGGAATGGCATCATCAGAAACTAACCCCCTGCTGGGGGATAGCTGCATACCTCTCCCGCCCTCCTCCGACTGGTTTTAGGGCATCTGAAAAAGTCTTTAGTCTTGTATTAGTGACATGGTGTGTATCAAATCACAAGGCATCTGAATCTCTCCTCTTGTTCTTATTGTGTGCCTTCAAGTTGTTTCTGGCTTATGGTGACACTCAGATGAACCTATCACAGGGTTTTCTTGGCAAGATTTGTTTGGGGGAGGGCTGCCTTTGCCTTCCTCTGAGGCTGAGAGACTGTGATTTGCCCAAGGTCACCCAGTGAGTTTCCATGGCTGAGTGCAGATTCAAAGCCTGGTCTCCAGAGTCACAGTCCAATGCTCAAACCACTACTGTGCTTTAAAGGAGTCCTAGCTAAGCATATCTAAATGACTTGGAGAAGATAAAAAGGAAGAGACAAGCACTTCACATCATGATAGGCAATTACAGGGAAAACTATGAAGAGCTACTCCCTTAATGGAAGATCCTCCTCATGGAGAACAAGGCTGATCCTTGTACAAACAACCTCACAGTCATCTGTAAGACCTAACACAAACTAATAAGAAGTGAACTAGAGGTTTTGTTTGCTTTTCAAAATGTTGGATTTTATTAGCTTTATACAGAGTAGAGCAAGACTGTCAAGGCTGCCTAACTATGGCACAGAGATTTAAAAGGACCAGAATGTACAATGATTAGAGTGTATCTTATCCTATTTTAAGGAAATAACTAGCTGAAGATTTATGAGGATGTAGCATGCAGAATGTGTATCAAATGGACATGGAGAATGTACATTTTTTGTGTGTGTTTGTGGATTTTTAAAGATTCTTAGATTCTACTGCTTGGGACAGAAGCTGTAAGCTGGGGCAGCCCATACATTGCATGCGGAGGGTTCCCAGTAGAATTCCTGGCATCCCAAGATCTTCTGTTGTCGTTGTTGTTCACACAAACTCAAATTGCAAAAAGCACCAACAAAAAAATCAAGCAAACACAACATTGCTAATCCTACTAAAACCACACAGAACATATAATTAACTTCCTATGTCCCAACGGTCGGTTATACTTGTTATTTAATCTAACTTTCTCATTCATGTAATCTTTTACATTCTACTATTAATGAAATTTTACTAACACTGATGCCTCTCCCTATAATTGTCTCATATACATTGCCACTGCTTCCTAGTCTTTCTTAGCCTAATTAATCATTTTTGTCAGCTTGTCCATGTCTGCAAGGTGGTATATCTTCACCAGCCAGTCTTCTTTGTGGATATCATGATATCATTCCATTTCTGAACATATAAAAGTCTTGCAGAAGTCACCATGTACTGTAGAGTTCTTCCACATTTTTTTCTAAATACCCATCAAACATACCCAGCAAAAACAATTCAGGTTTCAATTGCATCTTAATTTTCAAAATGTTCTCCAGCATCGTGTGACTCTGAGCCCAATATTATTTTAAAAAATTGCCTTTTCATGAGGCCACCACATATGATAAAAAGTTCTAATCTTATCTTCATATTTCCAATACTAATTTTTAAATTTTTATGTTAGATACCATCTATACATCATCTTATGAAAAATTCTTTAAAATCATAACTCTAACTAAATTTCAAACCTTGTGTCCACATTTTTTCTGAATGCTCTAACTGCATCTCATGGAGGACATTTTGTGCCCATTTAACCATATATTCTTTTATTTGTTCTTCTTCTATCTGTATTTTCAGCAACATCTTATACATCTTAGTAATTAAATGATCATCATTGGAACACAATTGTATCTCAAACTCTGTTTCACTACCTTCTAGCCTCTTAGCCATCTTGAATCTTTAATTATGTTGCCGGTAGAGATACCAATGACAATTACATCCTTCAGATTCTAATTCTCCCATTGTTTTCATTCTATATTGACCATTTTGAGATACAAACAAATCTTTATAAGTTATCCATCTAGTTTTCAATGTTGTTTCTTGCTTATAAAAGGCTTCATGTGATAAATTCGAAACTGGTATTTTATAACAGAACTTCAACATATTTTATCCAAATTTTTAACAGAGATTTTCTTACATAATGATCCTTAAATCCTTACTCACTTTAAGTTTATCATAGCAAAGAAAACCATGCCATTTGAATCTTAAATCAAAACCCTCTGGTTACAGCAATCTTCTATTCTTGAATATCATCCCTTCCTTCAATCAAACTAAGCAACAGAAATGAAAATACAGTTTCAAATTTGGCAGGCCTAAACTACCTCTTTCTTTTGCATCTTGTAAAACTTTAAATCTAACTCTTGGGTTTTTGCCTTGCCAATCAAATGTCAAGATATCTTTCTGCCATTGTTTAAAACAAGTGCCATTTGTCAAAATGGGGATGGTTTGAAATATAAATACCAAGAATATTTTTAAGGGATCAGGTTGCAAGTGATGAGAGAAAATTTTTGTCTGAGCTCCCTGGCAGCAGACAGGTCTAGACAATACGCTGATATATAAATAGTCTGGTACAAATAATCTGGTCAAGCAGCCTCCTATATTACTCTTTAGGTTCAGAACTAGTGTTTCAGATAATACTTAGACATTAGGAATACTACCTGGAGTAGTAATAGATTCTCATAAAGGGGAAAAACAGATGGAGGAAACATTTCTGTTTGTTGCTATATCTGTTCCCCAAGTTCTCTGGGTTTATTTTTTGAACGAACATATGACATTTTCCTTTTCAGGGAATATCCACAGAAGTTCCAAGAAAAAAACATAACTATTTTATTCCTACCTAAAATATAGGGGGTGGTGGTGGTTTGAGTTAGGACAGATTACAGCAAAAACCTCAATTTTTCAAAAGGTCCAGTTAGCTAGTTTCAAAGTTTTCCTCTCTGGATGGCATTTATGAGAAGAACAATAAGATTTTTGAAACACTGTACCTTAAAAGCAGACTTAGATACCCTAAAGGCACCAGATCCCATCTGATCTTAGAAGCTAAGAAGAATCGCTCCTGGTTAGTATTTGGATGGAAGACCACCAGTGAATACCAGATGCTATAGGCTACATTTCAGAGGAAGGAACTGGCAAAACCATCTCTGAGTATTCCTTGAAGGCACACACACACACATTTTAAAGAGAAGGCATGGAAGGCATAGTCTTCAGAATACTCAAAGGGATTATGAGGCGCTAGGCAGGAAGCTAAAGGACTTGGATAGTCATTTTGTCTGTCATTCCAGTGGAAGAGCATGGCCCAGGAAAGGGAGGTGAACAATTGGTTGCACAGATGGTGCAAGCATAGTCAGACATGCCTTCCAAACTTTAAGAAAGCTGACTTCAGAAAACTTAGGAATTACTAAGGATGATCCCATGGTCAGGAATACTAAAAGAGAAGGGAGCACATGATGAATGGGAGTTTCTAAAAAGTGAGATATTGAAGGCACAACTTCAAACAGTTCCAATGAGGAGGAAAAATGGCAGTATCTAAAGAAACCAGTATGGATGTCTTAAAGAACTTTCAACTGAGCTAAGACTTAAAAGGAACATGTACAAGAAATGGAAAAAGGGAGAACTCACCAAAGAAGAATTCAAACAAATAGCCAGCTCAAATAGGGGGGAAATCAGAAAAACAAAAGCACAGATGGAGCTCTGGCTTGCTAAAGAGGATAAAAACGATAAAAAGGGGCTTTTTTTATATATGTCCGTAGCAAAAGAAAGAACAAGGAAGTGGTAGGACTGCTGTAGGGAGAAGGTGGAGAAATGCTAACAGGGGACAGAGAAAAGGCAGAGCTACTCAACACCTTCTTTGCCTCGGGCTTCTTCCAAAAGGAAAACAGTGCTCAACCTGGAGAAAATGGGACAGATGATGCAGTAGAGGAAATACAGCACAGAATTGGTAAAGAGGTAGTTCAGGAATACCTGGTCGGTATAAATGATTCAAGTCTCTAGATCCAGATGAACTACATCCAAGGGTACTAAAAGAACTGGCAGAAGAAATCTCAGAACCACTGTCAATAATCTTTGAGAAATCCTGGAGAACAGGAGAGATCCCAGCAGACTGCAGGAGGGCAAATGTTATCCCCATCTTTAAAAGGGGGGGGGAGGAGAAGACCCAAATAATTATTGCCCGGTCAGCCTGACATCAATACTAGGAAAGATTCTAGAGCAGATCATTAAACAGACAGTTTGTAAACACTTAGAAAGGAGTGCCGTGATCACTAAAAGTCAACATGGGTTTTTGAAAAACAAGTCATGCCAGACTAATCTTATCTCTTTTTTTGATACAGTTACATACTTGGTAGATGAAGGGAATGCTGTGGATGTAGAGTATCTTGTTTTCATTAAGGTCTTTGACAAAGTCCCCCATGATATTCTTGCAAAAAAGTTAGTAACCTGTGGGCTAGACAATGCGACTCTTAGAGTGGATTTGTAATTGGTTGATGGGCTGAATCCAAAGGATAGTCACCAATGGCTCTTCTTCATCCTGGAGAGAAGTGACCAGCAGGGTGGCACAGGGTTCTGTCCTGGGCTCAGTGCTATTCAACATCTTTATTAATGACTTGGATGAGGGAATAGAGGGTATACTTATCAAGTTTGTAGATGACACCAAATTAGGAGGGTAGCTAATACCCCAGAAGACAGGATCAGAATTCAAAATGACTTTAAGAGATTAGAAAGCTGGGCCAAAATTAACACAATGAATTTCAAGAGGGAGGAATGAAAAGCACAGATATAGGATGGGTGACACCTGGCTTGATGGCAGTACATGCGAAAGGGATCTAGGTGTCTTAGTGGATCACAAACAGAACATGAGTCAGCAGTGTGATGTGGCAGCTAAAAAAGCCAATGTGATTCTAGGCTGCATCAATAGAAGTATAATGTCTAGATCAAGGAAAGTAATAGTGCCACTCTATTCTACTTTCTATGATTTATCCACGTCTCCAGAGTCAATAGTGAGCAAAGACACAGAAGAGATCTCTCAAAGAGATTTTCTAAAGTGTTATGAAATTTGAATGTGTATTGACCAAATTGTCTACCTAGCTTCCTTCATCCTCTCTGCCTTTGCCCCCAGCTGGAGAATTGAAAATGCTTTTCTAGGAGGTCTCAGTGGGTAAGAAAGGAGGCTTTTTGTAGCAAGACATCTCAAAGACATCTTTTTGTAGCAAGACAACAGAGGAGCAATGGAACTCAGAATGACGAGGGTGAGGGAGAGGGGGAGAAGCAAAAGCAGAGCTTGGGAAAGCTACCTTTTTGACTACAGCTCCAAGAATCCCCAAGTGGCCATGATGGCTGGAGAATTTGGACAGCTCTATCCAAACAGTCATTTCACCCAAACTCAGGGCAACAGTATGAAACAGCCAACTGATGCAAATATCAATTTAGGCATTTAACAACCTATTCATATGCAATTTTTTAAAGACAAAAAGGTTTCAACTTTTGTCCTCATTTCATTTTGAGATGAATGCTGAAGGGTGAAACCAAAGGTTGATGGGACTGTCATCATCAGCAGGCATCCTTGGTATCTGCTGAGGTCCTTTAGCCCAACAAAGCCTATCACTGATGACTCCCCATAATGACCAGGAGCAGCAGCATGACAAGGACAGTGAGCATAAATCAAAATGTAACTGGCTTGCACCTAGCCACTACAAATCACATCACTGCTGCCATCACTGAGAGATCACAGTGAGAGTGGGGCAAAGATAACGCAAGATGTTAAAAGGAGCCCACCTGAGGTGACATTCTTTGGCAGGACTCGTCATAGGAACTTTCTTTGGTCCTATTGAGAGGCAATACGTGCAGTGCAGAGATCCTTCTCCTCTGCACGTATTGCAAATGCAGAGTCCCGTCCAGCAGAGCTGTTTAGAGTGGTAAGGGAGATGACACAGGTTATACCTGTGCAGAACCCGTTGCTTAACCCAACAATGGCCTGCTGTGTCATGTTTAACAATTTCTTTGCAGATAAAATCTCTTGAATAAGAGCTGACTTAGATGCCAGTATTTTAACAGAAACAATTGATGAGGTGTCCAGCAACTCCGTTGATGTAAGTGTACTGGATCAGTTTCAATCAATGAGTACCGAGGATGTGGACAAGCTACTTGGTACACTGAGGAAGACGACCTGCCCTCTCGATCCTTGCCCTTCATGGCTGGCCATCCGGGTGTGGGTGTGCCTTGATGGTGTTCCAAGGACATCATCAATGCATCCCTCAGAGAAGGGTGTGTTCCATCCTGTTTAAAGGAAGTGGCGATTAGGCTGCTCCTGAAAAAACCTTCCCTGGACCCCCTGGACATGAACAACTATAGGCCGGTTTCTATGTTACCATTCTTGAGCAAAGTGATCGAGAGGGCAGTTGCTCTTCACCTCCAAGTGGTCTTGGATGAAATCGATTATCTAGACCCATTTCAAACTGGATTTAGGACGGGATTTGGAGTTGAGACTGCCATGGTTGCCTTGAGTGACAACCTGCGTCTAAGCAACGACAGGGGTAGTGTGATCCTGTTGGTGCTTCTAGACCTCTCAGCAGCTTTCAATACGATAGATCATAGCATCCTCCTGGATCACCTGAGTGGGTTAGGAATCGGAGGCACTGCGCTCCAGTGGTTCCAGTCCTTCCTCTCGGGCAGGTCCCAGAGGGTGCTGCTCAAGGACAGCTGCTCCAGCAGAAAGGAGCTTACTTGTGGCATCCAACAGGGCACCATCCTGTCCCCGATGCTGTCTAACATCTATATGAAGCCGCTGGGTGAGATTATTCGGGGTTATGGGGCTGGGTGTTATCAGTACGCTGATGATACCCAGATCTATTTCTCCTTGTCCCGATCATCGGCCTTGAATTCCGATGGCGTCTCTCCTCTTAATGACTGTCTTAAAGCAGTAATGGGCTGGATGAGGAAAAACAAATTGAGATTAAATCTGGACAAAATGGAGGTGCTCATGGTAGCGGTCCCGAAACCAGGAGTTGGGTTGCAACCTCCAGTCCTGGACAGGGTCACGCTCTCCGTTAAGGACTGTGTTCACAGTCTGGGGGTGCTCCTTGATTCATTGCTTCAGATGATGAGTCAGATGAATGCGATGGTCAGGAGCGCCTGTTATCAGCTTCAGCTGATACGCCAGTTGCACTCTTTCTTGGAAGTAAGGGACCTTGAGACTATGGTGCACACACTGGTAACCTCTCATCTAGATTTCTGCAATGTACTCTACATCGGGCTACCCTCATGCTTGGTCTGGAAACTTCAGTTGGTACAAAATATGGCAGCCAGAGTGGTCTTGGTAACATCTTGGAGAGACCATATAACTCCAGTATTAAAATCTCTCCACTGGCTGCCTATCAGTTTCCAGGCCCAGTATAAGGTGTTGGTTATTACCTTTAAAGCCCTAAATGGCTTGGGTTCAACTTATCTTCGGAACTGTCTCCTCCCATACAATCCTCCCTGCACACTCGTCCTCTGGGAGGAATTTTCTTCAGCCACAAAAATCTAGGCTGTCTGCAACCTTCCAGAGGGCCTTTTTGGTAATCGCCCCCAAATTATAGAATGGCCTGCTGAACGAGATCCGTCAGATGACGAGCTTGAGTAGCTTTTTAAAAAGCACTAAAGATGGATCTCTTTCGGCAGGCCTTTCCTGATTAGATCCCGGCCTCAGGAGCTGCATCTCCTGGCCTCTTTTAGTCTTGCTGGCTGTTGATTTTTGTCTTTTTTTTAAGTGTGATTTTAGTTTAGGTGGTTTTTATTTTATACTAGTTTAATATCTTTTTATGGGGGAGGGTGGGGTGGGTGGTGCTTAGGGATTTTAGTCAGCATTGTTGTATTTTAATTGTTGTAATCCGCCCCAATATTTTTTAACAGAGGGGTGGGGTAAAAAATAATAATAATAATAATAATAATAATAATTGGCTCCCTTCAAAAATTCTGCCAGTCTGTTACTGAATGTGACAAATGTTCTACCAAAAAAAAGGGGGTGGACCATTGGAAAACCCTACTTTACATGGTAACATCTGTAAGAGTCATTCTCACCCAAAAATGGAAAACAGAAAAGACACCCTTAGTTGATGACTGGTTATTGAAACTAAATAAGCTGGAAGAAATGGACAAGTTAACATATCTTTTTGAATAAAAGATTCCTAGATGACATAGAAAGACACTGCTCACCAGTGAAATCCTTTAGGGAAGAAAAATGGAAAATGAAAAAGCACTTAATGATAAATTAAATCACTTCATAACAACATTTCCAATTACTCAAATATTAATTAATTAGATGTATACAGATAAAATTGAAGACAGGGTAATCAATGATTATAATATTGAATTCAGATGCCTGCTAATACAGGTAGGTCAAACAAAGTTGGGTTTATGGAACACATTGGTATAAAGAAATTGAAATAGAAAGTCATTAACACCATTGATAGTTGATAATACTTTGGAAGTTAAAGAATAGAAAATTCATGCAAAGACTGATCTAGTTAATAAGTCATTGGTCTATTTAATAACATATATTTGATTATCATTCTGTATATCTTTTTTACTATTACTATTATTATTAATTATAACACAATGGATATATAATACTGGATGATCACAATTTAGATTTGTATGAACAGATGTGATGATGAAAAACATATTTAATAAAAATAATGGTTTTTAAAAGTTATGCCAATCTGCGGAAGATTAAGAAAAAGAAAACTGGCTGAGAAGCCAGCTCCACTGGGCTTTGCCACACTCCCAACTACCAGTCAGCAGCCATTCCACTGAGCTGAGAAACCTCATAAGGTGAAGAATTTGTGCTTGTGTTTTCTTGTTTTCCTTCACCCTTGCCATTCTCTTTTGTGTTCAAGCAGTGCCTTTTTCAGTTTTAAGCTGAGGACAGAAAACATCTTGTGCTTTTAAAATTATTATTATTGACATATAAGCCTTACAGCTATATGAGTGTATGAATGCAATAATCAATGGCATTTTTTAAAAACAAACAGATCTGACTTAGAGTATTTTCAGACTTCTGATGTATGGAGGCCAGTGTGTACCTGTGTGTATAAAAAAGGGTTGCTCAGGCTAGAGAAATGATATGGTTCTTTTTTCAGTACTACTGTAGAGCTAGGGGCAGAAGTAGAATCACCTCAGTACCCTTCATGAAGCATGCCTTTATCATTTCATGATCAGTATAATCTAGCCAGAGACAGTGTAGTATAGTGGTTGGAGTGCTGGAGAAGGACTCCAGGAGACAAGGGTTCAAATCTCCACTCAGCCATGGAAACCTACTAGGTGTCCTTGGACAAGTCACACTCCCTCAACTTAAGAGGAACGTAATGACAAACCTCCTCTGAATATGTCTTCCGGGAAAACCCTAAGATAGGGTCAACATAAGCTGGTGTCAACTTAAAAACACATCACAACAACATAACCTAGCTAAAGTCAAGCACTCTGTGGCTGAAGAGGTGTGTCTATTTGATGTGTGTCTATTAAATAATGAGACTGATACAATAACCCATATTTATTGATATGTATTACAATTATAATGCTTGTCCCCTTCAATATACTTCCCATTCACAATTCACACACCAATTCAGTCTTGTTTTCCACTGAACGAAGGTGTGGAGCAGATCAGTTTCTGTCAGCTGTGTCAATGGACAAAAAGTTGCCTGGTGCCAAATCTGGCAAATATGGAGGATGTTCAAGTGTAGTAATGTGTTTCTCAGCCAAAAAATGCTTCACAGAAAGTGCTATGGAAGAAGGCGTGTTGTCTTGATGAAGAATGAAACCATTTTCCCACAGTTCTGGTCTCCCCCCACAACTCTTTCTGTCCGCTTTGTCAAAACGTCCTTAAAATAGTGCTGGTTCACTGTTCTGCCTTCTGGAACCCATTTTGCCAAAATTATGCCCTTGATGTGAAAACAACACAATGAGCATGGCTTTAAATGTGGGCTTGCTTTGACCTGCTTTTTTCATTCTTGGTGATGATGGTGTTTTCTAGTGTATTCACTGTCATTATATCACAGGATCATCCAGGTTTCATCACAAATGATTATTTCAAAAAGGTTTAGGTCCACCTCAAGTTGTTACAGAATGTCCCTTGCTTGACTTTTAAATTTAGCATTTTTCCAGCACACAACAGACAACACAGCTGCTTTAAACAACAACTGACAATTAACTGAATGGCCGAGAGTGCTGATGTTTGTCATTTAGGTTCAGACATGTTCAAGGTCACCACTCAAGCATTCACAATCAGTTCTCCCTGATTTGTCTGAAAGGGAGAAACATAGTCTCATTATTTAATAGACAGTCCTCATAACTACCTAAATAAATAAATAAAAATAACAGTAGCCTCTTGTCCCATGTACAGTTATGCATCAGAACAATCAAATGTTGTGGCACACCCATTTTTAAAAAGTGATCCATAGCTTTTTGAGATCTATACAATCAAAGGCTTTGCTGTAATCCATAAAGCACAGGGTTATTTTATTCTGAAATTCTTTGGTATGCTCCATTATCCAGCATATGTTTGAAATATGATCCCTAGTGCCTCTTCCTTTCCTAAACTCAGCTTAGATATTTGGCATTTCTTGCTCCATAGATGGTAAAATCCCTTGTTGTAGAATTTTGAGCATCATTTTCCTTACATGAGAAATTAGTGCAATGGTCCTGTGGTTACTGCAATTCCTAGTTTCCCATTTCTCAGGGACTGGAATGTATGCTGAGTGTTTCCAATCTATGGGGCATTGTTTTGTTTTCCATATTTGTTGACAAATTTTAGTTAGAACTAAAGTAGATTCTGTCTCTGTGGCTAGAAGCAGCTCTATTGGTATGCCAGCTGTTCCTGGTTACTTATTTCTCTCAAGTGCTCTGAGGACAGCTTCCACTTCACTTTTTAAAATTGGAAGTTTGTCTTCATATGGTTCTTTTTCAAATGATTCTCCCATCATTACAGCTCTTTTATGTAGTTCTTCCATGTATTGTTTCCATCATCTTTTTATTTCAACTTGGTCATGTAAAGTATTCTCTTGTTGGTCTTAGAGCATCCCCACTCTCGGTTTAAATTTCCCTTTTATTTCTTGGATCTTGTTGAAAAGATTTCTTGTTCTTACTTTTTGTTGTTGTTGTCATCAATTTCTGTTTATCTGCAATGATTATTATAGTAGTTCTCCTTATCTCTGTGCACAAGTCATTGAACAGTTGCATTCAGGGTTCTGGCTCTATTCCTGTCACTTTTCACTTTTGCTTCCCTTCTGTCCTTGACTGCTTGAAGAGTTTCATCACTGAGGCTTATCTTTCTTTTTGGCTATAGATACTGTCTTTCTACATCCTTCCCTAACAATGTCCCTGGCTTCTGTCCAGAGTTTATCTGGTTCCCAGTCAATTAGGCTTAATAGTGCAAATCTATTTTTTGCCTTGTCTTTAAATTCTTCAGGAATGTTCTTCAGGTTGTATTTTGGCATAATGGTTGGTTCAGTGTTCTTCTTTATCTTTACTCTAACTGTGATGAACTCCGTTAAACCTACTCACACGTACAACAGGCATCAATTAAGATTGCTTTATTGTCGGGATATAGATGCATACTGTAACACTGCTTAGATAGTTCTGAGGCTTTAGCCCAAAACCCCTTCATTAATATCTTTTGCCAGTTTCAGTTTCACCACCACCTGGTCATTATAGTTATCTATGCTTATGCAAGCTTCCTTAAACATTCCCAAGCAGCCAGTGACCTTGGTGCGCCAGCAAGCCGTCTCTCCAACACATACCAGGCCCAGCTCCCAGAATGCCCTCTGCTCATGTCAGGTCACTGGTACAATGAGGCACAGGCCTAGCAATGCCAACTACTGCATATCCCAACTACCTAAGCACTAAACAGCAAACAGCAATCTAAATAGTAAACAGCACCAGCGACCTGACACTAACTCTGTGGAACAATCTTCTCCTGGTCTTGTTTTTGCAGAGAGAATGGAACTTCTTCATTGTCTGCTTCTGATTATGTAGTCTATCTGATTTCTATATTGGCCATCAGATGATGCCCATGTTTCTTGGGTTGTTTGAAGGATGTGTTTACAATCAACAAATTGTTGACCCTACAACATTCAGTCACTCAGTCTATTCTCCTGTCAAATCTAAGGGACCTGGAACTAAGGGAGTAGCTCAAGTCTAGCTTGAGCAACTCTAGTGCTCTTATATGTGCACATTGACAACAGTTCCTCCCCGCTACCTGTTATTATCTCCAAACTCAAAAAATACTGTTTTTAAAAGCAAGGACAGGATAGCTAAAAAACCAGGTGGCTGATAAATAGGGACTGCTGGAACATATGATATCACTTATATTCAGTAATAGAATTTCATGCATTGATTTGCTGGAGTGAAGGATTTTGTATAAATTACTTCACTGAACTTGTGCTGGGTGAGTATCTTTGATTGGTTTTAGTTTTATTGAAAGGAAATGGATTTGCACACTGGGTTGTTGTAGTTGTCACTTCTGCTGCTACAATACAATGAGTCTTCCACATGGCCATGGCCAAGAAGAGAACCCATCATCCCCTTATCTGAAGCTTTCACAGACATGTTAATGTTCTGAAAATGTAAAGAAAGGGAAAAGAGGGGAAAGGTATTAGCACTATGAACCTTAACTGTCACCATTACAATGCAGGTAATTTCAGTTACTAGGACTGTGTTGCCTAGAGATATGGGTAAACAAAGTATTGTTTCAAGGAAGATTAAGCATGATTTAACCTGATGTTTGAACTGAAGAGCCATGCTTGTCAGGTGATTTGAAGGCATATGCACATACATACAAGGAACCATGTTTGTTACAAACTGTGTGTTTCCTCCTCTTCCACACAAAAGGAGGAGCAAGACAGTTGATATATGAGAACCCAAGGCTATTATGGTACATAGTTTGATATTATGTCTAATTATATACCATGCATAGGTCAAACTATGAACTGAGTCTATAAACTTGTGCCATCTGTCAGATGTTCTTCAGCTGTACGTTACTGCCTAGAAGGGGGTTTGATAAAATGGCTTCCTACTCAATGATGCTGTGGTTTCTTAACTGTAATAGAACCCAGATTCTAGGAAAACTAAGTTATGCTTACTTAGTTATTTTACATTTAATAGCATGTCTCAAAAACTATAACATTAAAATTAGAATTCTTTCAGCTAAAGATTGAGTAATGAATAAGCTAAAGCCATCACCCTTCGGAAATTATTTTTAGAAACATTAATGTCTCCCAGAACATTAATGGCTATAAGAGAAAAATCTATTTTTTTCACTTAGAGATCACATTTCATATAAACAAGTATGGCATAAAAATCATTGCCTTCAGATTTTTCATTTACAGAAGCAAGCACTCAAAATGGAAATAAATGGCATAGATAAACTCGCATATCAAACAGATTCCAGCTTCCCAAAATGTAAAACACAGCTTCTTGATATCAATTCTCTGAACTCTAATCACTGCATTTTCCCTACTTGTATAGTTAATCACTACTAATCAACACTCTTTTCTTTACAATCTTGCTAAATATATCTGTTTTCCATTGATCCCCTTTCTATGTTCTGCAGTTTTCCTGTGCATAGCTACCTCTACAGGGCATTAATACTCTGTTCAGGTAATACTGGGAGCACTGTGAAACATCAGCATAATTAAAATAATGTCATCAGTCTGTGAAGTATATTCCCTACTGTGATGGATGGCAAGAAAATCCTCATAATGTACAACCTAGGGATCTTGCATGCAAAACTCTGTGTGGTGCTTTTTTTTTCTACTGTGCATTGCATATGAAATGTTATGGCTTAATGCATATTTTTGAGGAGGATGATGATGATGATATATTCCTTTTTAAAAAATCTCTGTGCAGTTGCAGTGATAACTGCCAACACAAAGCATGCCCAACTTAACCTGCTTTGCAGTTTCCATCCGTTTTCTTGCTAATTGCAATAACTACTTGCTGCTGCCTAGCACACACTTCTCAAGTGGCATATCCATGACCTTTACTGAACCACATTAAGTGTAACCAGACTCAGACCTGTCAGTCAGGCAGGTTTACCTATAACATGGATGGCTGTAGGTAGAAAACAATTATTCCCATGTGCAGGAGGGGGGGGGGACTCTATCAGCCTCACCTCCATATAGGCCCTATGGCTTTGTACAGATAACTGCTGGCATATCCTCAAGTGAAAGTCCTATCATTGTTCTCCAAAGCTATATAACCCTAGAAGAGCATATAAGGAAACCTTTATTTACCCCAATGGATGCCTCAGGGTACTGAATAAAACCAAACCCAGACCTGTCTACCAAATCCTGTACTGTCCACTACTGCAGAAAAATGTATATAGGGAGATCCTGAAAGAAATTTGTTTCCTGTTGCAGTAAAATGTAAAAAAAAAAAAAAAAAAAAAGGGGGGGGAACAGCTCCTTATTTGTTATGGAACATGTGGTTGAACTTCTTCCATTAGGCTGTGCAGGCTGTGAAACTTCTCTTCCACAATCTCTTGGATGTTGAAATTGACCTTCACTGCCAATGTCATGCAAACAATAGTATGACCTTTAAAAAAAAGATTTTTTTTGGGGGGGGGAAGAAACATGGACCCAAGAGGAATTGGCATTGGATTATCCAGAGATAGCACAGCAGGACTTGCAGGCTGTAGTCTTGGATATTGAGCTGTTTTCCAGAAGCAAAGAACCCAAATGCATGCAAAAAGAAAGGGAAACTTTGGGGATAAAGGTGCTCCTGGTCAGACAAAAAGTAGATCAGGGAATAGGAATTAAGGGTTACACTCCATCCTGAAATCTCAGGCTTACAGCTTGGGTGTTCTGGACTCAACCCTGAACATGGATGTTCAGGTTTCTGTGGTGGCCAGGAGTGCATTTGCCCAGTTAAGACTAGTGAACCAGCTGCACCTGTTCCTTAAGAAGCCAGATCAGGGTATGGTAACACATGCCTTTGTTACATTCTGTTTGGACTACTGTAATGTGCTCTTGTGTGGGGCTACCTTTGGAAACTGTTCCAAAACTTTAGCAGGTGCAAAATGCTGTGGCCAGAATGCTGGCCAGGGCCAGTTACAGGGAGCATGTATTACATTGTTAAAACAGCTTCACTGGCTACCAGTTCATTTATGAGCACAATTCAAAGTGCTGGTCATGATCTCTAAAGCCCTACATGGCTTTGGTCCAGACTATTTGAAAGCCCATCTCCCCAACCATATGAACTTGCCAGAGTCTTAAGATCCACAGGAGGAGAGGGCTTCTTGTAGTATGTGGGGAAATAATTATCGTAATGTAAAACAATCTTGTGTACCCCATCACATACTAAGATAAGTCTAGGAATATTTCCCTGCATGCTTCTATTCTCCCAAATTCCCTTTTTCTTATTTCACTAGGCACTTCCAGCCAACTGGAGTGATGGGTCATTCAACACATGACCTAATTTAAATTTTATTGCTCTTTGTGTAAGTCTCTTAAGTTATAGTCTCCATGTGGCTGTAGCCATGCTGCTATGAAGCCATGCTATGATGCTATGCCATGATGTTCACCATGCAGCCTCTACTGCTAAAGGCTGGGTGAGTCATTCTACCCTAAATCCTCCTAGTTAGTTAGGAACCCTCCTTTTAAGTTTGTTTTTAGTATGTAGATTAAGGTTGATATACCTTCAGTAAACTTTTGATATGCATTTTTAAACTGACTTCTTTGTTTTTGTAATGAGTCTAATTCATTGGGTGATCAGACCTCAGGATACACTTTTAAATGTTAATTGACTTATCTCAGCATTCTTAACTGTCACTCTGCATGAATTTGAAAGTAAAAGTTTTTTTATTTTTTTAAAGAAGATATTTTTATTTCTTTTTTTAAGAAGGGCTAGATCCTGGAATTTTTTAATACATTTTTATTTTTAGACTTATACCTCCAACACTTCTGTCCGTCTCACCATCATCAAAGGCTCATTTGTTGAGGACAAGGGAGAAAGCCTTCTCACATCTTCTGGCAATCCCTTCCACAGGAGGCTAGGCTGCTTTCCTTCCTGTCCTTTCGCCTGGCAGTCAAAGACCTCCAAACAGGCTTTTTAATGTGCAATTTTCTGCAATCGGACATGTTTATCTCAGATTGCCCTTTTCGGTCATCAGTGAGCTTGCAGAAAGCGCAGGATGAGTCCTTCCTGAATCTTCGTTTGTGAAGAAAAGCCAGAGAGACTTGCAGAGAGGCCTCTTGTAGGTAGGGAAGTGCTTTATTTTTTTTAACTTTTATATGTTTTATGCTGTTTTTAATCTATTGTTTTATTGGGATGTTTTTTAATTGTGTTTTGAAATTTCATTTTGTTTAGCTGATTCTTTTTGTGAGCTGCCTTGGGTCCCACTCCAGAAGACAGGCAGCATATAATTAAAGAAAGAAAAAAATTAAACCTTCTTGCTGAGTTAGAACTTCTTAGTTGGCGAAGCCAGCATGGTTGTAGTCATTTCAGCATTGGAACATGACTCTGGAGGCCAAGGATCGAATCCTTGCTCAGCCATGGAACTTGACTGAGTGACCTTGGGCAAGTCACATTTCCTCAGCCTCCGAGGAAGGCAAGGGCAAAGCCCCTCAGAACAAATCTTTCCAAAAAAATCCCATGAAAGGTTTACGTTAGGGTCACCACAAGTTGGGAATGACTTGAAGGCACACAACAACAATAAATCTGGTTGTATAACATGACAGATTCAGTGGGGTATGTTGAGGCTTTGGTCAGTGCTTGACCCAGTGGGAAGAGGAAGACTTCCCCATAATTGATTAGTGAAGTGTTAGCTGTGCCACCTGTAACATGAGCAAGGAATGACCTGCAAGTTTTTTTTTTAACTTGTTTGGTTTATAGACTGAGGTATAGTTAGTGTCCAAGGTTATAATGTATCATAATTATGATAGGCAGTATTATTTATGTGTTAGCTAGGGGCTACGTGAAAAGAGCAGATCTGTAATGGATGTTCACTTTTGCGGTGGTATTAGGGAGTCATTACTGCTCTGGGTGTGCACCTTCAGCTAGGTAGTGAAGTGTTGAGGGGAGCTTCACAATCCTGTAAAACATGTTTGATCAGAGAGAGGACTTCCAACATGTACGTATACTAGTTGACCCAGAGTCAGCTTAAGCATCACTAAGTGGAAGCCTTTCACCTGCTGAGAAGCAGGAATGTCAGTGTTCAAGCCACCTTTGTAGCTCTGCCTTTAACATCAAAACACTATGCAGATATTTATCATGCTTATCACCATGCTATGAAAAGCTGCATCTGCCAATTTGCATATCCAGGATGAGATTAAAAGTGGGATTTTTGGTGAGGGGGCAGGGTTTCTATCATAAAGGGGCCTCCAGCTACACAGCTGCTACACCTGTTGTGACCTGAGGATGCTATACCCTCCAACATTTCACATATGAAAATCATGTGAGTTCAAGCAACTTCAGAGTGTGGTCAAGATGGCAAAAATTATCCACAAGGAAGAAAAGAGAGGCTAGGAGAGGCTGCAGCAGTTTGCTTTTGCCTAAGTCTACAGGGAAGGGCAGACCCTGCCCCTTCCTCTACCCCCCCCCACTGAGTTAATTGATGCTGGAGGATGCCTGTTTGACACTCTGGACACTATCCTGTGGTGCCTCTCAGGGCTCTGTTCTGGCCCCATGTTGTTTAATATTTACATGAAACCACCGGGAGAGGTCATCCAGAGTTTTGAGATTCAGGAGATTTTCAGACGCCTCTTTCAGCCTCTTGCCACCCAAGCAGCCTCCAGAGCAGTAACGAGGCTGCTCTGCGGCAAGGGGTCCATTTTGGATGACGCTGTTTCTCTCTCGGCATCGTCCGTGACTGTTGCGGCTAGCTTTGGAGGCGGCTGCACTGTTTTTTACTCACGGACAACTTCCGTGAGTGAAAAACAGCGTGGCCGCCTCCAATGTTAGCCGCAACAGTCATGGACAACGCCGAGAGAGAAACGGCATCGTCCAAAATGGACCCCTTGCTGCACAGCAGCCTCGTTACTGCTCCGGAGGCTGCTTGCGTGGCAAGAGGCTGAAAGAGGCATCTGAAAATCTCCTCAGTGTCATCATTATGCTGAGACACACAACTCTCTCTCCTTTCCATCCAATTCCAAGGAAGCTGTTTCTGTACCAAACCAAGTGAAGACATTCTTATTCTGGCAGGTCTTTTGAATTTTATTTGTAGAGCAGTAGTGTGTGTGTGTGTGTGTACAGTGCTGTCCTGTATTTTTTAACCTTTACTAGAAATTATGTTTTAGATATATTTTAAGTGTCTTAACTATTTTTAATCATGTTTTTAAATAATACTGTAGTTCAATCCTGTTTTAAAACTTTTGTAAATTAATGTTTAGCTTGATCTTTTAAAATTATTGTAAGCTTCCTTAAAACCCATCTTGGGAGAAAAGCAGGATATACATTCAATAAATAAATAAATAAATAAATAAATGAGTGCAAACTGATTTTCCATTTTGAAGTCAGTTTGCAGCAATGGAAGTAAGCTGAGGACAAAGAGGTAAAGCTAGAGGAAGAGAGAGAAACTAGGACATTTTAAAAGCAACTAGAAAAGCGGAACAACAGAGGATTAGTCAGGACTGTCCCTGCCAAATGGGGACAGTTGGAGTGTATGGTATTATTGATGTGAAAGGAACAGCAGAGATTACTTATTCTACTATCTCCCTCTCCCTACATTACTTCCAGTTCTAAAGATGATTGTTTTTGACAAGGACTGAGAGAAGGTCATGCTGTGTGTTCTATGAGCAATGGCAACCCAAATTAAAACCATTCAAACATGCAACCACTTACTGGTCAGTAAATAAAATTTATTTATATCCCGCCCCTCTGCTAAAAACAATTGGGGCAGCTAGGATTGTTGTAGACCAGGATCAACAACAATCCTGCAGGGTAGACTTCCACCACTCCTCCTAGTCCAACTAAGTTTGAGCCATAGGCCATCCTAGAACTTTCAAGATGTCCTTGAAGTTTCTTGACAATAGGGGACAAATCCCTACTCCCTCCATTCCCAGGAGTCCCAAGCCAAAACAATATGCCAAATTCAGGCACAATAACCAAGCAGTATGGTGCTGAGTTTCGAATTAAGCTACTCAGAGTAATCCATGACTACACACACTCCCAATACATGGAAGTGGACTGATTTATAAAGAATAAAAGAGACTTACAGGCAAAATAATTAGAAATTGGGGAACAGAAGAATGGGAACCATTAAGGAATCTATAAAGCAGGCACAGAATAAGGAAGCTAACAGTCCAAACTCTTATACATGACAGAGGCATAAACACAGATGTCCTTACAAAGCAAGATTAAAGACCATGATAACATAATGTAACAACGTAAGGGAACCATTCCCACTTTCCTAGAAGGCCAAGTTTTGAAATGAAAAAGTTATGCTTTGTTTTATAGAGAAAACTGGTCATAGCTCAGGTGGGTATAATTAACCAGTGAGAGCCTACATAGGCCCAAGCGTTCAAAGCATTTGGCCACCAAATGGGTCTTTTCCAAACACCAGTGATATCATTCCCCCACTAAGGAGAGAGGCCTTTGAACATTCTTCAGCCACCAGTACACAAGAGATAATGCAGGTGCCTGAAGCATTATGCCAGAAATGGGCAAAGTGCAGTCCTGAGGTCCACATAGCCACCAAGCCTGTTTTTTTGTGACATTGGACAACTCCAGACTACCTTAACCATCCTTCTTCTGGCCAAAAGAAAGAGGGGAGCAATTCACTTTTTTAAAGACATTACAAGCCCCCCTTTAAAATATATCTTGGTGTTCAAAACCAGATAGAAGCCTACTCTAGGTGTTTTGGGTGGGGGTATTTTTGGCACTCCATGCAGACCCACAGAAGCCCCCTTCAGGGCAGGAAATTGACCCCAGTTGCCCAGCTCTGCATTACCCTGTCCCAAAGTAAACTTCTCTGATACTGTGTGCATATTGGCTAGCACAAAATGGAAATGGACAGGAAAATGCAGAAGGCAGTTAAAGGGCTTATCTATACTGGCAGGAAACTGTGCACCTACCTCATAGCCACCACTGGGCTTCTCCAATTATAGATCGGAATATTATGCCACACTGTAATTCACCACAGAGTAAAAGGGAGGTCCTACACTGATCATGCATCCTATACTTCGTACTATTTCCAGCCACATGGCTGGGGCTGCTCTGTTGTTGTTTTTTGGTTTGCTCATGCATGTGAAAATGTGAATATACATTGTCCGGAAGTACTGTGTTACTGGATAAGTGGAGATATGCTTATCCAGATATGTGCGCAATCGAAAAAGGAAAGGGAAAAAAAAAAACGAACAGAGTCCCATCCACTGGAAGTCCCACCGCAGCTTCGCACCAAAGCCAATCTGTGGCAGAGCAAACTAAAATTAAATAAACACAGTTTAAAAACAAGAATACAAAAGTTTTAAAATGGAGATAATTGGTGGACAGAGCAACGTAGATCACCTTGTGTGGAGAGAGGAGTTAAGTTGGGAAGGCCTGCTGGAAGAGATCCATTTTAAGAGCCATTTTAAAGACTGTAAGAGTAGAGATGTTATGGATCTCCTCCGGAAGGTCATTCCACAGTTTTGGAGCAGCAGTGGAGAAGGCCCTCTGGCTCACTGATGTTCGCCTAGATTTTTTGGCAAATCATCCAGATTTGGAGTTTCCTGCAGAAACCCCAGTGAAGATGTGAATCGTTGAAAACATCAAGTATTACCTGTGCCGTGAATATGGGGTGAGTACAGGGGGTTTTGCCCTTGTAGAGAAACCCAAAATCTCTTCACACATAGAGCACAGAAATATCTGTTGGCCTTTAATACAGAGGGGTAGCTCTCTATTTGCTCACTTAGCCATTGTCTCTGGTCAAGGGAGCAGAGTACTTTCTATGCATATTACATGCAAGCACAGCAGTTGTCTCAACAGCCTTAGCCACCAGAATGCTTTTTCCTCCCCTGCCAGGCTTACCAGACACAAAGGCAAGACAGGACTCCTTTAGCTTTACTGGCTTTGTGGAAGGGGAACTTTTGGCTGGCGCAGTTTGTCAAGCAGGGGAGAGAAAAACTATACATTCAGACTCTTTCCTTTTCTAGTCAACTATGAAAGGTAAAGTAGCCTTAGCCTCCTTTATTCGTTCTACTTCTCCATCCCAAGAAAAGACCAACACAGCAGCCTTCTTAGAAATGTACAACTCCATCCACTCCTAGTTCCTTTAAAGTTGGCAGAGGCAACATGAACAGGCTATGATATGATTCCCTTTCTTGAGAACTAGAACCAGCATCAAGGTGTAGAGGGAGTTGCAGTCGCAGGCACCACCTGGTAATGGGTGTCAAAGCCAGGACAGTGAGAGCAACGGCTTCTGCCCTGGAACAAAGAGGAATAAAATTGGAATGCATCTGTAAAAGAGTAGCTTTTCTGGGCCTTTAGTCAATAGAACAGTACTGGCTGAAGAATACTTGCATTGTTGAATATTTCAGCAGAGCTAGATTGTGCAGAATTACTACAGGTCTGGCCAAAGATGTTTTGTTGCCCGAGGCAGAACAGCAAATAACACAAGCACTTCTTCTCATCCTTTGCAGTAAGAATACAGTAACAACAAAGTAAATAATTAAACTACCCACTTCCAGCCCTTTTGTGACATTGTAAAGCTGTAGGACTCCTTGTCCAAGGGAGGCCAGGCTGGTCCCTTCCTGTTGTCCCAGTGCTGACAGGTTATTTTTTTAAAAAGTAAGCAGCTTTTAGCAACTGAGAGGTTGCTGAGGAAAGCACCTATAATGTAGCACCTATAATGGTTTTAGTTGAGTAAGAAACATCAGAGGGACTGGGGAACATTTTCCAGTCCCTGATCCTTTGACCCACTAAGGCTTTCCCCAGCCATATAAAAACACTTCCACTTTGCTTGTGTTTTTTTTTTAAGGTGTTTATTTCTACTGATATAATCGTACCCTGTTTTACACAAGAATTTTGCCCTGTTCAGCCCCCCAAAATCACCTTAGAGCAGGGGCAGGCAACTGTGGAAGGATGGGTGGGGGACACATTAGCCCTCCAGGAGAACCTGAAGTGGTGCACACCCTGCCTGCACACACAAAACATCAAAGTTTGTTGCCTCTAAATGCCCCAAATTTTATTTGACTCCTGGAAGGCTCCAAACATGGGGGAAATGCTTCCATGCCCCATAGAGGGCTTGGGGGTCATCTTGTATCATTTTTTACCTCCTCCCTGGATACAGAAAAATGGCCCTGAGGCCCTGCATGATACCTGTGGGTCACACTGTGGCCACCCCTGCCTTTAGAGGTACCAGCCACCCTTTGTCAATCTAAGTGATACACTGAGTGCTGCCACAACACTTAGAGGCTAGGATTACCAGGTGAATAAAGGCTGGGCATCTTGTCTCTTTAATGCAGGGCTGGCAAATTGCTATGGGGCTAGGGGTATGTGGGACTTGGGGGCTGCACTTATTTTTTTTTAATGATCTATTATCTTTTCAGGAAGCTGGGGTAGGAGTGCGTGGAGAAACCAACAAGACTCCTGTTGAAGGGAGTTGAGAAAAGAAGATTTAAAGCAGGGATTCACCCCTTAGAAGGAGGTGTTGGAAAAATCCAGCATTCTTCCTGCATCCCTGCCCCACTTGCTGGCTATTAGAACGAGCAAGTCTCAGGGAAGTTTTGGGGACACCCTGCATGTCAAAGAGTTCCTCCCCCTTCTCCTCACCCTATCTATCCTTAGTGGGCTTGGTTTGTAGTCAAATGACACAGCCAAGCCATATGATCATGTGACCCAGGTCTACTGACCTCGTGGGTCCAAAGGCTTTATGATTCTTTGTTCTGCCTCTGAAGAAGAAATATGCATCCCTGCGTGCTCCTGTAGTGATTGATGTCTACCTTCCCTATTTTTCCCAGTCTCTCTGGGTGGTGAGTCATGACTTCTGTCCTAACCTAAATCCTTTAGGCAGTTAAAATGTAGCTTCCTATGCATATGTTTGTTGAAAAGCCATTAGTAAATGCTTAAGTATTTCTTTCAAGAAGTTGTTATTTGTTTTTCTTTTGTTCTTAGCAGTTTGGGGTCTGCGTACTTTACTAATTGAGTCCTGTTTCCAGTCTCTGTCACTCTGCTGTACTAGAAGTTAATTCCTGACAGTTTTAACTTTGAAGAAAACTTTCCCAAAGTGCTTACACCCTCAGATCTTTAATAAATGTTTGATTTTTTTTAAGTTTTACAGCCCTACAGGAGGAGTGGGAAAATCTGAAGGGACCGACAAGATTGCAGGCAGAGACTGAAGGAGGATGGGCAGCAAGGAGGTTCAGCAGGAATTACAGCAAGGGGGTAAAAGGAGAGGGTGGGATATTGTGGGAGCATCTTGGTTACTGGGGCAAGGAGAGGATTGTTTACACCAAGGCATGGCAAGCAAAGCTGGCTATTTCAAGTAGTGGGGGTCTCCCAGCTTTTGCAGGTGGGGCTCCAGAGGGCTGTGAGGATCACACTTTTCGATCTGGCAGCCTGCATGTAGCCCATGGGCTACAATTTGTCCAGCCCTGCTTTAATGATTATGAAAAGGGATGTTCAGCAGGTCTTGTCCAGGTGATGAGGAACACCTGCTTAGTTACACACACCAACTCTATTGCAGGCATATTGGGTGGAGAAGCAAGAAAGAAGAGCCTTCCTGGATGTTTTAATTAATCACACTTTTGGCAACTGATGGGTTGCTGAGGAAAACACCTATTTGTATTTTTTAAAATGTTGTGATTTAAATTGCTATTAATCCAATCATGTTTTAATACAAAAAAATATTTAGTTTTGTTTTAACATTACATATTTTGTGTTTTTATCAGTATCTTTTTAAATATTTCATTCATCTTTTGAGTCTCCTTGCATTTTGGTCAGTGGAAGAAAGGCAGGATATAAATAAAATAATTATATAAGAAAATAAAGAAACAAGAGCAAGAGAGGGGGGATGACTGAGAGAGAGTAGGTGGAATTCAGAGAATGAGTGAAACCTGGGGGTTTCTGACATTCCTTTTTTGACTAAAGTCCACTGTAACTCGTGGAAAGGCACTTCTGAGGATCCAGGGTCTCTCTGGAACGGCATTGAACGTGTTACCAGAGACAGCCAGAGCTGGAAGGGGGGAAACTGATGGAAACCAGAGACATGCCTCCTATTCCTCGTGAAAGAGAAGTTCTTTCATCTCACACAACCATCTACTGCTCAGCATTTTGTAGAAAGTAGGAAGGCAATGACAAACCACCTCTGAGCATTCCTTGCTGAAGAAAGCCCTATAAAATTCATGGGGTTGCCATAAATCAATAGGCAACCTGAAGGCACAGATATACAAATGCACATCTGCATCCTGTGTAAGACTGCTTCCTTCAGTGATCATAAAACTATCCTTTAGCTGCTCTAAGTGATCATAAAACAGTCTTTGAAATGTCACTTAAGTAAACATATGTGTAACAACACATGAAAAGGTAGATATTAACTGTAAAAGAAAGTAGCTAGCTTTAAAGGAAAAAATGGCAGATTTCACACTTTGTCAAAATAATTTAAATACATTTAAAACCAATATTTCATAATATTGTAAAAAAATTGGTCAGTTTTCAAAGTTGCTTAATAATGAAATCAAATATATATCAAATTATCATGACAGGATTAAAAATCATCATGTTAATTCAGTAACATAAATCACAGTAACCAAAAAAAAGTATTTTCCCTCTGTAATTAATATATGCTTTTTTGCTCTCCAGAGTTATTGAAGCGGAGAGGTGGAGGATAGTATTCTACTATCTGTCTTATGTTAATTCCTTTAAACTAATGAGTCCTTGTTCTGAAGCTGTCTTTCTTAGGTTTTATAATTGCTCCTTTGACCTTCTGAATATGGAATTTATCAGTGACCTATATACATTTCTCTGCACTATTTGTTGTTCCTGTGTGCCTTCAAGTCTGACTTATAGTGGCCCTAAGGCGAACTTATCACAGGATTTTCTTGGTAAGATTTGTTCACAGGGAGTTTGCCCTTGCTTTCATCTGAGGCTGAGAGAGTGTGAATTGCCCAAGGTCACCCAGTGAGATTCTATGGCAGAGTGGGAATTTGAAGCCTGGTCTCCCAGTATCTTCCTCCAACACACAAGCCATTACACCATGCTGGCTCTCATTCTCATTAACTTTATCAATGTTATTACTAACCTGTGTTCTTCCTGAAACCAGGACTCAAGGAAACTTAAAAATGGAAACAAATAACAATCTAATAAAAATGTACAGAGGTATTAAAATGGAATTAAATTATCAATAAACTTTGTAAAAGTTTCAAACATATATAATTAAAAATTAATAAAAAACAATTTAAAATCAGTACAATTTAAGATGGAGACCTGGCATGGTATAGCGGTTTGAGTGTTGGACTATGACTCTGGAGACCAGGGTTTGAAACCCCACCCAGCCATGGAAACTCATTGAGTGACCTTGGGCTGGTCACACTCTACCAGTCTCAGAGGAAGGCAAGGGCAAACCTCCTCTGAATAAATCTTGCCAAGAAAACCCAGTGATAAGTCCCCCTTAGTGTCACCATAAGCTGGAAACGACTGAAGGCACACACTACTACCACAATTAAAAACAGCAGAGCTGTTGAAAAACCATGTGTTTAAAAACATTTCAATTCTTTTAATTCAAATTATAGCGGTAAGCTAAGACAAGGGAATAAGAAAGGGTGGGGGAGGGAGTGGGTTACCCCCAATATCTCTTTACAGTTAGTCTGTAATGAATATGAATATGCAAACTTAATAAAAAATATTTTTTTTAAAAAAAAAACATTCCATTCTCAACAGCCTATCAGAATAAAAAAACAGTATTTGCCTTCCAACAGAAGGACAGCAAGAAGGGAGCCATACGGCGGGAGTTCCAGAGCCTAAGAACAGCTACCGAGAAGGCCCTATCTCCTATCCCCACCAGAGGATGTCAGAGCCAGGTAGGCTCGTATGCAGAGATAGGGTCTGTCAAATAGCGTGGACCTAACCCATATATGGCTTTATAACTCAAAACTAGTACAGTACTCTGAATTGTGTCTGGATACAGTCTGGCAGCCAGTGAAGCTTTTGCAGCAAGGGAATTGCATGGTCCCTGTAGCCAGCTCCAGTTAACAATGTGGCTGCAGCACCTTATATCAACTGAAGTATCCAAACACTCTTCAAGGCAGCTCTCCATACAGCACAGAAGTACAGTATCTCATTAACAGGGTCACCAGAAATTGAAGTTGACTTGATGGCTATTAGCAACAAAAAAAGTAAACCAAACTGAATGCAATGAGGACATATAATGGGTGGAGGTGATGTACAGTTGCCCCTCCACATTCGCGGCTTTCACACTCGTGGTTTTGATTATTCGCGGTTTAGCCCTGAGCCCCCTCAGGAAGGCCAGCGAGAGGCAGGGCAACCTCCTGCCTGCGCCTTCCCTGGCCTTCCAGAGGTGGCTCCGGGGCTAAACCGCGAATAATCAACCTCCCTCCCTCCCTCCTGCTGCCTTCCCCGGCTTTCCTGAGGGGGCTACAGGGCTTAGAAGCCCCGGAATCTCCTCAGGAAGGCCGGAGAGAGGTCAGGCAGCTTCCCTTGCTCCTGCCCGCTGCCTTCCCCAGCCTTCCTGAAGGGGCTCCGAGGCTTCTAAGCCCCGGAGTCCCCTCAGGAAGGCCACAGAGAGGCAGGGCAGCCTCCCTCCTGCCCGCTCACTGCCTTCCCCGGCCTTCCTAAGGGGGTTACAGGGCTTCTAAGGCCCGGAGTCCCCTCAGGAAGGCCGCGGAGAGGCCGGCCAGGCTGGCCAAACACCCTCCTGCCTCCTCCCTCCCGCTGGGGAGGGGTCGCGGGAGCAGCATTTTTTATTCGTGGTTTTCCCACATTCGCGGGGGTCTCAAGACTGTAACCCCCGCAAATGTGGAGGGATGACTGTATTAACTTTAAGTGTGCAGGCAACCATAGAAACCTAGGCCTCAGGGCTGGGTCCAGGAGCATCCTCAAACTGCTAGGCTGTCTTCAGGGAAAGTGTAACCCCCATCTAGCACACACTGACTACCTATCTTCAATCTACCTTTCAATTGACCAGTAGTGCTTCTGTCTGGTCTGGACTGCTACCTCAACCAAGTTTAGCATGGAAGAAAGCTCCCTTGGCATTAGGTGGAAAGGAGAAAGAGAGCTGGATATCATCAGCATACTGATAACACCTGACCCCAAAACTCCAGACAACTTCTTAAAGCAGTTCATATATTTTTTTGAATAAAATGGGGGGACCAAACAGAACCCTGAGGAACTCCACAAAAAACAAGCCACAGTATCAAGCAAGAACCACCTAGCACTGTCTTATAATCCCAAATGTTCAGGATGGCACAGAGCCACTGTAAAACGGTGCTTCCAAATGCAGTCCCACTGTAGTGGTCCAGAAGGATACCATGGTCAGTAGTATTGAATGCTACTGAGAAAGCCAACAGAACCATTAGAGACACATTCCCTCTGTCCTCTTCCTGGTGAAGATCATTCAGCAAAGTGACCAAATTCAGTGTTCAGGAGCTGCAGCAAAATGCGGCAACCAGAGTGGTGTCGCTTGTAAATTTTAGAGACTTGCATACAAGAACTGAACTGAGTTCAGGAATGATGTCCTTGTGAGATGTTCCACAGCAGAAAGCTTAGGTGGCAAAATTGTTGGCTAGGAGTCAAGTTCTAGCCAGCAAAAACTCTCTCCAGATAAGAAGAAAGCGTGAGATTACACAAACAAGCTCCAAAACACTGCTCCTCACTAGGAGACCATGGAAACCTCAGTGGTCAGAAGGTGGGTTGAGCATTAGGGACCCTCAGGACTAACATTAGACTCAAGCAACTTAAGCCTTTAATAAACACTGTACCTGCAAAAACCTCACTTCCTTCATCACCATCTAATTGATATGCACACATGACAGGGCTTTCTCTGTAGCAGCACCTCAACTGTGGTACTCCTTGCCAAGCAGGGCCGGTTTAAGTGTACTGCCAAATCTGCATCTGCGGGGGGCCTCACAGCCACAGGGGACCCCATCCTAACCCTCCTCCTGGCTCCTGCAAAAACAGGAGAGAGAAAGCATGACTCAAGCAAGAGAACAGCCAAAAACCTCCTGCTGACCTTTTTTTTAAAGCAGGTCTTCTGTCTCCTTCATTGGTACTGTACTTCCTCCCTCTGCTCTGCCTCCACTGAGCAGGACAAGCTGCAAGGGGCCCCCTCCTGCAAAAAAAAAAAAAAGGAGAGTGAAAGAGAAACAGAAAGAGAGAAAGAGCGAGCAAGACTCCCAGGGGATCATCAAAAATGCAAGCCAGGTGTGTGCTCCTATCTGTGTCAGAAAGGGCTGAGTGTGTGTGAGAGAGAGAGGGTGGGAGGGAAGTGTGAGGATCATCACTTTCCCTCTTTCTCCTCTGCTCTCTCTTCAGAAAGGGCTTCTTCCTTCCTTCCTTCCTTCCTTTCTTCTTTCCTTCTTTCCTGTCTCTTGTCTGATCTCTCTTCTCTCCTTCCCCTGCCTCTACTGATAAGAAGGGCAGCCCCTTCTGCCCTCCAAGGGCCCCCATTGGGCAGCCACACTCCACATAGATCCCCCCTCCAGCCCATCTTTCCAGCTGCTCTTAATATGTCCTGGTTTCTCTCCCCGCCCTCCCTTCCCCTCCCATGTCTTCAGCTTCCTCCCCTTGCTACCAACTGAGATTCAACCTACAATAGGAATTTGTGTGTTTGCCTATGTGTCTTCAAGTCATTTCTGACTAAGACAAACCTATCATTGGGTTTTCTAGCCAATGTTTGTTCAAAGGGGCCATGCCTTGCCTTCCTTTGAGGCTGAGAGAGTGTGACTTGCCCAAGGTCACCCAGTGGGTATTCATGGCTGAGTAAGGATTCAACCCTGGTCTCCAAAGTCATAGTGTAATGCTGAAACTTCTACAACACTCTAGCTCTTTCAACAGAAGAATATAAAGAATATAAGTAAAAATTTGGAGTAATATTACAGTGAACAATGGTTTTATTGTTGTCACTAAAACACACTAGTATCCCATTAGTGTTATGTGAGAGCCATAGGGCTAGAGCAGTGGTTCTTAATCTTTTCTTTACCAGGGACCCCCTTTAAATATCTTTTGTTGCCACAAGACTTAACTCAAGATTTAAAACCCTAATAATAATTGCTGATAATAGCTAACAACAACACAATTAAACCATCCATTAAACTTTCCCTCAGAGGCACTCTTGTTTCTTCCTGCAAGTTTGTGGCTGGAGTGGATTGAAAGGCAATGTGCAGGCCAAGCCACCCAGCCAGACTTTGCCTTGGTTCCTGTCACGTAGCTGTTCCACTACAGGGAGGAGGTGGGCCAAGCAGCCTTCAAGCTTTTGTGGACCCCCTGTGAGGACGTTGTGGACCCCAGATTAAGAACCACTGGGCTATTACCAATCAAAACCCTCATGACAGATGGCCATCCAGCCTCTGCTTGAAACCTCCAATGAAGGAGACTCTACCACACTCTGAGGCAGTGTATTCCACTTCTGAGCAGCTCTTGCTGTCAGGAAGTTCTTTCTAATATTTAGCTGGAATCTCTTTTCCTGTAATTTGAACCCATTGCAGCTTGCTCCATCCTCAGTATGACATCCCTTCAAATATTTAAACATGGCTATCATGTCACCTCTTAGCCTTCTCTTCTCCAGGCTAAACATATCCAGCTCCCTAAGCCACTCCTCATAGGGCGTAATGGCTTCCAGACCTCCCACCACCCTTCTCAGTATCTTTCTTGAACTGTTGTGCCCAGAACTGGAAACAGTATTCCAGGTGAGGTCTGACCAAAGCAGAATGGAGTGATACTATTACTTCCCTTGATCTAGACACTCTACTCCTATTAATGCAGCCTAGAATCGCATTGGCTTTTTTTTTGCTGCTGCATCACACTGTTAACTCATGTTCAGCTTGTAGTCCACTCTTTCTTTTCTTTGAGGAAATCTACACCATTATGTTAATTGCTAATAAACAAAAAATATTATGTTAGTGCCTGGTGGCGCAGTGGTTAAATGCCAGTACTGCAAGCCACCACGTTGCAAGTTCGATTCCAGTGGGTTCCAAGGTTCACTCAGCCTTCCATACTTTCGTAGGTTGGTAAATTGAGTACCCAGCTTGTGGGGGCAATTAGCTAACATACATTGGAAACTGTTTAATGCAGTGTAGATGTGTAAATAGCTATTGCTTAAAATAATTTGTAAGCCGCTCTGATAGACTTGTGGCTGAAGAGCGGGGTATAAATAAATAAATAAATAAATATTGGTGGCAAATTATGTAATACAGTAGTCCCCCCTCCCTTATCCGCTGGGAATTGGTTCTGGGGGGGCGTGGATACTGAAAACCATGGATAATCGTGAATGCCTTTGAAAATAATGGGACTTCTGGTTTAAAATACCATAGAGTTGCCTTGGAGGACCTAGAAAATGGCTAGAGAGGACACATTTTCTAGGAAGACTGTATGGTAGGTGTGCTGTTTTGTGTCCCATGGATAATGAATCCATGGATACGGGGGTCATACTGTAATCTGAACATCCTGTACTGTGAATAGGTTAGGTTACATTGACCTGAGATCAACATATGGGTCCCCCAAAATAAAGCATTGCAGCCCCCCCCCCATTCGTTAAACTGGCCCTCTTGCCAAGGGAACCTAGGCTGGCTCCAGTTTCTTTTGAGTTTCCAGTGTGCCCGTAAAAGTGTTGTTCCACATGGCCTTTGGCATTTGAAACCACTCTGTTTATTTTGTTTCTTTGTTTCACATTTATTTTAAAGGACTATGTTTAGGTTGTTTTTAAATGTTCTTAAAGAGTTTTTTTTAAAAAAAGTTTTACCTCTATATTATTCTAAATGTTTCACCTGTTGTCCTTGTTCTTCAGGGGGTGGGAGGCAATATATACATATTTTAAATAAATTGATTAATCTCTGTCCTATGGATCAAGACAATCTGTTTCATCCTTATCTTAAAATATGGGTCTTCTTGGATTGCTAATAAAACTCCAAAGAACATTGATGTTGGGCAGGGTTGATCATGACTAAGTCCCTTGGCCTTAGGCAGGTGGTGGTACTAGGAAAAAGAATCTGGAATGGATATAGAAGGGATGAAGCATAATTCTATTTGGGCCAGCTCCACCTAGCATCAGTTGCAAATGGCAATGTAATTTAAGAAAAAACAAACATGGGTGTACTTCAAAAGGATCCTGTGGGGATGCCTGCATCCCAGGGGACAAATCACCACCATCTCTAACCTACCCAAATGCTAGTATGTGGATGCATCTGTGCTTAAGTCCGTTCAGCAGTTCACCTACCTGGGAAGCATCATCTCCTCAGATGCCAAGATTGACAAAGAGATCGATCACAGATTAGCAAAGGCATATAGTGCATTTGGAAGACTTCACAAAAGAGTCTGGAGCAATAAACACCTGAGGCAAAGCACAAAAATCAGTGTGTATAGAGCCATCGTACTGTCTATCCTCCTTTATGGATCTGAAACATGGGTCACCTAACGCCACCACCTACGACTCCTCGAGCGCTTTCATCAGCGCTGTCTACGCACAATCCTAAATATACACTGGACTGACTATGTGACGAATGTTGCTGTCCTTGAGCAAGCAGGGATCACCAGCATTGAGGCCATGATATTGAGAACACAGCTGCGCTGGGCAGGGCACATTTCTAGGATGGAGGACCATCGCCTCCCAAAAATACTACTCTACGGTGAACTCGCCATGGGTCAGCGTAAGAGGGGCGCTCCAAAAAAGCGATACAAAGACTCCCTGAAACAACATCTCAGGCTCGGCCAAATTGATCACCAACAGTGGTCCGCCCTGGCCTCACATCGGGAGGCATGGAAACGCAATATCCACAATGCTGCAGCCTTATTTGAGAACTCACGACGAACAAGACGAACGTCTTGAAGAAAAACGACAACGCAGAAAGAATCACAACCCAAAAACATCACCCAAGGAGACCTTCTGCTGTGCTTTCTGCAACCAGACTTGTTAATCTCAGATTCGCCTTTTTAGTCATCAGCGCACTTGCAGAAAGCACGGGATGAGTCCTTCCTGAATCTTCGTTTGTGAAGAAAAGCCAGCGAGAGATGTGAAAAGTGCCTTTTGTTTAAGTAAATGGAGGGGGGGAATGAGGTGGAGGCAAGCTCCTTGTTTAGGGCCTGCTTGCTTTCTGGAGCCACTCTGGTACCAAACTCTACATAAAATTTGGCTGAAAACCACAGGAATGTTCACAGATTAAGAAATAATTGGTCTACAGCATGGTCCAAAGCATGTTTCTTAAAAATTAGTCCAACTAAATTCACTCCTACACCACAATCGTTTTAACTTGGAAACAATTTCCACTGAATCAAATAGCTCTGATTTTTTTAGAATCTAGGATTCAGCTATTTGTTCCAGAATGGAAAAATTCTGGTATACTAAAATAAAAGATGCTTTGAGCAATGGAGTTTAAATATCCTGTGTTTATTTGGATCTCCATTGGAGACTATTGAATTGCTCCCACAAAATTGATTTCTAGATCACCCCCGCCCCTTTTGCCAATCTCTAGCTGAGGGCAAGTACGGTACGTCAAAATCCAAAATCCACAAGACTTGTCCTTATTTCTAGAGAAGGCCATCCACACATCCACAACTCCTGTATGTAGATGCTGCAGCAGCTCCACTCCTCATAAAGCCATGGCCCACAAACTGCTCACACTTGGATTAAATGCCCTCTTCAAGCTGAACATCTGTGGGAAGTTTGGTATTTGCAGGGAGAAGGTCAGTAGAGTTAAATCTCAGAATGATCTCAGGATTGCCAGAGAGGTTAAAAATAAGAAAAGTGGTATTTGGACTACGTTCAGAGCAAGGGGAAGAATACAGAAACAGTAGGGCCACTGCACAGAGAAGATGGTGAAATGCAAAGAGAATGTGGAACTGTTTAACATCTTCTTTGCCTTAGTCTTCTCCCAAAAGAAAGAGCGCTCTATCTGGTAAAAATAGAACAAATGGTACAATAAAGGGACTTTAGATGCATAAGTAAAGCAAGTAGTAAAATAATACCTAGCTGCTCTAAATGATTTTAAGTCTCCAAGGCCTGGTGACCTGCATCCAAGGATACTAAAGGAACTTCCAGACATAATGTCAGTGTCTCTGGAAATAATTTTTGAGAATTCTTGGAAAATAGGAGAGGTCCCAGCAGACTGGAGGGTGGATGCTGTCCACCTCTTCAAAAAGGGGAATAAAAAGGACATGCCCAAATGCTGTTCAGTCAGTTTAATTTCAGTACCAGGAAAGGTTCTAGAAGAGATCATTAAACATTTAGTCTGTGAACACTTAGAAAGGAATGCTGTGATTACTAAGAGCCAGCATGGGTTTCTCAAAAAGAAGCCATACCAAACTAATGCCCACCCCCGCTCTCGGGATAATGTTACATCCTTGGTAGATCAGAGGACTGATACAGATGTTGTATATTTTCATTTCAATAAGGTTTTTGACAATGTCCCCCATGATAATCCTAAGGACAAGCTGGTAAAATATGGGCTAGACAGTGCTACTGATAGGTGGATCTGTAACTAATTGATGGACTGAATCTAAGAATTCACCTATGGTCCCTCCTCATCATGAAGTAGCTAGTGGGGTGACACCAGATTCTGTCCTAGACCTGGTGGTGTTCAATATCTTTATAGATGATTTGGATGGTGGCACAGAGGACATGATTATCAAATTTGCAGATTACACCAAATTAGGAGGAGAGTTAATACCTCAGACAACAGTATCATGATTCACAATTACCTTAACAGATTGGAGAGTTGGGTCAATGCTAACAACATTAATTTCAAAAAGGTTAAATGTAAGGCACTGTATTTAGGCAGGAAAAATGAAGTGCACATATATAGGCACCTGGCTTGATAACAGTCTATATGAAAAGGATGTAGGGTTTTTTTGTAGACCATAAATTAAACATGAGTCAACATCGTGAAGCAGTGGTCAAAACAGCCAATGCAATTCTAAATTGGATTAACAAGTGTCCACCTCAGGGAAGTCCTCCTCCTCCTCCTCCTCCTCCTCCTCTATTCTGCTTTGGTCAGACCACAGCGGAAATACTGTGTCCAGTTCTGGGCACCACAGTTCAAGAAGGATATTGACAAGCTAGAACAGGTTTAGAGGAGAGTGACCAAGTCTAGAAACAATGCCCTATGAAGAATGACCTAGGGAGCTGGATATATCTAGTTTAGAGAAGACTGGGGGGTAATGTGGTAGCCATGTTTAAATACCTGAAGGGATGTAATGTAGAAGATGGAGTGAGCTTGTTTTCTGCTGCTCCAGAGACTAGAATATGAACTAATGGTTTCAAGTTACAAAAAAAAGAGACTCTACCAAAACACGAGGAAGAACTTGTTTACTGTAATTGCTGTTCAACAGTGGAATAGATTGCCTTGGAGGGTGGTTAGACTCTCCTCCTTTGGAGATCTTTAAACTGAGATTGGATGGTCATCTTTGGGGATTGCTTTAGTTGTGTATTCCTGAATGGCAGGGGGCATGAACTAAACGGCCTTTGCAGCCCCTGCCAATGCTATATTCTATGTAACTCATTATCAGTCTTCTGAACATGTTAAACCAGTACCGTACCTCTCAAGTTATCTAATGTGAGGGGCCAACATTCCCTCCCTCCTGGTGTACCAGGGACTGTACCATATGTGTACCCATTGGCTACAATTGTTTCTTTCTTTCCTGGAAAATCATCATGGGCTGCCAATGGGTGATTCATGGACTACCACCAGCCCATAGACCACCACTTTCAGTAGTACTGCATTAAACAACTCTCACCTCCCCTCTCCCCCAGCACAATTCATGCCCTTACTCTTAGCAAGACAACTTTGTTGTATGTGAAAATATCAGTGCAGATGAAGGAATGCCATCAATGATTGCAGAAGTCAAGTGGTCTGTATGGTTCCCTTCAGAAATCTCAATTTGAACACACTGATGGCAGTACATGGAACAAAAGAACAATTTCAGGCTGCTCCACTGTTAGTAAAAATATCAAAAAATGCAGCTGGAAACATAGAACACATTGTTAACACTGTGGAATATGGATATTACATATTTTGTCGTTCATACATAAATAGTTGCAGAATTTAAAAAGACATGGAGCTTGGCATATTTTAGGCATGCACAAGGAACAAACACCATCTGGAGAAGGGATAAAGTAAGGGAGTGTCCCTGTGTGGTTGTTTTTCTAAAAAGCAGAGATATGGGAAAATCAGCACAACCATTCCAGATGGCTCTTTGACTAGGCTAAGGGAAATGGAATATTTGGAGGTTCTTTCCAGTTGCATCTAAGTATGTGCCAGTTAGCCACCAGTACCTTTGCTCTCTGTATTAATCATGAATTTGCATGATACTGTATGCTTTTATTCCCTATTAGGTATGTAATCATATTTGCCTTTTCTCCCTTTAATTCTTTTCTCCCTCCAAACTCCTTACCCCCAGTAACCTGCTTATAAAATGGGAACATTTTGCCACTCTTAAGTAGTGGCATTTTTGTACGGTGAATTTTTAGTGACAATATAATTGAATTAGAGAGTTACTACAATAATATTTTCTGAATAAACAATACTTTTCTAGGTGATTTTTCCCTCCTTCAGAATTAATGTTATCTTTCAGTATTACTTTTATTTTAAAAAGAGGGGAAACTTTGTTTCTCAAAGAGGGCAATACAGCTTCCAATGGAGGCCAAACCTTTAAAAGCAGGACAGGCTCACCAGCCCCGGCTCTCTGACTTTCCCATGGCTCTGCCTACCCCTAGCTTCAGCACATGTGTAAACCACCACCTCAACCATCTGTCCTTATCCCCCACTTAATTTACTTTAAAGAAATTGAATATGACAGGATCTGTTTCATGGAATGTGTAAAATGGCACAGACTGGCTAATGATGAGAGTTCTCTACTCATTTTTAATCAGAGCTTGCAAACATTAACTCTTTTTGGAGTGCACTATTTTCTCAAATAGGACTGACCACAAGCCACTGACACACTGCAGAAATAATGCAATTTGATACCACTTTAACTATCATGGCTCCACCCTATATAGTCCTGGGATTTTCAGTTTGTTGTGGTACGAGAGCTCTCTGGCAGAGGCAACTAAATACCTCACAAAACTGCAAATCCCAGAATCCCCTAACATTGAACCATGGCAGTTAAAGCGGTGTCAAACTGGATTATTTCTGCAATTTGGCAGCAGCTATGTTGGCTCCACTGATTTGTCTATAGTATCACTTGACTACGCTGTAGCTGCACCTCTAGAGGGACCTTTAGCCACCAGCGAGCTAAAAGACAAGGCTTTTTCACCCAAATAAATATTTGTATTCCCTATCTATCTATCTATGTTTTAAAAATAGCCATATTGCAATGTAAGAGATTATTGCAACTGAGCACAGGCACTGTTGTGAGTCTCAGAATGATCCTTGAGTGTTCCAATACATGTGGCCTGTGGGAAGTATATGGGTCACAGGGTCATCCCAGCCCTCCCCCCATTAAAAATTGGGGGGAGAGTTAGAAATGTACATTTGCTGCTTTGCTCTAACCCCCCCCCCCCAAATATCCTCAAACCCTGAAACTAAAGTAGGCTTCATATCACTTGGGCTGGTGTGGCCTGTGAGAATCTGTGGGGATGAAAACTGGCCCCTGGAGGATCAAAAGTTCCCTGCCCCTGCAGTAGAGGAATCACTACCCTCACTCTGATGAGCTTCATCTGCCTTTAATGACACCAGCACATTGGTCATTGTTATTTGTCCCCAACTTATTGTGATTCTATGAATGAGAGAAAGTTAAGATCCTCTGTCATCGGCTTCCTTGATCTAGTTTTGTAAACTTAGGGTGGTGGCTTCCTTGATGGAAGGTCTTCCTCTTTTTCAACTGCCTTCCACTTTACCAAGCATTATAATCTTTTCCAGTGAGTCACACTAACTCATGATATGTCCAAAATATGACAGCCTCAGTTTAATCATCTTCATTTCTAATGAGATTTCAGCCTTGATTTGCTCTGAAATTTTTCATTTCTTTTTAGCAGTCCATGGTATTGGCAGAATTCTCCTCCAGCATCACATCTCAAATGAATTGAGTCTCTTCCTGTCATATTTCACAATCATATATAGAAATTTGAAATATTATGGTATGGATGATTCTGATGTTGGTATTTAATGGTACATCTTTAATAATATGTCTTTTATATTTAATGAGACTTTATTTAATGGCATCAGGACATAACTAAATCTTATTGGCTATATAGTGTGGTGACATCACAACATTAAGGATATTTTCAGACACGGAAAAACAGCTTCTTGCCACGCAAGCAGCCTCCGGAACAGTATCGAGGCTGCTGCGTGGCAAGGGTCCATTTTGGATGATGCCGTTTCTCTCTCGGCATCGTCCGTGACTGTTGTGGCCAGCACTGGAGGCAGCCGCGCTATTTTTTACTCACGAAAGTTGTCCGTGAGTAAAAAATAGTGCAGCCGCCTCCAGTGCTGGCCGCAACAGTCATGGACGACGCCGAGAGAGAAACGGCGTCGTCCAAAATGGACCCTTCCCTTGCCGCGCAGCAGCCTCAATACTGTTCTGGAGGCTGCTTGCGCGGCAAGAAGCTGTTTTTCCGTGTCTGACAATGTCCTTAGTATCTGATCCCCTGTTACCCTAAGAGGTGGGGGTGGTTTGAGACCCACCCATGATATCAAACTCTAGATGGGGGAATTATTATTAGCTTAAATGGAAGGTTGCAAGAAGTGGTAATTTTGGGATCTTTTCACCTATGTATACCAGTACCAACTACAGAGAACTCCAAGTTAAAGTGAAATAAAATGTTCTTCTTGGAAATAACACAAAAAGCACTCATACATGCAATATACGCTCACAAGGCTCACACAAAGCTATCAAAGAGTAAGGCAGAAAGGTTAGATAGGGTGATAGTTACCAGTCTTCTTAAAATAATAATAATAATAATAATAATAATAATAATAATATGTATTTATACCCCGCCCCTCTGTTAAAACAATCGGGGCGGCTAGATGGGTTTCCCACCAAGTAAACAAAGGAAATCAAAACTTAGCTGATTGCTGTTAAAGGCTGGGAGATAGGAATTCATAGGTTTATGACAACCTTGCACTGCAGGACAGGAGGGGGTATGAGGTGAGATTTCCTTAGCAGTGGAGTTGGAAATGGTCACTTAATTGTTTGGTCAAATGACTCATTGCTGAGGTGCCCAAGAAGGGATTAGCACATACCTCCTTAATGGTTTTGTTTACTGGGGGCTTCTGCTCAATCTTGGTTTGGGCTTGCTTGCTCTAAGACACATTCCCAGGTCTTTGTAACCCCCACCTGACCTCTTTTTGCATCACCCCAGTCTATTCGACCCCTTCAAAGTGTCCAATATTTTCAATTATGAAATATTATAGAAAGGAGATAGTAGGGCATGCTAACACTCCGACTGACTGGGATCCTCTTACAAGGGACTTTATCACACTGCACTCTTACAGTGCTATGATTCTACTTTAGCTGCTCTGGTTGTCTCCTGTGGAATTCTGGGGTTTGTAGCTTAGTGAGGCCTAAGAGCTCTCTGGCTGAGAATGCTAAATGCCCCTCCATAAACTGCAAATCCCAAGATTCCACAGGAGGCAGCCAGAGCAGTTAAAGTGGAATAATAGCACTATGACAGTATAGTGTGATAATATCCAAGGCATGAAACAGAGAAGGATAAGAGAAGAAAAAGGTTACAGAGGCATCTTAGTGAGGAATCATGGGCTGTGGAAAGTTGTGAATAGCCATGGGAAAAGGGAGAATTAAGAGCTTCCATTTGCCCTTTCGAGGTAAAAATTGAACTTGAAGAACATTTGACTCAGTCCCATTAGCATGCTGTACCAGGTCTTTCCTCCAGCAACAGCTGCAGATCAGCATGAGGATCACCTGTTTGGCAGCATAATGCTTTCAGCAAGCTGATGTGTATTCAAGCTGCCTTAGTTAATAGCCATTAATATTCTATTTTATGTAGACTTTCAATCCAAACCTTTATGTGGACACATATTTCTCTAGGGTTTTTTGTTTGTGGGTGTGAGAGACTATCTGTTTCAGCTTTCCATGTGTGTCCTCATCATAAATCACCCCAGGTGGGAAAGCTGTCCTCACATTTCTTGCTCTCTCTTTCTCACTCAACAGCACATTCCCCTCGAAGTGGCAAAGTTAAAATAAGATGTTTTGTTCCAATTTAGTTTGATTATGTTCAGATCCAAAGCAGAAATGGTCAAAATTTCCCGCCTTCAGCAGTCTGTTTTGAGAAACTGGCACAAGGTGGGACATGGTCAGCTCCATTAAAAAAGAGACTACCATCTACCAGGAAGGACTTCTCAGAACAAGTTTAAATTTCTTCGTTTATATATTACATACAAAATCTGAATAAGACAAGGAACGCTAAAGTGTAGAACATCTATTTCTTACAAGCAGGAGGCTAGATTGATTGTGATATACCTGCTTAGAGCAGTTTCAGGTGGCATAGGTATGTACAAGCTTACTGAATGGGAGAAGTGGCAGTTTGGTTATGATTAATTAACTGATTTATTTATTATTAAAATATTTATATCCCACCCTCTATCCAGAGATCTCAGGGTGGGGTACAATGAAGCCAATCTGACGTACTAAAACAGTGTGAATAATTCAAATAACTTTAAAAGGCTAAAAACATATCAAAATTTAACAAGTTAGAAAGACAGATAAAAAGAGTTAAAATAACTTAAAATTAATTAAAACCCTATACATACAGTGTTTTAGTAAAATCAGTTGAACCCCAAAAGGTTTCAAACAATCACATTTTTACTTGGCGCCTGAACAGCAACAATGTTGGTGCCAATCAGGCCTCCAAGGGGAGGACATTCCATAATTGGAGTGCCACAGTAGGGAAGGCTCTCTTCCATATCCCCCAAAAGCATATTGACCTGACTAATGGGACACAGAGATGGGCCCATTCAGCAGACCCTAAACCTAAGCAGTTGCATATAGGTAGATACAAGTGGCCATTTGCATACCAGAATAAATATGCAAGAGGTGACAGAGGTTCCATTTGGTCACTGAGTGATTACATCTTTACCTATGGGTAGAGTCCATGCAGTGTCAATGCCTGACATTTCCATGTAGGGCTGGGAAAGGTTTATGTCTGAAACCCTGACTTGCTGCTATCAGCCAGTGTAGGCCAGTCTTTGCCAACTGAAAGCCCTTGGGAGGCATCTAATGATAACTCCGACTATCCACATCAAGCACAGCAATTGTAGCAAAAGACCAGCAGTGCAGTGGTAAATTTTGAAGACCAGACCCTCTTCATGACTTCCCTAAGCAACACCCCAAAAGGGAGTCAAGTCAGCAGGGTTGACCTATATAACTATAACTATATATATATATACATACCCAAACACACATTGCTAGCAATTTTCATCTTCATTAGGAAGTGGTCTTTAGAGAAGCTAGAAAGTCTTGCTAATTCAAGGTTTAAAACAGAGATAGCTCAAAATAATATATTATTACTCGGAAGTGGGGGGGGGACTTTTCCCATCCAGCAACTACAGGTATAAGGTAAATTCAAAAGGGAGTCCAAGGAGGTCACAGATTATGTCATTGTTCTATCTACCTATCTACCTACCTACCTATCTATTAAAGCAAAAATATAGCTATAACAATCTCTAACACAAAACCACTAAACAATCCAATTAAAACATTAATTACAACAGTTAAAAACATATTCAAAGCATAGCAAACAATATAGCATACACCATTAAATATCCTTCTGTCCCAATCAGTTAAAAGTTGAAGGCCTGTCAAAATAAAGAGGTCATTGCCTGCTGTCAGAGCAGACAGGGGCCAAGCAAGCCTCCAGTGGGAGGGAGTTCTTTATCCTAGGAGCAGCCAACTAAGAAGTCCTGAGACTTTGAGCCTGAGCCCTAGCTCCAGTGTGTGTGTGTGCGCGCACACATGTGTGTGTGCCTTCAAGTTGCCTGTCAACTTATGGCAACCCCATGAATTTCACAAAGTTTTCTTAGGAGATTATCAGATGGGGACAAAAATAGCATCCCTGTCTCACAATCTCCTCTTCCGTCCCCCTCCTATCCATCCCAGCACACTAATGAAAAGTTTCACACCTACCTTAACCGCACGTTGTCTATTCGCCGTGGCAGCCCAGAAGTGAATGGAGCTCTCACGGAGCTGCGTTCATTTCCTGGTTTGAAATCCCGGGCCATTCTCACGAGAGGACGAGCGCGCAGGAAATTCAAAGTTCAAAAGAAAAACACACTTTAAAAAGCAAAATCAAGCACCTAAACACAGTTTAAAAAATACAAGTAACCTGGAGAGGGTACAAAAAAGTGTGTCACTTACCTTGATCTCCCAATCGCACCTGGAAGTGTTTGGCATGGACCTCCCACTGACGCTGGCATCGCACCAGCATTCTGTTACAGAAACGGAACAAGCAATCAATTCATGGCTTAGCCTGTGAATAAAAAGGAGTGCTTGCAGAACAGGAGCAGCACAGGAGCATGACGACCTGGGGACATCGTCTGAAATGCAAGCCCTTCAGCCCTCTCCTGGCATCATTGTCATGCCATATTTACAGTGTCTGATAATCTCCTCTGGCAAGGAATACTCAGAGGTGGTCTTGCTAGTTCCTTCCTCTGAAATAAAGCCTATACCTGGTATTAATTGGTGGTCTCCCATCCAAGTACAGCCCTGCTTAGCTTCCAAGTTCAGATGGGATCTGGTGCCTTTAAGGCATTTAGGCAAGCTCTACTATACCACTGTCCAAACTATATAGAGGGGAATATGGCGAGGGAGTACTTTGTTTGGAGTAGCTTTTTTTCTTGTTACAACAGTGATGCCAGCTTTTTTTTCTTTCTGGAAAGGGTCCTGCCTCCTGAAAAGCTTTAAGGCAAACAGAAGTTAATGAGGCAAAATTTCTTCTAGCACTGCAGTGCATTGACAGAGAAAACCTGTTGTTTGATGCATTCTTGATGCAACCACCTATAATACAACTGGCAACACTACTGGCATTGTTGGTGCATGCTAGAAGTGTTTAGAGCTTAATAGTTTTCTGTTTCATAGCAAGCAGAAGTAGCATAGAAACGAATTCATTGAGAACAGAAAGGTTTTAAGAGCCAGTAAATGAAAAGGTACCATACCTGCTACCCAAGCAGTAACAAGTGGACATGAGGGAAATAAAGTTTGCCCAGAAATGGCACCACCACCGGGAAAGCTCTCATCCCAGTCTCCATCCACCATCCCTTATCCACTGGGGGCACCTGGAGAATTGCCTCCAATAATGACCTCAGGGTACAGGCATGCCATCATTTATGGTCCCGTCATAAATGGTTTCACCATTGGTGGCTTATGGTTTGAGCAGTGGAGATTCTCACCCTGCAATTTCAGAATAATCATGGACCATTCCTGGCTTGAATCCCACGAAGCTAGTTAAGGTCTGTTAAAAGACATGGTTGTGTTAGTCTGTATCAGCACAAAAGGATACAAAGGAATCCTGTGAGACTAATTTGCATCTGATGAAGTGGACTGTAGTCTATGAAAGCTTATGCTAGAAATGTCTTTTTCTCAGTCTCAGAAGGTACTATTGGATTCCTTTACATCTTTTTAAGGATTAAAGACGCTAAATAGAAACACAATGCCACATGATCTACTTCCTCCTTCCAGAGCAGTGCAAGTATGCCTACCTGCTCAGTAGTAAATTCCACTGGCTTCCATGAGCATGCTCTTAGGCATATAATTGCAACTTGAATACCTGAGGAAGTCATTCTTTGAGTGCCCCCTCCCCTTCAGAGGTTAGAACAGCCTTTCTCAACCTTTTTACCCTGGTGGATTCCTTGAAATAATTTTCAGATCTCAGGGAAACCATGCCTGAAAATTATTACAGGTATATCTACAGCTCAAAAAAAAATAAAAATAAAAAATACCCCCCACACATCTCAAATATCTCACAGAACCCCTAGCAACCTCTTGTGGAATCCTAGGGCTCCAGGGAAACCTGGTTGAGAAACCCTTGGTTAGAGGAACCATTGTCTGGACCTTTTCTGCAGTGGCACCCTGGTTGTGGAAGATGCTCCTCCAGAATGGTGTGCAGGTCACTAGAGTTAGTATCCACTGGAGCACTGGTTTGAGACAATGTTATTATCCTGTGATGATGACAGTTTGTTTTGTGTTGCTATTGTTTTGTTCATGCAAGTGGTATTGTTGTTTTTAAATGGTTGCGTATTTTATTGCCATGTTAACCATGCTGAACATTTAAAATAAATATTTTGAATAAGTATTGTGGGGTGGAATTTCATTTGATGGTTTCAAAAATAATGGCCAGAACGTATAGTCAAGACCAACTATACCTTCTGTATAGGCCAAATTACATCAGGGCCATAAGTCGGAAATGACTTGATGGCACACAACAACAACAAAATGTCATTAAATTCAGCGAGGCTTACCCCACGTAAATGGATATAGGATTATAGTTTATCTTGGAAGAAACCAACGACACTGATTTACTTCCAAGTAAACACATTAAACTACAGGACAGGTTAGCCACCCCCTTAAATCTGCTTTGGCTGCACCTGCACTGCAGAAATAATCCAGTTTGACTTTAACTGCCAGGGCTCCAACCTATGGAATCCTGGGATTTGTAGTTTGTTGTGGCACCAGAGCTCTGACAGAGAAGGCTAAATATCCCACAAAACCACAAATCCCAGAATGCAATCACATTGAGCCATGGCAGTTAAAGCCATGTCAAACTGGATTATTTCTGCAGTGTAGATGCAGCCTTTGACTCCAAATATCTGAAAAATCTGAACAATCCTCATAGGGTTGATTTCTCAAGTAGACTGTTTTACACCACATCCACTGAAGCCTAAACAGCAACGGTTCTTGTGTACAGAAGGAGAGGAGGCAGCATTCCTTCCAGATCAAGTAATCCCAAGCAAGCCATCCATCAAGCTAAAGAAGTCAAAGAGGGCAGGGTTTTTTTTTTGCTAAGAGCTTAAAGGGCTTTCAGAGCCGGGAACCTACCCGTTTACTGAGAAGTGAATCTTTCCGGACTTCCATGAGACTTGACTTCTCTCTAATAAGTGTGCATAGGATTGGAGCCAGGCAATTTTTGTCAATGGTTTTCATGAGGTCCCTCTGGGATACTTAATTCCTGCCTAAATAAGCTTGCCCAGGATCTTCCTGGTTGTTAGTTCCACACTGGTTGTTTTAAGGAAGCCCATGGAAAAATATATGCTCATATCTTTATTATATTGGATTACCTGTATGGATTATTTTGTTTTATTCTGCATTATCTGTATATGGGTTTTTTCCCCTTTCCTACTGCATTTTAGTATTTTATATATACAGTAGGACCCCTGTACCACTGATTCATTATCCACTGTTTCAGTTTCAGCTCAGCTACCATAGAGTCTTCCTAGAAAATGCATCCTCTCTAGCCATTTTCTAGGTCCTCCAAGGCAACTCTATAGTATTTTAAAATGCATCCTCTCTAGCCATTTCCTAGGTCCTCCAAGGCAACTCTATAGTCCCATTATTTTCAATGGTGTTTGCTATTATCCATGGATTTCATTATCCATGGTGGAGCCTGGAACTAATTCCCAGTGGATATGGGGGTCCTACTGTATTATTTGAATAGTTACAATTGTTTTATTCTGTACTTCTGTAAAGTGCAATGTACATGGATGGCACTATATAAATAAACAATAAGAAGAATTGAAGAGCACCTCACAGGCCGGTCTCCCCAACTGCAAGAGAACTTGAGGGCAATGTTGGTGGGAGGTTGTGGTCTGTCCTCCCATATTCAAGGGATTTTTTGGGGGGGGGTAGGGATTTTTTTACTGAAATAAAACCATTCTACAAAATAATACATCCAACCGCAAAAGGCTGTAACAATAACGCAATTCCCCTCCTCAATCTCTTTACTTACTAATAGAAAAATAAACTATCCTCACACTACTACATTTTCCCTTTTAATCGAAATACACTATAACCACTCTCTTTTCTTTTGCTTATATTTACAACACCTTTATACTGTACTAAAATTAGAAGTTATAGATTGCAACTATACATATTTGGAAAAGAAAATAATAATATTACAACAACAATAAAATATTTAAAGATATCCCTTAAGTTATTGCTGGGGTTGTCTCATTAAACCAGGGCCAAAACTTTCTCCAAGGATGGTTTGGCAATTTTTCTTTTTCAGTCAATGATAAATTTTCAATTACGTTTTTAACATAACATAAAGTGGTCCCTTCATATTTGCTGGGGTTTTGTTCCAGGCACCCCCCCCCCCAACCGTTGATACCAAAATCTGTGAATACTCAAGTCCCATTATATGTAGTGGCATAGCAAAATGGTGTCCCTTATATAAGATGGCAAAATCAAGGTTTGCTTTTGGGATTATTATTTTTTTAAAAGACTATTTTCAAGGCGTGAATACTTAAACCCGTGGATACCAAACCCGTGGATACGGAGGGACCACTGTAATAAGCAGTGCCCTTGGCATCCAGTTATGTTAGAGAAGGGGGTGAGAAAGCCTAGTTGCCTTCGGGGCTGGCAAGCGCGGGGCTTGAGGGTGTCTTGGCAAAGAGCTTGGCGCGGTGCTGGGCAGGAGGCGCCGCCCGCGGCCCCTTTAAGGCTCAGGCAAGGCTGGGAGCCCCCGTCCCAAGCAAGCCGCGGTGTGGCAGGCAAGGATGCGAGAGCGCGCGCCTTAGAGCCCTCGGGAGCGCGCTCCCCGGGATTCCAGAGGGAAAGAGGGAGCGCGAGAAGAGCGAGGGAAGAAGCGCGCGCGCCTGTGTGTCTGTGCGCGCGCGAGAGAGATTGAGCGAGGGAGGGAGGGGAGAGAAGAGGCGGGAGTTTGGAGCAGGAGCCGGGCGCTCGCTCAGCGAACCGACCCCCCCCCCTTTGCTTTTGCGGCCCTAAAGGGAGGAAGAAACAGGGGAGGGAGGAGAGTAGCAAACAGAGAGCGCGAGGGAGGGAGGGAGCAAGGAAGAAGCGCCCAGCTGGGGTCCCTCAGCCCCAGCGGCGGCCCAGGCAGGCGTAACTGCTGCCTGTTTGATATATATATATATATATTGTAGCCGGGCTCGGCCTGCGCTTTTTTCCCCCTGGAGAGGAAAGACTTCCTCTTTCCCCTTCCGGCTTTTGCCTCCTCAGGGGAGCCGCTTGTGGAGGAGGTTTCCTGGGAGAAGCGGGTGGAGGGGAGGGGACAATAGACCTGCCCGTTTGACTAGCCTCAGGGGTGAGTGGTTCCTTGCCCGCTTTTTCCCCTCTTCTTCTTCTTCTTCCTTTCCCAAACTCCCCCCTCTCTCTCGGGGCTTGGCTCCTGGTGTGGGGCGTGTGAGCCAGGTGGCCTCCTCCTTCACCTCTCTTCCCGCCACCCTTTCCGTGGCTGTGGCGGGGTTGAGGCGACGACCGTCCCCAAAGTCGAGGCTTTAAGCCTCCGAGGCGCCCCAGCCCGCCGCCTCCATCCCTTCCCTTTCCCCTGGGCGAGTGTGTGGATGACCTTTGTTACAGTGCTCCAAGACCAGGGCTGCTTGGTTTAGCGCCTCTAGGCCTCTCGCTCTCTCTTTCTTCCTTCCTTCCTTTCCTGCTTGCCCTCCTTTCCCAACCTCTCTCCCCCTTCCTGCCTTCTCAGCCTCCACCATTCCCAGCAACGAAAACACCTGCTGCTGAGAGCAACCTCCACTTTTCCTTTCTCCCACCTCCTCCCAATGGAACGCTTGGGGTTTGTTTTTTAAAGTTTAGCAGCTTTCAATAGTTTATTTACTCCTGGCCCCCTGCTCTGGCAAAGGCTGTTCCCAGCTCTTCTGAATATTCCTGGGTTGTTTTTTTTTTAAGTATTAATTAAAAAAAAGAAAGTTCCCCAATATTCAAACTGTTTGATTGGATGAGATGAAAGTGACAGTGTGTTTTGGAAAGACGGGGATTGTGGTTCCCTGTAAGGATGGACAGATCCGGGTTAGAGACTTGACCCATCAGGCTCTCCAGAGGTACCTGAGAACCAAAGAAAAGGTAAGGCGCTGGCTTCCCTTGTAACACAGTACACAAAGTCACCTGGTGCGACTCCTACGTGCAAGGTGATCGGGTGCATCTTTGCGTTGTTTATATTTATAGTGTGAAGGGGAACATATTGTGAGGAGCGGAATGGCCTTTTTATGTAAATGGTAGACTGCTGTCAAAAATGACACTACAGAGAATAAACTGAGAGATGAGATTGTGATGTTCCCTTGTCAGTTTCTCCTACAGAAGTGTTGTTTGTTTGTATACTTTTTTTTCCCAAAAAAGAAGGAAACTCTAGTGTCTGTGTGTGGCTGATGTACTTTTAAGGATTACTGTTAGGCTCAGGCAGCAGGGGTAGATGTGGAACCCTTGGACTGATGTTTAACCAGGTGTCTTTTAAAGGTCCTGCCCAGCCAGTAAAGACAAGAGGTTGGAGAAATAACTCTGAATGGCACTTCCATATACTTCTGTATCAGTTGTTGCAGCTGGACAGTTAGATTTGCAGTTCTGCTTTCTTTACCACATAAAAGTATCTTGATTTAAATGTGCTGTGCTACCAAATTCAATGTTAACTGGGCTATTTTTCTTCTTTCTTTCTAAGCTAAATGCCAGAAGTGCCAAAGGCTCCTACACTGAAGAACCCTATGAAAGGCATAAGATCTACAACACTACTATTTCCTGTTACTTCCTAGCATCCCTGTTACTTCACTGTTACTTCCTAGCATCCCATGGGCTGGAGCATCCATTACAGTTGCCAAAGTGATGCCATCAAACCCAACCTGCAACATCTAAGAGCACTTAGGATTGGCCATCCCATTTTCAGCCTTTATACTGTTAAGCCACCTTCCTGGCAGCTGCTGAAGGAGGTATGGAGAGGAGGCTAGAAATGGTATAGCTGAGCTCCATATGCTTTTAAATGTTCTGGGCTGGGCAAGGACATCTCACTATGGGGAGTCTGTTGTCCATGGTTATCCTTGTGGCAACAGGAACATGCTCTAGCCTTATGATGATTTCTCCTTTAATTCTTGGAAAGTCTTTGCCCCAGGGCCCAAAGAGTGGTTAAACTGTTGCCACTAGTTCTTTCTTTACTTCCTACAATCCTGGTATGCCCAGCAATACAAATCTGGCTGTAAAATGAACAAGGCTGTGTTGCTGGAGTGTAAACCTGCCTGTTCTGGGGGTGAGATTGGGAGTGAAACACAAGACTCCAGAGAGGTGGCACCAGCCCAAATTCCCCCAATGCTGTCACTAGATAGGGCAGAGTATATACAGGAAATATGTGTGCTATATAGTTTATTATACAGTATTTAGTGATGATAAAGTCATTTAATAACCATGAAAACCATGAAAATTTTATAATTTCAGGAAATTATGAATAATCATAGTATTGATAATCATGATTTATGATTATCAAAACTGAGATCAGAAATGATTAAACCTACACAATTCAAACAAAAATCATTTATTATGCTAATTACTGAATAGCCTAATGCTTAAACAGGTAACCTACTTGCATAATTTTGTTGTGTTGATTTTGGCAGACATCAATGAAGTCATCAAAAGGAAATTTCTTACCATGCTTGATTTCTGCTGAGACCTTTCTGGCCGCATAGCAGGTTATAGACAACTCATTACCAGATTAATGTAACTGAAGATACACTTTGCCTATGCAAAGAATTGTTGTTGTTGTGTGCCTTCAAGTCATGTCTGGCTTATGGCAACTGTAAGGCAAACCTGTCACAAGGTTTTCTGAGGCTGAATGTGTGATTTGCTCAAGGTCACCCAGTGGGTTTTCATGGCCAAGTGGGTATTCAAACCCTAGTTTCCAGACTAGTAGGCCAACACTCAAACAACTGTGCCACACTGACTCCATATGCAAAGAATATTGGGATGGAAATTGTTATTCTTTTTTTTTTTTAATATTTATATTCAGCTGTTGCACTCTTGCTCTCTCTGTCTCTCTTGCTGAAAGCCATACTGAAAGCTTGTTCTTCTTCCCTCCCTCCCAGGGTTGTTGCTTCACTTAGTTTATAAAATGAGGCATTTTCTTCAGCTTGGTACTTCCCAGTCTAAGTGCAAACTTGTCAGTTCTCCTTTCCACTATGTATATTTTCTCTCACAGCGCAAACATATTTGGGACAAAGTCCAAAAGTTAAACTAAAAATGATGTGTGTTTCCATACAGATGGCACCAGCTCCTACAAATCAAAATATTATATTGTGCAGCTATTCTGTCCTGACCACAGTAATGCATTTATTACCTGAAATAAGAAAAAAAAAATACTGGCAAAATGGTGGGAAAATGTGGGGGGGGGATTACAAATGGAAGATGTTATCTGCAGACTGTATAAAAATTTGTGACTGGGGAGGGCAACAGTATAATAAAACTTTGCCTGTACACACAAAGAGTTGGCTGATCTACCCACCCGCCTGTCAGAACAAAGTCTACAGTCATGATGCTTACCAACTTGCACAGCAAATAATTTCTGATAACCAGTTTTGCCAGGCTATATATTATGGTGTACACAAATTTGTAGTCCTCGACCAACCAATTCATCTGCAGGATATTCTAGGAAAAGAGTTCCTATTTAACTCTGTAAGCCAGGAGTGGGAGGCACACAGCTTTCCATGCGTTCTTGGACAGCAATGCCAAATGTTCCCTTACCATTAGCTATGCTGCCTAGGGCTGCTGGGAGCTGTAGTCTGTATGGCTCCTTTCCATGGTGTAAAGCCACTGTCCTGAGCATGCAAGGTGTATGATAGGGTGGGCAGTATTGCCTAGGTGAGAACAGCAACATGGACCAGACAGTTATGAAAACTCAACACAATTTAGTTTTCAGTTTGTTGGGAAAATGGAGGAAAAATAGACAAGGAAAACTTAACAAGTACAACTTAATAAAAATTATCCCTGGTTTCACCTAGGTTTGGGACTGCTCTGGCTCCTGAAATTTATGTAGCACTGACTGCACATATTGTGCAGTTAGATGAGATACTTTTGCTGGCTTGCCTCTTGAAGAGGCAGAATGCAACAGGCACAACCTTGTTTGTCCACTGACCTTAGGCAATATGAATGAGTATACTGGGACACTCAACACGGATTTGCCCCTTTTACTTGCACCTCTGGTCAAACTTTGGGGAAAGGTAAATGTGGATCTTTGAGAATGTTAAGAAAATCTTAGCCAGTCATATCAGGTGTCTCTTGGGTTTGACAGGCAGTGTTTTGTAATGTAGCACAAAGAGAAGACATTCTCATCCCCTCCTCTGAGATGTGCCCTTTACAATGTGGAGCATCCTAAACAATGTTTTTTTGGGGGGTCAGGTTAAACTTCACCCTGTGGTGTTCTTACCCTGTTCCTACCCTGTCTTCTGTGGCAACTGTTGGAATTCAGAGAAGATAGACCTAAGTCATGGCATATGCAACGAGCACATAAATCCACTGGTGGTGCCTGGCATTGGCAGCCTAGGGTCAGGCACAGCTCTTCTCTGGAAACCTGCTCCTGCTCTGTAGCATCTTGTGTACAGTTATCTTAAGTACTTCTTTACTCCCCTGCCCCCATGCTTGGAATTAAGCTGAAAGCTGCATGTAGTTTGTGTGTTGTTTGTAGCATGCTTTAAACCAGGTTTGGGCCACATGTGACCCTCAGATGTTGCTTTACTACAGTTCCCAATATCCCTCACTATTGACTGGGCTGGGCTGATGGAAGTTGCACTCTAACAACATCTGGAAGAGTCAACAAGATACCCCTCCTTGCTTTACAGCAAAAGGGCCACTGTACTGTAGGTTACTAGTTATAATTAGCAGATAGCCCCTTTTCTTGTTAGAATAATGTGAAGCATCCCCACCTTAGCCAGGTTTCATTTGTGCAATGGAGAGTACAGGTATTTCTTCTTTGGGAGAGATGACAGTTTAGTGCTGTAGCATAGATTTCAAAGAGAATCTTAACATTCAGTGAGGGCTATCTGTAGATGAAAGGATCACTTGTGTCAGAGCTGGGAGGATCTCTGCTCAATGCTTCCTTGGTACCACCAGTTAAAGTAGGTAACAGTGGGCTGATAGACCAGACAGTTTCAAATATTCATCTTCTAGCCACACTTAAGAGTAGAAGCAATTTCACAATCTGAAAACAAGTGAGAAAATGAGAACTGGTAGATGAGAAACCCAGAGATTTGTGAGGTTTTATACTTCCTTTTGGCTCTAACTGACTTTGCCTATATGATATGTAAGGGCTTGTCTAGATGGTGAAAATATTCCTCATAGAATTCATAGAAAATATTCCTCATAGAATCCTCATAGAATCCTTTTGTCCCAATGAGATCCTGCAGTGATTCATCTTATTCGGAAGGAGAGAGGCAAAAAACTCCTTTTACTGCAGGAGAAAAGCATTCACGGCTTTTCCCGTATTCTTTTAAATAATGTGAGGAAATGTGCATTAGCACTCATTAGGACAACTGATTCAATTTGCTACGCACTTCCAAGAGGGTGGAACTGGGGATCTGATTGGTCAGACATACATAGGGGATGGGTTTTGGAACTAGTGATCCTGCACTTTTCTGGTTGTGAAAAGAGAAGGAGGTATCATTTGAAGGTTTTAAGCCGAAGGTCAAAGAGGGTGAATGGTAGCTTGAGACTAAGCGCTGTCTCAGGTGATCTACAGTCATGATGAATCCGTCAGACCCCTAGGAATTGTGGGGTCCTCCCAGCCTCAGGAAAGTTGCGGGATTAAAGAGGCTTGTCAGGGATCTGAAGATTCTCCCTCAATGTGGTCAGGAAAAGAAGTTTCCGACAGCTAAAAGAGGGAGGCAAAGGGTCAGAGAGCAGCCATGGACTCAAGCCTCACCTGCTTTTTTTTTTTTTTTAATACAAAGCAATGACAACAAAGCAATTCAAGGAAAATCCACAGTCTCTTAGAATATCCTCTTTTTCTACAGAAATATAGCAGCAGTTAGGAGATCAATTGAACTTGCTGTCTTACCTAAAATGAAGTGAAGGGAGGGTGAATTTAAGAATAAACATTCAAATGATAGTAAACATTCGAATGATACCCCCTTCCCTTTTAGTGGCTTGAAGAAAGCTTTAGCAATTCCATCTAGTGAATGCTTGTTGGTTACTTTGTTTCACAGACAGCTAGCTACATTTGTAGCTCATTGAAAACAAAACTTAAACTAAGGGAGGTGAGCTCAAGAGGAAACATTTGAATGATATTAAACGTTTGAAATACAGTATACCCCCTTCCCTTTTTGCCGAAAGACTGTGGAGACAAATGAACACTGCTGCAAATCTGCAATAATGTGCTGGAATGAGCACCATTTCATCTTGTCTAGATGAGCCCTAAGTTGCAAGTACTCCTCAATCCTACATTGTCCCTGGACCTTCAGGTGGCTGTAGTAGCAAAGGAGCACTGTTTGCACAGTTGTGCTTAGTGTGATAGCTGCAGGTTTTCTTGAGCTGTCCTGATATGGCAACAGCGATCCATTTCTGTGTTACATCATGCTTAGGAGACTCCAGCATACTCAGTATCTGAAAGCTTTAAGTTGGTGCAAAAAGCAGCAGCAAAGCTACTAACTAGTATGTAGTATTGAGATTTTAATTACCTTGGTATAAAAAGATCCAGAGTGATTGCCAATTGTTTTTTTGGGTTCAGTAGAAAGTGCTGGTTGTATATTTTAAAGTACTAAATGACTTAGAGCTTGTCTGTCTAAGGGACTGACTACCTTGATATAAACATGTCTAGTTGTTTAGATATCCAAGTAAAGCTCTTTTGAGGAATTTGTCCACATAATGTTTTACTGTATTAATATTTTAATGGGTTGATAGTAGAGTTTTTAATATGATTTTAAATTTTTTTAGATTTATTATGCAGAATCCTGATGGCTTTGTAGCACAAAGGACATTTATCATAGCACTATTGGTATAATGTTGGCCTCTGTCCGGTTCATTCTTTCATTTAATTAGTCCAAAACCATAGCTTTAAAATGATTACCTGTGGCAGAAGGTTGGACTAATGACCTTTAGAGTCCTTTCCAACTCAAATCATTTTATGTGGAGTATGTAGGCTGCATAATGGGCACTTGCGGATGACACTGGTTGCTGGTACCATAAAAATATTGCCTTTATTTATTTATTTATTTAATAGTCTGCATTTGTCCCAAAATGGGATCCAACGTGGCTCACAAAAACATCAAAGAAAATGCATCATACAATTTAAAACAATTAAGATCATAACAATCTAAACATTTAAAATTATATAAAACATATAAAGGTTAAAAAATAAAAACACACCCCAATAAAAAGCCTCTGTGAGCGCAGCTATGTACTAAAAGCCTGCTTGAATAAGAACGACTTTGCCTACCTGCAAAAGGAAATCAGGGAGGGGGCCAGCCTAGCCTCCTGTGGGAGGGAGTTCCAGAGGGTAGGATCAGCCACAGAGAAGGCTCTTCTTGTGCTCTCACCAAGAGTGTCTGTGATAGTTGTGGGACTTGAAAGAAATTCATCTCCTGAAGATCTTAGAACCCTTGCAGGTTTGTATGGGGAGATACAGTCTTTCAGATAGTCTGGACCCAAGCCACTTTGAATTGTACCTGGAAATGAACTGGAAGCCAGTGTAGCGGTTTTAACAAGGAAGTTATATTGTGTCTGTTAGAGCTGTGACTCTTTAGGAGCTGCAGTTCCTCAGCATTTTGGTGCTTAAGTGAACATGGAAATCCCTTCATGTTAAACTGAAAGGTGTTATTTATTTATTTATTTACTTATTTTGTTATGGAAAGAGGTGTTTGTTCTGGTCTAGCATGACTGCTCTTAAGTGAAATAAAGTAAAGACTGGAAGATTATGAATTTGCAAAGCAGAGGGTCTCCAACCTCTTTTGGTCTGTGTGCACATTAGGCATTTTAAAGAAGTGGCTGTCATTGGGTGATGAGCAATCACAATCCCTCCCTCCTTCCCTGTTTTATCTCTTTGTGTATTGTGTCACACACAAAGACAGATAACATACACAGAGATGGGAAAGAGAGAGAACCTATATCCAGAGCATTGCGCACCCAGTGCAAGTGAATGGAGAAAATTCTTAATTTATTTGGTGTGTGAGAGAAGGAAGCCGTGCTTCTCAAAAAGGATGGAAGTCTACCTGTCCTTACATAGAACCCTGATATTCATCAGAGATGGGGAAAGTGTGGCCTGTGGACTACACGAGGTCCAGTTTTGTGGCCCTGAAGCCCCCCATTTGCAATCTTTTGGCAAAATAAAGTGGTCCAAAATGTCTCAAAATTACCACCAAACATGGCAGTTTTGTCCTCAAGTCCCCCATGCTCAAAACCCAGTGTGCAATGCCTCCATCCTCAATTGGCCAAAACAGAAACTGGAAGCGACCCTTGGTATCTGCTGGGGTTTGGTGCTCCACATAGATACCAAAATCTGTGGATGCTCAAGTCCCATTATATACAATGGTGTAGTAAAATGTCATCCCTTATATAAAATGGCAAAATCAAAGTTTGCTTATTGGGAAAATATATATATATATATATACAGTATGTATGTGTGTGTGTATATATATATATATATATATATATATATATATTAGAAGGAGGGATATTTTCAAATCATGGATGCTGGAATCCATGGCTGCAGAATCCGTGGATGTAGAATCCGTGGATATGGTGGGCCAATTGTATGTCAGTTCCAGTTATGTCAAGAGTGCTGGTGAAGCCCCCACAAGGGATGCAGGGGTAATATGGCCTTTGCTCCCTCTGCTGCTTGCAGTGTTGGTTTCTCTCCGTGTGCAAGTGAGTGAATATGTTGGCAAGATCACTCTTGCACTTGATAAACAAAGTGTGCTGGCAAAAGCCAAAGCCTTGCTGTCCAAAGAATGCTTGGCAGAGGAAGGGCTCTAGCACACTCTTTCTTTTGTTCTTTGGCATTGGTTCTTTGGCCTCCCCTCTGCACATCAATAGGGAAACTGCTGCATTCGCTTGCATGAGGGTGAGGAGTAGTGGAGGCAGCAAGAGTCTGGCGGGTGCCTTGGCACAGCCTCACAGGGGAAATGGCACCTGTGGAATAAAAGAGCAATTGTGTTGATAAAGTGTTACCATGCACTTAGTATTTGCTTAAATTGGAGGAGGGAATCATGTGGCCCTGCAGATGCTGTGGACTGCAAGTCCCAGGAGCCCTAACCAGAATGGCCAGTGCTGGAAATTGTAGTCCAGCAACATCTGGCGGGCTGCATGATTCCTGTCTGTGTTGTAAATGGCCTTTAGAGGTCTTGTTTTATCAAATAATTTGTTTGCACTTGTTTGGCCTCTGTGTGTTGTGAACTATAAATTATATATCTGTTCTGTGCATAGTGATGTCTGTGCTGCTTTTCAGTTTTTGAAGGCTTTAAAAACTTTTTTGAACTTTCCTTTACAGTTCTAGTATTATCAATATGTCTTATATTTTTCAATGAGCAACCTGCGAAAGAAATAAGGGTCTGGAAAGGCTTGCATTGTCTTTTTGCTGGAAGAAATATGTAGTTGAGGAAATGTGTTTCTTATTATTGTAGAATTGTATGTATTGTCCAGTTTAGCAGTTTTTAATGGCTGCAAATTAATATCTGTAAAAAGAATCTAGGATGAATCTGAGTTTTGTGTGAGGAAAGTTTCAAGTCAATAATTAAATTTTATTCCTGAACAGTGTTTTCAGAGAGGAAAAGATGAGGAGTCAGCTTCTTCCGCTTTTGATAAATGGCTTGTGTTATTAGTATGTAGCATCTAAAGTGTTGGGTTGTTTATCTTGTCCTAAATTGACACTGGTAATTACTATGGTAAAGTAAACAATCAACTTCTTCAGTTTGCTTCATAAGAAACTATGAAGTTACAGATTCCAAAGCAAACATTCCACAGACCTGAGGATTTTAAGGCACATTTCTAGTATATATTTTCTGCAGACAGATCATTTAGCATAATACAGATAGGCTGACCTTTCTTTTGTCTTCTCATAAGTTCTACATGAGACAAGAAATTTAAAAATAGAAAATTTACATTTAAAAGAAACCTCATATCATATACAGCAAACATAAGTGAATTGTTTTTTGTTCTTAAATTTGAGGCCCATAACATCGACCAGGAATTGATGGACCAGATTTGCCCTCTTGAACTACTTTGCCTATTCTCTGCTACCTCTCTGCCAAATTTTTAATTAAAGTGTGATAAGATGTTCTCAGCATGTATGTACAAAACAGAAACACTACTTCTGTTATGGAGCTTGACTACTTATGAGTAGTGATAGATTCAGTTTGGTGAGTCAAGATACTCTTTTGCCCCAGGACCACTGTCTGGAGTGTCAAGTGATCTCTAAGAAAACTGAGATGAGTCATCCCTGATAGAAATTAATCCCAGGAGGTCTTTAATAGATAAGATTAGTGGCTGTAATTCTGCAGAAAGCGTGTTGTACTCTGAGGCATTTTACCCACTATAAAGCATCTTTAAATGACAGGTCACATTTTCATCCCTTTGAGGCTAATATAAGATCCTCATTGCTCACTTTGCTGAATACAAAGTAATTATTTAAAAAACGGAAACTGGAATGCACATCTAATTTTTAGGGGTAGTATATTTGAATTAAATGTACAGTACTTAAATTTAATATAATATATATGGAAAGTTTTAAAACCTGTTTTCAGTTCCCTTCTCTCTCCTTTTTGTATTTTTTTACATGTTCAATAATAGCTGATCTTTATGCCATGTGTTATTTTGTGTGTATGTGTTAAATGTACCTACCTAGGACACACAGAAACTCTGTCATCTAGCACACAGGTGTGTGTGTGTGGTTCAGCAGAACTACATGTGGAAAGGACCTTGGGATTATTGTTAATAATAAGTTGAACATGAGCCAGCAGCGTGATACTGCAGGAAAGAAGTCAAATGCTATTCTAGTCTGAATTAATATAAGCATGGCTTCCAAGCTGAGGGAAGTAATAATGACTCTATATTCTGTGCTGGTCAGGCCTCATCAGGAGTACTGTGTTCAGTTCTGGGTGCCTCATTTTAAGAAGGATATAGACAAGTTGGAATTAGTTCAGAGAAGGACAACAAGGATGATAAGACATATGGGGAATAAAACATATGAGGAGAGTTTGAAGGAGCTGGGCATGTTCAGCTTGGTGAGGAGAAGACTGAGGGGTGACATGGTTGTACTCTTTAAATACATCAAAGGCTGTCACAGAGGGGAGGGGCTGTCCCAGACCAGGTCTAATGGTTTGAAGTTACAGGAGGGTATATTTCATTGAACGTTAGAAGGAACTTCTGGACAGTGAGAGTGGCTAGCAATAGAATCAATTGCCTAGATTTTGGGTGAGGTCTCCTTCTCTGGTTGCCTTCAAAAAGAGGCTGGACTGTTACCTTCTGGGGATGTTCTAGCTGGAGATCCTATGTTTAGTAGGGGGTTGGATATGATGACCCATAGGACCCCTTCCAGTTCTATGATTCTAGGACAGTGGTTCCCAATCTTTTGTCCCTCAGGTATTTTGGATTTCAACTCCCAGAAGCCCCAGCCAGCTTGTCCAATGGTCAGGAATTCTGGGAGCTAAAGTCCAAAACATCTGGAGGACCAAAGATTGGGAATCACTGTTCTAAGAGTTACACCCTTTGCCCTCTCCAACCTTCCCAACACTTTCTGTGAGGGAGGTCCTACAACAGAATGTTGCAGTGTGGTAGTATGGATTTGGGTTCCTGCCACTCACTCCTCTTCATTCAGTTCTAACCTTTAAATGTGGTGTTGTTATGAGTGTTCTATAAGAATACTAGTCTCTGTGAAGGCATCAGTACTGCACACTCTTCATAAATTTCTTTCCATAGAGACAATAATGTAGCCCTCTTTAAAAAAAAAACACAGAGATGTTCACAGGTTATTATCTGCAGTTGTATGTGGCATAAAAAGGCATACAGCAAAAGTTTGAAATGCAAGATTTTAAACTACATGGGGGGACTGCTGTGGTCTTTGGTTAAATACAGATTTAGATGGCTTGGAGGAGGATCATGGCCAATGTTATAGAAGGGAAACCACCTTACCTATTTAGAGGATGGCTTATTGGTGTTGCCAATTATAAATTGTTTGGGGAAGGTTTTAGAAAATGGCAATGTTTTTGATAAAGGTGCATGACCATATAAAAATAGGAAAGGTAAACATTCCATTTATCTATATACCTGAATGTATCTGTTTTGTATGTGTAGGGAGCTAGACCTTGGAGACTGTATCCTCCCTGATGAGGCCTCAAGCAAGGAAACACACTTCTTCCAGATGGCTGTTGATCAGGCTCTGTGTCCCTGCATTGTTGATTTGTTGATTACTGTCCTTAATTGATTGTTAGTACTTTTTTTTAAAAAAAAGTCCTTCTGGGAGCTTTTTAACAAAACTTATTAGGAGTGAGTGACCTCTAAGAGTTAACCAAAATGTTTCACAAACAGGTTAAACCAATAATTGTGAAACCGGTTTCTTCCAGGTGTTTTGAACTTAACTCCCAGATGCATTAGCTAGCTTGTCAAGTGGCAAGGGATTCTGGGAGCTGAAGCCCAAAATGTATGGAGGACAAAACAATGAGAACAACTAGGTTTGTTTGACTTAAACCAGTATACAGTTGTCCCTTCACATTCGCTGGGGTTTGGTTCCAGGACTCCGCGTGGATACCAAAATCCGTGAATACTCAAGTCCCATTATATGCAAAATGGGTGGCAAAATCAAGGTTTGCTTTTTGGATAATTATTTTTTTAAGAACATTTTCAAGCCGTGAATACTTAAATTCATGGATACCAGTGGATACGGAGGGACAACTGTAGTTTTGCATGTAACCAAGGTGAGTCTAACAGACTCATATCTTTCCTGAGACTAAAGTTTTCTTTACTTTGAAGTCCTTATCTCTCATATTCTAATCTCAAACAATCAGACACTTTGTATTCATGACTTAGGTTTTTAAAAAAGGAACAAGAGTTGCTCTACAACCTGTAATCCAATTAGTGAGACTTCATGCATCCAGCAGAGTTAATGCTGCATGGATGTAGTTCGTAACTGATTTTGTAAGCATTTAACGGAAACTAAGGTGATTAACAGTAGTTAACAACATGGATTTTCAAAAACAAATGCTGGAACAACCTAGTTCTCTCTCCCTCTCTTTCTCTCTCCCTCTCTTTCTCTCTGTGGCAAAGTAACTGGTTTTCAGAAGGAATGCAAATCACTTAATTGTTCTCAAGCAGCAGGTAGTAAGTGGTGTCCTGACACCATTCTATGTACAGAAAGTTAAGTAATGACTTGGGTAAGAGTGTATGTGTGAGAAATTGAATATTAGAGAAATGATCTGGATAATGAGAGTATTTTTCTGAAGAAAGATGATGATAATGTAAAGTAGGACAGAATAAACATTCTCAGAATAAATGGCATATTTTAGATGTAAGGGGCAATATTCTTACACGGAGAATCAGCACCCCAGTGATGTGAAGGACATACTGACTTCCCACAGAAATTACAGTCCATCTGCAATCTTCCAGGGAATACCATCTTAGCCACCATGGATGTGGAATCCCTATATACCAGCATCCCACACAAGGATGGACTACAAATAGTCAGAAACATCATTCCACATGGGACCATAGCAGATCTAGCCATCAAGGTCTGCTGCAGCTACTTTACTTTTGGTAGTAACATATACCTTCAAGTCGACAGTATTGTCATGGGCACACGCATGGCACCGCAGTATACTATCATCTTCATGGCTGACGTAGAACAACACTTCCTTAATTTCTGCACCCAGAAACCTCTCCTTTACATTGATGATATCTTCATAATTTGGACTCATGGAGAAGACTCACTGAAGAATTTCTACAGCTTCCACCCCATCATCAGTCTCAGCCTAGAATCACCTACAGAACAAGTCCATTTTCTGGGCACCACTGTACAGCTCCACAGTGGACACCTGAGCATCGCACTATATCGCAAACCCACTGACCACTACGCATATTTACATGCCTCCAGTTTTCACCCTGAACACACTACCAACACACTCCACCAGAATTTCTATAGCTTCCACCCCATCATCAGTCTCAGCCTAGAACTACCTACAGAACAAGTCCATTTTCTGGGCACCACTGTACAGCTCCACAGTGGACACCTGAGCATCACACTATATCGCAAACCCACTGACCACTACACATACTTACATGCCTCCAATTTCCATCCTGAACACACTACCAAAGCCAAAGTTTACAGCCAAGCCCTCTGATACAATCACATCTGCTCAGACCCCAAGACAGGGATGCCAAAGTGATGGAATTACAACAAGAATTTCTCAAGCTACAGTACCCACCATATGAAGTAACACCCCCCCACACACAAAATCCAACAGAGCAAGTCTTGTACCCAGGACTAATCTATTACAGAACAGGCTAAAGACAGGAAAGGGCGGAACTCCACTAGTGGTCACATACAGCTCTCACATGAGACCCCTCAAACATTTCATCACTGAGCTACAATGTACCTTGGACAATAATGCTGCCCTTGCAAAGGCTCTTGGTGGCAGGCCTGCACTTGCCTACAGATAGCCTCCCATTCTCAAACAGTTATTTACTTACAGGAGGACACACAACACAGCTGATAAGATGGGTACAAGACCTTGCCACAAACCGAGATGCCAACTCTGCCCACACATCTATTCTGGAAATGTCATCACAGGGCCTATTCACATCATGCACAACATTAGTGGCACTTTCACTTGTTCATCGTCTAATGTGATATATGCCATTCTCTATCAACAATGGCCTTCAGCACTCTACATTGGGCAAACAGGCCAGTTTCTGTGCAAGGGGATAAATTGACAAAAAGCAGACATTAGGAATGGAATGGGAATACAGTACACAAAAACCAGTTGCAGAACACTTTGGTCTTCCTGGACATTCCATCTGTGGCCTCAGACAGCTGTATTTGAAAAAAAAAAACCTATAAAAGAAGATTGGAAAGAGAAACAACTGGTGAATTGGAACATATCCACAAATTCCAATCCATCAACAGTTGGTTGAACAAATACAATGGTTTCCTGGCACACAACCCATATTATAACACTAGTTAACACCCCAGTCTCATGAGGGCACTCTTGCCCAGTTTATCTCATCTCCTTTCTGGTTTCCAAGTAGAATCACAATCCAGTCCAAAACTCCCTCCAACATTCACATAATCATTCACCTAGCCTGACCGCAGGCAACATCTTTCTTCCTGCCTTGGTCTCTCAATGACCATTGTTAAACTGAACTTGTCACCTTATTGCCACACCCACAAGTTTTGCATTTCTGTCTGCTTATAAGGTCTGTTCCTAGGCACTAGTTCACTCCATGCATCTGAGGAAGTAGACCAAGTCTGTGAAAGCCTATGCTACAAGGTCTTTCTCCCATTTAGTCTCAAACGTCCTACAAGATCCCTTTCCCTACTGATATTCCAGACTAATACAGCTATGTCTTTGAATTTGGATATAAGGCAAATACTGCAGCCAGTTTCCTGTGACTGCTTCTACCAGAGACCCGAGGAACCTCTGGTGGAAGAACATTCATATGTTTGTTCTTCTTTCCATACCAGGAAGATGATGGTGCAAGTAAGGATGGCAAAGCAGTAAAGTAAAAACCAAAGACTGTCCCCTTCCATCCCAGCTGGTATATTTAGACCTTTTTTTAAAACTTTAAATGAATAGTAGTAAGAAGGTTAAGGAGCACAGGACACTAGTGATGGGAAATATATATATGGTTGTCTAGAACAGTACTATTCAAAGTGATGGTTCAGTGACTGGATACTGGTCTCTAGAGAGTTTCAAGCGAGAAAAAAGAACCAATTGTAGCCAGTGGGAGCATGTGTGGCAGTGGTTCCTAACACATTAGAAAGAAATAATTGCTGGTCTTGCAAGTCATACATCTTGGGGAAAACTGCTGTAGATGATGAAGAAACTGACTTCAGTACGAAATAGTGGGTGAGATTCTGTGATCAGAAATGCTGAAAGGGAAAGGAGTTCATGATGGATGGGAGTTTCTTAAGATGAGATATTGAAGGTACAGTCACAAACAATTCCAATGACAAAGAAAAGTGGAAGTGCCTAAAAGAAATCAGGATGGATTGGCATATAACTTCTAGGTGAGCTGAGATTTAAAAAGAACATGTTCAAGAAATGGAAGAATGGGTTATCATTAAAGGGAAATACAAATGAATATCCAATATTTGTAGGGTGAAAGTCTTAAAAGTTAAAGCTCAGGTCTACTAGAGAGGCTAAAAATAATAGAAAGGGTTCTTTGGGGAGTATGTTCAAAGCAAGAGGAAGAACAAGGAAAATGGTAAGGCCATTGCATGAAGATAGTGGTAAAATAGCAGTGGGGATGGAGCGAGAATACAGAGCTGTTTCAACACCTACTTTGTCTCAGTGTCCCCCAAAAGATAAACAGTGCTCATATAGGAGAAATAACACAGTAAGAGGACTGCACCCCCAAATAGATAAAGAGGTAACTAGCTCTAAGTTAATAGCTACTTAAATGCATTTGTGTCTCTGGAGTCAGATGAACTGCATCCAAGGTTACTGAGTGTACTAAAGGAACTTGTAGATATAATGTCAGAGCCTCTCTTAATGTTTGAGAATTCTTCAAGAAGAAGAGGAGAGGTTTTGGCAGACTGAAGGAACATAGATGTTGTTCCCATCTTCAAAAAAAAAAAAAAAAAAAAGAGGAAAAGATCTGAGCCACTATTAACTAGACAGCTTGACATCAGTACCAGGAAAGAGACTAGTGTTATAGGCTGGAAGCTGTGGTTTGTAGGTATTGTTTGCCAAACTGAAATGGGAAATAGAACAGAACACTGTTCAATATGAAATTGACTGTTCACTGGTTAAGAAATAATGCAGTTCAAGATTAGTGAAATATGTGCCTGGTTGAAAGGTTTGAAGATTTATGGCCAGTGTCACAAACTGCATCTTTTTCTACCCTGTTGTGCTCCGATCCCACCTCACAATTATTGAGAACACAGCTGCGCTGGGCAGGGCACGTTTCTAGGATAAAGGACCATAGCCTCCCAAAAATAGTACTCTACAGTGAACTCGCCACGGGTCAGCATAAGAGGGGAGCTCCAAAAAAGCGATACAAGGACTCCCTGAAACAACATCTCAGGCTCTGCCAAATTGATCACCAGCAATGGTCTGTCCTGGTCTCACATCAGGAGGCACGGAGAAGCACTATGTACAATGCTGCAGCCTTATTTGAGAGCTCACGCCGAACAAGTCTTGAAGAGAAACAACAACGCAGAGAGAATCACAATCTGGAAACATCACCCAAGGAGACCTTCTGCTGTGCTTTCTGCAACCGGACATGTTTATCTCGGATTGGCCTTTTCGGTCATCAGCGCGCTTGCAGAAAGCGCGGGATGAGTCCTTCCTGAATCTTTGTTTGTGAAGAAAAGCCAGATATATTTGATATTAATTCCATCAATGTGTCTGATCAAGTAGATTGAAAACCACAAAAGCTCATGCTAAAGTAAATCAGTCTTAAAGGTGCTGCTGGGATCCTTTGTCCCCCACCTTTTCATACTACGACAAACACAACTGTCTCTTTCAAAGCTGACATGTTCTATGTTTCCTACATCGGGAGGAATTTTTCCAAGACAGTAGACAAAATATAAGTTGAACAGAGGCTTCGTTGTGTGCTTTGTTTCTACAAGTGTATCCACACAACATAGTCATGCACTTGGATAACATGTTAATTGTTATGTCTAGGATATGTCCATCTAGGATCTGAAGTTTACTGTGCTCAGAATTCTCTGCTTTGAGAGCTCTAGTCCATTTGCCCTGAGCTACAGCACTAGAGCTCTCTAGAATACCCCACCACATCAAACTGCAGTTCCTATTGAAGGAAGCTATAATAATTAAATTGGTATCAAGCTGGTATCACTGTGTAGTGCAGATGCTGTCATAGTATGTACTGATCATACCAGGTGGTAAAAATGTCTGCATAAAAGATAAGTGTATGAATTGTTTACATACATAATATACAGCTTGTCAAAGATCTAAAAGGGTTACCTTAGCACAGTCAACACAGGCAGCTAGGCTGTGCTGAATTCTTACCCTTGCATTCTGTGAGACAAAGTGTTTCACACACAGTAACTGGTCTATCCTTGTAAGTTGAGTTGTGAACAGTGCTGGAGGCATCTTGCCAGTCTGGGAGCTTCTAGAAGGAGGAGACATTGTTTTTGTCTAGTTATTTGAGCAACTCAAAAATCTCATTTTGCAACCACATCCCAGCATATTCCAGGACTAGTGTATACACACTTGCCTGGAAGCATGTATTGACTCAAGGAGAAGGATCCTCCATGGTAGAGCACTGAGTTTTCTTTGCTGTGAAACAGCTACTGCATCTATTAATTATATATAAAAAAATCTTTTACACTGCCAGCTTATGTTATCTATCTTGATTATGGACAAATGTCTTTTTGAGGCTTAGAACAGATGCAGTTCTACCTAGAACAGAGTTATATTCCATGATATTTAGAAGCCAAACAGAGTTGCAGAAAATACTAGGAACTTGACTATAGTATGCTTTTGCATTGTGCTGTCAGTCTTCATATGCAAGAGGCATAATGAACATCTAACAAAACTTTATCTGGAGTAAAGATGATGATGAAGAAGAAAGCATATGTACAAAAACAAGTGGAGCAGTGTTTTAACAATGAATCAAGGAGGGTCCTTCTCCAGATACCATGTAAACATTAAGAAGAACTTCCTGAGTTTGGAAGTGGAACACACTGTCTCATAGTCTCCTTCATTGGAGGTTTTTAAGCAGAGGCTGGATGGCCATCTGTCATTTGATTGTGTATTCCTGCATGGCAGGGGGTTGGACTGGATGGCCCTTGTGGTCTCTTCCAACTCTGATTCTATGAAATAGTAAGTGTGTCACTAATTGCTCTGACTTAATTCATTAGCTAGAAACATTGGGAGAGAGGATTGCTAGGCTAGTTGTTCAGAAAATATATGGGCAAATTAATGCCTATATGTTTTGACTCCTGTTTCAGGTTCTATAAGGGTTAAACTCTTTTTTAAAAAATGAAAGGTGGGGATTATGGCTTGGGGAAGGGCTGTCTCTGATGCTTTTCTGATTACCATGGCCTCTTTCTGATGCCACACACATTTTTTTTGCAGTGACCCACACTTTCCTGCCTCAGAATATTTAAGTTTGAGTTCTTTTAGTGTCAGACTCTAGGCTTGTCGTGTGCAATGGATTGGCCTTTTACTTCCTTTAGTAATCCCTCCTTGGACTTGGATGTTATCCACCACCACCCCCAATCATTTGCTGAAAATAGGCATATATTGCTAAAGTGATCTGATATATTTGCAGTAAATAAATAAATTGTAAAAGAAGCTTGTAGCAACTGTTTTTTATCCTTAGGGATTTTTAGTTGGCTATGGATCAGAACTCCATTTTTTTTTTTGCCTAAAATTGTTATGTTTAGTGTTTCTTGGGAACAGGATTATGTTTATAGCAGCAGTAACTAGAAGCCGAGCTTTTAAATGCCTTTACTCAGGCATGTTAAAAACTATACCCTCTCAAATCTATCCAAATATTAATTTATCCCTTTATAAATCAAAGTTCATTAACACTCCTCTAATTTGCTTCTGGTGCGTCAGTATATTTTCTTGAATAGAAAATCTTAATTAAGCTGTACAGCACTCAAGTTTGCTCATGATGACAAGCATATTAATAAGCTCAAGTATCACTTTGTACATCAGTTCTTCATGTTATAGTGGGTGTTATGGATGATTGCTTGCCAAGTTTAGGAGAAAACCCTCTTCAAAGCATGAATCACAGCCACAATCCTGTATTTGTAGTTAAGGAAGAACTTTATCCCATGGAATAGAATGAAAGAGGGAGAAGACTATATATGCTTTGGGAGAAAAAATATATATTTTTTCTGAATAGAACTGTACCACAAGATGATGTCATGGATTTCAAAGTTGGAATTTCCCATAGTGTTACATGCTAAACCACAACTATTTCCTTTGTTTACTTATTCACCATGCATTTCTACTCTCAGTAATAACTGTTGTGGCTTTCTTGAATTCTTGCTGACACATGTATGTAAGTTGTTTGACTGGTGATAAAATCTTAAGTCCTCACTCCTAGTCCTCTGAATATGGTTTTTATTAGTAATGTAAAATTTAACAAAAATAAAGAAATAGACACCATTAAAAATATGGTTGACTCTCCCCATTTTAGTACAGCGTTAAGCATGTGGATGTGCAGTGTGCAGAGGAGCTCTCCTGACCTTTCTTCCACTTCAGCCCCACACCAAAACCTCTTGTGTGTCTTGGGTGACCATTTGTGATATTTGGTGTATAGTGGGAGTGGGGAGCAAATGCTATAGTAGCCCCCAAACCACATCCAAGGCCCAGTCCTAAGTAGAGGCCTTCAGGATGTGTCTCTTTGTGCATGTGTCCAGTGAGGAGAGGGTGGCAGTAAAATCTCGTTCATAGACTTTCCGTGGTTTTTTTCCGGGCTGTAAGAAAAAAACCCAAGGAAAATCTATGGATGCCAGCCATGAAAGTCTTCGACTTCACAAAATCTCATTCCATGAGTGGACTTTAGTTCACATAACATTGGATCAACAGTATCTACATATTTGTCCATATAAAAAAGATGTGCTTGGTGTAATAAATAGCAGTTTCCCATAAGTGGTTTGTTTGCTTAACCTTTTGATTGATTGATAATTGATTAAGCATGGCTTTCCTTAAACCACTGCCATTCAAAAGAGACTGGCTGCTGCAGTGGTGGAAGAGTGGCCTCATTGGTGTCACAGATGCTGAAGTGTGTAGAAGAAGGCAGTGCTGTTCTGCTTTCTGTAGGTGGTAGGTGGCAGGAACAATCCTGAATGATTGGGAAGCTAGGACCGCCCAGCCTAAGCAGGAAGAAGACCTTTGATCCGGAAGTTAGAGTCTTTGTTCTCCTCTCTCTCTTCCACGCGGTCTTCAGTTCTTCTTCCTGCTTCGCCCAGCAAGGACAGGATTTCATCTCCTCCGGAGCTAACTGCCCTTCTGGTCGGTTCTTTCCTTTTTCTCACCCCTTTTTTCAGCCTAACCCCTCTTCTAACCCTCCTATCTACCTTATAGATACCTTTAAAAAAAAAAAAAAAAAAAAAAAAAAAACCTTTTTCCTTCCCTTCGGCTCCAACCCCCCCCCGCCGGCCTTAGCTGCTCCAGCCAGCCCCCAGGCGGGCTCGGCTCACTCCCGGCTCACGGTTTTCCCGCCTCAACCGTTCCGCGTTCCCCCCCCCGACTATAACGCTCACGCTCCTCTCCACTCCGGCACCCCCCCGCTCCTCTCTATCCACCCCCGCTCGAGCCCCCCCTCGCCGCCGCGACCCCCCGCTCGATCCCCCCCCCCACCGCCGCAACTCTACCAACGACCGCGTTGCCGCGCGCGCCCGCTCCTCAGCGAGGCTGCACTCGCCAAGCTACGCGGCACCCCCCACCACCGCGCCGGACCCTTCCACTGAAGGACGCCCGCCCCAGGCATGGGAGGCAGCAAGGGCCCAAGCGAGGCAGACCACGCCGGCGCGAGCGGCCAGCCGCAACAGCCGCTAATCACGGAGGCCCCCAGCACCCGAGACGGTTGCCTGGGAAGTTCCTCTGGCCCCTCCTCCGCCTCAGCCCCCGCGGACCAAGGAACCGTCCCACAGAGGAGGGCAGCGAAAGAGGCGGAGAAAGCCATCACCAGCGGCCGCTCCGGGAGCGTGCCCACGGTGAAGAGGCATAAGTCCAGACCCAAGGAGGCGGCGAGGGAACGGCACAGGACAAAGGGAGTCGCGGGGCTCGAGGTCTCCTCCCAGCCCCTCCGTGCTCCGACTGGCGCAGCTAACCAAAATGAGGACGACCCAGGGCAGGGGACGTCGGATCAGGTAAGGGGGCCCCTGGCGGGGGAGGAGCTGCGTCAAGTTCTCTTTGAATCTTACCATAAGGAGACCCTGGCAGAGGCTTCAGCCGCGGCGGCCTCAGTGAGGCGACGCCTGGAGGGGAACACAAGGCCCACCGCCCCCAGCGAGGAGGACAATGGGGACAGTGAGGTTGAAATCATGGAAGACAACTCCTCGGAGGACGACTCACGGGGTGGGGAGTCCACAGAGGAGGACGCCGAGGGGGAGGGGACCCAGGTGGTCACAAAGCCGCCTGCAAAACTTAAACGCAAGGGGAGGGGGGCTAACCAAGGAGCCAAGAAGCTAAGCATTAAGTTGGCTCTGGATATGTTGAAGGAGGCCCTTCTCTCAGAACAGGAGGATGAGGAGGAAGAACCCTCGGGTTCTTCCAGTAAGAGCAAGGGTAATAGGCACAAGGCCAGCAGGCCTAAACGCCCCGGGAAGGCGGACCCAAACACGACCACCTCAGATAAGAGAAGGCTGAGGCGGGGGGAGAAAAGGAAAGACCCCCCATCGAGGCACTCGTCGGAGGAGTCCGGCGAGGCTTCTGAGGGGGAGGATCTTCTTAGGAGACTGCAAACCCCCAATGACAGCCTCGGCAATGAGGATGGCAGGGGGAACGACGACCAAAGGGGGGACTCAGATCGAGAGTCTGGAGAGCTGTCCGACTCAGAAGCATCTGAGCCAGAGGTTACAGACAGAATTTTCCACGGGGAGAAGTTTGCATACCTTCTGAACAAGGCTCTGGCGGCCTTGGAGATCCCCACCCCATCTCCCCAGGAGGATGAGGCAGGGGACCCGGAGGCCCCAAAGAGCCAAAAAGTGGCGGCTCTCATGCCCTCATTTAAACCCAAACGCCCGCTCTTCCCATTCCCCAAAGCCTTCTGGAAACTTGTGACGGAGGAATGGGAAAAGCCGGCACTGGGGCGAAGAGGCCTGTCCGCAGCGCAGAAATTCTACAACTTCCCCGCGGACATCCGGGACAAGCTCAAGACCCCGGTCGTGGACCGGCCAGTGGTCTCCATGGTCTCCAATTCTCTCGCACCAAAAGAGGGAGACGGCTCCTTGAAAGACCTTGACGAAAAAAGGACTGACGCCGCCCTGAGGAAATCCTACGAAGCGTCGGCCCTGGGCATCAGGGTCTCCCTAGCGTCAGCACTAATCTCCAGAGCGGCAATCATATGGCTACAAGAGGTAATGGACAGACCAGACCTAGAGACTAGAGCCCTTCAGAAGGCATTTAACAGAATCCAATACGCCCTACAGTTCATGGCGGATGCCTCACAGGACTCCCTGTCATACGCAGCCAGGGCAACAGCAGCAGCTAACTTGGCGAGACGCTCACTGTGGGTCAAGCAGTGGGATGCGGACAATCAGTCGAAGAACGCGCTTGCCACAGCCCCATTCAGAGGCGCCAAGGTTTTTGGGGAAGATGCGCTCAAGGACATCCTAGTGGAAACCAAGGATAAGAAACAGGCAATGCCCTCAATGAACAGGAAAACCCCGAAGAAACCCTTTCGTCGCTCAAGCCAATACTCGAACTCCTTTCGCCAATACAGGAACAACGGTAGGAGACCTGACCACCGACCCAGTAGGCCAGCCTGGGCAAAAACAAACTACGTCATCCGACACGCGCCGTTCTCAAACCCACCCACCAGCCGAAAGGGAGGATTGCAGCCCCAGAGGAATCCCCCCCGTCAACAATCCTGACTCGGGGGCGACTCCAGTGGGGGGAAGGCTATCCCGGTTCCTAAGCTCTTGGTTGGACTCCACCACGGACAGGTGGGTCCTAAATACCATAGCAGACGGCTACAGGGTGGAGTTCAACACAAGACCAAGGAACCGGTTCCTACCAGCTCCCGTGCCCACCAACCCCCAAAAAGCAAGGAATCTCAGGATAGCCATAGATCACCTGCTGGAGATCGACGCAATAGAGCCAGTTCCAAACACACAACGTTTCTCAGGGGTGTACTCTTACTTCTTCACGGTTCCAAAAAAGGACGGGAGCCTTCGGTCAGTCTTAGATCTAAAATTTACAAACTCATTCGTTACATACAAGCGTTTCCGGATGGAAACCCTATCCTCGATAAGGGAAGCCATCAGGAAAGGGGACTTCCTTGCCTCCCTGGACCTATCAGAAGCCTATATGCACATCGGGATGCACGTAGACAGCCGTCAATTCCTCAGATTCGCATTCGGCGAAGAGCACTACCAGTTCAAGGCGCTACCCTTCGGACTCTCCACTGCCCCGAGGGTGTTCACCAAGGTGCTGGTGGTCCTGATTGCACATCTCCGTACCAAGGGCATACACCTGTACCCCTACCTAGACGACATCCTGCTGAGGGCATCGTCAAAGCCCAAGGCGCAAAAAGACATACAGGAGACAATCGCCTGCCTGCAGAGCCACGGCTTCCTAATAAACTTCAGGAAGAGCTCGCTCACCCCTTCCCAGCAACTGACACACTTGGGCGTCCACCTCGACACGGTGAACTACTCAGTCGCACTGTCAAGGGAGCGCCAAATAACCATTCAGACAGAAGCCACTCTCGTAAGCAGAAAACGAAGGGCCTCACTGACAACACTAGCGCGGCTATTTGGCTTGATGATCTCAGCAATCCAAGTGGTCCCCTGGGCCAGGTTCCATTCGAGGCACCTACAGTCGGTCCTCCTGCCACACCAGGATCAAATAACAAGGAGGGAGAATGCCTCCCTGGAGGTCACGAGATCCCTGGCACTCTCCCTTCGTTGGTGGACACGCAGAGAGAACATAGCCAGGAGCTCCCCTATGACAACCCCGGACCAGGTGGTGGTTACCTCGGACGCAAGCCTGAGGGGATGGGGGGCCCACTGCCTAAATCAGGTGACACAGGGAATCTGGTCACCAGAGGAAAGAAGGCACAGCATAAACTGGCTGGAGCTCAGGGCAGCAAGACTGGCACTGAGCCACTTCTCCCCACTCCTACGGGGCACACACGTCCTCCTATTGACGGACAATACAACAACACGCTCTTACATAGCGAGACAAGGAGGGTCGAGGTCGAAATCTCTCCATGCGGAGGCCGAGCTCCTCATGCTTTGGGCAGAGTCAACGGTCCTCTCCATCTCAGCCCAACACCTCCAAGGGGAGACGAACACGCAAGCGGACTTCCTGAGCAGACACACAGTACTACCAGGAGAGTGGGAACTCGACCAAGAGACGTTCCTACTAATCACAGACACCTTCGGGGAGATGGCGGTGGACCTCTTTGCGTCAGCCTCGAACGCAAAACTTCCAAGGTTCTTTTCAAGATTCCCCCAACCGGGAGCGGAAGGGACAGATGCTCTCCGCTCGACTTGGCCAAAGGGACTCCTGTACCTGTTCCCCCCATTTCCACTCCTGGGGAAGGTCTGCAGGAAAATTCGCCAGGAGAGGGCACAAGTGGTGCTGGTGGCACCCCACTGGCCTCGCCGCCCATGGTTCTCAGAGCTATCAGAGATGGCGGTTCAACCTCCGTTGAGACTCACCCCACACCAGAATCTACTGCACCAAGGTCCGGTAAAACACCCCGACGTCCAATGGCTGAAGCTAACGGCTTGGAGACTGAGCGGAATACCCTAAGGGAGTGCGGGTATGAAGAAAAGGTCATCGACACTCTACTCGCATCAAGACGCGCCTCGACCAAGAGGATATATCAGGCCACGTGGAGGGTGTTCTCACAATGGTGCGCTGCAGAGAAGGTAGATCCGACTAAGGCCACACCACGACACATCTTGGCGTTCCTCCAGAAGGGACTCGACAGTGGACTTCGCCCAAACACACTCAAGAGACAAATGGCGGCCCTAGCGGCCTTCATACCATGCCCTCAAGGGGGGAGGATCTCAGCTCACCCCCACGTCAAGAGGTTCCTGAGAGGGGCGACGCTACTTGCCCCGCCAGTTGCTCACAGGTTCCCTTCCTGGAAACTGTCACTGGTACTCAAACAACTCACGAGGGCCCCTTTTGAGCCCCTGAGGAAGGTCCCTCTGAGGACCTTATCACTCAAGGTGGCTTTCCTGGTGGCAATAACCTCTGCAAGGAGAGTGTCTGAGCTCACGGCCCTCTCAGTGAGAGAACACCTGTGCTCATTCGAGCCAGACTCAGTCTCCCTGCGGCCAGACCCGTCCTTCAAACCAAAAGTGATTTCCGCCTTCCACGTTTCCCAGCAGATAATACTACCGTCTTTCTGCCCCAATCCGGTTCACCCCACGGAGAGAATGTGGCACAAGCTAGACGTAAGAAGAGCACTGAAGATATACATCAAACGTACGGCTCCATTCAGGAGGTGTGACTCTCTATTTGTGTCTTTCAACCCCTCATCGCTGGGGTCCAGGATCTCAAGACAGACACTGGCGACCTGGATCAAAGCATGTATTTTCACAGCATATGACGCGGCAGGGACCCCTCGCCCGTCAGGGGTCGTAGCACACTCGACACGAGCGGCAGCCACCTCGGCCGTATTCTCAACAAATGCGCCCCTCGCAGAAATCTGCAGGGCGGCAACCTGGAGTAACCCATCCACCTTCACCAGACACTACAAGGTGGACAAATTCAAATCCGCGGAGGCCACCTTCGGCAGAAGGGTACTCCACGAAGTTGTACACCAATAGTACTCATGTTCCGCTCCTGCTAGCAGTCACCCCACCCGGGGAATAGCAGGGGCTTGGGTACGTCCCAATCATTCAGGATTGTTCCTGCCACCTACCACCTACAGAATGTTACATTGGGTACTCACCGTGAAGGTACTTTCTGTAGGGTAGGTGGCAGGAACAATCCAGCCCACCCAGTGACTGCTTTACGATACTTGTTTGTTGTGCATTAACCTTTACGCTTCTTTTAAGATATCCAACCGGAGGAATTATGCAATCCAGTTTTTCTCAAGGGCTCTGCTAGTCAGAGAACTGAAGACCGCGTGGAAGAGAGAGAGGAGAACAAAGACTCTAACTTCCGGATCAAAGGTCTTCTTCCTGCTTAGGCTGGGCGGTCCTAGCTTCCCAATCATTCAGGATTGTTCCTGCCACCTACCCTACAGAAAGTACCTTCACGGTGAGTACCCAATGTAACATTCTGTATTGTTCTCACCACACCATTCTTAATTGTGGCACAGTAGACTTTTGGGCCCTGTAGAGTGTTGGGTATCCTTAATGGCAGGGTAGAACCAATGGCTGCTACTTCGAAGATTTTCAGATTAGGCTAATATTGTGGGGCAGGCACGGATCAGAGTCGAGAAAGGGGCTCCCTTTCTGACAACGTCGATCTCTTCCATCCTGCTCCTGGGGTATTCTGTTCATGATGAAACATCGTGAATAGAACACCCCTTTCGTGTCTGTCACGGAATCAGGGACATGGGAAAAGGAGCCCCATCCCTGTTCTGAGATGACAGGCACGGGGGAGGAGGTCCATGCTGAGCACTTCCAACCACGAACGGGACATCCAGGTAAATGGCATCCTTCCTCCCCCCCCCTCCTTGGGTTACTTGTTTTTTGTTTTTTGTTTAATACATTTTTGCATTTTATTTCTTGCTTTGACAGCTGGGGGTGGGTTCTTTTTGAATTTCCCTCCCACTCGTTCTCTCGCAAGAACGAGCGGGATTTCAGCCGGCCGGCCGTAAAGGCAGCCTTACGACGGCTGCATTTACAGCTGGCTGACAAGGAGGGAGGGAGCCCATTCCTGCAGTGTAATGGAGGTAAGTGTGAGAACATTTACCTCCATTCTGTTGCAGGAACGGGAGAGGGCAGTAACGGGGCATTTTGGCCCCATGTGAAAATCTCCTATGTGTGAGGTTGGGATGATGTCTGTCTGGAGATGCAGTGCCATGAACTGTGGAATCATTCAAGGGATAAGATCTTGGATGATTACTTTATAGACTGCTGTGCTGGAGCAGCAGCTCACAAGACATTTTGTTCTTCACTTTGGGTTTTTATATATGCTCTATGTACTCCTGTGCAAACAGCATACTATGCAACTGAAATCATCTTTGATCTAAAGTTGCCTTGGGGATGGGAAGTGTGGCTAAAGAGATTTCTAGCTGACTGACAGTAACAATTACTGGAGGAACCATATAGCATATCATAAGTTGGTTACATGCTTCCCATATGCTCACTGGAATTGGCTCATTGCAAGAAATAGCTTGCCAAATTATTACTGCTCCTATTTTTGTGAGGCTAACATCCTGATCATTGTATATTATTGTCTACTTATATATTGTAATGTTATTTTTCAGCCTGTGGCTTGCTTTAGTAAATAAAGTGCTTGTGTGTATGGGTATGATAAAGTTATATTTTAAAACTCAGAAACATAGAGCAGTTGATGAATTGTCTTCTTTATTACATCCTTGACAGAATATATATTTTTAATGGCTGTGGCTTTGGAATTAGCATTTTACTAAATTGAGTCTTTGCCCAACCCCTGACCTTTCATCTTTTCAAAGGTGTTTTTTTTAAAAAAAATATAGTGTGGAAGAAATCCTCTTGTCTCCAGATGGTTGCATGCTTGATGTGGCTTTATGTTTAGCTATCATTCAGATGTGAACACTGCTGTGATTGTGTGCCCCCCTCTTTTTTGTGATTTATGACAACCTTTTATATACTGGTTTTAGATTGAATGACTGCTTGCTTCATCAAATAAAAGGTTTAGATTCTAAACTTTAGAATGATGGGTATTACCTTGATGAGGTAGCAGGAGTTATTCTATGAAATGGTTATGGTTCATGAACAAATTATAATGGAAATATATGGGTAGTACTGTCTAATATAGTAAATGTAAATTTGTATTACCGTACTTTCCTTAAGAATGACAAGAGGAGAATCCTGCATCTATTGTGGAGGACAAATGGCATAATGAAAGCTTCACTGTATTTAATGGACTGTTGTTCATTTTAGGAACTGAGAGTCAGCTTAGTTGTTTGTGTTGCTAAAACAATCATTGTGAAGACACACCCAACTAAAGGTGGTGGCAGGTTTGGGTGTGCAACGCCAGTACCCTGGTGAGATCAAACTCCTATACCCAAAAAGGCTCTGATGCTGAATATCCAGTTCAAAAAAGGGGGAAGTTTATTTTAAAGAACAAAAGAAAAGGGGTTTCTCCTCCCCAGCTCTAAAAGGCTTGAAATAAAAGGTACTTTACAGTTGGAGTTTCAGTGGTCTTCAGGGTGACATCTCTCTGGGTTTGATCTCCTCACTCAGTGAAGCTGGTGCAGGGTCTTTTAGCTTCTGATTCTTTTGTTATTGGCAACTAATTTGGCTGATGACTGTTGGTAACTAATTTGGCTGATGGTGTAAGAAATGCCCTTCCCGGCTGTCTGGGCCTGTTTGCCACCAGAACTGCTCTCTGCAAGCTCACAGCAAAGACTGCCCAAAGGAACTAAAAAGCGTCTAGGTAAAACAGAGCTTGCTGGGAAGGAACAAACCAAAACCTAGAAAAATGCAGGGGAATTCTTAGCTCCTCCCACAAGTCTAATACAATGGAGTATTCCTATACTCAGACATGCTAAGGCCTTGAAAAGAAAACAAAGGAAAATGCAGGGAAGATTTAAACAGTCCTGGCTGGACATCACAATCATATATATATATAATGGCATTCAAACATTAATAAAATTGCATTGAGATGTTTTAAGCAGCATTTCTTACCTTGTAGAGGTTGTAGATCAGTAACAGACCAAATCTTGGTTTACAGTAGGACCCCCTTATCCGCTGGGGATTGGTTCTGGGGGATGCGTGGATACCGAAAACCGTGGATAATAGCAAACACCATTGAAAATAATGGGACTTCTGGTTTAAAATATCAAAGAGTTTGCCTTGGAGGACCTAGAAAATGGCTAGAGAGGACACATATGGTAGGTGTGCTGTTTTGTGTCCCACGGATAATTGAATCAGTGGATAATGAATCAGTGGATATGGGGTCCTACTGTATTTTTCTAATTTCACTTCTGTAGGAGTTGCATTTTAAAAAGAGGAAGAATTGAAACAAGTAGTAATCTACAACATGCAGTGCTGCTGCCTGTTGAAGCAGCTTTGTTTATTTATTAAAATACTTACCATATATACTTGTCTATACGTCAACCTCATGTGCCTACCCAAAAGGCTTGATGTATGAGGAGGGAGGAATGGCAAATGGTGGCTGTGCAATGTGTGGGCGAGGCAACCAGCTGCAGGCAGGGTAAGAAAACTCACACATGTCAAAAAGGATGTAACGGCAAAGCAAAGAAAATGGCAACTACATAAGCAGTGATTATAGCCTTTAACTTTAATGTGATAACTTTGCTTGATTTTAACCTAGAAAAACTGACAAATATACACAGATGTCTTGTTCAAATCCTTCAAAGCCCAGTTCCTCATTGCTGAAATAACTGAATAAACGATGGAATTGTTTTTCGGTAACCTCATCAGCATACATGTCATATGTGATATTGCAATCCATTGAATCATTATTTGATGCTGATTCATCTTTATCTTCATAGATGGCATCATAGTCTGTACCATCCATAGCATTGCTAATGTGCATTTCAGGAATGACTTTTTTAGCATTTCTGGTGGAATTGAATCCCAAATGTCCTTTGCCCATTTTGCTACCAAATCAGTGTCTGGTTTAATTTGGTTCCCTCTTTTCATTAACTTTTCTTTATCTGAATACATCCATTGTTGCCACATATTACACAGCTGCTCCTTGAAAGGCTTGTTGAGACAAACATCCAATGGTTGTAGTATTGATATTATGCCACCTGGGAATCACTGCTAACGCAGTTGCCATTTTCTTTGCTTTATCCTTCACATCCTGAGTGACATGCACATGGAACATACTGTAATAACAATGGGTGTGATCTTAACCCCATGCCTGATCACCTACCCCACACATTGCACAGCCACCATTTAGTACCCTTCTCATTCATCCAGCCTTTATGGTGAACATAGACAGTTTTGTCTGCTAGAATTTTTAAGTTTTTTGGCACTGTTTTTCTTTTAAATACTGTATTGTCATTAGGTGCAGCTTTGTGCTGCCTGCCAGACAAAATAGGACAATTGTGAAATGGGTCTTTTCATGACTGGTTGTTTTCACCAGGCATATCAAAAGTCATTGAGGTTTTGTCTATTATCAATGTCATTCTTTTGTCTCTGCTTTGCAATAAATCTATGGAACAAAATGGCCTTTTCATCCCATTCTTTATGGAGCCAGCCACCCCTGGCTGCCACCACCATTTTCCAGCCCGGGCATTCAAAAAAGCCTTTCAGCACAATACTCAGATAAGGGGATGGTTCCTTTTTAAATAAATGTTAAGGTGCAGTATTAACTCTGATTAAAAAAAGGAACCATACCCTTCTCTGAGTAGAGTGGTGAAAGACGAGAGCTTAGTCCAGTCTGTAAGAACCTAAAAGAAGCACTGACCTCCTCTACCTTCTCAGCACTCGTTTGAGGGGAACTACCAAAGAGCTGCCACTGCTATTTTCCTTCCCAAGCATTCAAAAAAGCCAGAAGCGGCACTGCAGTGGAGAGAGTAGAGGGAGCCGGTGCTTCTTTTAGGTTCTGCAGAAATGAACTAAGCTCTTGCCTTTCATCATTCTACTCAGAGAAGGGGATGGTTCCTTTTTTGATAAAAAGGTAAGGTACAATACTTACATTGGCCCTTGGATAAGTAGACCCAGGTTTTTTGGGTCAATTTTTTGACTAAATTTTCTCAACTTATACACATTTATATGTGGTATATTCTGCTCACTTTCCAAAGATCTCAGGGCTAGGTGCAGTGAGTAAGAATCAGGTTTAAGGTGGTTCTTAAATACCTAGAAACAATTCAACAGAATCAAAACAATATCTATAATCCAACAAACCAAAACCTCATGATCACTGAATGCCAAAAATTTTGTTGTGCAGCCAAGTGACACCAAGCAGCAAGGGTCTTTAAGGGCAGAGCACTCTCTTTGAGCTCTATGCCCCCCAAAAAGAGGATCAGTAGATTACAAATGTAAAATCTTGGGCAATGTGTTACTGAGCAACAAAATGAATTGCCTGGGCTGAGATCATAAGGAATTTCTGCCAGTTTTGGGAGGAGGAAGAACAGGTCATGGTGGTAGGTGATTGACAACTTGGGGGACAGAGATAGCGATGTGCAGACCTGATGGGATGTCCTGAAACATATGATGTCTTACTAGTGTGTGGCTCCAAGATGTGACAGAGAAGCACCAACACGTATCAAGTCTGCTGACAGTAATTCTACGTGGGAGCAAATTATACTGCCAGTCATACAGTCAGTGTATTGTAAGGGTTCATGAGGGTTTGTGTAGGAAGCTGAAGGACCTCAGGGCACAAGTTATTTCTTCACTCCTTCCTGTTAAAGGTCATGGCCTTGGGACAGATTAATGTGGGAATATTACCTGTCTTTTATTGCTCTTTGTCTCTAGTCCCTCACATGGCCAATAAGTGCAGGGGGATCTGCCTGCATTGAAATCCCTCACTACCATCTTAACTGACTACGTTTCTGAGACAATGTAGGCCTGTAACTCTAACACCATCACCAATTTGTATGATTTTCAACATCTTTGCCTGATGAAGAAGCCAGTGAAGCTTTGAAAGCTTGCATAATGTATTTTATGCTTTGGAGTTGGCTCAATCACTGCTTGCAGATTTTGGATTTTGTTGTGTTTTGCTGCACGGCTACCCCTGAGTATATTTTTGTGTATAATAGCATCAGCGACACATAGGACACTGGGGGACTAATGCAAGAATCTGCCAGCGAGCAGAAGAAAACAGCAAGGAAAAGCAGGAGGGAGTGACCTATGGTTTCAGATGTCTCTGTCCTAACACATGAAGCATGGTGAAATAAACAAGAATTCTTTTTTAACAGAGGAAGGCAAATATGATTTAATAGACATTACTGATTCTGTTGGTATGAGACTTATGATTGGCATGCAGTAACTATTGAAAAGGAGTAGATCAAGCAGAAGGGAAGTAGTAATAGTGTTATATAGATAGGGTTTGTGCATCCATGAGGTTCTCCATCACTTGGAGCATGGAAGGCATGTTGACAGAGTTTGATTAAAGAGTATTGGAGAAGGATACAATAGTAACCTCACTGTGGGACTGCTGTAGGGACCCTTGGGCTCCTGTCACTTATCTGGCCCTTTTCCCCCTCAGGATCCCTCCCTGGATTGGTACTTGGTCCTCAAGGTGATCCCCGTATGGACCAATGGATGTGTTGTTCAGTGGGTACACTGTGGTAAGCGTGAGCATACTCTTTACCAAAGCTTAACAGGAACAGCCAGGCACAGTTTTAAAAAAGAATAAACAAATAGAAGTTTAATAATAAAGTTGTCCCTTCATATTCACTGGGGTTTAGTTCCAGGGCCCCCCATGGATACCAAAATCCGTGAATACTCAAGTCCGATTATGTGCAATGGCATAGCAAAATGGTGTCCCTTACATAAGATGGCAAAATCAAGGTTTGGTTTTTGGATTATTATTTTTTAAAGAATATTTTCAAGCTGTGACTACTCAAATCCATGGATACCAAATCCGTGGATACAGAGGGACAACTGTACACTGTTAGATAACACAGTAACCCCAGAACTATTTAATCATTCATAGCTCCCCCAAACCCTATTTAGTCCTTGCCCCTGGCTGATTGTCCTAACTCTATTACAACTTTCCTCTATCTCTCTGCAATCCTCTCCCTATCTCTATGTCATCTTTCCCCATCTGCCTGCCCAGCGTCTCTCTTCATACCAGCAAATTCCTGATTTGTCTTGCTGACAATTTCATTCTCCATAAAGTGAAGGAAACAACAGACAGACAGGCTGTTGTGGATTTTGATCCTCCACCAATGGGGTAGAGCTGGTCAACAAGGTGAAAGTAGTGGAAAACCTGGATAAAAGCGATTGTGTCCTCTTGGTATTTGTTAAGAAAGGGAAAGGGAAAGCTAAAGCTCTGTATTCTCTGCTGTGTACTCTGGACTTTGAAAGCTGAAATCAGTAAGCTTAACAGAATACTGGGTGGATTTCCATCATCATAAATACTCAAGAGAGTTTATGATGGATGGGAATTTCTTAAAGGTGATACTGTATACTGAAGTCACAATCACAAACAATTTGAGTGTGAAAGAAAAGTGTGAGGTATCTAAGAAACTGTAGTGGTTGGATAAGGAGCTTTTGAATGAGCTGTGATTTAAAAGGGGCTTATAAGAAATGGGAGAAGTGGCAAATCATCAAGGAAGTCTCATTTCTCAAGCTGAATATTTGCAGAAAGCTTGGTATTTGCAGGGAGAAGGTTGGAAGGGTTAAAACACAGAATGTGATCAGGTTTGCAAGAGAGGCTACGGACTTTTTCGGACATTAAAAATACAACGCAAGCAGCCTTGCCACGTTGCGAGGCTGCAACGCTGCAGGGCGTCCCTTTCGCATGACGCCTGTCCCTGCCGGTACTGTTGCAGTACCGCAGGGACATTTGAGCGTTATATTTAGCCGATTTTTACTCACGAAAGTTGATCATGAGTAAAAATCGCCTAAATATAATGCTCAAATGTCCCTGCGGTACTGCAACAGTATCGGCAGGGACGGGCATCATGCGAAAGGGACGCCCTGCAGCGCTGCAGCCTCGCAACGTGGCGAGGCTGCTTGTGTTGTATTTTTAATGTCCGAAAAAGTCCTACAAAGAATAAAAAGGGATTTGGGGTTATATTTAAAGCAAGGGGAAGAACAAGAAACTGGTAGTTCTCCCATGTAAAGAAAGGGGTAAAACACTTTAACAGGTGCCAGAGAAGAAGGAACTGATTAACACTTACATTGTGTGTGTCTTCTCCCAAAAGGAATACAGTGTTCAACCTGGTAAAAATAGACTAAATGATATGGTAAAGGGGATGCACCCAAAGATAGGTTAAGAAGTAATACAGGAATACTTTAAACAAATTTAAGTCTCCAGCCCCAGGTTACTGAGAGAACCTGCACATGGAATCTCTGTCCATATTCTTTGAGAATTCTTGGAGCAAAGGTGAGGTCCCTATGAACTGGAGATGGACAGATATTTTCTCCCGTGAAACTATTACAAGGAAAAGAAGGAAAGAAAGAAAAACACCTTTGCAAACCTGTCAAAGAGTAGTGCTTGTGTGTGTGAGTGTTAAGAAATGCTTGGGAATAATTTAAGGTAGCTCTGTGATGGGAGGGAGGGACAGAATCTGTTAAGAGGTCAGTTGTGACAGTTGAGAGAGTCTGTTAAGAGAGGCAGTTGAGAGTGACCCAAACTGGATGATGTGTGAATTAAGGAAAGGAGGCTGGATAGTACTTAGCTTGAACTCTGTGAGCTGTTTTGGAACTAAACACTGAACTCCACCAAACTCAATTATTCTGTCTGGAATAGTAAATATAATTGAACTGCTTTGGTAAACTTCTAAAACCGACTCTTAACCAGCTTCATTCACCCTGAATCAAGAGGTGCCCATGCTTAGCATTTAAGAAACAACTTTTAAAACGAACTTGTCTACATGGATGCCACCTGGGGTCCAGGACCAAAATCCAAGGAGGGATTTTAAAGGGGAATCATAGGGTGAGGTGAGAGTAACACCTGGTTGTGGTGGGTAAATTGTGTGGCTGCCATTAAAAAACCCTGGATGTTGTATGATCTCACAACCATAAACTCTATGATCATGATGTAGGAGCTACCATAAACTCTGCTCTGCTATCCATTGCAGCTCATTAGTTGAAAACGTACATTTAGGACAGTGGTCTGTAGCTTTTTTGAGAGGGAGGGCTCACAGTCACTTTTGATAATGAGAGGAAAGTTATGGACCCTCTTATTAGAATAATACAAACATATGCACACCACATTTTACATACAATTTATTTATAGTACATTAGAAATTGATTCATATAGAGTAGCCTGGGACAAACAATTTTACTATCAGTACTTAAAAAAGATCAAAGTAACAGGAGGGAAATACAGTTAGGTCCAGAAATAATTGGACATTGACACAAGTTTTGTTATTTTGACTGTTTACCAAAATAAATTCAAGTTACATTACATAATGAATATGGGCTGCAGAGAACTGCAGTAAAGGCCTGGCAAAACATCACAATGAAGGAAAACCAGCATTTGGTGATGTCCCTGCATTCCAGACTTCAAGCAGTCATCACTTGCAAAGGATTCTTGACAAAGTATTAAAAATAAACATTTTATTTATGATTGTGTTAATTTGTCCAATTACTTTTGGTCCCTTGAAAAAGAGGGGGTTACATATTAAAGAACTGTAATTCCTAAACCCTTCCACCAATTTGGATGTGAATACCCTCAAATTAAAGCTGAGAGACAGCACTTGAAGCCCATATTAATTATTTAACTGTAACTTGAATTTAGTTTGGTAAACAGCCGAAATAACAAAACTTATGTCAGTGTCCAATTATTTCCAGACCTAACTGTAACACGTGTGTGTGCACGCACGTGTGCGTGCGTGCATGTATCCATCCATAATAATAATAATAATAATAATAATATTTTATTTATATCCTGCCCCTCTGCAACGCAATCGGGGCGGCTTACAATATAAAACTCCATAATCACAATACCCTAGCCCACCCACCCCTTAAAATAATATTAAATTATGATGGATTAAAAACAGACAATAATTAAATATATACATAAATTAGAAGAAAAAATTAAAACATACAATCAAAGCCTAGAAAGGACAGCTGAGTCTTGGGCCGGGATAATTATTCAGGAAAGGCCTGCTGGAAAAGATCCATCTTGACAGCTTTTTTAAAGCTGTCTAAGGTGGTAATAAGACGGATCTCGTCCGGCAGGCCATTCCATAATCTGGGAGCGGCAGTTCATAGACTCTCTGAAGCATGTCCATGGACTCCTAAGAGGTCCATGGGCCCCCTGCATGAGAAATCCTGATTTAGGGAGTAATTTGCAATGGATTTATTCTTCTGCATAAACAGCATAGGATATGAAATGAAGTAGGACAGAGCTTTGGAATGTACTCTCTAAATTGCTGAGGAAGTTATTGTGGTCAGAAATTGAATTTTTGAGTTTTTGACAAGTATGCAAGTAGGTTAAGTGCAAAAAAGCAAAATGTTTGGAAGGTTTTGCAAGTTAAGTTTGTGTTCCTATTCCAGCATTTGTTCCTTCTGCACTAGACAGACTGTGAGTGTACAAATTAAGCAGAGCTTACTGTTTTTCTTTGTAGATTTATGAGGCACCTGATGTTCAAATTATGTTTACTTGTAGTCATGACAAAGGGCTGTTAATGGTGATGCTTTTTATAGACACATTTTTATATTCAGACAGTTACCCTGTGGGCGTAGAACAGTTTTGTAATCAGGCACATTTAATGACAAAAGGCAACAAAAATAAACAGTTACTTTACTCAAGTAGCAATAATTAATTTTCCAAAATATTTTAAGGTTATTTTGTACTTTAAAATGTAATCCCTAATTATATTTCAAAATAAAATTTGAAATGCAGTATAATACCCACAGTATTTTCAATATGCACAATCTGTAGTAGTTAAGAGGTTGGGACATTTAATGTCTGAAATACAATAATGTCTTCTGGGAACTAAGACATTTGGTGATCCATAATCTCCCCTCAAGGTAAAACTATCCAATTTGACTTTTATTTATATGCCTTGGTTGGACCGCATCAGAAGATTCCCGTTGGCCGCGGCTAGCCAACCAGGTAGTTGGGGATGAGCTTTCGTTAGGCCACCTTTTCTAGGCCCCTCTCCATATGGAGCAAGCAGTGCTCTCCTTAAAAAAGGTGCTTGGTCGTTCAGGATGCTGCCGAACAAGACTGTCATCTCCCGGGTCAGCCTCGAGCGACCAATGTCCTGAATGCGGCTTCCAGTGCATCTTTACACCTGCCGGTTTCGTCCCTCGCCAGTTGCTACTGGGCTTTTTTGGAACTGGATTTGTCCTTCGAGCCAGTGCAATGGATTTTTCTGGTGGAGTGCAGCGTGCACAGAACTGGCCTCACCCTTTAAACCAGAGATTCATCTGCCGTGGCCTTGCAAGCATGGACGTGGCAGCGAGGTCCTCGGGCCGTAGGTTTGATTAGAGTTTCCTTCTCTTAGATGGTTGACCTTACAGGGTTGGACGAGCACCATCTGCCCGGGTTTGGGATTAGAGTTTTCCTTCTCCTAGGACGGTTGCCACAAGGCTAGAGAGCCCATCCTGCCCTTTGACGCTCTTTGTCAGACCCTTCGGTTTTGACCTGTCTGGCATGGGAGACCCTACCAGTGGCTATTATGCCACCGCCAGCATAGCTCAAAACATCATTAGTGTACGCAAGCCTCTCTCCCACAACAAGGGGGCGTCAATGGAGAGGGGGGGCGTCAATGGAGAGGGGGGCGTAAATGGTTAAATATATATATTTAACTTAGAGCAACATTAAAACTATCTATACACTTGTTAATGTAGAGACTGTATTAGAGTTGGGAATGTGTGGGGAAAATGGAAAAATTCAGGAAAACATGCTTTTTTTTGCCATTTTCTCCCAAAGCCATTTTTAATGGAAAAACTGAAAAATGGATTATGAGATGTTTTCTTTTAGAATGATGAATAAAATATTTAAGACAAGAAGTTCTTATATTTATTTCCTCTACATTTACAAAAAACTATATAGCAGGTAGACTTTTAGGTAAGCCTGTGTTTAGTATCCCAGATCATTGCATTACACAGAGACAGGGCTGAGTTTATGCTCACAAAAGTGGAAGACCACAGCTTTCCTCAACCACTGTTTTCAGGAAAAACAAGGGCCACCTCAGAAGCACCATAAAAACAGAGTTCACGCTTCCTCCTCCATCAGAACTCAAGAGGACAAAAAGACTGAAAGCCAAGTCTTAGGTGCCAGTTACACGACAGAAATTGTCGCGGTGCTTACCGTGACTTAGTGATCACGAATCCGCCCCTCGCTGTTTATACGATTTATGTCACTGATCTGGATATCCCAGGTGGTCCCGTGACTGATATTTACACGTCCATAGTTCCGGTTTTGTTTAGGTTTTAAATTTACTTATTTTTTGGCTGTCAATCAAAGATGCGATTACTCGTGTTTTCACAACATCCATGACGCACTTCCTTTAGAGTTCCGCGCCAGGAGCGATGCTATTGGCTGGCTGGGGGGGGGGAGAGAGAGGGGGGCAGAGGTTTGTTATTCCCCCTTGCTTCTTTAAATTTTTAACCCTTTCAGAAGAGGCAGAAAGCATTTTGAAAGATCCAGACAGATCTTTCGCTCAGACGCAGGGTTTTCCTTTTGAAATCAAGCCGCTTGGGTTTCCCCTTGCCTCTTTAAAATATTAAACCTAACAGCACGCTGCAGAGATTTCAAGCGGCTATAGGCAGGCGTTTTGAAAGACACATACACAGAGAAGGGGAATTAAAGGGAGCTAATTCGCTCAGAGGCTTGAATATTTTAATGTGCCAGGGACATGACCAAGGCAGGGGATGAATGGGCGATGATCTCTCTGTAACATGCAGTTGAGGAAAAGGTAAAGCTGGAGGGTTTGCAGTGTAGAAATCCATTTAAAAAGGTGATTGAGTACACGCGCACGCACACACACACATCAACCTTTGTGCAGCTGGAAGCGATGCCTTTGTTTTCGCCTGGTGAGGCTGGATCAGTTGAACGGGTGACTGACCCCTCCTTTTCTGGTCGCTGATCTCTAAGCCCGCCCCCAGTCACCATTTCCGGTCATCCCAGTACCAAGACATTTTGTCCCAGGCTATTTACATTTCCGATTTTCTGAATCCTCCCGTGACTTTTTTAAAAACCGGCACAAACCGTGGGACTGGAAGTCCCGCAGGTTGAGGGATAAAAGGTGGCCCCCCTTCCGAAAATCACGTACCCGACCCGATGTACGTGTAAACTCCCAGGGATCGACATGAATTCTTCCCAGGACATTTTCATCATGTAAACGGCCCCCTGGTGTTCTTTGTTTTTTTTATTTTGCTCTTTCCTCTTCTCCACTCACCCATCTTTTGAAATTCATTGCCTGATTAAAAGATCTGGTGATCTTAAAAGCATACATAAAATATTCTGCTTTTATTTTTGGTTGGACTAATACAGATATTACCTTAACACGAGTTTTGAATTAGTGTTGATTGTCAGACTGATTTTCTGAGTTGCACCTGGTTTCTTTGTGGCTGGCCTGCCAAACTTCTAGGTATCTGTGATTATTTTCTTCTTTTGTTATATGGAAGTCGAACTTATTTAAATTAATCATGGACTAGGGTTGAATAACTGGGACTCTCCATGGGGCAGTGTCAGTTGTCAAATGTCCCAAAGAACAACCACCACCAATATGATCCATCTGAATCATAGAATCATAAAATTGTAGAGTTGGAAGAGACCACGAGGGCCATCTAGTCCAACCCCCTGCCATGCAGGAATCACAATCACAGCATCCCTGACATATGGCCATCCAGCCTCTGTTTAAAGACCTCCAAGGAAGGAGACCCCACCACGCTCAGAGGCAATGTATTCCACTGTCAAACAGCTCTTACTGTCAGAAAGTTCCTCCTAATGTTGAGGTGGAATCTCTGTTCCTGAGGCTTGCATCCTTTGCTCTGTGTTCTAGTCTCTGGAGCAGTAGAAAACAAGCTTGCTCCATCCTCAATGTGACACCACTTCAAATACTTTCTAGGCATCTAGACAATCACAGAGTCATTCTGGATGTGATCTCTTTAGGCATTGGGAAGTCCTCAAGGGTGACTCAATGGTCAACTTCCACCAGAGGTAGACAATAGAATCCTGCAAAATGCCTAGAGCAGCACCCTCTCTAGGCATTTTCTAGGTCCTCCAGCACGATTCTATTGTATTATATGGTAGTTCACTATTACACGTGGTTTTGCATATCTGCAGTAAGCCTAGGAACATTCCCACCCTAGTAAATGGAGACAGATGACTGTATGCATAAAGGTAGACAATGTAGATGCAGTAGAGAATTATAGCCAGCATTTGTTGCATTTATATCTTGTCTTTACACCAAGCAGAGGTGATGCTCAAGATGAGTATTCCTGATGTCTCCTCCTTTACTCTCACTATAGCCCTGTAAGGTGGGAAAGGCAGGGAGAGGAGGCAGGGAGGGGGACAGTGAGAAATAAGAACCAGCCCTAACCCAGCCAGTGAGTTCTAGAACCAAAAAGAGACTTTGACTTGGATCTTCCCATTCCCACTTCAACTGCTTTAACCATTACACCACCCTGCTTATTTTAAAAACTGACATGCGTAGACACTCCTCCACCACCACCAAAAAACATCCACAGTCAGTCACAGGAGAGCGTGTACTCAGTCTGCTTGATCCCTTCAATGACCATCCACGGCTGGTCTTCTTTCACCCGGGGCGGCCCCTCGAGTGGTCTTGCGGTACTCCAGCATGTACTGTTCAATTTTGCTGTCCTCATCTGGCATTTTCCAGGCCAAGGTCACACAGTTGTCGGCCACCAGCAATTCAGCCAGGTCTATCTCAGGAGCGCTGGGGACAGGAATGTTCACTTCTCATTTTGAAACATGTATTTTTTTTTTATGTTAAACATAGTGGTGTGTGTGTAGGTGGGGGCATCTTATTTAGAAGGTGGATTGCTGCTCCTAGAGGCTTTCAGGAGCGGGAATACACTTTTATTTTTAATAAATAATAATCTCTCTCTCTCTCTCTGGCTTTTCTTTGCAACCGAAGATTCAGGAAGGACTCATCCCGCGCTTTCTGCAAGCGTGCTGATGACTAAAAATGCCAATCCAAGATAAACAAGTCCAGTTGCAGAAAGCACAGCAGAAGGTCTCCTTGGGTGATGTTTCTGGGTTGTGATTCTTTCTGCGTTGTCATTTCTCTTCAAGACTTGTTTGGTGTGAGTTCTCAAATAAGGCTGCAGCATTGTGGATAGTGCGTCTCCATGCCTCCCGATGTGAGGCCAGGGCGGACCATTGTTGGTGATCAATTTGGCCAAGCCAGAGATGTTGTTTCAGGGAATCCTTGTATCGCTTTTTTGGAGTGCCCCTCTTACGCTGACCCGTGGCGAGTTCACTGTAGAGTATTATTTTTGGGAGGCAATGGTCCTCCATCCTAGAAACGTGCCCTGCCCAGCGCAGCCGTGTTCTCAATATCATGGCCTCAATGCTGGTGATCCCTGCTTGCTCAAGGACAGCAACATTCGTCACATAGTCAGTCCAGTGTATATTTAGGATTGTGCGTATACAGCGCTGATGAAAGCGTTCGAGGAGTCGTAGGTGGTGGCGATAGGTGACCCATGTTTCAGACCCATAAAGGAGGATAGACAGTACAATGGCTCTATACACACTGATTTTTGTGCTTTGCCTCAGGTGTTTATTACTCTTTTGTAAAGTCTTCCAAAAGCGCTATATGTCTTTGCTAATCTGTTATCGATCTTTTTGTCAATCTTGGCATCTGTGGAGATGATGCTTCCCAGGTAGGTGAACTGCTGAACGGACTTGAGCACAGATTTACCGACGGCAATGTGGGGATGGTGGTGTTCGTCCTGTGGTGCAGGCTGGTAAAGAACTTCCGTTTTCTTCAGGTTGACTTCCAGCCCAAACAGCTCTGCAGCTGTTGCAAAGCAGGATGTTAGGCGCTGCAGAGCTGCTTCTATGTGGGCAACAAGGGCAGCATCATCAGCGAAGAGCAGCTCACGGACTAGATAGTTTAGAGTCTTAGTGCGAGCCCTCAGACGGCTTAAGTTAAACAAGCTACCATCAGTACGGTAACGTATATAGATGCCGTCGTCTTCTTCAAGCTGTGCCGTAGCCCTTTGGAGCATCATGCTGAAGAAGATTGTAAATAAAGTTGGTGCAAGAATACAACCTTGCTTCACTCCATTAGTTATTAGAAAGGGCTCTGAAAGAGCATCGCCATATCTGACTTGACCGTGCTGGCCCTCGTGTAGCAAGATAATCATTTTAAGGAATTTTGGGGGGACATCCTAGTCTTTCCAGGATCTGCCACAGACCTTATCTACTCACAGTGTCGAAGGCTTTGGTGAGGTCGACAAATGTTACATAGAGGCCCTTGTTCTGCTCCCTACATTTTTCTTGCAGTTGTCTAAGGGAAATACCATATCTATAGTACTCCTATTGGCTCTGAAGCCACATTGGCTTTCAGGGAGAAGTTCTTCTGCAATAGCAGGAACTAATCTGTTCAGGAGTATCCTTGCAAGGATTTTTCCAGCAATAGAGAGCAGTGTTATGCCTCATTAGTTTGAGCAATTGGATTTTGCTCCTTTTTTCTTGTACAGCTAGAAAGGAGTGTGGGTATGTGTGTTGGGGAGAGGGCTCTCTAGACAGGCAGATCCCTTGCCGGAGAATCCCACTTGAGCCATGCAGCACACCCTCCCAGGCTCAGTGAAGAATAATTTATGGCACAATCAGATGTGTACTACCATGGGGGCTGGAGGAAATGTGCCTCTCCCTCACTCTCTTTGTCCCTGCCGTGGCCACTGCCACCTCCCAGAGTGGATGTTGAGTTTCTTCCCTCATTTCTCCAGATGCAGCACAGTTGCATAAAGGCAAAATACTTCTCCACTTCCCAAACAAGTTCTCTATTGAAGCCAAAGCAAAAAGTGGTGGGGAGGAGGGAGAGAAAGAAAGGGGGGGAATTGGGGGGACAGGGTGGGGTGGGGATGTTTCTGGCATTGCCCTCACAACAGAACCAATGAGCAACCTTGTTCCAATTGCCTATGTGTCTCTTTGTGTGTGTATCAGGAGACATTTAAAGTTCCCTCTCTTACTGATTATCGCTCATGGTTAAATAATAGCCTACATCACCCCCTTAGAATCATAGAGTTGGAAGGGGCCTCCTGGGCTATCAAGTCCAACTCTCTGCTCAGTGTAGGATCTCCAGCTATAGCATCTCAAGCAGGTAGTTGTCAAGCCTCTTTTTGAAGATGTGTAGAGAAGGAGACGCCTCTACCTCTCTAGGCAATTGGTTGCTCGTATTTCTGAACCGCTCTTACTGTCAAGACGTTTCCTTCTAATGTTCAATTGAAATCCCTCCCCCTGTAACTTGAAACCCTTAGACCTGGTCCTGCCATCTGGGGCAGCAGAAAACAGGCCTGCCCTCTCCTCTCTGTGACAGCCCTTGAGGTATTTAAAGAGTGAAGTCATGTCACCCTTCAGTTTTCTCTTCACCAAGGTCAATATGCCTAGCTTCTTCAACCTTTCCTCATATGTTTTGTTTTTATCCTTGCTGCCCTTCTTTGAACCCACTCCAACTTAGAATCATAGAATCATAGAATTGTAGAATTGGAAGAGACCACGAGGGCCATCCAGTCCAACTCCCTGCCACGCAGGAAATCTTGATCAAAGCATCCCCGACAGATGGCAATCCAGCCTCTGTTTAAAGACCTCCAAAGAAGGAGACCCCACCACACTCTGAGGGAGTGCGTTCCACTGCCGAACAGCTCTTACTGTCAAAAAGTTCCTCCTAATGTAGAGGTGGAATCTCTGTTCCTGGAGCTTGCATCCATTGCTCCGTGTTCCAGTCTCTGGAGCAGCAGAAAACAAGCCTGCTCCATCCTCAGTGTGACACCCCTTCAAATACTTAAACAGGGCTATCATATCATCTCTTAACCGTCTTTTTTCCAGGCTAAACATACCCAGCTCCCTAAGTCTCTCCTCATAAGGCATCATTTCCAGACCTTTCACCATTTTAGTTGCCCTTCTCTGGACATGCTCCAATTTGTCAATATCCTTTTTGAATTGTGGTGCCCAGAACTGGACACAGTATTCTAGGTGAGGTCTGACCAAGGCAGAATAGAGCGGCACTATTACTTCCCTTGATCTAGATACTATACTTCTATTGATACAGCCCAAAATCGCATTGGCCTTTTTAGCTGCCGCATCACACTGTTGACTCATGTTCAACTTGTGGTCTAACTTGTCTGTATCCTTCTTAAAATGAGGTGCCCAGAACTGCACGCACTACTCAAGATGAGGCCGATTTCACAAAGTTGGTCCAGGAGGAAAGCAGGGACAATAGTATCAAAAGCCACTGGGAGAGCGAGCTAAGAACAGCAAGGTAGCTGTTTCTTTGACTCCCAGCATGCATAAATCTGGCTCAGTCTTACCCCTGGACTCAGACTGTAATGGATCAAGGTAACCAGTATCCTCCAATAGTGTTTTCTGTTCTCTCTCTCTGACTCTTTTAAAAACCAGGTGGTAGTTATCAAATATCATAGATTCCAACATGGATTTGTATATATACATACACACACACACACACACACACACACACAATTACAATTATAAAATTGGAAGAGATGACCAACAGGAGATAGCAACGGACTATTACAGCAAAACATGGATTTTTAAAGTTTCACTATCCCCTCTACACTGATATGTTCACCACATTGAGGAAAGCAATACTTAATTTTTATGTAGCCTTTCACTATATATATATATATATATATATATATACACACACACACACACACACACCAGTATCTGGTGTGTGTGTGTGTGTGTGTGTGTATATATATATGCCTTAGAATTATTCTGAGTATTCTTAAGCCTTCTTCCTTGGCTTCCAGCATTTACTTGAAATTGTTGTATTACTGAGAAGGCAGGAGCAGTGATGTTTAACTAGCCAGCATGATATTTCTGTTTTACCATTAATTCATATAGGCAGATAGAAGTGATGGGAGGGAGCAGAGGATGGGAGCAGATCTTTCTTGTCTGTAGAGGGAGTTCATCATTTAGAACAAAAGAGATTTTCTGTGCATCTTTCAGGAAGTTTTGTTGGCAAAAAAAGTCCACTTTTGGATTCTGTGGAGTGAAAAAGAACACAAGTATGGTTCATTTAACTGTGCTTCCTTAATTTTTTTTGACTACTAAAAGTCTAAGAAAGAAAGATGCTAAGTCTATTCTAATATGTGCAGGGCCTTGCAAGGTAGACTTTCCTATCTAGTTGTCACATGCTCCTTATTCCCAAGATCATGTGACTTAATATTTCTGTGAGGTTGCCATACTCTACCAGTGTTGTTTTGCAAGAACTCAAGCAAGTGTTCTAACAAGGCTCCTACCAATTTTCATAGGGTATTTTCATGCAAGCAATCTCTCTCTCACGCACATTGCTTCAATCATTCATGGCTTATTTATTTGCATATTGATAATTTTTAAAAGTACTTGTATTTCATTTCCTTTGTTTTATTTATTTGATTTGTAGTCCACCTTTCCACCAAAATGGCACTGATTGACATAACTCCATTATGACATGGTAAAAGGAGTTTTCATGAAATACGCATTGCAACAGGTGTTTGGCACTATCAAGTTACTTTTGGATACCTTCTTAGAAATGGTCAAGAGTACATCTGTTGAAATCAAGACCAGTTGTATATCATTTTACTTGGGATTTGTGGAGTATTCTACTTTTCCTGATTATATCATCCTTTTTGCAGCAATGAAACCACTTAATAATGTTGTGAGGAATTGCAGTCTCTGTCTTGGCTGAAAACCAAGAATCACAGACACATTATCTAGAGTGATTTCTGTTTTTCATGACTTTGGCATATTTCCTGGTTTTAAATTGGGACTTTGTTTATCTTTAAAAGGCATATGTAGATCACGTGTTACCATGACCCTCACCATAAAGCGCCTGTCATGAGTCGTGGCTTTATCAGTACTTCTAAATAGATCTGTGAGGAACAATTCTAAATTTATTTGCTCCATTCCAGCCATAAAAATGTACAGATAGTCTTATCTTCTGTTGGCAATTACTCAATGTGTGTGTACATTCTCTTTATTTTACCAGCATTGGTTCCCAGCAATGGGATCTTCTAAAAGATACTATCTTGTGTACTTTTACCTCTTGTTTGGAACTATGATAGCAACACCTCTATATATTAATGGATATTATCTATAAAAATAGAGGACTGAGTCTGGAGGTTTCTATTTCATACTGGTGTTCTCCATAGAAATCTACTCACAGTGCTTACCCTGGGAGGAAGTTAAGGGTTTCCATCAGTTCTCCCTCCATCTCCCAACCCTCTGGAAAAGATAATTGGAGTAGTTAGGAGATTGTAGAGAGAAGTTGATGAGTCATGATTCAACTGGCTTGAAGAATTTTACTGCAACAAGAATCTGTCATGGATGAAAGGAGTTCTTTTTGCCAAATAAGTTTTTGCTGGATTCCATTACAGTAAGTCCAGGAATATATCTCCTGTGGATACAGGTGGGGGAGGGGAGATATGTTTCAGGACTTACTGTGAATATGCAACACCATGGATAATAGTGAACTCTATTGAAATGAATGACTTCCGGCCTGACTTCCACTGGAAGCATGTCATAGAATTGCTGGAGGACATAGAAAATGCCTAGAGAGGACATACTTTTTGGACGTGAATAAGTGAAAATGTGGATACTGGTCCCATGGATACGGGGACTTACCTGTATACTGAGCATAAGTTGCCATATTCCATAGGTCAGAGTTCTGCCTGAATAAGGAACATTGTTGCCTCTAACACAACATAACTGGTATGGTAAATTGAGGCCATGGTTTAATTTGTATTTTCAGTACTTTCTATGTTGCTTCTTTTATAATTAACTATCTTTCTTAGACAGCAAGGCAGAGTAATAACATTTCTTAAGTATATTGGGATGCAAGTCTACACTTCAAGTTGACATATTTGCCTTGCTATATATTTTCCATCATTTTTTTCCCAGGGGAAAGATGGAAGATATAACACTACACTTTCATCTTGAACGCTTCCAGACTGGTTTGTCTACAGAAATGGCTTTGTACCAAATTTGAAAATTAGAAACACAAAGAACACTCCTACACATATTTTATTGTGCTTCAGAAGTGAAAACATTTGGTTTTTGTGATTTTCTTCATGGATTCACAAATAAACATGCGAATATAGGAGGAGGAAACAATCTGCAATTTTATGGCACAATCCTGTGCATCTCTAATCAAGAGCAAGTGCCTTTGAATTCAGTGAGAAACATTCCTAAGATAACATGTATAGGGCTCTAGCTTTAAAAAGACAAGTGATTATGTGTATTCTATTTATATGTCAATATTATATTATATATAAATTTACATGAAGGAATGTGAAAACAAACAGGGATCAAACCAGTCCTTATTAACTAAAAATAGTGAGAGCAAACAACAGATGGCAGAATGTGGATGCCATGGGGTTTATTTCTGAAGTGGAAGCCTTCAGTCTTCTTCTCACATGTACATGGATGAGGATGAAATGAGCGGGTGATCTATGTGAACTTAAGGCTCCTGTTATTCTATATATTGGTTTTCTGTGGTCAGCTAGTATTACATATGAACTAGACCATAGAGTGAGGCTTGAAGAGATTTTGAATCTTGAGGATACCAAATATTAACATAAGAAAATTACTGCATCTTAGGCTGAGGAGGGAATTGAAAGTCCAGATCTGCTCATTCTAGAAGTAAGGTATTCTGTCTGGAAATATTTGGTGTGAGAACACAGTTTATAGTATTGTTGCAGAAATGTTTCACGATTTCTGCAAAGTATTTCTAGAAGCATTTTTATCTGGCTTTTCTGCCAAAAAAAGGCTCTCAGAGCAACCTATGTAAAAACATAGGCTTTGTACCCTGGCTTCTAAACTAAAAGACAGTCCAGAAAAGTTTGGGGTGGGGTAGTGATGAAGAGGTGAGAAGCAAACAGGCAAACCTGGACATTTATTTTTAAACTTGCAAAGTTCTCATAATATCCCACCAGAACAGAAGCATTTAAAAATGAAGAAGAACCAAATAGAGCTGGTCTCTCAACAGAGCCAATGCTGAAGAAGCCTGATGGAATGGATACTGCCAAGTGATACTTATGTATTGTTCACCAAATATTTCTTTGGTTTCTTTTTCTTTTTTACCATTTCCTTACCATTCTCTTTTCCCCTTCCTGTTACCTCCTCCAATATCTTACTGTGTATTTGTGGCAAATACAGTGTTGAGCATGTTCTAACGTTATAGCAGGGTTTGGACTAAAAGAAGATTGATAACTTTCTGTTGTTCCAGGCCCATGGCTGCCTTTGTAGCTACCCTATCCTCTGGTGCCATTCCTGATGATGCTGAGGAAAAAACCACCTTCCCTGCAAAAATAATGTTCTGCTGCTTCCAGAAGCCTCTGTGAGCGTGTTAGACACAATTGAGGAACACAGCCCAAACCTCCGGAGTCCAAAATTTTCATGTATTATTATTATTTGTTGCTTTCAGGCCTGTTGCAGCTTGTGAAGGCCACTAGCAGTGATCATTTGCTCCTCCTAGCACTGCCAATGTATAAGGACTTGCCAGCTGAAAAGTCCTCCTACAAGTTGAATCTCCCTTATCCAAAATGCTTGGGACCAGATGTATTTTGGGTTTTGGAAAACTTGCACCTACATAATGAGATATCTTGGAGATGGGATCCAAGTCTAAACATGAAATTCATTTATGTTTCACATACACCTTACACACATAGCTTGAAGATAATTTTATACACAATATTTTTAATAGTTTTGTGCATGAAACCAAGTTTGTGTACACTGAACCATCAGAAAGCAAAGATGTCTCAGCCACTTCTGTGGAGTGTTTTGGATTTTAGAATATTGTGGATTTCAAATTCCAGATAAGAGAGACTCAACTTGTACTAGAATTTATGAAGTCCATCAACTGTGTTTCTCTGTGGCTAAGATGGCTAAAGCAGCAGTTTTGTCACTTGATGGCTGATCAGTGGAGAGGACATGTCTGCTCCTGCCCACACTGCCGTGCAGAGAAATGGCAACACTTTTTCTGATGTGCGAAATGAAATTTCCAGAATCATGAAAAAGTGGTTCTGGGAAGAGAACAGCACTTGCTTGTGATGAGGCTAGGGATATTCAGCAGCACTCTTCTGTTCCAGGCCTATTTCTTTGGACCTGGTGAGTCTTCTTCTTGTGTACAGTCTCACACATTGCTTTTGGGACTTTAAAATCAGGAGAGGTGGGTGGAATGGTTCCCTCACTCTCTTTCCAACCTGGGAGGCATGGCAAAGTAGCTCTTTTTCTGGGCTGGAAAGACCACTTCCAGCCTATTCTGGTTGCTTCACACTCCTCTGCTACAGAAATGTGTCTGGAACACTCTGACCAAGGAAACAATGTTATGGTGGGGAAGGATAAAGAGGAAGAGGCAGTGGAGCTGATGACAGGTGAGGCAACTCTCTGACTAGGCCACAATTCACAAAAGGTATTATCTAGCCAGCTTAAATACCCTAAAGGCACCAGAACCATGCAACAAAGATACTCAGACAGGCATCTGAAGGTGGCACAGGAGGTTGCAATACAAGGCGTGTTGAGAAAGAGAGTGGCTGGGTTTGTACACTGGCACACCTTTGCTATTGTTGGGGCTCTAATATTTATACTTTATTCCATGCCTTGGAGGGATGAGTTAGCAATAACAAAGCTTGAATGGTTCTCCCACAGAATAGACAAAGGAAACCGAAACGCAACTGATTGCTTTAATTGTAGAAAGATAGAACATTGATGGGTTTGCAACCTTGTAAGGTTGGACAGGACAGTGTGTGAGGAGAGATTTCCGTCGGTTGTGGAATGAGGAATAGTAACATTGGAGATTTTCACACTACACTGTTGTAGTGTTACTATTCCACTTTATTTGCTATGGCTGCCTCCCGTGGAATCCTGGGATTTGCAGTTTAGGGAGGGGCATTTACAACTCTCAGCCAGAGAGCTCTTAGGCCTCACTGAACTACAAACCCCAGAATTCCACAGGAGACAGCCAGAGCGGTTAAAGTGGAATAGTAACACTATAACAGTGTAGTGTGAAAATCTCCTTAGTTGCTTGATTGAATTAGTGCTTGAAATGCCCAGGGCTGGAAGAAAGGATTAGTATATACCCATTAGGAACTGGGTTGTTAGCATAAACCCATCATTGGGGCTTTCTGTTTAATCCTAACTTAGGCTTTCCTACCATTATATTTCTAGACACATCTCAGTTCATCATGACCTCCAACTGACCTCCAGTCTGGCTAAGCCGATGTGACCCTGAAAAGTGTCCAATATATCCAGTTTTGGAGTCTTGCAGAGTGAGGTTAGTAGGGCAGGCTAACAGGGTCAGCCCTGATTAGTACTTGGATAGGAAACTGCCAAAGAATGACAGGTGCAGTAGGCTGCATTTTAGAGGCGGGAACTGGCGGAACCACCTCTGAGTATTCCTTTCCTAAGAAAACCCTATGAAATTTATGGAGTTGCCATAAGTTGATAGGAGACTTGAAGGCACATGCATACACATTCTTTAGCCAGGAAGGAATTCCGCCTAAAGTCTGTTAGTGTTAAATACAGTGGTGCTTCCTTATTTATATTCTACCTCAGTCCAGTTGTATTAGCTGCCTCGCCTTCCATAGCAAATCCTTTACCTTACCTCCAGGTTTCTAAATGTTTTCTGTGAAGTCATAAACACGAAGATTAGCCATGTTCAATTCCGTTTTGTAGTCCATCCTTCTATATTTTGTGACTCCCATGTGGACTGTGTCCCACTGGCCATGTTTCGTGGCCTGGCAGATGCCTGTTAACTTGATTTGCTTTTCCAGGCAGCAAAATTAGGTGTATTGACTCATAGGGGATTGCTGTGCATAGCTGGCAAGCTATGTTTGGTCTAATGGGAGACATGTTCTTCATCTCCAGTATAGACATTTTCTTACCTTCTTGCATTCATTAGGGATGTAAAGAATTGTTTACAAAATTTCTCATCGTCAACACTTTGTTTAAAAAAAAGTTGACTGCCACATTATTTTGCACATTTCAACATGTTTTTGTAAAAAAAAAATTGTTTCAAAAAGCATTGCCCCCCCCCATTTTTTGCCTTAAACCCACTGTTTCCTGCACAAATATGTTGGTTAATGTTTTCTGCACAAACAAATTTTGGCAGAGCAGTTTTGAAATATGAAAAAAACCCATTTTTTAGAATGCATAGAACACTTTATAATTTCACCCTGCACGGAGAAAACATTTGCAATTCTTTATTTTTGCATATGGTAATAAAATAAGCAAAGATTTACCACCCTAGAATTAGTCATACTATCACAGGATTTTCTTGGCAAGATTTGTTTCTGTGGTGTCAGTAGGGTAGCGTGTGAGGTGCGGGCAACATCAGGTGACACCATCAGAGAGGGCAACACCCAAATGGCTGTATATAAAAAAATTGTTGTAGTGTCTCAGCAGAAATTTATTATTTTTTATTTAAAAAAAACCCATTCCTGGCACCATATCTAGTCAGGTGAGACTTCCTTCTTGTACCCCTTCCACATGTAGATTTTTGGTGACCCTCAAAAACATGCACAAATTGTATAGATTACTGGGAAATGTTGTTTCCAGAACCTCCTCTTGGCACTTTGTAATCTGTCTTGCTTTCAAAACAAGTTGTGCAAAGTGTCATTTCAGGAATGTCTGCGCAATATGAGTAGCAAAATACCGAAGTGGAACTGGGATTTGGAAACGTGGTCCTTTTGTTTTCACTTTCTAGATTTAGGGTATAGATTATAATATATCCTCCGTGTTTAGTCCAGTGGTTTGGTACAAGAGGTCCATGTGGGTGACACCAAGTGTTATTGGACTGTGTGACACCAGCCCTAGTGATGCCACCAATTTGTTCAGAGGGGGGTTGCCTTTGCCTTCCTCTGAGGGTGAAACAATATAGAATCATAGAATTATAGAATTGCAGAGTTGGAAGAGACCACGAGGGCCATCCAGTCCAACCCCCTGCCATGCAGGAAATCATGATCAAAGCATCCCCGACAGATGGCCATCCAGCCTCTGTTTAAAAACCTCCAAGGAAGGAGACCCCACCACACTCGGAGGGAGTGCGTTCCACTGCTGAACAGCTCTTACTGTCAAAAAGTTCCTCCTAATGTTGAGGTGGAATCTCTGTTCCTGGAACTTGCATCCATTGCTCCATGTTCCAGTCTTTGGAGCAGCAGAAAACAAGCCTGCTCCATCCTCAGCGTGACACCCCTTCAAATACTTAAACAGGGCTATCATATCGCCTCTTAACCGTCTTTTTTCCAGGCTAAACATACCCAGCTCCCTAAGTCTCTCCTCATAAGGCATCATTTCCAGGCCTTTCACCATTTTAGTTGCCCTTCTCTGGACACGCTCCAATTTGTCAATATCCTTTTTGAATTGTGGTGCCCAGAACTGGACACAGTATTCTAAGTGAGGTCTGACCAAGGCAGAATAGAGTGGCACTATTACTTCCCTTGATCTAGACACTATACTTCTATTGATACAGCCCAAAATCGCATTGGCCTTTTTAGCTGCCGCATCGCACTGTTGGCTCATGATCAACTTGTGGTCTACTAGGACTCCTAGATCCCTTTCGCACGTAGTCTCATTCAGCCAGGTCTCTCCCATCCTATATTTATGCATTTCATTTTTCCGCCCTAAATGCAGTACTTTACATTTCTCCGTATTGAATTTCATTTTGTTAGCTTTGGCCCAGCTCTCCAGTCTATCCAGGTCATTTTGAATTTTGGTCCTGTCCTCTAGGGTATTAGCTACTCCTCCTAATTTGGTGTCATCTGCAAATTTGATAAGTATGCCCCTAATTTCCTCATCCAAGTCATTGATAAAGATGTTGAATAGCACTGGGCCCAGGACAGAACCCTGTGGCACCCCACTGGTCACATCTTTCCAAGAGGAAGAGGAGCCACTGCTGAGCACCCTTTGGGTTTGGCCGGTCAACCAATTACAAAATCCATTGAACTGTTAACTTGTCTAGCCCACATTTTACAAGCTTGTCTGCAAGAATGTCATGGGGAACTTTGTCAAAGGCCTTACTGAAATCAAGGTATGCAATGTCAAGGTATGACTTGCCCAAGGCCACCTAGTGAGTTTTCATGGCCAAGTGAGGATTCAAACCCTGGTCTCTAGAGTCGTAGTCCAGTACTCAGACCACTATACCATGTTAGCTATCTTTACCTTTCTTATCCTGTCAAAAACCATGACTCATGCTTAGCACTTAGAACTCTGTTTGTAAATCTCTCCCTCCTCTCATATTCCTCTGCTGTGTTGTCATTCTGGTAATGAGCTTGGCATTTAGTGCTTAGAGGTGAGGTAAAATTATTGGTGGTAATTGAGTTTCTTGACTACTCTTCATTGCAAAATGTGACTTACATTTGTCTAAATAAGCAACCATGGTATATACTTAGCCTCTGAAAAAATCAAGTGACTTTTTAAAAAGTATATGATTAGGAAAATATTTGCATAGTAATTTCAAATTCATTGCTCTTTGCATAAAGGATACGATCATAAACAACCATGTAATGGCTTGATGTTAAATATAAACAAGGTTTGTAGCCTCAGGCAAATAGCACATGCACATTAATTTTGCTATTCCATATTCATTTGAGTAGTTTTGAGGTAAATTTGTACAACATCAAGGTCCCCCTCACATTTTGTCTTCTAAAAATCTAGGACGACAGTTTGGTTAAAACTATAGACAGGTTACCATATATTTTAGCAGATGTCATAGTCCACAAGATAGTGCCATTCCCTTATTTAGTAGTTCAGGTTATTCAAACAAGTGTTCTATAAAATACATTAACCAGATGACCTCATTAACTCAGGAATGCGGTAGTAGAAAGCATATTAAATAAATGTATTTCTAGCACTTACTCATAACCTTTTTGTAAATGGTGGTTTCTGTGGGTGACTGATGTCTCTTTCATGCCATTTTTAACATACAGATTGGGCTAAGAAGAAATAGACTAGCACTCATTTTTCCATGAATCACCCACAAGATCTTGATAAAAAAGCAGCAAGACTAAATAAGACTGGTTTAAAAAATTAAATTCTGAACATTGATGTCTTTATGCTACTTTAATACTGAGTATTTCAGATTAAATTCATTTTAAGTCAATAATGATAACCATTAAAATAAATGCTTAGAATCATAGAAACATAGTATTATTTTTGCATATTTCAGTCCTGCATGTTTATTGGGAAGTGAGTCCCATCAGGTTGTTAACTGCTGTCAAATCTGCTTTGACTTCTGGTCACCCTGCTAGCAACAGCCCTGCTCAGGTCCTGCAAACTCAACGCTTTGCTGTCCATCTGTGATGTGCTCTTCCTTTTTTCCCCTACAGCCTTCTACTTCATCAACCCTAATCTTTTCTAATGAGTCATGTCTTCCTATGATATGTCCAAAGAACAACAGCCTCAGCTTAGTCATCTTGACTTCTAGGAAGGGTTCAGGCCTGATTTGTTCCAAGACGCATTCATTTGTCTTTTTGGCAGCCCATGGTATCCACAGAACTCTTCTCCAGCACCACATCTCAAATTATTTTATTCTGTTCCTGTCAGCTTTCTTCAGTGTCCAGCTTTTGCAACCATAGAAATTGGAAATACATAGGCATGGACAACCCTGATTTTAGTATTTGGTGATATATCTTTGCACTTGAGGATCTTGTCTAGTTTCTTATCGCTGCCCTTCCTGGTCCTAGTCATCTTCTGATTTCTTGACACCAATCTTCATTCTAATTAATTACTGCCAAAATATGGAAAATCTTCCAACTATTTCAGTGTCATCCTCATCTACTTTAAAGTCGTGTAAATCATCTGTGGTCATTACTTTTGTTTTCTTAAATGTTCAACTGCCACCACTTTTGCAACGCCACACCACTGTGTCACAGCTGAACTACGTCTTCCAGTGGTATAGCACAAGTACTTATGTGTGGATGTGTTTTACTGGCTGTGCCTACTTGTCAGAGAACCACTCATGCCAGGCTTCACATCTTAAATTAACAAAAAGAATGTTTCTTGGCAAAAGAATAAAATATAACTGCGTAAACAAGTCATCTGGCCTGCACATTCATTCCCTCTATAAGCCTCTTCCTCTCTGACTACTTCCTCCAGCCCACTGTCCTCATTGGCTCCCTAACTGTCCATCACACCAAGTTTCAAGTTATTAACTTAGTAGATGTAACTTTTTAAGAATAGTAAAATAATTTTGAGGCTTTTAAAGAAGGGGCGTTTTCTTACCCATGCTCTAACAGTAGGACCACTCTGGTTTTCCCTTACTCTCTTTATTTCCTCATATTTTCTTTATTTTAAATGTTAAAATATCATCCAGTTTACAAAATGTACTATGAATGCAGGGATCATTATTACTGTAATTCTAAATCTTTTCATTTGAGGAGGAAATACTATTTGTTTGTTCCCAGCAGCCGTATTTCCTCTTTGTTCAAAGAGGAGCTTGGTTTGCTTACTTTAAATTTATTTCCCTTTAAGTTGTTGTGTAAGGTAATTCTGTGCAATATTAAAATTGGAAATACGATTTTAAAATATATATTTAAATGGAATAAAGCAATCCCATGTGGGCTTATGGTCTGCTTTAACCAGGGATTCTTATAATGGTGTCCATGAATTGGCTTTGGAGGGATGGAGGGATCTGTTAACTGAGTGCAAATATTGGTTTTTTCACCCCTCTGAATTCTCCTGTTACTTTCAGTTTTTCTTGTTAAGGTAAATTTTAAGTTAAATAATTAGTCTTTTAATGTGTTCTTAGTACAGTGGACCTTTAGTATCTGCAGGTTCAGTATCTGGGGATTTGAGCAACCACAGATTGAGTCTCGCAGCAGCAGCAGCAGGAGAGGAGGAAGAGGAGCAGTCCCCATGCATTGCCACTGTCTTAGCTGCCCTGCCGGTCCTCAGCCTGTGGGAGCCTGCTCCTTCTCTTCTTCTCCTGTGTGCGGCATACCTTTTGTTTCACCCAGGTAACTGGTAGCAAGATCCAACCCTCTGTGCCTCAGTTTCCTCCATGCTTCAGCCCTCCCACCTTTGCCTACCTTCCTCCCATCCTCCCATGCTAACTGGGCCAACCTCCATGCCTCAGTTTCCTCCATGTTTCAGTCCTTCCCCTCTCCTTCGCCTCTCTCTCGTCTTCAGTCCTTCGCCTCTCTCTCGTCTCCTAACTGGGCCATCCTTCATACCTCATTTCATACTTCACTTTCGCCTGCCCTTGCCTCCCTCTCCACACCACCCTTGCCTGCTAACTGGGTCACAGAGGTTGACACCACTCCTCTTCTTTGCAGGGAGGTGCCCAAGTCTGCCCACTGCCACTATTTTGCCCTCTTCCTATGTGCAAGTGGCAGCTTTGGGTGGAGACGCCTCCATTAAGGCAGTAGCAGAGGGCCAGGGGTCTGCCATTGCTTCCTTCTTGTCCTGCAGCTGTTGCTCCTGACTGGGGTAGCTTCCCAGATATATTGCTTACACTTTAGCCTCATGCACCCCAGCCTGGGCAAAAGAGGCACACACAGTTCACAGGAGGAGGAAGAAGAGAAGGAGGCTGGTGGGGCAGCTGAGGCAGTGGTTGCATGCGAGGCCTGCTCCTCCTCCTCTTCTTCCTCCTGCATGCCATATGTCTCTTTCACCTGAGCTGGGGTGTGTGAGGATGAGGCAGAATTGGTGGTGGCCTCTGCAACCCAATTAGCAGGTGAGCGTTGGGGGAGGCAGGTGAGGGCAGGGGGGAGAAGGTGAGAACAGGGAGAAGTTAAGCATGGAGGAAACTGAGGTATGGAGGGCAGCCCAGGGCTTGTCTATATGGTGAAAATGCTCCTCATAGAATTTGAGGAGAATATGTTTTGTCCAAATGAGATCTTGCAGCATTTTGCTGTATTTGGAAGGGGGGGGGAAGAATAACTCCAAATACTCTGCAGGAAAAGCCTTTACAGCTTTTCCCGACTTTTAAAAAAAAACAACTTCAAAGGAAATGTACATTCCTGCTTATTGGGACAACTGATTTGCCTTGCTGTGCTTTCCTGATAAGAGCGGAAGTGGAAAGCTAATTGATTGGATGTGTGCGGGAGGCAGAGCTTGCCACCAAGGCAGCACCTGGAACCGCCATGTTGGATTTTCGCCATAGTGATTGTGCGCTGAGGCAACAAAACAGCCTTTTTCCCTCCCGTTTTTTCTGTTTATTCAAGCTAAAGATTGCACTTTCACACTTTGAATTTGCTTTTTTTTTTTTTTAAGTGTTTGGCAGTGGCAATTGGTGACAATAAAAGTGTGAGTAATTCACTCATGGCTGCTATCTTGATTTGCAGGCATGCCCGTTTGAAGGACAAACACATATAGTTTTGCATGCCTGTGATCCTGGAAAAAAAGTAGAGACAAATGAAAACTGTTGGGAGTTGGTGTTACTGTGCATCAATCCACATTTTATTGCCTCATATAGACAAGCCTTCAGTTAGTAGACAAGGGTGGTGGGAGACCAGCAGGGTGTGTTGTGTGGGGTGAGGCATGGAGGAAACAGGGCTTAGGAAGAGAGGGCAGGAAGCAGCTGACTTGAACATCCAGTTCTTTTGTTATTTGGAAGGGGGGGATGTGTGGAACCATACCCTTGTGGATACCGAGGGCCCACTGTAATTTTTTTCTTTCTAGGCTAGTCTATGTGAAGGAAATCAATTTCGAAAGCAATGCAGTAAAATAAATAATGAGCAACATTTTGTATGTGTGTTATGTTGATGTGTATTTTTCCGTGGTGGAAGTCCACGGCTTTCATCAGATAGTCAAAGCAAACTGTGAACCAAGAAGGTTAAGAGTCTTAAAGTTGTTCTGATCTGTACAGAAGCAAAAGACATTTCATCTCTCAGAAAACAAGTTTCTAATTTTTCCATGCTTTGTCATATCAGTTTTCATATCATGCTTTTGAATTAGAGTGACTCCACAGTACATTTCTTGTCTAAAGATTACTTTCATAGCAGGAGAGTGGGTCCAGTTTGGCTTCTTTGCATTCTTTGAAAGGAAAACACTTGTTGAAAGAAAAAGGGATTGGTTTCTTCTAGATAAAAGGAACCTCACAGGTATAACGCAAAACAAGCATCTGTCCACATAGTTGCCAAGGATACTGTATATATCTCACCATCAATACCAGTATTTAGCTATGTTACATGTGGGCTGGTCAGTCCTAGGAATTCGTGCAGGGTTGTTGGGCTGAAGTGGGTCAACCATGTCCTTATTTGCTGTAGCTCATTCTGAAAGGGAGGGGTACAAGTGTGAAGAATTAAACAGAGGAAGCAGTTCTGAATTTTCAGTAAATTGAGTTCTGTCCTTACCTTTCTCAAAGACTTGCTCAGTAGGATGGATTTCAAAGCCACTTGTTGAAAAACTTGCGCTTGGTAATTTGGGCACCATCAAAGCTGTTTCAGTGTTGCACAAAGCCTTTTCTGAAAATGGCAGATTTGGTGTCTGTCAAGTATCACTTGAAGTCTCATGAAAACTTTGAAAAAACTGCAGTGACAGAACTGTAATATGTGTCTGTCTCTGTGTTTCTATGTATACTGTGTGTGTATGTTTTGAAATAATTACGGTAAATATTTGAACTCCTGTAGAAATGTGCTCTTGCATTCTTCTGTGTTTGTAACCTGAATTAGTTTAGTTTCCCAATGCATAGAAGGAGGAGGTAAGTGGCTTGTTCAAACAATGTCAAGACAGAGTTGGAAGGTTTTCCATGGTTTTTTTCCAGGCTGTGAGGCCGTGTTCTGGAAGAGTTTATTTCTGATGCTGGAAGGTTGCTTAGTTCTGTACAGAAACTTTGGAAAAGGAACTATTTGGCAGACAATACTGTACATCTAGGAAAGACTAGAATGCTATGCCTTGAAAATGCTGGAAGTGAAAGGATTTTGAATCATAAATAACCTTGGACGTTGCTTGACCTGGAATGTCTTTTAGATACTGAAGCACAGTCAGGGGTGCAGCCAGTATGTGTCACTCATTTATAATGTGAAGTAACTTGTGTCATGTTAATGTAAAGTGATTGGTTTGGTTCCGTACTTGGAATCTTTTGGTGCTAGTGTTATTAGTTGGAAACATTTCACACTAAACTATTTGTGAATATAATCTTGTGTCCTTATTAAATTAATTTATTGTGAGTTTTACTACCTGCTAGTGTAGATAGTAAATCCAACTATTTATGTTATTTATATCCTGCCCTTTTCATGGTCTGGGACTCAAGGCAGCTTACAACATTTAAAACAGATAGAGCTAAAAATTAACATCATATGGAAGTTAAAAATATGATTAAGCTGTTGATAAAATTAAAAGAAGTTAAAACCAAACCATTAAAAAGAAAAACAACCAAGAGAGAGTACAGCACATGAAAGGCCCTTTTCCCCTGAGTAGTCAGCTTTCAAAAGCTTGTTGAAACAAAAAGGTTTTTCACCTGCCTATGAAAGGATAGCAAGGAGGCCAACAGTCTCACCTCTTTAGGAAGGGAGTTCCAGAGCCTAGGGTAAACCCCCTGAAAGGCGCTCTCCTATTTTCCCACCAGAAGTACCTGTAAGAGTGGTAGAACAGAGAAAACGGCCTCCCTAAAAGATTTCAAGACATGGGCAGGCTCATGTGGTGGAAAGGCACAAACCAAAAACAGGGGCTTCTAATTTTCTTCCTTCACACATAAGACAGAAAGAAGTACATGATCCCAGGATTTCATTTGCTATTACAGTCGTCCCTTCACATTTGCGGGGGTTAGGTTCCCCAGACCCCCGCGAATGTGAAAAATCAGCGAATAATGATTGCCCTCCCCCTCCCCCGCCAAAGTGACCATGGGGCCTCCGAAGGCCCCATAGTTGCTTTCTCCGGACTCCCGAGTCCCTTCCTAGGCCTTCACGGGGCCTCAGGAGACTATCCCCCCTCCCCCCAAGGCCCCTGGAGGCCTCCCTGGCCCTACCCCCTCCATCCCATGGCCTTCACAGGGCCTCCGGAGGGTCTCCGAAGGCCCCGTGGAGGCCTCCCCGGCTCTCCCCCATCCCTCCCCGGGCCTTCATGGGGCCTCCAGAGGCCCTGTGTCGCGGTTTTGGGAGGGCGGGGGGGGGGGCTCCCAAAACCGCGAATATCCAAAACCGCAAATGCTGAGTTTGCGAATGTGGAGGGGCAACTGTATATTCCAACAGAGCCACTGTCTCACCATCAAAAACATTTTGATACAAACTTGAAGAGAGGCAAGTGTAGTGGCTAAACGTTAATTTGTACTAGTATCACGGAAACCACATAATCAAACTGGTGTCACACTGTGCCATATGCCACATATTCCGGCGTATAAGATGTCTGGGCATATAAGACGACCCCCCCCCAATTTTCAAGTAAAAATCTAGAGTTTGGCATATATTCGCCATATAAGACCACCCCCCAATTTGGCTGGCTGGCTGGGGGAGCTTGCGAGCTGATCCTGTTTGTTTCCCAACTCATGAGGATCTCCTCCACCGCCACCACAAGTTGGGGCTGTATGCGAGGGGCCCCCACACACGACAGGCCCCCGCAAATCCTGATGCTGGCCCTGCCCACCACCCAGCTATGCGACTTCGTGAAGGGCGGGAGGGTAGAGGGGGACATTCCACTCCATACCCACCCTCCACGGAGCCAGGATAGGGGTCCCGATCAAGGCTTCGTGAAGGGCGGGAGGGGAGAGGCTTTCCACCCCACATCTGCCCTCCATAGAGCCAGGATTGGGGTCCCAATTGGGGCTTTGTGAAGGGCGGAGGGGGGAGGCTTTCCACCCCACACCTGCTATCCATGGAGCCAGGATCGGGGTCCTGATTGGGGCTTCGTGAAGGGCAGTGGGAGGCTTTCCACCCCACATCTGCCCTCCATGGAGCCAGGATCGGGGTCCCGATCAGGGCTTCCTGAAGGGTGGGAAGGGGGAGGCTTTCCACCCCACACCTGCCCTCCATGGAGCCAGGATCGGGGTCCCGATTGGGGCTTCCTGAAGGGCGGGAGGGGGGAGGCTTTCCACCCCACACCTGCCCTTCACGGAGCTGGGATCGGGGTCCCAATTGCGGGTTGGGGGGTACAGAGGGGTGGCTGACTGGGTGGGGTTTGGTCTTATAGCGCTTCCCATCATGGCTTCGGGAAGGGCCGGTGCTGGCAAGCCTCTTCCCTTCCATCCAGCCACCACCCGTCCTTCCGAAGTTGCGAGGGAGAGCCCTATTCCAGCGTATGAGTTGACCCCCTAATTTTGAAAAGATTTTGAGATCTTAAAAAGTCGTCTTATATGCTGGAATATACGGTGCTTTCTGTTCTTAGCAGAGAATATTTATTGTTACTGGATGAAGTTGCCTTTCACTAACTTCACATGTTTTGTAAACATTTGAATACTTGAAAAATATTAAGCATGGCAAGGAAGTAGACATAGAAGTAGCGCCACTCCATGTGTATCATTTAAAAATGTGTTCAAAATGAATTAAGTCATAGCAGCATCTACCATTTCCCGGATTACCTCAGGCATGGTGTTGTCATTTAATCTTCTGGGGAAGCCAAATGCACATAGTATTTAATTTTAAATTATTTATTTAGAAAAATGAAAATAACGGAAAGGTGACAAGAGAGATTAAAAATGTCACAATCACCTCAAGATATTATAAATACATATGAAGCACTGAATAATATTTGTTTGCAAATGATAGTCTCCTGCAGTCATACTAAAAAAATGCCAGAGGAAACAGCATAACTTCCTGTACCACGTTTTTAAAATATTTTAAACTCCATCACCAATGGCTATACACCTTCAATATGGTTCATGTCAAGCTGTGTCCTCTCACACGGTGTTATACACAATGTTGCATGATGTCACTACTAGCTGTTACACAACAGTTCATGGAACAATATTGTTGCCAAAAATTTTTTGGCTTGTATATATTTGAATACTGCGATTTAAAATAGATTTAAGCTTTAATCTATACTTATTCAGTTTAAACATTCACAATATTCTGTGAAGTTTATAATCTGTGAATATAATACAATTTTTTTTTAAAAAAACACAGTTTACTAACTATATCTTTCTATAGTTTACTGTAAACAGCAGTCTACTAAAATGGTGATTAATGAGATTGTTATGTTTCATTTGCAGGATCCTTCTTATTGGGTGAATATTCACCATCTGGAGTATACAGATGGGGGAATCCTGGACCCAGATGACATCCTAGCAGATGTTGTGGAAGATAAAGATAAGGTTGATGGAGAATTAATACTTTATTTTTAACTAGAAATTGTCAGATTGAATTAATATCTTATTTGACTCTGTTGTAACCTCATACAACTTAATTTATGTAATATCCAGGTGACAGTGTGATATTGGGTTTAAATACCCCAAATAACAACAACAACAATAAATTGGCTGGCTTTTGGTGAGTAAGGACACTGGCCAAAACATAGCTGAAGCATTCCTGCTTTATGTTAAAATGTCTACAACAACAGTAACAATAAAAATTTTTTAGTAACTTTTACAGTTCTGAGAAGAACTGACGGTCAGTGAGGTGAGTCACTGGTTTAAGAACTGATACCTGTTAATTTGGTTTCAGTTGTGTTTCATTGTGGGCGTATCAACAATTGTCAGTACAGTAATTCACATACAAACATAACCTTCAGTTGATTCATTATTTGAAATCATTGAGTTTACAATTTGAACTCAGTTCAAATTTTTCCATGGGTGTATGATCCTTCTGTTCATGGAGTGAAGATGTGGGATGCAGAAACACCACCTGAGAGGGACAGACAAAAGATGACTTTCCCACCCCTCCTTCCTATCACATCCCCTGAAAAGTCCTTTCTGAGGGTAAGGAAATCACCCTGAAAGAGGAAGGCTTTAGTGTGGGAAGTTGAAGAGAACTGATGCAAATCAGGATCAACCCTTTTTTTAAAAGAGGAAAAAATGAGACCAGAGATCTTCCTTTTCAATATAACCAATATGCTAGGTAAAGAGGATGAAAGAAAACATTCAAGAAAGATATTACATATGGTTACAGTGGCAGGGCTTGTCTTGGCATGCACCTGGAAAAATGAGGAACAGATGAGTGGCTCTTGAAAATTTTGGATATGATAGAAATTAATTGCAAATATAAATAACAAATCTGTAGACAAAATGAAAAGAGAATGGGAACCAGTGATTTTATAAATGTTGATCAGAAGGATGGTAAATAAATATTGATTTATTACAAGTCCTTTAGAGCATGGGTATTTAAAGAAATCTACTGTAATTAAATTATAATACAAGATGTAAGCGTTTATGTGGCACTAAAAGAAATTTCTAGAAGTGGGAAGGAATGGACAAATTAATGAGTTGTTTGTTTTTTTGTATAATCCTCTTGATACGAGGTCAATGTAAATGAAAAGTTAAGGTTCTATAAGACTGGATGAATAAAAGGAAAACAATTAGAAAAGGAACTACATTTTTAAGTTACTGTAAAACAGTTTTTTTGTTCATTGTTTAAAGTTGTATAGAAATAATAAATTGTTGTTGGGATATTGTATGTAAATCAGTAAAAAGTCAATAAAAAGAGTCAATATAAAAAGTCAATATAAAAGAAGAGGAAAAATGGTTGATTCAGCAGTAACAGAGCAAACTGCTTGATTAATCTTTGCAGTGTCTTAATATTTGTTTGCACAATGTTGTAGTTTAGTAGTTGTTTTTAACAAAATGTGATTCCTTTCAAGTTACTTTTCTTTTATCTTTTGTTAGTACTGAACCTTTAAAAAAATACACTCAACACCATCTTGCTCACTCCATAAAATACCTTGTTGCAGTCAACTGTGAATTGAAATGTATGCCAAAGAGGAGAATTAGATTTTTAAAATATAATGTCCTCTTGGTAGGCTTGTTAGGTAAAAGGTATCATCTGGAGGAATTAAAATCAATGGGGCATACTTTGTTATCCCTATGTTGCATGCTCACCCTTCCACTTTTTTTTTATTTTCTGGAAAAGGAAATATTATAAATTTGGAAATGCTGTGCTCCAGCAGTTTTGGTACTAATGTTTTCACTGTGCTAACAGAAAGCAATTCTTGAAATAGATTATCTTGAAAAGTAATGTATCTTTCTATAGTTTCTCAAAGATAGAAGAAAAGAATGAAGCAATGCCTATTTCTTTTTGTCACACTGCCAAATAAAAGAAAAGATCTCCCCTGTGTCTAAAAACATAAGTATGTCTATTAGTTCCTGACATGACTTGTGTTTTGTGAAGGTGTGTTGGGCACTTCAAGCAATTTAAAAATCATAGAGCTATCAAAGAGAGAAAACTTGAAGAGATGTTTTTAGATGTAAGACTAAAACTTGTGTGCTTTTTAGAATAAAAAAAGACACAAATTTGAATAATGTGTTGTTTCTAACTTCAGAAAATTACAGTATAATTAAATGTGGCAGGCTGTACATGTTTACTGTGCCTTGTTGCTAATTAACTGTTGAGATTTTAGAGGAGCACTGGCTAACAGCTGTTTGAGGTAACAGGACCGTGGAGGGCTTTGGAGATGATGAGCAAAACAACAAAGTCTTGTGGCATAATGAAACACTTTTAAGTTCCCTGTACTTTTGAGAAACCAACTATTCATGTAGGCTACTTCTTTTAAGAGAATGGGAAGGATGTTTGATCAGAAAGAAGATTAAGCATGTGCTTTCTAAGCGCCCAGATTTTTGTTGCTTCTTGTCTCCTGTGTGTCTTCTTTTTCCAGGTTGTGTTAACCAAACATTTCTCTAACTAAATGTGTCTGCAAGCTGCCAGGGTAGCTTTATTTTGTCCTCCTGTCTGGACCAGACTTTTCTTGTATATAATTAAAAGAAATTTGCTATCTTGAAGGTCTTTAAATCTCCAGCTCTTCTGCAGTGTTAACAAAGCCTAGTTCATGAATTGGCTTGCTCAGCTTTATTTTCTTCTGGTTAAAAGTGCCTTAACTTTTGTGTCCTTATTTTTCCTTTCTCTTCCTTTCACCTTTTTCTGTCTGTGTACAGTGGGTGAGTCATGGGCTGCATGTGACCTCTTATGCTGTTTTTGCAGCCTATAGACATCTCCAAAGCCACCCACATCCCATGCCCTGAAAAAAAAAATTAAGCAAAAAATGCTACTTCATTTATTTGTAGGTTGGTAGGTCCCCAAGTCCTCCCACAAAACCTCCAAAATATTTAAAAAATGAAACTTGAAGAGCAGTTGATCCCACTTCTGGTTTTGTTTTTTTAAATTTTTGCGTGGAATTTTCAGGCCAATATTGCCTACCCATGGAGGGTCCTGGGAACCTTCCAAAGTTGGCTACCACTTATCTAGAATTTTTGGGCCGCAGGTTTCTTTTTCTATGCTGGTGAAGTGTTGACCTCTTCTCCTGAAGCTCCTGCTTCTCTCTCATTTGTAACTGTTAGCTTTTATTGTATTAATAAAACTTAGGAAACAGCACCACATCAATAATCAGGTACTCTGAACACCCTTTTAGTAACTGCTGCAACTGTCTTGTAAGATTAGTCAGTGTTGTCATCCCTACAGACAGAAGATTTTTCATGACATAAGGCCATGTAGAAAATTCATGATGGCTGCTTCAATCAGGGACTTCCAAATTTCCCTGCTTGTGTGGTACAGTGTACAATTTATGAGCTGTAAGTTTCTGAATCAGATCACCTTACAGCTATGTACCTGCTTTGGCAGCCTTAGGCAAACCAGTCTTGTTTAATTTTATCTCCTGTTATTGACTGATTGTTTTCTTTCATCGTCTTTACCTAGCATATTGGTTATATTGAAAAGGAAGATCTCTGGTCTCATTTTTTCCTCTTTTAAAAAAAGGGTTGATCTCCCAAGAGCGGGGTTTAAATACAATAATAAATAAATAAATAAATAAATAAATAAATAAGATGGGATTCAAGGTGACTTACAATAATTTTTAAAAATACAACTAAAGTATTGATATCATTGGTATGGGGATAAACTGAAGCTTCCTCACAGGAATGTTGTGTAGCTAATAATATATGTGAAGCACTGTATCAAGCAGCAGTGGGTTATTGTGAAAGACTAGGGGGCCACATTAGCCCTTCAGGAGACCTTGGATGGCCACCCCCACTGCTTTCAAATGCTCCCAAAGCCTTGCATGAGATATTGGGGCATGTTTTGGGGCCTTCCTGGACCCCTAGAGGACATGTTGGTATGTTGAGCAAAAATATATATATTTTTGCCATTTTTTTTTTACCTTTGGGAGGGTCCAGTGTGGCACCAAACATGGTGGAAATGCCCTCCATACCCCCTAGAGATTATTGGTGGTGGCTGGGGGTGGGTGGGTGGTGTCATAAAATGGCCCTAGGGGTCCGCATGCAGGCCAAAAGCTGCATTTTGCCTACCCCATTATAGAATCTTATAAATCCTACTCCTACTCCTGTAGTAGTAGAATCAACTCATTCGAAATGTGGTGTTGGATAAGAGTACTGAGAATACTGTGGACAGCCAAAAAGACAAACAAATGGGTCTTAGAACAAATCAAGCCAGAGCTCTCACTAGATTCCAAGATGACTAAATTGAGGCTGTCATTTTGTCTCAGGATCATACTGGAAGATCCAGGTTTCATCACAAGTGATGATTTTTTACAAAAGGTTTGGGTCCACCTCAAGTTGCTGCAGAACATCACGATGCTGCTTTAAATGATGACTGACAATTAACTGAATGTCCGAGAGTACTAATGTTTGTCATGCAGGTTCAGGCATGTTCAAGGTCACCACTCAAGTGCTCACAATCAGTTCTCCCTGATTTGTCTGAAAGGGAGAAACACAGTCTTGTTATTTAATAGACAGACCTTGTACTAGCAAGTTTTCAAGATATTCTTGGATTGGAAGCAGCACCCTTAAATATTATTGGATTCTTTCCTACTAATTCCACAGTGAATTTGGGGGGAGGAATTGGTTAAAGCTGTATAAAATAACTGAGAATGTTGTTTTTTGGTCCTTGTTTTAAAACTGATTGAGAATTAGTTATTTTGCTGGTGTATCATTAATAAAATCTAATGCAGAACTTGAATGAGATGGCAAACAAAACATTATGCATTTACAATCCGTTAGACCTATACTAGTTAATCTGCTGTTCTCTTTTCATTTTGCAAAACATGATTTTATTGCCTTTTTAAAATAAATCTGTCACATGCTAGAAATATTGAAATAATTTAACACATTTGATTTTATGCATACATTTTCTAAAATTAACTGCCTTTTTCACACTAATCTGTCTTGTCTCTAATTGGGTTGAAATGTGTGAAAGGGAAAGAGATTTGATAGAGAGTAATTTTTCAAAGGGAAGCTTAGCTGCAGTCAACCGTTATGAATTATAGGAATGTTTTGGTCCAGAGGGTGAGAGGAGAAGAAGGATCCCTGTGCTAACAGTAGACATCAGCTTTTGCACTGGGTTGCTTTCTGTGTGTTAAATACAGTATTTCGATTTTGGTAATCTTTGGATGCTGGATACCTATGGGTGGTGGTGGTACTTCCCTGGTTTCTTGATGAAAGGAATACTTGATGTTCTATAAACATAGTGGGATGTGCTACACTTTATTTTGGCTGTGGTTCTCTTAATTGGTTTAGGGCTGACAAATTTATGTTTCTCATCACAACTTGATGCACAAGAATAAAAGTCCCATGGGACTCTTCTCCATTTTATTAGTCTGGTTCCCCTCCTACATACTGCCAGGAGGGGCTGGTGAAGGGTTGCAAGTGTTGTATGATGATGCCTTCCCAGAAGTGTCCTCCTCTTGCTGCCTTGAAGAATTTAATTTAGCACTAGAGAGCAAAAAGGATAGGAAGAATGTGTGGTGAAGGATGCACTAGCACAGCCCAGGTCCTGTAGCCACTTGTGGTCTTACACCAGTGCAAGTATGGGGATGTGGGTGGAGGTGGGGTTTTACTAAGACTCTATTTCTCCTCTACAAACATCAACCAGGGTTACAGAACATGTGAAGGCCTGGAATGCTATGGGGACATTTGCAGTTGGGCTTATGGCTACAGCTGTGTCCTTGGCCCCACGTAGATGTTGTGTACATTCAAGTCATTTCTGACTTATGGTGAACCTAAGGCAAACCTATCATGGAGTTTTCTTGGTGAGATGTGTTCAGAAGGGGTTTGCCATTGTCTTCCTCTGAGGATCTGAGAGTGTGACTTGCCCAAGGTACCCAGTTGGTTTCCTTGGCCGAATGGGGATTTGAAACCTGGTCTCCCAGTGTCCTAGTCCCGTGCTCAAACCACTACACCACACTGGTTCTACAATATGAGCAAGTGAATGTTTGCATGGGGCTGACATCTGTTTGATCAGTTTGCATAAGCAGACTGATGCATATTTGTGGTTTTTTAAATCATTTGGCTGTGTAAACACACTCACTGGTGAAAATTTTACTGTTGCATTTTGTCAGATTTGTTGCAACACCCAAGAGAATTCACTGATGGTTTTGAAGGACAGGCTTATTTACACTTAAACATGGTGTGTGTGTGTGTGTGTGTGTGTGTGTGTGTGTGTATATATGTATATATATATATATATATATATATATATGGCCTGTCTATTAAATAACGAGACTGTGTTTCTACCTTTCGGACAAATCAGGGAGAACTGATTGTGAACATTTGAGTGGTGACCCTGAACATGCCTGAACCTGCATGACAAACATCAACACTTCCTGCTGTTCAGTTAATCGTCAGTTATCATTTAAAATAGCTATGTTGTCTGTTGTATGCCAGAAAAATGCTAAGTTTAAAAGTTGAGCAATGTGTCGTTCTGCAGCAACTTGAGGTGGACCCAAATCTTTTTCAAAAAATAATCACTTGTGATAAAAGTTGGATCTTCCAGTATGATCCTGAGATAAAACAACAGTCAATGCACTGGAAAACGGCATCATCACCAAAAATCAAAAAAGCATGCCAAAGCAAATCCATGTTCAAAGCCATGCTCATTGTTTGTTTTTTGACATCAAGGGCGTAATTTTGGCAGAATGGGTACCAGAAGGCAGAACAGTGAACCAGTATTATTATAAGGAAGTTTTGACAAAGCTGAGAGAAAGAGCGTGGTGGGGGGAAGGTCCTAACTGTGGAAAAATGATTTCATTCTACATCAAAACAATGCGCCTGCTCACGCAGCCCTTTCTGTGAAGCAGTTTTTGGCCAATACACAGATTACTACATTTGAACATCCTCCAGATTTGGCACCACATGAATTTTTTCTTTTCCTTAAAGTGAAATAGGTGCTTAAAGGAACACGTTTTGAGTCAATTGATGCAGTACAAAGAAAATGGAAGATGTGTTGAGACAGCTAACAGAAACTGATCTGCTCCACACCTTTCACTAGTGGAAAACAAGAGTGCATTGGTGTATGAGTGTGTACAGGGAGTATATTGAAGGGACAAGCATTAGAATTGTAATACATATAAATAAAGATGGGTTATTGTATCAGTCTTGTTATTTAATAGACAGACCCCCCCACACCTACAACAGTCTCCCACTCTAAATCTAGTTTTCCAGATTCATTTCAGCTAGTTGAAATTGCTGACAAACATCTGCTCTTGTAACAGATTTTTGTGAGTTTCAAAGTATAACATGTAAGGAAGAAAAGTGGAGATCTGATATTTAATCTTGTGCCTCTATAATAAAACTTTTTTATATATAAAAATGAGAGGTGAAGAGGCAAACTTTGTGTAATCTTTGCTGTTTTTGCCCCTTGAGGCAATGGGCTGCAAAACACTGGTGGCAGTTTCCAAATTACAGAATTGTCTTCATTTCCTCTGAGCTGCTCTTTTCAATTTTACCTTCTACTGTTGCTGCTGAAAGTATAAGGAGCAACCCTATGGAAAGCACCTGTACTATATTCACTTTTTTCTAAGAAGCAGTGGGTGGTGGAAGGAACATTGTTGGCAATTGTCCTCAGGCAGCAAACAATCATAGGAGAAGCAGTTTAGTGCTGATAGAACACCTGGGTTACCTTGTCAACTGTTATGATAAACACATCTCTGGGAGCTGTAGAAGTGGTGTTGGGTTGCAATTTTGTTTCTTAGCAGGTTTGAGAAAAATCTGAGTGGTACTTAGTGTGCAAGACCTGTGACATGGGGCAACGTGATTTACCAACTGCTTAGAACAGTGCTACTGTCATGCAGCTATCTAGGGCTATAATGGATGTGTGAAAGGCACTCATTCTACACTACACTGGGGTCCAATATGGTCTTCTGTTTGTTCTAATTTATTTGAAGCATTGCTTTAGGTAATAAAGCAAGAGTTGTGGATGTGGAGATAATGTCAACATCTCTGTGCAGAAGTACTGGCAATAACTTTTTAACGGATCAAGTGGAAATGCATGGAGAGATGAAGAGGCTGTTGTTGCAAGAGTTTTGTACTTTATTTCCACAGCTCTCTAGGTCGTATCTGTAAGAGTTTTTCACCTTGTCACCCACACAAATAGTGCAGAAATAATGTTATATGACATTTATATCTAATCTTTTCTTTATTGCCATGGGGCAACTGTTTGTGTGCTTATTTGTAAAAAGGAACGGTGCAAAATTACAGGTAGGTGACCATTGTAATTGGACAGTAAACCTATCATAGCTTTTGGGAGGGATCCTGAACCTCTTTGGTTTTTGTGTTTGGTTTACACAAAAGGAAAAGATTAAAAAAGGTACAGTCAGATCCCCATATCTGCAGAACCAATACCTGCAGTTTCAGTTATCCATGGCTGAAAAAATAGGGACATATACCATAGAGTCATGCTGGAAAATGCCTAGAGAGCTGTCATTTCTAGGAATCAATAGCTCTTCCTGTGCAACTCAATGATATGTTCGCACTGGAAGTCCTTTATTTTAATAGGCTTCGCTATTATCGAGTGGTTTCCAGTATCTGCAGTAAGTCCCAATGTATATTGTAATTTCTGGGACCTTGGCAAGGTCCAGAAGCTGCTTTGGATGACTTGTTACATGCTTATTAATCATGTAATCTCTCTGGATTGACTTTTGAAGAACTCGCTCAAGAGCAAGGCTAAACCAGTAAAATTTTATGGTGGAGCCTTTCCAACTTTTTATATATTTCTCCTCTTTTTTCTTTATACCTAGGTTGGAAAAATAATAGCTTAATTTCAAGTGCTAGTCTGAACTAGATTTAGACCCATTGAATCAATTAAATTTCAGGGGGTCTATTGGCACTCGCAGTTAGATTTCCACCCATGTTTATAGATATGCTGATAACACTCAGCTCCATCTGTCCTTTTCATCTAAGTACAAGGAAACTGTCTCGGTGCTGAACCAGTGCCTGGTGTCAGTAAATGGACTGGACAAATTGAAACTTAATCCAGAAAAGACAGAGGTGCTCCTGGTCAGTCAGAAGACAAATGGGGTTACACTTCCGCTGAAATTCTCAGGTTTGTAGCTTGAGCATACTCTTGGACTCATCTCTGAACCTAGAGACCCAGGTTTTGGCAGTGGCCAGGAGTGTGTTTTGATATTTAAAACTGGTGTGCCAGCTGCATCTGCTCTGTTCCTTGAGATGGCTGTGGTCACACATGCCTTGATTACATCCTGTTTGGATTATTGTAACACAGTCTATGTGGGGCTGCCTTTTGAAACTGTTTAGCAAGTCCCAAAAGCTCTGGTTAGACTGCTGACCAGGGCTGGTTATAGGGAGCATGCAACTACCTTGATGAAACATCTTCATTGGCTACTGATCCAATTCTAGGCACAATTCAGAATCTGGTTATGGCATTTAAATATCTATACAGCTTGGACCCAGACTGTCTGAAAGCCCTATTTGCCTATATGAGCCTGTCTGAGCCTTATGATCTTTGGGGAAGAGCTTTCTCTCTGTCTCACCACTCTCCCAAGTCCATCTCGTGGAGACATGAGAGAGGCCTTCTCAGTGGTTCCTAAGTTATGGAACTCCCTCCCTGCAATGGGTTGGCTCCATTGCTGCTCTCTTTTCTCCAACAGTCAAAGAGCTTCCTATTTAAACAGGCCTTCAGCCTTAGCTGATTGGGGTAGAGGAACATGCAGTATGTGTACTGTTTTTAATATGTAATACATGTTTCATATTTCAATTATTTTAAAAATTAATGTTCTAAAGCATTATTTTAATGGGATTAATTGTTGAAAGCTCTTTTAACTTCTGCTACATTTTCTTTTAGCTGTTTCATTTTAACTAGTATTGTACTGCTCTGAGCCCCATTTTAGGAGAAAGGCAAGATAAAAATCTAATAAATAAAGAATATATATTTCTCTGGCTTTTCTTCGCAAACGAAGATTCAGGAAGGACTCATCCCGCAATTTCTGCAAGTGCGCTGATGACTAAAAAGGCCAATCCAAGATAAACAAGTCCGGTTGCAGAAAGCACAGCAGAAGGTCTCCTTGGGTGATGTTTTCGGGTTGTGATTCTTTCTGCGTTGTTGTTTCTCTTCAAGACTTGTTCGGCATGAGTTCTCAAATAAGGCTGCAGCATTGTGGATAGTGCATCTCCGTGCCTCCCGAGGTGAGGCCAGGGCGGACCATTGTTGGTGATCAGTTTGGCTGAGCCTGAGATGTTGTTTCAGGGAGTCCTTGTATCGCTTTTTTGGAATGCCCCTCTTACGCTGACCTGTGGCGAGTTCACCGTAGAGTAAGTAGTATTTTTGGGAGGTGATGGTCCTCCATCCTAGAAATGTGCCCTGCCCAGCGCAGCTTTGTTCTCAATATCGTGGCCTCAATGCTGGTGATCCCTCCTTGCTCAAGGACAGCAACATTTGTCACATAGTCAGTCCAGTGTATATTTAGGATTGTGCGTATACAGTTCGAGGAGTCGTAGGTTGTGGCGATAGGTGACCCATGTTTCAGATCCATAAAGGAGAATAGACAGTACAGTGGCTGTATACACACTGATTTTTGTGCTTCGCCTCAGGTGTTTATTACTCCAGACTCTTTTGTGAAGTCTTCCAAATGCGCTATATGCCTTTGCTAATCTGTGATTGATCTCTTTGTCAATCTTGGAATCTGAGGAGATGATGCTTCCCAGGTAGGTGAACTGCTGAACGGACTTGAATGGGCCAGGTAGGTGAACTGCTGAATGGACTTGAATTGAGCACAGATTTGCCGACAGCAATGTAGGGATGGTGGTGTTTGTCCTGTGGTGCAGGCTGGTGAAGAACTTTCATTTTCTTCAGGTTGACTTCCAGCCCAAACAGCTCTGCAGCTCTTGCGAAGCAGGATGTGAGGCGCTGCAGAGTTGCTTCTGTGTGGGCAACAAGGGCAGCATCATCAGCAGGAAGAAGCTGTGCCTTTGAGCCTACTGCCACTGCAGGTTCAGTTATGGGGTTGCTGAGCAAGTTAAAGGCTGAAGCAAAAAAGCTGGAATTGGGAGAAAGATAATGAGGAGGAGAGGGTACTATACAACCCTCTCTCCAGAATAACCATATCTATGATTACACCTCCTTCTCTATTTTGTTAAAGCTTTTCCCCCTCGCTGTGCTCTCTTCAGTCACTAATGATACCACCTGTTGGAAATTTTTCCCTCTTCCCAGCTGCTGGAACAAATCTTTACAACCTATTGATTTTTGTCGTGTTATCATCTTTGTAACAATTTGTTTGAACCTAATGTAGAAAAGCATTTACAATTTACCATTTTAAAAAGTGCATCTAAATCACAATTCTCCTAAATTGCATGGGTCATTTGTTAAGGTTCTTTTTTTAAAAATTGTTTCTGATTGTGAGAAGGGAATAAATGCAATAAATGCTTAATTACATAAATTACCTTTACTCAACAAATTGACAATCTAAGGTGTGAATGCAGATAATTGCCAAAATTCTTTTAAGGATTAACAAATATAAATGTTTTTAAAAATGGATTTAATACCACCTTACAAATTGCTATTAAATCAGTGGGAATTTTATGTTATGTGGTTAGTCATAATTTCTTCAGACCTCTTCCTCTGAACTACTTTCTGCTTCATATTATTATTAGGTTTGGTCTCTCTCTCCACCCCCCCTCTCTCATACACATATGTATTTATGTTTATATGTAGTCATATATTTAGAGTACTAGCTGGACCCGGCATACCATACGCCATTAAAAGAACTCCCCAAAAATGGCCAATAGACCTCATGACAACCCTGTAAGGTAGGCCAGTGTATTTAAATTCCTCCTCCCCCTTCTCAGCGTTCCACACTTTCCCCAGAATTGCTGAGGGTGACTCGCTAGCCCTGCCACTGCTGATTCTGCTGCCAGTTGACTGTCTGGCTCCATTGCAGTGGCATCCTGGGTCTTGTTGCAGCAGCAGCAGCGGCATCCCACCGCTGCCACCAGTTGACTGCCTAGGTCCTGTCGCAGCAGCAGCAGCAACAGCAGTGTTGTCTCACTGCCGCCACCAGTTGAGTACCTGGTTCCCATCGCAGCCCACGACTGGTGAGTGTCTGATGGAGTGAGAGAAGGGAGGAGCCCTTGTGGGTCTGGGGGTGTAGGTGCAGATTGAGTGGCAGGAGTGGTTTGTGAGGTGGAGAGGGAATTTGCATGTGGGTGGTGATTGGTTGGATGTATTTCCTGAGCAGCCAGTCAGCACACTGGGAGAGGCAACATACCCAAGAGTTGGAAGCATATCCAGGTCTATTGTACATACCCAAGCCTTTCATATAGATAGGTATTTTGAATTGGTGGTCCAACATGATTGTTACTTTTTAAAAAAAATATTTTTATTAAAAGATTTTCAGCAATAATAAAAAAAACCACAATAATACACATTCATTACTTATCATATTATACAAATATAATCACTATCCCATATCATACTCTTCATTCTTACTACCGTACATCTAACATATCACTCAAACAATCCATATTTCACTTCCTTCTGACTTTCTCATGGTGCCTTTCTCTTCTTTAAACTCTTTTCTTATCATCTCTCCTTCTATTCTTTTATATCCCGTAGTTCCACTATCCTTTTTAATATTTCTCTACTTCCTTGTCTATGTGTATATGATATATAATTATGTTCAAAGGTCACTTTCTAACTATTTCTGTTTCATTCAATGAATTGAGGATTTTTATTTTTATTTGTTTCGTATTGCTATAATCATACTGTTACCTTTATAGAATAATAAAGACATTACAGTTGTCCCTCCACATTCACGGATTTGACATTCACGGATTTGAGTATTCACGGCTTGAAAAATATTCTTAAAAAAATAACAATCCTAATAGCAAACCTTGATTTTGCCATCTTATGTAAGGGACACCATTTTGCTCTGCCATTGCATATAATGGGACTTGAGTATTCACGGATTTGGGTATTCACGGGGGGTCCTGGAACCAAACCCCAGCGAATGTGAAGGGACAACTGTATATACAAGAAAAAAATTCATACTTTAGAGATTGCTGCAATGTTTCCCCATCTTTGTTTCAAATAGTCAGACAATTCATCGCAGATTTTCCAATGTTTATCTATATACTTACCCTTTATGAGCATTGTCAATCAATCTGCTTCATTCATTTCATAGGTCTTAAGTAACAATTGGTCTATTGTAGGCGTATTCACATCCTTCCACATTGAGGCATATGTCATCCTTGCTGCTGTCAACATATAAAACAAAAGTCTTTTCTTTATCCATATTTCCATCGTACATGCCTAATAGAAAGATTTCTGGTTTGAGCGGAATGTTACAGTTTATTATTTTGTCAACCGCTTTTTGAATTTGTATCCAGAATTTCTTTGCTTTTTCACAACTCCACCACATGTGGTAGAAAGTCCCTGGGGTCTGTTCACACTTCCAACAATTGCTTCTCATATTTTTATACATTTTCAATAATTTCTGTGGGGATAGATGCCACCTAAAATACATTTTATAACAATTTTCTCGAATGCTTTGGCTTAGAGTAATTTTTATTTTAGATATCCAAAATTCTTCCCATTTATCCAATTCAATTATATGTCCAAAGTTTTGTGCCCATTTTGTCATGTTCTCTTTGATAATTTCTTCTTCTGTTTCCCATTCTAATAAAGTCTGATAGAATCTTGTGATCAAATTTTTGTTTCCTGGTTTAATTATTTTTTCCCATATCGATTTTGTGGTATCAATGCCTTCAAGTTTTATGTCCATTTTCCCTCTTTCTTTAATTTTCTATATAAACACCAGTGAAAGATTACCTCTTCCTTCTCCATTTCTTCTTGTGTTTTAATTGTACATTGTCCATCTTTTATCTTTATAAAATCCTTGTACATTATCTATTTCTGAGATGGTATCTTTTCTCTGCTAAACAGCGCTTTATGCGATGATACCCAAAGTGGTATTTTGGGGCATAATCTATTTTTGTACTTTTCCCAAACCTTTATAAGGGCTCTTCTGATAAAATGGGTACTAAAGTCTTTATTTACTTGCTCTTTATTATAAAATAAATATGCGTGCCACCCAAAACAATTGTTTATTCCTTCCAATTTTAACAATTTCTTATCTTCCAATGCTATCCATTCTTTTATCCATGTTAGGCAGCATTCTTCATAGCATATTTTCAAATTGGATACATCTAATCCTCCTCTTTTCTTTGCATCTTGCAAGACTTTCATTTTCACTCTGGGTTTCCTTCCCATCCAAATAAAGTCCAAAACATTTCTTTGCCACTCTCTAAATACTATATTGTTATGGATGATGGGTATCGTTTGAAATAAAAAGATCAGTTTTGGTAGACAATTCATTTTGACTGCTGCTATTCTCGCCATAAAGGATAGTTTTAAATTTTGCCAGTTCTTTAAATCCTGTTTAATTTCTATCCATGTTTTCTTATAATTATTTTGAAATAAGTCCGAGTTCTTACTTGTTACATTAATTTCTAAATACTGCACCTTTTTTGCTGTTTTGTATTCAGATTTTTGTGCTAGTGTTCTTCTTCTAATGTGATATTTTTTGTTATTATTATTGTCTTATCCTTATTTATGTTCAATCCTGTCAGTAGTTCAAATTCTTTAAGTATTTCTGTCAACATTTTTATTTCTTTATTGGGTCACCCAATCATATTTGTAAATCGCCCGCATAGAGTTTTATTTTGTAGTTACATTCACTCAATTTGACTCCTTCTATTTTGGCCTCTTCTCTTATTCTTTTACTTAAAATTTCCATGACCAGCAGAAATAAAAGCGGAGAGAGAGAGGGCATCCCTGCCTTGTACCTTTTTGAATCTGGATATCTTTCGTCTTTTCTCCATTTATTATTAGTTTTGCTGTCTGGTTATTATAGATGCCTCTATTCAGTTCACAAATTCTTTTCCGGCATTTATTTTATTCAAAGTTTCCATCAGTATTTCCTAATTAACACTGTCAAAACCTTTTTCAGTATCTAAGAAGATTAAAGCAAGTTTCTTGTCATTATGACATTCATAGTAATCAATTAGATTTAAAACATGCCGAATGTCATCTTTTATATATCATCCTGGGATAAATCCTCTCTGGTCATCATGAATCCAAACTGTAAGTATTTTTTTTTCAATCTGTAGGCCAAAATAGATAGAAAAAAATTATAATTCACATTTAATAGTGATATCAGGCAATCGTTTTTTGGGTCTTGTGGATCTCGATTTTCTTTATGGATCAGTGTAATATGTGCCTCTTTCCATGAGTTTGAGAAGGATTCTCTTTTTATCTTTGCCAGAGTTTTTTTTTTAAAGGATGAATTAGCTGCTCCTCCATTACTTGATAATATTTCGATGTAAAACCGTCTAGACCTGGAGCTTTCCCTATTTTTAACCTCCTTATTGCCTCTGAAATTTCCGAAATTGTTATTGGTTGTTTTAATTTTTGACTTTGTTCTTTTGTAAATTCTAATAAAGATTGGTTTTTTAGAAAAGATTGTATATCTCCTTTCTGGGTTCCTTGTCTTTTGTATAGTAGTGCGTAGTAATTCCTGAAAATTGTTTTAATTTTGTCCTGGTCTGTGTAGATTGGTGTTCCTTCCTTCACTTTGGCAATATGATTTCTTTCTTTTACTTTCCTTAATCTGACCGCCAGCCACCTTCCTGGCTTATTTTCTTTTATCTTTGTTATTTTCTCCATTTTTTCCTCTTAATTTCAGCACTTTGCTGGATAAAAAAATCTCTCATTACTACTTTTGAGGCTTCCCACGCCGTGATTGCATCTGTTTGATCATTTGAGTTGTCTTCGAAATACCATTTGAGTGTTCGTTTTGCTTTTTGAACCATTTTCTCCCTTTGTAATATATTATTGTTCAATCTCCAATTATACTCTTTCTTTCTTTTAATTCTAACATTACTGGATTGTGATCTGACCACATTTTTGGAAGTATTTTGACCTTTTGAATCGAATTACACATATTGTTGGTAAGGATAAAAAAATCTATCCTTGAAAATGAATTGTGTCACTCTGAAAAAAATGTATAATATCTCTCATTTCCATATTTGTATCTCCACATGTCAATTAGGAGTAGGTTTTATGACATGTTTTTGAATGACTTTGGCAGTTTTCCTTGTGTAGCTTTTATTTTCTTGTTTGATTTCCTGTCTAGGGTTGGCGAGATCACCCCAGTCTAATCCCCGAATAACATCATTCTATCATAATTATAGTCAGTTATCTTCATCATCAAGTCTTCAAAGAATTTGTTTTTGTTTTCTAATGGTGCATATAATCCAGGTATTGGTGTCTTCATGTTTTGTATTGTTCTTTCTAATCCAATGTAGTGACCTGTAGGATCTTTAAAAAGTTCTTCTATTTGTATCCTATTATTTACATACATCACAACTCTTTTTTTTCTTTTCATTTGCTGAGATAAATTCTCTACCTAGCTTTTTGTTTTTCAGTATTTTTATGTCTTCTTGTCTAATATGCGTTTCCTGTAAGCATATTATGTCATATTTCTTTTTTTTCCAATGTATGAAATATCTTCTTTTTCCTGCTGCATTTTCCTGCTGAAACATACCCAAGAGTTGGAAACATATCCAGGCCTATTGTACATACCCAAGCCTTTTATATAGATAGATATTTTGAATTGGTGGTCTAACATGATTGTTCAATTTTGAGTTCTCGCTACCTGTAGATTTCAAGTTGAGTATGAGAATTAGCTCTGTTTTGAGAAGTGAGCTGTATGAAATTTCTTTGGTACATCTCATTCACACAAACAAAACTACCACTTGTTACTCCATCTGAGTGCTCTGCCTGTTTTACTGTTGAACAGTTCGGATTTTGAAAGGGGGCTGGGAGAGAGGGAGGAGCTGGTTCAGACCTAGGGCTACCATGGTTGATTAGCAGTGATTAGCAGTGAACCACAGTATTGGGGGTGTCTGTGCTGCCTCCAACATACCCTTCTTTTAACTGGCTTCAGTCCATGCTTAAGGGTGAATGCTGGCTAGTGATAACTGCAGTTAATGTTAAGAGTAGGGTAGGAGTAAGTGTGAGTACTTCAGAAGGAAGGGGCGTTATGCATTTCTTGTGACCTGCTTGCAGTTTATTGCTTAACCTACAGTGCACCATTTCCATGGTTTTCTGCACTTTGGCCTGATGGTTAACTGTGACATTGCTATGGTGATACTTTTAAAAACTTTGCACCTTTTTCTGCTTTTGTCTTGTCTTGCTTTTAAAACATCAATGATCACAGAGTTGGAAGAGACCACAAGGGCCATCCAGTCCAACCCCCTGCCATGCAGGAATACACAATCAAAGCACTCCCAACAGATGGCCATCCAGCCTCTGTTTAAAAACATCCAAAGAAGGAGACTCCACTGATGATGATGATGTGCTGTACATGTTTTTGCAGCTAAAGCATTGTGGGGCACTTCTGAATGTTGACAGCATAATGCATGTTCTTACTAGTAGCAGTCTGTTCATAAATTATATCTGTGCTCTTCCCTTCTAGAGGAAGCATTTAATATAACAGTGTTAGTAATAATAAAAAACAAATATGCTTATCATATATATATATATATATATATATATTGGTAACAACTATATTTCAGGGACCTTAACAACTTTAACAAATACCAGAGACATCAGGATTGTTTAAATCTGTGCTCATCTGTTAGTTTTTTAAAAAAGCAAGTTAATATTTGGCTGATTTACTTATAGAGGGCAAGATTAATGGTGCCTTGTGTGTTTTGTTTACATTTTTGTACATTTCTCTTTGTCAGCCTCCTTTGCCTGGGGCCCTCCAGATGTGCTGAACTACAAAACCATCATCTTCAACAGAAGTAGTGGCTAAAGGTACTGGGAGTTATGGTTTGAAACACCTGTGGGACCCTAGATTGGCAGAGGCTGCTTTAGATCTGAGAGCTTCAAGTACTGGAATCATCTAATATTTACAGTGGAATATTGGTTTCTACTAGGAATGTTAATATTTGACCATTTTGTCCTTGGAAGTGAGGATGAATAATTTCCATTATGTTCTCCCTGTTTCCGCCTTGTGAAAAAACAAACATGAGTGCTGTAGCTGCTGCTTTGAAGGTAGAAGCAGGTCCCCCAGATGCAGAGGATCCTGAAGAACATGTGCCTGGCAGCCAGGGCTTGCTGCCACCTCTGTTGCTGCCCTATGCCTTTTTATAAATAAGTTTTAAAGTTTTAAAAAGTTTTGGGTTTTGGAGCATTTCCAGATTAGGGATGCTCAACCTGTATTCACATATCCCAAAGTGTTTCAGGAAATTATTCAGTGTAGAAATACATGGGTTTTTGTTGGATGGAACTGTGAGATTTTTCACAAAACGCCCCGCTATTTTGAGACAACCATGTGTGTTTTTTTGTACAAAATTGTTGTTTTCTACACAAAACCCAGCACAAAAAATTAGCACAACAAAATGGTAAGCAAAATCTGTTTAAAGATGAACTGTAATAAACTTGGCTACAAGTTGATGAACTGGAAGAAATCTAGCATTTCTTCAGTTTTCATGCTTGTTGAGCAGGAAGTGAAAGGTTAAAACTGAAAACTGAATAAACCATCCACATCACAGTAAAACAAAGCAAGCTAGTCTGCATTTAGAACTTGTGTTTCTCTGCATTGTCAAGCAGTTACAGAGAGCAGTCATCTTCAAGAAAAAGAGCAGGCAGGAAGGGAGGGAGGGAGAACCCAAGATTCACTGAATAGTCATGTTGCATCACAAGATGTTGTCTAATTGGTCTGATTTTCTGGGCTATCATCAACAAGACCTTCTGCTTCATTTTTATCATTTCCTTGCATGTCCACAAACAAAATATTTGCCTGAGTTCATAAGAGTCATGTGTTTTTTCTGGAAAAAGTAAAACTGATTTTTTTTTCTGGAAAATTTGCAAATGGTATAAATAATGTTATCTAATTTAACAAAAAATGACTACACTTGAATGCCCACTACTTTTTTTTAAGTACACATAGCTGAAGAGAGCTGCACCGGATATATCTTGTATCAACAATTCAACTTTTTCTGAGATACAACTATAGTGCATTCAGCTTTACTCTGTCACTCTCTGTAACACTTATCAGTTCTATTTCAAGCTGAGAAAAAACTGATTCAGTAGAACTAGGTGAAATTTCACTGAAGGATGAATGTGAATCTGTAGGCAACAGGTAACTTTGATTATATTTTGTCTTGGCTGCTTGTACTTCTGACTGATTGAGAGCAAGAGATTTTTTTGCTATAGAAGCAAACATAGCAGTGCATTTATTTATCTGTTCATCTGAACACTAGGATTTGCCAGTATTTAGAACCATAGAATCAGAAGAGACCACAAGGGCCATCCAGCCCAACCTCCTGCCCTACAGGAATATATAATCAAAGCATGCCCAACAGATAGCCATCCAGCCTCTCTTTAAAAATCTCCAATAAAGGAGACTTCACCACACTCCAAGGCAGCATGTTCCACTGTCAAACAGCTCTTACTGTGAGGAAGTGGAATCTCTTTTCCTGAAGTTTGAATCGATTGCTCCATGTCCTAGTCTTTGGCTCATAAGAAAACAAGCTTCCTCCATCCTGCATATGACATCCCTTCAAATATTTAAACATGGCTATCATATTACCTCTTAACCTTCTCTTCTCCAGGCTAAACATACCCAGCTCTCTGAGCTGTTCCTCATAGGACATGGCTTCTAGACCTTTCACCATTTTGGTCTCCCTCTTCTGGACATGCTCTATCTTGTCAATATCCTTCTTGAATTGTGGTGCTCAGAACTGGAGACAGTATTCCAAGTGAGGTCTGACCAAAGTAGAATAGAGTGGCACTATTACTTCTCTCAATTTGGACACTATGCTCGTATTGATGCAGCCTAGAATCACATTCACTTTCTAGCTGCCACATCACATTTCTGACTCATGTTCAGCTTGTGGTCCACTAAGACTCCTAGATTCCTTTTGATTCCTCCTAGGTTCACTCAGCCTTCCATCCTTTCATAGGTTGGTAAAATGAGTACCTGGTTTCTGGGGGCAATTAGCTAATACACATTGGAAACTGCATAATGCAGTGTAGATGTGTAAATTTCTATTGCTTAACAATTTGTAAGCCACTCTGATAGCCTTTGTGGCTGAAGAGCGGGGTATAAATACCTTAATAAATAAATAAATAAATAACAATTTTATATCAAGCCAGGTGTCACCCATCCTATATCTCTGCAGTTTTTTTTTTCTGCCTAAATGCAGTACTCTACATTTCTCCCTGTTGAAATTCATTTTGTTAGTTTTGGCCCAGCTTACTAACTGTTAAGGTCATTTTGAATTCTGATCCTGCCCTCTGGAGTATTAGCAATCCCTCTTAATTTGGTGTCATCTGCAAATTTCATAAGCACACTATCTTTTCCATCATTGAAGTAATTGATGAAGATAACGAAATAGTACTGGGCCGAGGACAGAAGCCTGTGGCACTTCACTAGTCACTTCTCTCCAGGATGAAGAGGAGCTGTTGGTAAGCACCCTTTGGGTTCATTCAGTCAACCAATTTCCAATCATCCAACAGTCACATTGTCTAGCCCACATTTTACTAGCTTGGTTGCAAGAATAGCATGGGGGACCTTGTCAAAGGCCTTACTGAAATCAAGATACGCTACATCCACAGCATTCCCTTCATCTACTAAGCCTGTGACTGTATGTATGTATGTATGTATCTATCAAGATAGATACATAGATAGATAGATCAATAGATAGTGAGAAACAAGTATAGTTTGGCATGCCTTGTTTTTGAGAAACCCATGTTGAATTTTAGCTATCTTGGCATCTCTTTCTAAGTGCTTAAAGGCTGACTGTTTATGATCTGCTCTAGAATCTTTCCTGGAATCAATGTCATGCTGACTGGACAGTAATTGATTGGGTCCTCTTTTTTTCTGGCCTCTGTAGAAGAATAACTAGAACATCGTATCCTATATTTAGGCCATCTAATATGATTGATTGCAGTACAACAGCACAAACATCTATGGGTAAATGTAGATACATATGGTGTGGAAATTTTCCATGCATAAATACAGCATTGGAAATGTTTTCCTGAGGAGCTTCTTTATCCTTTTAGACACCAGTTTATTTCTTGATTATTTCTTTCATGTAAGAGTTTGCCAACATAGACCAGTTTCTTCTACATGTTGCAGAAGATGGAAGAATCTTAAGCAAGGAGAAAGAAGACACAAAGGCTGTGTTAGGCAAAAGCCTTGTTATGCAAAAGGCCTTTTTGCTATGTCACTGGAAGAACAAGCTTGGCAGAATCCCATGCTGTGTTTGCTGGCTGACCAACTACCTGAAGGCAATCTGTATTAATGATTGACGCAGAAATGACGAGACCACACACAGAAGTTTGGGTTGAAATATGGGCCACTTTATTGATAAATTTCCTATTTATTGTAGTTTCTTGAGGTATGCCGAATGTGCTAAAAGGGGGGAGATCCCTCATGGGGGGCACGCAAATGGGCGGTTGGTCACAACCGACCTAACCCCCAGCGTCCCTGGGCGACTCACCTGAGCCCCAAGGGGGATCCCGATGTAAGGGGTTCCCCTTGGGCGCCAACTGCTGGAGGGCCCCGCGTCGGGAAGGAAATCCCTAAGCCATATGGCTTCTGTGGAGGATCTCCCACCCGAGGCTGACCCCAAGGATATCCTACATCCCTGTACCCTATCCATTAGGGACGCCGGTACAGTTCAGTGGAAGATATCCTACCACTCAATTTGAGGTTGCCATAGGTGAACGCCAAGTTATAATCTCCCCGCTCCCAGAAAGTGACCGCCTATTTAAAGAACCACACCTGGAGCCAATTGTCAAAGTCCCAAGCGACAGTATGGGGTAGGCAAAACACCCCTCGGAAAAGAGCTGGTAAAAATTCCTACCCGGCCCAGAATGCGACCAGAAATGTCATACTGTGGCAGAGGCAGGGTGGATGGGTTTCGAACACCTGGAAAAGAGGAGGAGACCAGGGGAGGCACTGGTTGAAATAGCCCCTGCTTTGGTGCCTCCCCTGACTCCTCCTGGCCGGGGTGTGTTCACGCCCAGGCCAGCCCATAGGTTCGCCTCTCTGCTCATCATTAAAACACCTCCCCCGGATCCACCATTCTTCAGGATCCGTGGGGGTGTCTGTTAATGATTGACGCAGAAATGACGAGACCACACACAGAAGTTTGGGTTGAAATATGGGCCACTTTATTGATAAATTTCCTATTTATTGTAGTTTCTTGAGGTATGCCGAATGTGCTAAAAGGGGGGAGATCCCTCATGGGGGGCACGCAAATGGGCGGTTGGTCACAACCGACCTAACCCCCAGCGTCCCTGGGCGACTCACCTGAGCCCCAAGGGGGATCCCGATGTAAGGGGTTCCCCTTGGGCGCCAACTGCTGGAGGGCCCCGCGTCGGGAAGGAAATCCCTAAGCCATATGGCTTCTGTGGAGGATCTCCCACCCGAGGCTGACCCCAAGGATATCCTACATCCCTGTACCCTATCCATTAGGGACACCGGTACAGTTCAGTGGAAGATATCCTACCACTCAATTTGAGGTTGCCATAGGTGAACGCCAAGTTATAATCTCCCCGCTCCCAGCCATAGATAGGGGCAAGTGTCCACTTAGCCCCTATCCCCCCAAGAGGACGCTAACACAGCCCTCACCCCCTGCTGCATACCCTCAAGAAAGAGCTGGATCCCCAAATCCGACAAGTGTACCCCATCAACCCGATAAAGTTCAGGGCGTTTATATGAAATGCCCGGGTACTGTATAAAATGGCCAAGGCCTTCAGCCAGAGCCCTGTGAACAGCCTTGTTCACTTTCTTCCTAGCAATATCCAACAGCTTGGGTGGCCCGTCGCCTGGGTAAGAAAGTCGCGGAATGATGTCAGACCACACCAAAGATGTTTGCGGCCAAGCAGCCTTAATCCGCCGCAAGTCAGCCAACGCCTGTAATGCCAATGCTCTGCCCTTCAACAGGCCTAAATCATTGCCGCCGAGGTGGATGACCAAGACATGTGGAGGAGGTCCACGACGCTCCTGCAACAGGAAAGAGATTAAACCATTCCACCTCAAACCCCGTTTGCCAAGCCATTCGATAGAGGCAATGTCTCCCAGACCCAGCTGCGGACTCCACGGGCTCCTCTTGGCATATCTCGCTGCCCAATACACAAAGCTGTGGCCACAAATCAGTACCCGGTATCTCATATCTGGAAAAGAAAGCAAAGACAATCCGGTATCTCATATCTGGAAAAGAAAGCAAAGACAATCAAAAAGCACAGACAATCAATTGCATAGCGGACGAACGTAGCCCTTGTAGGCAGCAGACTTCCAGCGACCCAATCGTTTGATAGCCTCGGGTTGCATCCCCATAGCGGCGGCAGTCGAAGCCGCCCCGATCCTAAAGGAGTGCGAACAAAAACGCACACCTCCTAGGCCCAGACGCGATAAGGCTTTAGTGGTAAGGGACCAAAATTGATACTTAGTCAATGGGGACCCATCAGCGTGACAGAAAAGGGGGCCAGGCACAGAGGGGCGCAACTTCAAATACTCCCTCAGGGCCACAACTGGACAAAGAGTTGGATCGTAGCACTCACGTAGGGTAATACTACTACCCTTGCCCAGCTGGTCAGTTTTGGATCGCCTTATCGTTAGAGTGACCTGCTTAGGGCCCACTGCAATGTCACTCAGGCCCAGTGCAAGTCCCGCCAAGTCCTTTTTGGACGCCACCACCAGCTCGCTGATGCGTAACGCCCCGAAGAAGGCCGTCAAGGAGGCAGCGTGCAGCAAAGCGGCCTCAAATGGGGTAGAACACAAGCTGGGCCATATCTGGAAAAGGCCTTTAAGAATGGCCGGTGAAAGTGGCTGCCTATCGTCGTTCGCCCTGCCCCGCTGCCTGGCCCAACCCTCCAGCGCCTTCCGGATCCTAAAGTCGGAAGTGTTGTCCTGTAGGCCCTGTGCCTTACTCCAGAAGGCCAAGGCGGCCAACCTGGACCGAATAGATTGGGGTGCGAGGCCTTTCTTTTTAAGGGATACACAGAAGTGTAACAGGTGAGGGACCGGAATAGGCCAGGAATTCGGGAGATGTACAGAGTCTCTAAACTCAAAAAATTCCTGTATAGACCGCTTGTACACCCTCCTGGTGCTTGGAGCGATGGAGAGGCTAATGGCCTTAACTATCTCACCAGTCCAAGCTCCCACAAATCCTCCGGCATCGGGTCCGGCATCTCGGCGGCGCCCGGAGCTAATCGCCTGAAGCGGTCCATCTGTGAACGGGAGAGAGCATCGGCAATGCCGTTGTCCACTCCCGCTACATGAGATGCAGTAAACAGAATGTTATAATGGAGGCATTGCAGGGTGAATGCTCTGACCAAATTCATCACCCTTTTGGACTTAGAAGTGAGGGAATTCACCACCTGAACAGTGGCCATGTTGTCGCACCAGAATCGCACTGTGGAATTTGCAAATTCCCGCGGCCACAATTTGACGGCTACTAAGATAGGGAAGAATTCCAGGAAGGTGAGGTCGGCTGTAATGTCCGAACCAACCCATGAGCTGGGCCAACGCTCAGCGCACCACCTCCCCGAAAAGTAAACACCAAATCCCAGAGATCCGGAGGCATCGGAAGACACCTTAAGGGCATCGCCCAAACGTAATTCATCCCTCCAGAAGGAAATCCCATTGAACTGCTCAAGGAAGTTATACCAGACATCCAGGTCCAGCTTAATCTCACGGGTGATCCGGATTCTGTGATGTGGTAAAACGACACCTCTGGTAGCATCACATAGGCGTCGGAGAAAGGCCCTGCCCGGGGCAATAACCTTGCATGCAAAATTAAGGTGACCTATAAGTTCCTGGAATTCTTTAAGGGTGGCCTTGTTGCGTTGAAGGAAGGAAATGACCCTGAGCAGGAGATCATCTATCTTATCCGAGGGCAGGCAGCAAAACTGATTAACTGTGTCAATTTCAATACCCAGAAAAGCCAATCGTTGACTCGGGCCCTCCGTTTTTTCTTGAGCTAGAGGAACCCCAAAGACCGCCATAAGGTCTTGGAATTGATTCATAAGGTAGCGACAGACCCCCGTGCCGAACCGCCCCACAAAGAGGAAGTCGTCGAGGTAGTGTACCACCCCACGATGCCCCGTATGATGCTTAATTGCCCATTCCAAAAAGGTACTGAACTTCTCAAATGCGGCACAGGAGACAGAACAGCCCATAGGCATAGCACGATCCATGTAATAGAGGCCATCAAATGAGAAGCCCAGGAGCTCGAAATCGTCCGGATGAACCGGCAACAGGCGGAAAGCAGATTTAATATCACATTTGGCAAGTTCAGCACCGAGGCCGTGTCGCTTAACCACCTTGACCGCCGCGTCAAAAGAGGTGTAGTGAACCGTGCACAATTCTTGTGGAATGGAATCATTTATGGATTGCCCCCTCGGATAAGACAGATGGTGGATTAGTCGAAATTCGCCCGGTGTCTTCTTTGGGACAATGCCCAAAGGAGAGACCCTTAAGCACGGTGAGGGTGGGTGTTCGAAGGGGCCCAGGACACGACCCTCAGCGACCTCCTTCTGTATTTTTTGTCTAACAACATGTTCTAAGCCGTGAACAGATTTAAGATTGGGTGCCAAGTAAGGCTTGCGGATACCCTGATAGGGAATTCGAAAGCCCTCGTGGAACCCATCGCGGAGGTACTGAGCTGCCGACCGGTCCGGATACACATAAAGCCAGGCAGCCAGAACCTCCAGCCTAATTGGGCTGGGCCCCTTTTCCCTGAGGTGTGGGGTTGGTGTTGGGGTTGTTGGGGCCCTTCTTACCTCCTGGTTGGTCTCTGCCGAACTGTCCCCTCCCTTTAGGGCAATTGCGGAACGAGTGGGAGCCCCCGCAGATGGAACATTCGTGGCGAAAGGCACACGGGCGGCGGGAGCACGTGCCTCTGTAACCAAACTCCCAGCATAACAACCGGCGAATTGTGGTGCTCAGAACTGGAGACAGTATTCCAAGTGAGGTCTGACCAAAGTAGAATAGAGTGGCACTATTACTTCTCTCAATTTGGACACTATGCTCGTATTGATGCAGCCTAGAATCACATTCACTTTCTAGCTGCCACATCACATTTCTGACTCATGTTCAGCTTGTGGTCCACTAAGACTCCTAGATTCCTTTTGATTCCTCCTAGGTTCACTCAGCCTTCCATCCTTTCATAGGTTGGTAAAATGAGTACCTGGTTTCTGGGGGCAATTAGCTAATACACATTGGAAACTGCATAATGCAGTGTAGATGTGTAAATTTCTATTGCTTAACAATTTGTAAGCCACTCTGATAGCCTTTGTGGCTGAAGAGCGGGGTATAAATACCTTAATAAATAAATAAATAAATAAATAACAATTTTATATCAAGCCAGGTGTCACCCATCCTATATCTCTGCAGTTTTTTTTTTCTGCCTAAATGCAGTACTCTACATTTCTCCCTGTTGAAATTCATTTTGTTAGTTTTGGCCCAGCTTACTAACTGTTAAGGTCATTTTGAATTCTGATCCTGCCCTCTGGAGTATTAGCAATCCCTCTTAATTTGGTGTCATCTGCAAATTTCATAAGCACACTATCTTTTCCATCATTGAAGTAATTGATGAAGATAACGAAATAGTACTGGGCCGAGGACAGAAGCCTGTGGCACTTCACTAGTCACTTCTCTCCAGGATGAAGAGGAGCTGTTGGTAAGCACCCTTTGGGTTCATTCAGTCAACCAATTTCCAATCATCCAACAGTCACATTGTCTAGCCCACATTTTACTAGCTTGGTTGCAAGAATAGCATGGGGGACCTTGTCAAAGGCCTTACTGAAATCAAGATACGCTACATCCACAGCATTCCCTTCATCTACTAAGCCTGTGACTGTATGTATGTATGTATGTATCTATCAAGATAGATACATAGATAGATAGATCAATAGATAGTGAGAAACAAGTATAGTTTGGCATGCCTTGTTTTTGAGAAACCCATGTTGAATTTTAGCTATCTTGGCATCTCTTTCTAAGTGCTTAAAGGCTGACTGTTTATGATCTGCTCTAGAATCTTTCCTGGAATCAATGTCATGCTGACTGGACAGTAATTGATTGGGTCCTCTTTTTTTCTGGCCTCTGTAGAAGAATAACTAGAACATCGTATCCTATATTTAGGCCATCTAATATGATTGATTGCAGTACAACAGCACAAACATCTATGGGTAAATGTAGATACATATGGTGTGGAAATTTTCCATGCATAAATACAGCATTGGAAATGTTTTCCTGAGGAGCTTCTTTATCCTTTTAGACACCAGTTTATTTCTTGATTATTTCTTTCATGTAAGAGTTTGCCAACATAGACCAGTTTCTTCTACATGTTGCAGAAGATGGAAGAATCTTAAGCAAGGAGAAAGAAGACACAAAGGCTGTGTTAGGCAAAAGCCTTGTTATGCAAAAGGCCTTTTTGCTATGTCACTGGAAGAACAGGCTTGGCAGAATCCCATGCTGTGTTTGCTGGCTGACCAACTACCTGAAGGCAATCTGTATTCTACAACATTTGAAAGTCCAATATCATAGAATCATAGAATTGTAGAGTTGGAAGAGACCACGAGGGCCATCCAGTCCAACCTCCTGCTATGCAGGAATCACGATCAAAGCATCCCTGACAGATGACCATCCAGCCTCTGTTTAAAGACCTCAAAGGAAGGAGACCCCACCATGCTCCGAGGGAGTGTGTTCCACTGCCAAACAGCTCTTACTATTAAAAAGTTGCTCCCAATGTTGAGGTGGAATCTCTGTTCCTGGAACTTGCATCCATTGTTCCGTGTTCTAGTCTCTGGAGCAGCAGAAAACAAGCTTGCTCCATCCTCAGTGTGACATCCCTTCAAATACTTAAACAGGGCTATCGTATTGCCCCTTAACTATCTTTTTTCCAGGCTAAACATACCCAGCTCCCTAAGTCTTTCCTCATAAGGCATGGTTTCCAGACTTTTCACCATTTTAGTCAAGTCTTCTAAGTGTCTAATATCAGAGCAGCCTTTGAAATCTGGACACAGCAAAGCCAGCTTCCTGGCCAAATTCTTGCTGAACGATCTCCAGTTCTGCTTCAGGTGGGGGCTTGATGGTTGAGGGGGGGTTGTTGGACATGCACTAAGACAGTGGTTCTTTTCTTTACCAGGCACCCCCTTTAAATATCTTTTGTTGCTGTGGACACCCAAGTCTCAACTCAAGATTTAAAACAAGATCAACAACACAGTTACACCATCCATTAAACCTTCCCTCAGAGGCACTGGAGGGTGAGGGAAGACTTTTCTCCTGCTTTTTCCTGCAAGTTTGTGGTTGGAGCGAATTGAATAGCAGCCTACCAGCCTTTGCCTTGGCTCCTGTCACATGGGTGCTCCACTGTGAGGAGGAGATGGGCCAAGTCACGTTTCAAGCCTTTGTGGACCCCCTGTGAGGACATCTCGGCCCCTTGGGGGGTCCGCGGACCACAGGTTAAGAACCACTGCACTAAGACATCATCTAGTATTTGGTGGGAAGAGGTCTGGTTCCCATAAAACGTTCCTCACCCTGGTTTAGCGGATAAACTGAGAATTCAATTGGGGTAGAAATGGCATATACGTTGAATTTCACAAGCCCCACATGTTGTAGAGAAAACAGCATGGCTACAGGCAATAATATGGTACTTCACTTTGTATTTGGCTTACTTCAAGTCTGCTCCTCCAAAGATGGGCCTCACAATATTCCCTGTAGCCACAAAGATATTCTCTATGCTGTAGAATTCCTTACTTAATTTCCTGCATTAAGAATGAGGTCTCAGACTACAATGATTAATTAGACTATCACAATGTGGTTAATTATGACATAGGCTGTATACATTTCAAACTGTAATTAGCCTTTCATGAATAACTATAGGAATGTAAGCTAATAAACATCCTTGCTTAATACTATGTAACTTATATAATAAATTCAGGATAAGAGACTCAGTAGTAATTTGAAGCAGTCTTAAAATAATGAAAAGCTATTATAAAAATTCAATTTCTGGCTCATTTAGTGTTTGTACTTTAAGGTGCTAAATTGGCATTGTTCTGTTTGGTATTTCTTTGGTTCTAAAAGTCTACCCTTTTTCATTTTGTTAGAGAAGGCTTGTGGGACTGTTTCTCATACATTGGTGGGTAATTTACTGGTGAAGTGAGAATATTTACTGGTGAAGTGAGAGGGGCTTTACTTCATGAGTAACAATAACCAGCTCCTGCTTATCTCAGAGTAGGGCCCGGAACTTGTCGGTCAGAGTTACTGACTTTACAGTTTGGCTTCAGACACCATACTACTTTAAAAAGTTTTATTAATTTGATGTTGGCCAGAATAATGTTCCCTAAAAGAGATGTGTCAAGAAGAACAGGTAAATAATTGAGCAGACTTCTACACAATAAAGCCACACAGCAGTTATGTTGAAGATCAGTAGCATTTGTTGATACTGTAACTTGACTACACCAGAATTGTGTTTTTCATTCGTGTGCTATGAGACAGACTATGTTCTACACTCTGCTTTTAACGTTTTACCAGTAGAGTCAGCCATATCATGAAGCACTCCTTTTTCACAGCATATGCAACTGGTCACCTGAGTCTCATCCACCACCATTGTTGTGCTCTTCTGTTGCTGCCTCATTAGATGACAGTCTATGGTGGCAGCAATCAAACAGAGGCCAATAGCATTTCTTTTTAGTGGCATTATTTTTTAGCTGCTCTGCTAGATACTGGTAACATCGATTTCTCAGTATTCAGAATTGGAACAAAAATGCTTAGGTGTGTGACTATTTAGGAATTACCTGCTTGGGGTTTGTTAGGTGGTCTTTAAGTTTACCTTTCATCCTCTGTTCACTTATAAAGTAGGCAAGTAATTTCTAAAGTGCCTTCCACATGGTATTGAAAATTTGATTCTGGATTGGAACTATGATGATAAATGGCTCGGGATCTTGACACTTGAAGGAACGCCTCTCCTGTCTTCACCTGATGTTTAAGGTCTATGGTAGAGGCCCTCTTCTGTATATCCTCAGTGGGGATAATACACTGTGGGAGGGTGTAAGAGATGGCCTTCTCCCCTTTGCTGCCCCATTTCAGGAATGCCCTCTCCTTGGATAACTGATTGGAACATACAGTGTCTGCATTCTGGCACCAAGTTAAAATGTGGCTTTTTAATTAAAGCCTCTGGAGCCTAGAAGATTTCATCCAAAACATGGGTCACCTATTGCCACCACTTGTGACTCCTCGAACGCTTTCATCAGTGCTGTATATGCACAATCCTAAATATACACTGGACTGACTATGTGACAAATGTTGCTGTCCTTGAGCAAGCAGGGATCACCAGCATTGAGGCCATGGTATTGAAAACACAGCTGCGCTGGGCAGGGCACGTTTCTAGGATGGAGGACCATCGCCTCCCAAAAAATAGTACTCTACAGTGAACTCGCCATGGGTCAGCGTAAGAGGGGCGCTCCAATAAAGCGATACAAGGACTCCCTGAAACAACATCTCAGGCTCAGCCAAATTGATCACCAACAATGGTCCGCCCTGGCCTCACATTGGGAGGCATGGAGACGCACTATCCACAATGCTGCAGCCTTATTTGAGAACTCATGCCGAAAAAGTCTTGAAGAGAAACAACAACGCAGAAAGAATCACAACCCGGAAACATCACCCAAGGAGACCTTCTGCTGTGCTTTCTGCAACCGGACTTGTCTATCTCAGATTGGCCTTTTTGGTCATCAGCGTGCTTGCAGAAAGCGCGGGATGAGTCCTTCCTGAATCTTCGTTTGCACAGGAAAGCCAGAGAGAGAGAGGTACCACCCCATCTATACAAGGGGGAAAATGCGATCTGCTCCAAAGAAACAGCAATTTGCGGCACTGGGACCTGTCTTAATGGTTAATAGAGCCCCCCTAAACTTTGCATGCCCCCTAGTCAAGATGGTGTCTATGAGTGAATTACTCTGCTTTCAAATCTGCTGCCACTGATATATTTTTTTTAAAAAAAATGTTTACCATGGTGTGCATAAGTGATACTTTATATTTACAAAAGAGAAAAAGAGGGGAAAAGATAGCTGTTTTATCACCTTACTGGTCTCTTGCTTAGCGAAAAGTCCAACATGGCAGCTGCAGGTGCTTTCCCAGTCTGTAAGCCCCACCCCCATCTGTATCCAGCCAATCAGCTTGCACTGCCTGAGTGCAGCAACATGGATGTGACTGTCTTAAGAATCAGACATTTGCATCCCCTATGGAGCTTTTAAAAAACTCTGGGAAAAGCTCCAAAGGCTTCCCTTTGGAGCTTTACAGTGGATTTGGCTCCCCCCTTTCTGAATAAGATGTGTCGATGTGAATGTCCATTTAGACTGATTGCCTTCCATGTGAATTCTATGAGGATTATTTTCACCGTTTAGACAGGACCTCCATTTGTACATATGCATAATTTAAAACTGTTCCAGATTGTTTCAAATTGTTAAATAGTGTAGCATGCCTTTAATCTATTTAAATTATGCCATTTTTTAAAGTGTTTAAATTTATTTTATTTGTACTTTGTCCAGGGATCCCATGGTATGAAGTAGTATATGAATATTTTAATAAAGGATTAGTTTGGCTTGATCATACCTTATTTATCTGCTTGTGCAGTTCTGTGTATCTGACACTGTTACTTTTCCTTTCAACCCAACTTGTATTTTCAGGCACTGTAGACTAGAATCATTACTTCAACCATAGGTTAACCATTAAAAATCAGTGGTTTTTTGTGGGTCTCTGTTGAGGATTTGCACAAACACAGGAGCCCTGTAGTAAAATATCTTGGACTCATGTTGTTTATCTAAATATTTGCCTGTTCCATTCTTGTTGCACTGCTAGTGTCTTGGCTGCAGCAAGGCGATTTGCTTTTTTCTAAATGTCAGTAGGTGCTTGGAGGCTCTTGGACTTTAATTAAACATATGCTGGACAAGGGCAAAGAAAGGCCAGTGGGGTATTGTCAAAGACAGGCCAGGAAGAAGGTGGTAGAGTATGGGAAGGGGGTGGATTGGATGGTTAATTGTAATAAGGCAGAAGGCAGGAGGATTCCAAACTGCTCAGTTTTATATTATTTTTTGTAATGTTGTCATTATGACCTAGGGTTTACTGATTCAGTCCTTAGCTGGTTCACATCTTATATCTCAGGTTGTTATTTAAAGTGGAAACTGGAGGTCATATATGCTCTTCTTTCCTCCTTTCTGTTGGGGTTGCTCAAGGCTCTGTTGTGGGCCTTTTATTGTTTTCTCTTTATACCTTATCTTCAGGTAATCTTATCAGTTCATATAGTTTTCCATATCATCTTTATGCTGATGATACTCAGCTGTATTTCTCCACTCCAGAACTTACTTCTGACATCAAATGCCATATTACAACATGTCTTTCAGCTATATCAGCATGGATGCTTCATTGTGGTCTAAAACTTAACATGGCAAAGACAGAACTAATTATTTTGCCTCTAAAACCTTCTTTACAACAATCTCAGTTCTCCATCACAACGTTCCCATCTATCCTTTGAAAGAAGAATGGAGTGCTGGCTTTATTTTTGACTCTGCTTTGTTTTTTGTTCCTAACATTGAGGCTGTAGCAAAGTCAGACCTTTTCTTTCTGCTTCCTCCACTAAGACCTTACTTAGTTCATGCCTTAGTAATTTCCCACCTTGATTATTGTAATTTCCTTCTGACTGATCTTCCATTGTCTCATCTTAGTCTTCTTATCCCCATTCAACATTCTGCTCCTAAGATTACCTTTTTGACTTGTTGTTTTATCATGTTAACCCACTTTTAATATCTCTTCATTGGTTACCCATTTCATAGAATCATAGATTGTAGAGTTGGAAGAGACTACACAAGGGCCATCCAGTCCAACCTCCTGCCATGCAGGAAATCACGATCAAAGCATCCCTGATAGATGGCCATCCAGCCTCTCTTTAAAGACCTCCAAGGAAGGAGACCCCACCACGCTCCAAGGGAGTGTGTTCCACTGCTGAACAGCTCTTACTGTCAGAAAGTTCCTCCTAATGTTGAGGTGGAATCTCTGTTCCTGGAGCTTGTATCCATTGCTCCGTGTTCTAGTCTCTGGAGCAGCAGAGAACAAGCTTTCTTCATCCTCAATGTGACACCCCTTCAGATACTTAAACAGGGCTATCATATCGCCTCTTAACCGTCTTTTTTCCAGGCTAAACATACCCAGCTCCCTAAGTGTCCTCATAAGGCATCGTTTCCAGACCTTTCACTATTTTGGTTGCCCTTCTCTGGACACGCTCCAATTTGTCCATATCCTTTTTGAATTGTGGTGCCCAGAACTGGACACAGTATTCTAGGTGAGGTCTGACCAAGGCAGAATAGAGTGGCACTATGACTTCCCTTGATCTAGACACTATACTTCTATTGATGCAGTCCAAAATCGCATTGGCCTTTTTAGCTGCCGCATCACACTGTTGACTCATGTTCAACTTGTGGTCTACTAGGACTCCTAGATCCCTTTCGCACGTAGTCTTGTTCAGCCAGGTCTCCCCCATCCTGTATCTATGCATTTCGTTTTTCTGCCCTAAGGGCAGTACCTTGCATTTCTCCGTATTGAATTTCATTTTGTTAGCTTTGGCCCAGCTCTCCAGTCTATCCAGGTCATTTTGAATTTTGATCCTGTCCTCTAGGGTATTAGCTACTCCTCCTAATTTGGTGTCATCTGCAAATTTGATAAGTATGCCCCTAATTCCCTCATCCAAGTAATTGATAAAGATGTTGAATGGCACTGGGCCCAGGACAGAACCCTGTGGCACCCCATTGGTCACATCTTTCCAAGATGAAGAGGAGCCATTGCTGAGCACCCTTTGGGTTCGGCTGGTCAACCAATTACAAATCCATTTAACAGGTAACTTGTCTAGCCTACATTTTACAAGCTTCTTTGCAAGAATGTCATGGGGAACCTTGTCAAAGGCCTTACTGAAATCAAGGTATAAGATATCCACAGCATTCCCTTCATCTACCAAGCTGGTAATTTTATCAAAAAAAGAGATCAGATTAGTCTGGCATGGCTTGTTTCTCTGAAACCCATGTTTCAGGGAACATTTTTTATTTGTTCTAGGATTCAATATAAGCTTCTTGTTTTAACTTTCAAAGCCCTATACAACCTAGTTCCCCACTATCTTTCAGCCCTCATTTCTTTTTACTGGCCTGATTGAGAGCTGTGTTCCAGGAATTTTAGGCTTCTCCCCCAACCTTCTTCCCTGTCTCAGCTTCGTCCTTCCTGACTCGCTGCCCCATATTCTTGGAATTCCCTCCCTGAACATTTGTGGACTGCTCCATTTCTTGGTGTTCTTAAATCTCAGTTGAAAAATTTTCTGTTTTCCAAAGCTTTTGGAATTTTAGTTTTATACTGTTTTGTAATCTTGCATAGTTTGATTACATGTATTGGTCAGTTTGTTTTATATATACATATATTATATTGCTGTTTTATATTTGATCACATGTATTGGCCAGTTGGTTTTATTCTTATGCTTTCTTGCTGTTTCATACTATATTGTTTTGGTTTTTTTGTAGTTATCTGGATAATTTGTTTTGCAATTGTATTTGATAGTTGTTTGTTTATTATTCCTTCTTTTGTGTGTTCTTATTTATTTTAGATTCTACGCATTTGGCAGAACCCAATATTTTGTTTTGCTTTTTGCCTATTTTAATGTAAAGCTTATTTTAATGTAAATGGCTATGTACAGAGATGGTGCAATATAAATCATCATCATCATCATCTCCTCTTCTAGTGGATATGCATATACATTTGTACAAACTGTTGTTTGTGACTCCATATCTTGAGTCTCCTCTGGCTCTACAATATGTCTGATTCTTCAGTTATGAAAGTGTAAGCTCTATTTTTTTCTTCACTTGGCTTTTGTTTTTCAGTTGCTGAAAGATATTCCCTTGCACTGTGTATTCTTTCACCTTTCTCATACTTGCTGTTAACTGCCCTCAAGTTGACTTCGACTCATTGCAGTCCAATGAATGAGACACTTCCAAGACCCCCTGTCCAAAACTGCACTCCTCAGGTCTTTCAGGCTCAGAGCCATAGTCTCCTTGATTAAGTCTATCCATCTAGTGTGCAGCCTTCCTCACTTTCTACTGCCCTCCACCTTTCCTAGCATTATTGTCTTTTCTAGTGAGTCCTGCCTTCTCGTGATATGGCCGAAGTACAACAGTCTCAGTTTAGTCATCTTGGCTTCCAGGGAGAGCTCAGGTTTGATTTGTTCTAGGACCCATTTATTGGTCTTTTTGGCAGTCCATGGTATCCATAGAACTCTTCTCCTGCACCACATCTCAAATGAATTGCTTTTCTTTCTATCAACTTTCTTCACTGTCCAGCTCTCACTTCTGTACATGGTGTTGGGAAATATCATGGCTTGGATGACTCTAACTTTAGTGTCTAGTTTTATATCTTTGCATCTTAGGATCTTGTCTAGTTCTTTCTTAGCTGTCCTTCCCAGTCCTAGTCTTCTGATTTCTTGACTGCAATCTCAGTTCTGATCAATGATTGATCCAAGGTATGGGAAATCTTTAATTATTTCAATTTCCTTGTCATCTCTACTGAATTTACGTAGATCCTCTGTGGTCATTATTTTTGTTTTCTTAATGTGCAACAGTAAGCCTGTCTTACAACTTTCTTCTTTCTGCTTTGAGAGCAACTTCCATTTCACTTTCCAAAATTTGGGTTTTGTCTTCGCATGTTTCTTCTTCTCATGTGTCATCCATCCTTTCATCTCTTTTATATAGCACCTCTGTGCATTGCCTCCATCATCTTTTCCCCCCATCTTGGTAGTATATAGTGTTTCTCTGTTGATCATAAAGCATCCCTGCCCTTGGTTTAAATTTCCCTTTGATTTTACAAATCTTGTGAAAGAGGTCGCTTCTTCTTCTTTTTTTGTTGTCAGATTCTATTTTGTTGCATTGATTATTATAGTAACTCTCTTTATCCTTGTGTACTAATAATTGAACAGTTGCATTCATGGTTCTGGTTCTGTTCCTGTCTCCCTTTTCTTTTGCTACTCATCTTTCCTTTACTGCTTGAAGGATTTCTTCTGTCGTCCATTGTTTCTTCTCTTTCTTTTTGGCCACAGATAGTGTCATAAATATTCTTCCTTGACTATGTCCCTGACTTCTGTCCATAGTTCTTCTGGTTCCCTGTCTATTAGGCTTAATAGTGTAAATCTATTTTTTTACTTTGGCTTTGAATTCTGCTGGGAAGTTCTTCGGATCGTATTTTGGCATTCTAATTTTTGATATTCCAATTTTTGATATTTGTAGTTTATGGGCTATGCTGCAGGTTGCTCCTGGTCTCATTTTGCTGCAAGAATAGTGCTTCTCCATCTTCTTCTCATAATACCACTTTCATTTTAAAGACTGACCTTCATTCTTGATGAGTATTCCATATGAGTTGTATTTTTTTTTCCATTGGCCAAAGGAAAGTTGAATCTGATAGAAAACCTGTGCAGTGACTGTTCTGTGCAAGGTAATCCATATCTCCCATGTACCCATTCCTTGATTTCTGCTCCTCAGTCTATACCTTACTCTGCACAGAGGTATTTTCAGCCCGGATGTTTGCTTTTCCTTACTTTTCTGGGGGGTGCAGGCAGGTTTCTAATGGGTCTCTATCATGTCCAGTGTCCCTGGGCTGCAGGAGCTCTGAATTACCCACAAGGGTAGAAACCTTTCTCTCCCAGGAGCAGCCCTGTCCTTTCATTTTCTTCTGTTGCTGTTTATATGACATTTTATCACAGCCATACTGATGACTTTCCCTCTCTCTTCAATGCTGAACTCTCTCTCTCTCTTTCAATCTGATTCCCTGTGCAGTTGGAATGATTGCCAGCATTTTGTAGACAGAGAAGCACAATACCCCGTAGGTGGTGAGCTATATACAGAGATACAGCTTTTTCATGATTAAAGACAATATAGTGTTGATAAGTCCTGAATCCCAAGTTTTTTTAAAAAAAAATCCCATTGTGCAGTCACTTTGAGAGTGAAATATACAGAATACTAGCTGTACCCAGTGTAACATACGCCATTATAGTAGATTTGAAAGGTTCATACAATTCAGCTACATGCTATTATTGTGGGGAAAATACCATCAAAATCTATACAATCACTGAGCAACTGCCTAGCTGGCTGGCTTTCCCACCTTGGACTTGCAGGCCTCTGCGGTGCAGTGGATTCTCCCCTTCCACTCCCACAGTGACGGATATAGTGGAGGTGGAGGAGGGGCTCCATTTAGGCTCCTGGGGTCTTTGCCATGGCTGGTAATGTGGCCCTTGTAAGCCTGGGTGTGTAGATGCAGATTGAGTGGAAGGAGTGGATTGTGAGGTGGTGAGGGAAAATTCTTACATTTATTATGTACTATTTGTTTATTTATTTGAGTTGGTTGCTCATAATTTTTTTTGTGCCTTGGATCAGCTATTACTATGTACTTACCACTTACTGCTGCTTCTTTCCAGATAGTACTGTTCTCCCAATTTTCTCATTTTGGTATGCCTTAGTGTTCCTGGCTTTCGTATGTTTAAATGGTTTATTCTGATGCCAGACAAATTTTATTTAAATGACATTGTTATAAAGGGCTGCATTAGGTTCAGAATGATGAATTAGAATCATATAATCATAGAGTTGGAAGAGACCACAAGGGCTATACAGTCCAATCACCTGCAATGCAGGAATACACAATCAAAGCATTCCCGACAGATGGTCATCCAGCCTCTGTTAAAAAACCTCCAAAGAAGGAGACTCCACCATACTCTGAGGCAGTGTATTCCATTTCTGAACAGCTCTTACTGTCAGGAAGTTCTTCCTAATATTTAGGTGGAATCTCCTGAACCCATTGCTCTGTGTCCTAGTCTCTGGAGCAGCAGAAAACAAGCTTGCCCCATCTTCAGTATGACATCCCTTCAAATATTTAAACATGGCTATCATGTCACCTCTCAACCTTCTCTTCTCCAGACTAAGCATACCCAGCTCCTTAAGCGGCTCCTCATAAGGCATGGCTTCCAGACCTTCCACCATCCTGGTCACCCTCCTCGTGTGTGTGTGTGTGTGTGTGTGTGTGTGTATGAGTATGAGTGTGTGTCTGCATGTGCATATAAAAACTTTTGCAATATTTGAGCACCGAGGCAGCGGTCTCGTTGATACAGAATTGTTAAAACTAGCTTCCTGAATAACTGTTACAGATTTTTTTTTAAAAAAATACCTTTAAGGTAGAAAAGTGCAACTGTGTTTAGCCTTCAGTAACTCTTGCAAGCTCATGATAGTCAACTAAGATTTATTGCTTACTAAAAACCAGAATGTAATAGTGAAAGTAAGGCTAATTTGAATCTTAAATGAGATAAAATGCAGCTCAAGAATTATTTTAATATTCTGTATAAAGCATTCTAAAAGGGAAGTTGTCCTTGGTTCTCACTGAAATAGACATGGTCACAGAAGTTTGATTTAGTGCATTATTTGATAGCCTTCAAAATAATTTCACCAGTGCATATATTAATCCTGCTCAAAATACAGTGGTGAGAAAAAACCCCAAGATTATTACTAAAGGATAATTAGTAGAATGAAGCTGAGTTAATAGGTGCGACATCCAATTATTTTCTGCCCTGGAGATAAATTTCAAGTGAAGGTTGAATATTATAGCCATGGTTTAGCTCTCCTGCTTGTTCAAAGTCACATTGAGTGGATAGAAGTTGTGGCATGTAAAAAGATTTATTTTCTGCCATTGGTATTGCAAATTGATTTTTAGAAGAAGCTTGTGGTTGCTCTAATGTTTGTGCTGAAAGGGTTTGTAGCTGACTTCCTGATATACGGTATGTCTAAATTGTATTGATTAAGCATGAGCAAAAGAGTACCTGACTTGCTCAGAATATTTCAATAAGTTTTGGTGTGTGTTTGTGTTAAATTGCTTCTAGTCATATAATTAGCATGCTTTTGATTGAGACTAGAAATAATAAAATTGTCATTAAAAAAGCAACAAATTCATGAAAGAGGAAGACAAACATCAAATCAAGTATAGTCTGGGCTGGGGTTGGTGCGGGGGTGGGGGAAGCAGGGAGAAGCAGCTGCAGTAGTCAGCTAAATATCTGTAAAAGTTGAAGAAAGATCTTGCAATGTTTGTGGAAATCTACTAGAGTGGCAGATTCTGTTTCAGAAAGGAGTTTCCACTGCTTTAGAGTAAGGATGGTCAACTTGTGGCCCTCCAGATGCTGTTGCATTGCAGGTTCCATCAACTTTCACCATTCGCTGTTCTTGCTAGAGTTGATGGGCACTGAAATAGACCAGGGAGTGTGGGAGTCAAAAGTTGCCTTAGAACCATGACCATAGAGGTATTGGTTTTAGCCTTTGAAATGTTGACCTGCTGCAAAGATAGGATTGCAAGCAGTACCTGCTGCCTAGACTTCCACTGGTAGACAGAAGTGACTTTTAAGGTAAAGCAAAATTTTAAAGCCAAAATCAGCACATTGGATTGGGTCCAGAAGTACACTGGTAATCAATGTTAGAGTTGGTTCAAAATGGATTGTATATTTGAGTGTGTCACAACATCTTGAAGAAGATATACAGTTATGTTCTGAATTGTGAGACACCTCCAAGTTACCTTCAAGCTCCATGGAGAACTCATTACAGCATTGAAGTGTGGACAGAAACATAGGCTAGGATAGCAAGAGAACATAGCTTCTGCATTCATAAATGCAGATGCAAAAGGGTGCCCCAACTGGCTTCTTGGTTAACAAGTCTGCTCCCAGAGCACTCTGTTTTCTTTATCTGATTAGGAAGAGTCCTAGTGATCTCATTTATCATACACAAATGTATCCCCTCCCCCTCCGGATCATAGCTGTTAAATGTGTTCAGGTAATAGTTTGACCTTTGTCTTTCTCTGAATTCAGCTTCCAGACTCTCATGTAGGACATGCTTGCTTAGTTAAAGTTATATACCAGTGATCCAGATCCTATGACTCTAACGTCCATTGTTGTGGTAATCCACATTAATAGTTGAGGAGACAGACATAACATTCCTAGTGGAGAGTCCGGTTAGATTTTATGAGTTCATTTATACCAATAAAGGAGACCAGCTACTGATCGTTGTTGTTGTTGTGTGCCTCCAAGTCATTTTCAACTTATGGTGACCCTATCATGGGGTTTTCTTGGCAAGATTTGTTCAGAGGGGGTTTTGCTTTTGCCTTTCTCTGAGGCTGAGAGTGTGTGGCTTGCCAAAGAGTTTGCATGGCTGAATGAGGATTCAAACCCTGGTGGCCAGAGTCATAGTTCAACACTCAAACCACTACACTCTGCTGACGGCCCCACGATGCCTGGCAAATATTTAAGGTGGTCCAAAGAATAAAAAGGTATTGTTGTCACTTGCTGAGAGATCCAGCAACTTTAGCAGGAAGCTGCTTCCTCCTTGTTGAGTCTCCAGACAAAGATAATCCAGTAGGGCTACAAATGGAACCTCTGTACCATAACCAGCCTAAAAGTCATAACAGGCAGCTGATTTTCTTCTAACTGCATGAGCACTGTGCCATGTGATGGATGAGTGAACTTGTTTGTGGACATAATTAATCAAATCTCAACCATGCCACTGTGTTAGATCCTTTCATAAATTTGGCATGGTGTGCTGATAGGGTTGAATAGCCAATTATCCATGCCCTATTAACTCAAGCAATGGTATCATCTGCCCTGACCTTGGTCCCACCCAGCCACCAAAAATATTCAGCTATGAGCAGCTGTTATTTCTGTTTTTGGAGAGATGTTGAGACTTGAACGCTGAAGAAAAGAGGCTTTGCTCTAACTAATTCCACTAGTTTCCAAATGCATTGTGGCATCAATATAGTGTCAGCTGTGTACATGATACCCTTTACTTCCATAGGGAAAAAAGACGGGTCTCTGATCCTAAGAAACTTGCATGGATAAATGAAGTTCTCCATACTTATAAGCTGATAGTTAGGGATGTGAATTAAGGAGATAAGTGAAAGACATATGAACAAAGTAAGTTTTGAGGGGTAACATCAAGGTGCAGAGCAGGAGGGATACATAACATACCTGTTTTGGTATAAGAATGGATAGAATCATGGCAGAGACCTTTGGGGGTTACTGTAGGAGTAATGATCATGGGCAGCCACATGTCAGGCTCCAGATGGCTGTGTAGGCAGGGCTGTGGAGTCAGGGTGTCTGAGTTGGAAGCAATTTTGAGTGGAGTTTGTAGAAATGTATGACTCTGCCTTTGGCTTCAGAGTAAAAGCTTATAACATCACATGCCTAGTTTTTTGCATTTTTACTTTCCCGGGAATTTAGAAGTAAAGTTTTCTTGTTCAGAAATTTTAATCAAATTAGTGTATTTTATATTTTATCCATCCAATTAGACTGATGATTCACATGGTGTTGATGAATGCCTTGTGTTATGATTTTACTATAGTACATTTTTTCCTTATTAATTAATTAATTAATTAATAACTGGTTGCCATTTATGAAGGAAGTCAGAATTGGACAGTAGAAAAATAGAAGAGGAGTTGGAGTCAGAGTTGAAGGTTTGGAATACCTGGGTGTATGTCAAGATATGGAAGACTATAGAGGCAAGGAGGAGGAGGACATGCTGGACATATAAGAGAATTCACATGAGTAAAACATGTAATTCTGGCACCAGGTATGAGAGGGTTCTAGGCCAAGGTGCCCTCAAGGGGGTCTGCCTCTTTGAGTGAGCCATTGGCTCACCTTTTCACTGCCGCAGGCATTGCACATTCCTTTGTTTGCTCGCTTTGGGTCGAGTCTGCCCAGAGGGAGAGGGCAAGGTGAGCAAAAGTTACTGCTCCTTGTTGCCCATGTTAACAGATTGCTTACTTAAACTGTGGGAGACGAACAAAGAGCAACATCAAAAAGGAACAAGGTCAGCAGCAGTTCCAGGAGGATGGCAGTGGGTGTCTGTCGAGGTGGGCCTTGGCAGGTGCTTTTCTCCAGATGCTGGGCCTGATTCAAACCCTGTCCTTCTGACCTGGAGCTACCACATGCTTGGTAGGTTTTGCTGTTTCTTTCAGATGAATATCAACCTCTGTAAAATGAAATTATCTCTCCAGGAGTGGGATTGGAGGTGAGAGCACAGGTCAGGGACAGAGTATGTGCTTTGCTGTGCTTACAGGCATCTGTCCTTCCTGCTTAAGGCTTTGGAAAGGTGCAGCTAGCTGGTCAAAGTAGAGAATGCTGGGCTAAATGTACCAGTAGTTTTATTCAGCATTAGACAGACTCTACTCTGTTTCTTTCTCTTTTATGCTTTTCCCCAAGCTAGGAGATTACTATATGGAGATCAGTGGAACAGAAAGAATACAAACACATTTCTTTCTTTCTTTGCTTATATCCTGCCTTTCTTCCAAAATGTGGGTCTCAAAGCGACTTACAATAAAACTAAAATAGCTAAAATAATATGCAGGAAAAGGGTTAAAAAGCATTCAGCAACCCCATTAAAACAACACTTTAAGACATTAATTGAAAAAAAAAAACAGTTAAAAATATGGACACACAAAGAAATCCAAAAAAAAAACTATTGCATGCCCTTCTACCTCAGTCAGAATTGAAAAGGTGGAACATGTACAGAGGAGGGTGACCAAAATGGTGGGAAGTCTGGAAGCCATGCCCTATGAGGAACAGCTTAGGGAGCTGGATATGTTTAGCCTGGGGAAGAGAAGGTTGAGAGGGGACATGATAGCCATGTTTAAATATGTGAAGGGATGTCATATTGAGGATGGCGGAAGCCTGTTTTCTGCTGCTCCAGAGACTAGGACACGGAGCAATTGGTTCAAACTATAGGAAAAGAGATTCCACCTAAACATTGGGAAGATCGTCCTGACAGTAACAGATGTTTGGCAGGGGAATGCACTGCCTCAGAGTGTGGTGGAGTCTCCTTCTTTAAAGATTTTTAAACAGAGGCTGATTTGAGTGCTTTCAGATAGTCTGGACCTAGGCCATAGAGAGCTTTGTAGCACTTTGAATTGTGCCTGGAAACAGACTGGTAGCCAGTGAAGCGGTTTCAACAAGAGATTTATGTGCTTCCTATAACAGTCCTGGTCTAACAGTCTAACCAGAGCAATTTGGATTTGCTGATCATGAGAAGAGCTAGATCAGAACAAGGCCTATATAATCTTGAATTCTGTTCACAGCCTGACTAGCCAGGTGCTTTGAAAAGTCCACAAACAGGACATGAATGGCAGCAGCATACTCCTGCTCATGTTCTTCAGCTCACAATATACAGAGGCACATTACCTCAGGTCTTGTTTCCTTTCTTCCCCAAGGCTTCACATTTGGGAGGAGAAGGGAACTTCGGTATTGGAAGCAATGTAATGAGAAGCAATGGAGAACTGGCACAGCATGCTTAGATAAAGGCTCTCATCAGTTTAATCTTACCCTCCTTTTTTGACCGAAAAAAATTGGCATCTTCTGGGCTGGGAATCCTACATTTTAGATGATATCTGGTCTGGTTCAGAACAGTTGAACCAATTTTGTGTCATGGATTCACAAACCTAAACACGATTTCATTGGAGCGGGGATGGGGAATCTGAAAGAGCTAGTTAAATGTAAATGACACAAGTGTTCCATGAAAAGGATTGTTTCCAGAACCATGCAGACATTTTTGAAAGTGTCTTAGGAAGATTGCCTTACCTGGCTAAAAGTCATCGTATGTCATTTCTTAAGGGTGTGATATTGAATCAGTGCTTTGTTAGGATGTCTTCTAGCCTAGTGAAGAGAGGTCAGAATGTCATAGTAGCTTTGACAAGATAAAATAATGAAACTGTGTTACAGTTTTTCATAGGCTCCAATTCTAACATTCAACTTTATTAATTAAGCTTGTGAATATTTGAGTAAAGAGATTCTTTTTCAGATGTCGCCGTGGATTTTGGTTGCTTGTAAACACTTCCAGAAAATTACCAGAACACTTGAAACTTTACACATGATGAATGGCACTTGCTTCTACCTTTAATTACATAATGTGAGTTTCCAAATTGTTCAGTGCAAGTTAGCTTGTAAGACTTTCCCTTTCAGTGAAGAACAAAAGGGGACAGAAGGAGAGCAAAATTTATTTATTTTTAAATTAATAATTATGCATGTGGTGTAAATAAATGCAATTTTGTGTGAGACGGGTTGCAGGCCTAAAGTGAACAAACGTACAAGTACTTCTCCAATCCCTTTCTGTTATATATTTATTAAAGAAACAATCTGTTAAAATTAAGATGTAGACATAATTGCATTAATTGTTAATACTTGTGACTAAGAAATCGTTTTGGGATTTTCTCCAGAGCAATTCAATTCAGGATTATGGTATTGGGTATGGTGTGGGAGGCTGATGCCATTATTCTACAGCTGTGAAAGTATACTTGTCATGTGGGAAATACTGGTACAAATCTCAGAGCCAAGACAGGTGCAGGGGTAGCAACCAACAAAACTATACAATGTCTTAGTGTCTGACATGGAAAACCAGAATGCTCCCTTCTATCATGGTAGTAGCATGGTAATGAATGAACCAATTGACAGTTCACTCCCTATAGTATTTCACCAAAATGTTCTGATTAAAATGGGTCTCCTTTCTCTTCCCTAAAAGGTATTGCCAACTCCTGCAAGGGTGAAGGAGAAGGGATTTTGTCTGTGGTTTGCCGGTCTGAATACCCCAATGGTTTTACTGCCTCATTCCTCATGTCTGGAAGAAGCAGAATAAATTATACAAATTTAAGTCTGTTTGCATATGTTTTCTAACTCTGTGATTCATGCAGGACACAGAATATATTTTGCCTTGACACAGAATTTTTTTGTCTTCAGCCGAGATGACATAGCCTGTAACTATGAATTTTTGTGACATTTGACTAAGCTCGCTGGCAGATTTACAATGTGAAGATGAATCAATTTGATGAAAGATTTCTTAACATTCTAATTTATTTTACTTGGAATGTTAGGCAGTCAGCTAGACAAGCCATTCAGTTTCAGTTGTAAAATGTAAAGATGTAAAATAGAACTCTTACATAAGTCTCGTATGTAACACCCATGATCTTGCAAATGTTAAGATTTGGGGGACTGTTGGCACCAATGGCAATCCTTCTTGGCATAAGATGGTTTCCTCAAGCACATGAGCAGTAAATGACAAAGCCCAAAAACTTAGATTTCACTTTGCTTTTTTCATCTCTTCAGCTGTTGGCACAATAATTTGGTTGAAGACCGGAATTGTTTCCAGTAACTGTCATGTGATATTTCCATTTCAAGTAAGCAAAAAATCTATGATTGTGCTGCATACTGAGTGGAAATGCATATTATGTGAAAAGAACAGTAAAGCTATACTGAGTTTTTAGAAACAGTATTTTTAGAACAAACATAGGGAATGTAATATTAACATACATGCCTACATCTTGTTAGCATTTGTGGAGTGGAAGTAATACTATGTATGTATGTATGTATGTATGTAGAATGTACCTACCTGGTGAATTTATAATTTCAAAAAAGTTGTAATTTGACCAAGGCATGATCTGTAAGCACATGTGTCAGCCCCTTTGCTGACACTAAGCAGTTCTAGGATGTGGTCAATGACATGGCATATGCCACTTCTTCCACATGTACTCTATTTCAAATGGAATTCACTGCCAAAAGATGTAGAGAGGGTCTTTAACTTTAAAGGGGGATTAGAAAAAATGGTAAAGGATAAGGTGTGAAAAGCCTTACAATGTAACACTGTTGACTTGGATCAATGCCATGTTACGATTGCTTTAACAGTTTTTAGTTATAATACATTGAAAATATGGATGTAGTGCTTAGGATGCTCTGGTCCATGACCAGTGTCCAGAATGGATAAAATACATGATTCAAAAATAAATTTTATAAAAGGACCTTTTAAAAATTTAAACCAGATTTCTTATAATTTAGATCAGCCTTCAGGGTTTTTTTTTTTAAATAAAAATAAAAGAAAGCCTAGGCCAAAGATATCATGAGTACTAACTATGCAACTTCTATTTATATTCTTTGACTGGGGGCTTGTCTACACCAGAAAAAATAATCCAGCTGCAATTCAGACTATTCTTCCCCAGAACTGCCCCAAATACACCCTGTTAGCATCATACCTAAATATGGGCCCGTCTAAACGGTTAGCATCATACCACTCATGGAATTCACTGGGAACTCTACCTGTCTAAATAGGATCCAGTGCCAATCCACACAATTCAGAAGGAGGGGGGCCCAAAACGTCAAAAACAACACGCTAAAAGCCTTCATAGATTTCCCTGTACTTTGTAAAAAACTGCGATGGGGGTAGGCATTTTTGCTCATTTGGACTATTGAACAATAAAAAAAAAAAAACTTAAAGGGAAGCACAAATCTGATTGGCCAGGTGAGAGCTGGGGCGGCGCTTGCTAGGAGGGCAAGCATCCACTGCTACCATGTTGGATTTTCATCTTAGCGATCGTTCACTAAGGCGATAAAAAGGATCAATATTTTCTGTTTTCCTTTCTTATAAAATTGGAGAATTGCTCTATTACACCAGCGCACCTTGGGGTGACATTTTTTTAAATGGTGGCGGTGAAGAACTAACACGAGTAAATCACTTGTGGCCGCCATCAGGAATGCGAGGCTTATGAGGGCTCCCAAGGCCAGAAAAAACATTTAGTCATGCTGCTGCTGCTACAAGATGCCAATACTTTGGATTCCCCCCTCGTTTAGATGGGCCCCATGCCTCACTTGATGACCACATATCCCTTCCCAAATTGGAATCAGTGCCGCTTCCCCCTCTCCTTCTTCTTGGGGTGACCACTGCTGCCTTCCCAGTCAAGCACCTCCCCAGCAGAGCCTTGTTGTTGAAGTTGCTTATTCTGAGGTCAGAACAAGGTGCTCAACCATGAGATCAACAATGAGGAGGTAGGCGGATCAATTCCCTCATCTTTGATCTCATGGCTGGGTGCCTCATTCTGACCTCAGAGGAAGAGGAACCTTACTTTGATCCTCTGCAATGCCAGGTTGGATTAAAAAAAAATGCACATTATTTACGATCTTCTTTGGGATGAGGATGCTACCCGGCTTGCTTCACAGAACCGTGGCTGGGAGAGGGGCTGGACGCAGGCCCTCCCAGCCGGGTAATCTGTCAGCAGGTCAGGGGAAGTGGGAAGGGGGGACAGAGTGGCTCTGGTTTATAACGACAATCTGACGTTGACCAGGATACCTGTCCAGAACACAGTCCACTTCGAGTGTATGTACCTTAACCTGTGGACCAGGGATAGTTTGGGGATTCTGCTAGTATACCGACCACCCTGTTGTCTAGCAGACTCCCTAACCGAGCTGACACAGCTGGTCTCAGAGTTGCTGTTGGAATCTCCCAGACTTTTAGTTTTGGGTGACTTCAACATTCAACTCGAGACCAGCTTGACAAATCTGACTGGTAAGGCTCAGGAGCTCATGGAAACCATGACAAACATGGGCCTATCCCAATTGGCCATTGGGTCCACACATTGTGCGGATCATACCCTCGATGCGGTCTTCAGTACGGAACAGGAATTTCCATGGGCAGAGGTTATTAAAACCACCGCATTGTCATGGACGGTTCATTTTCCTGGTCAAGACTGAACTAAGAGTTTCTTCCTGCCCCACTGGGGGTGGTGGACCCATTAGAATGGTCCACCCCCAAAGGCTAATGGGACCAATAGGATTCCAGAAAGCCTTGAAGGGTTTAATGGTTGGTAACGCCGGTGACCCTGTCGAAGCTTTGGTTAATACCTGGAACACCTACCTTACCAAGGCTATCGACATGATCGCTCCTAAGCGTCCTTTCCAACCTGCTCCAAACAGTAAGCAATGGTATACATCAAAGCTTAGGAAAATGAAGCAGGTTGGACAATGACTAGAGCGCAACTGGTGGAAAACTCTACTCTTATCCGACAGGACTCATCATAGGAACTTTCTTTGGTCCTATCGAGTGGCAATACATGCAGCGCAGAGATCCTTCTCCTCTGCATGTATTGTGAATGCAGAGTCCCGTCCAGCAGAGCTGTTTAGGGTGGTAAGGGAGATGACGCAGGTTATACCTGCGCAGAACCCATTGCTTAATCCAACAACGGCCTGCTGTGACGCGTTTAACAACTTCTTTGCAGATAAAATTTCTCGGATAAGAGCTGACTTAGATGCCAGTATTTTGACAGAAACAATTGACAAGGTGTCCAGCAACTCTGTTGATGTAAGTTTACTGGATCAATTTCAATCTGTGAGTACTGAGGATGTGGACAAAGTACTTGTAGAGTGAGGAAGACAACCAGCCCTCTCGATCCTTGCCCTTCATGGCTGGCCATCTGGAGGGGGTGCCTTGATGGTGTTCCTTAAGGACATCATCAATGCATCCCTCAGAGAAGGGTGTGTTCCATCCTGTTTAAAAGAAGCGGTGGTTAGGCCGCTCCTGAAAAAACCTTCCCTGGACCCCCTGGACTTGAACAACTATAGGTCAGTTTCTATGTTACCATTCTTGAGCAAAGTGATCGAGAGGGCAGTTGCTCTTCAACTCCAAGTGGTCTTGGATGAAATGGATGGAATTTCTTTTTCTTTCAGAAATAAAATTTCTGGATGGAATGCCTTTTCTTTCAGAAATAAAATTTAGGAAAAATCAAGCAAGTCAACATGAGAAGCTTAAAATATTGGATGTTACTCAGTCTCAGTCTTCCTTAGAATCTAAACACTGAAATAATTAACCACCCAATACCATCCATATATTTGTTTTGTTAATGTTTGTTTATTCCCCTGGTTAGTTTTTTCCTCTTTAAAGAATCTTATTAATACAGTTTTCTGTTTGGTGGTGGTGTATCTTGCACATTATGGCAAAAACATCATGATTAACTGAAAAGTAGAGGTGATTCATCTCCTTAATGACTTCAGATGTTCATTGTGCTTTAGTACTAAAATGACCAAATTATTGTCCCATTTTTTATGAACTCAAAATTAATCTGAAAACAATTCAAGATAATTGCTCGGTGTGTACCTATGTTCTAATGAAATATTCATCTCTGAATATGTATTAAGATTATATTAAATAATAATATGCTTCTGCAAAAAACCCCAAACACCCTATGATTAAATGGAATCATCTTCACTGGTGATTTAAACTGTGATTCACATCATTAAAATAGAGACCGTCAGAGAAGTGATTTAAATCATTATTTAAATCAATTTGATTTAAAGCAAATCAACCATGCCGGTGTCTCATTCTGTAAATTAATTATCCTTTTTTTTTCCCCTGTGTGCAGATAGCCACCTTAATCTTAGAGATATTGAATGTCTCCTTTTGGGTGGGTGAAGGGATCACTCATTACCCTAGCTGCCCTGAAGGAAGTTATGAGACCATATCTGGCGGTGGGGTCTTAATTAAATATATATGATTAGATGAGTGTCTAAAGGCCAATATTCTTGTGAATCCGAATTGCTGGTCCCACGGACAGTGTAGACACTGAAGAAATGGGACATAAGAGTTGCCTAATGGTTAGCAGCTAATTCATTGATCCTCCTCTAGTTGGGATCAGACCAGTTGGATTTAGGTCTCTCTTTTTGATTGTATGCTGGCCAACCCACTCCAGAGGTTCCTAGATGTATCTGATTATGTAGGAAAAAAAAATCAGTCTGGGTTCCAGCCTGAATTTGGAATGAAAATAGTGCCTTGCTTGGTCAAACCTTATGGGTAACTTTGCAGAGAAAGCAACACTGACAGAGTACTTCTGGATCTCTCCAAAGCTAAGTAACATCAGCAGTGATAAAACTTCATAGAAGGTTGATCTGGAGTGGTTTGTTCCAGAAGGTGCTGCTGCACAACTGCAGTTCTTCTCCATGGCACTTTAGGACAAGATCTTCATTGGATTACATTTGGTTTCTGTCACTGTGTAATAGAAATAGTAAGGAATACATTTTACCATTCTTCAAAGAGCTTTGCTGGCTGCCAATTTATTTCAGGGCACAAATTATAATCTCAGGTTTAAATTTTAAAGTCCTAAACAGTTTAGGGCCCAAGTAGTTGAATAGCTGTCTCCTCCAAGGCAGCCCTACACCACACTTAAAATTAATTTGTGGCCTCTCAGATGCCTTTGGAATTTAATTCCCATAATTCCTCACCTGTTGGGAGGTTTAAGCCTAACAACATGAGTAGGGCCACAGTGGCCCAACTCCTTCTTTAAATCTTTGGGAGCGATTGTTCAACCTCTGAAGTGTGTTGAAGAGGGCAGTCTCTATTTGGGTACTGTTTGTTTTTTGTATTTATTTATTTTTTCTCCCTGTAGAACAGCCTTTCTCTCTTTCTCAATCTAGCTTCTTTTGGGAAGAGTGTAGGGGTAAAGGTTGTGGGGGGAAACTTTGCTGCTTTTAATATGATTTGATGCTGCCATTTATCTGATATTTAAGTGATTTTTACTCGACTCCTGTTGTTTCTTGCTTTACTTAATATAGTTTTCATGAAGGATTGGGACCCCCCCCCCTTTGTGGCCTTCTCATGAACCTTTTTGGCTGAGAGGCAGGATAAAACTATTACTGATAAATAATCTTTTAAATATTTCTTGTCATATGTTCACTTGTCAAAAATTCGTTTAAAAAAAGTAGTTTTGAAATTGTGTATGACCATACCATGTTCTCTAATTAATGGAAATGTGTAATTCCCTATATAGAATATAGTGCAAATATGATGATGATGATTAATATATAATGTTTCCATGGATATATAATGTTTTCACAGGTACTTAGTAATAGGTATCAGTAATGTGGTTCTCATTCTTCTGGAGATTAAAAAGTAAATTTTAATGTGGAATGTGCCTGAGAAGGCTTTTATCATAACACACAAGTCTGTTCTATTTTTTCATACTTACATTCTTTTCCCCCTTGAGGTTGATTTAGCAAAAATCAGTGGACTTGATAAGAAATTGCAAGCCCCAAGTTTCTGAAGAACAGAACAGCTTTATCATTATGTTGTATGCAAAGTATGGCCAGTTGCTTTACAATCGCTAGATCTATCAAGAGCTCACTGTTTGGATCTTCTAATCAAAACTGTGCATCATTTCCAATACATTCCCAATTCTTACATATTTATTAATTTGCTGCTGCTTGTCTGCATTGAGTTCCCTATATTTGAAGATTCAGTGTGGGTAACACCATTCCTTTACCACAGCTGCTGCCACAGGTGACTCCTGTGAGGTAGGGCTTTGTATTGCTGGTGGGCATTTTTCAGCAGTTGTGGTGAAGGTCTGACACTTCAGCTCACCCTTCCTGAAGCTGTTTTCCTCATATTTTGGTGTGCAACTTCTACCTACTGTGGTCCACTAGGCTTGTCTAGACAAGAAGATGTTATGCAGATTGATGTACATGATCAAAAATTTGCAGCAGCGCTTATTTGTCCCCATGGTCTTTTGGCAAAATCTATTGTACAGTTGTCCCTTCACATTCGCTGGGGTTTGGTTCCAGGACCCCCCGTGAATACCCAAATCCGTGAATACTCAAGTCCCATTATATGCAATGGCAGAACAAAATGGTGTCCCTTATATAAGATGGCAAAATCAAGGTTTGCTATTAGGATTGTTATTTTTTTAAGAATATTTTTCAAGCCGTGAATACTCAAATCCGTGAATGTCAAATCCGTGAATGTGGAGGGACAACTGTATATGAAACTACCCATATTTGAAGTGTTTGAATCAAGATGGTGGCCAGGAGTACAGCATGTTATTATTCTCCATACATGTTGTAGCTGTTGAATGGTTGTTTTTTTGTACTTGTAAATCAAAGGTGTGCAAGTGTGTCCTTCCACTTATAAAAAGCTTTGGTTACCTCAGCACAGTGAAAAGGCACACAATAACGCAAAAATAAAAAATGGTGCTTCTGGCCACTTCCTTGCTGGCAAGCCCACCCACTGCCCATGTGGGGGACCAATCTGCTCTCCACTTCCATGCAAGCCTGCACAATATTAAAAAAAAAAACCTCAGGGAACTCAGTGAAGGCTATCCCCCCACAGTAGATGGAATTTTTGGCCTCCCTCCTTTTGAATACCGCAAATCTCGTTCACAGCATGTTGAGAGAAAAGGTATTCTAGTCGACATCTATGAGGAGTATTTCCACTGTCTAGACAACCCCGTAGTCTAAAATAGTGCCATTCGAAAGGGAAAGAATAACAAAATACTGGTCATAACATTCTGCTGTCCCTAAAAGTTTTTAGAGGAAGTTAGTACAGAAACCAGAGTTAATGTGTACAAAGTTTACTTTGTTAACATCTCTGTATTTTTCAGCTATATTCAAAATCCACAGTAACCTCCTAGCTTTTGTTACATTCTCATTCAATACTGGTACACCTAAAAAAGGAGCTCTATTTATAATTAACACATAGTAGTGAAAGATACTGCAAATCTTCGCTAATAGCACTCATTTTACATAATTTAAGGAAGAACCTCAAAGAGACTCTTGTACTCAGAAGGTATAGTGGAAGATTACATGCATGCTTCGATTTTAATAAGAGTTCTACCAGCATATTTGAGGTTTTTCAAATTGGGGGATAATAATGCTTAGAGACTTTTTAAAAAATTCATGAATCACAAATATTTGAATAGTTTCTTATACTTGGTGGAATAAGGAGCATTTCGTTAAAAAATATAGCCAGTCATGCAGCCAATCAATTTCATTGTATAACCATAGGTTCTTAAAATTTTACCAAGCAGAAAAATGCACATGTTGATCCCATGTATGCATCATACACAGCTCAGATCAATAGCCTTTAAATAGCAGGAATAATAAGCAAAACTACTTGATTAGTTAAGTCCATATATGAGTAAAACAGTGGCTGAAACCCTGTTAGTTGCATATGCCAGCACAAGTCTGCCTTACATTTGCTTATGTATTGGTTTGGTCATCTCCCTCCATAAAGTTCAAAGCTACTTGAGTCCATGTTGTGCTGTGATGCCCCCCTCACAGCCATTTTATTATTGGTGCAGAGAGGATTGGAACAGCATCTGGCTATGTTCTCATGGCCAGACATAGAGATAACATCATCCTGAGAGACCTCCAAAGGATCCCAGTGGATCTAAGCTGGAGATATACTTGGTTTGATGTCTGATCCCCACCCCCCACTTATAATGGTAAGTCCAAGACTGTATCCCCTATGGATACGGGGTTTGTGTGTCCTGTACAGACAACTTTCAGAGGTTTTGCCCTCTTCAAGCCACTTTTGTAAGCAAATATCAAACTAGCTCTGTAGATACTGATTCAGTGAGGACGTTTTGCACTACTTTTTGGCTGAAATCATTGTGCTTGGAACAGATTCACACACTCCTTATATTTCAGGCTCTACATACATTAGGTTGCAGGGATACGTTTTACCCTTATGTCTACTCCCCAAGTCCCGGACACCCTGTGCATCTGTGTGGTCTGTACTTTTTGTGGCATTTGACTGTATAAGCCACATTTACAATACATGGTTTCAGGATCAGGCTAAAAATGCATATTATAATTCTGTTGTCCTTCGTAATGCAACTGCTAGAAGGTCCAGTTGTGAAGGGGGAGACTGAAAGGGGAATGGGGTTCTTCCCTTTCCTTTGTGCCATTTTCTTGCTGAAAATTGATCTGCCATTGCTTTTTCTCCCTTGTCCCCATCCTGGCTAACATCCTAGCTTTCACCCTTATCGGAGAAAAGACATAGGTACTGCACTTATCTATTTACTGAAAAGTCGGGGAAGAGGTAAATTTACTGGGGAAATGGCATGAAAATAAGGGACCAGGAAGCTCCTCCTCTCCTAAGATTCCTTTCACAAAGTACAGCATAATGTGTGTGTGTGTGTGTGTGTGTGTGAGAGAGAGAGAGAGAGAGAGAGAGAGAGAGAGAAAGATATCTAAAATAATCACAAACTCTGTGTAACTTGCAGTTTGACATTCCTACTCACTCTGGTGGTTAGAATTTGCATACCACAGGATACTGATTGTATAAGACCCATCCCAATGTGTTGGATTTTTCTACTGGTTCTGCTGGAGAGTGTGTGCCTCTGTTTAATGGTTTATGTTTTAACTGGTTTTAATCTTTTGATCATTTCATCTCTTTTTAACTTCTGTATTTTGTGAATGTTTAACTGTGTTTTTTAATCCATAAGACACTTTGAGTCCCAAACTAGAAAAAGGTGGGATTTGATGGTGGTGGTGGTGATGTAAATCTATTTCAACTTTAATGAAAAAGGGAAAGAAAAAAAGAAATGCATGCAGTTTACTCTGGCTCCAACCCATCCATTCTGCAGCCTTAGGGCTTGTCTACACAGGTGGGGGAAAAAAAAACATACTCACTGTACTGTGGGCTGGTAGGACACACGGTGTTCTTGAGGATTTGAATAAAATACAGTTCTTTTTGGTGCCCGATGGCTTAGATCCATTTTTCAAAAAACCCTACCTTTTATACCACACTTTCCTGGAAAAAGCAGTTTATTGTACATGTGGCTGCCTCTGAGTTGGCTTTGGTGTGGAGCCAGGGGGTGAGGGTTTGGGTTATCTGATCATTTCCAGCAGGAAAAAACAATTCCTCTGTTTTCATTCACATTTTGCCTGCATGCAGTCGCTGTTATTTTTTGTGCATTTGTGTGGATACTTGTATGTGATTATTACAGACCTCTGTCTATTTCCATATTCACATAATAAGCATGTATGAGGATAAATATCTTTATCTTTTCTTTCATCATCATCCATATCTTCCCTGTTTTATCTTTTATTACACCAATCATATTCTTCACTTTCTTTTTTTGTGCTGATCTTGCCAACATTTTAGAATTCCTATTGCTATATTAAAAAAAAAAAAAACCTCCTTCCGTAAATATATCAAATTTCTCTGGACTTCATCTATTTCTGTTTTCTCTAATTCATTTCTTTTTGCTTGTAATTCTATATAATTTTTTTTACTCCTATCTTTTATGTATTTGTTCTCTATTTTCTAATTTCCATTTCAAATTTTACTTTTCTCTATCTTCCCGTCGTGTCTTTACGTTACATGTTTCCCTAATACAAATCCCTCTTGCAATGGGAAATATTAAGGAATATATTGAGAAACATTGGAAAATAAAAATAGAGGAGGATAAAGACATAATGAAACAATTGGTTTTGAAAAAAGAAATAGAAGAAGTGATAGATAAATTAATAGTAGGGAAATCACCAGGAATGGATGGGTTGGGACCAGAATATTATAAAACATTTAAAAAGATTTTAATACCTAAATTGGAAGTATTATATAACAAAATTCTAAATGGAGAAAGGACCCCACCAATATTGGGACCATTTGTTGATAATATTTATTCCGAAGCCAGAGAAAGATTTGACAGATCCAGGATCATGTAGACCGATATCCCTTATAAATCAAGATGCTAAAATATTAACAGCAATAATGGTAAAAAGAATGAATAAGTTTATATATAACTATCTTCAAAAAGATCAATGTGGGTTTGTGCAAGGAAGACAAATGTCAAATTTAATAGGAGTATTGAATGAAATAAACATCATTGGGAAGAATAAACAAAAAGGGGGAATAATGGTATTAGACATTTATAAAGCTTGTGATGGTGTAGAATGACCAGCATTAAAAATAATGTTAAATTAGGTGTTGGGGGGAATTCTCTTGCTCTGGCTTTTCTTCGCAAACAAAGATTCAGGAAGGACTCGTCCTGTGCTTTCTGCAAGCGCGCTGATAACTAAAAAGGCCAATCTGAGATAAACAAGTCCGGTTGCAGAAAGCACAGCAGAAGGTCTCCTTGGGTGATGTTTCCGGGTTGTGATTCTTTCTGCGTTGTCGTTTCTCTTGTTTGGTGTGAGTTCTCAAATAAGGCTGCAGCATTGTGAATACTGCGTCTCCGTGCCTCCCGATGGGCGGACCATTGTTGGTGATCAATTTGGCCAAGCCTGAGATGTTGTTTCACAAAGTCCTTGTATCGCTTTTTTGAGCACCCCTTTTAGGCTGACCCGTGGCAAGTTCACCATAGAGTAGTTTTTTTGGGGGAGGCAATGGTCCTCCATGCTAGAAACGTGCCCTGCCCAGCGCAGCTGTGTTCTCAATATCATGGCCTCAATGCTGGTGATCCCTTCTTGCTCAAGGACAGCAACATTCGTCACATAGTCAGCCTGGTGTATATTTAGGACTGTGTGTATACAGCGCTGATGAAAGTGCTCGAGGAGTCGTAGGTGGTGGCGATAGGTGACCCATGTTTCAGACCCATAAAGGAGAATAGACAGTACAATGGCTCTATACACACTGATTTTGTGCTTCGCCTCAGGTGTTAGCTACTTCAGACTCTTATGTAAAGTCTTCCAAATGCGCTATATGCCTTTGATATTCTGTGATTGATCTCTTTGTCAATCTTGGCATCTAAGGAGATGATGCTTCCTAGGTAGGTGAACTGCTGAACAGACTTGAGCACAGATTTGCCGATGGCAATGTGGGGATGATGGTGTTCATCCTGTGGTGCAGGCTGGTAAAGAACTTCTGTTGTCTTCAGGTTGACTTCCAGCCCAAACAGCTCTGCAGCTGTTGCGAAGCAGGATGTTAGGCGCTGCAGAGCTGCTTCTGTGTGGGCAACAAGGGCAGCATCATCAGCGAAGAGCAGCTCACAGACTAGATAGTTTAGAGTCTTAGTGCGAGCCCTCAGACGGCTTAAGTTAAACAAGCTACCATCAGTACGGTAACGTATATAGATGCCGTCGTCTTCTTCAAGCTCTGCCGTAGCCCTTTGGAGCATCATGCTGAAGAAGATTGTAAATAAAGTTGGAGCAAGAACACAACCTTGCTTCACTCCAGTAGTTATTAGAAAGGGCTCTGAAAGAGCATCGTCATATCTGACTTGACCACGCTGGCCCTCGTGTAGCAAGTATTTTAAGGAATTTGGGGGGGACATCCTAGTCTTTCCAGGATCTGCCACAGACCTTTTCTACTCACAGTGTTGAAGGTTTTGGTGAGGTCAACAAATGTTACATAGGGATCCTTGTTCTGCTCTCTACATTTCTCTTGCAGTTGTCTAAGGGCAAATATCATATCTGCAGCAATCCTATTGGCTCTGATGCCACATTGGCTTTCAGGAAGAAGTTCTTCTGCAATAGCAGGAACTAATCTGTTCAGGAGTATCCTTGCAAGGATTTTTCCAGCAATAGAGAACAGACTTATGCCTTGATAGTTTGAGCAATCGGACTTTGCTCCTTTTTTCTTGTACAGGGTGATGATGACTGCATCTCGGAGATCTGATGGCAGTTCCCCCTTTTCCCAGCAATTCACAAGGAGTTCGTGGAATTTATCGTGGAGTGCATGACCTCCGTGTTTCCAATCTTCAGGTGGGATTCCATCAATCCCAGCTGCCTTGCCGTTTTTTTATTTGCCGTATGACCTGAACGGTCTCTTCCAAAGTGGGAGCTATCTCCAATTCATTTTTCATCAGTTTTTGTATCGTATGTTGGATAGCTAAGCCTTGGACTACTCAGTTGGCACTAAAGAGACTTTGAAAATGTTCAGCCCATCGATTCAGGATGGAGGCTTTATCAGTAATTAATGTGTGAGCATCTGTACTGTATAAGGAACTTTGGACCTGATAAGTAGGTCCAAACACTGCTTTAAGAGCTTCATAAAATCCTCTAAGATCACCCAGATCTGCATAGCATTGTGTGTTTTCTGCTACATTGATCCACCACTTGTTCTGCATTCTTGGAGTTTTTGTTGAAGTTTACTACATGTGAGATGGAAAGCTGCTTTTCTTACATGGCAAGTTGGCTGGGCGAGGTATGCCTGGTGAGCAGTTCTCTTCTTTGCCAACAGCTCCTGGATCTCTTCGTTGTTTTCATCAAACTAGTCTTGATTTTTTTTTTAATGGGAGAACCCGAGGGATTCTTCCGCAGACTGAAGGATACTATTATTGATATGTTGCCACAGCACTGTAGGAGAAGGATCTGTAGGATGGTCTTCAAGTTTTATTTGCAGATTTGCCTAGAAATTGTCTCTCGTGGTAGCTTGTTGAAGATTGTTGACTTGGAGTCTCCTCTTTAAGATGCCACCCCTCTTAGGTTTGAACTTAAGATGAAGATTTAGTTTACATCTGACAAGGCGATGATCTGTTTGGCATTCTGCACTGGGCATCATTCGAGTATGACGGACATCGTGAATGTTTCTCTGGCAGAGTAGAACCTAGTCAATGAGGTGCCAATGTTTGGATCGGGGATGCATCCAGGTTGTCTTCAAGCTATCTTTCTGCTGAAAGATAGTGTTTGTAATAGTCAGCTGTTGTTCTGCACAGAACTCTAGCAAGAGGCATCTGTTATCATTGCAATTTCCAACACCATGCTTGCCTAAGACACCTTTCCAGGCTTCGGAGTTCTTTCCTAATCTGGCATTGAAGTCACCAAGGATAATAATTTTATCTACTACAGGTATGAGGTGGCGTAGATCTGTGTAGAATTTGTCTTTCTCTACAGGGTCGGCTTGTATAGTTGGGGCATATATACTAAAGAGAACAACATATGGGAGGCCTAAGGAAAGAATGCGGTCAGTGTCCTGTTGGCAAGATTTCGAGTTTGCGGGCAATGGAGTTTTTAATCATAAAGCCTACTGCTGAAAGATGGTTTTTTTCAGTTTTGGGTTTGCCAGACCAGTAAAGTGTGTAACCGGCACCATGTTCTTTAAGGCTGCCTTTCTCATGGAGACGTACTTCACTAAGAGCAGTGATGTCAATATTAAGGCGTGATAGTTCATGGGCTATTAGAGCAGAACAACGCTCAGGCCGTGCACTGTCTGCAGAGTCTCTCATGGTTCTGATGTTCCAGCATGCAAGCGTCACAGTTTATTTACACCTTTGGAGGCTCGTGTGTGCCTTTGTTTCTTTGCCTTTGTTTGACTGCATCAGAAGATGCCCGTTGGCCATGGCTAGCCAACCAGGTAGATGGGGATGAGCTTTCGTTAGGCCACCTTTTCTAGGCCCCTCTCCATATGGAGCAAGCAGTGCTCTCCTTAAAACAGACTGCTTGGTCGTTCAGGATGCTGCCAAACAAGACTGTCATCTTGTGCAATGGATTTTTCTGGTGGAGCACAGTGTGCACAGAACTGGCCTCACCCTTTAAACCAAAGGTTAATCTGCAGTGGCCTTGCAAACATGTACGGAAGCAGCAAGATCCTCGGGTCGTAGGTTTGATTAGAGTTTCCTTCTCTTAGATGGTTGACCTTACAGGGTTGATGAGCACCATCTGCCTCGGTTTGGGATTAGAGTTTTCCTTCTCCTAGGATGATTGCCATAAGGCTTGGGAGCCCATCCTACCCTTTGACGCTCTTTGTCAGACCCTTCGGTTTTGACCTGTCTGGCATGGGAGACCTTACCGGTGGCTATTATGCCACTGCCAGCATAGCTCAAAACATCATTAAGGTATGCAAGCCTTTCTCCCATGACAAGGGGGCATCAATGGAGAGGAGGGGGGAATTCAGAGGACTGATAAATCAACTATATTCAAATAACCCTGCAGTAGTAATAGTTAACAATGGACTAACAGAACAAATTCAAATTTCTAGAGGTACAAGACAAGGCTACCCTCTCTCCCCGATCTTATTTGCAATGATCATTGAAATTTTTGCAAATGTTATTAGGAAGGATGAAAATTTGAAGGGAATTTGGATTAGAAAATTGAATAAGATAAATTTGTTTGCTGATGATATCCTATTGATAATTAAAGACCCATTAAAATGGATAGAGTAAAAAGACATTTAAAGGAATTTGAGGAAATGTCAGGTTTACAGGTAAACAAGAATAAATTGGAGTAAATGCTGTTTAATATTACTAAAATAGAAGAACGGGATTTCCAAAAGGATAAAAAGATAGATATTAAATTTAAAAAATACAATTAGATATTTAGGAATAAATATTACATATAATTTATAAACATTAGAGGAACAAAATTATAAAAAATTAAGAATAGAAATTAAATGGAAAGTAGAAGATTACAAAAATATTAATTTATTGTGGTTAGGCAGAAGTAAAAATACATTAGTAAAAATTAAAATTTTACCCAATATAAACTTTTTGTTTAGGATATTACTAATACAAATATCAGAAGCAGAAATGAAAAATTGACAAATATTGGTTAATAATTTTTGGAATGGGAATAAAAAAGTGAAGACTAATAAAATATACTGGTAAAAATCCTCAAAAGAAGGAGGACTGGGTCTCCCCAATTTAAAATGGTATTATAACACAAATCAATTGAGATACATTATAGATGGAATTACAGAGAAGCGGGAGTTAGATTGCTTAGAGATGGAAACAATAGAAATAGAGAAAAAACTGGGAAATATATATATATATATATATATATGTATATTTAGGGACCTTAACATGAAAGAAATTAAAGAAATAGAAAATGCTTTTTTAAAGAATATATTAGAGATTTGGAAAAAACATAAAGAAAAATTAATGCCTGTTATCTCACCACTAACCCCAGTAGTAATGATGAAAACCTTTCCAATAAATTTAAGGGAAGAATTAGGGAAAGAGTTAAGGACGCAATAAGTATATAGGTTGAAAGATAAAGGAAAAATAAAGGAAAAATTGCAAAGTTCAAAAATAACCTGGTTTAATTGTATTTAGTTGGAACAATGGACAAAAAATTGGAATAGGAAAATTAAAGAATTTAGAGAATATACTAAATTTGAACAAATAATTAGGCAAAGAGAGATTATAGAGGAAAATGAAATTTTGAAAGCTATTACAAATGAAATATATAAATTGTTATCAAAACATAAAGAGAAAGAAGTGTATCTTAGGACAATATGGGAGGGTTATTTAGCACAAAAAAAAGAATGGGAAAAAATCTGGAATCAGCATCATTTAAAAAAAATCTCTATACGGATAAAGGAGAATTATTATAAATTAATTTGGAGGTGGTATTTAACACCAGTAAGGTTAAATAATATAAACAAGAATTATTCAAGGATATGTTGGAGGGGTTGTCAAGAAAATGGTAGTTATATTCATATGTGGTGGGGTTGGAGATCTGTAAATACATTTTGGTAATAAGTATTTAAAGAGATAAAAGAGATAACAGAAATTGAGTTAGAAGTATGCCCAAAGATAGCATTATTGTCTATATATGATAAGATCAATTGCACCCAGGCTATGAAGGACTTAATTACAAATTTATTAACAGCAGCAAGATTAATTATAACAAAGAAATGGAAAGTTCAGGGAGATTTGCAAATACAAGATTGCTATAAAGAAGTATGGCAAATGGCAATTAATCATAAGTTAACAGATGAAATTAGGGTTAAAAAAGGTATAATGAAGAGAAATTATTTTGAAGCAATATGGAAGATATTTGTACAAAAGGTTCTAGTAAAAGAAGAAGGTGGTTTACTTCCGCAGGAAGGGTTACAATTTTGGAGGGCAGAATAACACGAAGATACTAGGCTCTGGTGATGGGGAGCACTGGATTATAGACATAAGTTAATTAGTAATAAATTAATAGTTTTATATTTTAGTGGAATTATGAATAGTATATGTTGAAGAAAAGATAGAAATAAGAATGAAGATATCAATAATAATTTTATGTGTTTTAAACAATTACTTAGTTAATATCAAATGTTTCAACATGAATAAGATTTAGATAACTTAATTAAGAATAGATTAGTAATGTGATTTATAACATATTGTCTATGTAATACTATGTATAAGATATTTTTAAATATTTTAAGTATGTTATATTAATATTAATAAAAATATTTTAAATAATAATAATAATAATAATAATAGTAGTAGTAGTAGTTTAGGGAGCCCTGGTGGTGCAGTGGTTAAATGCCAGTACTGCAAGCCACCACATTGCGAGTTCAATTCTAGTGGGCTCCAAGGTTCACTCAGCCTTCCATCCTTTCATAGGTCGATAAAATGAGTACACGGCTTGTGGGGGCAATTAGCTAACACACATTGGAAACCACTGTAGATGTGTAAATTGCTATTGCTTAAACAATTTGTAAGCCACTCTGGGAGCCTTTGTGGCTGAAGAGCGGGGTATAAATACCTGAATAAATAAAATAATAATACAATTACACCATCCATGAAACCTTCCCTCAGAGGCACTGGAGGGGCAGGGAAGACTTTTCTCCTGCTTCTTCTTGCAAGTTTGTGGGTGGAGCAATTGAATGGCAATGCCCAGCCCAAGCCATCCAGCTTTTGCCTTGGTTCCTATCACATGGACTGAGTAGCGTACAGTCCTTTGCAGACCCCTGGTGAGGACATCATGGCTCCCTGGGCGTCCACAAGCCATAGGTTAAGAACCACTGTACTCAGTGTTTTCTTTTTGTTTTTACCCTGCATTAAAGGCCAATGGTGTGTGATCATGTTCATGTTGCCACTGCAATTATCTCCTTGGAAAATAAGAAGTGAATATGTTATAATTTATAGAGCTTTATGAAGGAATAATTAATATACTGATTCATAATAAAAATAGATCCTAGTCATAGTATAGTGAACAGAATTATTTTCCAAATATACGCTAAACTAGAATGTACGCACATTATCAATAGATTGCCTGAAGTGCACACTCTTGTTAATTTCTGTATCCTTTTCACTGAGAGTGGTAGAAAATTCAAGTTTCATCAATAAGAAACATTGTTGGCTTGAATTAATGATGAAATCCTATTCATGTGTAATCAAAAGCATTTTTTAAATTGTATTTAGTGGGGCTTATGCCTAGGTGTTTCAGGGATTACAACCTAAGTAAAATTTTTATGGTTATTTGACAAGAAAATAGGAACATAGCTATCAGAACAAATCTTACCATAAATCATAGCACTGAGGTATTTACAGCTACAGCTGCCCCTCCACATTTGCGGCTTTAAGATTCGCAGTTTTGACTATTTGTGGTTTTGAGAGCCCCCCCACCATCCAAAAATGCAACGGGGTCGGTGCTCCTGGGGGAGGCAGGGTGGGAGGAAGCAGCGACGAGGCTTGGGTTGCCCCGTCGCTGCTCCTGGGGGGGCGGGAGGGGGTGGGAGGAAGCAGCAACGGTAGCCCTGGGGGAGAATAGTATATGTCCCCATCTCCTGGGATGGGAGAAGCAGCAGGGGGTGCGGGAGGGCGGTGGCGTGACCTAGTTTTTATTTGCGGTTTTTTCACATTTGCGGGGGTCTCATGCCCCTAACCCCCGCGAATGTGGAGGGACAACTGTATTCAGGCACAGGTTGGTTCAGGGAAGTGGCGAAGTAACTTGCCACTCTGCAAAGACTGTATAATTTGTCCACTGAATAAAAAGAGATGGTATATCATTCTGTGGAAGATGTGTGAAGTAACTTCTGGAAACTCCTTACAGGAAACCTCCTTGAGTATCTTTTACTTCTTTGCCTATCTTAATCTCAAAGAAAATGTAAAAGGAGTGTTCCTATGTGGGAGACTTCTTTTAGGTTTTTTTTATGTTTCAGAGCTGATTTTTAAAACAACAACAACAACAAAACCTCCTACTTTTTAACCTCACAACTTGAAACAAGTAGACCAAAAACTGTAACTGAAGATTTGATAGCATAGGCCTTTCTTCTAAGTCATTCATCTACAGAACCGGATCAAGAAAGCTGCTTTAGGAATTTTCAAGAGCCTAGCAGTACTCAGCAGAAGTTTGAACAGAAGACCTGCATTCAATATTACAAACTGCTTTTGAAAATTAGCTCAGGATTTTAAAGAAACAATCATTTTTTTAATGCACGTCATGGGTTTTTTGTTTTTTGCAGTTATTCTAGAAGCACAAGTGAACCGTAACCCCCACTCCCCAGTTTGCAGAATTAGTTTCATCATTGTTTAGTTTCCAGCCATTGCATTTATTATTATTTTAATCTTTGTCATGTGCTCATGCAGCATAGTCCTAAAGCACACATCATAAGACCTGGTTTGTTATAAACTGTGACCTGTGCTGAAACCCAAGTTACTTGGCAGTTGAGAGGAGTTACATTTGATGCTCTCTCTCCCTCCCTCCCTCCCTCCCTTCCCTTAGGGATTTGATTCTGTTAAATTCAACTTGGATTTGCCTTGAGAGAGGAACTTTAAAGGATTCTGCCAATCTATATTTAAGTCTATGGTACCTTGGCTTTTCACTAGCTTGGATTCCTTATTACAACACACAGCTATTAAGATTGATCCTAGAGATAGCTTGTCTTTTGTGGATGAAGGAAACCTACTGTTCATTGAAGAATTAATATGTCAAGCCATTTAAAAAAAAAACTCCTTTGTTTGTATCACCCGCTTTGAAAATATTTTCTTTTGTATGTTATCTGCCTCCAGGCGTGCTCACCTTGCTCATTCCTTTACTGTGCTGAATGTGAATAGGTTTTAAGCTATACAATAATAGATAGTGGGCTCAATTTCAAAAGTAGCTGTTGATTTTCCAGGCAGCCTTCATTCTAGTCCAGTTTAATCTTCCCATGCCAACAAAAGCATTTCAGAGGCACACCTTGATAACGCAGTTATTTCAAGCATCCAATTAGGAAATAATTGTAGAAGCCCCAAATACCAATGACTAAAAAAGACTTTAAAATTAAAAAAAAACCCCGAACTCTGCCAATTCTAATTTGAGTGACCACCTTTTAAAATGGAATAAGCCTAGAAAAAAATGCTTGTATGATGGAGAGGTTCAGTTTTCCTTCCTGAGAAGTATGTGAAAGTTGTGGCTAGACTTACTAGCCAGGCTTTATTGTGTAGTCCTGTCCTAGTTTTAGTAATCTGAACCTCAAGGATGCTCTTTAGGATAACACTTTAAATGGATTGTAAGTTGTATTTAGAGGTTTAATAAATAATAATTATTTATATTTTAAGGCATTTTGTGATGTCCAGCCAGGACTGTTTAAATCTCCCCTGCATTTTCCTTTGTTTTCTTTTCAAGGCCTTAGCATGTCTGAGTATAGGAATACTTCATTGTATTAGACTTGTGGGAGGAGCTAAGAATTCCCCTGCATTTTTCTAGGTTTTGGTTTGTTCCTTCCCAGCAAGCTCTGTTTTACCTAGAAGCTTTTTAGTTCCTTTGGGCAGTCTTTGCTGTGAGCTTGAATAGAGCAGTTCTGGTGGCAAACAGGCCCAGAGAGCCGGGAAGGGCATTTCTTACACCATCAGCCAAATTAGTTACCAATAGTCATCAGCCAAATTAGTTACCAACAGTCATCAGCCAAATTAGTTACAACAGTCAGAGGAATCAGGAGCTGAAAGACCCTGCACCAGCTCCATTGAGTGAGGAGATCAAACCCAGAGAGATGTCACCCTGAAGACTGCTGAAACTCCAACTGTAAAGTACCTTTCATTTCAAGCCTTTTAGAGCTGCGGGAGAGAAAGCCCTTTTCTTTTGTTCTTTAAAATAAACTTCCCCCTTTTTCGAACTGGATATTCAGCATCAGAGCCTTTTTGGGTAAAGGAGTTTGATCTCACCAGGGTACTGGCGTTGCACACCCAAACCTGCCACCACCTTTAGTTGGGTGTGTCTTCACACATTTATTTGTCTCCTTTTGGCCCACCAGGTCTCCCAAGGTGACGTTTTAAAATGCTTTCTTTTTATTGCTTTAAAAGAGAGTACAGTCCTATCCATGTTTACTCAGAGGTAAATCCATTTTCAGTGAGACTTAGCCCAGTGTTAATCACTGATAGGCCTTATAGTCTAAGGGTGTAGCATATTAATTACAGGTTGATTCCCATATCTGTGGAAATACATTCCAAGACCCCCTGTGGATACCTGAAACCATGGATAATGGGGAACCCTGTTATTTTCAATGAGACGAATGCCAGAAGTTGACCATAGAATCACACTGGAGGACCTAGAAATGCCTAGAGAGAACATATATTTTCAGACATGGATAAATGAAACCGTGAATATCGAATCCGTGGATATGAGGGTTGACTTGTACTGATTGATTGTGTCTTGCAGTTTCTGCTAAAATATTGTACTCAAAGTGCTTCACAGAGGAAAAAATGACAACAGTCTCAGTACAATAACAGCACATATCACTAACTAAAACATTCATAGTGTATTAAATATATGTTATAAGGTCAGCAGTTGAATTTTAACAATTAACAGTTCTTTTAAAAATCTGTCAAATGTTTGATGATATGTCAACAGGTCAATTAGCATAATATAATAGAGTAAAATCAACAGTTATACTGGCATTAAGCAATCCATCCAGCAATTCATATTAAGAGACTCAATACAAACATATAGAGTCCAGATCAAAACATGCAGCAAAAGAGATACAACTAAGCAAACTGAATTAACCTTTAATAGCAAGCTCCCACTAAGCTTGGGAAAACAAATTGCAAACTTTTATGCAAATTAACCAAAATACCCAACTGTAAACTCCACTTTACTCTCAGAAACCCTCCTCCCTTCACTAGCCACCTATCTCTGTGCCCCAGAAGAAAAGGTTTGTGACGTTAGGCCTTAGTGACTCCCTAACCAGTTGGGGGAGACAGTCCCCTCATGTTCCTTCCCTGCACCCAGTAGCATCCTTTACAAATGTCCCCAGAGCAGGTGGAAATACACAACTCCTGAAGGCAAAGATGGGCTCTCTCTATCCCTTCATTTTCTCCTCTCACTGGAGTATAACCCAACATTATCACTCTGGTAGATGAAAGATTCCCACCTCGTTAACATGTTGAAAGTTAATTGTATGCTGAAGATAAAGTAAACTGTACTAAACATTAGTGCTTAACTGTTTTTGGTTACAGTAGAAGTGGATTTTTTTTTAAGTGCCACAATGTGTGCAGGGTGATGCATGCACAGATTTTCTTCCCACCCATCCACATTTTGGAGCACAGGGGTCTGGAGGTTCAAAATTTCCCCTCCCTGCTTGGTGAATCTAAGAAAGGGGGTTGCCTCTTCTCCCTCCCCATAATTGCTGATCTAATATTACTGGCACATAAATAGCAACCTTGACAGCATCAGGACTAGTTGAAAACATGAGAGTTAACCTCCCTTGGCTTCAACAAATGATTATAAATGCTTGGCACTGGTAACCAAAGTATAGAAGCAAGAGTTCTTCCCTGTAACCTGTCTGATCCCAGATAAGGTCCCTGGGCACTGAGAAAAAGTAGGCAGGGCTCTCCAGGGCTTCACAGGCTGTAAGGACTGTGTCTGAGAGCTGCCTGCTTGGAGCTTACAAGAGGCATAGTCAAAATTTTTTAATATCTTCTGTTGTTCTTCTGTTGTACAACATCAGCAAACGAATGCAAGCAAACCTCACTTAACCAGGCCTCTGAAAATGAAAGTCCTTTTTGCAGAGTCTTTTTGTGGGAGCCCAGCATAGCTCCCCTTTTCTTGTCTTCAGTCTACCTGGAAGTTTATTTGCAGCATTGGTATTGCGAAGCAGGTAAAGGAGGGCTGGAGAAAGACAGACTTGCAGTGTTAGGTCATAGCAGGGTGTTTGCAGTAAGCAACACAATAAAGCTTGATGTGGAAAAGAAGGGGATTTTAATCTAGGTGATCCTACTGTAGTTGTGTGCACTTAGGTACAACAGGCAAGGTAACCAATTGCCCCCAGGACCACTCACTGAGCATGTGTGAAGAGCAAAACGGAAAGAAAAGGGGAAAGCAGATTAGCCTGCCTCATCCTGGCATGTTGAAAAAAGCACAGAGCTGGAAGTTTTGCCATCAAAATGGAACTAATGTGAAAAGTGGAGGCTGTTGAAAGAAAAAAATTATTATCCTGAAATACATATGGAAGAATTGATCTGTAGAAGATTGAAAAAAAATTTTTTTTTTGTTTTTACTTATGCAATGCTTACCTGACCTGGTTTTTCGATTTCACATGTGCATAATGTTAGTTTTGAATACAAAGTTTGCTGAAACATGTTCAACTGCTCTTCTTTTTTGTTATGTAGGAACCCATTCCTGTTCTTTCCATGTTATTTCTACCTCTGATGCCAAAGTTTCTGCTAAAGAATTAAAGCCCAGGAACGCATCTCTCCCTTATCCAAAATCCGAAATATTCCAAAATCTGTTACTTTTTTGAGTGCTGACACGACAGTGCATTTTATGTTTTATGTGCTTTCTGATAGTCCAATGTATACAAACTTTTTTTCAGGCATATAATTATTAAAAATATTGTGTATAAAATTACCTTATGGCTATGTGTATAAGGTATATGTGAAACATAAATGAATTTCATGTTTAGACTTGGGTCCTGTCTTCAAGATATCTCATTATGTATATGCAAGTATTCCAAAATACTCCAAAATATCTCAGGTCCCAAGCATTTCAGAAAAGGGGGACTTAACCGCATAGTATTTCACTTATCCACATCTGAAAAATATGTTCTCTCTAGGCATTTCTAGGTCCTCCAATGCAATTCTCTGTTCAGCTTCTAACATTCGTCCCATTTAAAATAATAGGGTTCCTTATTATCCATGGTTTCAGGTATCCACAGGGGGTGTGTGTCTTGGAACATATTCCCCACTGATATGGGGGTCGACCTGTACCTGTAATTCATATGTTTTAAAAAACAATATGACTCTCATTCTGTTTCCAGTGTGTACTGTTTTTAGAGTAGAAAGCTGAAGTTTGTTTTTGTATTATCACACTACTTTTTAAATAGTTTTAAGGAGAGCTACTAGCTGGCTTTTAAATAACTAATTTCTCTGAAGGAGTACGGTAGCTTGAAAATGTAATAAGATTTTCAAGCTACTCTTCCTCTAAGACCCTGTATACTTTAGCGGGCTTCTGCCATTGAACCCTTTGCTCTTTTACAGTCTGGACTCCTTCTTTGTAACATGGTTTCCCATTCGTTTTAGGGGAGAAGAGTCCCTACATGGCATAGGCGCATTGACAGAGGACCTTTGGGGTTGTGGTGGAAGATAAGCAGATGGCCATACTTTGTAAAACTCTAAATGCCCAATGCATACGTATTTGTGTCAACAAATCTAGATAATTGTGGTAAGGTAGTTGGGTATAGCTGATATGTGCTTTAGAACTTTAATCAGTTATTTTTATGTAGTTGTGCTCTATGCACCAAGCTTTGAAAAGGATTTCATCTGTCTGCACCATGGGAACTGAGGCTCTGGATAGTATGATGTTGCCTATTACTGAGAAACAAATAAGTTCAACACTGCCCATGGAACAAAAAACATGTAATCAGTAATTTTTCTTTTTCTTTTGTCTTCTGATTTTGAATTCTGCATTTTTGACTGATATCCATTGTAAATGCTGGTTGCTGAAACAATGTCAACTCCTCCTCCTCAAACCCAAATAGCACAGATATGTTATCTCTGGCTGACAGTGTGTGTTCTGGCACAGTGCAGCTTGCTCTTCTTTTACAACAGAAGACAGTATCTAGAGATGGATAGGCTTCGGTATGCCCAACAGAATCTATTTAGTATTCTTTTCCTACAGAATTAATGTGATTGGGCTGCTAGAAAGAGAATAGCTATATAACTTTCTTAAGCTGTGGTAAGTTCCGGGATAGTGCTACAGGGTTTAGTTTCATTTAGAAGGGGAAGCACTAGAGTGTATAATAATATTGGTTTATTTACAAATGTAGAAGCAGAGCCCAAGGGAAGCAAGTTTAGGCAGCACAGCTGCTAATCTTGCATCAGGAATACTAGAGAGAGCAGTTGCATCCAGAAGATATCTTGATTTTAGCTCAGTTTCAGTTGAAGGCTTTTGGCTTCATAGAATCATAGAATCATAGAATTGCAGAGTTGGAAGAGACCACGAGGGCCATCCATTCCAACCCCCCTGCCACGCAGGAAATCACAATCAAAGCATCCCCGACAGATGGCCATCCAGCCTCTGTTTAAAGACCTCCAAGGAAGGAGACCCCACCACGCTCCGAGGGAGTGCGTTCCACTGCCGAACAGCTCTTACTGTCAAAAAGTTCCTCCTAATGTTGAGGTGGAATCTCTGTTCCTGGAGCTTGCACCCATTGCTCCGTGTTCCAGTCTCTGGAGCAGCAGAAAACAAGCCTGCTCCATCCTCAGCGTGACATCCCTTCAAATACTTAAACAGGGCTATCATATCGCCTCTAAACCGTCTTTTTTCCTTAATGGTTGCCACAGACTCACACCTTGTTGTCCTTTCCCATGTTGACAAGAGCATTAATTTTGGAGCCAACTCTGCAGGCAAATTGTTCACTCATATAACGTTTTCAGTTGTTGGCTCCCATTCTGTAAACATCAACTGGTCATTTCTGCCTATTAATAAGTATTAGGGCCAACAATGTGTACATATCCGGCAGAACTTTACGTTGCATCTCTTCCAATGCAGAATGTTTACTGTTGTAATAGAGATGAAGAGGTATTTTTGGACTTCCACCAAGAAGAGACACAGATTATTGTAAAAGAACTTAAATCTTTTTTTCTGGACAAAACAAGTGAATCCCACAACCACTCATTATAGTCATCCATCTTGGCTGACTTCAGTGACACCATCCATAGTGATACCAATAAGGACTTTGCCACCATGACCTCAAACAATCTTCTTCTCAAACTGTTCCTGGAAGGTGGAAAATACCTCTAACAAATATTATCTCACCTCTGTGCTATTTGCTTGCTCTTTACCACAATCACTGATTATTATTTCACTTAATTTCTAGAATGATGTTAATGCAAGCAGTATTATCCTATGTATGTGTACACCTGTATATGCACAGGCCATCCTTCTAAGTACAGTCCTGAATGTAAGGCTGGTGGGTGGACATAGTCCTACTTTTCCTCCTCACATTGGATGTACAGTAGCACCCCTGTATCCGCTGATTCACTAACCGCTGATTCAATTCTCCATGGTTGGTGATGGCGGGGGAAAGGAAGGGGGAGGGCTCTCCCCTTCCTTCCTCTGGGAGAGCTCTGGTCACAGCAGGGGTGCGATGGGGGGTGAAGGGGAAATGGGGGAGGAAGGATCACGCCTCCCCCTCCCTTCCTCCTGGAGAGCTCTGGTCGTAGTGGGGTGGTGGTGGGTGGTGTTCGCTATTATCTGCAGATTTTGTTATCTGCAGTGGGGCCTGGAACCAATCCCTTCCAGATATCGAGTCCTACTGTACTGTATATGCATGGAGGTGTTATTTAAATACTACTCCTGAGGATGGGAACACATAAAGATTTACCATGTGTGTACATGTGAGCCATCATGGTGTAGTGGTTTGGGGGTTGAACTGTGACTCTGGAGACCAGAGTTCAGATCTCAGCTCAGCAATGGAAACCCACTGCTGACTTTTGGGCACTCTGTGCCTCAGAAGAAGGCAAAGACAAACCCCTTCTGAACAAATCTTGCCAAGAGAACCTCATGATAGTTGCGTCTTAGGGTCTCCGTAAGTTGGAAACGACTTGAAGGCACACAACAACAGCAACGTACCACAAAATGAGACTGCAGCATATACAATTGCAAAAAAGAAAATTTACATAGATTTTCCTTGGGGTTTTCCCAGGCTGTGAGGCCGTGTTCTGGAATAGTTTCTTTCTGACGTTTCGCCTGCATCTGTGGCTGGCATCTGCAGAGAACGGTTGGGTAGGAGTGTGTGTGGAGTTTATATACTGTGAACCCCTGTTGGGGAGTATATTTAAATTTGTGTAATTGAATGGTTAGTTTCTATAGAAATGCAAGGCTTGTTAGTGTCTGTTTGGCTGATGGTTGGTTGATGGGCCATTATCTGCTGGGAATCCAGGTTGGTTTATAACATGTTCTGCTACTGCTGATTTTTCTGGTTGGCCCAGTCTGCAGTGTCTCTCATGTTCCTTGATTTGTGTTTGCACACTGTGTTTTGTGGTTCTTATGTAAACTTGTCCACAGCTGCATGGTATGTGGTAAACTTCTGCAGCTGTGAGAGAGTCTCTTTTGTCCTTTGCTGAGCGTAGCATTTCTTGGATTTTGAACTGTAGACTGGGCCAACCAGAAAAATCAACAGTAGCAGAACATGTTATAAACCAACCTGGATACAAAATGTTATTTAAAAACACAGAAATTCAGGACCAGGCCAACAACTATCATGTCAGAATGCACAGAGAAGCTATTGAAATCCACAAACACCTGGACAACTTCAACAGGAAAGAAGAAAGTAAAAGTAAACAAAATCTGGCTCCCAGTTTTGAAAAACAATAGAATTAAAACTCAACACTTACAAAGAAATTCCACCCAGGGTCGGGGGGATTCCCAGCAGATAATGGCCCATCAACCAACCATCAGCCAAACAGACACTAACGAGCCTTGCATATCTATACCCAGAAACTAACCTTTCAATTACACAAATTTACATATACTCCCCTACAGGGATTCATAGCATATAAACCCCAGACACACTCCTACCCAACCATTCTCTGAAGATGCCAGCCACAGATGCAGGCGAAATGTCAGAAAGAAACTATTCCAGAACACGGTCTCACAGCCTGGAAAAAACCCAAGGAAAATCTATGGATACTGGCCGTGAAAGCCTTCGACTTCACAAAAAAATTTACCTTTTGCTAAAACTTTTTTAGGGCTTATATGCTGCTTTTGGTTCATGAAAAGTTGGCTATTAGCTTTAAATTGAGCTGTGTTCACAGTTCTGTTTTTATGTTGCACTAAAATAGGGTGATTAAATTTAGAGTGCATTTTTTTATGGATTGGAAAAAAAGCTCACTGTGGAAATTATATAGTTGACAGCAAATACCACCTAGCATGCTCCTAAAAATAAAATTGCTGATGTTCTGAAATTGTCTATAGCACCTCATCTAATTGTAGCAGTTATCTTTTTAATAAAGAAAGCATTTAATAATGCCAAGCTTTCTTTAAAAAAATTACACTGAGTTCATCTACTATGACCTTTAAGTGTAATAGAGAGAGAGAGAGACAATAACAGGAAGAGATGAGTCTTAAATAGAGAATTTCTGGGGATGTTGCATTTCCCAAGAGGCTAAGTCAATTTGTCTTTGGTTTCTGCTTTAATGTTCCAGAGACAAGTAATAATTTTACCGAAATACACTGCCCTAGAGTGTCTTAGAGTTCTAATTATTCTATTTTTAAGTGCTGACTTATTTAAATTCTTCATATAGTTTAATTGGAATATGAACATTCTTTATGATTACACGTTGAAGTGGTGGAGGGGAGAGTCAAGAGCTTAGTCTTTGACACATGAATTTAAAATACATTGGCAGATGAAGAATTCCTGTTTTGAGATCTCATTTTTCAGGCTTCATGTAGAAATTCTTTGCACAAATTTATAGCTCTTTCACTGTTGTAAGACTTGCACTAGTTACTGTTATACATTAAGAAAACATGGACGGAAGGAGTCAGTGAACTCACTGTGTTAAACTTACCATGGATGATTCCTGAATCCTACTTTGTATTCACTAATACCTTCTGAGACCCACACTCAGCTATAGTGAACTACATCCCATAAAACAATTCTAAATCCTGTCCTTTCTTTCCCTGTCATCTTCATTTCCAGAACGTGATTCCTATCTCATACCTGGTCCTCCTGCCCCAATATGTAGCAACACAGTATGAATCCTCCTCGCTGATCATCCTATCTGTTTTTATTCATTTTCAGATTTGAATTCTTTTTTTTAATTAGAATCTGCAAAGTAGCTTGAAACATTAATAAAACTCAACTCCTTACCAAAGCCTATTTTTAAAATATAACCTTTCAATGGAACTAGAAGAATGAATACTTATACAGTTATACTTGACATCTATTTTTTTTGCGGGGGGGGGGAGGATTTCAAAATGCATAATTTTGTTGTGGGGGGAGGCCCACATGGTTTGGGGCCACACTATTGGAAGGACTTCCTGTTTGTATGACATATCCAAATACTATGATCAGTCTCTGGGGCTATGGTCCTACTGTCTCTGAGGTAAATTAGCAGTGACAGAGTAGAGAAAGGGAAAATCTGTTGTTGTTGTTGCTACTGCTGCTGTGGCAGTTTGTCACTGGAATTCACTCCCCCATGAGGTGTGTCTGGTACCATCCCAGTACCATCCCAGTTTTCTTTTTGGTACCAGGTGAAAAACCATTCCATTGAGCTAGGCTTTTAAAAAATTACTTGAAGTGTTCTTTTTGTATTGCTCTGTTGTAACTTACTTTGTTGTCGTGTTTATGATCTGTTGTATTAAACCTGTGGTTTCATAATTTTATTGTAAAACATACGAGCTTTTCTGGGAGCTTTGCTGACAAATGGCAAATTAATGAAACAGATGGACTTACAAAAAGAGAAGGGGGAGAGATAGAATGGGTGGGATGGGGAGAAGTGATGTTGCTTCTGCTTCTGCTGAATTGTTCCCATCTGGAACTGCCACCTTCAGTTTCACCTTGGCTATGAGAGGTAAAGACACCTTGGGCTTTAGTGCATAAAAATGAATTGTAACTTCACAGTAAGATGCCCTGGGCAGTTTTGGGCACAGTAGGGCAGTGCGAAGGATTAATGCCCTCTTTGAGTGGAAAGTGGACCATTGTGCCAGCTAGAAAAAGACTTCTGACCTGAGGTTTTATTTTTCTTTCTTCGGCAGTACTGGGGGGCTGTTCCTAAAATATCCCTATGCAAAGTTCAAATCCTAAATCCTAATACCACAAATGATTTTGCTTTGTGCTTAAAAAAATAAATAAATCAGCGGCCCCATGAAGATTTTAGAATCATTTTAGTATTTGTTTTGGGAGTAATCTGCCTAGCTCAGCACCAGTGGAGGCAATGACATGGGGATTCTTGCAGTGACTGTAGTCACTTCTAGCATGGCCTGTGGTGGTAATCATCTGAGGTCCTTTTACTTCATAGTTTGGCAAGAAAACATTTACCATGAAGAAAAAACAGTGCATCTTTTGACACCAAACATTCCCCCCCCCTTCCCCTATAGAAAACAGTCTCTCTATACCTAGCAATATTTCCATTTGTTAAGTATGGTGAAGATATATAGTTTAGAAGTTGTCAGTGCCTCATAATAATACATTTAATAAAATAAAAACATGATGAAAGACTTCCATCCTATCCCTATGTCCACATTTTAAAAGCTGAACAAAAGACCTGATATGTTTCTTGACTATTTACTTTTACATAATGGCTCAATTACTTGTATGTAATTTAAAAAGAGTAATAAATGCATCATCTCAGCATATTAATCAACTGTATGGAGCTTCATAAATGCTGAAAAATAATATTAAAACATTTTTATTGCAATTTAAAGAGCCAGATCTTCAAGGTAACAGATGCATGACAGAATTTCAATCCCTTGAGGTACTCTTGAATGGGAATAATTGGCTGTAATGACTCTGGAAATATCTTGGGTTCCAGTATAAGACTGAAGAAGACAAGTCACAAGGTTCCTAAGGCCAAGTTAGTCAGGTCCCATCGATACAAGGGGAGAGGAAATACGATCTCCTCTGAAGAAACAGCAATTCACAGTCCTGCGGCCTGTCTTAATGGTCAAAAGAGCCCCCCTAAACTTCACATGTCCCCTAGCCAAGATGGGCGGTCACGAGTGATTTACTTGCCATTTTTAATCTGCCACCACCAATTTTTTTTTTAAAATAACTGTTTACCATGGTGCGCACAAGCAACATTTCACCTTTGCAAAATAAAAAAAATAAAAAAAGAGAAAGATCACCATTTTATCACCATACCAATCTCTCACTTAGCCAAAAGTCCAACATAGTGGCAGCAGGCTCTTTTCCTGTTTGCTAGCCCCACCCCCATGCTCGTCCAGCCACTCAGCTTACGCTGCCTCATTGCAGCAACGCAGATGTGACTTTCCTAATGACTGCACATTTGCTTGCCCTATGGAGTTTTTTTTTAAACTCAGAGAAAAGCTCCGAAGACTTTGGAGGATTTGGCTACCCCCCTCCGGTGGATTTAGCTGCCCCCCTTCTGAATGAGACATATTGATGCGAATGTCTGTTTAGACAGATCGCCTTCCATGTGATTGCCATTTGGATCATTTTCACCATATAGACAGGACCAAAGATTGTAGGAAGTGCACAGTACCCCAGCCTCTTTATGGGTCACAACTTTGTCTGAAAGCAGAGTTAGAGGAAGAAGAGATGCAAACAATTCAATATCCTTTTTACCAACATCATTTTAAACAACAACGAAAAGGAGGACACTTCTTAATGTTTATTTCAGTATTCTATTATGAATATACAAGTTTTGAAGAACTGGCAGGCTTGTTGGTTGAATCAGTAATTTACTACTTCCAGTGTGAAACATTCATGAACTATGTTATTTCAAACTATACCAGTGAATATAAGAGTGTATACTTATTTTTGTAGACTGTAAAGTTTCAAAATGCAACATTATCAGGAAAAAAAAAATCCTTATCTTAATATATAATCAGACCCCTGTATCTGTGGAAACAATATCTGCAGTTTCAGTTATCCTCAGGACACAAAGCAGGGACAATAAAGTCGTCCTAGAAAATGCCTAGAGAGGCACCTTCTCTAGACATCTTCTAGCTCCTCCAGGGCAATGTGGCATGTGTTTACCAGAAGTCCATTATTTTAATAGTTATCTGCTGTTATCTGCAGTTTCCAGTATCTGCAGTAAGTCCAGGGACCGAACCCCTATGGATATGCGGGTCTGACTATATTTACTTTTACAGAGCATTTTTAAAAGATATGTTCAAATTTCCTTATTAAAAGTTTAGATTTATACGAAAATGTATTTATATTACATTTATAAGAAAAGAAATGGTACATTTATAGGAAAATTAGTAAAGATACCAATATGGCTCAATATTAAATTATAGGTTGTTGCAGATGTAAACTTTTTTTAAAATACGGGAATGTCAGAAAAATGCAATACATTTTTTCAATAAACTAGATTGCCCCAAACTGTTTAGATGTAATATATTGTAATGAAAATACAAGCCTTCATGGATTTTAATCTCTTTAAGATTACGTCAGTAATAACCTTGCAAGACGCAGACAATGGACAGTTTATTGTAGCTTTATCAACAAGAAGCTAAAACTACTCTAGCAAGTCTTAATTTCTGTCTTTGTGATATTTCTTGGTAGCTTTAGGGAAACTATCATAGTGTTTCATTATCTTTGTGATCTCGTGAACAAATGTATGTTGCAATGGTTATTTATCATACTATAATGCATGGAGATAAAGTTACCAGTGACAGCATCATAGTTTATAACTTCTGCAATTATTAACATATCTAAATAATTATCCATTGTGTTAAATTGCTGTTGGTGAGTCACTGTTGTACTCCTGAGTTAGCATAAGTCATTGACTCTCAACCTTTGGTCCATCAGTTCTAGATTTTAAACTCCCAGTCTAGTCAGCATAGTCAAAGGTCAGGGATTTGGGGAGTTGAATGCCAAAACTGACATCAGTGGAACTTTGGCAAGTAGAACTGGGAGAAGTAATAGTCTGTTCACGGATTACTTAGGACTTGTCTAGATGAGAAGATATAATGCTGATTGCTGTGCATTAATACAAATTCACAGCAGCTTTCATTTGTCTCCATGTTTTTTTTGGCAAAATCGCTGGTGTGCAAAGCTATCCATGTTAGAAGTTTACATGGAGCCATGCCTGCGAATCAAGATGGTGGCCAGGAGTGATTTACTCACGTTATTATTATCCACAAGTTGGCACTGCTGCACAGTATTTTTTTTTTTTTTTTACTGTAAATCTAAGGCGTGCAAGTTCACCCTTCTGCTTAAAAAAGCTGTTTGGTTGCCTCAGCACAGCAAAAACTTCAATGATTTATACCGCAAAACTCCAAAATGCTGCTTCCAGCCAGAAATCCCAGCCCCCGTCCACACCCGACCAGCCGGTTTCCACTTCTGCTCTTATCCAAGAATGTGCAGTGATGCAATTTGGTTGCCCTAATGAGTGGGAATGTGCATTTCCCCCACATTAAAAAAAAACAAAAACAAAAACCTCAAGAGAAACCTCAAAGGCTTTTTCTGCATAGTTTTTGGAGTTTTTGGGCCCCCTCCTTCCAAATACGGTGAATCACTGCATGATCTTGTTGGGACAAAAGGTGTTCTTCTCAAATTCTATGAGGAGTATTTTTTACCATCTAGACAACCCCTAAGGTCTTTCCTTCTTAAGAGAGGACTTCCCCTCATGTCCCTTTTCTCATGGTACAACAGTGGTGGACATTACCGCAGCATTATGCTATCAAGACTGTTGAGTTCCTGTGTGACATCACTGAGCAGTCAACCAGCTTTCCTTACTCTGGTGGCATCCAAATACCATGCCTTTTGGGAAGGATAGAGTTTCAATACAACACATCTGGAATGTTGGTTCAGTAGACCAACAGTTTCTTCCTTTCTAAGCTATCTGCATAATTACAGTAGTTACTGAATGACTGTATATTTATTCCACACCCTACACAGAGAGATGTGGTCAGTCACTGAATGTGGGAAGATGGATCTTTGTTTCCATTCATCCAGGAGCTGATAAGGTGATAATTCAGTTGGCTTATTTGATATCTCACTTCTGCTGTGAACTTACATGCTAATCTTTAGAATCGTCTCCTCATTTCTAATCACAGTGCACAACACACATTCCACCAGTGATCAGAGTATGAAAACATCAACCTGGCTTTATAATCTCCCCTCTGGTGATGGATTGGATGGCCCTTGGGGTCTCTTCCAACTCTATGATTCTATGAAATTGGGCAAGCATCTCAGAGGGCATCAGATGGCACAACTAGATTCCGTTCAACATTAATTTAGGATGCTTGGATTTGAGGATTGCATCTGACTGTGACCAAGTGCTCTCAGCCGCCCATTCCCTGAGACTGAGCTAGCTGTGGTCAGTCCATTCAGGCTTTTGCCAATAAACTGACCTTAGTGTGGTCATAGGCCATGCCCTATGAAGAGCGGCTTAGGGAACAGGGCATGTTTAGTCTGAAGAAGAGAAGGCTGAAAGGGGACATGATAGTCGTGTTTAAATATTTGAAGGGATGTAATACTGAGGATTGAGTGGGCTTGTTTTCTGCTGCTCCAGAGACTAGGACACGGAGCAATGGGTTCAAACTACAGGAAAAGAGATTCCACCTAAACATTAGGAAGAACTTCCTGACAGTAAGAGCTGTTTGGATGTGGAATACACTGCCTTGGAGTGTGGTGGAGTCTCCTCCTTTGGAGGTTTTTAAGCAGAGGCTGGATGGCCATCTGTCGTGAATGATTTGATTATGTATTCCTGCACGGCAGGGGGTTGGACTGGATGGCCCTTGAGGTCTCTTCCAACTCTATGATTCTATGAAAAGCATCACGGTTCCTTACTAACTAAATTCACTCTATTTCTTAGCAGTAGATTGAGCAACAAGCAGACGTTCTTTATCTTTCTCCATCTTCATAGAGTTGAAGTCAGAGTTAGCTTCAAATGGTCCATGGCCAATTATTGTCAAGTCAAATAGGACTGTAAACTCACAGGCTTGCCATCTCTCTACGGTTTTATTCTCATTGAGTTTTATGACATGGCAAACCTGGCTGAACCACATCAGAGTGCAGGTGGTCAGTTGTGTGATTCAGTGCTCCTCTGCAGAAAAAATTAAAACCAGAAGCCTTCTATGTATAACTATGAGGAAATGCTATACTAGAACATTCCTCCATTGATGTCTAGTTTCAGGGATAATTTTATCTTTATATTTGGAATAGAGGAACAATCGTGTTTTTATCTTTTTTATCCTTTTTAGTATGTCTTGTGTTTACATTGTTTTAAACTTTTGTTTTTTAACTGAACAATCATTTAATTTATTTTTTAACTTACGTATGAATCTATTTCTACCCTGTTTTTAAAAATGTCTGTGAGCCACCTTGGATCCTTTTTAGGGAGAAAGGTGGGATATAAAATAAATAAGAGTTCCCATTGGCAGTCTGAAGAAATCCAGATCAGATACAAATTCACTATCTTGTGAACTAGAAAGTATACGTAAATAAGAAGGAAGCTCTAAATCAGGGTGGACAACTGTGGCCCTCTAGATGTTCTTGGGCTATCGTTTCCATGAGGACTAGCCGGCTAAGCCAACAGTAAGAGCATATTGGGTGTGTGATCCTGAAATATCTGAAGGACCACAGGCACCCACTCCTGGTCTAAATCTTCAGGACATCTTCTATTTCCCCCTAAAACAGTGGAGGCCAGCCTTTCACAGGTATGCTGCAAATTAAGCCAAATGTGTGATACTGTGCCATCCAAATACCATCAGCATTACCTAAGCATCTCCTCCTTGTTTTCCCCCTTTTCTCTTTTAACCCCCAAAATAGCCAGATGCCTGTGGTACATTCTAGAGATCAGGCTTCTCAATATAGCAAGACAGCTGCTCTTGTTCAGGTGTACTGCTAATCACAGTTATGCCACTTGCAGTACTGAATACCAAAGGGATATTTTGAATCTGGAAGAAACTCACATTACCAGTCTCTGTCCATATCAAGCAGTGGATCTTAACTTTTTCTTTACCAGGAAACCCCTTTAAATATCTTTTGTTGCTGTGAACCCCCAACTTAACCCAAGATTTAAAAGCATAATGATGATGATGATACAATTACACCATCCATTAAACCTTCACCCAGAGGGGGAGGGAAGACTTTTCTTCTGCTTCTTGTTGCAAGTTTGTGGCTGGAGCAAATTGAATGGCAATGCACAGGCCAAGCCAGCCAGCCTTTGCCTTGGCCCCTGTCACATGGCCACTCTACTGCAGGAAGGAGGTGGGCCAAGCAGCTTTCAAGCCTTCACCAACCCCCTGTGAGGACACTGGTCCGCTGCGGGTCCCTGGACCACAGGTTAAGTACCACTGAAATAAAGCATTAAAAAGTACATGGAATATAGAAGGATTTTTTTTTTCAACTTGACACAGAAAAATGTTGAACATTATCTTGTTGGTGCTGTTTCTGGGATTTTTTTAAAATAAAAAATTAACTATTACATACAAGATTGAAGCAGATATGGGTTAAGGTAAACCTCTGAGGTTTCTCCTTACCTCAAAAATGTTATCCAGAGACTGTTAACAGAAGGATTTTACTACTCCTCTGTGCTGAAACTATGATTTCTGAGATAAACAGGAATTCTTTTTTAATTTCTTCTAGGCATGAACACACTCGTAACAAGTACTTCAGAACTGACCATGTAGTCATCCAGAATCCAACAAAAGTCACCTATAACTACATTGGTGCTAATCAAGATCCTCCATGATACAGGCTTGGCTCCCCACACCCATGTCATATGGGTAGGTAGGCTGGGGGAAGATAAGCCAGGATCATCAAAGGCTATAACCTTTGGACACTACATGGCAGTGGGGTGGGAGTTAGAGAAAAAAGGTGATGATTGGGTTCAAAGAACTCATAGTCCTACAGTGGGGAGAAAATAGATTAAGCTATTTGTTCTTCCCTGTGGGAATGAACAATTTAAAATCCTATATTCCTATCTAAGTCACACACAACTTATTTGTCACTGCTAACCCATGAGCACTGCTAATCAGCTCATTGGTAAATTCTTAAATATTGACATTAGACTAATTTGTTACCTTGAAGATTTGTAACTCTTCAAGGGAGGTGTAGTTTCATATTGTTAAATACATAGCTTCTATTTTGATTCTGTTTTTAAGTTTTGTACATTTAAATTGACATCTTAGGAAATATTCATAATAAATTCTGGAACATGTCCAGAGGAGGGTGGCCAAAATGGTTAAAGGTCTGGAAACCATGCCCTATGAGGAGCAGCTTAGGGAGCTGGGTATGTTTAGTGTGGAGAAGAGAAGGTTGAGAGGGGACATAATAGTCATGTTTAAATATTTGAAGGGATGTAATACTGACGATGGAGCAAGCTTGTTTTCTGCTGCTCCAAAGACTAGAACACAGAGCAAGGGATTCAAATTACAGGAAAAGAGATTCCACCGAAACATTAGGAAGAACTTCCTGACAGTAAGAGCTGTTCATAAGTGGAATACATTGCCTTGGAGTGTGGTGGAGTTTCCTTCTTTGTAGGTTTTTAAACAGAGGCTGAATGACCATCTGTCGGGAGTGCTTTGGGTGTGTATTCCTGTAGGGCAGGGGGTTGGAGTAGATGACCCTTTGGTCTCTTCCAACTCTATGATTCTATGAAACTGCTCTCCAATTCCATAGATCTTAATCCTTTTTAAATGCTTTCCTTTAACACAAAATTTGCAAAATATCATGGTGCTTGTAACAATCTAGGATTTGTCTCTGGCTCTGTGTTCCCTATCATAGTAGATATGCCTGTGGTTATCTGAAGTAGGTGTTTAAAATTAATACGAAACAGTAACAATCCCAATAAAAGTAGTCCAGCGTTTACATATCTTTAACACCTATTTTAAGTAATGCTGAAATGTTTAAATAAAGCAATGCAGTAGTGTCAGTTACACCCACCAGCTTGTTGTGAAGCCAAGAGAATCAGTGTATCCTTCCCTGCTTGCCAGGCTGGAAAATAAATGTTGCCAGGAAAATAGTGCAGTCATGGCCACTTGGCTGCTGTAATTGACAAAGGGGGGTGGGACAGAGAAGTCTTTTCTTCTTCATTGCTGGTCAGTGTATGCAGCAGAGGGAAATGAAAGAAAAGCAGCACTAGAATTCTCAACTCAGGAATACTGTTTTCACTTATTAGCCCCATATCTTAGTGCTTGTTGCAGTTATTGGGAGGAAAGTGGAAGGTGGTTGCAGGTTTTTTACTTACCAAGAGAAAATCTTCATCTCTGGGGTTTTTTTTTGTTTTTTTTGTTTTTTTTTGTTTTTTTTTGGTATTTCTATAAGTGAAAGTTAGAAATGGACTCTCCCCCTCTCCTCCTAAGAAATCTGGAAGTTTAGGGGACAGGCCAAGTTTATGCCATGTGTGTATGTATGTGGGTGTCTGTTCTTTTATGGAAATTTGTGCTATAGGCCAGTGGTAGTAGCCTTGTAGTGAGCCTATAACAGCTGTGAGCCTCTAACAGCACCTTCTACCTTTCTGGGATTGTACTGTGATTCTTTCCAGCTTTCTCTGCAGGAGGACTCTTGCGATCATTGGGCTGTTGTTACCCGTTAAATGCAATGTGTAGCTCTGGATTAATTGAGAGATCTGTCCAGTGTTCTTTCTGTTCGTGTTTCCCATTATATCCCTATCTAGTCTTTACTTGGTTCTTTCATTCCCTTGTTGCTTTTGGTGTGTAGTGAGCAGGAGAGCACAGAGAACAAGTTCCAGTCTACCTTCTGCCTTAGCCATAGTTGATGTTGTACAGGGCCACTAATGTATATGGTTTGTTATCAAGCGCAAGAGGGCATGACAGTGAACTGAAGAGTTTGCGATCTAAATTCAGCCCACAGGGAGCAACTGAAGAAGGGTAAAAAAAGGAAAGGGTAAGAATATACAGTTGCTTCAGCTACTCATGCTTACTTAGACCTGGGGCCATTTCACACAACACAGTTATAGTGCCATGATTCCACTTTAATTGCCATGACCACATTGAGTGGAATCTTAGGGTTTGTAGTTTGGCTAGAAGCACTAGAGTAGCTCTTTGGCTGAAAATTCCAAGTACTCACCCCCAACAGCAAATCCCAGGATTCCTTAGGATGTCAGTTAAAGTGGAATCATAGTGCTATAACTGTGTAGTGTGGAAAGGCCCTATGCTACTGGCTTAGTTGGTGGAAGGTGTGCAAGGTTAAATCCATGGCCTTGTAGTTGAACTCAAGGCCTTGTGGAAAAGGTAGTTTTGGAGAAAGAGTTAAGAGATTTAAAGATGTGACTGCCATGCAAATGCTCTGTGAGAAGTTACAAGCTGGTGGGGCATCGAGGAAGAAAGTACAGTCTCTTTTGAGGAAACAGAAGGCCTTGGGACAGTTCAGCTTAGTGAACCTCAAATCTTCTCATCACTCATCTGGAGAGATGAGAAGAAATCAATATCTTGAGTGTTGTTTACTGCATTTTGCTCCTTACTTTCCACTGAAAAATACAAAACAACACCCAAGGCAGCTCACAGATACCATTAAAAACAAATTAATGATATCAACACTGATGCAGCTCAGGTTACAGGGTTAGTCAAACTGTAATTGGGAACTGCAATCCAGACCACAAAAAAGAAAAGATGCATCTAAAAGCTATACCTACAATCCAGTACAACAGCTCCTGCCCCCTGTCCCAGGGAAGGCTGCAATAAATCTGCTGCCTTGGCTACTGCTGCAAAAGAGGACAAATACTACATGAGAATGGCTCTTGGCAATCTAATTGACAAGGGGGCTGGCCAGGGCCCTCCTTGTAATCAGGTCCAAGAGCTATACCTTCTCTGATTGGTCCAAGGTAAGGCTTCACCAATGGAAGATCAATCCAGGAAGGAAACCTTTTTGAAAGACTTGAGTGTCACCTTGTCTTCAAACAATACCAGAGTTAACTGTGTCAAACAGTTTTCACTTAATTCTTTCAGACTAACACAATTAATGACCTCATGCTAACTTCGTTTTACATTCTGGTTAAATGCACTGTCTATTACATGGTGTAAGAAATACCTGACATATGCACATGTGTGTTTGTGTGACAGCCTGCCTATAGTATGGAATAAAGTCCATAGTATCAATCCGAGTTGCCATTTTACTGAAATCCCATGTCACCTGGTGCTAGCATTAACTGTCATGACCTCCAGATCTTTCCTACATATATCACATATCCCCTCTTTCATATAGTTCTTTTCAGGTGCTGTCAACTCTGTACAAACTTTCAAATTCAGATAAATTTCAGCTTATCAGCATCAAAACATCATTTCTTACCTGCTGATTCCCAACCCATAGCACATCACCTTTCCCTTTTTATATTGACCATCAGCAGAAGCACAGGTTTCTAAAGAGCTTTGGTCAGTGCTTTGGTCAGAACTAGTAAAGCCTTAATCAAAGATGAAGAGACAAGAAAATGTCTGGGTTAGAGACATTGGTTGCTCCTGGACAGTTGTTTACTGGAAGGCAAACCCAGGGGGCTCTCCCCCCCCCCGTCACAAGATTTTATAAGAGAGAGTAAACCCCCAGGTTGGCCCCAAGGGCAGATTCCTTCTCCACCCCAGGTCACATGACCTGTAGAGGTGGTTCCAGAACCCAACCCTTCACCAAAAGGGTGCCAAGGTGTACACAGATCTAATAAATTCTTCCCCCTCCCATAACCTGCCAACTGAGAACCTGTTTTAGACACCACCCATAGCCAGTTCTCCAAGTCCCATCAGATACAGTATGGTGTATGAAACAAAACAAAAACAGGTAAATCAGGCGGGGGGGGGGAATCCTACCCGTCCGAGAAGCAACCAGCTTAGCTCACAGTGCACTGAGTGTGGGATGGTAGGTCACAGCAAGAAGAGCAAAGAGAACACACAAAGGGGAGGCAGGACATGCTGGCTCCTCCCCTATCACATGACCAGCACTTAGCATCACATATCAAGTGCAGCGGATTCTGGCCTCTATTCATGGGGGCTATCAACCAGCATGCCTCCTTGCAGCATTGTTCACTGCGCAGTCAGGGAAGTGCATACATGAAGCACTCAAACAAAAAATAAGGGAGACAGTTGCGCATGCAGAACTGGAGAGAGGAAAATCAGAGTTAGAGCTGCCGATAAGAATCAGGTCACCTAAACACAGTGCTTACAAAGGAAAGGCCAGAGATCCAAAGATAGATTACTCAAGGGACCCCAGCAAGGGATGAGAAGTTGAGAAAGAGCTTTCCTCTGCAAAAACATGGAAAGAAAGGTTAGATTGGTTGGAAGCAAAGCAGCTCTGGATGGAATCATGAAGAACTACAGTAGGGGTTGACAATTGTGGAAGGCAGGGGGGGGGGGAGACCTTGAAGTGCACCACAAATTTTTTTAAAAAAATGCTTCTAAATGCTCCGAAACAATCTGTAGGGGACATGGTGGCATTTTTAACCATTTTTAAAGAGCTCCCTGGATTATTTTAGGTCCAGGAGAGGCCTTTTTTTTAAACAACAGGAAGTGAGCATAATCATTTCCTGTTCACTCCTTATTTCAACAAAGGCTTCTCCTGGCTCTAAATTAGCTAGTGGGGGTTGGGAAGTATGTGGCAAAAATGCCCCCATGTTTCCTAGAGGCATGAGGCATTAAAAAAAATCTGTGGCCTGGGAGCCACATGCGTCCTAGGTCCCCATACTTTGCGTATCCATGACCTAAAGCATATAGGAGATGAGAGCAAAGTGCTGTTAGACTACAACTCCCAGCATTCCTCACTGTTTACTATACTAGAGCTTATGTGAATTGCAGATCAATTTCTGGGGGATCATGTTTTGTCTACCCTTAGCATAGAAAGAATTAGTAGGTTATTCCTGGTCCTGGCCAAGAGATAGTGGTAGATCCATCCTACTGAAATGCCTTCAGCCCCTTGATATGAAGAAATCAAACTTGTTTCTTGAAATTTAGCTTTGTAATGTCATCCTACGAATTACTGCTCTCTGGCTGAAACAGTAAAAATCTATAAAATTTAGATGAATATTCACCTGCTTAAGGAAACATATACCGGTAAAAACTGCTTGAAGGCATATTTGTCTCATGCTGCACCTTCTTCAGTTTGGGTGAAGGATGTGTGTTAAGCACATTAGAAGTTAATCCACATGATTATCCCTTGGTATTTATCTGAAGTGTGGTTTATATCTGAAGAAACTACTAATTTGTGGGGATGGTGGATGTATTATAATTCTCTCAGCTAAGGCAAAGTATGGATCCTTGATTCAGCTGCAGTCGTATGCACCTTTTTCCTGGGAATAATACCCACTGAACCCTGAGAAAAAGTGTATGAGACTGCAGTGCCCTATAATACATTTAAAACAAGTGGTAGAAAGAATGAGTCAGTATAGTGGTAAAAGCAATCATTGTCCTTTTGTCACTTTTACACATAGTGGAGAATTCATCGTTACAGTCAAAGACTCCTCCTTTAAATGGGATGAGATTGTAGTGAGATGTGAATGGAAGGAAGGAAAGGTTACTCAACCTTTTATTTGATATTGAAAATTGATATGAAACCATAAGTCTTCCAGCCAGGAGCTGTACAGTGTTAATTTCAAAGTTGCTAACAGCGCATGTTCCTGTAATGCACTGTCAGGTTTTATCGTTAACACAGAGTTCCATTCTGCAGAGCTAGATGGAGCTGTAAGATCTATCATAAATAGTAAAGGCCAATTTCAAATACACTGTGACACCTACCAAAATTTCTACTGTGAATTTACCCATCCACCACTGTTCTAAAAACAGAGTTATAAAACAACAATATAGCAACACACAGCAATACTTGGAAATGTAATTTGCTGCAGAGATAAGTATGTTTTATGTAATGCAGTTTAAAATAAAGATAAGGTTTTGTATTAGTTTATTCTGCATAACAGCTCTTTAAATAGGACGATACATCCATGCACACATAAACACCTTGTGTGTACAGTTGTCCCTTCATATTCACTGAGGTTTGGGTTCCAGGACCCCCGTGGATACCAAAATCTGTGTATAATCAAGTCCCATTATATGCAATGACATAGCAAAATGGTGTCCCTTATATCACATGGCAAAATCAAGGTTTACTTTTTGGATTATTATTTTTTAAAGAATATTTTCAAACCGTGAATATTTAAATCCATAGATACGGAGGGACAATTGTATATCCATATATTCATATAGCTATACAGAAATGTATACACTTACTGATATGTGCACTATCATGGTACTTGTTTTTATAGATACCATTCTGTGTTGTACTAGAGGTATGCATATGACAGCATATGGAATTTTTCTGTCTCACTGGTCTTTTGCTCTCTCTAACCCATTTCTTGTTAAGCTTTTCCTTCTTTTCATTTTCATCCCCTTCCTTACAAAGCAGCAGGACCTCCCTCTCTCTTTATCTCTCATTAATTCACTCTCTCTGTCTTCCCTGCAGAGAGGAGAGCCAGTGTATTTGTCTAGAGATCCTCTGGAGAAATGATATTCCAGGCCTGGGGGTGCAGCTATACGATCATAAAAAAACCCTTATGGGGGGCAAAAAATATGAACAGCCTGTCGTTCGTATGCATACGAACCGGCTATACGATTTTTAACCCCCCTAAACTCCGTATGACTCCCTCTTCCTGAAGCTGGCTGGAGCGAGCAAGCCAAGCGGCAGTTTTAAATCTCCTGCCACTTTTTTTTTTAAAGGTTCCTGGTTTGTGGACAGTTGGTTTTCCGTATTTACAATATAAAATAAAAATAAATAAACATATAAATTCACGGACTTACCGGACGCTCGCTAGCCGGGAAACCAACATGGTGGCCGCTCCCAATTCCCCTCCGTGCTAGCCCCGCCCCCTCTACTCAGCCAGCCAATCAGATTACCCTGCCTTTCGTATGTGTGCGAACGGACCGTACAGACCTGTCAGCCATCCAAACGGTGTACGGATTTCTCTTCGCGATCTGCTTTCCCTCCCGAACGCTGTGTGTGCGTATTTCAGGGTGGAAAACCGCCCCCCTCTTTTGCATTTGTGTGCATCCGAACAACCGTTTGTACCGAAGTGTGAACTTCTGCACGCCGTACATATTATTTAATTCGTGTAGACAGGACCTGGATATACATTTCTTCTTGTTGATTAGGGAAGGTTTGGATAATCTTCCACCTAGTGATTAAAGTTGGTACTACAGGTAGATTTTAGTTTTAAAATCAATTTTACAAAACACACACACACACAGAGAGAGAGAGAGAACCAAAAAAGCATGAATGGTACACCCCTGATATTATCCAGAGCCAGAATGTCTGGGCTTCTTCTGTGGTGAAGATGAGCACAAACACAAACTGCAGTTTCTGACTTGTTACATAACATTCCCCTCTGTCAGTTTTAGTTCTCCTCAGTTTCTCATTTTTCTAGTGCTATCTCATTTTGTACCAGTTAAAGACTTTTTCCCTTTAAATAGTACAAAATAAATTCTACACATGATTTGCATTTTCTTGGATGTTCCTCCTGATATAGCTATATATCTATATAGATGCTGTGCCTTTCTGCTAAAGAGGCCTTAAAGCTGCATTTTTAATGTTATTTTCACTAGTATGTGTAGTTTTTTGTGCATCCTTCATAAGCACATTATTATATATGCTTTTTAAAACATCAAACTGCATGACAAAATTTGGGGAAATGTAAATTTTGATAGATGTCTGTGTTTTCATTAAATGTGTTGGTCTGAATATACAAAATTAAATAAGATTGCATTAAAATACAAAAAGATACCTGTCCCACTTTCCTTATGTGAGCAACTGAAAGACATATTAACAAAAGGAAGTGAATTTAGGTTTGTTTTGAGACTTTGAATTACTTCAGTCCTGTTGCTGTCATGGACAGTCAAATACCTATGCAGGCACTAAAATTATAGCTTGCTTATTTTTTTATGTCTCCAAAAGCACTGACCACCCACAGTCTTCAGATTCTCTGAAATCTGCACACATTTTGGTGCTATTGTAATGTTAAAGAAAGAGGTATATAAATACTGTGTGTGCTTCCTGTCTATATCCAAACCATGCATCACGCACATTTGAAAATATTGACCTTAAACCACAGTGTACCTAGAATAGCTGCTTAAGAGTTTACATTGTTTTCAGTTGCTTGGTGGGTGGTGTAATACAACATGATATAGCTAGCAGCATTCTAATTATAGGTGTTGGTTAAGAAAACCTTAGAGAGCCCAAACAACCTGGCATTAATTTTAGTCTTATAAAATGCATGATGTTCCAGGTTTCCTTTGTGTTAAGTACTGAAAAATTCTGTCTGTAGAATTTTTGGTTTTTGAAGAATAACTTTTCTTTAAATAACAGGTGTAACATTAAAGTTATAACTTTAGGTGGAATAATTGTCAAGCACAGAGTACACCTTGTGCACATTTGTTTGCATGTTGTCCTGATTTATGTCTCTTTCTCAGTTCTCAGCATATATGAAGCCTATGTCTTAAGAACCAACCACCTGATAAACCTAGATGAGATTTAGTATGGGGTAGCACAGAATGTGTTGGATTAGGGACATGTAGGCCAATTCAAATCTCTCTACAGCTATATGGGCTTAGCTTTCAGGCTTACTTCACAGCGTTGATGGGGAAAATGGGTGGGGTGGGTAACCATATACATTGCTCTGAGCTCCTTCAACTAAGGTGGGCTAAAAATGTAAGCAATAAATAAATAAGGTATAGGAACAATGAAGTATCGGGCCATAGAATTCTAAATTGTTCCTCTTTGTCACCAAGAAGGGACCTCAGAGGTGATCAGGAATAAATATCTGTGAAGTCAAAGGCTTCCATGGCTGGCATCCATAGGTTTTTCGTGGTTCCCCCCCCAACCCGGCTGTGAGGCCGTGTTCTGGAAGAGTTTATTCCTGATGCTTCACCTGCATCTGTGCCTGGAATCTTCAGAGAATGGTGGCATGGGTGTGTGAATGAGTCCCTGGTAGAGAGGATTATGCAAATTTTTACTTTACTTTTAAGGTTTCTTTCCTGTTGTAGTTGTCCAGGTGTTTGTGGATTTCAATAGCTTTCCTGTGCATTCTGACCTGATAGTTGTTGGCCTGGTCCAGAATTTCAGTGTTTTTTTAAATGGCATTTTATGCCCAGGTTGGTTTATATCAGCAGTAGCAGAGCACATTATAAACCAACCTGGGCATAAAATGGGCTATTTAAACAAACACTGAAATTCTGGACCAGGCCAACAACTATCAGGTCAGAATGCACAGGGAAGCTATTGAAATCCACAATCACCTGGATAAGTTCAACACGAAAGAAGAAACCTTAAAAGGAAACAAAGTTTGGCTACCAGTCCTGAAAAACAGCAAAATCAAGACTCAGCACATGCAAATTGACTTTATCCAGGGACAGGGGGCTTCCTAGCAGACAATGGACCATTAACTAAATGACACTAATCCTCCTCGCATATTCTCACACCTGAGGATCCAACATCCAACGGCAAATCTGCATAATCCTCTCCACCAGGAACTCACAGTATATAAACCCCCCATACACTCCTACTCAACCATTCTCTGAAGATGCCAACCACAGATGCAGGTGAAACATCAGGAATAAACTCTTCCAGAACACACACAGCCTTACAGCCCAGAAGACCTACATGAAACACCAATAAATATCTGCTTTGCAAGATGCAGAGTAGAAGTGATTCTGAGAACTGCAGTTGGGTGGAGTCTTGTGGAAGGATAGTTCTCTGTTGCTTCTTGAATGCTATATCCTGTGACTTCCTTTAGAGCAGGGATGGGCAACTGTGGTGAGATTCCACAGTCTGCATAGACTGTAAAAAATGAACTGCAAGTTGTTGGATGTCTGCTTCTGTTTTTTTGAAAAGCAGCTACTTTTTAATGTTAAAGGAGTGCTTCACCCTTTTAAAAACCTTTTAAAAAGCCTTTCCTAGAGGTTCCCAGGAGAGGAGGAACCAGTCCAATAATGAATTGGAAGGAGTTGAGGGCTGCACAAACAGCTTTGGAAAGGAGCACCTGTGTACTTGTAAATTTTTCAATATGTCCTCACATGTGAAGAGGAATTATAGTAGTTTTCTCCCCTTTCCAGGTGAAAATGAGTACTGTATTTTTCTGCAATGTCCTACCTGTATTTGAATGTTCCAAAGTATTGTGGAGGAATTTTCTATGCAGAAATACGCAAAAGTGTTTTTCCTCAGAAAACACTGCACATGAAATAGTGGTGGGTTTGTTTGTTTTCACAAAAATCCCTTTTCTGCACAAAATCCATGTGTTTTTTTTCTCAACAAGTAACTCCTCAACATTTTGGGATATTCAAATACCAGGAGAAAATTGCAAAATTTTCAATGGCCTGTTATTCTTTGAAACAGGGTTTCCCAACTGTTTTTTCAACCAGGGAATGATTAACTATGTATATTCTTCCCATCCCTACCATATGCAGCCCTTAGGCCAGACTTGGCACACTTGGCCTTAGAGCATGGATTGATCAGCTAAAAATAATTTGGAGCTCTGCAAGGTGCCTGATAGTCTTGGAACCAGCCCTCCACCAGCAGCCTCCCAACAGAGCATTCTAGGCCATTCTGGAATGTCCCCTGTTGTTCATGAGAGATTTTGTGTGTGTGTTGCACAGGGGACTGTTTCTTTTTCTGTGCAGTTTCCATCCAGCACTAAAACCTGCCTATCTATAAATATTGTATATGTTTTAGTAGGGACATATCTTTGAAGAGAAGAGATACAGCTGTAGCCTCTGTTTGTTTGAATCACTGCCTAATGTAAAGTTATATGGGACATGTACACATAGTTTATAGATTGATTACATGCTACATACCACCTGTGAATCAAAATTTGCTCAAACCACCATTTTTTTCCTTTTAAGGCTAAGGAAATCTCCATGTTTTTAGAAACCACTTATATTAGATTCCAAACATACTATATGATGGGTCACATTGAATGCACATGGAGGTGTGGAAGTTGAAGTCAGGCTCCATGATCCTTTAACCATTTTCAGCTGTTATGCCAACCACATATAGGAGTGTGGTGTAACTTAGAAGTTGAATAGCAGTTGGTAAAAGTACTACAGCATTTCATAGACTTAAAAAGGAAGTACTGGAATTGTGGCAGTTTTGTTAAAGCTATGAAATATCTTAGGCCTATATCCATTATGTTTCATAGCACTTATGTCTGCTTGCAGAGGTGGAAGGTAGCAGTCTTTCTTGCATTCTTCCTAGCAGCTGTGGAGAGCTAGGAAACCCTCCACAGTAGCTTTATATTGCTGGAGAAGGCTTCAAGGGAGTTGGGGAATAAAAACCTCAGTGCTATCACTGTCAGCGGTGACTAAATTTTGGGCACTCCTCAGCTGATTCCTGTTTCCCTGTCCCTTTAGCTCCCTCCTCAGGGATTGTTTTCTTGAGTGCTATGATGCATAGTGGATGTTGGCCAAATTCTCTTCTTACTGGCATCTTCAGAGAATGGTTGGGTAGGTGTGTGTGTGGAGTTTATAGGCTGTAAACCCCTGTTGGGGAGTATATGTAAATTTGTGTAATTGAATGGTTAGTTCAATACCACAATTGAACTCACAGCCCAGAAAAAACCCAAGGAAAATCTATGAACAAAACTATCCCTGGATACATTTTTGAAGAAATTTCAGCTGGTGTCTAGAAGATTCAAAAATATTTTTACTTATGTAAAACTTACCTGAACTTACCTGGTTGCTTCATTTCACATACATATAGCTAGTTTTGGATAAAAAGTTTACTGAAACATGTTGAGCTGCTATTCCCATTCTTAATGTTTTCTAAAGGAGCCCTGGTGGCACAGTAGTTAAATGCCATTACTGCAACCACAACGTTGTGAGTTTGATCCTAGAGGGCTCCAAGGTTGACTCAGCCTTCCATCCTTTCATAGGTCAGTAAAATAAGTACCAGCTTGCAGGGGCAATTAGCAAACACATTGTAAACTTCTTAGAGCGTGCCTAGCGCTATAAAAGTGGTATAGATGTGTAATTGCTATTGCTAAACAATTTGTAAGCTGCTCTGAGAGCCATTGTGGCTGAAGAGTGATATAAATACTCAAATAAATAAATAAATAAATATTCTTTACATGTTATTTCTGCCTTTAATATACAATTTTCTATGAAAGAAGTAATGCCCAGGAACACATCAACTTTGTTAGCTGAGGAGAACCTGTATACAGCGCTTACTGATTTGCAGGGAATTATTCTGCTGTAGAAATTATGTGTTCTAGTATGCAAGTGTGTGTATGATGTTATATTTGCACAAACCTGTAGGGAACAGGAAGAGAACTAATGTACTAATTACTTTAGAACATCAGGCAGTTACATTAGAGCAGATGTGTTGAAGTACCTCTGTGATATTGTTTATCTGAATTTTTGAATTAATCTTTTGTAATCTTTAATAACTTCCATAAGTGAAATTAAAAGTGCTAAGGTTGATCTCTTGCTTTAAAAAAAATGTGTGCATTGGTGATGAGAAAAGGAAGAGCTTCCATATCTTTCCATGCTTCTTATAGAAGATGAAAGAAATAATCATGTTCTAGAATATTTCCACCAGTTGTATAATTAAGATATAGAAAGATTTTATATATATCACTATTTTGATGTCCTTTATCACAATAGATACAAGGATGGTTCAGAACTTTTAACACATATATTCCATAAAATAATTTAAAAGTGGGTGAAAATGAGTATATTCCAAATCATGAATCAGTTAATGGTCTGACAGAACAGTTGGCCCTCTGTATCCACAGATTCTGCATCCATGGATTGCACCATCCATGGCCTGAAAATATATTTCACACACACACACGCACGCACGCACACACACAACCCAAAACAGCAAACCTTGATTTTGCCATTTTATATAATAGACACCATTTTACTATGCCATATATAGGTCCCGTCTACACGATTTAAATAATACGTACGGCATGCGAAAGTTCGCACTTCCGTACAAACGGCCGTTCGGATGCACATGAATGCAAAAGAGGGGGGCCCCGGTTTTCCACCCTGAAATACGCACATGCGGCATTCGGGAAGGAAAGCGGATCGCGAAGAGAAATCCGTACGCCGTTAGGATGGCTGACGGGTCTGTACGGTCCGTTCGCACACATATGAACAGGCAGGGTAATCTGATTGGCTGGCTGAGTAGAGGGGGCAGGGCTAGCACAGAAGGGAATTGGGAGCGGCCGCCATGTTGGTTTCCCGGCTAGTGAGCGTCCGGTAAGTCCGTGAATTTATATGTTTATTTATTTGTATTTTATATTGTAAATACGGAAAACCGACTGTCCACAAACCAGGAACCTTAAAAAAAAAAGTGGCGGGAGATTTAAAACTGCCGCTTGGCTTGCTCGCTCCAGCCAGCTTCGGGAAGAGGGAGCCATACGGAGCTTAGGGGGCTTAAAAATCGTATAGCCAGTTCGTATGCATACGATCGACAGGCTGTTCGTATTTTTTGCCCCCCATACGGATTTTTTTATGATCGAAAACCGCACCCATAGTAAATATATAATGGGACTTGAGTATCCATGGATTGTGGTATCCATGCAGGGTCCTGGAACCAAACTCCTGCGGATATTAAGGGACCACTGCAAAGCAGTTCATCCAATCAGACTGCAAAACTTTGGTGAAGCTGCTTTCAGAGTTTTCTAACACAAAAACCAGTGGATCATATATTTGATTTAGTCTTGTTATAGTTATGAATACGGAGTTTTCACACCAGAGACAAAATGACTGTAGACTATATATTTTCTACTGTATATTTTCAGATACTCAGGTTGAAAAGATGTTTGAATATGGATCTTAACTGAGATCTGCATGGCAGGGGGTTGGACTGGATGGCCCTCGTGGTCTCTTCCAACTCTGCAATTCTATGATTCTATGATTCTATGATCATTTCAGTTGTCTGCAAGATAACTGTTAAAAGCAGTGTCATAGAGGGCTTAAGCCTATTTAGGATGATAGCTTTGGATATCAACAAGTATGACTATTCAATGTATAATTCATTCATGTATTAGTTTTATTTATATCTTGCCTTTCCTGTAACGAGTTTAAGCTGATGATCCACTACCCATAATTCATCCAAGACCCCCCTCCCCATACTAGCACAGTGAAGGGGAAGGCAATGTATTTTTCTCTCTGCTCTGCCATCTTTCCTGTATGTAAAATTGAAGGGGCATGTGAGGAGAGCTAGTGGTGTATATTGGAATTTGGCTATTCATCTGTGTCAGCTTTTGATTTGTGTAAATCAGGAGGTGGGTACCTGCTGTAGGCCTGGGGCAACAGGGTCCTGGGACCCTCCAGGGACTGCATATACTTCCAAAATGTGCAAAAGCGGGGTGGGGGGGTATAGAATTCTGCCTCTAGTTTTTGGGGGGGAAAGAAGAGAGAGAGAGAGAGATGTTTTTGGAAGTTAAACAGTATGAGTTAGAGGGCTACAATCTATTTAAATAGTGAATGGAGGCTTCTAAGAGTGACAACTCAGCCCCCTCACCTTTTATTGACAAGAAGGAAGATGGTCTGGTGCACCTGGAGGAGTTAAAGCCTCCCAAGGTTATACTTTTGCCCACTTCTGTTGTAAATCACAAGATAGAAATCTATTTCAAAGGCAGCTTTGGTAAAGAGAACATACTATGTGTAGTGTTTTTGTTTTTGAAAAATAAAAGTGTGCTGTATCTATTGTCACTTGTGCCAGTATTGGGGAGCATGAGAGAGCAAGTATTTCTCAACACTATTTATCATGATTTTTTTTGCTGGTGGGCACAGACACAGTTATCCTAAAGTAGTTGTTGTTGTTGTTGTTGTTCTTCTTCTTCTTCTTCTTCTTCTTCTTCTTCTTCTTCTTCTTCTTCTGCCTTTGCATGAACTCCATTGTGGTGAATATGACAACCTTAGCCAGGCTAGTTGTCAACTTTTGTAGTGAAACTTAGGCAGATACACAGATGTCCCTTCAACCTTGATTTGTTTAATTTTGGGCAAAGAACAAAAAATAGATTATGGGAATGAGTACCTTCTGATTAAAAGATGTGCAGGACTGCCAGTTGAGACTGAGGGAAGTCTCACTGCTTTCTTTGGTTTTATTGAGTTCAGTTCATTGGGACAATCACTGTGCCACCTCTTCTCTACCTTTTGCTAAGGGGCTGATTCTTCCATCCTGGGAGCTTGTGGAAAAATGCTGGCCAGAGATGGCTGGAATCACGCCATGAGGAGCAGGGAGATGAAGGAATGAAGATGACCAAATGCAATGATATTCCTAGACTGTGTTTCAGTTCAGAACACTTAAGGAAGGTGTGGGTTGGAACTGGTGTTTGCTAGAAGTGTGCAGAATTTGTACTCCCTTATTGCTTCCCATTCTAAGGTTTCTTCTGGTCCTGGAATGTCACTGGCTTCTAACTTATTTGAAGGTTGAAGAGGCAGTGTAGCTGTTTTAATCTGATGGAGCAAAAAAACAGCAAGAAGTCTTGTGTCATCTTAAAGACTAATAAGTTTCATTTGGCTTAAGCTTTTGTGGATTTCCAGTCTATCTAGCATCTGATGAGATGGGCTTCAGTCCATGAAATTTTTACCAAAGAAAACCTGTTAGTTTTTAAGGTGCACCAAACTTTTTCAAATGTTATGGAGCAATCAGGCAGGTGAGGAACATTTTAAAGGAGCCCTGAAATTTTTAGCATCTTAATACAGTTGAGAGCTTATCTATGGTATAATTACAATCTTGTGCACCTCATGATCCTCTGTCTACATAACTGAAAAGATATAACCACTGTAATGTTCCTGTTTTGCTGTACTCTCTGCAGCTGTTTTAAAAACAAAAGCAAATCCTCTAAACTATATTTAGTTGGTTGACTTGTCTTCTTTTGAAATTGAATTTGATACAAGACAAATGTTTCAGGTTCTCCTCTTATCTGATCCAAAACATTTTGCATGTTACATGAATACTAAATGTCTACAGAAACAGGCATGCGAGAACATTTTCCTTTTACATGGCCAAGACAACAAAAATGTAGAATGTGAATTCAGTGCCAGTTATTCCTTTTTCCCACCATATAATTCATACTTTATTAAAGGAGAAGATGGGTCATATGTATATTTATTTTTTTTCTAAAAGGAAAATATTCAGTTAATGGTGGATATGAACTGGAATATTATAGAGCTCTTCGGAGAGTAACAACACATCTAATTACTTTAGCTAAATTTATTTAATAGTAATACTTATAATTTATATATTATTTAAAAGTCTTTGAAGAATAGCTAATGTTTACAACAGCCCTGTAATACAGATTGGTATTAATATGGTATTGTAATTTGGTTAAGGCAGGGGAAGAGTTAAAACTGAAGGAAAAGTTGATTTAACTTAGAAGTACAAGCAGATACATGGAAGATGTGACAATTTAATAATAATAATAATAATAATAATAATAATAAAATTTATTTTTATGCTGCCCCCCTGTTAAAAACAATCGGGGCGGCTTACAAAACTTAAAATACCAATACAGATTAAAATCCCTAAACACCACCCACCCCCACCCTCCCCCATAAAAAGACATTAAACCAAAATACATTAAAACAACTGATCTAAAATCACATTAAAATAATAAATAATAAATAACCAGCAGACTAAAAAGGGCCAGGAGGTCCTGAGGCTGGGAACTAATTAGGAAAGGCCTGCCGAAAGAGATCCATCTTTAGTGCTTTTTTAAAGCTACTCAGGCTCGTCAGCTGACGGATCTCGTTTGGCAGGCCATTCCACAATTTGGGGGCGATTACCGAAAAGGCCCTATGGGAGGTTGCAGACAGCCTAGATTGTTGTGGCTGAAGCAAATTCCTCCTAGAGGACTGGAGTGTGCGGGGAGGATTGTATGGGAGGAGGCGGTTCTGAAGATAAGGTGGACCCAAGCCATTTAGGGCTTTAAAGGTAATAACCAACACCTTATACTGGGCCCAGAAACTGATAGGCAGCCAGTGGAGAGATTTTAATACTGGAGTTATATGGTCTCTCCGAGATGTTCCTGAGACCACTCTGGCTACATATTTTGTACCAACTGAAGTTTCCGGACCAAGCATGAGTGTAGCCCCATGTAGAGCACATTGCAGAAATCTAGATGAGAGGTTACCAGTGTGTGCACCACAGTCTCGAGGTCCCTTACTTCCAGGAAGGAGCGCAGCTGGTGTATCAGCGGAAGCTGATAACAGGCGCTCCTGATCATCGCATTCACCTGACTAGTCATCTGAGGCGATGAATCAAGGAGCACCCCTAGACTGCGAACACAGTCCTTAATTTGTACTGGGGACTTGAGACTTTCATTTGAACTGATATATAGAATACCAATCTCACTGCATATTGATTATCTATTTGTTTATTTTTAAGACTTTGAGGGGTAGGTGGTAGCAGGAGGGGCTTTATTTATTTATTTATAGCTCTCCCAAATGGATTGAAAGCAACTTACAGTATAAATAAAACAGAACATAAAAACCATATGCAGTATAAAAGTTTAAAAGCATTAAATAGTATAGATCATCCCCCATATCTGCAGAACCAATATCTGTGATTTCAACTATCTGTGGCTGAAAAAAATAGGGGCACATACCATAGAGCCATGCTGAAAAATGCCTAGAGAGGTTTCCTCTCTAGATATCATTAGGTCATCCAACACAATTCTATGGTATGTTTGTACCAGAAGGCCTTTATTTTAATAGGATTCGCTGTTATCTATGGTTTCATTTGTAAAAAGTAAGTCTGGGAATGTATCCCCTGCAGATGGGGGAGGCGATCTGTACATTCACTTAAAACATTGGTTTTAAAACATTAAAAATTAAAATAATTAAAGCACTTAAAATAAACATTGGAAATTAAAACAGCACACCCAGTTGCGTATTACTCCACCATAATCAGTCAAGGCTGAAGGCCTGTTTAAGCAAGGTCTTTGCCTTCCAGGACAAGATAGCAGAGAGGGAAAGACTTAACCTCCCTCAAGAGGTTGGAGGGATGACAGTCTTTCTGGTAGTATTCGTCCATTTTAGATATTGTGGTTTAAACTCTATACTAGTGCCACTCGAAGTGGTGGTCCCTGAAACAATGCTGGTCCCCCAAGCTATTTATTTATTTATTATTAGTCATTTATACCCCGCTCTTCAGCCACAAGGCTATCAGAGCGGCTTACAAATTGTTTTTTTTAATCAATAACAATTTACACATCTACACTGCATTAAGCAGTTTCCAATGTGTGTTAGCTAATTGTTGGTCTCTGGTGAGTTTCAAGGAAAATCAAAACAGTTGGAACCAATGGGCACGAATATCATAGTGGTCCCTGTTACATTGAGAGAATATACTTGCCCATCCCTAATATCCTGAGAAGCTATAACATCAGTTACATGGAGAGTTACCTTACTGTATCTGAGCTTCTCTAAAATTGTTTTAAAGAAGAAACTCCTTTCATAGTGACTTTTAAAACATGCAGGTGAGAGCAAGAGTTTGAAAAGCTGTTTGTGATATGGTTTGTAAGAGCCTGATTTTTTAAAAAAAGACAACCAGAAAGCTCACAGGCATGTGCAAATCCTGAGACTTAAAGTGGCTCTTCTGAATTCAGTCTTCGGTGTGAAGGGATTTTAAAGGTGATAAAACTACTGAAAGGCTAGAGACTTGTTTGAGGTATTTTTTGAAGGAATGCTCCCCCATCCTTGTAAGTTACTTAGCCTGTCTTTTTCAGCAGGAATAATTACAATGTCATTGAAATCCAGCTGTCATTCTGGAGGAGAAGATGCTTGGAGTTCTCCTTGCTACGTAAATGAACTCTTGAATAGAAATGATGTCCACTGTTCCTCAGGGCAACTACTAGTTTATAGGTGGTGGGAATTTTTTTTTTTAAGAACATGTGAAGGTCTCTTGGATGAACTTGTCATGTGGTTCAGTTGCTCTATAAAACATTTTGATGTTAGCCTTCAGTGTTTCTGATAGAATCAGTTGGATCTAGAGTCGATTCAGATGGTCTGATTGATAAAATCCCATGGTGACAATTGTGTTGTGGGAGCTGAAGATGTGAGCTATTTATTTATTTGAATATTTATATCCCTCCCTATAGCAAAAGATCTCAGGGCAGCTTACAGTAAAATCCATTTAAAAACATAAATAATAACAATAATTTTAAAAGACTAAAAATATATTAAACTTATTTAAATAAATGATTTATCAATTTAAAACCAGACAATTTAAACCCAGTTTAAAATAGTACAACCATAGCACATTCACAGCCTGGATAAAATCATTATGCCAAAGGCTTTAATAAAAAGCCAAGTTATGTGAATTTGTTCTAAAATAATACCAACATTATTCACAATCAGACCTCCAGGGGGAGGGCATTCCTCAACTGGGGTGCCACCACAGTGGCACTCCCACAAGGTATTGCCTCTACTGGTGGGACACGTATGTAGGTCTTGTCTATACAAGCGGAAAAAATATGAACACTATCAGAAAGGTAGGTGGTTGCAATGATGCAAACTGCCTACACAGCCAAAAGCCCCCCCCCCCAAAAAACTCTGCATGACCCCCTAGACAGCTGGCCACTGTGAGTGATTTACTTGCAATTTTAAATTTGCCACCACCATTAAACAACAACAACAAACCAGTTTCCCAGGGTGTGCACTAGCAATACTTCGTATTTACAAATAAAGAAATAAAAAAAAGTATAAAATCGCCATTTGATTGACTTACCGGACCCTCGCTTAGCTGAAAATCCAACATGGCAGCTGCAGCTACTTTCCGTCTTTTCGAGCCCCGCCCCCATCCTTATCCAGCCAATCAGATTGCACTGCCTGTTCGTATTTGTGCGAATGTGAGTGTTCAAATGATCGCACATTCACATGTTATATGGAGCTTTTTTAAAAAAAATCCGTATGAAGCCCTGGCACACACTAACTTTGCAGTGGATTTTGCTGCCCCCCTTTCTGAATTACATGTATTTGTGTGAATGGCCATTTTAACAGACCACCGTACATTCACATAGTATCATTTTGTCTGTATAGACAAGACCGTAGAGAGAGCTTTAAGGCATTATGTGGAAAAAGCCACAAAAGAATTAAGCTGCTCTGATGAGTAATTTAATCACCTGAATCTGCCTCTAGAGTAGGAGTGATAAACCTGGGACCTTCTAGCTGTTGTTGAACTCCAGCTCCCACCAGGTCTAGTTGGAATGTCCAGTAGTCAAGGATCTTTGAGGGAGAGGAATGCAGATACTTTTTAAAAAGGTACTGATCTCTGATTTATAAAACAAAAGACAAAATCAGCATGTCTGTGGCAGCCATGACTCATTGGGACAATGTGGCAGATGCCTCAACATTTGACAGAGTGTTTTTAGTTGTTGTCCAGGTTGTAGAACTGAGTTTCAACATTAATTTCTGAATGAGGGGCTAGAAGCAAACAAGGAGGGCCCATTTTAGTTAGTATAGATATAAAAAGATAAAGGTAGCCTTGCTGGCCAATGAATAAAAGTGTTTATATAGTAGGGTAATGTATTCATTAGGACCAATCACTTCATCTAATGGATAGAAATATAGTGCAACAAGATTAAGGCTGGGACTGCATATTTTATTCAATACAGGAGCTGAAATGGAAGCCACACATTTAGTTTTTTCTCCTTCTCCATAAGTTCTAGAAGAACTTACCACTGATTGACCTGATACTCTGATTTTGGATCTTTCTTTGTCTAATAATGATCTAGGCAAAACTCCCAGTACTATGACACTTGAACATTGTAACTGGCCCTAGTCATTAGGGAAGCTGACAGATAATTGAATGCATGGTTGTAACTTCTGACAAAAACATAACACAAGGGAGCCCTGGTGATGTAGTGGTTAAATGCCAATACTGCAAGCCACAACATTGCAAGTTCGATCACAAGGGCTCCAAGGTTTACTCGGCCTTCCATCCTTTCGTAGGCCGGTAAAATGAATACCTGGCTTGTGGAGGCAATTAGCTAAAACACATTGGAAACTGCTTAGTGCCTAGCGCAATTTAAAGCAGTGTAGATGTGTAAAGTGCTATTGCCTAACAATTTGTAAGCTACTCTGAGAGCCTTTGTGGCTTAAGAACGGTGTATAACTAACTAACTAAATACATTTTTAAAACTTTTAGTACCTGTAGGACTACCCTGCAGGTGACATTGATTTCTGCCTCTTAATGATATGATTTTGTTTTGTTAATGCTGATTTGGTAACCCTTAACAAGTCAAAATACTTGTTAACACCATTGTTAAGAGTGGGTATAAAAATAAGATGTGCTACAAATTGTTTTGACACAAAAAAGCAAGCCTCTACCAGCTTTATATTGGAGATGGTATGGGACCATGGTTAATACACTTTTGATAATTTAATGTATTTTTCTGGGCAGTAGGGTCCATGCTGCTAGAAACACAAATGGTATTTTATTCTATAATTATTTACATAATTAATATCCTGCACCATCAGAATATATTGAATAAATTAAATGTGTTTTCCTGGGTAGTAGGCTTCGTGATACTACATAAACAAATATTATTTTATTTTATAATTATGTACATAATTTATATCCTGCAACATCAGAATAAATTTACCATCCAGGTCAGCTAACAAAGTAGTACATTTCAATAATGAAACAATAAAAGTCAAAACTAATAAAACAAGACATACCAACACAGCAAGGTAAGTGACTAGCACTCAGTTTAAAAGGCTATTAAAGCCACTGTTCAGTTTTTAAAAATTAGTAATTTTTAAACGGCTGGGAATCAGAAAGGTTTTTATTTGCCAGCTAATGGTAATTTTCCCTTCCTACCTGTTCTTTGTATGGAAATTTTGCCTTTCAGAATAAACTTATTCTATTCTGTTTCTTAATTTAGTACTCTGTCTGAGCAATGTACAAAGTACACATTTTGACCAGATTTATTAGTTATGGTAGTTGAGGTCAGATTCACTCACCCGGAAAAAATAAACAAACTATCCTTAATGGGTAAATAGAAAATGATGTTAGAGGAAAAACTCACTCCATAGTTTGTAATTTCTTTTAAATGAACGTAAGTGATCAAAGTGTTTTACAGTTCCCATATTTACATTGAACATGACAAATGTGTTAATTAATTTACATTGTGAGCTGGAGGGAATTGTCTCTACATGCAGGTGTAGTCTGGAATTTACAAGGAAAGAGAGCTTAGAAATAAGCTATTACAAATAATGATTTTACCTGTATTGTGTTTCTTTTTGGGAAATGATTACTTCTTTCGCTACTTTTACAAAGCAGGTAGATGACTGTCAATGCTGTTAATTTTTCTAGTGTAATGAAGAAAGTTTACTGCTTACTTTTAAAATGTTAATTTTGGGGGGCTTGCTTTAGAGGGGTTTATTGGACATGTTTGTATTTTTAAGTGTATTTCAAAAAACACAATTAATTACTATAAACATAAAGTGCCAGCAGTTACAAGATTGTAAGTACAAGATGCCATTAATGACCAAACATGACACCCCCCCAACTCTGTAGGGTCTTCTCAGTTGTGTGTTCTCAATGTGTGCCAGGACTGGGAGAGCACTGTAGATGTCATTCCCTAGCACTCCAATCTACAGAGCCTCAGAAACACTTTGGTTGGGGTGCTACCAGGATGAAAAGGTGAGCGGTTTGCAGAGTGGCAACATCAGATGTAACTGTGATGAAAGAGCTACAACCCTAAGGATTGTCTAGATGAGAAAATATAATGCTGATTACTGCACATTAACACAAAATTGCAGCAGTGTTCATTTGTCTCCATGGTCTTTTGGTAAAATTGCTGGTATGCGAAGCTATCCATGTTTGAAGTTAACACACAGCCATACCTGCGAATCAACATGTTGGCAGAGAGTGAATAACTTGTGTTATTATTCTCAACAAGTTGTTGCTGCTGCACAGTAGTTTTTTAACCACAAATCAAAGTTGTGGAAATGCAACCTTCTACTTTAAAAGCTGCTTGATCACCTCAGCACAGCAAAAAAGCACATGATCAGCAATGCAAAACTCCAAAATGACACTTCCAGCCACTTCATTGCCAGCAAGCCCATCCCTGCCTCACATGTCCGACCAGTCAGCTTTCCACTTCAGTCCTCGCCGTGAATGTGCTGCAATGCAAATCAGTTGTCCAAATGAGCGGTAATGCTCATTTATATACATAATTTAAAAAACCTCAGGAAGAGCCACAAAGGCTCGCCCCACTGCATTTTTTGTCCCCCTCCTTCCAAATACGGCAAGTCACTATAGGATCTCATTGGGACAAAAGGTATTTCCTGCAGATTCTATTAGGATTATTTTCACCGGCTAGACAATCCCCTAGTTATGTCTGACGATGTAGGATCTTGACTAAAGTTTATAGTAATGAGCAGTGTAACAATTCACTCTTTGTAATGAGTAACAGCAGCAGCTAACTTTAAAAAAAACAGTGAGTGATGAATTGACTTTTAAATAGTAACATTCCAAGCTTTGTCCAATGGGCTTGGAGATTAGATATATTTAGGTCCTGTCTATATGGGGGGGGGGGGAATACGAACAGGTCCAGAAAAGCAGACATTTGCAATGTTGCGACCTGTCTTCATGGCCATAAGAACCCTCCCTAAATGCCGCATGACCCCCTAGCCAATATGGCAGCTGCAAGTGATTTACTCATTATTTTAAGTTGCCGCTGCCAATTTAAAAAAAAAAAACAGTTTCCCATGGTGCCCACATGCGATGTCTCATACTTTAAAAAAAGAAAAAAGGGAGAGTATAAGGTCGCCGTTTGATCAACTTAGCGGACACTCATTTCGCTGAAAATTCAACATGGCAGCAGCAGATGCTTTTCCTGTTTGCTAGCCCTGCTCCCACGCTAGTTCAGCCAATCAGATTGTGCTGCCTCTTCGTATCTATGCTAATGCAAGTGTTCAAACAATTGCACATTCGCATGTTGCATGGAACTTTTTAAAAAATCAGGATGAAGCCCCAGATGCTATGCACATGGACTGCAGTGGATTTGGCTGCCCCATTCTGAATGACACATATTTGTGCACATGTCCACATGAATGGATCACTGTATGTTCACATCCCGTTCATATTATTTTCATCATTTAGTCAAACCCTGAGATTTGCTGTGCTAATAGCATTGAACATTGATTTTTTTGATGGCTGGATGACTTGATAGGAGCCACCCTATTAGGATGTCCCAAAATTTAGTGGTAGTGCCTGCAGCTACAATATGTTACAAACAGTTTAAATAATTTTAATGTTACTCAGCACCTGTTTGATTATAATGTAAGCACACATTAAGAAGGAGCTTTTTGGCTACTTTGCTTGTTGTTGCTTTTAAATCCTGATGGTCTACCATCTGTCTCTGATGCTATAAAAATGTTTTTATAGAGGTGCATGTGCAGTATGTGTGTTTTATAGATATGTCTGATGGGTGGTGGTGGAAACTGTTCTACCTAGCTGCAAAAATTACGTCTGATAGGTGCTTTACTAACATGTTAAAGTACTATTTATAAATAGACTGTCAGGAGTTAGGAAGAGATACTAACAGAAAAGCAGTAGTCAAGTGGATCATGCCACATAGATTTTAAAGTCCATTTATCCTATCTGTAGATAAATAATTATTGGAAATGTCACTTGTGATTATTAAAAACAGGCAATTGAAATGTTTTTGCTGTGTGTTCCTTTTACAAATCAGTTCTGTTGTAAGTCAATATATTCAGTTTCTGCAATTGAAAGCAGAGTTGTAATGAAAATGGGGAAAAGGAAAGGAAAGTGATAGATTAAGGGGTTGTGTAAATGGTGAAAATACTTCTCATAGAATTCGAGGAGAATATGAATTGGCTAAATGGCATCCCACATCAATCTGCAGTATTTGGAAGGAAGGGGGCCAGATCCACCAAAAACTCCATAGGAATAGCCTTAGTGGCTATTCCCGAAGTTTTTAAAAAGCTGTGTTTTTTGCATTCTGATTTCTGACTTGCATTCATTTGCATTCCCTATAAGAGCAGAAGTGAAAAGCTGATTGGTCAGACATGGGCAGAGGGAAGAGATTGCTAACACAGGAAACGCTTGGAACTGCCATATTGGATTTTAACCTTAGCGATTGTGTGCTGAGGTGATGAAACTGTTTTTCTTTTCTTTTTTTATTTATTTAGGTGGAATGTCACAGTTTTGCAACTTACTGTTTGGTGGTGGCAACTGGTGGGAATAAACCCACAAGTAATTAATTCGCACTCACCTTTTTGATTAGTAGTCATGCTCATTGGGACAGCGAAAGCAGGTAGCTTTGCATGCCTGTGATTTTGCAAAAAAAAAGTTAAGACATATTGAAGCTGCTTTGAATTGGTGTTACTGCACATCTATCCACATTTCCCCCCTCGTATAGACAGGTCCTAAGACATTTGGCTAAAAGACTTAAACAGAAGAAGGTAGAAGCATCAGGGGGTACTTACTGTTATTGTCATTTATTTATACAGCACCATCAGTGTATTTTAAATGAGTTTACAGTTATTAATTTGTATAGTTCCCTGTCCTCAGGCTTACAGGATTACAATCTAAAAAGTCAGGAAACACAAGGAAAAGGGAATGACAGTGGAGGAGGGGACTGAGTCCAGAAAATACTGGCTACTCTTGTTTCCCTCAAAGGTCATGGCAGTGGCAATTGGAAACAAGGGACACCTCTCGCCAGCTGTTTGAAAATATGTTAATTTATGTTAATAAGAAAGCTTTGAGGGAGGTTGGTATTGTTTTGCTACCTATTTGGCTGTCCCTACCAAAATTGTCAGAATATATCTTCTGGTATAAATGAGGAACTGGAACTGCTTAGTCAAGGAGCCATAAGGACTGGTTGTCCCTTCAGGTAGTATTAAAAAGTTGGTGTGATATGTAACAAAATGGTCGATAGTCTTGTGCAGCTCCCAGCCCTGTATGGGTTATCACCTTATTTTCAATATGTCTGAATTGGCCAATAGTTAGAACAAGTGGAGCTTCCATAAATCATTTCCTTGGATGCAGGAATAGAGGGTATGCTTATAAAGTTTAGAGATGACACCAAATTAGGAGGGGTAGCTAATACCCCAGAGGACAGGATCAGAATCCAAATGACCTTAACAGATTAGAAACCTGGGCCAATATTAACAAAATGAATTTCATCAGAGAGAAATGTAGGATACTACACTTGGGCAGTAAAAATGACATGCACAGATATAGGATGGGTGACACATGGCTTGAGGGCAGTCCATGCGAAAAGGATCTAGGAGTCTTAGTGGACCACAAGCTGAACAGTAGTGTGATGCAGCAGCTAAAAAAGCCAATGTGATTCTAGGTTGCATTAATAGGATTATAGTGTCTAGATCAAAGGAAGTAATAGTGTTACTGTATTCTGCTTTGGTCAGATCTCACCTGGAATACTGTGTCCATTTCTGGGCACCACAATTCAGGAAGGATATAGAGAATCTGGAACGTGTCCAGAGGAGGGCGACCAGGATGATGGGAGGTCTGGAAAACATGCCCTATGAGGAGCAGCTTAGGAAGCTGGGCATGTTTAGTCTGGATAAGATAAGGTTGAGAGGTGACATGATAGCCATGTTTAAATATTTGAAGGGATGTAATACTGAGGATGGAGTGGGCTTGTTTTCTGCTGCTCCAGAGGGTTGGCGGACACGGAGCAATGGGTTCAAACTACAGGAAAAGAGATTCCACCTAAACATTAGGAAGAACTTCCCGACAGTAAGAGCTGTTTGGAAGTGAAATACACTGCCTCATAGTGTGGTGGAGTCTCCTTCTTTGGAGGTTTTTAAATAGAGGCTGGATGGCCATCTGTCGGGAATGATTTGATTGTGTATTCCTGCATGGCAGGGGGTTGGACTGGATGGCCCTTGAGGTCTCTTCTAACTCTATGATTCTATGTGGTCAAGTTAACCAAAACAGAATTGCTCCTGTTCAGGGCTCAGGGCTCTTTTCCAAGACAGAATAGAAACCCATGGATGCTTTCTTCAATGTTACTTTACTGTTCATCCCATTTTCTATTCATCCACCCTAGTTGACCTCATGCAAAGCAGGCAGCTTACTTAGCTGAAGCTGTTGCTAGTCGGTGCAGGTTCCTAGTGAACATGTGCCATGGCAAATTTTATGACCAACCATAAGCTAATAGACTCAAAAACTGTAACCAGGAGCGTGATGGTGCACTATGCTAACATTAAAAGAACCTGTTGTTATTATGGGGGGAAAGGCCACTAGGCCAGTTTCTCTGATACCTGTGGTCCTCTCACACTATATGGTTATAGCACTTTGACTCTGGCTTTGTCATTTGAGGGAGGGGCCTATAGGATCCTCAGCCAGCAAGCTTCTCTGGGGTTCTCACCAAACTGTCAAACCCAGGATTCCACAGGATGGAACCATAGTGGTTAAAGTGGAATCATAGTGCTATAACTGAGTAGTGTGAGAGAGTCCCTAGTTTTTGGGTGGGTCATGAGACAGGTGTTCTGGGAAGGCTGCCATGGAATATTGCTTTGTTTGCTTCCCTTGTAGACACTGCCCTTTTCCTCTCCTGCCACCAGTGTGCCACTCTGTATGCTGGCATAAGTAGACCACCAACAGGATCCTGGCCTTCATTTTTAATTTAAAAAACTCTAGAGACATTCACAGCAAAGTGTATAGTATACATTCGTCTTGACATCCCTCTCCAAAGAATAGGTTTTTAAAATCATGCAGTACAGATTGAGAAATTGGCCAACAATGTACTCTTTCCACAAAATCTGCAGGGGGAGAAAAATACAAAAATAGTATCAAACTGCTGGAGTGACTTCTCAAACCTTAAATACTATTAAAGAAGGCCATTTCTAATACTTTTTTGGCTGAAAAATCAGCATAGAACATCCACACATCTACTTGTTGCGTTGCCAAGTGTTAAAATAACCAATGTAGCATTTTCTATTTGTAACACCTGCTGTTCCCCTCCTAGAGATGTGATGACTTGTGTGGGGAGAATTTGAGGGGGGGGGGAAACCCACATTTTCCCTGAGGTATTTGGTTCTTTTGGGGTGGGGGAAGTTATGGGATATTTTCTTATAGAACAATGAATGAAATATTTAGGAGAAGCTGTTAATGTATTTACTTCCCCATAATTATCTCTGAAAAGAAAATAATATTCCAAGCTCCTTAACTAGAGAGTTCAAATGGGTCAACAGTGGAGTAATCTCTTTGAGACATGCAAATGGTTAATCTGTCTCAAACTCTAAAGTGGAGGTGTTATCTGCTGCTTCTATACTTGTCAAAACTTTTTTTGCAACTGAAATTCTTTGATTAATCAATTTGGCCACCAGTCCCAATTCTGCCCTGAGGCCTGTGGCTGATTGCTTTAAACAGAGGATCTTTTCAAGAATTTTAGAGATTGACTTGTCAGAAGGCAATGTTTAGTAAGGAGCCAATTTTAGATAGGGAGTGGAACATTCTCTGGCAGCTCCCCATTTATTTATTTATTTATTTATAACCCGATCTTCAGCCACAGGGCTATCAGAGCAGCTTACAAATTATTTTAAGCAATAGCAATTTACACATCTACACTGCATTAAGCAGTTTCCAATGTGTGTTAGCTAATTGCCCCCACAAGCCAGGTACTCATTTTACTGACCTACGAAAGGATGGAAGGCTGAGTGAACCTTGGAGCCCTCTGGAATCGAACTTGCAATGTGGTGACTTGCAGTACTGGCATTTAACCACTCCGCCACCAGGGCTCCTTCTGTAAGTATACATCCCAGTCAGGATGATATGAATCTGTTCTGGCTTTCAAACTTGGGTTACCATTGTCCAAGTTATCCAGGTTATCCAAATTAAACAAGTCATATGGTGCAATATGGACTGGGTCATCTAAATTTATCTCAGGTTGGGGCAACAGTTTCTCTATCAGAGATGTATCCTGAACAGCTCCATTAGTAGCTGTTGTAACAGGAGAGTTTATAAAGTTATCCATGTGGAGTTGTTTATATCTTGGGGGCAACACCTGTTCAATCTCAACTTGCTTTAATCTGCAATGGGCTTGAGTCATAACCATCCCTCTGAATCAAACATCAGGAAAAAAAATCTTAGCAAATAGCTGATAGCTATTTTTTTTTTTTTTTGTCTTCTACCACTTGGGGATTAAATGTTTTGCCAGATATGGACCTTTTCTTTAAATTGGTATGTTCGGTCACATGTCTTTGGCTACAAAATTTTAACCACGGGTATGTACAAAAATAAAGGATGAGCTGAGTGCAAGAGCACAAACAGTAACAAACAGTGGCAAAATGGAGGAAAGTAGCAAAATGTTAAAAACTGAATTAGCACTCAGTGAGGGGGGAAATGCCATAATTAAAACAAACCAAGTGTTTAAGAGACGAACCTAAATGAAACAAACAGCAGAGCCATCTCTGCCAAAAATCCTTCCCAACAGAGTAACATGAGTCAGTTTTGTTCCTCCCTACCTATTTTATTATCAACAGTATACTTAACAGCCTATCAAACCAGAATCATCATGGGTAGGACAGATGAACCACATCCCATCATTATAACTAGATATCCATGAGAGTGGGTAGAGTAGCAATTTTCTGGGTTTTTTGAAACCATGAAAGAAAATCATGGTTGTTTTTTTCCCCTGTCCCCCATCCTAGGGACTGAATTTTTTGAAAAATTACTGCTTGAAAATCAGTTTGTTACTTCAGGAACAGAAAATGTGTAACATGGTACAGCATACAATTTGTACGCTCATCAATATTAATACCCTCTTTTTGTACACATTTTCTTTGTCACTTGGACCAATTCACATATTTTAAAGCATACAAAAGGAAACAGCAATAAATGTATTTATCTGTGTAGTGCATGTGTTTGTAAATATATGCTTGCATGTACATTTCTAGGTACATAATCCTTTGTGGGTTTCACCCCTGGGAAATGGAGAAGTCAACAGAATACTTGCCAAGAAATTATACCAGTTTTTTGCATATATGGATTACTAAGGCACTTTTGATTATTTTGTTTTGGCTGTGTCATTATTTGTTCACCCACCCCTCACCCTGCATCTTCTCTTAATAACAGAAATAGTTCTCACCAAAGCAGAACATTTATCTTCTTGTTCCTGGAATTCAGAACCAAGTACTTAAGAGTCATAATAGCTGAGATATTAATGTTTGCAATATCAACTTCTGCTTGAAATTCAAAATATTTCGCCAAAGTACCAGAGCAGCAGTTTAGTGGGAAAAGCCAGGAGACTTGAGTAACTTGGTATGGTCAGTTTTAAAGCTTCCCACAATGATATAATTCTTCAGAAGTGGTGTATTTTTCAGGAGCGATGCAATGTTCCAGATCAGTTTGGATTTGTGTTTTGCTGGAATGCTTTCCATATGAACAATCCATATATGCAAATTTATATTTGTCACATAAGTGGAAAAAATAGCTATCAGTTGTAAATTTGGCAGTACAGATTAAGATTGCTGGTAAATCTAATTTTAAAGTCTGTGATTGATTGTGTTCTGTAACATTGTGAGTCAAAGTGCCATTTATAATTGCCTGTCTCCTAGTATCTAAAACTAAGTTATGCATTAGATAAAAATTGTTGCAGCCTAATATCCATGAATCTTGTTGGCTAGTTTTGTGTAGACAGTTTTAAAATGATGCTCAGCAACCTCAGCGCTTCCTGCCAAATAATGTTATTTCTGTAGTAATGCCAGATGCCTGTGGTCTAAAGTTTACAGCCAGATGCTTTCTTGGGACACTCTTTGATAAGGACCATATTTATTTTTCTGTTTTCTCACAAGGTCCCCTTGTTCACTTGTCTACCTGCTAAGTAGCTGACAGATGTAGCCTCAGGTCAAGATTTTGCCCTGAAAGGGATCACTTCGATGTGCTCATGCTGTATTTGTGTCTGTGCTGAGTTATCATTTGTGGTGAGATAGTGTTTAGGTGAATTTCTGCCCATGACAATAAGTATGTTCCAACTTGTGTCTGAATGGAGATGGTAGTTGTGGTAGGGAGACCTTACAGACTTGCTCAAGGTGATGTGAACAAATGCACTAGCTGTGTGAGAGTCAGCTTCATAAGCCATGATTAATTCATCTTGTTTTTAAACTGACAGTAATGGAAAACCACAATCGCCAGCACCAAAAAAGTTTAAAAGAAATAAATGTAGCTGAAAACGTCCTTCAAGGCCATGGAGGAAGAAGGAGAGAGAGATGAGTGCCCTGAGCACATGAGAAACATCACATCCAAACATGGCCAGGCAGTCGGACAGCTTTTCTCTAAGGTTGCGTTTCAATGCAAAAGCAAAAATCTGATGGCTATGTTACACAAAGCCTTATCCTCTCCATCTTTTTAACATCACAGCTTCTCGTTAATATGCACTTTACATATCAAAGGGGGTAGGAATAGACCGAGACACCTATTGTCCAAGCTAGCTAACCAATGTATCCAAAATAAAGCCAGGTAACAGAAAAGTTGGGATGTAATTTGTCACTAATGTTCTCGAAGGAAGCAGCAAATAATTTTAGTAACTTTCTTTCTACTACAAGAAAGACTTTGAAAACTACTGTATATTCCTGCATATAAGACTGCTTTTTAACACTTGAAAATCTCCTCAAAAGTGGGGGGTCGTCTTATATGCCCAGCAGATCTTTTCCTGTGCTGTGAGAATGACTGCCTTGTGTTTGAAGTGTAAATTGCCTGGGCAGTTTCCCCAGCAGATCCTTCCCCCTGCTGTGAGAATGACTGCTTTGCCTTTGAAGTGTTAAACTGCCCTCCATTTAGGGATTGTATTTGGTAAACTTGCCAGGAAGATTTACATTTGCATAGTTTGGGGGATTTCCTCTCCAGGAGTTTGCAAGTCTGCCAGTGTGGCTCTAAAATCATTAATGTGCTCATTCAAAAGTTTTGGATTTGATAGCTTCTTATTAACCAACTTCATTATTAATGAAATCTTACTTTCCAAAGATTGAACACCACAGAGATTTTTCAAAGTATCCCATGCTTTTTTAGCTGTTCTCAGTCCTTTAATTTCACAGACTATTCCTTCATCTACAGCCACTGAGCTGGCTGGCTGGTGGGGGGCTGGCTGGATGCGGGTGGGGGGGGCAAAGTCTATATTTTAACTTAAAAATTGGGGGGGTCATCTTATGCGCCCAATCGTCTTATACACCGGAATATACGGTATTCAGTTTTTGAAGCCTATTTGGAATTAGGGACTTATTCTGCACAAAATTCACAAGTGGTTGTTTAGTACAGGAAACAGCAGCAGCATTTGCTGAACAGGAAACTTTTTTTTTTCCTGCACTGTGTAGCAAATAACATTTCTGCATGGAAATATTATCCTCTGCACAGAAAAAGCTGTTTCCTGCACAGAAAAAGCTGTTCTCAGAGCAAATCAACCATGGGCAAATTTTACATGGAATGTCAAAAATGAAAGTGCTAAGGCACTTATTGTTGAACATTAAGAAAACAAAAATAATAACCACAGAGGATTTACATAAATTCAATCTAGATGACAAGGAAATTGAAATAGTTAAAGATTTCCCATATCTTAGATCAATTATTGATCAGAACAGAGATTGCAGTCAAAAAATAAGAAAACTAGCTGTGGGCAGCTATGAAAGAACTAGACAAGATCCTGTAGTGCAAAGATATAAAACTGGACACTAAAGTTGGGATTGTTCAAGCCATCGCATTTCCCATCACCATATACACATATGAAAGTTGGACAGAGAATAAAGCTGACAGAAAATAATATTTCTATGTGGAAATATTATTTTCTGTGCAAAAAAAAAAGCTGTTTCTTGCACAGAAAATGCTGCAATTGTTGCTGTTGTTCTTAAATGAATGTTGTTCTTAAGCTCCATGAATGAGACATCTCCAAGACTCCCTGTCTTCAACCTCTCTGCTCAAGTCCTACATGCTTAGTGTAGTTGCCTCCTTGATTGAGTCTATCCATCTGGTTTGTGGTCTTCCTTTCTACTATCTTCCACATTCCCTAGCATTAGTGTCTTTTCTAGTGAGTCACATCTTCTCATGATGTGACTGAAGTATGGCAGTCATTTTGGCTTCATGGGATAGTTCAGACTTGATCTGTTATAGGACCCATTTGTTTGGCTTTTTGGCAGTCCATAGTATCCATAGAACTCTTCACCAGCACCATATCTCAAATTAGTTTGTTTTCTTTCTGTGCAAGAAAACTCTGCAGAGAAAATAGTGGTTTTTGTACAAAACAAGGGTATGTGAATTTTGCACAGAATAATTCCTGAACTGCAAGAAATCTCAGCAGTCCAGGATTCATCTTGTCAGGATCTCATGATACTTGTAAAACATGTTTTTCAATAATTTTCTGAATTCTTAATTTGTCCCAAAAGAATAACTTTTGGGACAAAGAAAGCTTGCGTTAGAAGGCCAAGTCTATTTTTTTTGTCTTCTTAATGCTGACATTGTTTTTTTTTAAATTAAAAACAATCATTAAAATAACATAACTTAACTCAACATAACATAACTTACATTCCTTAAAATAATATAACTTAAAATTATATAACATACATAACATAACATTTTCCAAAAAAAGACCAATATAATACACACCAAAATCTTTCATGCTTTCATACATCCAGATACCTGTAAATTATATTTATTTTTCTCATTATTCTAAAATATCTTCTTTCTCACTTTCTCACCTTCATACATCTTCATACCTTCTTCCTCACATGTTGACTTCCTTTCTTTCATTATTCAGAGGAAAAATCGGGATTAGGTGAAGAAGAAAAAAATAGTGAAATAGATTCAAGACAAGAAGAAGGAGTAAATTCTCAGATAGAAGGTGAAGAAGAAGAGACAGACGAGGTCGAAGAAGAAATAGAAGAAGAAGTAGGAGTGGTAGGAGGAATAGATATATAAATTAAAGCGTAAAGAAAATAAATAAAAAAAACCAACAACAAAAAAGAAATTGTACAGATAATGCTGACATTGTTAAATCCTTAGTGGTTACAAAGTTATGCACTACAAATAAGTTCATGCTTTTGTCAGATACAGGGGGCTGGTGAACAGCACAGAATATTGGACCTTTTAACAAACACTTTTGGCTATGTAAGTAGATGCAAAAATAGATCACTCCTGATTGTTCCTTCTTTGTCAGCTTTGATGCACCTGAAGACTTTTCACAATTTTGGCTCCCTCCTAAGATCGTTTGATTAAAGTATGAGGAATTTTTGTCCTTAATTGGCCCCTTGGCCAATTGTCCAAATCTTGGATGAGGATGAGGATGACAACTATGATGATTTTATTAATTTATGTCCCACCTTTCTCCCACCAGTGGGAATCAAGGTGGTTAAAAACATATTTTAAAACAATACAAGCAAAAAAAGTAAAAATTATAGTATAAATATAAAATGTTAAAAAAGAACTAAACAATTTATGTTAAAAACATTAAAGAGTAAAAATATTAAAATGCATTAAAAACTTTAAAAAGACCCTTCACAATCTTAAGAACTATACCACAGAACCATAAAATTGCAGTCCTTGTCAGTTCATAAAAACCTGGCAGCACAAAAATGTTTTAACATGCTTTTGGAAGGAGAGTAAGGACGAAGACATCTTGGCCTCTCTGCAGAGGGAGTTCTGAAGTCTGGGAACAGCCACGTTGAATGTCCAAAGCTTGCTTCTAAAAGTGTCATGACTTACCACCAAGTGGTTTCGAGGGAAGATGGGAAGAGACATGCACTGGCTCAGCCTGTTCTGAGGAAGAGAATTGGAACCAGGAAGAAGATTGACTGAGTGGGGCCCAAGCTTCATATTTCCCTCTGATGGTTGGCAGCATTGGGTCAGAGCACAAACTGAGCAGGATCCATCTGAAGATACAATAGTTTGCACAAAACCTGCATTCTGATCTAGGGGATAAAAAAGAATGGGGAAACTGAGATTGAGATTAAATCCAGACAAAACGGAGGTGCTCAAGGTAGCGGCCCCGAAACCAGGAGTTGGGTTGCAACCACCAGTCCTGGATGGGGTCACACTCTCCGTTAAGGACTGTGTTCGCAGTCTGGGGGTGCTCCTTGATTCATCGCTTCAGATGACGAGTCAAGTGAATGCGATGGTCAGGAGCGCTTGTTATCAGCTTCGGCTGATACGCCAGCTGTGCCCTTTCCTGGAAGTAAGGGACCTCGAGACTGTGGTGCACACGCTGGTAACCTCTCGTCTAGATTTCTGCAATGCGCTCTACATGGGGCTACCCTCGTGCTTGGTCCGGAAACTTCAGTTGGTACAAAATATGGCAGCCAGAGTGGTCTCAGGAACATCTCGGAGAGACCATATAACTCCAATATTGAAATCTCTCCACTGGCTGCCTATCAGTTTCCAGGCCCAGTATAAGGTGTTGGTTATTACCTTTAAAGCCCTAAATGGCTTGGGTCCAACTTATCTCCGGAACCGCCTCCTCCCATACAATCCTCCCCATGTACTCTGGTCCTCTGGGACGAATCTGCTTCAGCCACAAAAATCTAGGCTGTCTGCAACCTCCCAGAGGGCCTTTTCAGTAATCGCCCCCAAATTGTGGAATGGCCTGCCGAATGAGATCCGTCAGCTGACGAGCTTGAATAGCTTTAAAAAAGCACTAAAGACGGATCTCTTTCGGCAGGCCTTTCCTGATTAGATCCTGGCCTCAGGAACTCAGTCTCCTGGCTTTTTAAAAATTATGTATATATTTGTTTTTAATGTGTTTTTTTAGTTAGAAGGTTTTAATCTTATTGTGTTTAATGTCTTTTTATGGGGGTGGGTGGGATGGTGGTGTTTTTAGTCATTATTATAATGTTTTAATTGTTGGAAGCCGCCCCGATTGTTTTTAGCAGAGGGGCGGGGTATAAATAAATTTTATTATTATTATTATTATTATTATTATTATTAACTTGGCTGCTCACATAAGAGAAGGCTTTCCAGTTCGCTGCATGGTGATATATAGGGACAGAATTAGGTTCTCTTTATGGGCAACAGAAATGACTTTCCTTTGAAGGATACAGAATTGTAGTAAACTAACATCAGTCCATGCCTGTTTAGCATTTCCTTTTGTAATGAAGGATAGGATGTATAAATATATAAATGAATAAATAAATATTTTTTCCACAGTTGCAGTAAATATTTGCCAGCATCTGAAGAACTATGAAGCTAGTTCTTAAACTTACTAAACATTACCTTTGTTTCTGTCATTAAATAGCCCACAATCTGCACAGCAAATGGCATTTGAAACTGAAGGGAGTTTTTTACAAGTCATGGTAAGACATAGAAATCAACCTTCAAAAAAGATAAGAATTTCCACTGGGTTAACACAAACAATAGTAATATATGATAGGGATGACAACATGTGGCCCCCAAGGTGGTGTTGGACTTAAGCTCTCATTAGCTCCCACCATAGACTGTGCTGGTTGGTCCTGACAGCAGTCCAACAAAATCTGAAGAGGCACACATTCCCCTTTTCTGTTTTAAACACTGGGGAGTGGAAATCCCTTCCCTCTCCATCATCATCATCATCATCAACAACATCATCATCCCCACACCTCTCAGAACCTTTGTTAATCATGACTTCCTCTTTAAAAGATCTAGTGTTAAGTGTGTGTGTGTGTGTGTGTTTTGAGCTGCAGTTGAAATCTGTTACCAGGCAAAAAAATATGTAAATATTTTTGGTAATATTTATTTACAACTCAGATATGATCATCTCTAGGACATGATAACACTGTCAGACTAACAGACTATCACTGATATTATGAGAAAATATGTTTAGTTGAAAGTGGCCATTTTCAGAAATATTTGAAATGGGAATTTTTTTCAGTTTTATTTTGCACAAAGCTAAGAAGGGGATGAGTAGAGAAATCAGTGTCTAAAACAGATGGGAAATGTTTGGAACTGCTGGTATTTTGGCCCACGTTTCCACTAGTTCCTTCCAGTATGGCCAAAGGTAAGGGACTGTGGAAGTTGTAGTTCTCCACATCTATTTTAAAATAAGCACATAACTGTGACACAAAAACCATGGAGACACAACAATAGTAGTAAATATATATCCATAAACATATATACATAGCCAGATTATGGAAATAAGTTTTTCATACTGTCTTGTAAAATTTTAAACAATCATTATGCTTGATTTGGGTGATAAAATTCAATAAATAGCTTCTACTTTAAAAATGAACAGATTTTGTATTCTGTCCATCTCACAGTGATGTATAATTACATGAAGAATGTCAAGTTTAACAATTTCTTCAGGCATTTCTCAGATATTTTCAGTAATTAATACTGGTCAGTTGTTTCATTTCAAACAATGCAAGCTACAATGATGGGCATAAGGATGTCATGGTTTCTTTTCTGGTTAGGTCTGTGGGAATGCAGTGTCTTCTTGCAATACATTTCTAGACCCATGTATGAAACTGAAGGATAGCAAAATGCAGACATATATGTAATTTGAATAAAGGGTTTGTTAAAGAATCACCTTTAACAAACTCTTTTTATGCCTGCCCAGCCCCCCTTTCCTTCTCTTCTCCATTTAGAAGTTCTTTAGCAGCATTGGCATTGGGAAGATAGTGAAGGAGGGCTGGAGAAACACCAACTTTCAGTGCTGGTTTGTTGCATCTTGTCTGCAGTAGACAATGCAATAAAGCATGAGCTGGAAAACAATGGAATTCTATTCTAGCTGACCTACTGTAGCTGTGTCTGCCTGCCTAAAACAGACAGAGTAAAATAGCAGTTGCCTCCAGAATCTCCTGCTGAGCATGCATGAACAGTAATATGTGACAAAAGAGGAAAACAGCCAAGCCCGCCTCATCAGCTCCCCCAAGCATGTTAAAAAGCATAAATCTATAAGTTTGGCCACCAAAATGGAAATCATAAGGAAAATAGAGTTTAGTAAAAGGAAAAGAATCATCCCTGAAATGATTTTCAAAGAAATTTTGACTGGACTCTGGAAGATACAAAATGTTTTTGTTTACCTATGCAAGATTTTTCTGCCCTGATTGTTTCATTTCATATATGCATATTGTTAGATTTGAAGAAAAGGTTTGCTAAAGCTTGTTGAACTGGGTGTGGTTTTTTTTTTAATGGTATAGGAACCTATCCCAAATGTTTCCATTTGGGAGTCCTGGTGGCGCAGTGGTTAAATGCCAGTACTGCAAGTCACCACATACTCCAGTACTCAAAAGTACCCGGCTAGTGGGGGCAATTAACAAACACACATTGGAAACTGCTTAACGCAGTGTAGATGTGTAACTTGCTATTGCTTAAATCAATTTGTAAGCCACTTTGATAGCCTTGTGGCTGAAGAGCGGGGTATAAATAACTAAATAAAAAAAATTATTTCTGCCTCTGGTGCCAAATTTTCTATTGAAGAAGTAATGCACAGGAATGCATCTAATTCATTAGCTGAGGTATACCCATATCTGTTTGGACATATAGGAAGACAGTCTCTTCTTGCACTGTGGATCCAGCCCCTTTTATAACATTAAAATTTGAGATGCAAAATGTCGAGAACTATGATTAAAATTCTTATTTCCAGATTCATGAATTATTTTACATCTCCGTCTTGTGGCCAAGCAATTTAACTGAACATTTTCAGTTGGTGGTGTGGTCTCCTTCCTTGGAGGTCTTTAAACAGAGGCTGGATTGCCATCTGTCGGGGATGCTTTGATCAAGATTTCCTGCGTGGCAGGGGGGTTGGACTGGATGGCCCTCGTGGTCTCTTCCAACTCTGCAATTCTATGATTCTATGATTTTGCCAGATAGTAAGACCCATGTTCCTCTCTGATCCATGTAGATGGATGGATGAATGGATGGACACAGAGGCACACTCACAGGCATTGTGAACAAGATGGAAATTCTAAAACAGAGTGTGTGTGTATGTGTGTATTAAAATCCTGATCTCCATATAATCCAACAGTACATATCTGTATACTTGTACTTTACCTATAAAACCTTGGTGTTAAATGAAAATTTGTTTCCAAAATTCCACTTTCTTAGGTTTGCTGGGACCACAGTTTCTTATTTCTAGGTCTATAGCTGGTATATATTTTCCCCACCAATGAAGTCTGAGGGACCTGGATGAGGAAGACCTTTTCAAAGTAATAGTTTTCCAATATGCCTATGAGTTGTAGGAAGACAAGTCTTTTGGAACTTTTACAAAAATGCAATTTTCCTTCGGTTGAAAGGTAGAGCACAGAAAATTGGTCAGACATGATAGGACAACCCTACTGCTGATATACATAGTTACTGGTATATTTTCTCTCTCTCTTTTGTGCTGCCATGTAATATAAATACCAGTCCACTACCCTTTGATTAGGGTAGACATTCCAGGGAAGCGACGTTATACAGTATAAGAATCTTGTTTATATGGATGCTACTGTTTAATGTTACCATTTTCTTGTGTTGGTGTTTGTGGCTCCTATAGAAGGCCCAGTCTAATGAGCTTCTAAAAACTATCAAGAAATTAGACTGAAATTAAATGTAAAAATTTTCTCCCCCACCCTCATTTGCTCATGTACAGTATGTTGAATCTTACAGACTTTTTATTTACTTAGCCTGATTGACAGGATTATAAATGAGAGCTGCGTGTGGAAGCCTCTAATTTTTCATAAGTAAATGAATTAATTTATCATAGCTGCTGTGTGTTATTGCTGTCTCTGTGCCAGACTGGCCAGCTCCTTTTATTTTCCCCATTCTGCCTTCTAAATACTGAATCCATGTCATTGTGTTTGACAGCTTTCCGATTCCCCTGTCACATGCAATTTGGTACTAATCACATTTCCTTTGCTTAGTGTCAATGATACAGACCATGCATAATATTCCTCTACGTCCAGTTACTTATATGCCACACAGCTGAAATGTCTTGGGCATTAATCTGATGGAGCTGCTGCATTGAAATGCAAAATTGATGCTCAAACAGTAAGATAATGTGGTGTGGCAGATGTGCAATAGATAAGTGAGGTTCAACTAGTGATCTTTACCAAGCTCTGCTGCATTTAATTTATCAGTTTTGTGAATACCTCCTTTAAATATGGAAACTGTAATCAGTACTGGTTCATTAACTCTGCATTGTTGATAACAGATACTTTCCTTGTGGTCAAAACATGAAAGAATTAAATTTTATTCTCAGTTTTAGAAGCATATACAATGATTAAAAAACATCATATTGCCCATATTTGCATGTTGGTATCTTGTGAGTGTGCTGACAATGCAGTCTCTCCTCAAAACTAGTTCTTTGTGAATTTATCAACTTAAATAAAAATTAAGTATTGCTCACTGTGTAAACTACTTTGCAGCTCCCTACATATAATGATTGTGATTTTAGGAGATTTGATGTACAGTAATATTAAATGGTCTCTAAATACTGGTACCCTGTGGTTGTTTTAGTACAGTAGATAATGGTGAATGTCCTATATCGGTTACTGGCCCTATAAGTAAAACTTTCATACAGCTTTGGAGAATGTGTTTGATGCATGTTCTCATTCATTTAATACATGTTCTCAAATTGGCTGTGTACATTTTCACTTTTTATTTCTCACTTCAGAAATAGAGATCAGTCTGAAATGTTGTGTGCATTATTGAAATGTGGTTTGCTATATGATCCAGAGGAGATGGTGAAAATATGAACTACTTTCAGTTAAGTTTTTAAAAGATTTCTGCATTGTTTGCATTTTCTTGAAAGTACTGGTATTTTGCTTCTTTTAACAGGATTAGTCCTTGAGTGTTACAGTGGAATTCAGCAAAATGTGCATCTCCTAAAAGCAATTTTGAAGAATTAGAGCTGCTTATGTATAGATTTTCTGTCCAGGTTTTTTTTTTTTTAAATGTGTGTGTTTGTGTTCTTCCTTTCACGTTGCAGAAATCTTATATAAACCACTTTTGTAGAACTCTTGCCTTACTAGCCCCTATGTGGACTCTATTGCATTCTGCTTTTAAGAGCTGAACCACTGTCAGGCATAAGAAACAATGTCCTTTGGAGGACCAAGGGGTTGCTTGCCAAAGGTTACTGCTATGACCCTCCACTGCCACCACTTGTGGAAGTGTGGCATTTGCTATCTGCCAGCACCAGTGGAGTAGATGACTGATGATGAGGGATATTTATCTGGGCATGATATGGGTTAGCATGTTGAGAGAGTTTGGAGGATGTAAATGTTGAATGTGGAAAAGGAACGTAGGGGTGGGAAGCGGGAAGCTGCAGCAGTGGAATGCTCAGACTTGTCAACAAGAGCACAGGTGCTATGTAAGAGTGAAAATATGTTGGCAGTGAATGTTTACAAAAGGGGAACACTGAAACTTAATGGCAAGGAGTGCTTTTCAACATTGGCTTTACAACTGCCAGCCAGTGCCCATCAAACCTGGTGAAATCAGTGAAAAATTATAGATGCATCGACTGGACACCCACTCACTGGAAAATTCTATTCCCCAGGCTATTTAGTATCCCCAATTTAAAGCCATAGTGAGGAATGGGAGGATGCAAGAGAGCTTTGCATCTGCTACTGATTTTTTTTTTTAATGGTAAGATGTCTATTCAGATTTTTCCATAAAGTTACTGCAGAAATTACTTGACTCTGGCTAAATGTATGTGCCTTCATTCAATTAAATCAGGTTCCTACTGGTAATTCTCCCCTGGGATTATTGTGTATGGGTGATGTGAATGTAGCAGCTTCCTAGTTTTAGTAATAGTGTTAAATACTTTGGCATTCATGAAAAACAAACTTTTATGCATGCCACCGATGCCCATCCATTAAGAAGGGAATCTATCCTATACTTACAACAGTTTTCCTTATTTGGCAGTTATCTCTCATGGTGGTTAATTATGTGATTCAAGATAGTTTCCTCTCTAGGTTAAAGGACCTTACCTTACAGTAACCTCCTCTCCCCATGGAATCAGAGGGAAGATCATAGCAAGATCTATATTAATATGGACAACTCCTTGGTAGACAAAAAATTATGCCAAAAATTCTAGAGCTACAGAAATTGCTTGTATGAACATGAGCCTTTTGATTTATATCACTCAAACTTTATTATTTGTTTTTTTAATAAGGCTTTATTATTTATTCCCCAAGTACTATTACAATGTAATAGTGCTATTATCATCTTCGCTGATTATTATCATCTTCGCTGATGCTGCTGCATTCGTTGCCCACACAGAAGCAGCTCTGCAGCGCCTAACATCCTGCTTCGCAACAGCTGCAGAGCTGTTTGGGCTGGAAGTCAACCTGAAGAAAATGGAAGTTCTTTACCAGCCTGCACCACAGGATGAACACCATCATCCCCACATTGCCATTGGCAAATCTGTTCTTAAGTCCGTTCAGTTCACCTACCTGGGAAGCATCATCTCCTCAGATGCCAAGATTGACAAAGAGATCGATCACAGATTAGCAAAGGCATATAGCGCATTTGGAAGACTTTACAAAAGAGTCTGGAGTAATAAACACCTGAGGCGAAGCACAAAAATCAGTGTGTATAGAGCCATTGTACTGTCTATTCTCCTTTATGGGTCTGAAACATGGGTCACCTATCGCCACCACTTACAACTCCTCGAACACTTTCATCAGTGCTGTATATGCACAATTCTAAATATACACTGGACTGACTATGTGACGAATGTTGCTGTCCTGGAGCAAGCAGGGATCACCAGCATTGAGGCCATGATATTGAGAACACAGCTGCGCTGGGCAGGGCATGTTTCTAGGAAGGGGGACCATCGCCTCCCGCAAATAGTACTCTACGGTGAACCCGCCACAGGTCAGCGTAAGATCGGTGCTCCAAAAAAGCGATACAAGGATTCCCTGAAACAACATCTCAGGCTCTGCCAAATTGATCACCAACAATGGTCCGCCCTGGCCTCACCTCAGGAGGCATGAAGACACACTATACACAATGCTCAGCCTTATTTGAGAACTCACGCCGAACAAGTCTTGAAGAGAAACAACAATCCAGAAAGAATCAGAACCTGGAAACACCACCCAAGGAGACCTTCTGCTGTGCTTTCTGCAACCGGACTTGTTTATCTCGGATTGGCCTTTTTAGTCATCAGCGCGCTTGCAGAAAGTGCAGGATGAGTCCTTCCTGAATCTTTGATTGCAAAGAAAAGCCAGAGAGAGACTATTACAATAAAACCATAATTTTTAAATGTCAACAGTGTGCTTAGACACAAAACTTTGAAGGAATATCTTATTGTAACATAGGTAAATTCTTTCCCAAGTATGAGAAATGTGATCTTATGCACTTCTGTTCAGGAGTAAATACCACAAATTTGGAGATGTCTTATTTTCTTCTAGCTTTATAGCTGTGAATGTCTTATCTTAAGTATATGGCTTATTCATTGGATACTTAGGAGCAAAAATGAAATGGTAAATAAGACACTATTGACTAAGATCCAGTTCAGTGGCAATGGAGTGAAATTTTCTCTCAGTGTACTTATTCTTGAGCAGGGCAGAGAGGGAGGGAAGAGGTGTCCAGCTGGCATGGCATTAGAAGTTGATCAATGAAAATAATTGAAAGATGAAGAAAATACATAGAGTTTTTAGTGCTTTCAGTGGGAGAAGAGAGGGAGGGGATTTTGGGGAATTAATATCCACCTCACAAACTCCCTGGGTCCCCTGAAAATCTATTTTGGAGGGTTAGTGTTTGGGGTCAACCAGAATAGTTCAGGAAGAAGGGGAGGGAGAACTGTCAAAATGTATAGTCTCCACCACATCCAGGAGAAGACTGTTAGATTTTGCTCCGTGAGGGAGAATCTTTATGTAAATAAATAAAGCCAGTAGTCATTTCTTACTGCAACTGCATGGAAGAGTTCAAATTGAAGAGTGAGGTGCCCTGCAGTTCTAACCCTAGGGCTTCTGCCACTCACCTTCCCATTTTACCTTCCAAGATTCCTCTCTGGATCTGGTACTTGGGTTTCAAAGTGACTGCTGTTCTGGACAAGTGGCTGCATTGATCAGTGGGTTCAGTGTGGTAAAGTGTGACCAGTCTTTCCTTTCAGTTCTTAAATGTAAACAGATTTACATTTCTTTAACAAATGTAAAAAGGCAGATAGAGTTGTAGAAAATAAAAACAGTAAATGTATTATGTAACAAGTAAATTAAACATGAACTCCCTAAATATTGTCCACACTCCCAGCTCCCTATTGAGATCGAATCAATTCCTTTCTTCCTAACCATTCTTCACCCTGTCATAGACTTGCCTCACTCACTCTTTTACAAACAAGCCTCTAAGGGGCTTACCAAAGTCCAAAAAAAAGTGGTAGCACAGCAGGAAGGTTATAGCAGGACATCTTCCGGTATACTTTCATTCCTGTCCCAAGGGAGATGTAGGTAAAATCGCATCTTTTTGCTAATGAGTTTTTCCAGTTAGTAAAAAGATGTGTTTTACCTCGGTCTCTCTCAGGACCAGAATGAAAGAACACTGGGAGAATAATGGTGTTATGTGGTAAGGCAGTACAGCAGATGGAACCTTCCTGCTGTGCTGCCACTTTTCTTCAGCATGCAGTAAGCCCCTAAGCTAGCCTTTCTCAACCTTTTTTTTTTTACCCTGGAGGAACACATGAAATAATTTTTAGATCTCAGGAAACCCCTGCATAAAAACTATTATATCTATACCTTTAAAAATGCAAAGTCTGTTTATCCAATCACTATCTCTCATAGAATGAGAGCTAGTATGGTGTAGTGGTTTGAACATTGAATTATAACTCTGGAGACCAGGATTCAAATCCTTGCTCAGCCATGGGAAACCCACTGGGTGACCTTGGACAAGTCACATTCTTTCAGCCTCAGAGGAAGGCAAAGGCCCTCTGAAAAAAACTTGCCAAGAAAACCTGTGATAGATTCACCTTAGGGTTGCCATACATTGGAAATGACATGAAGGCGTAGAACAACAACAATCTCTCATAGATCCCATAGTGACCTTTTGTAGAAGGCTTGGGTCCCAGGGAGCCCTGGTGGACAAACCCTGGGCTAAGTTATGGCCTTTCCCCCCTGGAGGCCCCACTTCATAAAATTCCATGAGCTATGATTAGCTGGTTCTTCCCTGGCTTGCTCATCTTATCACTTCACAAGTAAATCTAGATTTTGGGGAGCACATGCACTGATAGGAAGTTGTGGTCCCAGCCTACAAGCACATGAATGTGTCAGCTCCTTATGTACATTGGGCCATTGTTATCCACTAGGGGGGGGGCAGGACCCCCTGTGGATAGCAAAATCAGTGGGTGCTGAAGTCCCATTATACACAATGGTGTACTAACATGGTGTCCCTTATGTAAAATGGCAAAACCAAAGTTTGCTGTTTGGATTATTATTTTTTAAAATATTTTCAAGCCATGGATGGTTGAATCCATGGATACAGAATCCGTAGATATGGAGGGCCAACTGTAGATATTATTTGCTAAAGGATTGTCAGATTGAAGTGTCTGAACTATGCTATTTGGCTGCCCTTGGTCTAGGTGAAGGTACATTTATTCTGTAGTCCCAAGTAAAATAGATCAATTGAGTGAATGGAACTTGTTAAATCAACATTTATGTAAGTCCCAGTGATTCAGTTGACATGCTCTACTTGGGACTAACATATGGATATTACGACAACAACAGCAACAACAACATAATAATAATAAATTTTATTTCTTACTGACCTCTCCTAAAGGCTCACGGTGGGGTACAGTTTAGCCCTGAGTATGAATAATTTTTTAGAATGGCTCATTTAACTTGCATGCTTTTTATTCTTTTGGGGTGTTGGTAGTTTTCACTATTTTGAATAGTAAATCATGCTAAAAATATGAGGTAACATTATTTTGGAGCACTCTTTTGTATTCTGTCTCTTTGAAAAAACAATAAATAAATAAATAAAATAGAAAAATAATTAATAAGCCTTCTGGACCCCAAGATCTGAAGACTGTAGAAGGCATTACAAAAATCATTCCTTTTAGAATGGCTTTTGGACATTTATTTAAAACACTGATTTTATCTGGGATAGAATTTTTAAAAATAAATAAAATGTAGCTTACAATGGTACTCTTCTCAGCATACAAGATTAACCCTACAGACAGCTGTTTCACAGGGAAACATGGAAAATGTGGTAGGATTCATCTTGTGCCTCCCCTTCCACTCTAATATATCTCTCCCCTCTAATTATCTAATATGTTGCTAAGAAGTAAAAATATTTATTTCTTTAAATGATTCTTAACCTGGCAGTACTTGAAAGTTGATGAATTTAATTGCATGCAGGTTCAGTTTTATGTGTTTTTTCACTGAAGCTCCCTTTCCTCTCTCCCCCCCCCACCATCCCCCAAGCTTTAGGGATTGTGAAAGAAATAGAAGTATCTCTCAAGCAGTATGAAATATCTGTAGAGGTGTGTGTGTATAATATATTCAGGAAGAGGTTAATAAGATTCTTACCTTTCTAACCTAATTGAAAATGCTAATCTGGTTCCACATTTTACAAAGAGAAAACAAATCCTCATGAAACATTTAAAATCATATACAATTGATATACATTAATTGCCTTGAGTTATAGTTAAACAAATGGTTTAAAATAGAACTGGAATGTTTCTCCACTTAAAGGTGTTAATTTGTTTTATTCTACTTGTTGAAGTGCTGAAACCTCTGTTTTTAAAATTATGTTCAGTAGTATTGTAAACCTTTGGTAAACTTTCCATACTGTATAGAATAGAATAGAATCTTTATTACGGTCATAGACCAGCACAGGTAAAAAAGGATACAGAATAAAAGAAAGTAAAAACACAGGATAAAAACAGGATAAAAGCAGTATTTAAAATGTCCCTTCAGATTACATAGCTCCAATATAACAAGACAAAGTTGATACTATTCTACTGTGGAGATCATTGTCTGTCGAATTTTACCCACATCTGCGCAGAATCTGGCAACATTATATGTTGTTCCTGGGTTGGTGTCTGAAAGCAACAGGGTGATGCAGAATTGTCCAGTGTGCCCTTGGTATTTATGCAACAGGGGTGAAATGAGGCTGAGACGTATCTCCCTGTAGTATGAGCACTGGAGTAATACATGCTCTGTTGTTTCTATTTGGCCAGAGGTGCAGGGACACAGTCTGTCTGAGGAGGGGATCTTCTTGTATCGCCCTTCAAGGACACCTAAGAGGAGGGCATGACACCGTGCAAGAGTAAAAGCCCTTCGATGTTTAGGTATTTCAAATGTTGCTAAGTATACCATAGGAGAGGCCAGATATCTGTTGGAGTCACTAGCAATGAAGGTTGGAGTGCTGGCTAGATCCAGCTGCTGCTCTATATCAACCACCTGTTTTGATAGTTAGTGCTCTTAGGGCTCTTTTGCTAGTTGCTTTAGCCCTATCATATCCCAGGCTAAGCAGATCTGGAGAAAAGCGTTGAAATTTTAGTCATCACTGTCTGTTTCCAGCTGGACTGGAAATAATCACTTAAGGTTAGTGGAGCAAGGCCAGCAGGAAAGAGGGATAGTCTGAGCCAGTATCTGAGTATGGTCACCCACACTCTGGCTTCCACTTTCATAAATCCTGACTCCAGTCCCAGAGCTGCATCAGAGACACATTTTGGAGTTTGGAAAGCTGATCTTAAAAATTTGGATTGCACAAGTTCTAAAGGTGCAGGGTTGGGGAAAGATCCCAACTGGGATCCATAAAGCATTTGTGCTACTGATTTGACTTCAAAGAGTTTGAGCACTGTGGGTAAATAGTGGCCTCCTCTTGTCTTAAGAAAGAAATTTGAGAATGGCTGTTGTGCTCCTCTGCGCATTGCCAGCAGCATACTCCCAATGTGCTTTCCTACTACCAGTGGCATGAAAAATTACCCCCAAGTATGCTCAATCTTATGGCCATCTATATTCCAGTTATAGTTCTTAGGCTTTTTAGCAAATGCCATGATTTTAGTTTTTTGATAGTTGAGTTCTAGCTGTTCCACTCTGCAGTATTGCGTTAGTGCTCTTAGGGCTCTTTGTTAGGCCAATGGGAATTCTTGAAAGTACTGCTGTATCGTCCGCATATATCAGTGTTGAGATGTGCCTTCTCTCTAATTTTGGGGGATAGAAGTTAGTGTTGTTGAGGTGAGCCACCAAAACATTGATGTAAAAGTTGAATAGGAGTGCAGCTAGAATGCAGCCTTGCTTGACACCCTTCTCAGTGACAATGGCATTGGTGAGATGTCCCTGGGGGTTACATTTTACTTTTAATGAGGTCTCTTCATGCAGCATACAAATTAGATGGAGTAGACGTTGGTCAATTGAGGAAGCCTCCTGTTTTTCCCACAGTTTGGTTCAGGATATAAAGTCAAAAGCTGCTTTAAAGTCTATAAAGGTAACATCAAGAGAAACTGCTGCAGGTGGCGTATTTTTCAATAAGATGGTGGAGTGCAAGGCACTGATCTATGGTGGATCAGTCTTCCCTAAAGCTTCCATACTGTATGTACACTTTTCTACCATTTATATCTTGGTTCTGTTTCTTTTTTTACCTGGGGTTTAGGGTTGCATGTAATGTTCACAGAGCTTCCATCTGTGAGTTCTGCTTATGCTTGAGGGAACCAATGAAATACTGACATTTTAAATATTTGTCTCAACTGGCCAATTCAAAATGAATTACAGCCTGACAGCCCCATCCTTGGGATAGGTTAATGTATAAAATGGGTAGTATTTTTCCTTCAGTAGTATTTGCAGTATCTCACACTACCTTTGTCACACAAGGCTACTTTCACGAATGAAGTCTTGGAATATTCCTGGAAGTTAACTGGACCTAGGCTTTGGCTAATGTCTAGATGGAGGAAATTTCAGTGTTGAAGGGCAACTGCTATCTACACTCTGGTTGTGATGGCAGTGCATGTACATGGTAACCTTAGAAGGACATTCCCTTAGAAGTTTGGTGAAAATGAAAATTGACACTTCAGTGAACACTTCCTTACTTTCAGTAGTTATTCTTTAGCTGCTAATCCACATTTGCATCATTTGATATGCATTGTTTCTGTGCACGGATGTTACGTTTTTACAGCTTTCCCAAGGCATTTGGATTTTGTTCATCATTTTACACTAATACCTGCATCTAATTCATCTATGAGTAAATACAGTACAACTTTGTTCAACCCAGAGGATTTGGGGACATCCCAAAATGTATAAATAAGTTTCCTGTGAGCATGATTAAAATTGTCATGAGGCCACTATTTTCTTGAGGATTGAAAATAATGAGACTTTGCTAATTGAAGCTAAACTAATAGACTTCACAAATGTCAACCTTTGACATCGTGTAGGTTTATTGTCCCCCTGTCCCCTTGAGAAGTACTTTGCACAAAAGAAACCTCTCAGGGCTTGGGTCTAGTAGGATTAGAAAAGTGTGTTCAATATTATGGATTCCCCTGTAGTGTAGTCAGACAGATCTTAAGTATGCATCAATCTCTGTGCATTAAGTTGGTTTTTTTTTTTTAAGTTCTGCCTTTGTAAAAAGCATAGATTTGCCTGTATAATCATTTAATTTGAGTTAAACATGCTCCAACATAAAAACAGTTTGGGGGAAATAAGTACAGTTGTTCCTCCATATCCACGGATTTGGTATCCACAGAGTTAAGTATTCACAGCTTGAAAATATTCTTTAAAAAAAAAATCATCCAAAAAGCAAACCTTGATTTTGCCATTTTATATAAGGGGCACTATTTTGCTATGCCATTGCATATAATGGGACTTGTATTCACAGATTTTGGTATCCACGGGGGGTCCTGGAACCAAACCCCAGCAAATATGAAGGGACAACTGTATATGAAATAGAAAATATGATGGCTTGCATCCTGTTGGGAATTTACATTATTGTAAACTGATTATCATCACTTGAAGTTGAATTGCAGTGTTGTACAATTTTTGTATCTTACAATTGCAGTGTTGTACAATTTTTGTTACAATGGTTCCATTTTGCTACGTGTCCTGATGTGCAATGTGTTCTGTTCTGTTCCATCAGAACAGAACACATGTTCTGATGCACAGTCTTTCTCATTGGCCAGTGCATCCTGATGCATGTTGTGTCCCATTGAGCAATATATTCCAAGGCACAAGTGTCCTGTTGTGCTATAGGTACATGGTGCTCTTTTGTGTATCATTGCAGTTGACTAGCATGGTTGTGTATTGTGTCAGCAACATAACTCTGTCATCATAAAGTTGTTCATTGCAGCTACTGATGCAGGATCTTGGCTGTGTGTACAGGGGTATTTAAAAAAATCTCTAAATAAATATTGATGATAACATATCTGACTCACTCATTAGGAAGTGCACCCAAGGGCAGTGTATACAGGTCAGTGCTGCTGGACAGCTTCTTTGTAGCTCAGCTGAAAGGCTGGATGCAAATGGTACTAAAATCAGGGATTCTGCAGACATTCCAGAGGATAATCTGAAGCTACTTTAAGTAAAAAGCTAAATTAAGTTACAATGGAAATTCAACAATTTCCCAACTGGTATTGAATTTGGAGTCCCCAACTCCTTGAGAAACTTAGGTGGGAAGAAAAATGGCACATCAAAAGTTCCCACAAATTGCAGGAACTTTCTTATTGTTCCTGGCACAACATAAACAGTGAAGTTTTTGAGAACTGTAGAAGAGTCTAATAATCTGCTCAGTTTGTAGTCAAAACCTACATTCACAGTCTTTTAAATATTATTATTATGCACTGCTTCCCAAGGGGAAAAAAACCCTCTCACTCACTTACCTTGTTTCCCACCATATACATGGGGAAAGTGCAGAAAATACAAAACTAAATTGCACACTATACCCCTATGCAAACAGTGTGGTGCAGCATTTGACATTCTGACTGTAGCCTTTGCCAGTTTGAAAGTTGAGCAACCCAAATGTTACAAAACAGGAAAGAAATTCAGGCCAACTAAAGCTGCAGCCAAACATGGTTTTGTTGTGCAACATTGCTGGATTAATCATAACATTTTGTTGTTTAATATTCTTAGAAAACAGCTATGTCATACAAAATTTGTTGTTGCAAATTTTTTTGCACAAAATGAGCAACGTTGTATAAAAATAGCCACAGGATTTGCTTGTGGAACTTTGCTGTTTTTGCACTACATTTTTGTTGTGCAACATTTTTTGTTGCACAGCATTGTTGTTTTCTATATTAAAGCATCAAAATGTAGCAATGTTGCATAAAAATAGGCATGTGGTTTTATTGTGCAACATTAATGTTCTGCAGCATTGCTGTTTACTATGTTTGAAAAAAGCAATTTTGTACAAGACACACATGGCTGCCTGAAAACAGTACTTTCCATTCCAAAAGCTGGGAAATTTTCAGGGTAGTCTGTGTAGTTCTTAGACGAAGCTACATCAGTTGTGTAAAACTGTGCATTTTGGGGGGGAAGCTGCACAGCGTTTGTGGAAAAGCTGTGCAGTTTCCTGTAACTGCATGGGGAAAAATTCCCAAGTGTCTTGAACTTGGGAATTCATTTGTGCAGCTATGGAATGAAAAACTGTTTCATTGTTCCTGATAAATTAATGTAGGGAGGTCAAGTTTAAAGTGCTACCAATCTGAAAAAGTCTACTTTATTGCAGAGAGGCTGTAGTACCAGAGGTACACCCTGGCCACTTCCCCAAAGGAGTTTTTCACATATTTATATATTTATTTTATTTCTATGCCACCTTTCTCCCAAAGTGGGATCCAAGGCGGCTCACAGAACAATTAAAATTAGAATTAAAACCAATTAAAACATACAAAGTAAAAAACAACTTAAAAACACACACCAATGAAAGCCACAATTATATGTCAAAGGCCTGCTTAAACAAGATTGTTTTTGCCTGCTGGCAAAACAAAAGCAAAGAGGGGATCAGCCTAGCCTCCCATGGGAGGGAGTTCCAAAGGGTGGGAGCAGCCACTGAGAAGGCTTTCTCTCATCTCCTCACCAAGCGAGCCTGTGATGGTGGGGGGACCAAGAGAAAGCCTTCCCCTGAAGATCTTAAAACTCTTGTAGTTTCATAGAGGGAGCTATGATCTTTCAGATAGTCTGGACCTAAGCCATGTAGGGCTTTATAGGTCAAGACCATCGCTTTGAATTGTGCCCCAAAACGAACTGGTGGCCAGTGGAGCTGTTTTAACATGGCAGTTATCTTCTCCCTATAACTGGCCCCAGTCAGCATTCTGGACCCACTGAAGTTTCCAAACAGTTTCCAAAGGCAGCCCCACATAGTGCATTACAGCAGTCCAAATGGGATGTAATCAAGGCATGTGTCACCATAGCCAGATCTGATGTCTCAAGGAACAGGTGCAGCTGGCACACTAACTTTATTTGTGCAAGTGTGCTCCTGGCTCCTGCTGAAGCCTGGGCATCCAGGCTTACAGTTCAATCCAGGAGAAAACCCAAGCTTTCTAAGATGGAAATATATGCTTAGTGTGTCTTCATCAAGAGCTGTGTCTTCAGAAGATACCCAGTTGGACAGCTAGCAGGGCTTGCCTTGGTCTAAACATAGGTTGACTTTCCATAACTGGAAGGAACAGGGCTCCATTTCAAAAGACTGAATGCAGATCAGTGCAATTCTGAGAACCCTTTAAATTGTTCTGACCAGTGGTGCTAGGCCTGTCTGAAACAAAGTGCTTGGGACAGCCAAAGCAAAATTGCAAAACTAGCTTTGGTACTCCTATGCCCTTTTCCTTGAAGCAATTATCATACCTATTGGCAATATTTATGTATCATTAGTAGCAATCAAAAATTGAATTGATTGATAAGGGATCCACTTAGAATGCATTCTTAATTTAAAAGGGGGCATTGTGTTACTGTCCTGATTATTATTTATGTATATGCTTCTAAAATATGTGCTGTGAACAGGAACTGACATACAGTACTTTTTGTAACCAAATTATAAATGAGCAGAAGACCTAAAAATGTCAATTTCTTTGGAGCAGTTAAATTTTTCTCTTGTTTCTTCCTTTATTTTTCCACTCTGTTCTTTTCTTTGCCTTCTTTGCTGCTTCAGGCAAATGGGCTCCCTTAAACAGTTGTCTCTTTCTTCTATTATTTTACTAACCCTACTGTATCATTTTGACATGAATCTTCAAAGTGACATAGAGGATCAAATATTACAGCAGTATTTTTAATGTAATGAAGCAACACTCTTTCTCCTGCCTCCTCCTCAACCCCCGCCCCAATATCTGAGGAGAGTTAAATGTGAGTTTTTGTTGTTGCAATCCATGTAATTTAGCTGAAATAGTGTTACCTAAGATTTGAGGTTCACTCCTGAGTGCTAGGTGTTCTTCCTGTTTCTACCCATTCAGTCCTGTTGCTGCTGACCCCTGCCACATCCAAAAGTTCCCACTTGTCTAATGTGACTGTTTTTGAGAGGGTGACAATAAATTGTAACGTGAAAGCCATGATGCACGAATAGAACTCTACCCACATTTTCCTAGATTCAGCCCTGTAAATTTTTAAATCTGATGCCTTGTTTATTTCAATAAAAGGGAGCATTCTTTTAGACCTGGTGCATGTATACTATACTTCGCAGTCTCGTAATGGAAAAGAATGTGAGAAGACTGTCAAGTCATATACTCTGTCCTGTAAATCACTCTCCCTTCAACTTCTCATGTTGGCTGTGTGCTGCCTACATTGAGGTTGCAGCAGATTGGCAAACCAGCTGCGACCACCAGTTTCAAGCTAACTATGGATAGTGTTGGTATCATTGGAGAGTTACTACTACATTGATCGAAACTGAGAAATAGAATGAAAGAAGGAGTGTCTTGCAGGAAAAGACAGAGAGAGTGGGGACCAATTGTTTGTGAGATTGCCAGTTACTTCCAGTTTCTTAACCATGAGTAAGAGTTTTGGTGACTGAGCTAGATTGAAAAAAGTAAATGTTTAAGTCCAACTGACAGTTTTCATATACTATATTGACCCCTGTGGCATTACTAAGGCCATTGTCACCCCTCCCCTAGTGCCGACCTGGTTGAGCCATATTCCTTATCTTCTGTTAAGAAATCATAGAGGATTTGGTTGAGAAAGAATATTGCTCAGTAGCATGGATGCCACTGAGTTAGGATGCCATGCAGGGAATCTGGCCAATAAACAGAAGCTGATCTATATCTTCGATAGAGCTATTAATACCCTGCTCTTCCTGACTCCTGCAAAGGAACGTGGGAAGCATGTACACTGGGGTCTTGGGAAGGCACATCAACACTGAGAGTAATATATGTGGCTCCCATCCACCACAGCAATGTGTATTACTGTGTAGCTAGCACAGTGTGCCCTCAGTGAACACTAGGGATGAGAGGCCAATGGGGGAAGGTTTTAGAAATGCCTTATGGGGCTCCTTACCCACAAGTATAGAGCAATAAATTGGACAGAATGTAATACATTATAGCAATAGCACTGATATTTATATACCACTTATCAGTGCTGAAGCATTCCCTAAGTGGTTTACAATGTTGTCAATATCCCTTTTGAATTGTGGTGCACAGAGCTGGACACAGTGTTCCAGGTGAGGTCTGGACAATGGGATCAAACTGGAGAGTTGGGCCAAAGCTAACAAAATGAAATTCAATACGGAGAAATGTAAGGTACTGCACTTAGGGCGAACAAATGAAATGCATAGATATAGGATGGGGGAGACCTGGCTGAACGAGACTACGTGCGAAAGGGATCTAGGAGTCCTGGTAGACCACAAGTTGAACATGAGTCAAAGTGTGATGCGGCAGCTAAAAAGGCCAATACGATTTTGGGCTGCATCAATAGAAGTATAGTGTCTAGATCAAGGGAAGTAATAGTGCCACTCTATTCTGCCTTGGTCAGACCTCACCTGGAATGCTGTGTCCAGTTCTAGGCACCACAATTCAAAAAGGATATTGACAAATTGGAGCATGTCCAGAGAAGGGTGACTAAAATGGTGAAAGGTCTGGAAACCATGCCTTATTAGGAGAGACTTAGGGAGCTGGGTATGTTTAACCTGGAAAAAAGATGGTTAAGAGGTGATATGATAGCCCTGTTTAAGTATTTGAAGGTGTGTCACGTTGAGGATGGAGCAGGCTGGTTTTCTGCTGCTCCAGAGATTGGAACACGGAGCAATGGATGCAAGCTCCAGGAACAGAGATTCCACCTCAACATTAGGAGGAACTTTCTGACAGTAAGAGCTGTTTGGCAGTGGAACACACTCCCTCGGAGCATAGTGGGGTCTCCTTCCTTGGAGGTCTTTAAACAGAGGCTGGATGGCCATCTGTCAGGGATGCTTTGATCGTGATTTCCTGCGTGGCAGGGGGTTGGACTGGATGGCCCTTGTGGTCTCTTCCAACTCTGCAATTCTATGATTCTATGATTCTAAGGCTTGGTAATAGCCAGTATAGGATTAGACTCATGCCCCCTATCGCTTTTTAATAAGAGAAACCAAACACAGTGAAACATATACAAGAAATGCTCTACCAATAAGCAATAGCCTGTCCCATATGGGTTTATACACTCATGGAGTAGAAAAATACTAATTGTTGACCATGTATCTTTTTGTTTGGAAAAGATGGTCCAGGTTAATCATAGCCTCCCTGTCCACTGGGCAGTATTTTCAGTTCCTTTTCTGTGAACACCTAATAAGGTTAAAAAAGTAGATATTGATGCTGCAGACTGGTCTATCAGGAGTTGTCTTGTCCTAATCCATAATGAGCCTCGTGGCTCAGGCAGTGGATTGAGAGGGATGACTGACTCTGCAGCCATTTGCCACTATTTAATACTTGCAACATCTATTGATTTTTATATTATGTTGTAAGCTAGTTTGGGTTGCAATTGTTGTCTTTCCAGCAAAGCAGCAGTTCTGATGGGCACTCTTTCCTAGGCTACCTTGCCTTTCTGGGTCTTGATTTAAGGAAGTATTTCTTCACACTATGTTGTGGTGGATTGATGTAGCCCTGGAGGTCCTGTGATTTTTAGGCTGCCAGTGCTAGTGCTGCAGCAAGACTATTTGAAAGGGCAAGTTGGGTGGGGTGGTGAAAAGGAGATGGTAACAGAAAATGTCTGCCTCAGGCAGTACAGTATCTTGCACTGTGCCTGCTGTCTCTGGCACTACTTAAGGGGAAATAGTGGAGACGTGGGAGAGATAGGCATTTGAGATTTTGAAGCATAATGCATAAAACTTGCACTATGTATGATAGGTTTTAGTAGTTAGAGGTCGCTTCTGTTTTTAAAATAACAGATGACCAGAGCTCCCCACTAAATACAGTATAGTATGTTCCTCTTGCTGCATATTGAATCAATAAAGGTGGTTAAAAGTGTCACTATCTGGAAACCAATTTTAATTTGCTTACATGGATCATAATTCTTTTAAATTAGCAATTCCAGGTTAGTCAAGATATGATACTGAATCATATATAGCATAATGCTTAGTTGGGAAGTGATATTATACTACATGGCTACTAAACTCTTTCATGATCCTCAGCAAACAGGTATCTTAATTCACCTGCTTGCCACTGAACAATGTTTCACTAAGCCATTTTTAAAAGCATTGTCACTGAATTCCACTTCACTTTATACTCAACTTTGTTGAAAAGTAAGGCCATATCAAATGTATTTGCCATTCTGTTGTTGTTATCAAATAACCTACTCCTGAACTAAGAATCAACATGGGGCATCTTCTTGCTGCAGTGTTCTCAATGGCAGCGGCATATGCCTTTTAGGGATGCTGACTTTGGGGTGCTAATGCTGTGCAGAACTGACTGGGAAGAAAGGAAATAGTTCAAACATGATTGTTTTTGCATGGATCCCGAACAGTGTAAGAGAAATAGGCCCCAAAGGAAGCTTTTGACAGTGTTAGACCTAACATACTATTATCAGTGGAATTTATTTATGGACTTGGATTTCCAATTTATATTCATTCCTCCTTTTTGGTATGTCACACAAACATGTACACATGCACAAACAATGTATATGTAGTTGTAGAAAAATATTTGCAAGGTCTGATAGACTGAACAACTCTCCTTTATTTCCCGGGATCTCCCTTATTCAAGCTAATTTTTTATCGTTCCAGCTCCCTTATTGACCTTCTGTTTCTCCCCTATATTTATGAATGTCTGACATTCAGATATCAAGGGCAAGCAAGTCAGTGCATAGAGAGAACCAATGAAGGTTTCATGTGTGTGTGAGAAAGAGAGTGTGTGTGTATGTTGGGAGGGAGAGGTAGAGAAAGGTATGTGTGTGTTGTTCATCTTTGTGCATATGACAAAGGGAAATGCATGTTTGCATGTCCCTGTAAGAAGGGGAAATGGGTTACATGTGTGATTTTGCCTCTCTTTATATGAAAGAAGGTTCTTTATTTGTGTGTGTGTGTGGGGGGGTGAATGTGTGTCTTTGTGTGTCTGTTTTCATAAGATATCTGCAATAGTTCTTTCAGTTTTCTTTAAAGTTAGTAGTGGTACCTGGGATCTTTTTAGAATAATTTTTGTTGTTGTTCTTGCTGTTGCTGTTTAAGATCCCCAGATAGTGCATACATACACAAACATACAAAGCCAATCAAAATATTAAATAATATGGCCTGGCCATTAAAGATGTAATCCTATACCAATGAACATTTGCTAGAGTGACACCACACCACTAAAAATACTCAAAATTTGTCACAACTAAATCTCCCTTAAATTCATGGCAAAAAGTTGGTCACCCTATGTCTAGGGATGTCCTATAGTATGTAACTGATTCTGTTACTTCTGTAGTCCTCAGGACACACAATATTTCATTTATTTTTAATAGAACATTTGCACCAAAGTATCAGACTCCAAATGTTTGGGACAGTGGTGTACAGCAATTAAATTTCCAGCCTAGAAGGTAAAACTAGGAAAATATCAGGTTGTCTATATTAATGCATAGTAATCATAATATATTTCCATGATGTAATATATTTATTTATCCACCAAAAGAAGTAGATGGTAATATCACCATCTCTCATGCCCTTCAGATTATCTGTTTGCTGTAAATTCCAGTGTGTTAGACAGAATAATGTAACTTTCTACACAAAGCTGATCACAGTCATTTCATTTGTAAGCTGATTTGTCCCTTGCTATCAGCAATAATATCCTGGTACAAACTGTTGGGCTAATTTAATTTAGTCTCTATCAGTAAAACTTAAGCAACAGTTATATAAGATCTCTCTCTCTGTCTCTCTCTCTCTCTCACACACACACACACATACACACACACACACAGAGAAAGAGACATTACATTTTAAATTGTACTGTCATCCTGTATCACAGTATGGGAAGTCCCATGCATAACATAATGGATCACAGTATTGTGTATGGATACTCCCTCCTTAGAACAAGATTTCTGTGTGTTGTACCACTGCCATGTAATTAAATGACCTACTCTGCTTTGGACTACAGTATTGTTAGTTTTTAACTTGAAGGAAACTTGAACATTACACACACACACACGCACACACGCAAACACCAATGTGCATCCAATAAGTATCTTATTAATTCTAAAAGCCAAAAGTTATCAGGTCATTTTATTTATTTATTTATTTTGCAAAAAGTCTATAAGGGTTTTCCAATCTTTTAGAAATGTCTCTAATGATTTTTCTCTTATCGGAGCAGATAATTTGTCCATTTCTGCTAAATCCTTCAGTATTAACCATTCCTCCTTAGTGGGTAATATTGGACTCTTCCATCTTTGTACATACAACAAGTAGTCCCTGAGATACTGTCAGGTTGTTCTTAGCATAGTCGTCTTATAAAATAAACAATACGTGTTCCCATGGAGCTCTGGCCTCTTTACTTAGTGAGATTCAAGCTTATGAAAACACACTTATCAAAATCAAAGTAAGAAATCTTGAATCTTTTAAAATTACTGTCCCCTTAATCTGTTTAAAAATTTTGTTGGGCCAAATTCTTATTAAGTTTTTTTGCTTTTAAGGTAAATCTTGTACAAAAATGTCTTCATTTACTCCCTCTTATTTACCTGAAGAAATCAAATAGCTGAGGTTCCAATATCGCCACCAATCAGAAAGTCTCTTTTTAATTATAATCCAGATGTTATTAAGAAAGTTAAGAAAGGGAGGTTTTTCACAGGTCTAGTGTCTGTAAAGGCTTGCTTTCATGGCCGATCCATCTGTTAATCCTGACCCCCCTCCCGCCAACCTGTGCCTGACCACACCAATTTTGCTGTCTCCGGAGATTTTCAGACTCTCTAAAAAAAAAGCCACCGAGGTCGGCAAGGTGCTGTCCCGCTTCCAGCTATCGATTTTGTATGCCCTGTTCTCCTCCCACCCTTCCTCCGTTCTTCCTCTGTGCTGGAGGGATGAGAAAGACACCGATTTTCATTGACGGAAGTTTCTGTCAATGAAAAGTGACACCGTTCTCATCCCTCCAGCATGGAGGAAGCATGAACAAAGGATGGGAGGAGGACGGCATCTGAAAAAGTCCTCTGTGTGAGGAGCAAGATTGCTCCTGTGTGAGGAGCAATCTCATACTCTCCCCTTCCCCAGGGAAGGTTTTCACCAGCCGGATCATTCCTCCCAGCCAGCCATCTCACCGCAGAAAGCTTTTCCTGTCATGGAGCATGAACAAGAGACATCAGCCCACCATTCACTCTAGAAGCCCAAACTTTTTCATTCTTGTTGCCTGTATTCTGTTTCTGTCCCTTTTAAATTATGAGAACGACTTTGGTTATGCTTCAATAGTTGATTTTTAGATTGGACATTGGCAGATGCATCTGTTTCCCTTTATGTACTGCATGAATCTTTGCATTTGTTATTGTGTGTTTTCCTTCTTAGACAATGTATTTTGATATCTTCCAAATCTCTTTGACAATACACTTTGATTAACTTTCAAATTTTAGAACTGTTCTTGTGTTTTTCACCACAGGGTCTGGTATTGTTTGATTTCCACTGGTTGTGTCCTTCTTTTGTTGCTCAGTTCAAAGTTCTGGTTCTAATCTTTTAAATCTGTTAATAGGTTTGGACTATTACAGTCTGCTTAACAGCAAGGCCGATACTATATGCCCCTATTGATAACTGTTTTTGGTGGGGAGGGGATTTTGCAAGGGACAGGGCTTTCTTAGTAGTGTTGCCAACGACATAGAACTCTTCTCACAGGCCCACCTGTCCCTAACACTGGGCACATTAAAGTAAAAAGAAAAAACTGAATCTGTAAGAAGGTCTTTAGAGCCAGCTAATTCTGTTCTTCTGCCCTGCTGTATAGGCTGTTCGTTGTTTTTGCTTGTTAATGCCCCTGCTCCCCAGTTTCTCCTAATAATGACTGCATGCTATATACTCTCTATTCTTTTGACTTAAAAAAAAAAAGTTTTCCTGCATGTTGTTTTATTAATTTTGTTTGCCATCTGCTATGAGCTACTTGGAAGATAAGTGAAATTTTAAAATAAATAAAAATAAATAAAATAAACATTCAGTTCCAGAGAGACCTGCAAACCCTTTGGAAACATTTTTTTAAAGGAACACTTGCATCAGGAAATAAGTAGAAGAGAAAACTCTGTGGCAGGCCCATACTCTGACATACATTTCTTTGGTTTTGAGCCATCATAGTCATTTCAATGTTACTTAAGTTTCATCAGGTACTTTTTTTTTAACCTTTTACAGTTGATTGCTGTGTATGATGAACAAGATTCACTGCCCAAGTCTGATGACACCAATGGTAGTTTAACGGATGGGAACAGTCCAGATGCTTTTGAGACTGAGGTAGCTGCACAGCTAGCTGCATTCCAGCCAATTGGAGGAGAGATTGAAGTGACACCTTCTGCTCTGAAACTCGGTATGTGTTTTTTAGTGTATATATTTTAAAAGTTGGTCATTAGCCTAGAGAGATATGTACTGTTGCTGCAATTCTCTTGACGTGATTCTTATCTTCAGTGATAACATCTGCTACCAAAATGCACGTAAAGGTGTGTGTCCTCTCATATTATCCTGCCCATGTGTTAATGCCATTGGCCAGCCTGTAAGGATGATGTTATGTCAGCTTGGTTTAAGGTTGAATGCTATTACTTAGAACAGATGGCTGAATTCTCTAACGCCTTTCCTATTATTCTGGGTGACTTTAATGTGAGACCAGGATCATATCTGATGGATCTTTCTTTACACTGTAATCCTTTAAAAACAAGCAAGGAACAACTTAATGTTGGGGCATAGAAAGACGCGCTGTGTCCACCACGACCACCTGCAGAGTTGTTCCACGTCAACAGGATGCCAAGGAGAAGGTTTCTGGAGAGACTTGTGCAAAAGACTTCAGGCTGAGAAGGAAAAATTCCTTCACCCCAGCACAGTGCCTTGAGCTCTGGCTTGCCAAATAAAGACAGCAACAAGGCCAGCCTTCACTCAACTTGAGGGCTTTAATCTTTGTTTGCAGTATATTTACAATATACAGAGTATAGGACAATCTCTCTTAAACCAACAAACTGCTTCACCAACCACCATCCACAACAAACCCACACTGGAGATAATTCCCATCTCCTTTTTATAGGCGGTTAAACAATGCCTATTACATCAGGCATCTCAGGTGTGCATACTCTCAAATGCTAACTCACAACACACACCTGCCACTGGAGCTTAACTACTTTCATTTCTAAGCTTACAGCTCCATCTTGTCGTCACATCCATGTCATTTCCTGACACTTAAAGCCAACTCACACTGCTCAAAAGATAGTTCCATCAGTTCTGCAGGAATAGGTCTGCTTCAGTTTGTTTCAAATAATGATTGTATATTTTGAGTGGCTCTAGTCCTGATGGCTTTTGGGGAGAATTTACATTTTTCTCCTCCAGAGACTCAAGTGTTATTGATTCTATTTTAAAACATAAATATTGAGGTTTAATTTCAGAGTAGCAAAGCATTCTGACAGCGGCCATCTGCCCCTGGAATGTTCTCTGGTTTTGCCTGGCTTGATAAAACTGGATTTACAGCATTGACCACTGCCTGGTTCTAGCCCATCCTGCCCATAAACACACTGTGCCAAAAGGAAACATACGTTTCCCCCTGTATTTATTGATTTAAAATGGGCATTTGATTGGATTCCACATTTTTTATTCTGGAGTAAATTGGAACAGAACTCCATTGCTAGGCCATTAAAAACATTTTTACTATCTGATGTACTTTAAACTCTGTTCAGTTACACTTTTATTGACTGCTTTTTTCTGATGGTATTTATTGTTTTATTTGTTTTAATTTTGATAAGATGTGAAATTATTGAAAAAAGATGGTATATCATTTTTAAATAAAATAAATAAGTTTATTGTAGTTCTACAACAAAAAGTAATTTATGCAAGTTAAGCATATTTTATGCAATTACTTATATGTATATACGTGTGTGTGTGTGTGTGTGTGTCTGTGTTCATTTATTATTTATTGACCTTTTTCTACTGTATCTAGTTACAGGGAATGCAAAGGGGTCTATAATCACTGAAACATCAAAGTCAATACATTTGTCTTTTCAATTTTAGCTCACAAGTATGTCCCCTACTGGGGGAACAGTAGTATAAACCTCAATTATGAGAATAGTTTCAGAATCTGTGGATTTTTTCTGCATACACAGAGTTCTGATAATCATTTCTGTTTGTAATCTTGCTTTTAAAAAACGCACCTTTATCTTGAATGCTAATGACATTAGGAAAACCCAGAACATGACACATTGGTACTTACTGGCTAGTACCAATAATGCTGAAATGGCCATTGAAACTTTAGAAATGCCCCCCTCCAAATTGCTTAATAAAACAAATTTAAACAATTTAATTGTGGGGGAAAATAATTCAGGATTTATTTTTGTATTTCAGTATATGGTTACCCAGCCAAGGGTTTCTTCCTCTTTGGATCAATTTTGTCCTTTTTCTCTTGCCGCCCCTTATTTCTGGAATAACCACCCTGTAAACTTGCAGACTGCTTCTTCCCTTGCTGTTTTTAAATCCAAATTGAAAACTTTTTTGTTCTCTGAAACTTTTAGAATTTTGGATTAATGCTTATATCTTTATTATATTTGATTACCTGTACTGATTATTTTGTTTTATTCTGCATTATGTGTTTATGCATGGCTTCCCCCCCTCTCCTTATTGTATTTTAGTATTGAATTTTAGTATTTTATATTATTGGAATAGTTATAATTATTTTATTCTGTAACCTTCTGTGAAGCACCATGTACATGGATGGCGCTATATAAATAAATAATCTCTCTGTCTCTGGCTTTTCTTCGCACACGAAGATTCAGGAAGGACTCATCCCGTGCTTTCTGCAAGTGCGCTGATGACTAAAAAGGCCAATCTGAGATAAACAAGTCCAGTTGCAGAAAGTACAGCAGAAGGTCTCCTTGAGTGATGTTTCTGGGTTGTGATTCTTTCTGCATTGTCGTTTCTCTTCAAGACTTGTTCTCAAGGTGTGAGTTCTCAAATAAGGCTGCAGCATTGTGGATAGTGCGTCTCCATGCCTCCCGATATGAGGCCAGGGCAGACCATTGTTGGTGATCAATTTGGCCAAGCCTGAGATGTTGCTTCAGGGAGTCCTTGGATTGCTTTTTTGGAGTGTCCCCCTTATGCTGACCTGTGGCAAGTTCAACATAAAGTACTATTTTTGGGAGGCGATGGTCCTCCATCCTAGAAACGTGCCCTGCCCAGCACAACTGTGTTCTCAGTATCATGGCCTCAATGCTGGTGATCCCTGCTTGCTCAAGGACAGCAACATTCATCACATAGTCACTCCAGTGTATATTTAGGAACAACAACTAACTGTGAGACAAAGGAAGTGTTAGTACTATTGTTATTGTAGGAAGCTTCAGATAGGCTCTTATCCTGCTTAACACACATGTTAATATTTACCCTTTAGTGGGAGTTTGTCTGAACTGTGAATTAATCATTTCTTCTTATTTATCATTGCCTCCTACATTTATTTCAGTCTGTTTATGTCAGCATAAATGGAGTGAGTTAAGGATATAGCTCCAGTCTCTAAAATATTTGTGATACTGGTGACTTGAGTATGAACTGTAGCTGCCATACTATACTCTGGTTTTGATATCAGTTTCCACATAATTTTATGGGCTCTTAAGATAAGAAGTGGAAGAACTTATTAGGAAAATTATGCATTAGTTGCTTTTTGGCCTAATTATTAATCAATTAAACAGTGAACCTTAAAGTGCTTTGGAGGTTGAGGACTATAGAACACTAGTAATCAAAATGGCCTTGAAGATCCTTAAGTTTTCATTTTGTAGGGAGCCATAGCCAGTATAATTAAAATTGTATTCATAAAGTGGAACTTGGAGTGGTGTGCTCTTGCTTTATCTCTCTTCACACTTTGGTATTCTTGAATATTCCCCCCACCGACACATTGGATTTGTCATTGGTATGACAAATCCAATGTCATACCAATGTACATCCAAAAGGACTTTCTTTCCTCTGCCCTGCCCCTCTTCAGTCCTGCATGCTGCATAGAAAATAAAAATACTTCTGTAAGTGGATCTAGGAAGAGGTGATTCCCCCTCCCCCTTCAGTCTTACTTGCCTTCGTACCCTCCAAATCTTCTCTGAGGATTCAGGGGTTTTCTCTAGAGCAGATTTTGAGGCCATGCAAGAGAACAGGCTCTTCTTGGGACACAGAATTTCTAGCCTCTTCTAGCTTCATTAATGAAAGTATTTTTGTCATCAGTGACAATGTTGGATCCCACCCACTGCATGTACTTTATAATGCTGTCTTACAGAGCTGTACTTTCTACAAACAATTCATTAATACCAACAATTTTAAAAAAATCTTCAAACGTATCAAAATCTATTATCCAGGACAGGGCAGACAGAAACAATTGGATTGTGAAATAATAAAGAGATATTGAATGAGGATAGGGAGATTACATCAAATTGTGTCTTTCTTCAGTGCAGAAGATCTGGGACAGATACTTGTGCCTGGATTGACTTTTTCAGGAAAAGTGACTAAATAGTCAAATAAAGGTGGTAAGAAATGATGTTCTAGGGCAGTGAATGGTTCTTAACCTGTGGTCCACAGGCTCCTCGGGGCCCACAATGTCCTCACAGGGGATCCATAAAGGTTTGATGAAGGTTCCAGGTTACCACTGGAAAATTGCATGTGCTCCAATTTTTCCTGTGCCTTTCCCAGATGTGAGTTTGTGTGCACCCCCATTTCTTACTCTGTGTGTTATTTCTTGTTGGTGGCAACCCAGTGGCAGCAGAAGTGCTCCTCTGTGTCTGTGTGTCTGTGTGTGGTAGAGCAGGTTGTTATCCAGGGCTGTCTCTCATGATATGTCCATCCTATTCAGTGAGAGAGAGAGAGAAAAAGTGTGTGTTTATGCTGTCAGGATATTGGGACATGCAGTAGATTTATTCTGTAAAGAGTTGAGATGTAGCAAACAGTCTGCAGAGAACTGCAGAGTGAGCTAGCATCAGTTTGTAGAAGCTAGCTGGGTAAATGTATCAATATTGATTAGCTCATAGCCCTGGAGCAGAGCAGAGGAGAGCTGGGTTGGACTGAGAGTTAAGTAGTCCTGGTTTGGATCTCACTGTGTGAAGATGTCATGTTTAGGATCTCACAGTGGGAAGATGTTTTTTCTTCTGAATGTTGTACAGTTGTCCTTCCGTATCCATAGCTTTGGTATCCACGGATTTAAGTATTCACAGCTTGAAAATATTCTTTAAAAAATAATAATCCAAAAAGCAAACCTTGATTTTGCCATCTTATATAAGGGACACCATTTTGCTATGCCATTGCATATAATGGGACTTGAGTATTCATGGATTTGGGTATCCATGTGGGGTCCTGGAACCAAACCCCAGCAAATATGAAGGGACAACTGTATATATCTGTAAATATACTTCGTTATGCTACAATAAAGAGAAGTTGATTTTTTAGACACAAGCCTATGTCTGTGCCTTTATTCGTATGCCTGGAGGAACAATGCTCTGCTGTTTTGCTGCTGGACCTGTTTAGGTACCCAGTGTGCGCTACACCTGACATATGCTGCATTGTGGAAAGATGGGGGGCTTGCAAGAGTGAGGAGTGGCACATTGAAAAATGCATCTTTGCAACCCTCCCACCCCGCCGTGTCTTTTTTTGGGCATCCTAACACCCATGCCAAACAAAAAAAGGGTCTCATCTTGTAGAAATTTTGGAAACAAATGAACCCTGGTTGTTTGCAAACATGACAGAAAAGCACTGTCAAGATGACTCAATCCGCCTCCATTACCACCCCTGCCCACATTAATGAGGAACTGCAAGAAAACATGTTGTGAAGTGATCAAAGTAGAGGAGGGAAATTTGGGGAGTGCAAGCTATGATGTGTCGTGGGTGTTTTAGTTTTAATTTGCATTTGTTCATCAAGGAAGGAAACTACTGTAGGGTCAAATATTCTGAGTTGCATTTGATGGCTGCTGAAACCCCTGATCCATTTCCGAGTTATGGCGACCCTATCACAGGGCTTTCTTGATAATATTTGTTCAGAGGAGGTTTGCCTTTGCTCTCCTGTGAGGCTGGAAGAGCTAACCCAGTGCATCAAATATTTATTTGAGTTAAGTCTTGGCGGTCCATAGCAACAAAAGATATTTAAAGGGAGTCTGTGTTAAAGAAAAGGTTAAGAACCACTCTTCTAGGGCTTATTGACAAAAATGAACAAGTCACCTGGTTTATATAGCAACTTCCTAAGAGTTCTTAATAAAAGAACTCAAATGTGAAATTGATGGTCTTTGAACAATCATATGCAACTTGTCCCTTTAATTGGTTTCCATAACGGCAGAATGGAAAGCATCCAGCATAATACCAATTTTAAAAACTGAGATCCAAAGGTGGCTTGCTATTATTAGAAAGTATTATTAAAAGGTGGAATTATTAAACACATAGAATAACAAGATTTGCTGAGGAAACTCAACATGGACAAGGAGACTTATTGCTCTTGACATAAGATGATGGTTCTTTAATTGGAAACTAACTGGCTAGACAACAGGAACTGCAGAGAGCAGAATTAAATGGACGCTTTTCATCACGGATTGAAAAGTGGGAAGCGAAGTCTGCACCGCACCTGAATGGCAATGGGACTTCATACTATTTCAAATTTTCACTTCCCTACAAACCTTAAAAAATGTGAATAGGAAATTGTAGCACTAGTTGTCTTCTCAAGCCAACATCTATTGCATTTCAACAGAGCTTCCGGATCCTCTGGTCTGAGCTATTCACTTGGCCAACACTTGCTATTTCTGCTACACATGTTTGTGGAACTCTGAAAAGAGAACTTTGACAACTAGGAAGTCAGTAGTTTGAGTGTAGCTCTATTAATGATTGCTTGCTCAAAAACTTTTCCTGCATACTCATTGTGTGTGTGTGTGTTTGAGGAACAGAATTAGAACCTATCTTGGATCTGAAAATCAGACTGGTTGATCTCTGGCTTCTGTATCTTGGTGTTAATAAATATTCTGCTATTGTTTACATCTCTACAACTCATTCCTGCCCTTCACTATAACAGTTTAAATCCATAATGCAAATGAAAATGTCTTGTCCTATTTCTGCATGACTGGAATACAATCTGACTTGCTAAATTATGGGTGAGCTGACCCTGCTTAGGAGATTTTTGAAAAACAAAGTGTTGGAGGATAGTTTTAATTAGAAAAGATGTGAGACTAAGTACAGAGGAATGAAGGTGTGATTAGAATAAAAAATATTCATGCTCATCACTTCTGTGCATATTCTTTGGTCTTTGCTAAACCACTATAAGTTTTTCATCCATGTGCCCAATATATTTTTGTGTATATTGGACAGTGCCATGTGTGATGTGGAAAACTGGTTTACTTCTTGTACTTTGTTTATAGTGGTGTGTCTGCATTCAGACACTACACTCAAGTGAAGATGTATCTTGGGACACTGTTGAGTTTTCTAGGAGTGTGCATGAGGTATCTTCTTGTTGTGTGCCTTCAAGTCATTTCTGACTCATGGCAATCCCTAAGGCACCTATTGTGGGGTCTTCTTGCAAGAATTGTTCGGAGGGGGTTTGCCTTTGCCTCTTTCTGAGGCTGAGAGATAATGACTTGCCTAAAGTCACCTGGTGGGTTTTGAACCCTGGCCTCCACAGTCATAGTCCAACACTCAAACCACTGCACCTCACTGGCTCTCCTCATGGGATGTCTACTCTAAGAATCCTATGAAAGAAGCTGAAGATATAGTTTATAGGATTTGAAGGTTGGAGCCTACTTGTAATAGCATAAACTTGTAAAGTCTGGTCCAGGAGAAATCATGGACCAAGTCAGCCACTTTTAACTCCTATTTGTAGGACTGCTTTTGGATTCCATGGTTATCTCGTAACAGGAGTGGGGTTAGCACATGGCATAATTGGGAGCTGCTTCGGCCCAGCACTGAAGAGGGGCACTCTCCTAACACCTGCACTCTTTCCCTCTTTTGAATAAGTGTATGGATCAGGCAGATCCCATTTCAATTTTCCATAATGGCCTTGTGTGAGGCTTCATTTGTGCAGTGGCTCCCAGACCATGTTACCTGGCATTACTGAAAAGGTAAGCTGGATGTGGCCCACCAAAAGACACTTTGCCCAGAGCCCCCTCAAACCTAAGATTAGTTTGTTGGGATGTATCAGTGTTTCCTATCAACTTACTGGGAGAAGGTACACACACACACACACACACGCAGAGTGTGGCCCTCCAAATATTGTTGGACTGCAATTCCTAGCAGCTCTTGCCAGCATAGCCACTGGTAAGAAATGCTGGTAATTGCAGTTTGACAACTTTCAGTGGCCCACTCCAGTATATAACAGATATACAGTAAGACCCCCGTATCCGCTGGGGATTGGTTCTGAGTGGCCCCATGGATACCCAAAACCATGGATAATAGCGAACACCATTGAAAATAATGGACTTCTGGTTTAAAATACCATAAAGTTGCATTGGAGGACCTAGAAAATGGCTAGAGAAGATATATTTTCTAGGAAGACTCTATGGTAGTTGTGCCGTTTTGTGTCTCATGGATAATTGAATCAGTGGATAATGAATCAGTGGATACGGGGGTCGCACTGTACCATCTTATGTCAGTTATTTACAAGAAAGGAAGGAAGGAAGGAAGGAAGGAAGGAAGAAAGGAGTGTGTGTGGTTTTTTAACAAAACGTCGTTACTAGGGAGTGTTTGTGTGCATGCATAAGCGGGTGAGAGAGTATGTAATCATGTGAGTAGTTCTCTCTCTCTCTCTCTCTCTCTGGCTTTTCTTTGCAAATGAAGATTCAGGAAGGACTCATCCTGTGCTTTCTGCAAGCGCACTGATGATTAAAAAGGCCAATCCGAGATAAACAAGTCCGGTTGCAGAAAGCACAGCAGAAGGTCTCCTTGGGTGATGTTTCCGGGTTGTGATTTTTCTGCGTTGTCATTTCTCTTCAAGACTTGTTTGGCTTGCATTCTCAAATAAGGCTGCAGCATTGTGGATAGTGCGTCTCCATACCTCCCGGTGTGAGGCCAGGGCAGACCATTGTTGGTGATCAATTTGGCCGAGCCTGAGATGTTGTTTCAGGGAGTCCTTGTATCGCTTTTTTGGAGCGCCGATCTTACGCTGACCCATGGCGAGTTCACTGTAGAGTACTATTTTTGGGAGGCGATGGTCCTCCATCCTAGAAACGTGCCCTGCCCAGTTCAACTGTGTTCTCAATATCATGGCCTCAATGCTGGTGATCCCTGTTTGCTCAAGGACAGCAACATTCTTTACATAGTCAGTCCAGTGTATATTTAGAATTGTGCGTATACAGCGCTGATGAAAGCATTAGAGAGTCGTAAGTGGTGGCGATAGGTGACCCATGCTTCAGACCCATAAAAGAGAATAGACAGTACAATGGCTCTATACACACTGATTTTTGTGCTTCGCCTCAGGTGTTTATTACGTACTCCAGACTCTTTTGTAAAGTCTTCCAAATGCGCTATATGCCTTTGCTAATCTATGATCGATCACTTTGTCAATCTTGGCATCTGAGGAGATGATGCTTCCCAAGTAGGTGAACTGCTGAATGGACTTGAGCACAGATTTGCCGACATCAATGTGGGGATGCTGATGTTCATCCTGTGGTAGAAAATCGCTAGAGAAGATACATTTTCTAGGAAGACTCTATGGTAGTTGTGCCATTTTGTGTCTCATGGATTATTGAATCAGTGGATAATGAATCAGTAGATACAGGGGTCGCACTGTACCATCTTATGTCAGTTATTTACAAGAAAGAAAGAAAAAGAAAGAAAGAAAGGAGTGTGTGTGTTTTTTAAAAAAAACTTTGTTATTAGGGAGTGTATTTATGTGTGCATGCATAAGCGGGTGAGAGAGTATGTAATCATGTGAGTAGTTCTGTGTAGTAACTTAGTACTTAATCAGTTATCGGTTACATTTATTTCCTGCCTTTCCTTCAGTTAACTCAAGGCAGAATTCATGGCTATTCTCGCTACTTTTATCTTCACAACAAGCCTGTGAGGTTGCTGACAGAAGGGGACAGGCCCAGGGCAATCTAGTGCATTTTATGACTCAATGGAGACTAGAACCTGGATTTCCAAGCTGCAGGCCAACACTCTAATCACAACCCCACGCTGGCCCATCATAAACACTGCTATAACCATCATAGGCCTTCACATGGGATGTGTTACCCCAAAGCAGTTGACAAGTTTAGAACTCTTTCAGTGTATATAGAGTGATAGTGCTTTCTATGTTTGTATGCATGTGATGTGTCAACTGCTGCAGAAGATCAAAGGAAAATAGTTAAATGTAGTATCCAAAAAAACCTAGCATTTTAAGTGGTTTCAATTAAAGAAGGTGTATCATCTGATCAAGTTGTCCAAGAGCAACTGTAGATGTTATGTGAAACAGATTACATATAATGGTTGTGTTAGATTTTTGTGTGCGTGTGTATATGCATGAGCCTGCAATACTAGTTTTCAAATAACAAAAGAAACAAATTAATGGTTGTTTGTAAAAGTAAATAAGTTGTTTTTTCTCAGCTTAGACTTAAAAAAAAAGAATTTGTGTCAGATAAAGACAATTGCAATCATAGTTCAGCAAGATACTAACTCAGCCAGACTTGGTGAATTTTAAAGTGACTACTTTTGCATGTAGAAGTACCCAGGTTTCGTCCTTTGGCATCTACATTTAAAAAAGATTGGGCCGATGATGATGGGAAGTTTCTCTGCTGGATACAGGAGAACTGTGAGCAGAACAAGCTGTACTAGGTTAGATGGACAAAGAACTGACCGGATATATAAAAGCATCTTCCTGTGTTCTGCTTCCACCTGTGACGTTCTCACAGACATGATCTCCTTTGTCTGGTCCACCCAGAATTCTCCCATAGAAGCTTTAGCTGCCAGCCATGACCGCTTAAGTGAAACCTCCATGCTCAGAGGTTGTGTATGTCTCTGAATACCAGGTGTGGAGGACAAACAATGAAGCAGAGTTTCTGTTCTGATGCCACTTTCTTGGGCTTCCTAGAAGCACTTAGCTGGCCATTGTTTAAAACAGGATGCCAAAGAAAGATCGCTAAGAGGTAGAGCACTTTAACCACCCTTTTAACCTCATATATCCTATCACACTACACTTCCTTCAGTGCTGGAGAAATCAGCAGTGAATCAGTACAATGTTATTTATATGGTTAGCTTGTTGTGTCTTATCAGTTTAAAACGTCATGCCTAGGCCCAGAAGCAGATGAATGGCCCTCCCTCCATCCCAGTGGCCACTGTCCTGGCATCGGAGGGTGAGAAGAAAAGGCAGACACAGCTCCATCATTCCTAGGTCCAGGAACAGATGAAGGGCTCTCCTTCAATCCCAACAGCCACTGAGAGGGAAAAAGATAGTATTTGGCTGAACTTAATCACCTCCCACATTGCCACCCCCTTTTCTTTGTGTGTCTGTCTTAATTTAGATTGTAAGCCTGAGGACAGGTAATAGTCAAATTAACAATTTGTAAGTTGCTCTGAGAGCCTTTGTGGCTGAAAACCAGGGTATAAACATTCTAAATACATAACATACGTGCATGCATACATAAATGATCCCTGTGTGAAGCAAAAAGACTCTGAAAAATGGGACTGCAGTGATGATAAAATTTAACAGTTACATGTAGAATGGCTTCAATCCAACAAATAGAGCAACAGATCATTTTTTTGTAACATCTGAATTTGGGCTGATCAGAAATGGTCAAAATGTTAGCATTGCTAGGAGCTAGGAGAATGGTAATGTTGAAAGAGCTACTGTCCAGCTTTATTTGAAATGGATTTGGGACATCTGTTATGCTCAAGAAAAGTATTCTGCCATTTTTTGGCATCTAAAATTATTTGGATAAATAATAATAATAATAATAATAATAATAAAATTTATTTCTATCCCACCCCTCTGCAATGCAAATGGGGCGGCTTACAGCATAAAAACTACATGACTACAACAGTACCCTAACCCACCCACCCCTTAAAACAGTATTAAATTAGAAAGGATTAAAAACACACAATAATTAAAAGGAGGGGGGAAAATGAAATGATACAGTGGCAGGTCAAGGGGAAAAGACAGCCGAATCTTTGGGCCAGAATAGCTATTCAGGAAAGGCCTGCCGGAAAAGATCCGTCTTGACGGCTTTTTTGAAGCTGTCTAAGGTGGTAATAAGACAGATCTCATCCGGCAGGCCAATCCATAATCTGGGAGCGGTAGCAGAGAAGGCCTTATGGGAAGTCACCGACAGCCTTGTTTTCATAGGCTGTAACAAATTCCTCCCAGAGGACCGAAGTGCGCGGGGAGGATCATACGGGAGGAGGCGGTCCCAGAGGTAAGTTGGACCCAAGTCATGTACGGCTTTAAAGGTGATAACCAAAACCTTATACTGTGCCTGGAAACTAATAGGCAGCCAGTGGAGAGCTTTTAGCACAGGTGTTATATGCTCTCTTCTGGAAACACCAGAAATCAACCTGGCTACCATGTTCTGAACTAGTTAAAGTTTCTGAGACAAGCACAAGGGTAGCCCCATGTAGAGCGCATTACAGAAGTCAAGACAGGAGGTTACCAGCGCATGTACCACAGTTTTGAGGTCCCTGATTTCCAGGAAAGGGCACAGCTGGCGTATCAGCCGAAGTTGATAACAGGCACTCCTGACGGTTGCATTTACCTGATTAGACATCTGGAGAGACGGGTCCAGGAGCACCCCCAGACTGCGGACACAGTCCTTGGAGGAGAGTGTGATTCCATCCAGGATTGGAAGTTGTATGCCCAAACCTGGTTTCGGGCCCATAACTGTTAGTACCTCCGTTTTGTCTGGATTCAGTCTCAATTTGTTTTTCCTCATCCAGTCCATTACTGCCCTAAGACAGTCATTGAGAGGAGAGACGCCATCTGAAGTCGAGGCTGATGACCAAGACATGGAGAAATATATCTGGGTGTCAGCATACTGATGACACCGCACTCCATGCCTCCGAATGTTCTCTCCCAGCGGCTTCATATAGATGTTAAATAGCATTGGGGACAGGATGGTGCCCTGAGGGATGCCACAATTAAGCTCTATCCCTGAGCCTCACCCTTTGGGATCTGCCCGAGAGGAAGGAACGGAACCACTGCAAGGCAGTGCCTCTAATTCCTAACCCTCTCAGGCAATCCAAGAGGATGGATTGCCTGAGAGGATAGCTACTGCTCTCTAATGTTTGGATGGGACAGGAGGGAGAACGTGAGAGTTTAGCTTTGTAACACTAGGGGGAGAACTTGATTTTCAAAGCCCCAGTTATGAATTTAAAGAGCACCAGTGGTAACCATCAGTATATAAGACATAATATGATAAGATTGGTTCCTTCGAAACAAAAGAGAAAGAACAGCAATCTGTAGAATTAAACTGTAGGCAAGTCTTTTTTATCTCCAGAGACACAGCTTAGACCAGCTTAAGGAGAGGGGAACTAAGTAACTGTCATGAGCAAAAACATGTTTTTCTGACTACATGGAATTGAGTGTTAGCTGTATTGGAATTTTGTTCTGTCAAAGGTACTTAGAGATATGAAGGAAGACTACAATCTTGAGCACTTTAGTGGGGAAGCAAAGGTAAACACTAGAGGAAAGTGGTGGGTGGGTAGAGGAGATGTCTGGTATTAACAGGACTGATGGCATGTTTGCTTTGGATGATCTTGCAAGATAGATGTCATAGTTACTAGATGTTTGGTTTGGTTTGTGTGTGTGAAATGCAAAACTTTTATTTCTAGAAATTTGTCGTGTAGACGTTTTGAGTAGTGGACTCTTTTGGGAATTATACCATTGTTCTTTAAAATGATAATTGTGGATGGAAGTGAAATAATATGTTAATAGATAGGGTTAGTTGAAGATTTTGCAAGACAGGTTTTCATCTTTAGAAATAACACAACAAATTGTTGGAAATGCTTTCATGATTTTGGGCTTGATTTGAGGAAGGGAGGGAGGGGAAGAACAACTAGTTTCATCTTTTAACCCTCTTGCTGCATGAACTAAAAATACAAGGAAATTCTTTCTTCAACATAGATCTAGTCCTTCCAGCAGAATGGTCTAGTTTTGCTTTGTGCATGACATAAGTAGCAGATCGGTACTTGCTGATTAATGCAGTTTGACACAATGACTTTCAGATAATTAAAGCTCAGCTTAGACTTTATTGAAAGTAGGCTTTATTCTGCAATTAAAAAATGTTTTTCAGTGTGTCATGCTTGGCATGGAATGGGTAATTGGAGCTGCTGCCAGTTCCTCTGCTGGTAAAGCAAGCTTAAATACAAGTTTTCCACTACATTTCTTGGTTTCTGGCACACTAAGCTTTTCAATAGAATATCGAGCATAGAAGAAGCTCAAAGGGACAGGAAGTGTATTTATAGGATGAATCCTGTTCATTTCAGGAGAAAGGCATAAAATAATGGTTTAACCAGAAAATTGCCCCTTGGCATTGGTACTTGATTTCCTTTTGTAACTCACCCAACCAATTGGATATTTGTCTTACAAATTATACTCTAAAAGGGAAGGTTGGCAATTGTTTTGTTAACCTGTCAGTAATAACCAAGTGGTACCTGTAAAATAACAAAAGAGGCTGAGGTTAGGGACCGAAATGTTTTGTCACAATTAAATGCTAGCCTAACTAGTAAGAATGTGAGTTAATTGTCATCTTAGGTTGGAATCAGAAACTTCTGTGTTTATGATCTCAAATGCTGATTTGAGGGCCAGTTTGAAGGAATTTTGCCCCATACTGACCATGTCATATGAATGTTATGGACTGAAAAAATGAATTTTGTAGTAATCTAAGTACTGTTACAGATCATTCCATATCTGGTCTTTTGCAAATAATAGGAAATTTCACCATAGGTGGTTTTTATTTTGATACTAGTTTAATATCTTTTTATGGGGGAGGGTGGAGGTGGGTGGTGCTTAGGGATTTTAGTCAGTATTGTTGTATTTTAATTGTTGTAAGCTGCCCCAATTGTTTTTAACAAAGGGGAGGAGTAAAAAATTACCGTCATCATCATCATCATAGTGTTTGAGTGAGGATTTTACAAAAAGACAATAACCCTACATTTACCACATTAGCTGGAAGAAAGATGAGTTGGTTTTTTTTTTTTTAATTGTCACAAGAGTTCAGCAGAAACAGCATGGTGAATGCTTTTCTAAAGAGGTTTTTGCTGTTCTTAAAGATGAATGGCATGTAGCATACACTGCCAATGATAAAAGTATGGGACCATAGGAGATATATACCCATATAGCCGGTATTCTAGACATCTGCAAATGAAAAAAATAAAAATAAAAAAAGGTTTATGTATTAATGATAAATCAGCAATTATTTAGAGACCACTACAAACTTTTGTTATTCTGAGATGCATGGAAAGAAATTGGACTGCATCACTTTTTGTCATATCTTGGAGTTCCATAGTTTCCTGTTCTTCTCTGTAGTGGTAAAATTAAGCAATGGCTGAATGTTTTGCAAGATGTCATTGACTCCTGTAAAAGAGAGGTCTTCTTGTTCTACCAATACCATTTTAGATTCTAGGATGTCAGTTCTCCCCACCCCTCCAAAAAAAATCTTTCTGGAGACATGTGCATTTGTTGTGTTACTGTGTTAGAGTCCAAGTATGGAAAAGTATGGTAATTTATCAGATTTCCTGGTGCAATAGTTCTGTTCTTCATTGCTTTTGTTTTTAGGGACACCACTTTTGGTAAGAAGAAGCAGTGATCCGACACTGGGCCCCCCTGCTGATTTTCCTGCAGGAGCTTCACATGCCAATGACCATGTTCTGAAGACCTCTGTGTTAGTAGGTATCTTGTTCTTCTAAGTTCTAATATTGTTGTTCCTAGCAATATTAGGCTCCTTTGATATTATGGGTTGTATAGAAAGCTGCTTGCATAACTCACCTCCCACGTTCCTTTCCTCGCACCTGTAATTCCAAGTCCATGACCACGTCCACAGGATGTGAGGCCCTCCTCAACAATGAAGGCTGGGATGTCACCTGGAAATTGGACAGAGTGTCTTGGTGCCATTTCATTACAATCCTCATGTAACACAACTCCGTTGTTCAAGAGGACCCTTATCTCTCTGTAGAAAGGTTTTTTTAGTGAAGAGGAGATTGGAGCAAAGAGAGAGAGAGATGTATTAAAAAAGGTGCCTTAGACTGAACAGAACCTTGGATTTTGGGGGTTTGTGGTAGGGTTTAATAGATAATAATAACATTATAAAATGGAATTTTTTACTCTCAGGTATCATTGGATTTACAGAAAATTATTTTGTTTTGTATGTATCTAACTAACTAAATGCAATAATCAGCCCTTACTGTTACGTTTGTTCTTCAGTAGCAACAGCAATATGGTAGACAACTATTTTCTGTCTAGCTCATTAATTTGATCCCTAGCTGGCATGGATTTTGCTTAGGAATATAAAGCAATTTTGCTATTTTTGACCTTCTAGATAAGAGTGGCTGTCCTGACAGGGTGAGAGAGTATCTCCAGGATTCTCCAACACCTTCAAGGAATTTCAGTTCTGTCATAAGTCCAAGAATCCAAATGTGTTTTTCCACCATCGTGGTTTCTGAAGTTCATAGAAAATGAAGGAAAATATACAGTACTTGGTAGAAAATCTTTGTCTCTGTGGAAAATTTGAGTCTTTTTCCTTTTCCAAAGACATAGACAACTAATCCAGTGTTTCTTCTTGTGTGCAACAAAGGAAAAGTTACTGCCTTCTTCCAATTTGTGCCTTTTATAAGAAAAAGTCCAAAATCACTCTAAGACCAATCCCATCTCCGCACAAATCCCAGAAACTTTTATCTTGTGGCAAGCCCACCCCCTAATATTTAATGCAGAAGTAGCTATTTCTAGAAAATTCTGTAGGAATGCAGAATTTACTGTCTGACCATTAACTTTATTAAACTGCAGATACTGAATGAAGATAGTTCACATTTAGCAGTGAAATTAAAATAGTTCCCAGTGAAGTTTGTACAAAGTTATTTGTAAGAGCGGAATATAGACAGAAAACAAATAATTCACACCCAGGTCATTAATATGCACATTACCCATTAAGTTAGGCTAGAAATGCAAGTAGCAAATCTTACAGTTTTTGCTATATCACCTGGGCAGTGGCTCTAAACTGATACAAAGAGAGCTCATATTTAGTTCAAAGTGGAAGGGTAACGTTAAGGTATTTCCCTGATCTTCTACATGGTCTCTGTGAATCAAACAGTTGGGTTACTCCTGCGCAGCTTTGGAACCTTCTAGAATCGCTAGGCAGAATGTGCTTTGATACATTTTTGGCGGTAACTCCACCCATCCTAGCGGTCCCTTATAAGGGTTTCCCGCCTAAATCCCCTCAGTTCCTTTCTTTCAGCCGCGTTAGCAGCTTGAAGGAACCTCTGTTCGCTAGGTGTTTTTTCTCTCATCGTTCTGGTTTGACTTGGCTTTGACTCTTTGACGACGTTTTTCTCTCTCCTACTGGTTTTGGTATTCGGCTTCTGATCACTCTGGTTTTTGACCTATTTCTGGCTCTTGACTACGACTTTGGCTTACTCCTTCGGCTTTGGCATTACCTCAGATATCGTTACTGACCTTGGACTGGCTTTGACTACGATCCCTTCCTTGTGATTATTATTATTGTGAAAAACATGTTTGGCAAAGGAGCTTTCAAGCGCTGCGTTAATTGTCAAGCAAAACTTCCAGCTGCGGATGGTCATTCCTGCTGTCTAATCTGTTTGGGAGAAGCTCACAATGTCGACGCATGCGTCCATTGTAAGGCGTTCATGCTGCAGGCCCGAAAAGATAGGCTCTCACGTTTGAAGTCCTTTCTTTATGAGAAGGCCTTGCTCCCTGCTTCTGCTCCTGCTTCTGCCTCTGTTTCGGCTCCCCCTTCTGAGCCTCGCAGCCATGAACGTTCTCGGTCTCCTCCGTCCGCTGGGAAAAAACGTCATTGGTCCCAAAGTCCGTTTAGGTGCCGTTCCACCACGTTTGATCTCGAGGCTCTCCATTCCTCACTTCGACGTGCATCGTCAGATTCGACTCGGGACCATCTGACACCGGTTCAAGAGCCAGTCCCTTCAACGTCCAGGGACGCCACTCGAGAGGAGACCCTGTCCACTGCTGAGGCCCGTCCATCTGCTGCCGCTGCTTCGTCCTCCCAGCCGTTGAAGAAAAAGAGGAAGGAGAAGCATTTGTCCAAGCATGATGCTGGCAAATCCAAGGACAAGTCTAAAAAATCCAAGCCTGTGGAGCGTGCTGTCCCTGAGGTTTCCCCTCATCAATTATTGGAGGTCGAAGACACATTCATGCGTCCATTGCCGGTATCCACCACTGGGGAGTCTGAGTCTCGGCGTTCAACGCACTCCGTCGGGATCAGCCAGGGTTGTAACAGTGGAGCTCCCTCCTGTGACTGATATTGTGAGACCCCCTGTGCGCCTTGACACATCTCCAGCTCTGGTCGTGTCATGAGCTCAGCTACTAGAGAGTCAGTCTTCGGATGTGGAGGTAGAAATCATTGAATCCAAAGAGGTGCCTCGAGGCCATATACCTGCAATCCCGGCGATGATGTCCTGCGTACTCTGCTTACGACCTGGCCCGATCCATCTGCAGGGCAGGTTTTGGGTCGCCTACTGGACCGCAGATTTTCACCCCGAGGGGCGAGGTACTTGATACCACGATCACTGGTTGCTTAATTGCTCAGTCTCCATGTCCTGTCAGTTTGGATGTTGCGACTACAAGGGATGCTGTGACCCAGGTCTCCCTGCCTGAGCACCATCCTCTACTCTGAACCCCTCCAACTCCTCAGCCTCATTCCCCCACACTGTCACGGGCCCGTAGTCCCTCACCGGATGGGTCAACTTTGTCCTCTGTCGCCTCTTGGGACCTTTATAGGCCCTATCTGCCTTCTCCAAAGACCGAACTGATGGATGATGATTCTACCTCTCCAACTGACAACGTTCGTGCCTTTGGGGAACAGATGGTCCGAATGTCGCATGCCCTTGATTTGAAATTGGAAGACCGAACAGCTGATCCCATGGATCCAATTTTTCAAAGGATCCAATCGAAGGTGCCTCCGTCGGCTACCATCCAGGTACTGCCTTCCCTGCTGAAACTCGCACAGGGGTCCTGGGAAAACCCATCGTCTATCAAGTCGACGTCTAAGAAAATAGACCGACTGTACCGGGTTGGTGGAGACCATGTTGACTGGCTCCAAAACCACCCAAGGCCGAACTCTGGTCGTTGAGGTTGCCCAAAATAAAAAGCAACACCGACCTCTGTCATCCCCACCAGACCCAGAGGACAGAAAACTGGACATCGTCAGGAAGAAGATCTATTCGGTGGCCGGCCTGAGCTTCCGTGTGGCTAATTACTCAGTTTGCATGGGAGCGTATCAGCAGGTCCTATGGGAGAGAATTAGCCACTTAATACAGGACCTCCCGAAAGAGCGGCGTCGGATGGCTGAAGCCATTCAATCTGAGGCCCAGTTCCTGGTGGGACTGCAAATGAACTCAGCCCGGCATGTGGCAGACTGCACAGCGAAAACCATCACTGGTTCGATTGTGCTGTGTCGGCATGCATGGTTACGCTCCTCAGGCCTTACACCTTAAGCGTCGGCCACCATAGAGGACTTTCCTTTAGACGAGTCCAGCTTGTTTAATGGGTCAACCGATGAAAAACTCGAGTTCACCCAAAAGATGAGGACCACTGCCAGGAAATACGGTATGGGCTCCACCTCCGCTTCCCAGTACCGTCCCATCGTAGATATTCCTGGCAAGCCCCATCGTATGGCCAACAGTTCCGACGAGGGTACTCTGGCCAGACCTACCGTCAGTCCCGGTTTGCTCCCTCTACCTCTCCGGCTTCATCGGTGAGGAGCCAGGGCTTGGGTTCCAGATACCGCCACCAATCCCGACAGAGATCCAGGGATCAGGGCCGAAAGAAATTCTAATTCCCCTGTTGATGATTTTTCTGTTTTTCCTTAGACGCCTCTCTTCGGGGATCGACTGTCCAACTTTCAAGAAGCCTGGTCTTCTATAACATCAGACCGTTGGGTGCTTCAAATCGTCTGAACAGGCTATTGGATAGAGTTTGACACTCTGCCTCCGACGAGACGGGTTCGATCAACACCGCCCTCCCCTCTCCTCCTCGAGGAGGTGCAGATCCTGTTGCAGAAAGGGGCCATCGAACCTGTCGACCCTGACTTTCACCACCTCTCCTTCTTCTCGAGGTACTTTCTGGTGTCCAAGAAGGACGGCAGTCTGTGCCCGATTCTCGACCTCCGTGGGGTGAACAAGTACATAGCCCCAAAGAAATTCAGAATGGTCACCTTGGCCTCTATTCTTCCGCTTCTGAAACGGAACGACTGGTTCGTCTCCATAGACCTGAAGGACGCCTATTTTCACATCAGGATCCATCCAGCGCACAGGCACTTCCTTGCGTTTCAGGTCAGGACCAAGGTCTTCCAATTCAGAGTACTTCCTTTCGGCATCTCGACTACTCCTCGAGCCTTTATGAAGTGCATGGCAGTAGTGGCGGCTTTCCTTCGGCAGCAGGGCGTGGTGGTCTTCCCCTACATCGACAACTGGCTGATTGTGGCGGAGTCTCGACATCAGCTCGAACTCGATGTTGGCCTCACCTTAGATGCCTTAGACTACCTGGGACTTGTTGTCAACATCGAAAAGTCTCAGCTCCAGCCAGCTCAAGTGATCCAATTCATTGGAGCTCGTCTAGACTCTGTAACTGCAGCGGCATACCTACCTCAAGATCGGTTCAATACCCTTCGCTTCCTGATCCACACTTGCTGTCGGTCCCGAAGGATTCCCGCTCACTCAGTCCAAGTGCTTCTTGGTCACATGGCAGCCACGACCTACGTGACCCGACTCGCCTCTCCAACATTGATTCTTGCAGGTCTTCGACCCTCTCCGCGATCCTCTGAACAGGATGTTCACAATGCCACAAGCAGTCCAAAGGTCCCTGGATTGGTGGCTGATACCAGACAATGTCCTGTCGGGCATGCCGTTCGACCTTCCTCAGCCGGATGTCTCTTTGACAACAGACGCTTCACTGCAAGGATGGGGAGCCCACCTCGAGTCTTACGAGATTCGGGGCTCTTGGAACACGGATGAGCAAGAGCTTCATATCAACGTCCTGGAACTCCTTGCCGTCCAGAAAGCGTTGCGAGCCTTCGAATCCTTGGTGAGAGGCAGGACTGTAATGGTACTGACAGACAACACCTCCATCATGTACTACCTAAACAAGCAGGGAGGTACGAGGTCCCCTCAACTTCTACAGCTTATGCTAGATATCTGGGATTGGTGCGTCCCCAGGAATGTGTTTCTCCAATCCATCCATCTTCCAGGGGAGGAGAACACTCTTGCAGACGGACTCAGCCGTTCGAGTCTATCCATCCACGAGTGGCGTCTATACAGGTCGATTGCCTTAGATCTGTTTCAGACCTGGGGGTATCCTCAAATGGATCTCTTCGCGTCTCCTGAGAATGCTCAGTGTCCCCAATTCTGCTCAAGATGGCGCGCTCTGGGATCAAGGGGAGGTGCATTCCTGTTCCAGTGGTCAGGTCCTCTACTCTACCTGTTCCCTCCGTTCCCGCTGCTGACAAGAGTAATTGCCAAACTTCGTCGGGATTGAGCTAACGCCATCCTTGTCGCCCTGTCGTGGCCTCGGCAGCCATGGTTTGCGACTCTGCTTCACATGTCCAAGCGCCGTTTCATCCGTCTGCCTTCCCGTCCGGATCTGCTCACCATTCACGAAGGCAGAGCCAGACATCCAGATCTGGACACTCTACGTCTGACAGCGTGGAGATTGGCTCTGTAATTCGACCTTCAGGTTCGAGACTCTCTGGTTCTACCTCGGTGCCGAGGCAACCTGCATCCCTCCATCCAGACATCCAGGCTGTCATTGAGGCTGCACGAAGGCCGTCCACTCGAAAGTCATACCACTACAAGTGGAAGAAGTACGAAGCTTTCCTAGACTCCCGGGAACCGAGCCCTGAACCGTTCTCCATCCTGACGGTGCTGCAGTTCCTTCTACAACTATCTTCTGCGGGCCTGTCGCTTTCGTTGATCCGGTGCTACTTGGCAGCTATCTCCGTTGAGTTCCAGGCGAGAGGTCGTCTGCCCCCCCCTTGTTGATGCGATGGTAAAGGAATTTTTGAGAGGCTTCGCCAACCTCCACCCCCCCCCCCCGGTGACCAAACCGACCCCAGCTTGGAGCCTAGAACTGGTCCTCTCACAGCTGGTTCGCCAACCGTTCGAACCTCTGGCCTCTACTGATCTGCGACTCCTATCCTGGAAGACTGCTTTCCTTGTGGCCATCACTTCGACGTGTAGGGCTGGTGAGCTCTGTGCCCTGAGGTCCGATGCTCCATACACTGCTTCCCATAAGTGCAAAGTGGTGCTCCGTCCCAACATGTCCTTCCTTCCAAAGGTGGTGTCCAGCTTTCATCTCAACCAATCCATCACTCTCCCTGCTTTGATGCAGGACCCGAAGAACGATTTTGAATGCACCCTTCATCTCATGGATGTTAGAAGGGCGCTAGCCTTCTACATTCAACGGACTGCGTCCCACAGGAAGTCACCCAGACTGTTTGTGCCTTATGCTGAGTCGAAGCTCGGAGAGCCCATCTCTTCACAACGACTATCGAAGTGGGTGATGTCGACCATTGCTCTCTGCTACAAGCTGGCAAAGAAGCCTCTGCCTTCACGACTTCGAGGACACTCTACGAGAGCTGTCTCCACTTCGACAGCCTTTCTCTCTGGAGTGCCTCTAGAGGACATTTGCAGGGCTGCAACCTGGTCGTCACCTTTGACTTTCATTTCCCATTACAGACTTGACTTTCGTTCTAGGAACGAGACGGCCTTTGGAAAGGCTGTACTGTTATCTTCTATACAATGAGTAAATGTTCATGTTGCCAAGACAGTACTGTTATATATGTCTTGATTAGGTTTTCTAAGAATGTGCTCTTAACGTTTCAATTTCAGATGTTATGTATATGTACTATATGTGGTGTAGGACATACTCACCTCCAAGAGTGAAGCTTGTCAGTCTACACCCAACTGTGTGATTCACAGAGACCGCGAAGAAGTGGACAGGTTGCTTACCAGTAACCATAAATCTTCGAGTTGTCTTCTGCGAATTCACACAGACCCACCCATCCTCCCCTCTATGTCCTACTACATCATATAAACATGCTTAATGTTCCTGATGCTGCAGATTGCGGCGTCATTCAAGGAACTGAGGGGATTTAGGCGGGAAGCCCTTATAAGGGACCGCTAGGATGGGCGGAGTTATCGCCAAAAATGTATCAAAGCACATTCTGCCTAGCGATTCTAGAAGGTTCCGAAGCTCTGCGCAGGCGCAGGAGTAACCCAGCTGTGTGAATTCACAGAAGACCACTCGAAGATCTATGGTTACAGGTAAGCAACCTGTCCATACACAGGCTTTTTATTTAGTTACATATATTTTTATTTAGGCAGGCTTTTGAAATGTGAATTTTAATTGGTGGGCTGCTTTTAATGTTTGAATTTTTTATTGAAATTATGTTTTTAATCTATGTTGTGTTTTTAACTATGTTTTAATAATGGTAATTATTTAATGATAATTGTTAATTCTTTTTTAAAACTTCTGTAATATTTAGTTGTATTTTTAAAATTATTATAAGCCATCTTTAATCCCATCTTGGGAGAAAGATGGGATATAAATGCAACAAATAAATAAATAAATAAATAATGCAGAGGTTGAAGTCGCAGTGCAGACTGGGAGATGGAATGATTGACCTGTTGTGGATTACGTAACCAAGGTTGCGTTTACACGGGCAAATATTCCCCTAAATATACTGCTAAGATTGCTCATTGTTCCCATGGATCACGCCACAGTATCGCCTCATTCAGAAGGGGAGAAGGTAAAAAACCCAAATATAGTGTCTCAGGGGATGTCGCTACTTTTGCTGACTTATTTGAAAAGTAGCATGACTTAGTGCATTATTGATTGCATAAACAACCATTTCGCTAAGGACTGTGTGAATTACCCGCAATCTTCCTGATACAGTTACAGCAGAGCTACACTGTGTTTGGTGTTATGATGAAGGGGTGGGCTGGCAAGATGTGGAGTCAGGAGGGAGATTCAGTAGCGATCAGGAAATTTTGAAAAATGCTTTTTGTGTGCTGCTTGCTTTGGTGCCAAGGGAAGTCTGTGTGTGTAAGACAGGGAGCTACAGGGGGGAGGGAATGGGTGAGATTCAGTATTGCTCAGCTGTTAACCACAGAGAAAAAAATCCTTCATGTCTGCAGTTTGCTTTGGGGCGAAGGGAAGTGTGTGTAAGACAGAGAGCTACAGGGAGGAGGCAGTGGGTGAGATTCAGTATCGATCAGCTGTTAACCATGGAGAAAAAATCCTTCATGTCTGCAGTTTGCTTTGGGGCCAAGGGAAGTGTGTGAAAGACAGGGAGCTACAGGGGGAGGCAATGGGTGCGATTCAGTATTGATCAGCTGTTAACCACAGAGAAAAAATCCTTCATGTCTGCAGTTTGCTTTGGGGCCAGGGCAGACATTCCTATTGCATTCCTTTGTCCTTCTCTCCAGTGCTTGGCCACGTCCCCCACATTTGCCTGTCTGAACCAGAAAGCGCGGGGGGGGGGAGCAACAAAATACAACTGTTTCCTCCATAAATCATGTAAACTACCCACCACTGGTGTGAAAAAGCACTAAAACTCAATTTATCGCAATAAAACCTGCCGTGTAAATGCAGCCCAAGCTGGGTTGAGAATTATATACATAACAGGCACTTCAGATTTTCATTACAAAGGTCCATTAAGCCCTTCTCCTTTGTATTTTTAATAGCTTTATGTGGAATACAATTAAAGTAAAGGGAGACTTTTGCATGGTTTACATGGCTTGTTGAATACTTTGTAACACTTTATAAGGGAGGAGTGCTCAAGCAAGAAGTATTTTCAATCTAGTCTTTTAAATTCAGTAAGATTGTTTTCTTGAAATTAATGAAATTCAAATCAGGTGTTGCTTTCATATATAAACTAGATATTGCATGCATGAACTAACATGCCTATAGATTAATTGTCATATACAGTTTTCCCTCCATATCCACAAATTTGGTATCCATGGATTTAAGTATTCACAGCTTCAAAATATTCTTTAAAAAATGATAATCCAAAAAGCAAACCTTGATTTTGCCATCTTATGTAAGGGACACCATTTTGCTATGCCATTGCATATAATGGAACTTGAGTATTCACAGATTTTGGTATCCATGAATGGTCCTGGAACCACACCCCAGCTAATATGAAGGGACAACTGTATTTCTAAAAGTTGTCCTGGAAATGATGTTGAACGCTTGGCTAAATACCAAGTCAGTGATTGTGGGCCTGTCTAGATTGGACAATTTAATGCAGATTGATGCACAGTAACCCCAATTCACAGCAGCTTTCATTTGTCTCCAAGTTTTTTGGCATGACTGCTGGTATGTCAAGCTATCCGTGTTTGATGTTCACACGGAGGCATGCCTGTGAATCAAGGTGGTGGCTGCGAGTGAATTACTCATGTGTTTATTCTCCACAAGTTGCTTCCGCCAAACACTAATTTTTAAACAATAAATCTAAGGTGCGGAAATGTGACCTTCCGCTTAAATAAGTTAGTTATTTTTTTAAAGCACACAATAGCTACTATGAAAATCCAACATGGTGGTTCCAGCCACTTTTTAACCAGCAAATTCCACCCCCACACATGCATGTCTGACCAATCAGCTTTCCACTTCTGCTCTTATCTGGGAATATACTGTGATCCAAATCAGTTGTCCCAATGAACAGAAATGTGCATCTCCCTTGCATTATTTGAAAAAAATCAGGAAAAGCTGTGAAGGCTTTTCCCACATAGTATATGGCATTTTTGGCCCCCCTCCTTCTGAATATGGTGAATCACTGTGGGATCCCATTTGAACAGAAGGTATTCTCTTTGAATTCTATGAGGAGTATTTCCACCATTTTTGGTGAAATGGTTTCAAACACAATAAAAAATTCTGATACAACACAATAAAGTATATATTTTAAATTATGATTTTTGTATGTTAATTTATCTCTTTGTAAGACTGTGCATATTGGGACTGAATTCACTTAGCACAGTAAGCTTATTGTGAAGGAGCCACATGAGGTTGTACAGAGCCTGTTCCTTCTTTTACTCCTCCTGTAGTGAACACTAAAGACATCAGGAATTGCTTGTTTGGCTTGCAGATGTGTTGGAATACCACCCACTGTGGCCTAGGGAAGATGGAGATTGGGTGGGAAATGTGGGATTTCAGAAGAGGGCAGTGAGAATGGTAAAAGGTTTGGAAACCAAGCCCTTTGAGGAACAGCTTAGAGAGTTGAGTATTTTTAGGTTGGGGAAGAGAAAAGACTGAGGCGTGACATGTTAGCCATCTTTATGTGTCTAAAGGGTTGTCATGTAGAAGACGAAGACTAGGACACAAGCCAGTGGATTTAAATGGCAGGAAAAAATATTCCACCTAAACATTAAGAAGACCTTCCTGACAGCAACAGCTGTTCAAGAGTGGAATGGACTGGCACACTGGGTAGGTTTTTTTTTAATTATTATTAATTATTTATACCCCACTTTTCAGCCACAAGGCTATCAGAGCGGCTTACAAATTGTTTTAAGCAATAGCAATGTACATATCTACACTGCATTAAGCAGTTTCCAATGTGTGTTAGCTAAGTAGTGGACTCTCCTTCCTTATAAGTTTTTAAACATAGGTTGAGTGGCTAACTCTCAGCAGTGTTTTAGCTATGTGGTTGGATTAGATGGCCTTTGGCGTCCCTTCCAGCTCTATGATTCTATGATGTGTTCTGTAGGATTAATCACCATGTTTGATTAATCAGGTGTATATGCTCCTCTCTTGGTCTCACGTGTCCCCCATATTCCTCACTCTTATTTTTCACTTTAAAGTCCCTTTCCAGGGCGTAGAGCCCTTGAGGGTATAATTTTGTCAGGTTTTGAGGACCCTCTAGGGTTATTTGAAGTCAGTGAAGCTTTTTCAAAACCAGAAATGGCTTCCAGGTTTAAAAGATAGCACTTCTTGGGCCTAAGTTGTACCAGCTTGTGCTGGAAACTTGGCAACATTGCCTCTCAACTGTTCCTAGGATATTTTTTTTTTAAAAAAAAAACCACATTAAATTAAGTTTTTAAAAATTAAATGAGGAAAAGAATATTCCAATTTAAAAAAAATATTGTGGGGAAGGGCACCTCTTCCAGGACTGGCAGGGAGCTACGTGTAGCCTTTGGACCTTGCGAATTTGCTTGTGTGTACAGTAATATAGGGTACTTAGCCTCAGTTAGAATATGTAGTGCAGTTAGTAGGTTCTACCTACTTGGAATTTATTCATAAATCCATTTCAAAATTGGTTTCCTTCTGTGCCTAGCAGACATATGATTTGTAATTTGAAAAAGATTGGTTAATCAGAAGCTGGGTTTTGTTTCAAGTTCTTTTTTTAAAAAAAGGTCAAGCCTCTGGTTCTTATACTGCTAATTGTAATTTTAAAGTATTAGATATTGTGATTAAGTGTTTTAACATTAGCATAATACGCATCATGTATCCAATTGATAATATGGCACATAATTTCATATGGAAGGATATATTTGGAGATGAAACAGTGCTGCAGTTCAAAAGATTATATTAGAGATAAAGCTGTATCAGTCATTCTCCTGGTAAAAAAACATTGTGAGCATTTTCTTTAAAAAGGGGGAGGGGTTCCCTTTGAAAATAGCTCTATTTAAATTTAAAACTGTTAAGTCACACACATGGATAGAATATTGTTGACCCAGTGAATTAATAGTTATAGAATTTGTACCCCCCAGCTGTTCAATTAGGCTATGACTAAGAGATGGAAATGTTATATGTGATTGTGTTTTCAAAATGATGAGATCTCAGACAGTAGTATTTTTCTTGGCACTATTTTTACTTTGGTCAGATTGGGAAGTGTTGCATTCTTGCCCATATATTTTGATATATTTGATATAATTTAAACATGCATATGGAATGTTAGGTTCTAGAAGAAATGTTGCATTGTATTATGAAATGTATACCTGCTACAATTAATACATTACATAATAATGTTCTATGCTTAATTTGTAGTTGGTGAGATAAAATCAAGCCTGGAGATTTGAGAAACATTTTGGCTTTCCCATTACAACTCAATAAATTTAAGGGTCTAGAAAAAAACACTTCATATGTTGCTCTTTAAAAGGAAGAAATTGTGAACAGTTATGTGACACTTTGCAGAAAAAAATCAATTGGATCCATGCTGGCTAGGATGTGGTAGTTCATACAAGCCTGTGGATAGAATTTTGGCCTGTTTGTCCAGTGATAACTGATGCTTTTCATTTTGTACAGCTCTAGGATTTTGACAGGCTCTTCAGAGAGGCAAGAGCCATCATATGAGCCCTAATTCTTGTGCTTTTGGCTCGTTAAAAAAGCCCGTTGGGATTGACTGAGTGAGGGGTTGTCTACACTGGTGGAAAAAAATCGTAGTCTGGCAGAACACATGATGCACGAGTGTCTTTGAAGTGAATTTGTATTTTGTAGGCATTAATGCAACTTTTTAAAAGTCCCTGTTTACTTTGGACTTTCCTAGGGGGGAGAGTGTGGGTTTCTGGTCATGTGCCCCCCACTCCGAATCAGGATTGGGTTGGAATTGGGGAGGGGGGCTGCTTGGAGGGTGGGAGGTTACCCTGGCATCCTCACCTGGGATGCGTGATGTGTTGTCACCATTTTTTTGTTGTTGTTGTTGTTGTTAACATGCAGCTGTAGAGGGATGGGTGAAATGAGCAGGAGATCAGGTGGGGAGGCACTGTCTGGTTTCCTTTCAGCCCTCTTTCTCCATCCCAGCACTGCAACTTTTTTTCCTGTTAAGTGTATGTATATCTGCATATTTGAATGTCCAGAGGAACAGTTTCAGAAGCCCCATGAGCCTTTGACAACTTGAATATGAGAACTGGATTGCTGACTCAGGGCCAGTTTAAGGACCCTGCAGCACCTGCAGCTGCAGGGGGCCCCATCATTGGGGGGGCATCGTCACCCTCCTCCTGCAAAAACATTACAGTATTAGTAATAATCTGAATATCCTGTACTGTGAATAGGATAGATTAGGTTACATTGACGTGAGATAAACATATGGGCCCCTCAAAATAAAGCATTGCATGGGGCCCCAAAATTCCTTAAACCAGCCCTGTGCTGGTTAGAATTGAGTTTGGATTATAACATATGTGTGCGGTGCTAACAGAAGTCAAGCTGGTAAAGGATACGTTGCACTGAAGCTGGGAATTTAGCCCACATATGGACAAACCCTGAGTAAAGTGAATGATGAACACCTTTCTAAAGCAAGGCAGGGTTTTAATGTGCCTAAAGACATAGGGGCAAGACTTTTGCTGAAAACACCTTGCCTGAATCCCACTGGATTGGATAATTATGAACCAGTCTCCAGCATCCAATTTTTGTGCAAGATCTTGGAGAGTCCTCACGAACCCAACTCCACAGTAAACAAATAATCCAGTTTGGAATTGGTTTTTTGCCATGGCTCCTTCCTATTGAATCCTGGGATTGTAGTTTTATATGGTCTTTACCTTCTCTGCCAAGGAGTGCCGATGCCTCGCCAAACTACAAATGCCAGGATTCCACTACCTTTCCATGGTGGTGGGATTGCGTGTTCCCATGAGGCAAGATGCTATGCTAATGGTAGAATTACTGCTGGTAGGCTTTTGCTGAGGAGCCAGGCTAAAGGTGCCAAACAGCTACTAGGCAGCACTAGTAGTGGTTACCCTGGTGGAGGATCTCTCAGAGACAACGACAGTGACACAATAGCTAACTCTAAGGGATCTGGTACTGCACAGAAGCAGGCAATGGTAAATCTCTCCTGAAGCCTTCTTCCTTAAAAACCCTATGATGATAAAATCCAAAATGAAACAAGAGATAGTACTGGAAGATGAGACTCTCAGGTTGGAAGACACTTAACCAACTATTGGAGAAGAGTAGAGGACAAGTTTGAGTAGCACCATTTCTAAAGATGCAAATCTGCCAACAAATATGGAAAACAAAACAATGGCTCATAAACTGGATTTGTTCAATACACATTCTAATCCCCAAGAAAGGGGAGAGGAGGAATTGTAGTAACCATTAAACTATTGCACTGATCTCCCATGTAAGCAAAGTGATGCTCAAGATTTTACAAGGAAGGCTTTCGCCATATAAGGAGTGAGAACTGCCAAACGTCCAAGCTGAGTTCAGAAAAGTGCTAGGGATCATATTTCCAGCATACATTGGATAATGGAACGCACCAAAGAATTTCAGAAGAAAATCAAGTTGTGCGTTATAGATTACAGCAAAGTCTTTGACTGTGTGGATCATGAGAAATTATGGTTTGCTCTAAAAGAAATGGGAATGCCACAACATCTGATTGTCCTGATGTGTAACCTATAATCTGGACAAAAGGCCAGTTTCAGGACACAATAGAGAAATAGAATGATTTTCCACTGGCAAGGGGGTCAGGCAATAGGGTCAGACATTTTATCCATTTAAATTATATGCAAAACATTCTACCTAGAATGTTCTTTTTGTTTCAGAACCTCCCACTCTTGACAAATGATACTTCCTTCTCAGATTGGAATAAGGACCTGAGGGACTTTATATGGAATGGCCGTAAAGCTAGAATAAGGTGGTCAATTCTGTTAGATACTAAAAATAGAGGTGGGGTAGCCCTTCCAAATCTGAAACTTTATTATATCGCATGTGGATCAATATGGTTAGAAGACTGGTTTAAATTAAAGAATCTCAGAATTACAAATATAGAATTTAAAGATTTAAGATATGGCATACATGCTTATCTATGGTATGGAAAGCTAAGCTTAAATAAAGAATTTGAGAATCCTGCCGTAAGAAAGGCTCTACTAAGAATCTGGAGAACTTTAAGGCAGAAATTTTATCAGAACATCCCAGGGTGGCTGTCACCAATCGAAGCATTTCAAAGAAGGTGGACAACTCAAGATTTATGGATTAGATATAAAGATATATTAAAATGGCAAGACGGTTTGGTCTCTAGATTGAAAACAAGAATTAGAAAATCAAGGACATGTTTTATAATGGTTCACTTACCATCAGTTAGCTGCCAGATATAAAGAAGACAGTCTTAATTTTAGTTTTAATAAAGAACAAACGGAACTAGATAAGATCATATGGTCCACCAATAAGGGAAAAATTACGAAAATCTATAAATTATTACTGGACAGGGAATTAGAAGCAGAGTTAATCAAAGAACCCATGGTTAGGTGGGCAAAGGACATAGGAGAACACATATCTATTCATTTATGCGAAAACGCTTGGCTCAGGTCAAATACTTTCAGAGCTAGCCACAATTTGAAAGAAAACATCTTTAAAATCACACATACCATATATTCCTGCATGTAAGACTGCTTTTTAACACTTGAAAATCTCCTCAAAAGTGGGGGGTCATCTTATATGCCCAGCAGATCTTTTCCCCTGCTGTGGGAATGACTGCCTTGTCTTTGAAGTGGTAAATTCCCTGGGCAGTTTCCCCAGCAAATCCTTCCCCCTGCTGTGAGAATGATTGCTTTGCCTTTGAAGTGTTAATTGCCCTCCATTTAGGGATTGTATTTTGGTAAACTTGCCAGGAAGATTTCCATTTGCATAGTTTTGGGGATTTCCTCTCCAGGAGTTTGCAAGTCTGCCAATGTGGCTCTAAAATCATTTATGTGCTCATTCAAAAATTTGGGAATTGATAGCTTCATATTAACCAACTTCGTTATTAATGAAACCTTACTTTCCAAATGGACACCACAGAGATTTTTCAAAGAATCCCATGCTTTTTTAGCTCTTCTCAGTCCTTTAATTTCACAGACTATTCCATCATCTACAGCCACTGAGCTGGCTGGCTTGTGGGGGGCAGACTTTCCAACCAGGTGGCTGGCTGGACGGGGGTGGGGGCAAAGTCTATATTTTAGCTTAAAAATTGGGAGGGTCGTCTTATGCGCCCACTCGTCTTATACGCCGGAATATATGGGCAGATGGTATGGGTATGGGTAGGGAGCCCTGGTGGCTCAGTGGTTAAATGCCAGTACTGCAAGCCACCACGTTGCAAGTTCGATTCCAGCAGGCTCCAAGGTTCACTCAGCCTTCCATCCTTTCGTAGGTTGGTAAATTGAGTACCCAGCTTGTGGGGGCAATTAGCTAACACACATTGGAAACTGTTTAATGCAGCGTAGATGTGTAAATAGCTATTGCTTAAAACAATTTGTAAGCTGCTCTGATAGCCTTGTGGCTGAAAAGCAGGGTATAACTAACTAACTAAATAAAATAAATCTAACTCCAATGAGAATAAGTAAGATTTATAAACTAGAAAACAAAAGTTGTTGGAGGTGTGACAAAGAGCTGGGGTCCCTATATCATATGTGATGAAGGTATAGCTCAATAAAGAAATTCTGGGGAAAAATACACAAAGTAATCCAAAAAATGTTGAGTATTTCTGTTCCCTTAGACCCCAAAATGTATCTTTTGAATATGACATCTGTTTTAGAGAGGCAGGAAGAAAGAGCTCACTGGAAAATATTGTTGTATTGCATCACCGCTGCAAGGTTATTGATAGCAGCAAAATGGAAAAACAAGGAAATTCCAGATACTGAAGAATGGCTGTATAAATTATTGGAAATGAAAAATAATGATAAATTGACAAGGATAGCCAATAAAGGTGATATAGAAAAGATTAATTTGTACTGGAAACTGGTAATGGATTATTTGAATAAACGATGGAATGTTCAAATTAAATACTTATAATGTCAGAATTAGAAGATATATCTTGATAGAAGATAATATGAAAGGTTTCATGGATAAGAAAAATGGCAAGATACAGGTTTGTTTAAAAGTTAATAATTGTTTAATAATTGTAAACAAGTAATTTCTCAAATAGCATAAACAATTAAACAAAATGAAGTTTGTATTGGATGCATATTTTAGGTAAAATTAAATGTGAAAGAAATTATTAATAATTATATCTCTTAGAAATCCTTAAGTGGGTAAATATTTGTCTTTGGAAGGCAAGATAGTTAAGAAGTAATTTACATTATAATTTATATTACGTTATGTCATAAACTGTACGTTTATATGTATGTTATGTTATAAACTGCATGATGATGTATTTTGCTTTGAAAAGTAAATAAATAAAGGAGAAAAAAATTATATGCAAAACATACAGAAACAGAAGTAGACTAGGATTCAGGGTAAAGAAAGCAGGATTACACCAGGATTTCCCAAATGCAACTCACTCGTGGCCGCGATTTCTTTCAGGGGTCTAAACTGCAAACTGCAAGCTGTTCCTTTCTAGCAAGCTTGCGAATGTACCATGGGCACAAATGGGCACTGCAGTGATAGGGAGGTAAGGCAATATTTTCCGCTACAAATTCTCCTGTCTAGCTGCACCCTTGGAATGACTACTGATGAAAGTTAAGGAAGAAAGTGCAGTAGCAGGGTTATAGTTGAATATTAAGGAGACAGAAGTAAAGACCACAGATGAATTACATGACTTCAGGATAAATAATGAAGACATAGATATACAGTCGTCCCTGCACATTTGCAGGTTAAGCATTCACGGATCTGAGGATTTGATTAATAGATTTTCCTTGGGTTTTTTTCCGGGCTGTGAGGCCGTGTTCCGGAATAGTTTCTTTCTGACGTTTCACCTGCATCTGTGGCTGGCATCCTCAGAGAATGGTTGTCTAGGTGTGTGTGTGTGGAGTTTATATGCTGTGAACCCCTGTTGGGAAGGATATGTAAATTTGTGTAATTGAAGCTATTGAAATCCACAAACACCTGGACAACTTCAACAGGAAAGAAGAAACCTTAAAAGTAAACAAAATCTGGCTCCCAGTTTTGAAGAACAATAGAATCAAAACTCAACACTTACAAAGGAATTCCACCAAGGGACAGGGCGATTCCCAGCAGATAATGGCCCATCAACCAACCATTAGCCAAACAGACTCTAACGAGCTTTGCATTTCTATACCCAGAAACTACCCATTCAATTACAGAAATTCACATATCCTCCCCAACAGGGGTTCACAGCATATAAACTCCACACACACCTACATAACCATTCTCTGAGGATGCCATCCACAGATGCAGGCGAAACATCAGAAAGAAACTATTCCAGAACACGGCCTCACAGCCTGGGAAAAAAAACAAGGAAAATCTATGGATGCCGGCCGTGAAAGCCTTCGACTTCACATTTGATTAATATATTCTCTCTAGGTATTTGTAGGTCATCCAGCACAATTCTATGGTCTACCTCATCTGGAGGACCTAGATAGTCCTAAAGTGTTCTCTAAGGTAAAAAAAAAAGTGATTTTTATTTATATTTGCGATTTTCACAGGGGTCTCATGCCCCAACCCCCCCGAAAGTGGAGGGCTGACTGTAGTTAAAGATTTCCTATACTTGCCACAGTCATTAACCAAAATGGAGACTGTAGTCAAGAAATCAGATTTCAAAATTTGGAAAGGCAGCCATGAAGGAACTAAAAAAGATCCTCAAGTATAAAGACGTATCATTAAATGGATTGTTGCAAAAGCTGGACAATGAAGAAAGCTGGCAGGAAGAAAATCTACTGATTTGTAATAATGGTGCTGGAGAAGAGTTCTACAGATACTACGGACTGCTAAAAAATCCCCCAAATGAATGGGTCTTAAAGCAAATCAAACCTGAATTCTAACTAAAACTGAAGATAATTAAGCTGAGGCTGTTGCACTTTGGACATACCATGAGATGATGTGCTCATTGGAAAATGTGATAATACTTGATAAAGAAAAGAGGGAGGCTGTGTTACAGGTGGATAGACTCAATCTAGGAAGGCACAGCCCTGAGTTTATGTCACAGTTTGTGACTGTGGCTCTTGGAGGTATCATTTATAGAGTTGCCATAAATTGAAGCCAATTTATTTTTTTAATTAATAAATTTTATTAAACAGCAGTTATCAACAAAAGAAGACACAGCTACACAAAACCAAACATCAGAAAAAAAATCGAGACACACACGCACAACAGATTACATTGAACAAAATACCGACAGTTACAACATGACACAAAAAGTTTTAAAATGACTTCCTGCTTGCTCTCTTCTAGCCCTATGACAATCTTCTCAGTTCACCTCCTCTAAACAAATATTTACACAAAGTTAATTCTATCTATCTATAACTCCCATTAATTTGCATCTCTTTCATTATATACTCATACCGTAGTCTTTGTTGAACCTCCTACCAATAAATCATTTTTTATCTAGCTTCATTATACACATCTTCAGGTTTTCCAACTGATAATACTTCATATTATACAACGTTTATTAAACTTAAACTTAAGAACTTAAAAATTTACCAGAAATTCAACAGAGAATACCACTAATCAGAAAAAAACCTATTTTCCTCTACCTAGCTAAGAAAACCAACTGTGCTAATATCTCCTTCTTTTTGCCTTATATATTCTCTAAATGGTTCCCAAACTTTTAAATAATTTTCCATTGGTTTCCTCCTCACCAAATTTGTTAGTTTGTCTAATTGAGCCAGTTCCATCACTTTTTCTTTCCACTCTATTTTTGTTGGGGTTTCTTCCGCTTTCCACTTCTTTGTCAGGACTACGCGCGCCGCTGAAACGAGATAGCTTAATAGGGATCTATGTTCCTTTTCTTTTTTATTCTCTGGATTTAATATGTTTAATAAATATAATTCTGGTCTCAACCCCAACTCGAAACCCACAATCTTCTCTATTTCTTTATTTATTTTGACCCAATATTTCCTTATTCCACATTCCCACCACATGTGGTAAAACGAGCCTACCTGCTTTTTACATCTCCAACAGTAATTGGAATTTCCCTTCTTCATTTTAGATAATTTGCTTGGAGACATGTACCACCTGTACATCATTTTATAAAAGTTTTCTTTCAGATTATTACAACAGGTGAATTTTTAAACCTTTTCCCCAAGTATCCTCCCATTGTTCTAAATAAATATTATATCCTATATCTTTAGCCCAGCTAATCATACAATGCTTTATCTGTTCCTCCTCTCTGTTTATCCTTAATAATAATTTATATAAACAGCTAATTAAATGACCATTGTCAGTTCTTATCAATTTCTCAAATTCAGAGGTTTCTTCCTCATATTGTCTTTTTCTTAAATCCTCTTTGACCCTGGCCCTTATTTGATAATAAGACAACCATTGTAATTGCATCCTCTCCCTTTTTAGGTCCTGCCATTCTTTAATTTTCGTATTCCAGCTTTTTTCTCCATTAATTCTTTATATGTCAACCAATTGTAATCTCTCAATTCGTTTCTACAAAAGGCCTCCTGGGGAGAGAGCCAACCCGGAATTTTAGGACAGAGTCTATTTTTATATTTTTCCCATACCCTAATTAATGATTTTCTTATTACATGGTTATTAAAATCTTTGTTTTTTTATCATACCCTAAGTAACTATGCCGGCCTAGTTTTAAGTCATGCCCTTCTAACTCTAACTCTCTCTTATTTTCCAAAAGGATCCATTGTCTTGTCCATGATAAGGATACTGCTTCAAAATATAGTTTTATATCCGGTAGCCCTAGTCCGCCTCTTTCCTTCGCATCTGATAACAATTTTCATTTAATTCTTGGCTTTCTTCCTTCCCATAATTTTTTTTTAATTGTCCTTGCCAGATCTTAAAGGTTTTGTTTGTAATAACAATCGGAATTGTCTGGTAAAGGAACATTAATTTAGGGAGAACACTCATTTTGATCGTAGAGATCCTGCCCAAAAGTGATAAATTTAAATTTTTCCATCCACTTAAGTTTTAATTTCATTCCATACTTTTTTGTAATTGTTTTGGAATAGTTGTTGGTTATTAGTCGTTATATTTATGCCTAAATATCTAACTTTTTTGACAATTTCAAAATTAGATAACTTTGCTAATTCTTCTTTTTCCTTATTATGCAATTTTTTTGTCAATACTTTAGTCTTTTCCTTGTTTATCGTGAAACCTGCAAACAAACTGAATTCCTCTATTTTTGTTAACAAATATTCTATCCAATTTAACGGGTCTTGTAAAATAATTACCAGATCATCAGCGAATGCTTGTAATTTATACTCCTCTTTTTTAATCTTAATGCCTGTAATCTCTTTATCTTTTCTTATTTCATTATTCAAAATTTCAACTACCAATATAAACAATAATGGGGATAGTGGGCATCCCTGCCTAGTACCTTTTTCAATTTGTAATGTCTCTATTAAATTCCCATTTATAATTAACTTTGCCTTTTGTTCCGAATATATCGCCTGAATCCAGTTACAGAAATTATTCCCAAATTCCATTTCTTCTAAGATTCTTAACATGAAAGGCCATTTAATATTATCAAATGCTTTCTCAGCATCTAAGAAAATCAGGGCACCTTTAATTTCATTATGGATATGTAAATATTCCAGTATATTGATTACCGTCCTGATATTATCTCTTATTTGTCTTCTAGGGAGAAAGCCATTTTGGTCACTATGTATATACTCTTGCATAAATGTTTTGAGTCTGTCTGCCAATAATGCCGCAAAAAAATTGTAGTCCTCATTCACTAATGAGATAGCTCTATAATTTTTCTTTTGTAATGGGTCTCGACCTTCTTTTGGGATTAAAGCAATATTAGCCTCTTTCCAACTATTGGGAATTCGATTATTTCCTAAAATGTCCTTTATTACCCGTATAAACGGACCTATTAATTCTGCGGAAAATTTTTTGTAGTATTCACCAGGTAGGCCATCTGGACCTGGGGCTTTCCTTATTTTCATTTTATTTATTATACCCATAATTTCATCAGCTGATACATCTTTGTTTAATTCTTTTCTCTGCACATCTGTAAGTTTAGGAAAATTACACTTTTTAATATACTGGTACATTTGATTTGGAGAATTTCCCCGTTCTTGATACAATAGCTTAAAATAGTTATAAAATATTTTTTGAATCTGATTTTCCTCTGTCACTTCCATTTCTCCTGTTTTAATTTTCACTATTACTCGTTTTGATCTTTCTTTTCTTAATCTATAAGATAGCCATCTACTTGGTTTATTGCCATATTCAAAATCTTTTTGTTTTATAAAATCTAATTTTTTCTTCATCTCCTCTGTCATAATCATAGTTAACTGTTCTTGTAATGTTTTGATCTGACTCTTAATCTTTTTATTGTTTGGAGATTTTATTAGCTCATCTTCTTTCCGTTTTATTTCTTCCAAGACCTGTTTTCTTCTCTCTTGTTTTTTCCTATTTATTATTGTATTCCATTTTTTAAATATACCTCTCATTACTGCTTTTCCTGCATCCCAAACAATGTTATTTTCTACTCCTTTATCTAAGTTCAGCTCAAAGTATTCATTCAATTTTTTCCTACAGTCTTCCGTCACTTCCTCTTTGAGTAATAGTGTTTCATTTAATTTCCAATTTTTAACATTATTTCTACCCTTAAATACCATCATTACTGGGTTAGGGTCTGAAAGAACTTTCGGAAGGACATCCATTTTTCCTATACAATTAATAAATTTTTGTTAGTCCAAGTCATATCAATTCTAGAAAATGACTTGTGGGAATCTGAGTAAATTCTTTCCTTTATTCTTTCCCTCCTTAAATCTCCAAATATCCACCAGTTGGAGTTCATCTGCCATTTTGAAAAATTCCTTTTATCAGTTTCCCTTGGTTGTTTTTCATTAGCTTCTTCTTATCTGAATATCTGTCCATACTGGGATCCACAACACCATTAAAATCTCCCATCAAACACCAGTTATTATAATTCATTTGTGCTAACTTATTTTTCATATCTCTAAAAAATGTATTCTCTTCAATCAGAACATAGATTCCTACCACCAGAATTTTAACATTATTTAACATTGTTTCCACCATTATATATCTACCTTCTTTATCAGCTAAGACTAAATTTGGTTTCAATTGTGGCTTAATATATAATACCACCCCTTTTTTCTTTTTGAGACCTGATACACAAATTCTTCTCCCAGGCATCTTTGTAATAATAGGTACTCATGATGTTTTTTAATTTTCGTTTCCTGCAGACATATTATATCTGCATTAATTTTTTTGAGGCGATGGAACACTAATTTTCTCTTTTTAATTGAGTTTAACCCTTTCACATTCCATGTTAATAACTCGGTTCCTAACATCACTTGTGCAAATGATATAAACTTTATTTAATTAAGTTCCCCCCTTTCAAATGTGTAAATATACAATTATCTATTTGTGATCCTCCTCTTTAGTCAAACAAAATCACTCAGATTCACTCAAGTCCAACAAACTTGTTTCTAGTTTTTTCTTCCTATCTTCCTTGTTTCTTTCATCGTCCTTCTTTCTCCCTTCTCTTGGTTCTCTCTTCTGTTGGGTAGACTCTTGATTTTCTGTACCTTCACTTTGCTCCTTATTTTCCTCTTGATTCCTTTTCTGCAGTCCAAATTCTCTCTTGTTTCTCCTAATAAAATCTTGAGCTTTCTCAATTGTATCTATCTTGTATCTTTCTTTTTTATAAGTGAAGAGTACTCCTTCAAGCTTATCCCAACTGAATGGAATTTTCTCTTTTTTTAATATCTCCACTAAGAATTGGTAGTCTTTCCATTTCCTTAGTATTCTTATGGGAATTTCTTTCATAAGGATAAGTAACTTTCCATCAGAGTAGATACCTTTGTTAAAATGTACTTCCAACATATAGTCTTTCACAGATTTCCTGAAACATTGTATAATAATGTCTGTTGGAAGGTTCTTTCTCACAACATATGGTGATTTCATTCTGTAGACATGATCCAATTCTCTCCCTATGCTCCAGTCCAAATATTTAGCAAATAGTTCAATTATTAATTTTCTTGTATCTTCATTTGGATGTTCTTTCAAACCTCTAAGTCTAATCCATGATTCTTTCTCTCTCAATTCTGCTAGCGCCAGTTGGTCTCTTACAGTTTCCAATTTCAAGCACATTTCTTCTTTTTCTTTTTTTTAAAGACAGGATATCCTCTTTATTTTCTTTTATGAAGTCAATTTAATGGCAAATAACATAAAGAACTTCAATAATCTACTGGCATACCAGATGAGGGGTTCCTGGAGGAGGATCATGGAGACAGTATCAATCTGGCTTGGTTATATGAAGGAGATGGTTTTGTTTCCCTTGGTGGAAGATTGATGTTGGGAGCAGGGAAGGAGAATTGTCTCTTTATTTATTCTGTCAGCTTTTTTGGCAGCTTTCAATATCATTGACCATAGTATCGTTCTGGGCTGCCTTTTTGGGATGGGATTTGAAGAGACTGTTTTAGAATGGCTACTTTCTTTCATGGTGGGGGGGGGGAAGCAAAAAGGTGGTGCTGGGAGATTACAGTACAGTTGTCCCTCCACATTCACGGATTTGGCATTCACAGTTTTAAGTATTCACGGCTTGAAAATATTCTTTAAAAAAATAATAATCCAAAAAGCAAACCTTGATTTTGCCATCTTATATAAGGGACACCATTTTGCTATGCATATAATGGGACTTGAGTATTCATGGATTTGGGTATTCACGGGGAGTCCTGGAACCAAACCCCAGTGAATGTGAAGGAACAACTGTACTGTACATATGGTGTCTTGGCTGTGGGCCTGTTGAGTCTCCCATAGTTCTGTTTTGCTGCCTGTGCTATTTAACATAAATATGAAATGTACGGGAAAGGAAAGAGCATAACTCCCTTATTATGATAGATTCACTGGCTATCTGTTTGCTTCTAGACACAAGCAGAAATATTTATTATGATCTGTGAAACTCTGTTTGATGAGAACACTGGGACAGCCTTCTTGGTGGCTGTTCCCAGATGCTAGGATTTCCTTCCAAGGGCACCTACTCTGCCCCTCCCCCTTTCCTTCTGCAAATGGGGGAAATAACTGTCCTAAGTATCTTACTTAAATTCAGTTGCTATTCCCAATTAGAACAGACACACTGAGTAAAGGGGATTTATATAAGGATCGACAGACCATTCAAGAAACAATTCATTGGGTCTAACTGGGGATAGTAATTGCCATTAGGTATTTGTTTTTAACAGATCTTTCAGTCCTGAATCTTCAGTTCTGGGAGAAAGGTTGGTGGGTGGGAGCACTGACATCCAATAAATAAACTGTTATGGCAGTGGTGTGAGAATGTCATGCTGTGGTTCCTCTCCATCATTGTCAGTTCCTCTCCTTAGGAACTGAGGCCAGTAGGGGGGGGTGCCTCCTGTATGTCCCTGCTTCTCCTCTTATTTCTATGCCCATATAAGAAGGAACTTGTTGCCATGGTGTTTAGGCTGCTAATGTTATGAAACAATGGGGGGGGGACTGTATTTTAATTTATAGCTTACACTTACTTTCTTTTGACTTTCCATTATATTCAAATTGCAACCTGTTCTTTTCCAAAGTGCATATATATTCTCATCTTCATAGTGAAAAATGAAACAGAATGTCAGAATAGGCCATAAAAACAGATCTGTTTATCTATCTTATCCTGTAATATCCTCATTCTCGTCCTATCTCTGATCGTCATTTTGTACAAATCTCTCTTTATCCTATTCTCAGGTTTTTGTGTGTTTCTTCAGATTTGTTCTTGGTCCTCTTTTTGTTTGCTGGGCATCATATTTATCTAATCAAGGATTGATTAGCACAGGGTTTCTCAACCAGGATTCCCTGAAACCCTATGGTTTGGTGAGAGGTCACTAGGGGTTCCACAAGAGATTATGATTGAAAAAAATAATCTTTTTTTTAAAAGGCTGTAGATGTGACCTGAACATTAATTCAAGGGTAAAGGGGTTGAGAAAGGCTGGTGGCACCTCTTTATTGGGGATTGACTTAAGTTTCAGGTGAATCCTGAATTGGGCTGAACCAAATTGGGCTGATTCAAAGGAGAATTGAAATCAAAGTGTGACTGTTGTGAAAGAGACTAAGAACCTTACTGCACTCCAAGGAAAAGCAGCAAAGCAACAGGAATATTCCGTCTTTCCTGCTGCCTTCCCACATGATGTCGGCGTCCTTCTGGCTTCCTTTCATTCTGGTCCCATGGGGGATCGATCTAAAACCACACCTTTTGCAAACAAGATTTCTGGTTAGCAAAAAGGCATGGTTTTACCTCAGTCCCTTATGGGACCGGAATAAAAAAAACGACACCATGCAGGAAGGCAGCAGGAAAGATGGAATGTTCTTGCTGCTTTGCCACTTTTCCTCAGAGTGTGGTAAGGCTCTGAAACAGAATCATGAGCCATCTTAAAAGAGATGGCTTAGTCCTTTTGACAGGCAGCTCCAGCTTTTTCTACTCACAGTTAATGGTTTTAGTAGAGCTTTCCAGTTCAGTGCTCTGGATGAGGGATGTTGAAGTGATACATTTCAGGACTGATTCTGCATTCATTGTGAAAAGGGCACATCTTGCTTCCAACTTCATGTTTGGTAACAGGAGCTATTCAGCACAGCTACTTCTGTTCATCTAATGTTTTTAATGTTCCACTGATTTTGTTTGTTCTTTAGTTTGTTCTTTCATTTTATCTCAGTTGGATTATTATAATTCATTGCCTGATGGCTTATTCTGATCTCATCTTTGGCCTCTTCCTTCCCTGGTCATTCTTTTGCTTGACTTAATTTTTCCGGCCTGTAAGTTTGATCATGCCATTTTCTCTTCATTGGTACGTAACCTTATCAACTCTGTATCCAGTTCAAGATTTTGATACCAATTTTTAAGTGCAGCCATTTCATGGCTCTTGCTTTATGTGTTATAACTTTATTCTCTTTTACAATTTCTGTGATCCTAGAGATCTCTCTTTCTGAGCTATGTATTTTTACTTCTTTATATAATGTACTTGCATTTTATTTCCCCCTTGGATGCAGCCTCTGCCTGGAATAAACTCCCTATTGAGATAGGTTCCTTTCAGTCTCTTCCAGCCTTTGAAAAACATTTTAAAGTCAGGAGACCACCCAGGTATAAATATTTTTAGTACATATTCGGTCAAAGAGATGGATTATGGATTGTGCTGGTTGTAGTAACTACCCAGCTTCCCTTACATGTTCCTCCTCAAGCTGGCTGAGGTGGTTACAGATGTGGCATTGGAAAACAGTTATTTTGGTGGTTTCAGCATTTGGAGGACTTAATAGGCTGATCTTCAATCAAACTGGAGGCTTAGAAGGGATTTCACCGTGATCAGATGATCAGATAACTTCCTAGTGTAGACTAGAGTAATATCTGTTACTCATCTCAAAAGAAATAATAATAATATATAGTACACTCCAGAGATCTGTGGAGTCCACGGGGGTTTCTGAATGTTCTAGGGAAGGGGTGATTACTCTGTTGCTTTCTATATGCTAGTGGATTGCAACTCCCATCATCCTTCATTATTGGTTCTACTGGTTAGGGCCAGTGGAAGTTGCAGTCATACAACATCTGCAGGCCCACAAATTGCCAGCTTATGTTCTAGGATATTTCCTGGTTGACATAGCTGATAATTCTGCTTTCATTATGGGATGATGGGTTGGAACAAGCAGTTTATGAGACTATTCATGAGCATCATCTCTGGCATTGTACATCCAATTGAGCTCATTGGTTTATAAGGGAGTTGTGGGCTATCAAGCAGACCAGGTAATAATTAGCATTAATTAGCATCCAGAGTCATACTACAACATTCAGACCACTATGCCACACTGGCTCCTAATGATTAGCATGCAATTGCACAAAGATCAAAGTGGCTAAGACCAAATGCTAGTAAGACAATTTATTATGCCTGCTTTGTGACAAAGCTGGTCCTATTTTACTGCTATTATTTCATATTTGCGTTACTGTTCAGCAGAGCTTTTCCAGGTTTTGAACACAGAGATGTAAAATTTTCAGAGGTTTTGAAGCCATGGGTGGGAAGCCTGGGGAGTTGTGGAGTTTTTTTTCCTAGTATTTTTTTTTGGGGGGGGGGAAGAATTTTTTTGGAAAAATAGGGAAATGCAATATTTGCATTTGAAAGTCACTTTGTTAATTTAAGAACATTAAATGCATTATGTATGTCTTAATTGTCTATCTACTACACAGTTTGTAGAAATAAAATCAGTTTGCCAGTCAGTCATATTTATATAAAAAGGGTTTTTTTTAAAAAAAATGTGTGTAGTAGTTATTATTTTCTATGTGGGCAGGGATGCCAAGAACTGCTGATTGCAGTCTCTTTTCAATATTAGCTGAGAAAACTGATCTTGCTAGTACCATCCAAACCAGTGGGAATTCTGGAAAGTTGAAGTCCAAAACATCTGGAGGACCCAAGGCTGAGAACCACTGATTCAAACACTTAATCCTCATAGTAGGCATGTGGGTGAATTCCTAAGCTGGGATCCCCCCTCCCTGACCTTACATAAAACCTGTTGAGGAGTATGGAGAGAAGAGTGGACTGAGGTATTCATGCATTCTCTATCTCTCTCCTCTCTTCCCTAACACAAAGGCTGGGAGACAGAGTCTTTGGCATTGCTGCCCAAACACATGTGGCTCTTAAAGTGTCAGCCCTGAAAGGGATACCATCTTGCCTCCCCTCTCCTGGTAGGAAGGGCTTAGGAACTTGCCAGGTGGGTGGGGTTTTCCTAGACTAGTAAAACTAGCTGAACTACTGTATATGTGTTAATTTCAGTTTCATTTGTGATTATTTTCATTTTTTTAACCCTCATTGAGTCCTTGGAAGGAAAAACATTAGTAACTGAAATGAAAACAATGCAGTCCCACGTGTGCTAGATCTTTCATTATGTGGTGGAGATATCTACTTCATTTTTATTTATTTAGAAGATTTATCTGCCATCTTCCCATTGCTAAAACAGTAGTAGTTACAGTTTGTAAAAATAATCCATTAAGATAAACCACCTGACAGTAAGACTGAAACATTAAAAATAGAAAACAGTTGACAACAGGTGATGCACAAGTAGATTACAAGAGGTTGTTTCAGATGAATGGATCCATCATGAGTAAGATTGCTGAATGGTTAAAATACTACTGAGGCTATATTTCAGAGGAAGGAATTAAGAAAATCACCTCTGATTATTTCTTGCCTAAGAAAACCCTATAAAATTCATGAGATCACCATAAATCAATAGGTGACTTAAGGCATGCACACACATACACATGGGGAGCTAATTGGTACAGAGGACAAAGTTGTGTCTGTCTATTGGCTCATTCAATCTTTCCTGTAGCCAAGTGCATCTAGTTTTCACCTGGTCCATGGCTTACCCCTTCTGTTTTGGAAAAGCTCCCATGACCTAATTGCTGTTGTACTGGTTTTCATGTCAGTGTAGTTCACTTTAGGTAGTTAATTTATTTAATGAGGATGATAAAAGAAAAGGTGACAAACAAGCAAACGGACGTTTTTGGTGCTGTGCAAGAAAATGCTAATAATTTCATGGTATCAAGTGCTTCACAATGACTAAGTGTGCACTTAAAAATCATTACAGCAAAATTGCTAATATATATGTGTGTGTGTGTGTGTACGTGCATGTGCGTGCATATTTTACTTAACACTGAGCCCATTTCTGGTTAACTTTTTTGTAAAAGGTGTTTGGTACCCCCCCCCCCTTAAGAGCCACATTTTTGTTTCAGGCATAAAGAAACCTAGTAGTGCTGGTTGAGTTCTCTTTAGAACATGTCCTGGGGAATAGACCCTGATCCAAACAAAGATGGATCATTTAAGCCTCTGTAGGAGAAGAAGTAAGGTAAAGGCAATGATGTTCCTCCTCTATTAAAAACAGTGCTATGCCTAGTGTTTGGTTGCCATTCTGGAGGTAAGATTGTTTTTCTCACAGAACTTCCAGAGTAGGGTGAGTCTCCCCATTTCCATAACAGAGAGGGAGAAAACAGGAGTACTTGGACATGCAGATTTCCCTACTGAAACTGTGGTCTGAAGCTTTGTGTGAAAGGGATTTACACAGCACACAGAATTTTAATTGGGAGGAGAGGGCAAAACTGAGGCCTTTCCTTACGTGACTTGAAAGATTTAGAGTTAAGATTTAGAGTTGAAGTTGCTTGTCCTCTGCTTAACTTTCACATCAAAGCTGGAGGGATTTTTTTTTTTTTAAACCCTATAAAGGATGTTAGTGATATACCAGTACAAATTGTTCCAATGACTGCAGATCTTGGTTTGTAGGCCACTGCTGGCTCTGTGGCTTATTCTAGTCTACCAGGATTTCCATAACATCCTGTGCATAGCCACTTGTCCCTTTCTGAAATAAGCCTCCAGCTCTTTCACACTGGTATCCTGTATAGACTGTATAAAGCAGCATTTCTCCACCGGGGCTCCGTGGAACCCTAGGGTTCTGTGAGGCATGGCTAGGAGTTCTGCAAGAAATAGTAACAAGTAGAAACTAGACCTGTTTGGCTTTAAGACCCAGCTGTGTTCCAGCTGCCTCTGCCAGCTCCTCAGAGCATAGGTTAGGCACATCCATCCAGTGCCCCCTTCCTTCCTTCCTTCCTAGATTGGACAGATTCATCTACTTTGGCGCCAGTCAGGAGATTTGTGGGGTGGTGGTGAGACGGGGCGGTCTCCCTTCGGAGCGTGGCCACATCAGGCTTCTCCTTCCCTCCTTCATCTGCCCCAGAACAGAGAGAGAGTGCAACACCAAGGACGAGCATGCAGGGCACATCACCCTCTTTGACATGCCACAACCAGAGAACTGATTTAACGGGGCTTGTTAGAGGGGGGCTGCACTGCCCCACGCGCCTTGAGATTGCCAGGTCGGTCAGTCAGCCAACCAGCTGTGCGCAGGGGAGGCGGATGGTGCACTCGCTCCCTCTTCTCACAACCCCAAAAGGGAGGGGCACCACTCATGCCACACACAGGTGGTGGGTGGGGTTAGAACCACCTCTAGCATGCATGGTGCTTCAACTTCCTTTCACACCTCCCCCCCCCATCTCCTGACCTGTGGAAAAGGAAGGAAGGGGTGGCATAGAGAAGGTGCCAGAGAAATAAGAAAGACTGAAAAAGGAAAGGGGAAAACTGGCTGGTACAGAGGGAGGGAAGGAAGGAAGGAAGGCGTGGCCCCTTTTTCTTCTTTGGCACGTTCTTCCCACCCTTATCTCCCACTCCCACCCCAAGCTTCCAGCATGCCCCTGACACTTTTAGGTGTAAGTGTCTCTGTACCAGAGGGATTGATAGCAGTGCAAAACAAGGTGCTCCCTAAGGACCCAGGTATTAATACGAATAAAGGGGTGGGGTTATATATTGTATAAACCAGGGTTTTTCAACCCTAGGGTTGCACAAGAGGTTGCTAGGGGTTCCTCGAGATATTGTGATTGGGGAAAAAAAATTAGGCAGAGGTTCCCTGAGACCTGAAAATGGTTTCAAGGGTTCTGTCAGTGGGAAAAAGTTGAGAAGGCCTGGTATAGAGGGTAACCTCCATTGACTTCAAGTGACGCTTGCTTCTAAGCAGACATACATATAGGGTTGCTCTTAGTCAGTTATGGTCACCATGTCACAACTAAATCATCTCAGTGGATGGTAATTGAGAGTAATCTATGATATATGTTGACATGAACTTCTGATAGTTATATAGAATTGACTCAATAGTTAAGGCATTAAGTCGACTTATGTTGTTTTTCTTGTTTTTCTCTCCTTCCTACATTCCTTCCTCTTTTTATTATATTAACCCTGATGGAGAATTAAACCTTCACTAAGAAGCTAATAACAACTAATTATAATTTGCTTTTAATGCAGAGATTGAAACCTGGTTGGAAGCTAATCATGGCAGCCTTGGTGCAGAACTAAACACTAACATTGGAAAGTAAAGAGGGCATAAATGAACTCAGAAATGAGTGTGAAAGCTGTAGCATAGTTACTAGAACATCAACAAATGCGCCAAGCCTGAAATGTTGCCTATTGAGCCTACAGCCCATGTCAGTAGTTTTCAGTAGTACTCAGCCTTTGGGTCTTCATATGTTTTGGATTCCACTCCCAGGATCTCTGACCATTGGACATACTGTCTGGAGCATCTGGAGGTTGAAGTTCAAAACACCTGGAGTGGCAGAGATTGAGAACCACTGCTGTTTTAAAAATCCAGTTCAAAATCTGTGAATCCTGAGATAATTATTTATTAACTGTAAAGCTTCCCTCTCTGCCCCCTTGCCTTACCATACTTTAAACACAGAAAGTTACATTGTACAAGATAACAGAGTACTTTGGGATACATGGAAGAATTTCCTGTCATTTAAGAGACAGCACATTTATTTCCTTAACTTCTCATGTATCTTTGAACAGAATCTTGATTTAGATGAGTCAGTTTAAAAAAACAAAACAAAACAAAACCACCACAACCCCCCCCCCTAAATTGCTACTGTATGTATTTATGCTGTGGGAACATATATAGAGAATACTTACAATCAGTGTGAGAGCTTGTCAAGGTACTTGCTTTTGATGTCTGATTAGATGATCACAGGGACATCTGGAGTGAGTTAGTTTTGGCGCTGTTGCTATGATGCAGTGCAGAAGCCAAAGCTGTATTGCAGTCACAGTCCATGGGATGGGGTGAGGAGGGGAAGGATGTGTGTTAAGAAACAGGTTTCTTCTCATTCTCTTACATGCTTCGCAATTGTGTACATTTCCTGCTATTTTAAGATGACAAATATGTAGAGAATATTAACACAAAATATAACATTGTCAATTTAAGTGAAAAGTTGGAACTTTCAGTGGAACAGGTTTTATGATTTCAGCATGCTGAAATCATTGGCTGGGGGATATGGGGCAAAGTCAAAGCAGCAAGAGATCAAAGTGTACTATAATAGTTTATGTCCTTTCCATGACCTGCTTTTAATTCTGTAATCTGTGCAGCACTTGTTTGATTCTGTGTTTTGCCTCCCTGTTTTATTTGTGCTTTTGGCTGTCAGTTTAGACAGAAACAAAGAACAAATGTTTGGACTATTGCTTCTGGGAAGCATACTGTGAATAGCTAATCTTCAGGGCTTTCTTTTGGCTGTTGTACATTGTAACTTACCAATAGTGGAGAATAAAGGAGAAAGGGTGTACCCTGTAATACATGGAGTGCCTTGTAATTGGCTGTTAATTTTAAAGTAGTGATATGATTACAGTTCCATAGCCCAGTCCTTAAGGAATGTGTATTGTCCAAGTGAATGAGGGTGATCTCAGACAGAGGGTTCTTACAGCTTACAATTTAATGAGCATTATGTAGCTTTTCTGTCTTTCCCTCTTTGGTGGGGGTGGGGAGAGGGGGAAATGGGACAACTTGGGAGGCTTGCCAATTTAGGATTATGATTTCTGGACCTCTAGTATGAATTTCCTCAAATGAGGCAATGTTCTTCCAGACTAAAGCTTTGACTAGAGTAGGACTGTATGTCTTCACTTCCTTCATTAAAAAGTTTTATTCCTGCTGAGCAAGACTGCAACCCTTTTTTCCCAATAGTTTTTATATTATCAGGATTTTTTTGTGAAAATCTCACAAAGGATTCTTTGCAAAAAAATAAATTGGCAGTTGCTGCTACTATTACTCCTCCCAAGGTTGATAATTTTGTTCTTATGCAGGAGTGAAGATCTAACAATGGTTGGGTTTTTTGTGTGTTTTGGTTTGCTTTTTGGTGGGGGTGTCTCAACAGATTAAGGCACCCTTTCTCTGAAAGGGATGTGCAAATCTTTACGTCTTAGTTTGGAAGCACCCTGAGAATCACTGATGGATCCTCAGGCATCCCAACTAACACAGATCTCAGTGTCTTCCTTGTGTGATTTATACTTTAGCAATGTTTATAACTTGTATCAAAGGTGTACCACATACATGTTGGGTGTATGTGTTAGCAACCTGGTTTAAAATGTTGGCAATTTTGCCATCAAGCCATTGTCCTTGTTATCTCTATCACATGTCCAGAATGTGTCCAGAGGAGGGTGACCAAAAAGGTGGGTGGTCTGGAAGCCATGCCCTATGAGGAATGCCTTAAGGAGCTGGGTATGTTTAGCCTAGAGAAGAGAAGGTGAAGAGGTGACATGATAATCATGTTTAAATATTTGAAGGGATGTCATACTGAGGATGGAGCAAGCTTGTTTTCTGCTGCTCCAGAGATTAGGACATGGAGCAATAGGTTCAGACTACAGGAAAAAAGACCCCATCTAAACATTAGGAGGAACTTCTTGACAATAAGAGCTGTTTGGCAGTGGAATGCACAGCCTCGGAGAGTGGTGGAGTCTCCTTCTTTGGAGGTTTTTAAATAGAGTCTAGATAGCCATCTGTTCAGAATGCTTTGATTGTGTATTCCTGCATGGCAGGGGATTGGACTAGATGGTCTTTGTGGTCTCTTCCAAGCCTGTGATTCTATGATATGCAGATGCAAACGGTGCAAAATTGGATATTTAGACAGGATGAGAAAGGGTCTCTGTTGATGGTAGACACCTTCCAGCTCTTCACCTCCCCAAATCAGGATGCTAGGAAGAAGCTCTTTAGCCCCTACCAGTGTATGACTGTACTTTATAGAGAGCATTGCCCCCCTCTTCCCCACTCCAGGGTCAGGTTAGGTGCATACCTATAAAGATCACAACTATTGATTAATTTGTACTTGGAAGCACAGATTAATTTGTACTTAATAACACAGATTGGTTCTTCCCTTCCTAGGACCAATAACCATATAATGTGAGTGACTGTCTTTTCAATCTGTATTTACAAAGTTACATTGTAATGAATGTTGGAATGCATCCTGCGCATCTGAAAGAATGCTGAATAAAACAACCACAATTAGAAATTTAAGCTTTTTTTCCCTCCAAAAAGATGTTTTTCTCAGTTGTATGTGGAACATGGCTGTGCTTATTTTTAGAGTCTGCTTCATAAGGCATCACATCTGAATCAAGACCTAGATGCCTTGCAAAGTAAAGCAGATTGAGGCTGGCACCTTTTTCTGTTTTAATTTTACATAGTTGTCAGATGCTGAAAATGCTTTGAAGTAGGGAGATAAACAAAGAGCTAAAACTAAATTAAAAGGAGCACAAACAGCATTTCATCTTGGAGTTTTTGAAATAATCTGAATGAATATAGTAGTCTTGTGCCAGTGTAGTAAGTCTGCAAATATTATCCGATCAATCTAAATTGAATTACTGTATATGCAGTAAGCAGAAACAGGTGGAAATTAGTTTATCTGTGCCTGGCTCTTTCTGTTTGCTTTGAATATTGCAACACAACTTTTTTTTTTCATAATTAGTTTGGGTTTTCATTTTAGCCCCTTAGACAGTAGGTGGCAGAGAGCGATCTAGAGCAATCCTTCTATAAAGTAAAAACTGTTGTAAAAGATGAGGTCTGCTACAGATATTGATCAAGATCAAGTACAGACATAGAAAAAAATATAGGAGTACCAGAACAAATACAAGCTGTTATCTTCATTTTGACCGAGACTCAAAGCTGTAAGCAGACATATTTCCAATGTTTTTTCCAGCCACAACTATCTGTTCTCTATCCAGAGTTAGGTCTTAGTGGAAAAGGTGGCAGAGATGTCTGACATGATAATGATGTTTTGAGGAACTGACCTATAGGGATACAAGATCTGTCCATAATGGGTCTATAGCAGTACTCATCCTCTTAGTGTTCTGAATTCTTTATTACTAACTTCTCATCTATATAGGAGGCATTTCTAGTTTGAAAATTCTTGTCCTCTGTAAAGTTATAGGAGACATTAAGGCTGGGGGGGGGGTAGGAAGACGAAGAATTTTCTTTCCCTGCACCACAAGCCACAATCACAATGTACCCTTTTACACTACCCAATTTGTGTGTGTGTGCCTGTGTGCCCTCAAGTCACCTGCTGATTTATGACAACCCCATGAATTTAATAGGGTTTTCTTTGGCAAGGAATACTCAGAGGTAGTTCTGAGTCTCCGGGACCACCTCATCCCATATGACCCCCCCCCCCGCGCACTTCGGTCCTCTGGGAGGAACCTGCTGCAGCCTATGAAAACTAGGCTGTCGCAGATCTCCCAGACAGCCTTCTCTTCTACGGCTCCCAGACTTTGGAATGGCCTGCCGTATGAGATCCGTCTTATCACTACTCTTGATAGCTTCAAGAAAGCGCTAAAGACGGATCTCTTCCAGCAGGCCTTCCCGGAATAACTTCCCGGTTCAAGTGGAGCTGATTTCTTACCCACCCCCTTGCCGTCGTTGCAATTATTTATTTATTTATTTATTTTATCTTTGTTTTAATTCTCCATTAGTTTAATTTAGTTTTAAGGGGTGGGAGGGTTAGAATCATAGAATCATAGAATTGCAGAGTCGGAAGAGACCACGAGGGCCATCCAGTCCAACCCCCCTGCCACGCAGGAAATCACAATCAAAGCATCCCCGACAGATGGCCATCCAGCCTCTGTTTAAAGACCTCCAAGGAAGGAGACCCCACCACGCTCCGAGGGAGTGCGTTCCACTGCCGAACAGCTCTTACTGTCAAAAAGTTCCTCCTCATGTTGAGGTGGAATCTCTGTTCCTGGAGCTTGTACCCGTTGCTCCGTGTTCCAGTCTCTGGAGCAGCAGAAAACAAGCCTGCTCCATCCTCAGCGTGACATCCCTTCAAATACTTAAACAGGGCTATCATATCGCCTCTAAACCGTCTTTTTTCCAGGCTAAACATACCCAGCTCCCTAAGTCTCTCCTCATAAGGCATTGTTCCCAGACCTTTCACCATTTTAGTTGCCCTTCTCTGGACACGCTCCAATTTGTCAATATCCTTTCTGAATTGTGGTGCCCAGAACTGGACACAGTATTCTAAGTGAGGTCTGACCAAGGCAGAATAGAGTGGCACTATTACTTCCCTTGATCTAGACACTATACTTCTATTGATACAGCCCAAAATTGCATTGGCCTTTTTAGCTGCCGCATCACACTGTTGGCTCATGTTCAACTTGTGGTCTACTAGGACTCCTAGATCCCTTTCGCACATAGTCTCATTCAGCCAGGTCTCTCCCATCCTATATTTATGCATTTCATTTTTCCGCCCTAAATGCAGTACTTTACATTTCTCCGTATTGAATTTCATTTTGTTAGCTTTGGCCCAGCTCTCCAGTCTATCCAGGTCATTCTGAATTTTGATCCTGTCCTCTAGGGTATTAGCTACTCCTCCCAATTTGGTGTCATCTGCAAATTTGATAAGTATGCCCCTAATTCCCTCATCTAAGTCATTGATAAAGATGTTGAATAGCACTGGGCCCAGGACAGAACCCTGTGGCACCCCACTGGTCACATCTTTCCAAGACGAAGAGGAGCCACTGCTGAGCACCCTTTGGGTTCGGCCGGTCAACCAATTACAAATCCATTGAACAGTTAACTTGTCTAGCCCACATTCTACAAGCTTGTTTGCAAGAATGTCGTGGGGAACCTTGTCAAAGGCCTTACTGAAATCAAGGTATGCAATGTCCACAGCATTCCCTTCATCTACCAAGCTGGTAACTTTATCAAAAAAAGAGATCAGATTAGTCTGGCATGACTTGTTTCTCTGAAACCCATGCTGACTTTTTGTGATTATGGCATTGCCTTCTAAATGTACATTGGGTAAAAGATTGAAACTTACTCATGTTAAATCACATCTATTTTTAGGAAGCTTTAACCTTTCTAGATATGTTAATTGCTTTAAGTCCATTAAGAGTCTACACATGGTAGGATTTTAAGAACAGACCTTGTACCACACTACAAAAAGGAATTAATGTTTTTGTTATCATTAACATGCTCCTCCTTTCTGCACATCTAAATTTGCATATCTGCATATAACTCACATGCACAATTTCCTGCATATACTAGCAAATACACACATCCCTGAGTCCTTCCCTGTACCATGAAACTAATCATTCAGTATTCCTAGCGGTTCTGTGCACGAACATAGCAATAACATTGTAAACTAATATGTAATAGAATAGGCCTGGGGGACAAATATTCTCTTCCACCCAAACTGCATCCAAGATCTGTTACTGGTGATGTTAACCACAGTTAGGATTAAAGAGAATTTTAAATCAAGAATGGAACCTGGTAAGCAATCCCTCTACTTTAGTTGGGGGGGGGGGGCTAGTTATCCTAAACTGGTTAATGTCTGTGTCAATACATCTCTTAACAACAGTGATTCCCTTTGAAGTGGAGGTGTCATAAGAGTAATGTGCATGGTCCCATGATCTCCTCCCACCATCAGATTAGCTCCAGTCCTGTTTAATTGAATTATGGGAACCATGACAGCTATTTTTATGTATTGTTATATAGGGCTGGTTGGCAGCCTAGTACCATCTAGATATTTTGCACCACAGCTTTTCTGATTCTTTACTACTGATCATGCAGGCTAGAGCAAAATCTGCATACCAGAGAATGTAATACATTATGTATCAAGGGTGCTAGGTTGCTTAACTGAAATATACACTGTAATATTGTGGCTTTTTAATCAAGTGGTTGTAACAGATATAACAGATTCTGAGTTGTTTTATTTGTTTTTTGGATAGATACCATTCAAAGAGCTGCAATCATATGTATGGACTCATGGGAGTGTATGGAACTTGTAATATACTCATCGATATTTATTTATTCAAAACCTTTACAGCCTGCCTTTTCATTTAAAGGTTCTCAAGGCAGCTAACATATGTTGAAAGAAATCAAGCATATCAGCAATAAATAATGCAACAAATAGGATCAGAATACGTTTTTAAAAAACAGTGGCAGAACAATGGCAGATTAAAACTGAGCATACATTATGTTCTGAGTATGTGGGATGTTATGTAAAGTTCTGTTTGCCAATCCTTGTTGGTGGGTGAAGGTTCTGCTTGATTCCATACAAGTTCATTTATATGTATACAAATAACAAACTGTAAATATCTCCATGTATAACATGCATTAAAACAACTGGCCACAAAGCAGAAGAAAATTAGAAATTATTTGGCGAATTGTGCAGAATCCAAACTATTCCTAGCTTTTTATTCTAGGCAGGCCTTATTTTCACGCAGCATAACATGACCATTTTAATAGTTTTCACACATCTAGAAACAATGGTTTGAATTCTAAGTTGACCCAACTTGGACTCTACTTACAAAAGTCTCTTCCTAATGGAAAGGAATAATCAGACTCATGTCCCCACACCCCCAAAAAATCTGTTCTAGATCCTTGTGTGGCCCTCCTGAATAGTGTAGGGGGTGATGTGGGAGCTTTAAGGAGGATCCCTCCACCTTTCTCCCAGGGGGAGACATCACTGGATTGAACCTGCTACAATGAACAGAAGTAGCCGTTCTGTTTATAGAAGGGGCACTTTGGACCTCAAGCAGTCATTATGATTTAGGTCTTCTGAAATGTAATCTGTGAAATGCCATTTTTAAAAATCCTTGCACATAAATGAAGTCCTTGCTCCTAGTAATAATTTCTGTAGCACTTCTTGGGCACTGTCATACTGCTGATTTTCATGTTTAATACTCACTTTCCCCTGGAAAATATCTTTAATATGAAGAGGAATTTGTAATTTCCTCTCTATTCTGAAGAAAACTATCTCGGAGGTAATAATTTCAATTTTATAAATTGGAAGTGAAAACTAAATGCTTTATTCCCTTATGTCCTTAGCTGTGTACATATGAGATTTTGTATAGCAAAATAGTGTGTCATATATCTACACCCAGCATGGAGCCATGTTTGACTGACCTTAGTGGCTAATCTACAGTTTGACCTATGTAACTTGTGAAATAGCTCTGAGATAACTATACATATTCTGGGAGGCTGATAGCTGAGAAGGGTTTCCATGTCCAGCAAGACTTCACATAATCACATTCAGTTTTTTAGGAAATACTGTTGGGCACAATTTTTTTTTTTTAGTACAATTGATCCAAGAAAAATAACTTAATCTGCCACTGTCAATGGCACAAATGACATGTAGCAGCTTGAAGTCTTTCAGTTTATGCTAGCTTGATCTGTGGTTTCCAAAAGTAGAACAATATGATGGTGTTTGAAGTCTGTAACAAGATGGGAAAATATCTTATTGCCTAAAAGATTCTCATTAAAGGGTCTTTTTTCACAACATCTCATATTTGGTAGCTATGCAAAAATTAAGCATAGTGTACAGTATACTTAATTTTAATCTGATATGAAAAAATAATAGTGTGGCATATCTGTAGATAATATAAAGTTTTAAAATATTTAAAGGATAAATACAATTGCTCTGCCATATTGGAGTAAATAACTCACAAATCTGCTTTTGTTACAGCTACAGTAATTAAAAGAAATTGCAAGTTAAAGCAACATTAGTATTTGAAAAATTAAGCTGAACTGCATTATTTAAAATATTCCTAAATACTTAGAAACACTCAAATAGCTTGTCACTCCCAGCCTGCATGTGTCCAATTTCTCAAAATTAGTCACACATGCAACCTTAACTACTGCTGTGCAGCCCTGTAAGGTGGTAATAATAGATAACAGACTTTGAATAGTAAAAAAAAGCCTTACTTGGTAAGATTTTTGAAGAATGGAATTGTTAGTGAGAGATCTGAGTTTTAGTTTTGTGTAAAGACTTCATTATACACCTGTCATTGCTTATGTGCATAATTTACCTGTCAGTCATCTCCCATCTTTCAACACTGGATAGTCTACACACTGTGGATACAGCTAAGAACCTCTAACTTGGGAATACCCCCCCCTTTTTTTTGTTCCATTAAAAATATGAAAAATTGCTCTTCTATTAGTACTTAGTTGTTTTTAAATGTTTAAATTTAACATTTTTTTTCCTTTTGCTGATTTACTAGGGATATAATTCATTGCTGATTTTTTTTTCTGTGAAGGAGGCAATGAGTAATTTTAGCAACTTCCTTGCAAGAAAGACTTTGACAACTGCACAGTTTAGGACTTACTCTGCACAAAATTTTCATGTGGGGTTTTTGCACCAAATAATATTTCTGTGAAGAAAATATTACTGGAATCATATTTTAAGTACAATTCACCTTTTTTTTTTTTGCTCAGAAAACAGCATTTTCTGCACAAGTAAGAGCATTGCTATTTTCTGCACAGAAAATGCTGTTTTCTGCATTTAAAAAAATGTGCAAATTTTGCATAGAATAACTCCCAAACTGCAAAGATTCTTGCCAGTCCCAAATTCTTGTCAGGGTTTCCTGACACTCAAGATTTAGGGTTTCAACTCTTTTTAATATTTTCAAATATTCTTTCCATCTCTGTTGTTTAGTGTATAAAACAATTGCTGCATTTTTTACCTCCAACAAATGAAATTTAGTGCCTCTTCACCAGTGTAACAGATGCCTACAAATGTTTTAAGAAGTTTGAAGCTCACTTGTTGCAAATTTTCAGAAATTTGGAGGGACCATACCATGGCTTGAGAGCCAAAGAAGCATATACCTATCTCTGCTCACCCCACGAGCCCTTGGTTGATTTTTCTTAAATAGCAGCCTACCTTCATATCTATATGCCATTTGATACACCACTTTTGAAACTGAGGATACTTTTAATTCAGTTTGTAATGTGGCATGTGTCTGTTCTTTAAAGAGACAGGGAGATTCAGATATCTTAGTGATGACACCAGCTCTTTGGCTCTCCATCATAATGGGTTAAAATATACAGGTGTTTCCCCCATTTTACTCAATGTGGCCATTCAGAAAAATAAGTCAATGATGTACATAGCCTATAGGCTAAATTGCATCTCAGAAACCTGCATAGAAGATAGCAGCACTTTATCTTGGGATCATTGTGTTTTGACACTACAGTAATTTTCTAATAGAACTAGAAATCAGGAAATAAACTGCAGCTAGCTACAAGTCATATTTTAGTGGAGCTGAAGATACAGAATTGAGAAAAGAAAATGGAACCTAGCACCATATGATCTGTCTGTTGGCTGACTTTGTGACATACCATGTTTTTTCATATATTTGTAAATGGTAGCTGGTCACCTCAAGCTCCATCATACAACTATATTCAGTTATTTTCTTATTTGAACTGGGAGGACAAGTTCAACATATACACTTTGATCTTTGGAATGGTGATGTTAAGGAAGTATGGATCTTTTCATTGCTTGCATGAGGGACTCCATTCCAATTCTAGGGGCTTGTCTATATGGTGAAAATAATCCTAATGGGATGTGAATTTAAGGCAATCTGTACAAATGAGCATTCATATAAATACATGTCATTCTGGAAGGGGGGGCAGCCAAATCCACCTTAAACTCCATATGGGAAGCCTCCGGGGCTTCTCCTGGATTTTTCAAAAAGCTCTGTATGGCATTCAAATGTGCGATCATTAAGATAGTTGCATGTGCATTGCTGCGAACAGGCAGCATAATCTGATTGGCATGGGGGGCGGGGCTAGAAAACAGGGAAAGTGCCTGCTGGCGCTATGTTGGATTTTCGATTAAGCAAGGGTTTGGTAAGTTGACTTTTTTTTAACTTTTTGTAAATATGAACTATTGCATGTGAAAAACTCTGTTCTTTTTTTTCTTTTTTTTTAAATGGCAGCCGCCATCTTGGCTAGGGGTCACTCAAAGTTTAGGGGGGACTTTTTGACTGTTAAGACAAGTCTCAGTGCTGCAAAGGGCTGCTTTTTTGGACAAGTTTGTATTTTCCCCTCTTCTTATAGATGGGACCTAAGATTTTATTCTAATGCTAGTATTGGTTACTGGTTCTTTTAAAAAAAATCTTATTACAAGTCTTGAAGTTCTAATAACTCATCTCTATTTTATCTTGGTGTGTTCATGTCATGCTTACCTAAGCAACAACAATTTGCTTCCTGACCTTTACTCTTCTAATTAGGGATGCTGCTATTACTTTATAGTTATACTTCAATTAAATCATCTCTAACCCCAAATAAGTTATTGTTGTCAATAAGCATATCTTGTACTATGAAATGAATTTAATGACATTAATTTTCTTTGAATTAATTACATTTTATGAGTATTAGCAGTAGCTTTCATATTAGTTGTTTGTTGTTTCTTTAATACTTTTATAATTCTGAAGAGGATGTATTATATAGCTTCCTTTAATTAACCTTTATTGGATTCTTGTAGCTCTGTTCTTTTTTTGTCCAGTGAATTTCTATCTCATGATCTAATTTTCAACTAATGTAAATACATTCTACATTTCTCATTATTTTTATCTTTCATAATTATTTTACTTCATTTCATTACAGGTTATGCCACTGTTTTGCCCATTCAGTTACTTAGGTATTCGGAGCATAGCTCAGGTCTTCAGTACTGTTTTCATTTAATTCAATACAAAATTATTAGCATAGATCACATTTGGCCAAGATTGTTTTCTGCTGTCTCTTTACACACACAGAGGGATTTTAAATATTGTTATAGATCCACGTGGATTTCTTAGAAATGACAGTATGTTTTATCTGGCAATCAGATTCTGTTGTTCTAAATTAATCCACAGATTAAAAGATACACTCACAAACACTAATTTTGTTTTAAGTATGAAGATGAAAAACACTAGATTTATTAAGAGAACAAATCTGGGCTCTGCTTTCAGTTTGAATGTAATATTTGTAGGACATTTAACTGTAGAGCAGAATCCAGCCATATTTAAGCACTTTGAAGAACCACTGGTGTCAGTACAGAAGATCCAATCATACAGTTAACTTTAATTATTTAATACATTTGTATCCCACCTTTCAATATGAATAATCTCTGGGTGACTTGCTTATGTAAAGTAGACCAAATGAAATATGTGGAAACAATCTTAAAACTGGCAGCAAAATTTTATCATAGAAAGCAGCACAGAATTAAAAGAAGGGCTTTGACAAGTATCAAAGAGAAGAAGCTGTGCTTCTCTTGGAGAGAGACTTCTCTGACTAGATAATAAGGCTGACAAAGTGCTCCCTGGTCACTACTCATCTGGTGGTAGGTGCACCACCTCAGGGAGAACCAGTAATGATAAACCTGCAGGGCTGATGTGGTATTGAGTTCCTCCAGGTAATCTGGGTGGTTGCCAGGGAAAATATTTGGGAATTGGTTAGATACAGTTCCACTGACTGGTGAAGTGCTTTACAGTTATGTTCTGAATTAGCTGAATTTCCCAGTCTGCAAAGGTAACCCCATATGTAGTAGTCTAAGCTGGAGATCACCTGAGTATGGCTAACTCAGTTTTGGGACTAAATCCAGTTGTTAGTCCCAACTAAACTCATTGAACCACTGGGAACTTAAATAGGTTAGCATTTATGTTAAATTCATTGGGACAATAGTTGAATTTTAGCTGGGAGTAACAGTTTGATTTAGGCCACAGTGATTCTATCCAAGATGTGCTGTAGCTGGCACATCAGATATAGATAGTGGAAGGTGCTCCATGGCAGTCACACTCTGCTCCTCCACCACATGGCATGTAGGAACAAAGCTGAATTTTAGAGCTCCTCAAGACTACAGTCCCAGCATTGAGTTCCAGGACCAAACTCAATGCTGGGACTGTATATGGAGGATGCCGTATTGGGGAAGGTGGATTTATCAGGAGTTAGAGACTGAACTCCATTATAAAATGGCTGAACAACTGCAGAATCATGTTGAGTCATAATGGCTGACTCCATGAACTACGAAGTCATGCCTAACCAGGCCACTAAAGGACAATGTCTTTTGTGTGTGTGTGTGTGAGAGAGAGAGAGAGAGAGACCAAAGCTCACTCTCTTCTTGTGAATGCTGATGCTTGGTGAAGCAGTTTCTCCTTCAATTGTAAATATTTGTATATATATTGCAACTGTTTGACTTTGAAGATAAAAGTGCCTCCTGCTTATTTGGACATCAAATGCTCTGTTTGTGAGTATTCTTGGGAATGGGTTGCTACTAAGTCTGCTGAGATAGTTTTTGGCTTCTGCCAGGGATTGAGTGTCCTATCATCCCCTGACAGTGGTTATCAGCCCAGCTGATTGATCTCAGATTAGATAATGTGCACCCTGAAAAGTTCCCAGAATCTACATATGTGCCATCTTTTGGCAAAGATTTTGAAAATGTGTTATGTGTTAGCAGACTGCAGAATTGTATATTGAGTGTGTCCCAAATGACTACTGATGGTTATAAAGTGATATTTGAGGGGGAACACTGTACAATAACAGAAAAGCATAACATGAATAATGTCTGTGCAAAAGGGATAAAGAAACATGGGTTGTATTACATGTTGCCTAAAGGGAAGGTGGCAAATGTGAATCCTGCAGACAGTATGCCCCTACATGATAAGTGTGTTCATTACTACCACAGGCTAATGGGCCATGCTAGTTACAAAGGGTTAAAGGAGCTAGCAAAAGTTTGCCCTGGTCTAAGCATGAAACACTGCCCAAGATTCTTAGAATGTGCAATGTGCAGGAAAGTTAAGGTGAAGGCGTTCCCTCTTGCCAAAAAGACCCAATGTGTCACCAACAGACCCTTTGAAGTTGGCCATGCTGATTTAGCAGGCCCCTATAAGCCCACTGAAGGGGGTAACCGTTATTTATTTGTAATTGTGGACAGACACACTAGCTGCACCTACATATACTTACTGAAGCGTGTAAGTATGCAGTAAGGAGAAAAGTCAGGAGAAAAGTCTGAAGGAGAAAAGTCAGGCTGCAGACAGGTTCCATGAGCAGGTGAACGCGAGTTTCCTTCTCATAAGGTTTCCAATCTAGTGACGGATAGGGGAGGGGAATTTTTATCGAGCAGTCTGCAGACCTGGATGCGTACGAGGGGCATTAGTCACAAGATCACAAACCCAGTGTCTCCAGGGGAGGATGGGCTTGCAAAAAGGAAAATTGGGATGTTGAAGTGCATGATGGAGTGCATGATGGAAGATGCACAAGCCCCAGCTGTGGGGGAAGGCAATGAAGACTGCTGCTTACCATTTAAATAGACTGTTTACATAGACTCCCCAACAGGGGTTTGCAGCATATAAACTCCACATACACTCCTACCCAACCATTCTCTGAAGATGCCAGCCACAGATGCAGGTGAAACGTCAGAGAGAAACTATTCCAGAACACGGCCTCACAGCCCGGAAAAAAAACAAGGAAACATCTATGGATGCCGGCTGTGAAAGCCTTCGGTTTCACAGACTGTGGATGTCTGGTGTTGACCAGACCCTATACTGTCTATTGTATGGTAGAGCACCAAACCTGAAGCACCTGAGGATTTTTGGACTGTGTGCAAATGTACTGATTCACCCAAGCCTAAGGAAGCCTGGGCAGCCTAAAACCAGGAGGTTGCCTTTCCTTGGCAAATTTTCAAATGCACTCAGGGTGGGATAGATTGCACTGCAATCAGGAAGTTTTTGTTCTCTTGGGGAGGGTGAGGCGATATGATAGCCCTGTTTAAGTATTTGAAGGGATGTCACGCTGAGGATGGAGCAGGCTTGTTTTCTGCTGCTCCAGAGACTGGAACACGGAGCAATGGGTGCAAGCTCCAGGAACAGAGATTCCACCTCAACATGAGGAGGAACTTTTTGACAGTGAGAGCTGTTCGGCAGTGGAACACACTCCCTCGGAGCGTGGTGGGGTCTCCTTCCTTGGAGGTCTTTAAACAGAGGCTGGATGGCCATCTGTCGGGGATGCTTTGATCAAGATTTCCTGCGTGGCAGGGGGGTTGGACTTGACAGCCCTCGTGGTCTCTTCCAACTCTGCAATTCTATGATTCTATGATTCCCACAAATGGAGGGGTGGTTGCACCTGATTATGATGAAGGGAAGGCAGAGGAAGAAAAGCCTGACACTTCCCATGCCACTCCAACACACACACCACCACAAACAAGCATTGAGCCTGACACAGGGAGAGGTAGCAGCAGTGCAAGCGAAGATGAGTCAGGCAGAACTAGGGTGCTTATCCCCAGAAGGTCAAGGAGGATTAGAAAGTCTCTTGACAGGTTTGTTGTTCAGGAAGCCAGGCTATGCAATGACATGGCAGAGGAGCCTGCAAGTTTTCAGGATCTCCTAAAACTTCCGCAGGAAGAGCAGGAGAAGTCGAGCTCAGCCATGGACTCTTGAGTTTGAGTCACTAGTTGAGAGGAAAGTGTTCCAGATAGTTGAGAGGCCCAAAGACCAAAAGGCTTTTTGCAGGAGCACTACACCAATCTTGACAAAACCTTTTTGCCCACTGCAAAGCCAGAAAGTCTTAGGTTAGTGTTAGCTGTAGCAGCCAAGAGGCAGATGGTTGTGCAATACTTTGACTTTGGAACAGCATACCTGAATGCTGATCTTGAAGAGATCTTGGAGAATTTTTCCTAAGTCAGAAGAAGAAAATTGACAGTCTTGTGGCTAAGTGTAGGCTTAGTGAGGCAAAAGTGGTCAGGACACCAATGACCACTGATTTTGTGAACTTAGAGGCAGAACAGGAGTTTGAAAGGCCAGATCTGTACCACTCAGTGGTAGGCAGTCTGTTGTTTATGCAAACAACACAAGGCCTGACTATGTGGACAGCTCTTTTGCAGGTGAGACATCACACAGGAAGTCAGTGACTGGGTCGGTGGTCAGGTATGCAGAGAGCCCCATAGTGTGGAGATCAATGAAACAGAACTGTGTAGCCATTAGTACCACTGAAGCTGAATTTGCAGCCTTGTCTGAGATGGCAAGTGAAGTACAATGGGTAATGCAAATGCTTGCAGACCTTGGGGAGCCGTGCCAAATGCCTGTTGAGGTGCACAAGGACTCACAAGCCTGCATAGCGATGGCAGAAGCAGAAAATCTGAAATACAGGGCAAAGTACATTGTGGTACGCTACCAAAATGTGAGGCAGTTAATACAAGAAGGTGTCTTGTACCTGAGGTACTATCCATTTGAGGACAATGTTGCAGACCTGCTCACAAAAGCCCTTCCAGCAGGAAGCCATGATGAGTTGGTAAAGAGGCTGGGCCTTGTCACTAGTTTGTAAAGTGAAAGGTGTCAAAAGGGAAGGTCAACTGGCAGACAATTGATGTCCAACAATGTACGTTAATGATGTTTTGTTGTGATTATAACGTGTCCTGCATAGAAGTTTGACCATTTTGGAGGGGATTGTCAGGAGTTAGAGACTGAACTCCATTATAAAATGGCTGAACAAGTGCAGAATCATGCTGAGTCATAATGGCTGACTGCTTGAACTATCAAGTCATGCCTAGGCAGGCCACTAGAGGGCAATGTCCTGTGTGTGTGAGAGAGAGAGAGACAGAGACAGAGAGAGCTAGTCCAAAGCTCACTCTCTTCTTGTGAGTGCTGATGCCTGGTAAAGCAGTTTCTACTTCAATTGTAAATATTTGTATATATATTGCAACTGTTTGACTTTGACGATAAAAGTGCCTCCTGCTTATTTGGATGTCATACACTTTGTGTGTGAGTTTTCTTATAAACAGGTTGCTATTAAGTCAGCTGAGATATTTTTTGGTTTCTGCCAGGAACTGAGTGTCCTGTCATCACCTGACAGCTTTACAGGGATTGCAGCCCCTTCCAGAGTTGGTTGAACTGTGCCTGTGGGATTAGACAATTAATCAACTAGTGATGCCTGTCATGATGACAGCAGGCATCATGGATACCTTTATAATCTCACAGGATCAGTATGGGAAACTTCCACTTCTTATTTGAAAATGGGAAGTGGGTGGGAGAACCTCATTGAATAAACATGACGTCACATCACTTGATTAGGATAGTCACTCTGATTGGGCAACGGCAGAGCCAATGAGAGATCAACAAGAACGACTTTTAAAAGTTCTGATTTTTTTTCCTTTGTTCTGAGTCACACTGGTCGAGCACATGGCCTAGTAGCTGAGCTAAAGATGGCCTAGGGGCCTCTTGGCTGAGCTCCATGGCAGAGAGACCAGAGAATGCCCAACAGAGTCATGGAATAACCAACCAGCTACAAACTATGATACCACAAGGGTTGGGGGGGGGGAGCCTATCCTATCCAGAGGCCTCCAAAAGGATCCAAAAAGAACTCTGAAATTCCATCTACAGAGACTGTAAGTTATCTGCATGTAACAGTTAGGGAATGTGTAGTTAGATTGCGTTAGATTTTTGTTTTTATTTGTAAGTGCTCTGAATGAATGCCTATGTATAAGCCTTAAGCTGAACCTAAGAATGTTTTTGCCTTTTCTAGCAACATAGACCCCTAGAATTGAAATAAAGCTTTATGTTATTTCCTACCATGCCTCGAATTGCCTGTTCTGGTCAGATATCTACACTCCTCTAGGAAAGAGGAAAGTACATCATTGTTTCTTTAATACATCTTATCTAAATCTCACTGCTTAGACAAGAATAAAACCATTAAGACAGTGAGCGGTGGCAAAACAAAGAGGAATCCCTTGTGTTTGGAACTGGAAAAAGGGCCAACCCTGGACTTCAGGCAGCAGAAATCTAGGGATGGCTTTCACAATGGCTTCATCTTGTATAGCCTGAGTTTCAGTTCATCAAACTTCATCCAGTCTGTTACTGATTTCAGATACTGTTTCAGAATACAGTTGCCCCTCCAGATTCGTGGCTTTAACATTCACAGTTTTTATTATTTGCGATTTTTGGGAGCCCCCCCTCCCAAAAGTGGCAACGGGGCTTTAAAAGCCCCATTGCGGCTTTTGGGAGGACGGGTGGGGGGTGGAGAGGAGCAGCGACGGGGGCCTCAGAAGCCCCTGTTGCTGCTTCTGGAAGGGGGGGTTCCAGGAGGGCGTTGCATGACCTATTTTTTATTTGCAGTTTTTTCACATTCACGGGGGTCTTGCAGCCCTAACCCCCATGAATGTGGAGGGACAACTGTATCTGCTACTGCACCAGAACCAGATTTAAAGGCATGGCTTTGTACTTTGTCACACATCTTTAGATAATTTCACCAAGTGGCTTCATGTTATAGGAAACAAAATAGAACCATGCTACAGGGCCAAGCGGAAGTGTCTCAGCACCAACTTCTAGTATCCATTCCACAAGTGGTAATTGACCATTTCTATGAATTTTCTTTAATTTCTAGCTTAGAGAGACTCCCCACAAAACTGGATGTGTGATGTCATCTGATTGGTCCAAGAGAATTGTCAGAATCATCATTGCCCCTGTAGCAGTTTTTGAAGATACAGCCATGTCATCCTGTTGTAGTATAAAAATGAAGGTGAAAGTAGTCTTGTTACACCTTTAAGATGAACCACTTTATTTCAGTATAAGCAGAAATGGGTTGTAGTCCATAAAAGCTTACACTGAAATTGGTTAGACTTAAATATCTATATGATTTCTCCCTCTCTCTTCCCTTTTTACATAGTCCTTTCTTTTTCTTGGCATGGTCATTTATCAGGTAGACTAAGACAATTGCTGTACCCAAACTAGTCCTCAAACCAGATTATCTAGATACATTTTAATCACAGTTAATCCAATAGTGCATGGAGTTTAGTGGCCACCACCCTCTCAAACATCATATGAGAAAGGGATGTTTGACATGTTTGTGATTGGCTTGTCAACATCCAAAAAGGGCTAGTTCAGGACTGGCATCATAGAGCTGCTTCTTTCAATGGGGCTTGGATGCCCCCCCCCCAACAAAGTGGCATTCACTACTCCTTGGAACTTCGTCAATTTCTTCTTGCTGCGTGTTGTTGTATACAAAGGACAAAGGCTAATCAAGTAAACAGCTACATCCTGTTCACATCCTCAGATTACAATTGGAGATTGTCCAACAGGATGAGACAGTAGGACACCAATTTTTCTGGTGTCCTATTGCAGTAGTGCCCAAGCTGAGGAAAACACAATTGATTTTAGGTATGAAATATTTAGCAAACTAGTCACAGTATAAAATAGTGCAGTGTAGCAAAGGAAATGCTTAACTTTAGCTAGATTGTGCCCAGTGTTGTTTGATCAGATATAAAATTTCACCAGTGACTCTGCCTTGTGTAAGTGTAGAGAACCAGTCCCTCTGATTCTGCCTTGCCACTCTGCATGGTGGCTTTTCTTTTCTCTTTACAATTTAAATCCTGAAAAGTATGAAAGTTTTAGCTCCTGCTTTCACCATCATGTTCTTCAGTCTGTTATTCCTCCTTCACTCTCTACTGTGTTTTGTTGTGTTTGACACTCATTCCATCATTTTCTTCTCAGTTTGTTTGTCCTGCTTAGAGCACATTTTTAGCTAATGGACTAGAAATGACAGATTTTTGTAATTGATTTTCTTACATTTTTATATCTGTTATATTAATATATAAAAAGATTAAATCATCAGTAAATCTGCCAGCTGAAGATGAGAATTATGGCTTTGGTTGGTTTAATCTGGCTCAAGCTCCACAAAGCCAGGAAATTGGAAGTTAAGGGTGATGTCCCATGATCAATAATTATGCTGTGCAGTGTCATGGGTTGTGTTTACTTACAACTTGCTCTCCATGCACTGACTCTTTTCTTTGTGTTTTTTTAACCCAAATACAGTTGGAGAAATTGGAATGCCAGGAGCCAACAAAGATGGCCCTATGTAGTAAAAGCTAATTAGTTGCTTACATCAGTACTTGCCAAGATAGGTTAAAGATGTCACTGTCTTTTTGGTTGCACAGATGAGGTAAGCAAGAAAAGGGCATAGGTCAATCTGCTGACCTAAGAATGACAAAAGAGATGAATTAGAATAGATAGTACCAGGCTAAATGGTCCAATGGCTACTCCATTAAAAAAAAAAGAAAAGAAAAGAAATCCAAATTTAATTTTAATACATATTGAAATGCTGTTATGTTTAGAAAATATGTGTATGAAATCTACAGGTTACTAGAGTCTTGGTTGAAAAATAATGCAGCTGGTTAATCTCTCACACATAATTTGTTTCCCTTTTTTTAAAACCAAAAAGAAGTGGTATGGTTATATCACTGATACTTTTAGATTATCTAATTAGTTCTGGTATTTGGTCATGATAAGAAAAGTTAGGTTTTTTTTAAAAACAAACAAACAAACAAACCCAAAAGTTAAACTGATGTGATTAGCTCATCCAACAGTACCCTCTTCTCTTGAAATCCTTCATGGGCAAAAGCTATTTATTCAACTGTCATTACTTTCCATTTTATTATTGCTTCCCAATAGACCATTTATAACTGAATGCTAGATGACTTGGTATCAGTGTTGATACTGTAGGTGAAACAGGACTTCACTAATTAAACTTGACATATAAGCCACAATTATTTTCGTCAATAAAATGGCTTTAGAAAGACAGTGACATTCAGATTTAGTTTTCAGTTCGTGATAGAGAAATGAATTTCTTCAATTAACCAGACCAAATTTCAAAAAATGTACTTTCCCCCAGAAGCCAGCCTTGTACATTTTGGAATGTCATTCCATGTTTGGTTAGAAGTACTAACTCTACATAACAATTTTCCCCATTTTTGTCTTGTCTTGCTTGCTTGCCTTCTTTCCTTCCTTTCCTCTTGGTATGGTGAAAGCATTCATGTGTTTTTTAACTAAGTTTTCCCTGCCACATACATGGTCCAGCTCACCAGCAAGGGCAATTTTGCCAGTAAACGAGTCCACTCATGCACTCTTTCCTCATTTTACAGATAGGTTGAGGGGTGTTTCTTTAACTAGAAAAGAAAGGTATTAAATATATGTTCAGCTACTTTCATCTGAAGACTTTACAAAGTATGGGTGACTATGCAAATAAGACTATTTTGAGTGTTGGTAATATTTATGTAGTAAATGAGGACAAAGGCATCTAAATATTACATATATCTCATGCAGTGATGGCAGCTCAATGTGGACAACTTCACAATGCTGTTGTTGTCGCTGCTGCTGCTACTGCTGCTGCTGTAATTTTCCACATATCACTGTGTTCAGAAACAGTTTTATCTCTCTTTTCTAAGTGCTAAAACTCTGTCCCTTAAATATGGAAGCCGAAGGTTCAGAGCTGGCAATGCAACAACAACAGCAACAACGACCCCACAATAATACTAAAAAGAAACATAAATATAAGTTCAGCATTCCTAAATTTAGAGTAGCTGTTTGGGACCAGTGTCTTGTGTACAAATACGATATAAATAATAGGGTTTTTACTACTAGCCTATTATGATTCAAAGATTCATAATAGCATCAATATTCTTAAATGTAATATTCTCATGGTTGAACACATGGTATGAATAGGCTGGCTATCCAGTTTCAATATTTTTATCCAATTACCATTTGAAAAATAATCCATATTATTTTTGCAGTGTTGTAGTTGGCAATGATAGAAGCAGTCTATTTCCTAGGAGAGTGTTTAAGTATTGTTAACCAAAGAGGGGTGGGGGGCTGCCAAAGAGAATCATAGTTAATTTCCCATCAGAATGCTGAAAGCAAAGTAGAAATTGTTGACATTTGTGGCACATGCAGTTATTTTGGACAGTAAATTAATATTAATACAGTAGTAAGGGGCTGCTTTTGGAGAGAACATAATAAAGTTTTCCCTTTAACATCTTGTTTAGGTATAATGAAAAAAGCAATATATGCATGTGTGTGTGGGCGCGCACACACACTCAGAGTGTAAAATGAAGAATACAGTTTGGTACAGCAAAAAGGAAATGGACAAGCGTTTTTTAAACCAAAACACCCCCCCCCCGTGCTTTTGAGGTAGTTCTCTGAAATTATTTATTCAGTTTAAGGCTCTATGACTAGTAGATACTAACATTGTGATATTTGTTAGTTAAAGCATCCTTGTTCCACAAAGATTTAAAATGCATTTTGCTTGTTTTATTGTAATGTCTGAACTGCTGCTGAACTTCTTGGAACAGAACTTTGCTTGCCAAATAAGGAGATAAAGAACTCTAACCTGCTGCTTTCCTTTTGTGACCAATTACCCCTGGAGACTGGGATTTCATGGTGAATCACATATTTAACTTTTGAAAATGAAACCAAAAGTCTTTAAATAGGACTTATTTTGTAATAGCCACGCACAGGATCGTGCTCAAGATACACTGGCTTCTTTCCGTGGATCGTGTGTGCTCTCATGAGAGAGGTTTTCATAGTCTCCCTCTTGTTCAAATGGCCCAGTTTGTAGGGTTTTGAGGCACTGGTGGGGAGTAAATGGTAGAGAAATTTTTCCCAAGTCTTTGGTTTTTACAGAGTTGTTAAGGACTGTCCAGACATGTGGGTTTCAAGTACCATTTATTATGGTAAAATGCTTTTTCTGGCTTTCCTCCCTTGCCCTAAATTGAAGGACCTATTTTTCAGAGCACTTTCTTTCAATTACCTAAATAGACTCAAAGTAAAAATATTATTGCTGTTCTGAGATATATGTGACTTCATGGCTTTCCCTTTTCTCACATAATTTAGCATGTTATGCTCATTATTTGTAAAGTCAAAGCTTCAGTACTTTGTATTATTATTTTGTCTGTTGATCACAGATGAGAAAATTGTATGGTGGCAAGTTTGTTTCATTTTATGCTGTCGAAGCATCAAAATTAGTACTGTATTTTAGTCATGGTTGTGAAGAAAGGTGTTTTTAAGAGTGCCTTTGTACAGCAGTAGATTTCTGTTGGGAAGCCTCACGTTTGGAGTAAAAGGTCATGTTGCCTAAACCTGTACCCGAAGATAAGCTTATAGAAGTACCAGCCTTTGATTGAAACTACCTACCCTATTGGTTGTTTTCTAGTTTTGGTATTGGATACTCCATGATAACTTTCTGCAGTTTAATCCTAGTTTAAGCAGTTTTTCCATACTGAAAAACCTTGGGGGGCAGAAGTAAGGTTCAAGTTAGTTTATCTCTTGGCTATCCAATTCTGGTGAAGATTTGCTGTGTGGCCTAATACTAGACAGTTGCTTTTACTAACAAAACCGAGCAAGTGGGGACCTGCAAACAAATGTCTCAGATCTGTCCCTAACAGAGGGCTGAGAATCTTGAAGCCTTCTAGGTATTATTCGAATGCAACTCCCAGCATTCCTTACTGTTGGCTATGCTGGCTAGGGCTTATGGATGTTTCAGCCCAACAACATCTAGACAGCTGCACTTTGACCACTGCTGGTCTGACTGAGGCTGTCCCAAGACAGGAACTGGTTAGTGTTTGTACAGGAATAGCAGGTCCACCCTTGTTTGGAAGACCATCATCCTTGTGTGGATATGTGATTAGCTGCTGTTCCCTGATTCCCTGCACATACACAGGAAAAGTGCAGCAGTAACAAAAGGACTGCATGTACATGTATTAAACTTGTACATATTCTGGTTTATGAAGCTAGGATTTGACTGTTTGAACTAAGCCATTATATGCATTCTGGATATTTGGTTCACCAAAATATCTTTGAATGTTTGTTTTACTGTCTTGTACCTACATTATGAAGAGCCAGTGTGGTGTAATGATTTGAGTGTTGGGCTACAACTCTGGGAGACTAGGGTTCAAATCCCCACTCAGCCATGGAAACCCCCTGGGTGACCTTGAGCAAGTCACACTCTCTCAGCCTCAGAGGAAGGCAATGGCAAACCACTTCTAAACAAATCTAGCCAAGAAAATTCCATGATAGGGTCACTTTAGAGTCACCATAAGTTGGAAATGACTTGCAGTGTATCCATGCTGTAGAAACCATGCTTTATGAGGAGAGACTCAGGGAGCTGGGTATGTTTAGCCTGGAAAAAAGACGGTTAAGAGGCGATATGATAGCCCTGTTTAAGTATTTGAAGGGGTGTCACGCTAAGGATGGAGCAGGCTTGTTTTCTGCTGCTCCAGAGACTGGAACACGGAGCAATGGATGCAAGCTCCAGGAACAGAGATTCCACCTCAACATTAGGAGGAACTTTCTGACAGTAAGAGCTGTTTGGCAGTGGAACGCACTCCCTCGGAGCGTGGTGGGGTCTCCTTCCTTGGAGGTCTTTAAACAGAGGCTGGATGGCCATCTGTCGGGGATGCTTTGATCAAGATTTCCTGCGTGGCAGGGAGTTGGACTTGATGGCCCTCGTGGTCTCTTCCAGCTCTACAATTCTATGATTCTATGATTCTATAATTATTGCAGTTTGATAACACTTTATAGAATCCTGGGATTTATAATTTGGTGAGACACCAGTACTCTGGCAGAGAATGCTAAATACCCTGTAAAACTACAAATCCCAAGATTCCATAGGATGGAGCTACAGCACTTAAAGTGGTGTCAAACTGCTATAATTCTGCAGTTGTGGATACACCCTTGAAGGCACACAACAACATTGACACTGTGTAGATAATAATGTTTAAATTTTGTTAGATACACTTTGTCAGCTGTCAAATTCCTAAACCACTATTTCTTTAAATAGACTGTTACCACTTTGATGCAAATGATACTATCAGTAAACACAGCAGTATATTGATGAAAACAATGGGCTGAATTGATTGATCATTCCAATACAAGGCAAATAGCTTTAATATATCCATTCTCTCTCTCTCTCTCTCTCTCTCTCTCTCTTTCTCTCTCTCTCTCTCTCTCTTCTTAAATGATTGTCTTAGCTGTTGTAAGCTGTCTTGAGTCCCAAACTAGGGGGAAAGTGGAATGTAAATGATGATGATGATGATTTTAAAGCACAGCTAGCCCACTGCGATATGGGAGCAAGTGATATTTCAGAGGGACAATTGTATGGCCATTTATTCCTTCAGGCACTGGCAAGATTTTTTAGGACAATATTTTATGTTAACAGCATTTTAGTAGAAAATTATCCAATTATTTAAAAATTACAGGGTCACCAAGGCAGAGAGAAAGCACCATGTTATCCTAAAGACACCACAGAACTAATAATTTACCTGACAAATCATTGGTTGTTATGCAGTCCATATTTCTGTTTTCCTTAGTGAGGAAGAAATATTGTCACTCAGTTAAGACTTTTGGCACCAGAGATGAATTTGGTTCCTTGTACTGTATAGCTCTGTGACCCTCTTTGCAATAATGTAAATATTAAATAGAAAGAATTCATAATGTACACTCTAAAAGATCATCTTTGCTGGCTTCAGTTGATAGACAAAAACATTTTGTGTTGCAATACAAGGGATAGTCAGCAAAAGGGTGTATAGATTCTCTCGCTATAGATAGATAGATTCTCTCTCTCTCTGGCTTTTCTTTACAAATGAAGATTCAGGAAGGACTCATCCCGTGCTTTCTGCAAATGCGCTGATGACTAAAAAGGCCAATCTGAGATAAACAAGTCCCCGGTTACAGAAAGCACAGCAGAAGGTCTCCTTGGGTGATGTTTCTGGTTTATGATTCTTTCTGCGTTGTCGTTTCTCTTCAAGACTTATTCGGCGTGAGTTCTCAAATAAGGCTGCAGCATTGTGGACAGTGCGTCTCCATGCCTCCCGATGTGAGGCCAGGGTGGACCATTGATGGTGATCAATTTGGCCAAGCCTGAGATGTTGTTTCAGGGAATCCTTGTATCGCTTTTTTGGAGCGCCCATCTTACGCTGACCCGTGGCGAGTTCACCGTAGAGTACTATGTTTGGGAGGCGATGGTTCTCCATCCTAGAAACGTGCCCTGCCAAGTGCAGTGTTCTCAATATCATGGCCTCAATGCTGGTGATCCCTGCTTGCTCAAGGACAGCAACATTCATCACATAGTCAGTCCAGTGTATATTTAGGATTGTGCATAAAAAGATAGATAGATAGATAGATAGATAGATAGATAGATAGATAGGGAAAGGGTCCTGCCTTATGGAGTTTACAGTCTGAGTTTTGGCAGTGCACAATAACAGCGGAAGGTAGAAAAGCAAAGAAGAGGAAAGACTGACAGAGAAAAACAGGAGAAAATGAAGAAATTGCTTTTCAGAATGTAAGGCTATGAAAAGTGTCAAGTTGGATGCTGTCTGGGCAAGATTTGTATGCTTATTGCAAAGACCTCTTCCCTTGTTCTTGTAGAGGGCCAGATTGACCCAGAGTCAGGGCTGGAGCACAGGTTTTGCCCTCACTACTGACAGAGCCTCCCAAGTGAGGCATTTTACTTGTTCCATGAGAATGGATGACAGCTATTCATTTATACAGGAAAAAAGTAACAGAATGCTCAGGAATGAGAAAAGCAGTGCTCTGTAACTTGTTTCTGCTGACCCCAGCCATACTTCTGACATTGTAACTCTGGTATTAATTATTTTCTGTCAGGCCCTGATGCAGGGTATAATTTGGGAAAACCAATTGACACACTTCTTGTCCTCTTAGTCTACTTAGGATCATTTCATCATTAGAACCTGGAAGAGTGTTTTTAATGATAACTGCGAGAATCTTGGATGTGATGTGCCATACTAATAAAATGCAATTGAGGCTTACTTAAGTGTCTTGCTTTGACATATGGTGCTGTGGCTAATTTTTTGTGTCACACAAGTAGCCACTATGTCATGGCTATGTCTTCTGATCTGACCTCTGAAGCATACCTTAAAATCCAGCTTGCTGCACTGAGAGATGGAGTTCTGCAGTACAAGTGAGTGGGGAACTGAGAGATGAGACTTGCGGTGTGCAGAAGCAGGGATTCCTGTGGGGCCCAGTCTCAACCCCTTGTTGCACTGCCAATGACTGGTTGAAGGCGCTGGACACATCATCTTTCACCGCACTGCTTGCAAGCACTGCAGAACAGTGTAGCTGGGCAGATTTTAAGGTGGGTTTGGAGGGCAATTGCAACTGAGGCAATTGTACCGCAGTCATAAATGTGATCAGGAAACAGTTATGAGGTCGTAGGTCTTATGACATTGTAACTGCCTAATAGGATACCAGCCTATTTTTTTCTTTACTGCTTAAATTAAACTTAGTAAAAATATCTTGTTTGAATGCTTTTATCTAGCTATAATGTTAAAATGTTCTAACCTGTTGTCCAGGAGGTGTTACTGCAGAAGGGTTTTCAAGCTCTTCCATTGCTTTCTTGTTCCTTAATGTTGGCCACATGAAGGGGAAGACATGTTTTTTATCCTCTAATTCATGAGAGAAAGCACTTTCTGCTCAGAAACAGTTTGTGTTCAATGAATTCTGCAAAGTCAAAGAAAGCTTATTTACATTCCTTTTTTCTAGCTTTTCCACTCTGTCTTACAAAATGGGGGTAAATATAGCAACTTCAGGTCATAATTTTTTTAAAAAAAATTGTTGAAGATTCATAAGAAAGAGTTATTTAAGCCTTGGGCAACCACTCTGTGGTTGGAGTTTCTGGGCATTTGCTTTTCGTTGGGAGCACAGATTTATTTGAGTAGTAGGGGCTGTTCAAAATTCTCATTATAATATTTAACTTTAAAATGCACATTTTAAAATCCTTTTAGTGTTCAGCACACTCGTCTTCTGAAGACTGGGATCCTGCTGCACACAGTGAAGTGCTGACATCTCAGAAAACAAAATTCATTTTTAGGTAAGAACACATTTCTATATCTCTTGCAGTTGTATTGTGACTTATCTCTTCTAGACTTCAAATAAATCTGTAGAACTTCGTAGGAGTCTGTGTATATACATATGCATTATGGCACCATGCCAATATTAGGATACCAGCCTATTTCCCCTTAAAACAATTCATTTAAGGGAATTGACAGCAAACTGAAAGCAGTCCATACTTGGAGGACTTCAGGTTGACTTGGAAGCTTTTCCCTTGTCTGATATGGAGGCCAAACAGACATGACATGGGCAAACCATGGTCAGATCTTCCAACTTCCAGTGTTTACTAAAAGATGGTTAATGGAGAGAGGACAGAGTGCACGGGGGCTACAGAGAGGGGGACTGGAGTGTAATCTTTTCTGCTTTTGCTATTTTCTTACTCCCCACTCTCCTTCAAGCCCCTATTAGACATGAAATAAGGAAAAAAAAACAGGTATAACACAGTACCTATTTCTGTATCCCTGTCCTCTCCAATGTGTGTGTGTCGGGGGAGGGGTTCTTGGAAGAAATGATGTGGTCATTGGGGAACGGGGAAGAAGATTAATCCCTTCAACGACAAGACCTCAGCATAATTCACTACATGTGACTGCTTTTTAATAAAGAAAGGGGCATTGTGAAATGTAATCAGTTGAATGTTGTATGTGGATGTAAGATGTTTTGTGTGTGCATTTGGGTGAATATATAAGATGTGAAAGTGTTTGTAATTTGTACTCCATATAATATATGTGTAATAAGTAATAACAACAATATATATAAATGAAATTTAATCATGGATCTTCTTCTTATACTATATCAGATTTGGCCACTTCTGTCATACTAGAACTTAAAAAATGACAAAAGCTCACCTTGTCAAACCAGAGAGGGCAGCTAGGTGAACTGCTGTTACCATCCATTGACATGGAATCTCTTCCTTTTCCTTTAATCTTTCTTTTAGGAAAACAGCAGAAGAAAGTGGGATTTGAAGAGGTATTTAAGATTGTGAGTGTGTAAATGTAGTAGGGAAAGAGAAGAAGGAAGGGAAAACAGAAGGTGGTGTCATGGGATAGAGTAGATGAAAGGAGCAGCAAGAGAGTATGGGTGGAGTCATTTTGGAAACTAGTCTGTGGCCTGCTGATCCAACTAATGACATTGTTACAGTACAATATATTTTATGTGGTTGTATTTAACAATAGATTGTAAAATAATGACAACCTTTTTGTTATGAACTTTATATAGTAATATAAATTTAATTCATTTAGAGGTAATATACCTGTTAAAATAGAAGTAGACCTCAAGCAGTGTACTTTGTTGCAATATTCTTTCCCTTACCACAGATCTGGCACTTGCATGTACACCATCTCTCTATTTCATGTGGTTCTTTATGGCATAGGAAGCAACTCTGTGTCACAACTAATATAGGAATTGGTTCTGAGGTGGTACAGTCTAGCCCATGAAACAGTCAAGAGAGTATGGGCAGTGTTTGCCTCTACAAGATTGGTAAAGGTCCTTCAAACATTTTGGCTAAGTTGCCCAAATTATTTTATTTTCCAGCAGCGTGGGGAAGGACTCCTTCCATGGGTATTGGCTCCGCCTCCGACCAATCACAGGCAGGGTATCCTAAAACAAAAGAAGAAGAGCCATCCCCCTCGGAGGTGGAGCCAACCCAACCTCCCCAGTTACGTTCTGCCTCTTGCAGGAGCAGGCACGGGTTTTCTTTGTGCTCCAGGGATCACTTAGCAGACAAAGGATCCAAGATGGCGGCCCCCTTGCACAAACACGTGCGAGCGGGGTGACCTCTTCTCTGAAGAGGAGGATTCGGCCTCGGATCCTGCTGGGGTTGTTTCCCAGCTGGCGTATAGAGAGCTCCGTGACCCTTTAACAGGGCACACGTTAAGCCTGGCGGCAGTGGACCAAGCACTGCCAGAGCACGATGGGGTCTCCGGCCAGGAGATGGACTGCGCAAGCGGGGACGGCTCAGGACCATGCGGGACCCTGACTGGGGTACCCAAGCGGGGCAGGACCAAGGATGAGGACAGCACTGGTGAGGAGGACCTACCCCCGCTGATCTTAGGAGATAAGACCCTGCCGCCCCAGCTGACTGAGTGGCTCGCACTGGTGGTGCGCCAGATGCTGGCAGCAGGGGTAAGCATTGGAAGTCCTGCGGGGAAAGGGGCACATCCCTTTCTGGGGGGATGCTCCGGTGGTGGGGCTTGTCTCTGGATCGCTTTTTCCACAGGATGGCGACAAACATCTTAAGGCACCAGATGATAAGCGCATTGATACCTTTTTGTGCAGAGCTCATGAGGCTTCTGCATTGGTCATTAGGGCCACAGCAGCAGCGTCTATTTTTTCCAGAGCCATAATTAGATGGTCCAAGGACATGTTGACCAACGTGCCGGACGATGAGGTTAAGTACCGTCAGGACATGAATAAAATAGCCAAGGCATTTGCTTTCTTGGTGGACGCCAGTCTTGACGCGCTACGTTTTGCCTCAAGATCCATGGGAGCAAAAGTGGCGGCGAGGAGACAGCTCTGGCTTAGAAATTGGAATGCAGATAGCAAGGCCAAGGCGAACCTGACTTCTTGTAACTTCAAGGGAGGAAAATTGTTTGGGGAAACCTTAAAGGAAGTGTTGGTAGAAACAAAGGACAAGAAGAAGGCACTGCCGTCCCTGCCCAAGAAGGAGGACCGTAGGTCTTTTCAGTCAAATTTTCAAGACTTTAGAAGCTTTAGGGCCAACAGCCAGAGAGATTACAGGCAGCTTAGACCCACCTGAGGTTCTTCAAAGGGTCAGCCTTTTTACAGGAACAGACCAAACCAACTCAACAAGGCATCTACCGCTCAGAACCCCAAGCAGGGGGAAAGGGCGGGCCGGCATCTGGGGAGGTACCTCCTTAGATTCCTGGGTACTCAGAATGGTCAGTCTGGGTTATACTATAGACTTCACGGAAAAACCACCCGCGCGCTTCGTGCAGTCTTGCACGATCACTTCACTGGAGAAGCAACAAAGGATGGAGACAGCCATCCAACATTTACTACAGATTCAAGCAATAGAACAGGTTCCAACAGAGGAGAGGTTCGCAGGGACCTATTCCCTTCTGTTTCTGGTACCCAAGAAGAACAAGGATTGGAGGGCCATTCTAAACTTGTGGGGCATCAACCATTGGGTGACGAAACGAAAGCTTCGAATGGAGATGCTTCGGTCATTTCTGGAAGGGATACAGGAAGGCGATTACCTGGCATTTCTGGATTTACAGGAAGCATATATCCACATTATGATTCATCCAGCCCACAGATGATTCCTCCGATTCACATATCAGTACCGGGATCTTCCATTTGGCCTGTCATCCTCACCCAGAGTATTCACCAAGGTCCTAGTAGCCCTGATATCACATCTGAGGACCCAGGGGGTTACATCTATTTCCGTACCTCAACGATATCCTGATAAGGGCCCCTTCTCGTGAGAGAGTGGTACAGGATGTGAGCAAGACTATTCAGTGTCTGGAAGCTCACGGCTTCGTCGTGAACAAGGAGAAAAGCCATTTGGAGCCAGTTCAGAGGCTACAGCATCTGGGGAGTGTTTTGGACACCGAGAGCTATCGGGTTTTTCTTCCAGAGGACAGGAGGATGAAAATCCAGGAGCTGGTGGAACTGGTGCTGAGCCAACCCAAAACACCTTTGATGTCCCTTGTGAGATTACGGGGACTGATGATAGCTTGCATAGATTACATTCCATGGGTGAGGTTTCACCTCAGGGACCTTCAATGGTTTTTGCTTCCTTTTCAGGATCTAATTGCCCGAAGGGCATGCAGGTTTTTAAAGGTTCCATCGGAGGTGAAGGTCTCACTGAGGTGGTGGCTGTTGGACAAACTACAGGAAGGTCTACCAATAGTGGAACCATGTCGGGTCATTGTGACAATGGATGCATCCCTGCTGGGCTGCAGAGCTCACTGCCAGGATCAGATGGCATAAGGGATGTGGTCCCTGCAGGAGCGGGAGCTCAGCATAAACATCTTGGAGTTGTGTGCTGCGAGGTTGGCCCTGAGCGAGTTCATACGTTTGGTGAAGGGGAAACATGTTCTGGTCAGAACAGACAACATATCTTCCAGATGTCACATAAACAAGCGGGGGGGGGCATTCTTGGGCCCTCATGCAAGAGACCAAGATGATGTTCAGATGGGCAGAGGAAAATCTTTTATCAATAAAAGGGGAGTACTTGTAAGGAAAACTGAATTCCCAGGCCGATTGGTTGAGCAGACACACACTGGGACACAGCGAATGGAGTCTCAACAGCATGGTGTTCCAGATGATGTTGTTCCATTTTGGGTAACCGATAGTGGATCTGTTTGCATCGGAGGAGAACCACAAGGTCCCTTGATATGTGTCCAGGATTTGGACTCAGGGGGCCTGGGTCTTCAATGCGTTGACCATAGAGTGGCCTCGGGGGTTGTGTTATGCCTTTCCACCAACGGCACTTCTTGCAAAGGTTTTACGAAAAATAAAAAGAGAAAGGACAGAGGTCATTCTGGTGGCACCCAAGTGGCCAAGAAGACCGTGGTTTCCGGATCTGATCCATCTGCAGGTTCAGGAGCCATGGCCTCTTCCACCATGGCCAGATCTGCTGACACAGAACGGGCTTCTACATCCGGATCCAAACTGGTTACAACTCCACGCGTGGAGGTTGAGTGTTCAAGACTGTTAGAGAAGGGCTATGATCCAGAAGTGGTTGAGACCATGTTGGTGGCTAGGTTTCTTTCGACTATCTATCTATACGAGGTCACTTGGAGATCCTTCTGCAGATGGTGTCGGAGCAGAAGGATCAAACCCTTGCGGGCATCTGTGGGGTCAGTCCTGGCATTTCTTCAGTCAGGTTTGAAGAAGGGATTGGCAACAAACATGTTAAAGAGGCATGTGGCAGCCTTGGGTTCCATTCTGGGAGGGTTATGTAGGAAGCTGTTGGCTTCACACCCGCATGTGCGCAGTTTTTTGAAAGGAGTGGCGTCTTTACGACCTCCTGTGATTCATAGGTTTCCTTCTTGGAAATTGAATGTGGTATTGAAAGCCCTGACACAAAGCCCTTTTGAACTACTGAAGAAGGTGGATTTGAATTATCTGTCTTGGAAAGTAGCCTTTTTAGTTGCAATTACGTCGGCTAGACGGGTTTCAGAAATCAGCGCCTTGTCGGTAAGGCGGGAATTGTGCGTATTTATGAAAGATTCGGTCACCTTGAGATTGGATCCTTCTTTTGTACCCAAGGTGAACTCAGTTTTTCACAGGGCTCAGGAGTTGGTACTGCCGTCTTTTTGTCCCAAACCGGGAATGGACGTAGAAAGGTTATGGCACGCTCTGGATGTTAGGAGAGCGCTGAATGTGTATCTTCAGAGAACAGAAGCTTTTCGGAAGTCAGATGCATTTTTTGTAGCTTACACAGGTCGGTTCAAAGGGAAGAAGGTTTCTTTATCAACAACTGTGCATTGGTTAAGGTGCTGCATTGAGCAGGCTTACGTCGCCAGTAAGTTGCCGGTACCGGAGGGTATTCAGGCACATTCGATGCATAGTGCATCAACTTCTGCAGCATTGGGAAGTTTTCAGTCAATTTTAGAGATTTGCAGAGCAGCAACATGGTCGTCAGCATCGGCCTTTACTAGGCATTATAGGATTGACACCTATGCGTCAGCAGATGCAGCCTTTGGGTGAAGAGTTTTACAACAGATTATTCAATTTTTAAAAAGAGGGGGAGTTCCCACCCTATCTGGACCGCTTTTGTACGTCCCATGGAAGGAGTCCCTCCCCACGCTGCTGGAAAACGGAACATTGGAACTTACCATGAAGGTTCCTTTTCAGCAGCAGTGGGAAGGGAGTCCTTACCCACCCCCCAAAAAAATGAAGGGAGAGAGAGAGATAGTAGAAAAATAAGTAATTATGTAAAGAGATTTAGAATGTTGGGATGTAGTTCTGGTGGTGTGGAATTTTGGTTAGATCCTTGAGTCTTTAGATATGTTTTGGGTTGTTCTCTAGCTATGAAACTGTCCCTGTGGAGGTTGGGTTGGCTCCACCTCCAAGGGGGATGGCTCTTCTTCTTTTGTTTTAGGATACCCTGCCTGTGATTGGTCAGAGGCGGAGCCAATACCCATGGAAGGACTTCCCCCCCCCACTGCTGCTGAAAAGGAACCTTCAGGGTAAGTTCCAATGTTCCGTTTTGTATATAAAAAAAATCTTATACTTTGGTTTCATTCCTACATGACCAAGTTTTTTAATGTAGTCTGGGTTGCACAGGGATATCTGTAGAAGAGGGTTGCCTTGGTTTGGACTAGTACCTGGTCTAGGAAGACTTACTTGTTAAACTGCAGCAAGTGAGCTTCATGACTTCAGTGAGGGCTTGTAGCTTTCCAGAAGGATAGCTTCCCCATGCTCTAGTTGTGTCCATGTTCTCAGCAGCAGCAGTTACCAAAGGCAAGGAGGTGAACATAGATACTCTGAGTCGAGCGAATCTTCTCAGCCCAGTGTGTGGCTTCCTGATGGGGACAAAACTTTCCTCTTCCATCTGATTCCAGGGGTCAGTATCATACAAGAGGAACAGTTCTGCACCTAGTTGTACAATAGCACTGAGATAGGTCATGGGCCTCAATTAGAAAAAATAGTAAGCTCCTGTGGAGGGCTAAACCTGAGTTCACTTCCCTGGACCCCCTACAATAGCCCTCCTGTAGAGGTAATCCTGAGTAGCCTCACTCCAGGATGCTCCCTACAGACCCCAAAACAAACCAGTCGCTGCCACCACCCACTGAGTTAAACTGGGGGGGTCTTCACCTTGGAACCCCCCCCTCTTTCACGCAGAATGTAGATTTAGTGGGAAATTGTGCATAGTCTCTGATAACCAGTGGCACTCCTTGCCACTACAGAATCAACTAACTCCCTCCTCTTATCCCCAAAGGAGACTCAAAGTAGCATAGTCAAGAGGTAAGGCACATGGTAAGCATCAGTTACAAGAAGATTAATAAGTTTACCTTATTCAAGTGAAATCAGTCATGCAATCTCACATGAGGTAGGCTTCTCCCATACCTCAGGCAGGCTTAAAGTTATAGCAATTACAGAATATTAAGATCAAATCATTACATTACTCAGGTTACATTCAGTTACTAATTCAACTACATTCAACCAAAGTAAAGAAATTAAAAAGAATTCCCTATCTCAGCTAAGTATGCCCTAATTTCTACTAAATACTTGCAGTTCATTGCCTTCAGATGTTATCCATGCAGCTGGTAGCTCCAAGCCAGAGATGGAATGGCTTTTTGCTCTACCAGCCATATCAGTCTTTGTTCAATGCCTCTCTCACAAAATGGCTCAAACAAAAGCAATTAAATCTTCATCAGACCTCCTGGGTTTAGAGCTTTAATTGGTCAGTCCAGGTCAGATGGTGTCATGCCCTTGATGTCATCTCATTAGCTCCATGGAGGTGGTGTTTTAGACCTTCCCTTCCATTAACCCTTTTCTTACCTGATACTATGCTGGCAAGACAATCTGTTTACACAAAGGTAGTTATAGTAATCTAGCAGAATGATAGGAGTTGCACCTTAAGGCAGCATGATGGGACTCCATCATGACAGCTCCTCTAAGGTGTCACAGTTTGCTAAGGGCTAAATCCATCCCCTTATTAAAAGAGGGGAGCTCAGCCTCCACTGACATGGGCTGTAAAAATAACTACTACTTCATGGGCTCTGTGCCTCAAAGAAATGGGTTTTCTTGACTGTAGAGATCCAACTGGAATGTTCCAGAGCTGAGTGGCTTGGTGGTAACACCTCCCCCCATCTATTGCGCATGTCTCAGACTGCCAAGCTACTCAGTTTTCTCTTTGTCTGCCAACAGAGTGACTTCTTCAGAGTGTTCTCCTGTGTAGTTGAGTTGATTCCCCATCTCCATGTTCAATTATCTATCCTCTTATATACTACCATTGAGGAAAAAGTGCATCCTCTTTACTTTGGGGCTTAGACCTTCCTCTTTCCCCCTTTAATGGCCTCAACTTCTCTCTTTAAACTTTGCTCTACCTGTGGGTGAAAGGTTTCCTGGTCTGATGGACATTCCAAGTGTCTTTTCTGCCTCGGTGATGGACACTTGGTTCAACAGTTCTCCATTTGTAGAGGCTTCACTTCTCAAGCCTTGAAGAACTGAGGTTCGTAGCTTAAACTTTACTGTTGGAAACAACCACTGCAAGTTGTAGACCAGGCTGCTATGAACGAGTCTCTTTTCTCTGCCTCTACAACTTCATCAAAACCTCAGAAACCTGCTGCCCATCAGAAATCTAAAATGGCTTCTGTACCAAACCAACTTTCATACTAGCACTGATCTCCGTACTGAAGCCGATTTCAATTACTATGACTGCTTTGGTACCGATAGCACTTTGGTATTGATGGTGCTCTTGACACCAGCTGCTTCTTCAACACCGCTAGTGTCAGCCCCATTGACTACCACTGTATCAATAGGAGGGGATTCTGTGCACTCAGCTTCTTCAGTGCATGGATTGAAGACCTCTTGCTCTGCCCACTTTAAATTTGGGCAAAAGAATGGAAATCCCCTGGATGGGTATTCAGAATCAAAGTGGAAGAAAAAGTCCAGATCTAAAGAGAAGAAGAAGTCTAAGCATTACAAGCAGCTCTCTGTGCCAGCATCGGCAACCTCTCTGGAATTGGCACAAGAAAGTTCAGCACCGACTGCCATAACTCATTTGGACTGCCCATTGATACCATGCACAACTGGTCTCCAGCTTCTTCTTAGTACAAGGTGTGGAAACTCTTCTTAAAGAGAACATGCCTGCCCCACAATCTACTCCAACTCCTCATACTGTTTCTGAATCCTGCCCCACTATCTCTCCTGCGCATCATGGCTCTCCTAGACATAGACCAATTCCACCATCACCAAGTTATGACAGATCTCCTTTCCAAAGGGAACATCCTTATGTTTCCTCTTGCTCTTCTTATCAGTATTGAGAATACTTGCCCTGCAAATTGGTCTATTACATGGGCTGGTACCAATAAGAACATTTAAGCTAATGAAGTGGGCTGGAGTTCACCAAAGCGTGTGCCAAATAAAACCTGCTAGTCTTTAAAATGCCAGAAGAAGAAAAAAGAACATCTATTAAAAGGATCTTCCAGGTCATATCATTCTTATTCCCCATCATATTGACATCATTATCACTATGAGTGAGTTTGTCCACTATCACTCTTCACTTTGCCTTCTGTATCCTCGGTACCAAAGTAATGTTAGATCACGTCATGCTCAGCTGTCGTTTACCACCATTGCGCCCGTATTCTCCACAGGGGCACTTATAACAAACATTGCATCATTGCCCTTATTGCCATTGCCAAGGACGACAGAAATTCTATCTAGACTTCCTCCTTCTCCTAGACTTCCTCCTTCTCCTACTCCGATTGGGGTTTGGGATTTGGCATATGACAACAGCGACCATACAGATCTTCCTGGAAATGCCCCTCATCTTCATCCTTTTCCAGATTTAAATCACCATCTAGATCTTGACACACCTCCTGTCATCAATCCACATCTCAACTGCATGGTTAATTCAAACAGCACTGTTACCAGCCTACTGCTTCAAAGAAATCTGGCTCATCAAGGTCTCAACTTTGACTGCTTTTTCTGGACGTCACCACATTCAGCCTTTTGCCTTTTGAGCCTCCTTCCAAGACTGAATTTCCCTTACAACACCTGGTGGGATTTCTCCACAGACTCTTGAGTTCTCACCATTGTTTGTCTGGGCAACACCATAGAGTTCTCACCCATTGGCATTTTTCATCCTTCTCCTCCATTAAGATTCCTCGTAGACAAGATTGCTGCCCTACTACAGAAGGATGCCATAGAAAATAGTCCAGATTTATGAAGAACAAATGGATACATTTCCAGGAATTGTACCATCCTAAAGAGGGACAGAGGACTTTGTCCCATTTTGGATCTTTGCAGTTTCAACCAGTACGTATGTCCATGAAAATTCAAAAAGGTGACACTACACCCCATCCTACCATTCCTTTCCAGAGGAGACTGGCTTGCATTGATAGATCTCTGGGATGCTTACTTCCACATCTGCATAAGGCCACAACATCAGACATTTCTCAGATTCACTATCGGCAAAGACCTCTATCAATACAAATTTTTCCGTTCAGTCTCTCCACAGCCTCAAGAGTTTTCAGCAAATGTATGGCAGTGGTAAAAGTCCTTTCTTGGGATCTGAAGAGTACAGAGTTACCCATATTTAGATGATTGATTGGTGGCTGGTGGTATCCTCCAAAACAAAGCTCTGTCAAGACATTAATCAAACTTTGTCAAGGCTCCAGGACTTAGGTTTCAATGTTACCCTCAAGAAGTCTATCTTTGAACCAACGAGAGTGATAGACTTCATAGGGGCAACATTAGATTATTCCATGGGGACGATTTATCTCCCAATCAGCAGAACAGAGGTGACGTTCTGCTCATACAATATAGAGACTTCTAGGCTCATGGCTACTGTGGTTATGTATCTAGTGCATTAAAGGTTCTGATCTCTCCAACATTGGTTTCTAAGACATTTCAACTCTCATGGAGATGAGCAATACAAAAGGCTAGTCATACCTCCACAGGTCTTCGATGTCTCCTTTGGTGATGATGCTACCAAACCTCCTTTTTGGCATGCCATTCAGACCTCCAGACTCATCCTATGTGGCCACTACAGACACCTCTCTAATTGGAGGGGAAGCACACTGTGTTCAGGAACACTGGTCAAATCAAGTGCCCCAGCTTCATATCAATGCTCTAGAACCTCACTGTCATCAAAGCTTTTTGTATGTTCGAGAAGAGACCATTGTTCAGGTGACTTCAGACAACACGACAGCTGTCTGTTACATCAACAAACAAGGTGACACACAATACGGAATGCTGCTTAATCTAACCATGGCATTTTGAAATTAGTGCAGCAGGAGATGCATTCATCCTATAGCTATTCATTTAGCAGGTACAAAGAATGTATTGATGGACTCATTCAGCCATGCTTAAATTCTCCAATGTGAGTAGTCTCTGTCACACCAAGCCTGTCACTTCAACTTGGGGCAGACCTCACATAGATCTCTGTCAACAAATACTACATACAACTCCCTTGTTAAAACAGCTTCACTGGCTACCGGTTCATTTCTGGGCACGATTCAAAGTTCTGGTCATGACCTATAAAGCCCTATACAGCTTGGGTCCAAACTATCTGAAAGACTATATCTCCTGATACGAACCTGCCAGAATTTTAAGATTGTCAGGGGAAGGCTTTCTCTTAGACCCATCATCATCACTTGGTGAGGACATGAGAGAGAGCCTTCTCTGTGGCTGCTCCCACCCTCTGGAAATCCCTCCCAAGGGAGGCTAGGCTGGCCCCGTCCCTACTTTCCTTCCACTGACAAGCAAAATTTATTTTTATTCCAGCAAGCATTTAATTTGTAACTGTGGGCACAGAGGCTTTTATTGGGGGTATTTTCTATTATTATTCTTTTAACTTTTATATGTTTTATATTATATGTTTTAAATTATCATGATTGTAATTGTTTTTAATTTTTAATTGTTGTATTTTAATGGCATTTTATATGTTGTGAGACACCTTGAGTCCCATTCTGGGAGAAAGGCAAAATAGACATTAAATAAATAAATAATAAATAGTGTTTCTGTTTCTGCTCAGGATATGAAAAAGAGAAGGATCCTTGGGAGATGCATTTCTACACAAATGGTCAGGTTGTCTTATGTACCTTTTCCTCCCTTTCCATTGCAGGTGAGGGTGATATTAAAACTCAGTGAAGACAAGTCCAAGACAATTTTTATGGCACTATACTGGCCCAGACAACCCTGGTTTCCCTCACTTCTCGATTTGTGCAGAAGTTACCAGATCACACTCCCCTCCTCACTGGATCTACTCTCACACTCCCAAGGACAAGTTTTTCACCCCAGTGTCAACATGCTATGGTTGGCAGCTTGGAGGATAACTCTATAACCTCTTCTTGGCTGACAGTAGTCCTGGAGGCATCCCAGAAAGAATCTACTAAGCAGTTTTCCAATGGATGTTGTTCAGAACATCCTGAGCTCTTGGGTTGGCTCCTCCCATCACTTCAGGAAGGCAAGAAATGGAACTGAAGAAAGGACTTCTGACTGGCCCCAAAAGGAGGAGGAGCCAGCCCACCTCTTCAGTTTCCTGCCTTTGTTCCAGGAGGATGTCTTGCCAAGAGCTCCAGCCTTGGCCACATGGCAACTCTAGATATTACTTTCTCCTTTTGTCCTTCTCCTTGAAAAAAACAACAACCCTTCTTTCTTGCTGTCTCTCCTGCCTCCGATTCTTGCTTCCTCTTCTCCAACCCCTCCCTCTAGACTTAGAGTGGCCACGATGAACTCGTTCCTTGAGGTCATGCCCAAGAAGCAGCCCTGGTCAAAGGATGCCAGCGGGCGATCTAATCTCCCTCCAGCTTCACTCCTCTCGCCTGGCGCAGGAGCAAGCCCAGCTACTGGAGCAATAGAAGGCCGCCCCCGTGGAGGGAAGTCAGGGTCCAGGGAGGTGGAAGCCAACTCCCTCCCAGACCACAGCCCTGTGATCCCACATGGGCCAACCCAACCTGCTGGGTCATGGGGGCGCAGATGAGGTGCAGACCCTAACCTCTCCACATGTGAGTGTTCCAGGGGGCCTTTGCAATGGATTGGGGGGAAGCAGCCTCTGACCTCTCCTCATGGGTCCGAGAACTGGTGGCCAGGGAGACCGCGGTGATCATGGCTGCAGCAGTGGCCAACTTAGTTTCCCTCAAGGGGAAAGGGATGAGGGGGTGGGTTAAAGAGAGGCCTCCCCCTCCCTGAAACAATGGGTGGGGAAAAAGGGCGGCATGTTGTCCCCTGCCATGGCAGCAGGCCGTCTGGCCACAACTCGACTGGCGGTGGCCTTCGGCCCCTTCCCCCCACCAGAGAAACAGAGTCGGCCTCTTCCAGCTGCCATCTTGGTCATGCAGTCAAGAGTCCCAGCAACAGGGTCATTTCTAAAGGACCAAGCAGCCTCTACATCTGATGCCTCTCGCACACCCGAGGGATAGTTGGAGGGGGGGAGGAGGAGTACGACAACAACTCCGGGTCCTCAGATGTGGAGGTGGTGTCCAAAACCTATTTGGACATGACCACTCTGAATTGGAGGAAGGGGAGTTGTCTGCTGGCGAGCGAGAGGAGGAGGACAATTACCAGGAGTAGGCAAGCATGTGCTTGTTTAAAATAGAGGCTCTCCCCACCCTCACCAGAAAGACTCTTAAGACCCTGTACCTACCTCTCCCTTGCATCCAAGATTCCTTACTAGACAAGGAGCAGCAAGTCGAGGACCTCTGCCCCAGAGCACCCCTCCCCACTGGGCAAACCTTTCGCTGCTAACTTCATGTGTTTAGTGAGGGAGGAATGGAACAGCCCTGGGGACCACGGGTCCCATCCCAGCTCCACCAGGAGATTATTCCATCTCTACCAGCCCTTTTTAGACAAGCTGCAAATCCTTCCCATGGATGCCCCTGTTTCCATGCTCGACTCTTCTATGGTTTTTGGTAGGGACAGGGAGGACTCCTTAAAGAATTCAGATGACAGAAGGGAGGATGTGGGCCTTAAATGTGTCCTTGATGCCCTATCCCTCTCTCTCAGGTCAGCTGCCTCTGCTTCCATGGTTGCCAGGGCAACACTGCAATGGACCAAGGAGGTCTTGGCCCAGGTGCCATGGGAGAGGCTAGTATAAGACAGGGCCTGAATAAGCTGCAGAGGGCCATGACATTAATTACAGATGGGACTCTGGATGCTGTCAGGTTTGTAGCCAGGGGTCAGGCAGCTGCAGTGACAGCCAGGCGGCAGCTATGGCTAAAGAACTGGGCAGTGGACTCTAAGTTAAAACAGAATCTGGCACCCAGCCCCTTCCTGGGGGGCAGAATTATTCGAAGATTCCTTCGAACCAGTCTTGGTCGAGGACAAGGACAAAAAGAAGGATCTAGCCTCAGGCAGGAAGAAGAAAGAGAGGAAGTTCTTTTGACAGGGGTGGTCTTGTTCCTCCAGGTTTTGTTCCTCCAGGACCTTCTCCAATTTAATCTTGGGCTTCTTCCAGTCCAGAGGCTCCAGACCCTCGAGACAGTGATGGGGAGAGTTCAGGCAGCAGGCCAGGAACAACTTCTCAGGGAACTCTTGAAAGCCCCAGTTCAACAACAACACCAGGAGCTAATGCAACCAACCAAGTGTGACTCAGCTCTGCCAGTAGGGAGAAGACTTAGGCAGTTTGCAACAGAATGAGAAAACTCTACCACAGACAGTTGGGTGTTGGACACCATTTGCTGGGGTTATTGAATAGAGTTCACCCCCAGACCCCCACCTGCTTCATTCCTACACTGAGGTCAAAGAATCCCTTAAAACATTGCCTCCTACTGGAAGCCATACGCAAGCTATGCCTACTGGGTGCCATAGAAGAGGTCCCCACATTGCAAAGGAGAAAGGGGGGTTATTCCAATTTCCTCCTCGTCCCAAGGCCATTCTCAGCCTAAGAGGTCTAACCCGCTTCAAGAGGGGGCATTTTCAGATGGAGACTCTGAAACACATCCTGGAGATTTTTCATCCAGGAGACTTCTTAGCATCCCTCAATTTGCAGCATGCATATCTTCATGTTTCCATCCATCAGGACCATCAGGCATTTCTCAGATTTTCATATGGCTTGAAACATTTTCAATGCAGAGCACTGCCTTTTGGCCTGTCATCAGCCCCCAGGGTGTTCACCAAGATTATGGTGGCCTTGGTGGCTTGCTGGAGAAGACAGGCCCTGCACGTCTATCCCTACCTGGATGACTTGCTGATTCGCTCAAGGTCAAAGAACCAGAGACTGGTCAACATGAACCATATCTGGTCTTCGCTAGAGAGGTATGGTTTCCTGGTGAACTATGAGAAGAGTTTCCTGGCTCCAGCTCAACAGATTCAGCATTTGGGGCTCAACTGGACACAGTCATGGACATGGTGTCACTCCACTCCCAGAGAATCAAGGCCATCCACAAGGCAATCCAGGAGGTTCGCAAGTGTGAGAACACGGACTTGATGAAGCTAGTGCACCTCCAGGCCTTGATGATTGCAGCGATGAAATGCGTTCCATGGGCACGTTTCTACTCCAGGCCTCTTCAGTGGCTTCTTCTCCCCTTCCAGTTGGGCATCATGGTCAAGCGTCACTCCCGAATCAGAATCCCCTCCAGGGTGGCCAGATCTCTCAATTGGTGGACTTCAGTGATCAGGAGGGGAAGACTCATCTGGAAGCCAGAACAGATCTATATATCCATGGACACTAGCCTGAGGGGATCAGGACCCCACTGTGGAACATTGCTAACCCAAGGTTGCTGGAACCAGCAGGGGGCCTCTCAGAGTATCAACTGGCTCAAGCTGAGAGTGGTCAAGATGGCCCTTCAATCCTTCCTTCCAACAGATCAGGGCCGCACAGTGCTGATAAGGACCAGCAATAACTCAACATATAAATTGCAAGGCGGGTTGAGGTAATGGACCCTCATAACAGAAGCATGGCAACTACTCATCTGGGTGAAGGAGAATCTCCTCTCTCTGGAGGACAAAGAACCTTCAAGGAGAGCTGAACACTACTGCCAACTGGCTAAGCTGGATGAACATAGATCCAGGAGAATGGAGCCTCCACCCAGAGATCTTCAACCTGATCTAAGAGACTTTGGGGTGTCCAGTAGTGGACCTTTACACCTCTCCAGTGTTTACTGGAGTGTCCAAACTCCAGCGGTTCTTCTTAAAGTTCAGGACAGATGATGCAGAGGGCATGGATATGCTCACAGCCAGATGGCCACTGGGTTTGCTCCACGCATTTCCACCTATTCCCCTGGTAGCATCTCTGCTTTCCAAGGTATGGAAGGAAGGCACAACCGAACCCTGGTGGCCTCAGTTTGGCCAAGGAGAGCCTGGTACTCTGAACTACTCAGCATGGTGCTAGAGAACATTCCCCTACTAGTTCAACCGGATCTTCTGAGCCAGGGGAAGATCTGGCACCCAGACCCTGCATGATTATGGCTTCACACCTAGAAATTGAATGGGGTTCACTGAGGACATGAGGCTACTCACTGAAGGTAGTTGAGACTATCCTGGCTGCCCATAAGCTATCTACACTGCACATTTATGAATACACCTTCAGGGTTTTTCACAAGTGGCTTTGACTGCATGGCCATAGAGGTTTCTCACCTAATGGACTTCTTCCCAGCGGGCATGGACCTCGGACTTTGCCCCAACACCCCGAAGAGGCAGGTGGCCGCTATCACTCCCCTCCTGCCACCGACAAGGGCATTGGCAGTAGCTTCACATCCCCACCTCCTCAGATTCCTGAAGGAATTAGCCAATCTGGCTCCACCAACATTGCATTGGTTTCCATCTTGGAATCTACACACGGTTCTAAAGACACTGATGGTTACTCCTTTCAAGCCTCTGAGGGAGGCGTCTCTTAAGCACCTCTCCTGGAAGGTGTTATTCCTTGTTTCTATCACCTCAGCACACAGTCTCTGAACTTGTGGCCCTCGCCATAAGAGAAGACCTCTGTATCATCAGGCCTGATTCTGTAGCCATGAGGCTGGACCCAGCATTCATTCTCAAGGTCAATTCAGCCTTCCACAGGTCACAAGACGTCATACCGCCTTCTTTCTGTCCACAACCTTCAACTGATCTGGAAAGAATTTGCCATATGCTAGATGTAAGGAGAGCTGTCCGGATTTACCTGAAGAGAACCAGACCCTTCCATGCCTTGGAGGCATTCTTTGTGTTGTTCCACCTGTGATACCTGGGGAGGAAATTATCTTCCTCCAACCTGAGCAGGTGGATTAAGGCTTGTATTAGTAGGAGCACTGCAAGCAGTACGACTTGGGTCACCAGTGCCACCTTGGAGGAGATTTGTAGGGTGGCCATGTGGAGGTCATCTTCCACCTTTATAAGGTATTATAGACTGGATAAGTTGCAATTGGCTGGGGCTGCCTTCAGCAGACAGCTCCTACAATGTGGTTACCCCTTGAGCCAGATTTTTCGCCAGCGCTCTCAGCCAGAATAGGGAGGCTTGGTATGTCCCAAGAGCTCAGGATGTTCTAAGCCACATCCACAGGAAAAAGGAACGTTGGTCTTACCTGTGATTCGTTCATTTTCCATGGATTGGTGAAGAACATCCTCCCCACCCAGAGGGCACTGGCACACTTCTTTTTCAGGTTATTATTGTTGTTATTTTTGTTATTGTTGATGGTGGGAGTTAGGGCTGTCTTCCCTTGTTTCCTTCCTCCCTGCTGGTTTGGGCTAGTTGTTTTTTCATCCGTGCATTTCTTCCTTTCTCACTTGGTCTGGAGCACAAGCAGTAATCTTGGCTTTACAATTAACTGAAGAGGTAGACTGGCTCCTCTGCACTTTGGGGATGGCTATAAGTCCTTTCTTCAGCTCCATTTTCTGCATTTCTGGGGTGATGGGAGGAGCTGACCAAAGAGCTCAGTATGTTTTTCACCAATCTACGAAAAATGAACGTATCACAGGTAAGACCAACATTTCTTTTTATGATTATATGTGGAAACACTTTTGCTCCTTTGCAACTTCTAGGTCTGAAGTGACAACAAAATATCCATAGTCCTACTCTTACTGCATCTTGGAGAGTGAGGCCTTGAATTTTCTTCACTGAAGGTGTATTTAGCTGCAATCGTAGTCCATCAGCTGATGAGTTTGTACTACTCTATTCTCAGACCCGGTAATGAAAAAGTTTTTCAAGGGCCTAACACATCTCTGCCCACCAGTTTCGCCTCCAATTCCACCCTGGTCTCTGTCATTTGTTCTGTCACAATTAATGCATAAGCCCTTTGAGCCTCTTGCATCAATAGGCAAATGTCTCCTTATCCTGAAGATGGTCTTCCTTGTTTCTGTCACTTCCACAAGACAAGTAAGTGAGCTTGCAGCTCTTTGATGTGATGAACCTTTCCTTGCCTTGCACCATGACAAGGTCCTCCTCCATCCAGACATTACTTTCCTTCCTAAAGTGGTCTCTCATTTCCACTTGAATCAAGACATTGCTCTACCTACATGTAGATGGAGCACTCCACTGTTTAGACATCTGTAGAGCATTGGCCTTTTACTTTCAGCATACCGCTAATTTCAGGTGTTCGAACCGACTATTTGTATGTTATGGAGGTCCCAAAAGAGGACAGCAAATATCCTCTCAACAACTGTTAAAGTGGGTGGTAGAGGCTATACGTTCTCCTATGAACTCACCAAGGAGCCTGTTTCTGTGTGTCTTAAGGAACACTCTACTAGGGCTGTGGCTTCCTCTGTCTGGAAAAGCAGCTCAAAATGCCAGCAGGATAATCAAGGGCTGGGAAAGCAGCCAAGCCCCCAGTGATAGTTAATTAGGGAGAGCCAGATAAAATTCAGAACAAGCAAGGTTCCATATATGGAGAAGCAGCAATACAGGCAAGAAGGCACACAGAGACGAGTCCAGACTACAGTCCAAAGGTCAAGGCTTACAGAAGGCAGTGTTGTCCAGAAGTCGGTCCGTGATCAGCAGGCTCAGGCAACAGGATAGTCAAGAACAGTCCAAGGTCAAGGCACAAGTCAACACAGCAAGTATTCAGGCACCAAAGTCAGCAGGAAGCTTTCTCCAGAGAGAGATCAGTTGATCTCTGACAAAGCCTCCATTGCCTCTTCTAACCTACCTAAAGCAATTAAGGCTTTGCCAGGTGTTTCTTAGTGAACAAGTTCTTCTCATAAATTCTCAGAGACCTCCTTTGACCCTCCTTTTGAGCTTTCTGCTGAGTATATATAGGGGTGGTAAGTCCCTTTCCTCTTCTTCTTCCTTATCTGAGTGGGCAGGACTCTCTGCTGGAACTGATGCCAGCCCACTCAGACCAGGCTCTTCTTCTGCTCAACCCTCCAGGTTGGCAGGGTTCCCTACTGGCACAGGTGTAGATAAACCTGTGCCAGGGTCCCTAGGGCTGTTCCCTGCCATGTCCTCCTCCTCCTCTGATTCTACAGCCTCATCAGGCTCACAGGGCATGACATCCTCTGTAGCTCTATTCTGTGGTGTACCTTTGTCTGAACTTTGTAAAGCTGCAACATGGTCATAGCTTTCTATGTTTATTCAGCTATAGATTTGACTGCAGAGCTAGGACAGATGTCCAATTTGGCCGTGCTGTTCTTTCCACTAATGTCCAGTGACCTGACCCACCTCCTTTGGTAAGTTACATAGTCACCCATTTGTGTGAGGCACTGAGACTACAAAGAACAACAGGTTACCTACCTGTAACTGTGGTTCTTTGAGTAGTCACCTGTACCCTCACACAACCCATCCTGCCTCCCCTATGATTTAAGTCCCTGTTTATTCTGTGGCAGACTCCAAAACTTGTAGCTTGGCAGTCTTGGACATGTGTGGTAGACAGGGATGGGGTTCCCACCAAGCTACTCGGATCTGGTACATTCTGGTTAGGTCTCTGTGCAGGTGCAAAAACCCTTTTTATGAGTTCACAGATGACCACTTGAAGAACCAATGTTTTATATATATAAGCAACCTGTACCACACTGTTCCCCCAATTAATTAAGGAGGTTGTATTTGGTGCCTTCCTTTATATCCTCATAACAATTCTGGCATAGAGGTTAAGCCTGAGAGATCATCTATTGAATTTTGTGATGTTTGGGGATTTGAACCCAGGTTTCCTTGGAGCACAAGACTTTATCCGGTACACAGCACTGGCATTTTCCCATATGCTGAAGGGAGATATATGGCTGTGACTTTTCCACTGCCCCAATCATAGTAAAATAAAATTCCACCATCGTACTCGTAATTGCCTCACACTTTTACTCATGGTACGTTTTTGTCTTTACTGTGCTTTCCTTCTGTATTTCATCATACATCATACCGCTTCAGCTAAGCCAAATTAAGAATAGCAAGGTCCAGATGAGAGCATTAATTTTAGTAGGTAGTGGATAAAAGATGTAGTAGATGGTGTGGCTGATCTCTGACCCAATGGTGGCTTTGAACTGTAGAGGAAGTGATATTAAGAAAAAATGGGGTGATGTTTGTAGTAACCTTTCTGCATAGCTGCCACCTTCAATTATGGTACATTAGTATTATTCGTTTTGGCTTTCTTGAATTTAAAGATCTCTGTGGTGATATCTGTAACCAGCAGGAGGAAGTAAGGTTTCTAATCAGATAAAAGCTGGCCAGATACAGTATTCTGGTGGAAGGTTTTGTACATATATATATTGTACATATATATTGTACATATATATTGTACATATATCTGATATTTGAACTTGACATATGAGGGTAGTTGTAAAGAAGGAAATAACCTAGCCCTCTCTCTCAAGTTCACAATTATTTACATTTTTTGCTTTTTAGAAGGTTTTTAAGAAAATCTCAATGACAGTATTGAAAGCTTCAATTGCCTGATAATTGTCTGGAGTTACATTTAACATTCTGGAATAAGATCCAAGCTTCTGTTTATTTGTTTGATTGATTTTCTATCAAGATTCCAGTCAAATTTCAATTAATCCTTTCAGTACACACCTACCACTTTATCCCTCATATTTTCATGTGTTTGTCTTATTAAAAATTACTGGATGAATCAAGAAGACAGAATAGGTATAAATTTTCCTTTTTGTTTCAAAATAAGGTGATGGAGAAGAACAATCCAGTTTTTCTCCTAAATATGAGAATACTGTAATTATTTATGTGTTTCTAGAAGGACACAGAAGAAGAAAGAAGTGTTTTGTTTAGTACCAGTGTAAGAAATTGAGAGGGAAGGGCCTAACTTCTTCTTTAGCAACAACAGATCCAGGAATAAGAGGTTTGAATTAAAAGTAAGGCCAATAAAATCAAACCTAGTTACCTAGAATATTTAATGTGCTCAATAATAGTTAATGACTTAAGGCACTCTTACTTTTCCGTTTCTCACATTCCCATTCCTGCCCAGGACCTCTTAATTGAAAGAGGTTAAAAATAACACAGTATTATGCTGTAGTTTAGGAATGTGTCACCAGCCATGAAATTCCACCCCACAGCACTACATGTGGAAAAAGAAATGTAGTTTTTGCAACCCTCTTTTTTTTAAACATTATTTTCCATAGTAAAAATAGCCCTGTTAATGAAAAATTAAACCTTGACCATTAGAAAGCAGATACTTGGTTTATTAACACTTTATTAGTTGGAATATGTGCCTTCATCATGTGTTCCATCATCGCCATTACTGCGCTTGCCTTTCTCTCTGGCTTTTCTTTGCAAACGAAGATTCAGGAAGGACTCATCCCGTGCTTTCTGCAAGCACGCTGATGACTAAAAAGGCCAATCCGAGATAAAAAAGTCCGGTTGCAGAAAGCACAGCAGAAGGTCTCCTTGGGTGATGTCTTTGGGTTGTGATTCTTTCTGCGTTGTCGTTTCTCTTCAAGACTTGTTCAGCATGAGTTCTCAAATAAGGCTGCAGCATTGTGGATAGTGCGTCTCCATGCCTCCTGATGTGAGGCCAGGGCGGACCATTGTTGGTGATCAATTTGGCCAAGCCTGAGATGTTGCTTCATATTGTTTCAAAGGGATGCTGTCCTGCTAGAGCTGAACCACTTTTTTCAAAGTACACTGATTGCATTAATAAACATAACTTAATAATACAAGACATACTTTTTATCAGCTCATTTCATTCATGTTTCTTTTCCATCTGTCTTGGTGATGGCAACATGGAAAGCAGAGGTAAAACAACATTGCAAACCCACCTGAAGGCAATGTGTATATGTTCAGAATTCAATAGAGCATAGAAGTACAAGGTTTTAATAACTGACAAGTGTTTCATTTTCTTATTATTCAAGTATTCTAATGATTGGTCTAACTTAAGACAGCCCTGGGGAGCAAGTAGATTTTATAATCACCAAAGGAGAGCATATTCATTTTTGCTACTTTCCCCGCTAGCCCAGGAGGTGTCTTACAATCTATCCGGCATCTTGAGGCCGATCTAATTATATTTGCAAAAACCTCATTCTGTATTCCAGCTCAAGAATGTTATGGACTCCATGATGATGGAGTTGGAATAGAAGCTTCCTTGAACTGCATTATCTAGACATAGTGATTGCATTTGTGTGTCCAGACTGGATATGTTCTCCCTCACCCACACAATATATGTTTGGAAGAATATATTGATAACATAAGATGATATATATTGGCAATAAAAGGCCACAACTTTTATTGATGACGGCTGCAATGGTAGGCTCAAACACATGGGCTTGGATCCAGACATCAACCAGTTCGAATGCTGGTCGATGATATTGCTGCCGGCCCATCTGCCAATAATCACTATTGATGAAGGGGGAGGAGTCTTGGGCAGGCCCCTGAATGCCTGCCAATCCCTCACCCTCTCTCTTCCCACCATCAAGTAGACAGATGACACCCAACAGAAAGGGTGGTCCCCATGACCTTGACATTTACCTTGACCATGAACGTTTTGACGGAGACCCCCTGTTACCGATGACCTCGGATCAGAACCCATGTCAACTGCCATAAACAGCATCCCCATTCCTCTTCAGCTCCTCCTCCAGAGCTCCATCCTCTTCTGCTCCTGAAGAGCCACTGGCTAGTCTGGCACGGCAATTGGGAATTTATACCTGACTGCCGGTTCAACTGAAAACTGCTGCAAAAAGCAGCAGAGCCCTGCCTCCTGGCCAATCAGATTCAAGAAGCAGGCACAGGAGTAACCCAACTGTGTGAATTCACACAAGACCACTCGGAAATCTATGGTTACAGGTAAGCAACCTGTCCTTTCCTGATTACCTTCTGTCACTTCCCCTGTGCTGTCATACACCATGCTCAAATGTCAGCCATTGCTAATAAATTCATTGGACTGTATCTGATCTCCACCAGGTATAGGATAGGAAGTGCACCAGCTGCCAGCTGAAAGATTATGTAGGCCTGAAGGGAACTTTATCCATAGTACATTGTGGTCTGAGTGTAATATTATGTATTAATGATGAATATGCTGGCTTATTTAGTCCCTCTAAACTGCTATAAGAACTGGTTGAGATGGTACCCATCTTGTGAGCGGTACTGAATTGATCTCTACTTGAATTCTGGCTGGAAAGCCATGTGCATCCAGAGACAGTGTTTGCACAAGTGGGTTCTTTTTCTCCCTAGTAGATGTACGCATCTATATATGGTCTGGGTTCTCTTGTGCCACATCATCCAAGTTTATTTGTTCTGTTCACTGAAGATAGACAGCAAGAGTTATATGATACTGGCACATTCTTAAAACATGTTAGCACACTTTGGGGGGAAAGACATGACCTGTAAGAGCTTTAACACTACCCAGAAAGAATATAAACTCTTTTCCCTTCAAGATGTTAAACCGGCAAGACTTGTGTAAATGATAATGATCTTTGAGAAAAATGATTTAGAGTTGGTAAATTTTGTGCACTGTAACTGATATGAATGCATCTTACACAGAAATCGTTGAAAATGATAGTTCCATACTGAAAACCCCACAATCTTTGATTTAATCTGTGCACAAACATGTAGACTATGTCCTACAGTCTAGTCGGTTAATTCAAATATGCACATTACATTAATCTATATAAATTAATTATAGGCTTCAGTGTAAATACGTTTTTGAACTCTGCCTATTCCTGATTTAGATCCCCCATCAGTCATGTTTCTCAAAATTATTTTCCCCCACCCCAGCTAGATTTCTTTTTCCCTGAAGGGAAATGTATCTTTTTCATCAAAGCAGTAATGGAAAACATGGAGTGGTTTTGAAGAAATAAGCTTATTTTGGTTTGGGTTTGCCTATACTATGGCATAATTTAGTGTTCTCCCTCTTTGAGTAGGAAGAACGCTGGAATGCAGTGGCCTGGCAGGTTTAGACTTGCTGGTGTATCATAAATGTGTTCTTCTGACATTTCACAGGTGAAAATAGGGAGGCTTTTAACACCCATGATGCCATCTCCAGGGTGACTGCCTGAGGAAGGGATATTATTAAATATTTCTAAAAATTCTTTCCTACTTACATCACTAGCCTCTCCTCCACTGATGCAAAAACAAGCTGTTTTGTTTTAGATTTAAAAATATATATATAGCAACATTTATATTTTTTATTTAATACACAACTTATCATATCAAAGATACTGTATATTAAAGTATCTTACAATGCAAAATCAGGAATCCATAGCATACAAGAATGTTCTATAGTAAGTTATCAATAATGCAGGATTAATTGCACCACTGGCAGCATGTACACCACATGATACCTTACATCTATATGTGTGTTTAGATTTAGAGCAAGCCAAGTATAAACTCTCACTAGAGCAATGATGACTAAACTGAGGCTATTGTGCTTTGGACATATGAGATGACATGACTCATTATGGGGGAAAACTATAGTGGAAGACAGTAGGAAAAGATAAAGACAGGACAATTTTTCATCAATTAACTCTTTTTCTGATCTATTGGTTTTTATCACAAACTTATCTAATGGTGGTTCCTGGATGGTCAGCTTTTTTCTTTCTTTTAAGTGACATACTGTGGATGTGTGATGTATATGATGTGACTGAAACACTATCCTGGACAGATAACTCTGAAACCTTAGAACAGGAGGATGGTGATCTTGAAAGCAGATAGTTTCCAGAATTCTTTATGTTGATGATGAAGTCCCCTAAACAAAACATTCAATGCTGTTATTTTATTATTTATACCATTTCTGCTTTATTTAGTATTACTCATTCTATTCATTGCCACTCAGTACTGCCCCCAAAAGGAATATTTTCTTGTTTAACTCTTTATTTCTTCATAACAATTGTATCAAAATGACAGTAACATGCAGTGATTAATAACAAATATAATTTTGCTCAAAGATTATACAGTTCAGAGCAGTGTTTAAAAAAATATTATGAAATCAGAATGTTTACCTATCTGAAGATCCTTTGTCTTCATCACAGCCCTGCTGATGTTGTTTTATTCAGGCCACCAGGCCTTACCTATAGGTTGAGGAACTTCATTAAAATATTCACATTATAGGTTTTCTCCTCCAGAGAAAGAATAATATGATAAACCACAGGCAATAACAATAACAAAGCCGCCCTGATTGTTTTAACAGAGGGGCAGGGTATAAAAATTTATTATTATTATTATTATTATTATTATTACGATCACACTACAGGTGAATAGATTTAATCAAAAGGAAACCACAGCTGCCTTGAATTTGGAAGACCTTGAGTAGGATAGTGATGACCAGGGCTTCTGGAGGTCTCTCATTCTTAAGGTCACCATAACTCAAAGTCAACTTGATGGCAAACAAGGAGGCAGATGCAGTAGTAAATTCTTCATTATGTCAGGGAGCAGTGATTACCACTTTGAAAGGGTGCACTGCCTTCTTGCCGGGACCTCCCTGGACCTGGACATATACAAAAAAATGTTGCAAATATTTCCTCATGGGGAAAGCATGTGGTGATTGGGCAATTCTTGAAGGAAACTGATCATCTACACCCATTTCTGTCTGGTTTCAGACTGAAATGGCACAGAAACAGTCTTGGTTGCTTCTACTCCAGAGGAGAGACAAGGAAATGCTGCTATGTGAAGCCTGCAGCTTTTGATACTATTGACTATTCAGCTGGTCCTGTAGGGTGGAATTAAGAGGTATTGTGTTATAGTGATTCTGCTCTTACTGACATGGCAGGTTGTATATAGATGGTGTCATTAGAAGTCTTATGTTCAACCCCATGAATATTAAACTGTCGGGTGCCACATTCCATTTTATCACCTATGCTTTTTAATATTTGTGTGAAGCGACTGGATGAAGTTGTCATCAGGAGTTTTAGGAGTTAACATCAGAGCCAGGTAAGTCTGTGCCAGTGTTTGGATGCTCTAATGTGCTGGGTGAGGGCAAATAAACTGAAGATGACTAATGGCTCTATGGCTGTATGGATTGGTGGCTTCCAGGTTTAGAAACTGGATGAGTGACTTGTCTTGAATGTACTTGCCCTCAACCTGATGGAGCAAGTGCAGAGTCTGGGCATACTCCTAGATCCATTTCTGTCATTGGAGAATCCAAATGGCCTTGGCCAGCTTTGGCCTTTCATGGAGGGTGATAACCAGGCCACAGTAGGTCATGAAGTAGTAACTTCCTGTTCAGGCAACTGCAGTGTGTACTGCATGGGGATCCATGAAGTTGACATGAAGGCTGCAGCTACTGTAATATATAATGATAGCTAGATTGCTGACATGAGCATCTTATAGAAACTACATGGTACCAGTTCTGAAGGAATTATATTGGCTGCTAGTACACCTCTATTATGAATTCAAGGTGTTGGTGATGCCCTTTAAAGTCATAACTGGTTTGGAATCTCAGGTCTTGTCTATACAGTCAAAAAAATACAAACGGCATGTGAACATATGGCAACCCATTTAAATGGCCATTTGCACAAATACGTGTCATTCATAATAGGTGCAGCGGAATCCACTGCAAAGTCCGTGTGCTCCACATCCGGGGGCTTCGTATGGATTTTTTTTAAAAGCTCCATATGACATGTGAATGTGCGATTGTTTGAACACTCACATTCACACAGATATGAACAGGCAGTGTAATTTCATTGGATGAGGAGGGGGCAGGGCTAGCAAAGAGGGAAAGCAGCTGCGGCTGCCATGTTGGATTTTCGGCTAAGCTGAGGGTCCGGTAAATTGATCAAACAGTGATTTTTTTTCCTTTTTAAAAAATTCTTTCTGTCTTTCTAAATATGAAGTGTTGCTTGTGCACACTTTGGGAAACTTTTTTTTTTTTTAATTTGGTGGCGGCTAGGAGGTCATGTGGAGTTTAGGGGAGCTCTTTTGGCTGTGTATGTAGGTGCCATCATTGCAAATGCCTGCCTTCCTAGATGTGTTCGTATTTTTTTCCGCTCATATAGACAAGACCTCAGTACCTCAAGAAGCACTCCCTCCCTCCCTACACACACACACACACACACACACACACACACACGTATCTTTGCGATCTTCTGGCTCTCCTCTTTGTCCCACTAGTGAGAAGATTAGAGCTTGTTCAGAGACATGGGGCACAGGCTTGTCTGCTGTGGTGCCCCAGCTATGGAACCTACACCAGAAGAGTATTTGCAGAATCTTTGGGAAACTAGATATCATGGCCTGGCTAAGTTATAATGCCTTGATACAGTGTATGCTTCATATGCTGGTTTAATCTTTCTAAACTGTTTTAAACTGCTTCTATACCACCCTAAGTTGTTAAATTGTTAGAAATAATTAAATCACTTTGCTTTCAGAAACCCACCTTGAGATCTTTTGATACAGGGCAAGGTATGCTCTCTTTCCCATGTTCCCAATTTAACTTTTAGAACAGCATTTCTCAAACTGTGGGTCAGAATCCACCAGCAGGTCTCACTCTACTATTGGGTGGGTTGCAGTGCTATAGCCTGCCCTGTGCCTCTTTACCTGACAGCCCTCATTGCCGGTATGCTGTGTATGTATGTGAGTGTGAGATGGTTAGAGAGCAAGTCTGTGGCATGCAATGTCAACTTATGCCAAATCCTGATGCCATTTTGTGACTGGATTCACCATTGTCCATGGTGGGTGGGCCTTGAACGATCATCTAAACTAGTGTAATACTGTCCTACGGTGCAGAGGAAGTTGGAGTGCACATTAACATGTACTACTGGTAAAACAATCAAGAGTGTTAGAAGAAAAATTGCCCCATTTGATACAGTTCTTCGGGTAATTAAATGCCTTAAATATGAACCTCATAAAACTTATGATAAGAAAAGACTTTTAAAAATTAGTTATTCTTGGATGGAGCTGTGTGTAATTTTATTTGGCCAAACTCAGCTCGAGTCCAGTGTAGCCCACATGTCTGCAGTTTGTTTAGTGAAGAGATTGCCATGAAGTCTGCCTCAAAACAAGCCCAGCTTGGCCTTGTTTGGGAAAACTGTGGCATTATGAAATTACTCCAACTGCATGAAATTCCCATCTGGGTTTAATTTCTTATTTGTATTACACTTCCTTTTATCATTTATAAAGTTAATATAGAATTTGGCCAAATCTTGTCCAGCTCATGGTTGGAAGAAATATCCAACCATTTTTTTAAACCCCCTCCCTGGCCCATGTTTTTCTTTCCATTCCCTTTGATATTTTTTTTTCAGAATGTCTGATATATGAGTAATAGAAAATAGTTAATTTTCAGATTTTATCTGCCTCACAGAATCAGTACTCTTCATCTATAACTGTAGTCCCAAATTTGGGCTCAGGATGTTGTTGGACTACAATGACCCAATCCCTGACTATTGACCATTCTAGCTGAGACTTCTGAGAGCTGAAGTCCAACTTCTTCTGGGGATATTTCAGAACTAATTAGCAAATGACAAGAACAGGGTGGTTTTTCTTTTCTTTTCTTTTTCTTTTTGGAAAGAAGCAAAAACAAAATAGGGGAGCACCCAATAAAATCAGAAGAAACCGAAGACATTTCTCAAGGTTCTCAATTGATGAATGTTTTCTTATTAGAAAAGCCCAATCGGTTTTGCCCTGTATATATTCTCAGTTGACTTCTTCAGGGGCTGTATAAAATTTAACCTCAGAATTTTGTATTTGAAATGTAACCTCAGAAATTTCTGCAGCTGAGACTCTCACACCACTTACTAGACAAGAAGAAACATGTGAGCAAAGGCTAAAGGTATTTTATTTCCTTCAAAACCCAGTTGAAGTGTCCTTGAATGTTATTTAAGAACCCTTTTTTTCCTGGCCATCTGCTGATGGAAAATATTTTTTTTGCCTTAGTTCACATGTTTCTTCCTTTTGTTCAGCAAATGGTATGAGAATTTCAGCTCCATAAATTTCAGAGGTTAAATTTCCAATGCTATAGGCCATAAGCAAAGCACAAATGCTGTAAGGATTACATATAATGTAATATTATGTATTGCTTTATTATGTATGCATGTGTTGTCTCTTTTTATGATTTTACATAGCCCCTGAAGAGGCCACTGAGAGTACATACTGTACAAGCCAAAATGAGTTGTTGTTTTTTTAACTAGTAAAACATCAATCAGTTGAACACCTTGAGACATTCCTCCATTTTCTTCTGTAGGTTTTTTTTTTTTTAGGTGATTGCTTTCTGAATCATCTTTCATTACTACTGTAGCGAGTTTCATGATCTTGACTGATAGAATTCCATGTGGCCTTTGATTTGTGCACAGTGGAGAGTTGATCGTCCACTCAGGATTCCCACTTCTCTCTTGGTGTCATTTTTTTTAATGCAGATTGAATGTGGATGTGTTGAAATGAGCGGGTGAATGCTCCGTGGTGTGCTCGGATCCTATTTTTAATTTTACATTTATAGTCTGTTCAGAGATATCATAGGTGTATCGGGTGTAAGAGATCAGCTGTATAATAAATAAAATGCTGCAGTAACTGAAAGAAAAGTCTGTATCGAACTCTTAATTCATTCAGATATGAAAAATATTTCTAATGATGGTTTAAAATTGGCAGTGCCCTTTGTGAGGTGGATGGTGAGGTACCAAACTTATAGACTAAGGCATATTTGTGGCCAGTTAAGTTTTCTTTAGTTGTGCACTGGCCTTGCCACCCAGGCTAGTCATTGGGCCACCTAGGATGAAAGGGTTATTAAAGATTCTTTGTTTTAGGTGAGATGTTGCCTGAGCAACAATGGTATTACTGCCTGTGCAATGTTCCATGTGTATTCTTTGGCTCTAATTCCATGGCACAACTCCTAGTGCATGGTTTCCCTCTGACGTCTGACTTCTCTTTGGGAAAACTTTGCCAATATATAGTATCTATTATGTAGCCCACACACAGGCCTGGTTCAGATGTAACTGTAAACCATAGTTTTAAGTTTAACATTATGCAACTCAGGCTGCTTGAAACTCAGGCTTAAAAGCTTTCCCTCCCTAGTCCTCTGACAAGTTTTGTTGAATTTGCATAGATCCAGCTTTGGTTTATGATCCCAGATTTTTAATAAACCATAGTTTATATTAACCAAACTTTATCCTTATTCCATCAAATAGGCAGTATATGTTTCTAGTCTCCATATGGTCATCTTACAGGAACAGAGGGCAATGTGTGAATCTGTGGGTTAGACTTCCATCTGAATGAGGACACACTATGCAAGTTGGTTATGTCTTGGTAGCAAGAGCTATTATCTTGCCTTCAGCCTCACCAAGTATCTTTATGTATTGGAGGTGGGTAGCTATGGCTCTCCAGATGTGTTTGGTTTATAATTCCCTTCAGTCATAAAATAGTCCATGGTAAGAGATTATAGAAGTTGTAGTTCAAAAAACATCTCCAAGGTTACAGTTGTTCATCCATGACATACGAGAGCTAACCAATCTTGAACACATGCAAGCTGGTTTTTATATGTTCCCTAACATTTATAAATAAGTTGTGAATATCTGGCAACTGAGCACTGAAATGGAAAATTGTGATCCCACTCATTCACTGTCCATAAATTATACTTGTTCAGAGCCTCATCCGGGCCACCTCTGGTGTCCACCAAGGTATCATGTATTCCATGTTGTATAGGTTCTTAACTTAATAGAGAATAGGAAATGCAGATGACTGCCTTTGGCTGATTGTTGGTGACATGTTTTGTGCAAATATTAGAAGATGTGAGGACTGGAAGAAAATGGTGACAGGCACTGAGGTAAATGCATCCATCAGAGCTCAAACAGGTATTTCTGCTTGGTCTTTTTTGAAGATAATCATATATAATTTCCCTCTTTTCTTCCTTAGTGGTTTGACAAGAACAGTGGAGATTTCTGGGGAGGGCAGCCCGCTGGGGATACATGTGGTGCCATACTTTTCATCCTTAAGTGGAAGGTAAGGGATTGTTCTTATGGAAAGGCAGACCAGGGAAATGTCCTTGGGCTTGCTTCCTTTAAAACTTTAGTAAGAAATATCTCAGAAGTAATTCAAGGTTCTTATAATTGTTTTTTGTCTTATAGTGTGTACTTCTTCCAACTGTGTTACAGTTTTGTTCTATACAAACATACTCATTTATTTTTAGAAAAAGGAGCCCTGGTGGTGCAGTGGTTAAATGCCAGTACTGCAAGTCACCATGTTCCACGTTCGTTTCCAGTGGGCTCCAAGGTTCACTCAGCCTTCCATCCTTTTGTAGGACGGTAAAATGAGTACCCATCTTGTGGGGGCAATTAGCTAACACACTTTGGAAGCTGTTTATTGCAGTGTAGATGTGTAAACTGCTATTGCTTAAAACAATTTGTAAGCCGCTCTGATAGCCTTGTGGCTGAAGAGCGGGGTATAATTGAATAAATAAAAATAGAACCTTCTACCTCAATTTGTATCTGTTTAGTATCTGATACATTATGTGATCCTAAAGTAACATAGTGATTTTCTATCTATAAAGGATGCTAATACAGGTTGAGTCTCCCTTATCAAAAATGCTTGGGACCAGAGGTATTTTGGATTTTGGAATACTTTTGAATTTTAGAATACTTGCATATATGTAATGAGATGTCTTGGAGATGGGACCCAAATCTAAACAAGAAATTCATTTATGTTTCATACACATCTTATACAAATAGCGTGAAGGTAATTTTATACACAATATTTTTTAATAATTTTGTACATGAAATAAAGTTTATGTACATTGAACCATCAGAAAACAAAGGTGGCACTATCTCAGTCACCCATGTGGATAATTTCAAACTTTGGAATATTTTGGATTTCAGAATTCTGCATAATTCCATGTGGTTCCATATTTTAAAAAGCTTTTTCTGAAAAATTCCAGTTTTTCCAGAAAGAAAACCTGGAAAATTTTATTTTTCCTTATGGCTTCAAGATTTCTGAGAATTTTACATCTCTAGATCAGATTTAATGTGTAGTCAACATTTTTTTTTTAAGATTTTCCTTGGTGTTTTTTTCCGGGTTGTGAGGCCGTGTTCTGGAATAGTTTCTTTCTGACATTTCGCCTGCATCTGTGGCTGGCGTCCTCTTTTTTTTCCTGATTGGTTTGTTCAAGCCACATTGTAATAGTGCTATCCTTCCAAATATGGAAGCAGATCATGAACTCTTTGGTGAATAACTTGAGATGACTTTATGATTTCTAATGATGTTCAGCAGTTTTTGAACTGATACTGTTTTAGAACATTAAAATTAACTTTTACTTTTTTTGCAAGAGGAAGGTTTGGAGAACATCAGTGTTAATTAAAACACACCAAAGACTTGTTAGCATGTTGAGGTGAACCATGAATTGGAGAGCAGTACCGTATATTCCGGCATATAAGACAACCTTTGAGCCCTGAAAAATATCCTCCAAAATCGGGGGTCGTCTTATATGCCCACTGACCAATCTCCTGCCTCTTTGCTCCCTTTGCAAACGGAGCAAAGAGGCAAGAGATCCAGCGGGGGGTGAGGCAAAGTGTTGACTGGTTCATTCTCCCCCCTCCTCTGCCTTATCCGCCTCTGGGGAGCAACCAAAGACAGAGGAGGGGGGCGAACATTGTGGTTTGCTGCGGCCGCTGCTCAAAGGGAACAAACACACAAAAAGGGACCCCAAAGGGAACAAACACACAGGAAATCAAGCGGCGGCTGAGGCAAACCGGTACGTTCGCCCCTTTCTTCCACCTTCCTTGGAAGGCTCCGTGAAGGCCTCCCCCCATCCTCCCCCCTCCCTCCCCGGGGCCTTCACGGAGCCTTCCAAGGCTCCGTGAAGGCCTCCGCAGCCTCCCCCCACCCTCCCCAGGCCTTCACGGAGCCTTCCAAGGCTCCGTGAAGGCCTACCCCCTCCCTCCCTGGGGCCTTCACGGAGCCTTCCAAGGCTCCATGAAGGCCTCCCCCCATCCTCCCCCCTCCCTCCCCGGGGCCTTCACGGAGCCTTCGAAGGCTCCGTGAAGGCCCCCGCGGACTCCCCCCACCCTCCCTAGGCCTTCACGGAGCCTTCCAAGGCTCCGTGAAGGCCTCCCCCCATCCTCCCCCCTCCCTCCCCGGGGCCTTCACGGAGCCTTCCAAGGCTCCGTGAAGGCCCCCGCAGCCTCCCCCCACCCTCCCCAGGCCTTCACGGAGCCTTCCAAGGCTCCGTGAAGGCCTCCCCCCTCCCTCCCCGGGGCCTTCACGGAGCCTTTCAAGGCTCCGTGAAGGCCTCCGCGGCCTCCCCCCACCCTCCCCAGGCCTTCATGGAGCCTTCCAAGGCTCCATGAAGGCCTCCCCCCAACCTACCCCCTCCCTCCCTGGGGCCTTCACGGAGCCTTTCAAGGCTCTGTGAAGGCCTCCGCGGCCTCCCCCACCCTCCCCAGGCCTTCACGGAGCCTTCCAAGGCTCCGTGAAGGCCTACCCCCAACCTACCCCCTCCCTCCCTGGGGCCTTCACGGAGCCTTCCAAGGCTCCATGAAGGCCTCCCCCCATCCTCCCCCCTCCCTCCCCGGGGCCTTCACGGAGCCTTCGAAGGCTCCGTGAAGGCCCCCGCAGACTCCCCCCACCCTCCCTAGGCCTTCACGGAGCCTTCCAAGGCTCCGTGAAGGCCTCCCCCCATCCTCCCCCCTCCCTCCCCGGGGCCTTCACTGAGCCTTCCAAGGCTCCGTGAAGGCCTCCGCAGCCTCCCCCCACCCTCCCCAGGCCTTCACGGAGCCTTCCAAGGCTCCGTGAAGGCCTCCCCCCTCCCTCCTCGGGGCCTTCACGGAGCCTTTCAAGGCTCCCTGAAGGCCTCCGCGGCCTCCCCCCACCCTCCCCAGGCCTTCATGGAGCCTTCCAAGGCTCCGTGAAGGCCTCCCCCCAACCTACCCCCTCCCTCCCTGGGGCCTTCACGGAGCCTTTCAAGGCTCTGTGAAGGCCTCCGCGGCCTCCCCCCACCCTCCCCAGGCCTTCACGGAGCCTTCCAAGGCTCCGTGAAGGCCTACCCCCAACCTACCCCCTCCCTCCCTGGGGCCTTCACGGAGCCTTTCAAGGCTCCGTGAAGGCCTCCGCGGCCTCCCCCCTCCCTCCCCGGGGCCTTCACGGAGCCTTCGAAGGCTCCGTGAAGGCCTCCGCGGCCTCCACCCACCCGCCCCAGGCCTTCACGGGGCCTCTGGAGGGTCTCCAAAGGCCCCGTGAACGCCTCCCCGCTCCTTCCCAGGGCTTTCAAGGGGCCTCCGAAGGCCCCTTTATCGCGGTTTTGGGGGGGCCCCGGGGGGGCCCTCCCAAAACCGCGAATAATTAAAACCGCGAATGCTGAGTTCGCGAATGTGGAGGGGCAACTGTATATACCATCTTACGTTACAATATATTTCTGAAAGAATCACTGTGTCTGTGTTTTATTGGGGTCAGTGTGAGGGGAGGGGGACCATTTCACACCTTGACACACAAATTATTTTAAAAACCATTTTAAGAGACCATTAATATTGAGATAGTATAAACTAAAATAAAGAAGAAATGAGTTTAGGCTGTCAAAGCATACTCATGTCAGGTTGGAATTTAAGACCAGAAATGTATCAGACAAAAGCTATGGGGTTGTTGGTCACCATGGAGTTTACTAACAAAGATCATTGACTTTGTTACATAATCATTTCGTTTTTAAAAATGATATTTAAGTTCACTGCTGATGTTTTGGGCTAAATTTTAATTGGATTTTTCTTGAGTTGGCCAAAAACTCAAGAGTTTTAAAAATGCTCTTAAAAGAAATGTGAATCAGAGAATAAATGCAGGAGAGAGAGAAGTATTACAGTAATGCTTAATTATTATTTCTCATCCTGCATTGTCATGATGATACACAATCAATTCTTTAAAACAAGCATTCAGTATATATTGTAAGAAGTTTAATTGAGGATTCATTACTTTATTTTACTATTTTCAGTAAACCTTTTAACCTTTTCAGTAAAATGTTAAATGCATATTGCAATACAGTACAGGGTTGATTTTTGGACTAAAATTTCTAGAGTTATATATGAGTATCTACAGTATTTTGTATTTCTTCCTCAGGATCCTAGGTCTCTTTATCCGCGGCATTGAGGAGAACAGCCGATCTAAGCGAGATGGACTTTTCCATGAAAATGAGTGCATTGTGAAAATTAACAGCATTGAACTTGCAGATAAAACCTTTGCACAGTAAGTTTTGCTTTTGTTTTTTTAATTCTGTGAACAGCTAGGACTATGCAGTTCATTTAAAACCAAATTTGTAAAAGTGAAACAAATTAAATACCACAATTCTGCCTCTGTCACTTATGAAATAAGTGGGATTTTTTTTCCTGTGGTACAATCAACTTGGAAATACAATATTTCATTTCAAGTTACAGATTCTAGTCATCTTGATGTAAACATTTTATTAGCCAGTTGGAAAAGCACTGTTAATAATCCAACCAGTTCTGACTTAGAAACAATAAATAACTTATTCAGTCTAGTTCTTTCTAAATAGCTAGAGCAAATCTTTCATAACTGAGTTTATATGTAGTTCTCAAGACTAGGAATGTGTTTTGGAGAATTTTGTGTCTCTCAGCTCATAGTTCCATTATTTGCATTTCATTTTACAGCATAGATATTCTTTCGTTCTTGTTTTTGACGTTTTCCAGAAATCTGCTTCTCATTTCACTCCTTTGTCATATACTGGCATCACAATTCAGCCTGTAACATTTACTTAAATAGATTTTCAAAATCTTTTGCCAAAAATGTATCTCCAAATAGTGAAGCAATACTTAAAAAAAAAAAAAAGGTTCTATGTGGTACAAGTACCTATTTAAAATATGTATTGTTTGTGCCATCTGAGAAGAGACATCCTCACCTAAGAAATGCAATCAGTGAGTTTTCTTTTCTCCTTAATTAGTGAGCTATATTTGGTGCATGTTCTTCCTTTTTATTGCTTGTACTTTTCACTTTATTTCAAAGTAAAACTCTGTGAGATCAGAAAAATAAGCAAAATAACAGACTTTCTCTGCCTTTTACACAAATGAGAATGCTTCTTTTCTAAGATATTTGAGTTTTGGTCATTTGCTCAAAACATTTTGTTTCATGCCAACTGTCCCTGATCCTTGACCCAGCCTTTTGTGTTTTCCATTGTTCTTAAGGCTGATATTCGAATCTATTTATTTATTTATTTATTTATTTTTGAATTGGATCTGCATTGTTCACTGCTCATATATTCTTATTGACTGACCAGTTTATAAATTTAATAAAATAAATAAGATGGTACATATGTGGCATCTGTTTTTCCCCTTTGTATTCAGTATTCAATATTATTTTAATTCAATATTATTTTAAGGGGTGGGTAGGTTAGGGTATTGATGTAATTATGGAGTTTTCTACTGTAAGCCGCCCTGATTGTGTTGCAATGGGCTTGGATAGAAATACATTTTATTAGTAGTATTAGTATTAGTATTACTGGGTTTATTTAAATCCAGATATAACCGAGAAAAATTTGTATGGTTGACTATGGTCCAGCTCAGATATAAACATATTGGAAATGTGAAATCAAAGGTTTTCACGGCTGGCATCCGCAGAAGCAGGCAAAATGTCAGGAATAAACTCTTCCAGAACACGGCCTCACAGCCCAGAAAAAGACCACAAGAAAACCTATACTGGAAATGCAATCTCAATTTCCTTTCTTGGTCATTAGAAAAAGAAAAACCTCATCCTTTCCAGACCCTCAAACATTTTTTTGTAAAGTATTGATGACAGCTCAAGTTTGAGTTGAACTATGGATATCACTTTTGTTCTGGTTAGTGGAGGTTTGGAGAGGGAGATTTTTTTATCGTGAAAATTAACTTAATATTACGTGCTAAAGGGGAAAAGAAATGGGTTGTCCACAGGGGTTAGGGTGTGAGATAGTGATTTCTCTCCTGTGTAGATATAAATTTAATTATTACAAAGAACTGGGAGAATATTTGACTAGTGAACCTATTAAGCCTACATCTCACTGTTTTTCATTGGATTTACACAGATAAATTGGGGTGGAAGGTTGAATGTAAGTGTTTGCTTGAGCATTTTAGCAGGCCTAATATGTAGTCAGTTTGAGTGTATGATGTGCTTATATGAAGAAAGACCTTGTGCAGTGCTACGCTGAATGCCCATGTATACAAGTTAACAGTAGAATTATATGTGTTCAAACCATACCCTTACACTGTACATTTGAACTTGTGTGAATAGTTCAAGTACACAAGTGAGCTAGAGGTTGTTAGATTATATGAGGAAACATCTTATAACAACACGGGTTAAACCAGTGGTTCTCGACCTTTGGTCCTCCAGGTGTTTTGGACTTCAACTCCCAGAATTCCTCAGCATCGGCCATACTGGTTGAGACTTCTGGGAGTTGAAGTCCAAAACATTTGAAGGACCAAAGGTTGAGAACCACTGGGTTAAACTATCAAGTTAGATTATCTGCCACATCTATAGTAGTGAAAACCCCCATTTTCCCACAGGTTAGAAGAGGACATAGTTTGGTAAAGTGAAGTTTTCAAGAAAGATATTTCGCTGTCAAAATTGGAGACACTATACTTCCAAAGCCACTGTTAGTATGCCCTACTACCCCCTCCCCATGGTAACTGGAAACATTTTTCAGGATCAAGTTGGCGCAGGCAGACCAGAGGTCAGTTGGTGGTCACAAAGACCAGAGATATGACTGGAAATATAACGGTGAAAAAGCCCATATCAGGACTGAGTGAGAAGCCCCCATAATGGTTTTATGCCAAACCAGTCATTAGAGGGGTATGTGCTAATTCTTTCTTCCAGCCTTGGGCATTTCAGCAATTATTCAGTCAAGGAATTAAGTGACCATTCCTTAATCTATACCCTACAGAAATCTCTCCTATATCCCCTCCTGTCCAACCTTATGAGCTTGTCACAAACCCATCAATTTCTGTCTCCCAGCAATTAAAGGAGTCAGTTGAGTTTTTATTTCCTTTGTCCGATCCATGGGAGAGTCATTCAAGCTTTGTTATTACCAAATTATCTCCTGCAAGACATGGAATAAGGTACAAATATTAGAGCCCTAACCAAAGTAAAGTGTGCCACAGTGGACAAACCCCACCACTTTCTTGGTGCACCCTGGATCAGAACCTCCTATGCCACCCTCAGACGCCTGTCTGAGTATCCTCACTGCATGGAAGCCTCCTCTTCAAGACTGGTAACTATCACCCTATATTCTGAGACCTCTCCCTCTATCCAACCTTTCTCTCTTATTTTGTTATAGCCTTGTATGGTTCTTAAGAATGTGTGTTGTGTATGTTAGTTCACTTTGCGTTATTCCAATAACATACTTTATTTCACTTCAACTGGAGTGCTCTCTACAGTTAGTACTGGTATACATAAGTGCAAAGATCCCTGAAGTTACACTTCTTTCGCAGGCCTCCTTTTGAGCTAATCATTCCCCCAGATATTAAAAGAGATTTTGGCATCACAGGTCAGACTCTAAAGCACCCCCCCACCTCTTAGGGTTACACCACTGTTAACCCATATTGCCATGGTACACTCTGTAGCCATTCCACTCCAGAACACGGGGAAGAAACAGTCCTGTAGCTCTATCCCCCTGATTGTTAGCCTTGGCTTCAAACAATCAATTCAATTCAAACTATAAAATATGAACTATAATTGGTGTGCTGCTTTTAATGTTGCATTTTTATTGATACTAGGTTTTAATCTATGTTGTGTTTTTACATAGATATTTTATTTAGATATACAACATAGATATTCCATATTATAATAATCATAATAATTAAATTTTAAAAAACTTTTGTAACTTGCAATGTTTTAGTTGTATTTTTAAAATTGTGTAAGCCGTCTTGAGTCGCATCTTGGGATAAAGGTGGGATATAAATCCAAAAATAAATAATTAAAATATCAACTCTAAAACAGAGTGCTGGGTAGGGAAATCTTCCATCCACTAACTTAAAATGGTATTGCAAGCTTCAAATACCGCAGAATGGCATACAATAACATGTTTAAAACACCAGGAACAGCCAGAAAGAGTAACAGCCAAGAACCTAAGGTTCCCTTAGTATTCATGCCAGGTTTTGTTTCTGTGTTGCATGGTCTAGAGCATGGCTTTGATACATATATACACTTGGTTGTCGTTGTTAGAGATTAGATCTTGTAATAGAACAATACTTCTCTTTCTGTTCTGTGCTAAGCAATTTCTTTTAAATAAAATATGCACCAAGATATGTACACTCCTAGAGTACTTGGTTGAACAAGGGTTATGTTAGGAAGCTTGAAACATTGAAGTCTTAAATTGAAAACCATGCTTAGTTATGGATCTCACTTGGTGGCAATGGATAGGTCAGTCCCCTTCATCTGAAATGTCTTATCCCACAACTGTTAGGAAAAATTAGATATGTACTATAGAGGCTGTGTGTTAAATGGCTATAAAAGAAAAAGGAATATTAGTAAGATAAACCAACTTTTCCAAGTGTACTCTGACACACTTTGCAAAAATAGAGTTTCAAAAACCTTTCCACTAAGTAATTTCAAATCTGCCTGTGTGAAAGTGTGAAATTTACAGATCCTTATATGTTTTCCCTTTATCTGTTCCCCTACTCCTCAGAGCACAAGATCTCTTCCGTCAAGCAATGAAGTCTCCAAATATCGTCTTGGAAGTGGTTCCTCCATACAACCGTGAGCAATACGAGAAATCTGTCATCACATGTTTATATTCTCCAGATAGCACTGAACAGATTTCAAAGGCAAAGGTTCCATCTCCCATCCATCCAAAGCCAGTGACAAAGGAACTGGACTTGTCCAGCATGAACAGTCTGGAGACTGGTGTGTGGACAGTGCTACATCCTGCCAGGAGCCCCAACATTCCAAAGGTTAGCAGGAAGACATCATCACCATCGTTATCTCCACTGATGGGCTTTGGCAGCAAGAAAAATGCAAAGAGGATAAGGATAGACCTCAAGAAAGGTAATACTTAAATGATAAGCTATTAAACCTTTTTTTGGGGGGGGGATGTGATTATGTTTAGGAATGGTTTATATATTCTTAAGTAATCATTTGAATGCTTATGTTTGATTCATACATTGCTAAAGCACTGTGTTTATCACTTGAAGACAGAACCAGGTGAGCATTTAACATGTGAGAGCTCATTTGTAGATCCAAGGTGATTAGAAGTGTTTGGGAAAGTGGAGTTATGACAGCATATTGGAAATAGCTGCAATTCCACACAAGCGGCCTTACACACAGAAGTTCTGTTTTTAGTCAACGAACTCACCTGTCTTGTAACAAATGAATCAGGTTTAACTTGAAGCTTACTGAATATTGATGAGGTTTACATAAATAATCCTGCTTTATTCAGCTGAATCATAGTTTCTGAGATTTTTGATAGTGTTTTGGTGAAGTGACCAGTTCCCTAGTGAACCAATTCTTGGTGCAGTTCCATCATAGGCCCTGAATTGCTATTCAGAATTATGGAAATTTAATTGAACATCTTGATTATGCTTAGCTGCACTGTTTAGCTGAAAACAGACCCTGTTATGCATGCTAGTTCAAGCCCACAATTCTGTCCTTGCACCAATTAACAGGCATCTAGGTTGCCAGGATCATGAATTTCAAATAGAGGATTTAATCCCCAACAACAACAACATAGTAAAGTACTGTCCATTGTGTGGATTTTTAGAATCTCCGCAGATACCTTTACTGTCCCCTTGATCTTTTGTTTTATAATGTGTCATTGGCTTGGGATTGTCAATTGAGTTGCTGCATTCTTTTCTAAGAAAATGTACAGAATACCAGGAGGGGGAAAATACATGTCTGTGCTGTTTTATAGCTGGAAAAAAGCCTAAGGGGGAAAAGGGCATAGCAGCTGCTCAGAGGAGGCTGAAAATGTGACCTTAATTCACCACCAAATTGAAGGAATTGTTTGGAGTGCAGCAGTGGTGTTTGATATAACACAGACCTACTTGGATATAAATGTTTGCTCCTTAAGATAAATACTTGTGATAATAACCACTTTTTTTTTGCTGCTGTCAGTTACCGCATCTCATAATTCTTCTGTCTGCTCTTTAGGTCCTGAAGGACTTGGTTTCACTGTGGTTACCAGAGACTCTTCAGTACATGGTCCCGGACCTATATTTGTTAAGAATATTTTACCACGAGGTGCAGCAGTTAAAGATGGCCGTTTGCAATCAGGAGACAGAATACTAGAGGTTAGTCAACTGTTCCTTTATAGCTAACCTCATAAGTTGTTATTCAGTGGGTTTAATTATTCTGTATGGCCAACAACACAGTAGCTCAAAAAGAAACGCTACTAGAATCATAGAATCATAGAATTGTAGATTTGGAAGAGACCACAAGGGCCATCCAGTCCAATCCCCTGCCATGCAGGAAATCATGATCAGAGCATCCCTGACAGATGGCCATCCAGCCTCTGTTTAAAGACCTCCAAGGAAGGAGACCCCACCATGCTCCGAGGGAGTGTGTTCCACTGCCAAACAGCTCTTACTGTCAAAAAGTTCCTCCTAATGTTGAGGTGGAATCTCTGTTCCTGGAGCTTGCATCCATTGCTCCGTGTTCCAGTCTCTGGAACAGCAGAAAACAAGCTTGATCCATCCTCAATGTGACACCCCTTGAAATACTTAAACAGGGCTATCATATCACCCCTTAACCATCTTTTTTCCAGGCTAAACATACCCAGCTCCCTAAGTCTCTCCTCATAAGGCATGGTTTCCAGACCTTTCACCATTTTAGTCGCCCTTCTCTGGACACGCTCCAATTTGTCAATATCCTTTTTGAATTGTGGTGCCCAGAACTAGACATAGTATTCTAGGTGAGGCCTCACCAAGGCAGAATAGAGTGGCACTATTACTTCCCTTGATCTAGACACTATACTTCTTTTGATGCAGCCCAAAATCGCATTAGCCTTTTTAGCTGCCGCATCACACTGTTGATTCATGTTCAACTTGTGGTATACTAGGATTCCTAGATCCCTTTCGCACGTAGTCTCATTCAGCCAGGTCTCCCCAATCCTATACCAATGCATTTCATTTTTCCGCCCCAAGTGCAGTACCTTGCATTTCTCCGTATTGAATTTCATTTTGTTAGCTTTGACCCAGCTCTCCAGTCTATCCAGGTCATTTTGAATTTTGATCCTGTCTTCTAGGTTATGAGCTACTCCTCCTAATTTTGTGTCATCTGCAAATTTGAAAAGTATGCCCCTTATTCCCTCATCCAAGACATTGATAAAGATGTTGAATAGCACTGGGCCCAGGACAGAACCCTTTGGCACCCCACTGGTCACATCTTTCCAAGAGGAAGAGGAGCCACTGCTGAGCACCCTTTGGGTTCTGCCAGTCAACCAATGAATCCTGTTCTGGATAAAAGAATTTTGGAATAGTAAATAGGCATGCCTGAAACCTTGTGTATCCAGTGAGGTTTTACTTCTGTATTGCTCATGGTAGGGGTGATATGCTGTTCAAGAAACAAGCACAAAGCCTCTTTGGGGTGCATGGAACAAGTTGTGAAGTTTTCTTGGTTTTGGACAAAATCAGAAATTGCATCCACCATAATAATGGGATTGGATTAACAATGTTCTTTATTTATTGTATTTTTTCACTTAATTTTTTTTCTAGATAGTTATAGCATAAAAACTAGAGTTGCCATTTGTTTCACAAAAGCTTGAAAGAAACCTTACAGGAGGAAGAAATGTCATCACCCCACATGTTCTAGGTGCTTACGAAGTAAAGCACCTTTCAGCTCTTGGCAGCAACTGTGGGTGTGTTGTCACTCTCATAGCAGTTAAACATATGCTGCTAAGATACTTCATGAAGCAGTCTAGCAAAAGTTGCCATTCTTTTTGCTAAATCTTAGGGAGGTTGTTTCACATATTACTTTGTCATAAGAAAGAGAACTCTTCTCTGTAGCTCTTGCTAACTTGGGCCTGGTCTAGCTTTAGCAGAATGCAGCTGTCTTGAGCCAACCAGTGCTCTCTCCCTCTCTTGTCTCTTCTCTCTCTCATTCACCCTCCACCCCCCTCCCTCCCTCCCTCCCTTCCTCTCTCCCTCTCTCTCTCTCTCTTTGAGGTGGGCAGAAGGATGGACTGGGATATCCATGGATGATTTGCATTGAATCAGCTACTATGTCTGATTCCCTGATGTTTAACATAAGCTAAAAAAAAGGGGCCCTCCCTCCCTACTCTGCCACAATTAGGGTATTAAAGTGACTATTGTTACAGGATCTTGAATTAAAACTCAGGTACTAGTAGTTATTAGAGTGCTTTTCTTCTAAGACAAATACATTTTACTGTGTCCCAACCTGCTAAATACACATGCCAACATAAAGACAATTGTCTTGATGCAATGAGGAGTAACTGTTCCATAGACAAAGATTTCTGCATTTGCCACTCATGCTTGCTTGGTTGTTGTTTTTTTTATTTCTTTTGTTAATAATATTTATATGCTTTCCAATTAATTTGGTATGCTTTTTAATAGAACACAAACAGCAGTAATTAAAAAAAAACCCAGGAAATTAAATCAGAGCAACAAAAACTATCAGTAAAAACAGAAATAAATTAAGCAGGCTTCATACTTAAATTTTGGAATTTTAAAAGTTTTGGGGAAAGAAGGTCATAAAGTAGGTGCCGAGCAATCCAGAACAGGGTGCCATCACTGAAAATACCCTTTTCCCTGTGGTCAGTCCATGTAGGAGAAGGCAGGTCTGGGTCAAAATGAGCACTCTGATTATGGGTCCTGGGAATTGTCCCAAAGCATGTATATGAGGCTACAAATCCACCCGGCAATTTTGGTCTGGATCTGGGAAATCTAAGGGGTACAGGAACTGGTTGGGATGCTGCACTTGTGAAGCTGTCCTCTTTTATGTCCATTGCCCACATCTTACTAGGCAGGTCAGCTTTTTGTATCACTTTGATATTCTGTATTTCACTTTGTAGCTGATGTGTGCAAGCAGTAATTTTACTGATTGTGTTTGTTTGTTTGTTTCTTTGACTACCATTAGGTGAACAGTAGAGATATCACTGGCAGAACCCAAGAAGAACTTGTAGCCATGCTGAGGAGCACAAAGCAAGGAGAGATTGTCTCCCTGATCGTTGCTCGCCAGGAGGAAACCTTCCTGCCCCGAGAGCTGGTAATAGCCTTCACATGTAGAAGAATTGCCCCTGCCTTTTTAGATGCCTGACCTGAGGGAATCTTAATTTAATCATTATTAATTAAGAGATGAGTACTAGCTCACTGTTTTCAGGCTCACTATCAAAATCATTATGGTTAGCTCACTAACTTTTGTAGTCATCCCAGAAAATCCATCAGCAGCATAACCAACAGCTTAGCAAAGTTAATGTATTATTCCAGGAGATGAAGAATGACTGGAATTACATTATCTGCTTTACTTATTTTCTTTTAATGTTAGAAGCAAGGGACAGGCCTGTATGATATATTCAATTAAAAGTCAGATGATACTTGTTAAGAGCAAGATTCGCAGTCCTTCATGACGGTAACATACTGTCCATGTGGTTTAATGGTAAAAACCTCCTCAATTAGATACATTTGGATTACACGTTTATTCTCTTTATCTCTGCCTTCCTTCAAGGACTGTAGGGCCAGCACAGATGGACTCCACCTAGAATCCTCAAATCAACCCTGAGAATTAGCTCTAAGGTAGTGATTACTCCCAGGTCAGACAATAAACAAGGATTTGAAGCAGGTCTTTCCAGTTCTCAAGTTACACTCAAGCCTACATCACACTTGTTCTTACTATGACTGTCAGTGATATTGTTCTGGTGATTTTTAGTGAGCTCCACTGTATTCAGCTATGTTAACAATGAGGAATTCATTGTTTCTGGACAGTGATTATGCAGTCATAGAGAGAATTCCTTCTGTCCAACAATTTTACTGTTGCCTTTTTGCAGTCTTCACAATATAGAGGTAGTGGTTTGAGCATTGGACTACGACTCTGGAGAGTAGGACTCGAATCCCTCCTCAGCCATGGAAACCCACTTGGTGACATTGGGCAAGTCACACTCTCTCAGCCTCAGAGGAAGGCAAAGGCAAACCCCCTCTGAACAAAACTTGCCAGGAAACCCCCTTAGGGTTGTCATAAGTCAGAACTTACTTGAAGGCAAATAACAAAAACAACAAAACATATCAGAAGCAGAGGGCTGCCTAATACCAGGCGAAAGTGTAAGAACTCCTTGAGTGCCTGGACATTTTAAAATGTAACATTGCAGTGCCTTAAATATGTATTTCTCATTTGTCAACTCAGCAAATATATATTGCAATATGATTATTCAAAATCAGAGGATGCTTTAATTTGACAATATCTTCTCTTTCTAACCAACCCATATATCTTTTATTTTATTTAGTTATCTAGAGGATTATCGATATATAAAAGAGTCCTTTGTGGAATATAACTCTGCTGTGTCAGGAGGATGTAGGTCTCCTCCCTGCTATCTTGATCAATGTATCTAATTTATTTATTAATTTTTCAAACTCAAAACTTAGCAGGCTAAAGGAAGGACAGCACTTCCTGCCTTTGTTTCGGACCAAATGCCTCTGTTTTCTGATTTCAAAAATTCTGACTTTTCCTTTCATCAGGAAATTTATTTTAATTCAGTTGTTGCACCCTCTTATTAGTATTGGCCCACACAAAAATTACTATTCAGAACCTGCATTTTCTCATATTTACTGCTTTTGTTGCCTTTCACTCTTTCAGTCCGGGTTGGACAGACAATTTGGCAATAAGAGCCCACTGGAGGCTGGTAGGAAGCCCTGGAGTAGGTTTAATTGTTGCAAAGTGATCCCCTGCCTTATCTCTTCACAGCTTCTGTCACTGTTTCCTGCACTCTGTGTCTTGATAAGACTAGAATGCAGTAAGTGTGCTGAGCTTACTGTCTTTTGAGTGGTGGTAGTGAAGCTTTCCTTTGTTGTCTGTTTGCTGGAATGTTAGATTTGTAGCCAACATAGGTGTGTGAGAAACATATATACGAGTATTCCCATTTTATAATTTTGCCCTCACCAGCTTTTCATGGATGAATAACACCTATGAGGCAAAGTATGTCACATTATACAGGATTGTTCATTTAACTTCAGAGCTGCCGGTGAAGGCTGGAAGAAGCAGTGGTGGTCAGAGTGTTTACAGCTCTGAGATGCTTAACAGAATGCTTACACAGTCATCCAAGTTAGAAATCAAAACCCAACAAAAATATGCCTACCCTGTGATGCCTCTGTATACTTTAAAAGGTCCTGATACAAACAGTCTGTTTATATATGTCCTCTAAATACATACTAGGATCAAATCTCCATATTCATTTCATTTCCTTCAGTTGTGTGTTGTTGTTTTTTTAATGTGAACATGTGTTCCTTCTCCCCTGACCTTATTACTTGTTTTCTGTTAAGAAACCTATGGACTAAATAAATCCAAGTATGTAGAAACATTGTGCGGATCCCATATTCTGATAGGCTTCTGCCTTCTCCACTTGCAGCTATACAGATGCTTTCATATCTTCTCCATCTGTACACACATGAATACACTCACACAAATGAGCATACACACACACACACACACACACACACACTGAGGCCTTATTTGTACATAATGTTAAACTATGGGTTAGCAATATATGCATGAGCTGAAAAGTGCCCAGGTGAAGACTCAGCTTGTAAAGGTCCAGCTTCAATTTATTGGTAAGGCTCATGCACTCCTCCTGTCCTTGTTTCTGTTTGATCAAACTTCTGGTTCTGCTTGAGCATTTGGAATAGGATATGCAACCTGTATTCCAATAGTTTTAATTTCTAAACTATTTTAAACTGCTAAGTTGATTTCACCTGCACGCTGCCCTGGGAACCTGTGATGCAAGGTGCAATATAGATACTATAAGCATTGTCATCATCATGACCGCCATCATCACCATTATCTCTGATTAACAATAAGCTAGGCTAAGTGAAACCAAATGGCTCCTTTTCACAGTGGAGCAAGAGGAGCGGTGCATGTAACATTAAACCAAGGCTTCACATTTCACACAGTTTTCTATCAGGTGATGATGGGGCATCTGTCAGAATCTAAAGTATGGAAGAATTTTTACTCAGCAGAGTGAGCATGGGCATGTTCCCCGCAATGATTTCACTTAAGCAGGTGCTTTGCTGGCCTTGGAACCCTGATCTCATGGTGCACTTGTCACAAACGGTAGCATTCTAGGATAAAGGAAGTACTCAAAAACCTGCTACACCTGTCTGTAAATCACCTTTATTTATTTGTCTTTTGAATATCTGTATATACAGATATATGTATATTCATTCCACATATTTATTCCAGAGATGATTTCAGGATAATGGAGTCTTGGTGACACAGTAGTTAAATGCTGGTGCTGCAGCCACAATGTTGTGAGTTTAGTCCTGCAGGGCTCCAGGTTGACTCAGCCTTCCATACTTCCTAGGGTTGCTATACATCCCGGAACGGACTAAAAATTGTCCCATCCAGCTGGGCTGCTCTTAGCAGCAGATTCCAGATTCCTCCAGCTTTGGAATGTAGAGAATCTCTCTTCCCTTCAGAGCTAGAGGAATCCAGGATCTGTCTGCTGCTTTGAGCAGCCTGGCCCGACAGGCTAGCATAGCAATAGTGGGAATAGTGGGAGGGAGGGAGGGCAGGGGGTGGTCGTCCACGGGTGGCAGTTTTTTGGGGGACAGCACTCCCTCCTGCCTCACTCCCCTGCCTGCCCGCTTCCATCCCCTTGCACCTGCACCCCACCCCCTACTCGCTTGCTTTGCACCTGAAATTCTGATGAGTCTCCCTCCTCCTCCCCGCCCCCCGGATGCTCTGAGAGCCCTCCTTGTGGGCAGGGGGGAGAGAAGACGGCTTCCTCATCCTTCCCCCCCATGGGTGCTCTGGGGGCCCTCCTCACAGGTAGGGTGGAGAGAAGAGGGTCACCTTCTCCTCTTCCTCCTCCCCCCATGGGTGCTGTATCCTAGTTTTGTGGCAGAGAATTATGGCAACCCTAATCCTTCTGTAGGTCAGTAAAATGAGTACCCAGCTTGTTGGAGGCAATTAGCTAAGACATTGTAAACTGCTTAGAGAGTGCTTAACACTATAAGACAATATAGAAATTCAGGTGCTATTGCTATATAGTGTGCATATAAAGTAAACATCCAACATAGTAAACCAACCATGTTTCTGGACCATTTTCAGGGGGTAGCATTACATATATTGCATAACAGTAGTCCAGCCTGGTCTACTGCATAGATCTCTAGTCAGACTATCCCTGTCCCAGAAAAGATGCAGCTGAAGACCCAAACAAACATGATAAAAGCTGCTTTAAGTTGCCAAGGCCTTTTGAGACTCCAGAACTAGTGTTTGATCTAAGAGTGCCCCAAACTACACCCTTGCTTCTTCCTTGGGAGGGCAGCCCCTTTCAGAACATGTTGCACACCAGCTTCTTGGGTTCGGAACCATGAAGCCACAAGGCCTCCATTTTTTGAAGGTCCAGCTTCAATTTATTAGTCCTTGTCCAATTCACTACTGAGTCTAAACAATATTTTAGCACCTTCACAGTCACAATTGAAGCTGATGACAAAGCAAAACACAGTACGCTGACAACACGTTGCTCCAGGGTGGGTAACTCTCAGGGGATGGGGGTCTGTATTGGTCACCTTTCAGACATGTAGTGTTGCACCTGCCATTGTCATCCCCTATCCCCATAAAATTGGAAGCAGCTGAAATTCTAATGTTTTCTTCTTTTTTTTTCCCCAGTGGCCAATAGAACCCACAACTTGTGCAGGTGTTAGTGGCCATTTTGTCACATTTTCAGACATGTTGACTTCCCACCTTTTTAGAGGTTTGTAGAGATCTTCTTTCAAATCAGAAATTCATCAGATTTCCTGTTCCAGTCACTTCCTATATTGAATAAAGGTCTGTATAGGCCAAAGAAAGTTCTCTACAGGCCCTATAAGTTGAATTGGAGCAGAAGGGGGAGCAAAACTCCTTTGAGCTTTGGGTGCTTTTGGTCTTCTGGAGCAAAAAATACCCCCCCCCCCATTGGGGGCTGCCCCTGCCTCACTTCAGATTCTCAGAGGGCCTCACCTATGGCTTTCAATAGATGTTAAAGATAATGAGATGTAAGATACAACCATGAGAAACTCCACAGTGAAGATGCAGCGAAGATGCTCAGACTGGCAACTGAGGGTGGCACAAAGAATCTGGCAAAGTGTTGGTGTCTGTCAGTGGCATGCTTAGCTGAGGTCTAGGCCGGGATATTTATACCCCTTTTCATATCCTGAAGGGGCACGCTGATTATGAGAAAGCCTGGATGGACAAAGCGAATAAAACTCAACTAATTGCTTTGGTTCCAGCAAGACAAAACATTGATGGTTCTGCAGAAACCTCTTAATGGTTAGTCAGGTAGGGGGGAATAGAACCATAGAATCATAGAGCTGGAAGAGACCACAAGGACCATCCATTCCAACCCCCAATCAAAGCAGTAGTTTTTCGTGGTTTTTTTTCTGGGCTGTGAGACCGTGTTCTGGAAGAGTTTATTCCTGATGTTTCGCCTGCATCTGTGTCTGAAGATGCCAGCCACAGATGCAGGTGAAACATCAGGAAAAACCCTACGAAAAACCTATGGATGCTGTCCATGAAAGCCTTCGACTTCACAAATCAAAGCATTCCTGACAGATGGCCATCCAGCCTCTGCTTAAAAACCTCCAAAGAAGGAGACTCCCCACAATCCAAGGCAGTGCATTCCACTGCCAAACAGCTCTTACTGTTAGGAAGTTTAGGAGAGATTTCTGTAGGAATATATTTGGGAATGGTCACTTAATTGTTTGTTTGATTGAATGAATCATTGCTGAGGCACCCAGGGCTAGAAGAAAGGATTAGCACATTCCTCCTTAACAACTGTGTTTACCAAGGGGCTTCTGCACAATCCTAATATAGCCTTGCTTGCCAAAATATTTCTAAGACACATCCCAGATCATTGTGACCTCCAACTGACCTTTTTGGGTTGGCCCAGCCAACCTGACTCCAAAAAGTGTCCAGTATTTCCAATTATGAGATATCATGGGCAGGGGGTAGTAGGGCATGCTAACAGCTAGTATATCATTGTGGCTCCCAACCTATAAAGTTTGTTTAAAAGGATACCATGTTCAGTGGTATAAAAAAACAGCTGAGAGATCAAGAAGAATCAATATGGTTTTTCCTCCAAGCAAAACCTATATATGTATATCAGCACAGCCAAAGCTGTTTCATTCCAGACTCTGGCCTGACTGAAATGGATACAGCAATGGATGGAGTGGGACCACCACCAACATTTTTAGCACATTGTCTGAAGTAGGTATATTGGTGGCTGGGAGATAGTTGGTAAAATCTGGGTCCAGCAAGGATTTCTTGAGAAGTTGTCTCATTACTACCTATTCAAGATGGACAGGACTCTCCTCTCAGTGAGGTACAACTCTCTGAACCATTTCCATTAGTCTCCTTTGGCTTGATAGGACTATCCAAGATGGTCAAGGGTGGAACAGACCTCTCCATTTATCCTTCTTCCCCTACGCACCTTAAAAACTTGTTCCAAGGGGATGGGAAACCCTCTGAATCAGGTTTTTGCCATCAGGGGGGCTGTATCAGGAAATGGAGGTGGAGAAAGTCCTAACTCTGCTGGCACTAGATCAAGGGAAGTAATAGTACCACTGTATTCTGTTTTGGTCAGACCTCACCTGGAATACTGTGTCCAGTTCTGGGCACCACAATTCCAGAAGGATATTGAGAAGCTGGAACATGTCCAGAGGAGGGCGACCAGGATGGTGGGAAGGCTGGAAGCCATGCCCTATGAGGAGCAGCTTAGGGAGCTGGGCATGTTTAGTCTGGAGAAGAGAAGGTTGAGAGGGGACATGATAGCCATGGATGTCATACCGAGGATGGAGCAGGCTTGTTTTCTGCTGCTCCAGAGACTAGGATACGGAGCAATGGGTTCAAACTACAGGAAAAAAGATTCCACCTAAACATTAGGAAGAACTTCCTGATAGTAAGAGCTGTTCAACAGTGGAAAGCACTGCCTTGGAGTTTGGTGGAGTCTCCTTTGGAGGTTTTTAAACAGAGGCTGGATGGCCATTTGTTGGGAATGATTTGATTGTGTATTCCTGCATGGCAGAGGGTTGGACTAGATGGCCCTTGAGGTCTCTTCCAACTCTATGATTCTATGAGTCTATGATATTCATAGCCATTGGGGTTTAATATTATAATTTGTTTAATTGTTTTTAATGGTACACCTTTTTTATCTGTACCTTTTATGTTAATTTTGTTGTAGGCTGCATTGAGTCCTGGTTTTGGGAGAAAGGTGGGATTTAAATCCCAATTTATAATCCAATCAAACTCCTTTTGATCCTGAAATAATGTGGGCTAGACAATGCTACTGTTAGGTGGATTTGTAATTGGTTGACTGACTAAACCCAAAGGGTGCTCACCAATGGCTTCTATTCATCCTGGAAAGAAGTGATTAGTGGGGTGCCCAGGTTTCTGTCCTTGGCCCAATGCTGCTCAGCATCTTTATAACTGACTTGAATGATGGAATAGGGGGCATGCTTATTAAATTTGCAGATGACACCAAATTAGGAGGAGTAGCTAATACCCCAGAGGACAGAATCAGAATTCAAAATGACATTGACAGGTCAGAGAGCTAGGCCAAAAGTAACAAAATGAATTTCAATACGGGAAAATGTAAGGAAAAAATGAAATGCACAGATGTAGTATGGGTGATATCTGGCTTGAAATTGGTTCATATGAAAAAGAGATCTAGGAGTTTTAATAAACCACAAGCTGAACATAAGACAACTAGAAAAACCAATGTGATTCTAGGCTGCATCAATAGGAGTATGGTGTCTAGATGGAGGGAAGTAGTAGTGCCACTCTATTCTGTTTTGGTCAGACCTCAGCTGGAATACTGTGTCCAGTTCTGAGCATCACAATTCAAGAAGGATATTGACAAACTGGAGCATGTCCAGAGGAGGGCAACCAAAATGGTGGAAGTCTGGCACCCATGCCCTATGAGGAATGGCTTAGGGAGTTGAGTATGTTTAGCATGGAGATGAGAAGGCTAAGAAGTGGCATGATAGCCATGTTTAAATATTTGAAGGGATGTCATACTGAGGATGGAGCAAGCTTGTTTTCTGCTGCTCCAGAGACTATGACATGGAGCAATGGATTCAAACTACAGGAAAAGAGATTCCACATAAACATTAGGAAGAATTTCCTGACAGTAAGCTGTTCGGAAGTGCCTCATAGTGTGGTGGAGTTTCCTCCTTTGGAGGATTTTAAACAGAGGCCAGATGGCCATCTGTCAGGAATGCTTTGGGTGTTCCTGCGGGGCAGGGGGTTGGACTGGATGGCCTTTGTGGTCTCTTCCAGCTCTATGATTCTATCCGTATTAATGTGTGTACATTGAGCAGCTTCTTTTCTCAGGCCTGATCTGGGTTGCTTTAGGTTTGTGATGCAAATTTAAAAGCACCCTACAAGCCTAAATTTGCCATATGGTTATAAATCTACTTGCTCGTGGTGTAGTATTGGATATAATGGTTGTTGATTGGATTACAGGATATTGGGGCTTAGCTAAGTGCAACTCTGCAAACATTAACTTCAAAGAACTGTGTAATTAACATTGTTTTCACATTGTAGTGATGTAAAACCCAGACTGCTCTTTGAGGTATTGTCTTTGCTTCAGAAGGGAATAAGAGAATCTTAAGAAGATTCTTTTGTGAAGCAGATCAGTAAAGTAGAATTGGGACCAACCACAGACTGTCCTCCTTATTATCCAGTTAGCCAAATGTTACTAGTAATTCATGCCAGCTGTTGACAATGTAACAGCTGGGGCAAGGAGCTGGTTCCAAAACTCAGGGGGATTATCTTGATTTGCTTAATTACCAGACTCTACAGGCTGCCTTGTGATTAGTATATTTTATAAGATACGTTTGGGTTTTCAGCTGTATAGTAAATACTGTGTTGACTTCTCTGAGGACCGTTTGAAGATTAGAAGGAAGAATGCAGGGAATTGTCTGATAGTTATCTGGTTTGTATTTTCTGACTGCTTTAGAAGTAAATGGAATACAGGAAACCCTGCTACTGTTCCACCTAATTCTGAAAATGGGAACCGGTTTGATAATGCCTGCTGCCCTCCCTCCTTCTCTGCCAATCCCCAGATGGATTGATCATGAGTCCACACTTTTTCAACTGACCTGAGGTTAATTTTTCTTCAGGTCTGGCAAAGTAAGCAAGCCGCTTTAATCAGAAACAGTTGTTGCTTAACCCATTCAGAGCTGCAGCTGTATGCCTTCTGTGAGCAAAATGACTCTTAACATGCAAAGGCAGAAGACCAAACATAGCAGAAATAATGGCCAAACATAGCAGAAATAATGAAGAACTGAAAAGATATATTAGGAAATGCCAGTGTACATGCCTATGTTTTGTCATCATCTGCTTATATATCAGTGTCCTAATGGTGTTTAGAATGACCTCATCTGTTTCTATTCTAATTGTCATAAGATTTTTAAAAGATGATCCATTCTTGAAATGAAGATGTACATTCCCACCCTTAAAAAACATAATATTTTGTTTGTTTGTTTTCTATCCCACCTTTATCCCATTATGGGACTCATAATTAAAACTTCAGCCAACAAGTTCTTGCTATATTTATGTGTGCTGCCTTGTGCACAGCAGAATGTACTGTAAAGCTTCACTTTAATGACCTATCAAGTGGTGAAGTATGCATGTAACATTCCTTGTACATTTGAGAGTGTTGCATACTTTTGTATACAGACACTTTATGAGCTGTCTCAGCTAGGAGTTTTTGTACAAGATCTAGACAAGTGTACAACTGGGGAACAGCCAAGAAAGCACACAGCTGGAATGCACATGCTTCCTTGCAGATAAACATGTTTTCATTTAAAACATGCTGTTTCTGAATAAAGTAAATAACTCACAGCTATATAAATATCTACTGTCCTTGACACAGGCAACAATTTGATTGCTTGATATAGAAAAACATTTTCTAAGGCTGGCCAAGTACAGGATATTCTAATTAAGCAGAAGTACTTGGGTTTAAGCTGATTTGTCCAGGCCAGTGCATAATGGGATGTGAGAGGCTCCAGTTAAATCTTCTTAATCAATTGTAAAGGATAAAGCTGGGTGGGTAACCTTTGGCAAGTCAGACGCTTTCAACATATCCTATCTCTTGGGCGAAATGTGATCAAAGATAGAGTGGTAACCTGCTTTCAGTGTTTGGGCAGGAAAAACATCCTGAGTAACAAATAGCTTTAGCTGAGATTAACACTGTTAATTACAGAACTTGATTTTAAGATGTTATTAAGTCCCTTTATTCAAAGGTTATAAATATATGCTTCATTTTGGTTGACTACAACTACAGAGTGCTAGTTTGGTAACTTAATCAATGGAGGGTCAAACCACAGTTACCCTCCTGTGCTTTTCTTAATTTGGCAGATTGGATTGGGACCATTATGGGGAGGAGGAAGATTAGTCCATCCTTCCCAGCCTCAACCTCCTCCCAACATTTGAGATAGGTTTTTTTTTAAAAAAAACCAACCAACCAACTTGTCAATAGGAATTTGCTTGGGCTGTAGGTGGGGCTGTGGGTTGTCACTAGCTGTGTTGCAGTGCAGTTCATGGAGCAAACCTAGGGTTTGGTTTCGGTGCATAGTGGTCTTGCTCCCAATGGGGAGTATAATTTAATAGGGAGCAAAATAAAAATAAAAATAAGGAACTGCATGCTACATGCTAAACATAGTGTGCAGGTTGAGCTTTAATTTGGACATAATTTGAAATATGTCGTTGCTTTAATATTTAGGAATAGCAACTTATAGTTATGTATTGTGCCAAATGTAAAATATTATTGGTAAAATAATAAAGAATAAATATAAGCTGCAAATCATCTTATGTTGTGGGTAAGGGTGTTAGCATATCCTACTACCCCTCCTCATGAGATTCCACAAGTGGACATATTAGACACTTTTCGGAGTCACATTGGTTTAGGCAGACTGGAGGTCAGTCGAAGGTCACAGTGACCTGAGATGTGTCTAGAAACACTATGGTGGAAAAGCCCAAGTTAGGATTACGTGGAAAGCCCCCTTAATGGGTTTATGCTAACAACTCAGTCATTAAAGGGGTATGTGCTAATCCTTTCTCCCAGCCTTGGGGGTTTCAATGAATAATTCAATCAAGCAATCAAGTGACCATTCCTCATTCCATGCCCTACAGAAATCTCTCCTCACACACCCCTCCTGTCCAACCTTACAAGGTGGTTGCAAGCCCATCAATGTCCTATCTCTCCACAATTAAAGCAATCAGTTGAGTTTTGGTTTCTTTTGTCTATTTCATAGGAAAGTCATCCAGGCTTTGTTATAACTAATTCGCCCCTCCAGGGCATGGAATAGAGTATAAATATTAGAGCCCCAATAACAGCAAGGTGTGCCAAGTGTATGGACCTGGCCACTCCCTTTCTCGGTGTGCCACAGATCAGAACCTCCTATGCCACCCTCAGATACCTTTGCTGCACAGAATTCTCTTCCCTTCAAGGCTGGTAACTGTCACTCTACCCTCCCAAACCCCACCTCTCTTTCCACCCTTTCTGCCTTACTGTACTATAGTTTTGTATGATTCATAAGAACATATGTGTCAGGATACTAGGATATACAATCACTGAGAATTTTATATTGTAAAGAGCTAACATGCTATATTAAGTGCTACTGCCAGCAGTGGCCAGTATTGGGCTAGCTACATGCAGCTGCTGTGCACAGCAAGATACTGTTATAATAGCCACCATGAGAACCAAAGCAGAGGAGTGATATTGTTATTGCTCTGGGAACAAATGGGAAAACCATGTGTATGGGAATGGGTAACTACATGGCTCATGAATGTAATGTAAACATATACTTGTATAACCATATGTTCCCACCTTCACTGTGCACTTGAATTTTTGCTCTTGGACTATACATTTGTACTGTACACTCTCTGCTATAAGTACTGGATAATACTGCTGTGACTGCAGAGTTATGTAGTCTATGTATTTGGAGTCAGGTCCTGTCTATACGAGGGAGAAATATACGAACACATCTGAAAAGGCAGACATTCACAATGATGCAATCTGCTTATATGGCTAAAACTTCCCCCTAAACTCCGCATGACCCCCTAGCCAGCTGGCCGCCGCAAGTGATTTACTCACGATTTTAAATCTGCTGCTGCTATTTTTTTAAAAACAAAAAGCTTCCCGTGGTACGCACGCATGTTATTTCATGTTTACAACAAAAAGAATTTTTTAAAAAAGCATAAAATCACCGTTTGATCGGAATCTTGCACAGCCAAAAATCCAACATGGCAGCCACTGCCACTTTCCCTCTTTGCTAGCCCCGCTCCCTATGCTCGTTAAGCCAATCAGATTATGCTGCCTATTCATATGTGTGTGAATGTGAGTGTTCAAACACTCACACAATTTTGGAAAAATACAGACGAAGCCCCAGACGCAGCATGAACGGACTATACAGTGCATTTTGCAGGCCTCCTTCTGAATGACATGTATTTGTGCGAACGGCCATCTGAACGAATTGCCATTCGTTCGCACACCTTTTTTTTTTCTGTTTAGATGACCCTTATTGTATATATTTTTCAAGTATGCTTAAGTAAAGGACTGTAGTTTAGGCACACTCTGTGTCTGTGTGCGCATTTCATCAGCCTGATGTCTGCTGTTTTTACTACAAGATTTATTTGCTGCCTGGTCCTCTTGACATGCTCAGAGGTACCAGTGTGTGACAGTGACAATATGTTGTGTATGTTAGTTTACTTTATGTATTTATTATTTCAATAAAAAAGTTTGTTTTCCTTTAACTGGAGCCTCTATACTGGTAGACATAGGTGAAAAGATCCCAACATTACCTTTCTCACGCGGGCCTCCTATCTGTGCTAATTATTCCACCAAATATTAAAGGAGATTTTGGCATCGCAGATGGGACTCTAATGTACTCTCCACCTCTTAGGGTAACAGGTAGAGACTCTATCAGATGTGTGGCACTGAGACGTTGCTCCTTAAACTTGTGTGATTCTTTCTGAAAACAACTTAAGGAGAATGTAAATTCATAAGCCTTTGAAAATGATCCTTTTGCCTCTTGGGCTTGGATGTGAATGGCACTCAGGGGACTATGTTCCTCTTATCAGAACTGAGCAGCCAGGCAAAGGGGCAGCCAGCTCACATTGAGGTGGCCATGCTGGTGTGTGCTGGTCAAGGACATCTGACAGTTAGTGAAAGGTCCCTAGCTATGTTAAATAAATGCTGTTTCCTTCCTGGCTTCAGAAGGAGCTAATGTTTTTGTGAGGTTCTTTTATTTTTTTTTCTGGCCCCAGAACAATAGGGATAGCTCAGACAGCCATTCTGCCAAGGGAGATGTGCATTAGATTATCATAAATCCACAGATAGAAAGTGCAGTGGTCAATGAGTGTCGGCCTTCTTAGATTAAATAACAGGATTTAATTGAAAAGAAGTCTCAGGAGAGAGAGAGGATTGAGACAAGACTGAGCATGCATTAACATCAGCTGGACAGAGGAGAATTTATGTGATGGGGAACAAGCTGAGGGCTTTAAAAAAAAATTAAGTGACCTTAGTTGGAGTAGTTGGAAAGCACATTTTGCTTGCATTCAGCATTCATGGAAGGTCTCTGCTGAGGAAAACTGCCTATATTTGGGCACATGAAGAGGTTTTGTTCATTTTCTTCTTTTCCTCCCCTCCACCCCCTGACGGGAGTTCAGTTTCTGTACAAATTGGCAATATTGCAGCCATGTCATTCCCAACTAAGTAGAAATCTGTATCAGTATAAGAATGGGACTATAACTTGTCAGTGTGTGAAGTTACCTGTCCAACAGAAGGAGAAACTTTCAAGAAAAGAAAAAAGGAGCTGATGACCCAAAGAAAACGCTGTTTTGAACTACTGAGTTTTGGTTGCAAGAAGAGGCAAGCAGGCAGGGGAAAAGAAAATGGGTTGTAATTGTTTGATTGATGCACTTGAGAGGGGAAGAAAAAAGGGACAGGATGAAGAGAGTGGTTTGATGTAGTTACAAATTACTATTTCTGGCCTGTTGAACAATGATGAAGCCTGCTTCATCCAACTCATCAGGCATCCAAGCAAACTGTCCAATAGAATGAAAATGTTGGCTGTAAGAACTACTTTCAGTTCTCTTGCCAGCCTCCCTGGCAATCTTTACAGGGTTTTTGAGGCTTTCTCAGCCCAAATCAAACAAGTTAGGAAAAGGAGAGGATTATGAATTACTGTTCTGTAATTCTAAAATTCTGTGTTCTGTTTCTTCAGAGTATGAATAATTTCTAAAGTGTTCATGGGGACAAAATAAATACTGTAACGTGATACAGTCAGCTAAATGTAACTCCGAAATGCAACAAGGAAGCATAACTCCCTGGTTGAAACAGCTTTACTGGCTACTAGTCCATTTCCAGGCACAATTGAAAGTGCTAGTCATGACTCATAGACCCCTATTAGGGCCAGAGTTTCTGAAAGCCCATATGTCTCCACATGAGCTTGCCCAAATATTATGATCTTTGGAGGAAGGTTTCCTCTCATCCCCTCCACCCTCTCACACTTTATGTGTTTTATTTATTTAAAATGAATGTTTTACAGTAATGTTTTAATTGGATTTCTTATTATGCCTCATATCATTTTAGGCATTTTGTTTTATGTTGCCTACAGTCCCCTTTTGGGAGAAAGGCTACTAAATGAATGACTGAATGGTACAAATGTTCCCAATTGGATCTATGAGCTTTCAAGTGATTTAGAGAGTGTAGTCAGAGGTTGTGGCATTGAGCCTTGTTGCATGGTGGTAGAGGTACTTGTCAGATTAATCAAGTCTGAATTGTGCTTTAAGCAAAGATTCATGGGTGATACTGGAATAGAAGATACTGAATAAACTGGAACAGAAAAGAGAAATTAAGTCTCTCATCAGAAGGGCAAAAACAGAAGTTAGTATTATCTGTCTATGGCATTGGGTTTGTGGAAATAACTGGTGTCCTCTTGCTTTTAAAACTTGAGGTATTTTTAAAAACATTTCTATCTCTTTATGAAAACCAGTAAAATAACCATGGTATGAACCCTTTCTAGAATTCTCTTAAGAAATTATTGATGCAGAATTATTGCTTATTTCAAGGAGAAGGCAAAAAAATATACCCATGTGCTAGAATCATATTCTATTTTGAGCTTAAAGATACTGATTCACCTTTCATTCATGTTCAGTAAGCAAGTTGAATATATCCTACATGTAATGAATTGGCAGAAGCCTATGATGTGTTTGGGAGGGACAGGACACATTTGACTGCAGCAAGTTCTTAAGCTGGGTAAAATTTCTATTTTTAGTAGTTTCAGATTCTATAGTTGCCAAGTCATGCAAGCTGTCAAAAAAACTGACTGAAAACCTATTTATCCATGAAAACAGATATCTGAGATGTACTTGTAAATCTTCTGCCTTGGGACATTTCCTAGTGAGATGTCTGTTAGTCCAGACTACTTCTAATTGAGTTGTGAACTGTCAGTGAGCATGCAATGTTTTCCCAGCATGTCTGATTGTATTGCATTGCTGCTTTTTAAAAGAAGAGACAAGTATATGAAATCCTTTTCTTTTCTTATCCTTGCCAAAATGTCATGGTGTGTATTAAACTAATGTTTACCTGATGGCTGTGGTTTGTTTGTTTGTTTGTATTGTGAAGTAGTTAGCTGTAAGCTGCCACTGCAAAGTGCTGTTTCAGGTAGCACATTCAAGGTCCAAAATGAGATTAATTTAAAGAGAAGGATTGGAGGAGGATGAGAAGGGATCTGACGGTATTTTATTTTATTTTGGGAATGTAACCCATTTTGTGCCAAGATTCAGGATAATGCTGTAATAACAATAAAACCAGAATAAAGGTAGACTATGAGAGAATCCCTGTCCTGGAAAGCCTGAAGAACCCATGTCAGTCAGACTATAAAATGCTGGGTCAGATGGACATCAGTGTTTGCCAGTTATGTGGCACCTTTGTATGTTTTTAGTGTAAAATTTGAGGATGCTGAAACATTTTTGTTACCCTTGAAACTCATCTAATGTTCTTCAAATTTTTGAGGTACAGGAGCGGCCTTTTGAAAAATGAGAACTTGATCTCCAGTTTATTTTCTGTTTTTTTAAAAAAACACCTTTCCTGGATCTAAAACTGCCCTGGGAGAGGGGGAAATGGTAAAATGCCATCCCTCAGTCCCCCTCCTCACTCCAGAAGAACAGAGTGGAGATAAATCCCCTGAGTGGAGAGAATCATGTGCTTTGGGCTGATGGAACAAATCAGCAGACAGAACGGTGGTAGATCTCTACAGGACATCAACAGGGCCTGCCCTGGCTTCCTGGAGAAAATGGCTTGATCAGAGAGCATGGGATGTCATTAGGGATTGTTTTACAATTTGTTTTCATAGTAACCAAATATACATTACTTGATAGCTTTCCAAACTGAGTTGTAAGGTATTATGTGTTATATAAGCATAGTGCATTGCTTCTTAGTTACTTTGGACTTTTTCGGATGGCGATTTGTAATGCAAGAAGGCTCGTCCCTCTTGCGAGGCTGCTTTGCAGGGGGGGGCGTTTTGGATGACGCCGTCCCCTTGCCAATTCTGTTCCGGAAGAGCTTGGAGGCTGCAGCGCCATATTTGGCTATTTTCTAATCACGATCAACTTCCATGATTAGGAAATGGCCAAATGTGGCGCTGCAGCCTCCCAGCTCTTCCAGAACAGAATCGGCAGGGGGATGGCGTCATCTGAAACGTGCCCCCTGCTGCGCAGCAGCCTCGCAAGAGGGACGAGCCTTCTTGCCTTACAAATCGCCGTCTGAAAAAGTCCTTTGTTGTTGGTAAAATTTCTGAAAATAGACCTAATAATAGAAAAATGGCCCAAACTGGCTTCAAATCCCCTTCACTGACCCCTGAGCAACATTTTAAAAGGAATGATAAAAAGAACATATAGAAGTACAGTTGTCCCTCCACATTCACGGATTTGACATTCACGGATTTGAGTATTCACGGCTTGAAAAATATTCTTAAAAAAATAACAATCCTAATAGCAAACCTTGATTTTGCCATCTTATATAAGGGACACCATTTTGCTCTGCCATTGCATAGAATGGGACTTGAGTATTCACGGATTTGGGTATTCACGGGGGGTCCTGGAACCAAACCCCAGCGAATGTGAAGGGACAACTGTACCAAGAAAATATAATGTGCAACACAATAAACTTATATCCGTTTTATTTATTTATTTTGCAAAAGGAATGTTCTTACACTCTCATTACCAAAAAATAACTTATTAAAGTTGTCCCTTCATATTCGCTGGAGTTTGGTTCCACGACCGCCCATGGATACCCAAATCTGTGAATACTCAAGTCCCATTATGTGCAATGGCATAACAAAACCCTTATATAAGATGGCAAAATCAAGGTTTGCTTTTTGGATTATTATTTTTTTTTTTAAGAATATTTTCAAGCCGTGAATTTCTTGCAGAACTCTTTGTTCTACTTAACTTTATACAACACTAAACTCTGGAGACAAGAGGAGAGAAGATGCTGATTGGTTATCCCTCCTGTTCCCTCCCATGCAATAGAAGTTTGGTTTTACAGATTAAACAGCCTGGTACTAATTTACTGCTGTGCTACTTTTATCACCTGATGACCAGCGAAAAGCATTCTAAACAGCAACTTTGTTGTTACAATGTTAATAATGTCTTTCTAGTATTTAAACTAAAACAGATCAAGCTTGGTTTGACTGTATTTTACTATAGATTCTTGCAAGGCTTTGCTGTAAATTATAAATAAGATAGGCAGATAGACAGACAGGGTTTAATTAGGTTGTGTTTCACTGAATATGAAAGATGGATGTGGAGAGAATAGATTGTTCCCAAACTAGTTATGTGAAACTGTGGCTTTATTGGATATAGCTAAAAACCTTTTACAACTTCGCAAGCTAAACTTTGTATAAATAAACCATCAGACATTATAATGTATAGTAATTGTTTTCATTAAATCAAGTCAAGATTACAATCAAGATTAAAATACCAAAATTAAATAACAGCTTCAGCTGTTATAAACTAGTTGGTATACAAAGAGCTATTTTAAAACAACAAGAATAAATTATATTTTTGAGCAGTGCATTTAACTGATTCCCAGAGTGTTTCAGTGAAGTAAATAGCTGTGAAATGTTATGGATTCCAAACTGGATGTCTGCGGAGAGCTGTAAGACACCTAATACTTGAAAATGATGTAGTATATTTATATCTGTCCTCTTGCAGGAACACATTTTAACAACTCTATTTTGGTATTGATATTGTGCCTACACATGGATGATAACGCAGCAGATTGGTGCAGAGAACTAATGTGGGCTGTAATTCCCTTTTAATAAACTTAATAAATCTCGTGAAAAGCATGGGAAAAACACAAAAACTTGAGCACCTGAATTTGTTTGCTGTGCTTGCAGTTCTTTGTTTGTTTTCATAATATTTGGCTATGTATTTATTTAGGAGCATAGCTAGACTTAGAACTGTTTGTTCACAAAATGTTCTAAACTCTCTTTTTTAATTTTTTAAAACAAGAATAATTGTCCTTTGTATTGTTGCTATTTTGGGAGGAAACCATCAATATCAGATTCTTATACACTGAGTTGTTTGGGATTGAGCGGCTTTCATATGTTCAAAGTCAGCATTTCTAGTAATGCTCATAATAAAATTGATAGTTACAGATGGATATGGAGTGAAAGCTATGAACAGGTGCACAGAATAAATGTGGTTGTACATGCACATTATATAAATTGAGATAATTGCTATATTCCAATTAATTCTGTTGCTCCATTGGAAGTGAGAAGTAAAGTTAGCAATTTAGTACAATAAAATTACTAGGCAAAAAGTGAGCAAGCCCAGAGGTGTGTTTATCTGTGTGAAGATGTAAATGTGGTGCTTAAACAGATTGATATGGCTCTGTCCAAACATTTTCCAAGAATCCAGTATCATTTTGCTCTTCATATGTCATGGGAGGGACTGAAGTGTGGAGAATCAGCATGGTGTAGTCATTTGGTGTTGGACTAGGACTTTGGGAGACAAGGGTGCAAATCACTGCTTGGCTATGGAAACCCACTGGTTGACCTTGGGCAAGTCACACTTAGAGGTTCAACTACATAGGGGGTAAAACTTCAGATGAAATTCAGACTACTTTGGTGTGGAGCTGTGGCACATAAAATTCAGACTGTTCTGGTCCAGATTTAAGTGCCATGCCTTACCTGCCAAAGCCAAAAACTACATTTGGATTTTTACCGCCAGTGAAGCAGAAAGATTTGTTTTTAAAGTGTGTTTTAAAACACTTGGCTTCCATTCAAAGCTGTTACAGTAGGACCCCCATATCCACGGTGAATTGGTCCACACACACCCCAGGGGATAATGAAATCCATGGATAATAGCAAACACCTCTATTGCCATTCCTGCCATGGGAGCCATCCCGGGGGGCAGTCCTAGGGGTGAAAGGAGAAGGGAGGCAAGAGCTCTTCCTCCCCTCCCTTCACCCTGTCACCATTCCCGCCATGGGGGCAATCCTGGACATGATCCTAGGGGAGAAGGGAGGCAAGAGCTCTCCTACTCCCAACCCTCTCCCATCCACACACAACCCTGCTGTTGCCATCTGCGGATAATTGAATCAGCGGATGGTGAATCAGCAGATACAGGGGTGCTGCTGTACTCACACTTAAGACTTGACTCTGAACTCTGAGAAAACAAACCTCGAGTGTATGTCACTCTTTCTGAAGTCACAATGGGCAGAAAGCTTTGCGATGGCAGGACAGGCTAGTCATTCTTATCTCAGAGAAAGACTAGTGCCGGGGCTCTGTCTTTGGAATGAGGAAGTGCCACTGAGGAAGGGGGGAATGGTGGGACCTCAGGCAGCCTTGTTCTTTCTCTCCTCCCCACCTCCTAAATCTAGTGCAGATGGATTGTTCACACTGCAGTTTTTTCCGGAGTTTAAAGCAAACTCCGGAGAAAATGACAAGTTTTCTAAAACCCAGATTAAGGAGGTATTCCCCGAGTCTGGTGCAGATAGGGCCACACATTATGTGGCATTATTGGGCCAGATTTGCGGGGGTGGTGGATTTGGGGGTTTTCACTACTGTAGACAAGCCCTGAATAAATCTTGCCAAGAAAACCTTATGAGAGGGTTTATTTAAGTTGGAGTGGACTTGAAGACACATAACAATAAAAACTAAAGTTTGGGGCAGGATTGCTGCAGAATTGGCGGAATGAAGAAGTCCAGCAGCACCCTTTAGCCTAACTGGTTTATTTCAGCATGAGCTTTCATGAATGCCAAACCACATTTTCACGTGCACTGAACAGCGCATCTGAAGAAGTGGATTGAGATCCCTGAAAGCTCATGCTGAAGTAAACCATCTGGATTCTGAAGAGGAAAGTTGCCCAATTTGGCATTAAAGTATGGAGGCATAGTGAATTGGAGATAGCAGTTTATTTCATTACACAATGCTAGTCGAGATGTCAGGACTGAATCTAAGCAATCTGGCACAGAAACAAATGTACATCTTACCATTTGTAGCTGTTTTGGGAAATATACCTAGCAACTGCATATAGCACATCATAGAAGGATATTGAAGATACGTTAGCTAATCATGAAACAGCTGTCATTAAGCCATAATGGAAAATTACCAAGTATGTAATATGTAAAACTTATTCACATTGAACTTTTTCCTTACATTTTAGATGACTATTGTTATGTAGAAAATGCCAGTTAGTTGATGATAGGGTTAGAATGTTCTGGTAATGCTTGATCTACTTTTCTTTAAGATTTCTAAGAGCTTAATTAACTTTACATTTTTCATTGAGTCAGAATGCTTTTCCTTTAACATGGCTCTACCTTATTTTCTGTTATGGTCAACCTCTGACCATTCCTTTCAATTCCTTCATCTCTCCCCAGCTTTCCATTTTATGCTGACATAGACTAACACATCTATCTCTTCGAACTCATCTAGCTTAATTAGGGCCTGTCCAAATGGTGAAAATAATCCAAATGGCAATTGCATGGAAGGTGATCTGTCCAAATGGACATTTGCATCAATACATCTCATTCAGAAGGGGGGGGGCAGCCAAATCCACCTTAAAGTCCTTCAGGGAAGCCTTCAGAGCTTTTCTTAGAGTTTTTAAAAAGCTCCATAAGGCATGCAAATGTGTGATCATTAAGACAGTCGCATTTGCATTGCTGTGACCAGGCAGCATAATCTGATTGGCTGGATGAGCTAGCAAACAGGGAAAGCATCTGCTGCTGCCATGTTGGATTTTTGGCTAAGCGAGAGATCAGTAAGGAGATAAATGATGAGCTTTTACTCTCTCTTTTTCCTTTTTGTAAATATGAAGTATTGCTTATGTGCACCATGGTAAACAGGTTTTTTAAAAAAAATAATAATGGTGGTGGCAGGTTTAAAATGGCAAGTAAATCACTTGCAGCTGCCATCTTGGCTAGGGGCCATGCAAAGTTCAGGGGGGCTCTTTTGACTGTTAAGACAGGTCGCAGCACTGCAAACGGCTGCTTCTTTGGAGGAGATGGTATTTTTCCCCCCTCGTATAGATGGGACCTAAGCTGACCACATCTTTTTCTGTAGTTTCCTGTAATATGCAACGATTTTATATGGAACAAGAAATTATGTTCCTGTTGTGGGAAAACTGATTGAACTAAATAGTCTGAAATTAGATCAGTGTGGTGATGATGGACTGTGGCACAAATCAAAAAGTTGTTCGTTTTAATATTTCATGAGAAGTGGATGGACCAGCTTGGTGTCTTGGTTTGAGTGTTGGATTAGGATCCTGGCAGGTCAGGGTTTGAATCCCCTCTCAGCCATGGAAGCCCATTGGATGACCTTGGACAAGTCATACTCTCTCAGCTTCAGAAAAAGGCAAGGTCAAACTTCTTCAGAATAAATCTGGTCAAGAAAACCTCTTGGTAGTGTTGCCATAAATTGGAGTTGACAGCAACAACAAATATTACCTATTGTCTTGAATCTAAGGTATTGTTTTTACATTTGATTTTGCTTTTTGGCTTTGTTTAATGGACTACAAATGAAAGACCTGGCAGACATGCCTAGTAAAGTAACCTACAGCTCTGTGCTATGGTCCCCTTGACAGAATCTAAAGATTCTCAAAGGTAGTGTTTCTTGAACAGCAACACTTCATGGCACTTAAGAAACCACATTTGAATGGAAGGGCGAAATTGTCACATGGGATATGCATACACGCATACTGTTTTTTGAGAGGGGGGGCAGAATTTAAAAATGCCTTGTGCTTACTTTGAAATTTCTGACTACTGACAGGAAGTCATTTTGGAATGTTCACAAACAGTGCAGGTGATCTGAAGGAAAGAGAAGGGTTGGTTGCTCTGGGTAGGAAGAATTTTTTAAAAAAATGCTGGAAGATCATGAGAAGCTAGAGATATATCAGGGTAGGCAACTGAAGTCAATCCTGGGGCCAGTGCACTGCCCAGGACCCCTCAGGGCTGGATAGAATATAAAAAATGTGAAGAAAAACAAACCCAGGGGCTTCAGAAGGCTTCTAGGAATGGCAGTTCACCCCTTTTGCCACAAAAAAAAGGTGGACTGTGGCGTCTAGAGGTGTTGAAAGCCACAAAAGTACCTTGGGGGCAGCATACAGCCCTAGGACCACCCTTTGCCCACCCTGGCTTAGAGGAAGCAGAACATCTGAGAGGAGGAAGGAGAAAAAAGACAGAATGTGCTGCTGAATATCAAAGTTTATATCATGTTGTCAGACAGATACTTAGCGGGAGATAAAAATGTTCTGATGTATTTATACATTCCAACAAAAATATACTACATTGTGTCAGCCTCAGAGCAGTAAATACAGGTTAGTTTTAAACATATAGCTGATGGGAAGACTGACAAAGCAGTTGGTTGTGACCCAACCAGTGTGTGTGCATTTTTTTTCCCTGGTTTGTTTATTTTTACCTGATTATCATTGTGCCTCATGTTTATTAACTGTGCAGAACTCACCATCACTGAAGTGATTTAGACTGCATTTGTGATGCAAAAGCATAGTTCAGAGGCTTAAGAAGAAGAATGTCTGATAATATTTTTAACCTTTTTAAATAGGCATTGGGGGCTAATCATAGATGCACAGCCATTTTTTTCATGTATTTGTATAATCATGACTCACTAGAAAGGACAGTGATGCTTTGCAAGGTAGAAGCCAGTAGGAAAAGAGGGAGACCCCATTACAGGTGGATAGACTCAATCAAGGAAGCCACAGCCGTCAGTTTGCAAGACCTGCACAGGGCTGTTAATAACAGAATTATCTGGAGGTCTCTCATTCATAGGGTTGCCATAAGTCAAAGTCAACTTGACAGCAGTTAACAACAACATAACCAGAAACTTTTATGTACCACTGATTGCAATTTACCATTTGTTTTCCAACAGCATCAGGTTTGCAGATCTGTTTTGAAGGACTTACACATGAGCGTCTTTGATTCAAAAAGAAAACCACAAAAGTTAACAAAGAAAAGCTTGTGGGTTTAAGAAGAGCTGGAGAGGTGTACTCCTAGATCAGGCAATAATTATTAATGTCAACATGAGACCACTTACATTTTTCAATTAAATGAAATGCATTAAATTGGTCCTGTGATTAAATATATTAAATATTTGTTCTTGATACTTATTGGATTGAGGTCTATAGCTCTATAGACCCTGTATTTCTTCTCCCTCTCTTCCAGTAATACAGCAGTTTCCAGATTAAAAGTGCATTATTTATTTTAGATTTACAAAGGACTAAAAACAATAGGTTTTAATTGCATCATCATAGATTTTGATTTTGTGTTAGGAAGAGGTGCAGACTATCTTCTTGCATATCAATGCTGTTCCTGCAGAAGTTGTTCCTGGCAGATGAAATTGTATGAGTGCAGAATTTGTTGTACAGCACAAGGTATTTTATAGTTTTCGTTGAAATTAAAAGAAGCTCTCAGGCTGGTTCTTTTATCTGCAACCAAGAGTCCTGTTTACACATACTTTCACATATGGACATGCATTTCTTAATGTTTGTTTCCCATGTGAAAAGTTCTTCCATTTTGAAAGTGTATGTATCTCAAAAACAACTGAAAATGTTTACTCATTCAAATGAGGGTACTAAACAATATGCGTACCTCCAAATTTTCTTTAGCCCTGTTCAGGCAGTGCGGTAAATGTATCCATAGTGAGGGAGAGTGACATGCACTGTCACAACACCCCCTCCATCACCATCCTTCATACGTTTACTCAGAAAACATACAGACACGATTATGGCACTACACACAGTTGGAAACCCTGCCTCAGGGTTCCCAGTCATGCAGACCTCTGCAACTGTGTGCATCCAAATGCAGCTATTATTTCCGCCTTCACATCTTCCTAGTAGACATGGGAAGGCCACAGTTGGAAGAGATGAGGTTACAGCACACCCCAACAGATAACATGGCCCCCGACATTCGGATAGGGCATTGCCGTCATCATCTAGTTAAATTTGTCTGCATTACATTAAAATTTTGCCAGTGCCTCCCTACATAAATATACTCTACAAATTAGGGAGAAATTTAGTTACAGCCAGCTGTCCCACCCAGCTTCTGTGTCTCTCCATGAGTTGGCAACCAAAATTACACAGGTTTTCAGCCATACAGAGAACCTGTAGATTTAAATTCCTCTTGCAGATTTTTTCTTAAATAGGGGGACCAAAGTGTCAGTGCCAGGGATAAAAGCAAGGGTTGGGGGGGCCGGAACCTATTGTGGTGTTCTGCTCATTATGTGAATCCCTGATTGAGAGCAAGCATGAAGAAACTGAAGAAGCAGCAGTAAAAAAAAAAAAAAATCTAAGGAATGACACACACAGTACCTGTGAATCAAATTGCCAAGAGGAGTGGAAGAGGAGTTTCCAACCCTGCAATGTCCTCTTTGTGCCCTGAGTGGAAAAAATTCAAAAAATCTTGTTCATACTGCATTTAATTGTCTTTTCTGTTATCATTGAAAAACAAATTGTGTTTCCTGTAGATGTTTTTTCCTTCTTCCTGAAACATCTTATTTTTCTTTCTATTGTCTTTCTTTATACCCACAGAATTATTTCGCTAGTCATCACAAATTCCAGTTTCCTCAACTATAAGCTTAACAGACAGGACATTTTAGCACTTTAAAGTTATGTTTTGTTTCAGAATTTAGTCAGAACTGAACTTATAAGGCAGCCATTTTATAACATTGTTACCTCACAAGTTTGAAAGAGCCACCTGCTGTGTATTTTTTTTTACAGAAAAAAACATTCAAGGTAAACATTCTTGCATTTTGCCACTGAAGTATCTTTCTGCCCAATGCAGTGTAATTGATTGGGACCAAAAAAAATGCCCTAAATGGCCAAAACATGACATGAAGAAGCTGAAGTGAGTGTTTAGAGGAGAAAGACACACACACACACACACACTGCTGAAAGGTGGGAAGACAGGAAGAACATGCTCCCTACTCTCCAGGAGGTTCAAGAAGAAATAATGATGTCATGAGAGGCAGAGATGGAAGGGCCTGGTGCAGACATCCGCAAGTCACTTCACTTTAGAGAAGGCAGAGGCATTGAGGCCTGACCAGGAACATAGAACAGTTGTAGAAGCCTTTGAACTGCTGCCCACAAAAAGCAGTCTGTACCACATAATCTGTGAAACAAAAGCCAGAGGCAGGGCATGGAATGAGATGAACCCTACCACACTCAGCGTATAAGCACACAACCTGTGGCATCACTAAGACTGGTGTCACCCCCTCCACCTAATGGTGTCACCTGGTGCGGTTCTGCTTTTCTGCACACACACCCCAGTGCTGGCACTGCACATTAAGGCATTAATTAACTAAATGTTTCTGGGGTGTATCATGAACAGCATTAAAATCTGATCAGACGGTGGCATCCAGTCTTTTGGCCCTGCTGTTTCAGTACAGTAATGAGCCTGAAGAACCATTCTGGATCAGACCAAAGTCCCTTGTGGTCCAACTATCTGTCCATCTCAAGGCTCTTTTGTAGCAGATATACAGAGGTTTACTACTAGCTCTGATAGTGACTAGTAGCCATTGATGGCTCATACATCATGAATCTTTCCAATCCACTTTTTAGACCATGACACAAACATGTGAAAATGTGTGAGTATTCATGTTGGGTGAAAAGTTTGCTTTTAGTCATCAGCACTCCCTTTTGTCAAAAGAGAGAGAGACAGAGAGATTAACATCATGCCCAATGTGAAGTTGAAGGCTTTCACGGCCGGCATCCATAGGTTTTCCGTGGGTTTTTTCCCGGTTGTGAAGCCATGTTCTAGAAGAGTTTGTTCCTGACATTTCACCTGCATCTGTGGCTGGCAATTTTGCAGTTACCACCACCAGAATCCCAGTTGAAGACATCATCACCCACGTTGAATCCAGCCTCTTCTGTCTCCCAGAGGAAGAGGCAGAAGAGATAAGAGGAGAAACAGCTAGGATCTTGAAGAAGGCAAAACCACCACCAAGCAACATAACCATAAAAGAAAGAAAAGCCATCAAGGATCTCAATGCAGACCCAGAAATCATTATTCTCCCATCAGACAAAGGCAATGCCACAGTAATCATTGAAACAGAAAAATACAAAAATAAATAAATAAATAAGAGAACTCTTGGATCCTGCAATATACATAAAATTCAAGCAAGACCCAACCAACAAAATCACCAGAAAAACAAATACCTTGATCAAGGACTCTCATCAATTCAGTCACTCATACGCCAGAATCTATGCAGATCTGAGGCTCTCCCACCAAGACTGTATGGACTTCCCAAGATCCACAAGGATTCCATTCCACTCCAACCCATAGTGAGCACCATCGGATCCCCCACTTATGACTTAGCCAAGTTTCTGGCCACACAGTTACAAACCCACATAGGACAACCCCCCAACACACACTACATCAAGGACTCAGCTCACTTCATAGAAAAAATCAACAACATCTGAAACCTGCAGACAGACTGATCAGCTTTAATGTGGTCTCTTTGTTCACCAAAGTCCCTATAATGGACACTGTGGCACTCATACAACAAATGTTTCCAGAAGACATCACAGCCCTGTTCAAACATTGTCACACCACAAGGTACTACCAGTGGGATAATGAATTCTATGAACAGATAGATGGGGTAGCCATGGGCAGCCCTCTGAGCCCCATGATAGCAAACTTTTACATGGAACATTTTGAAAAGCAAGCCCTGGAAACATCACCAAAAAAGCCCACAAAAAAGTGTCGTTCCGATATGTGAACGACACTTTCACCATTTGGAGCCACAAAGAAGAAAATTTGGTCGCATTTCTGAACCACCTGAACAGCATCCACCCGAATATCCAATTCAGGATGGAAAAAGAAAAGGAAGGAACATTGCCATTCTTGGATGTCCTAGTCATCTGCAAACCAAACCAATGACTGGGCCACAAGGTATACAGAAAACTGTAGGAGTAATGAGTCTAAAAAATAAAATTGTATTAAAAATTCCAGGATCTAGTCCTTTTAAAAAGCAACAAGAATTATTTCCTTTAAAAAAAGTTAAAAATCATCCATTTACTTTTAACTTCATGCAGAGTGCACTTAGGAATGCTGACTTGTAAAGCTCAATTAACATTTAAAAGAAAAGCGTATTCAGAGGTCTGGGATCACCCAGTAAAATTAGACTCATTACAAAACAAAGGAGTCAGTTTAAAATGCAAATCAAAGTTTACTGAAGGTATATCAATCTCAATCTACATACTAAAACAAACTTTAAAAAGAGGTTCCTAACTGACTAAGAATAGGGTAGGAAAAACTCACTCAGCCTACAGCAGTAAGAAGCTGGCTTGCGATGCATCATGGCATGGTTTCAGATGGCTTAAGATGAAGATGGCTAAAGATGGCTCCAGCCTCATGGAGACTCAAACTTAAAGAGAACTTACACAGAGCAATAAAATTTAAATTAGGTCATGTGTGGAATGACCCAGCACTCCAGTTGGCTGGAAGTGTCCAGTGAAATAAGAGAAAGGGAATTTTGGGAGAACAAATGCATGCAGGGAAAAACCCTAGACTTATCTTAGGTTGTGAATGAGGTACACAAGATTGCTTTTACATTACAATGATTATTTCCCCACATACTACATTAACCCATACACAGAGACAGATACCTACACAAGAACTCCAATCATCACCCAGGACAAAAAAGCACAATAAAAACATTGGTAGGCTGCTCAAAAAGGATGTGCAAACCCCAGTACCTGGAGGACGAACTGAAGCACCTAAACTGGGCTCTATAGGCTAATAGTTACTCCAGATCAGACATCAGAAGAGCAGCCAGACACAGAAAAAACCACAGGAATGAAGAAAAACAGCCATCCAAAGGGAAAGTATTTTTACTATACATCAAAGGAGTCACAGACAGAATAGGGAAATTGATAAGGAAACACAACCTCAACAGACCAACCAAGAAAATCCAAGAAATGCTATGCAAAGTGAAGGACAAAAAAGAACCTCTCACAACCACAGGAGTTTATCACATACCATGCAGCTGTGCACAGACTTACATAGGGACCACTAAAAACAGTGTGCAAACACGAATCAAGGAACATGAGAGACACTGCAGACTGGGCCAGCCAGAAAAATCAACAGTAGCAGAACATGTTATAAACCAACCTGGACACAAAATGCTATTTTAAAACACAAAAATTCTGGACCAGGCCAACAACTATCATGTCAGAATGTACAAAGAAGCTAATGAAATCCACGAACACCTGGACAACTCTTCCAGAACACGGCCTCACAGCCCGGGAAAAAACCAACGGAAAACCTATTATGGCCAATATTGTATCTTTAAAATACCGTATATTCCGGCATATAAGACGACTTTTGAGCACTCAAAAGTGCCCTCCAAAATTGACAGTTGTCTTATACGCCGGATATACTTTGCTTCGTCTGCCTGCCTATCTCCTGCCTCTTCGCAAATGGAGCGAAGAGGCAGGAGATGGGGCAGGGGGGTGAAGCAAAGTGTTTTGCAGTTCATTGCCCCCCTCCTCTGCCTTCTCCCCCTTTGGGGAGCAACGGAAGACAGAGGAGGGGGCGAACGTTGCGGTTTGCCGCGGCCACTGCTCGATCGCCTCTGCAGCAGCCGAAGCAAACCGCTAGATTCGTCCTTTCCCCCCACCATCCTTGAAGGTGGAGGGAAAGGGCGAAAATGCCCCGTTTTGCTCCGCGACCCCGATCCCTCCTTCTGGGCTCCCTTCCAAAGTTTGCCCAGAAGGTGGACGCAGGGCCATGGAGCCAAACCCTGGGATTCGCCCCCTCTCCCCACCTCAAGGAAGGTGGGGAGAAGGGGCGAATGTGCCCCGTTTGGTTGCATAGCCTCCGGATCTTCCTCCTGGGCTCCCTCCTGGAAGGGAGCCCAAGAGGAGGATGCAGAGGCTTTGCATCCAAACCCCGGATTCGCCCCCTCTCCCCAAGTTCAAGGAAGGTGGGGAGAAGGGGCGAACATGCCCCGTTTGGCTGCACAGCCTCCGGGGAGCCCAGGAGGAGGATCCGGAGGCTGTGCAGCCAAACGGGGCACGTTCGCCCCTTCTCACCACCTTCCTTGAAGGTGGGGAGAGGGGGTGAATCCCGGGTTTGGAAGTGGAAAACAACACGAAGTCTAAATAGGATCGGGTATAACACGGAGGAAGCGAAATGCTAATCCGAAAGGATACTTGGATCTGACATGGGTGGATTAACAGCGGAAAAGGGGTTAAAGATTAGAGGAAGAATAAGGTTCCTTGCAGTGAAAGTGGGAGGAGGTGTTTAGGAAGCTGGGAAGAGACGGAAGAAGAGAGAGGTAAATGCGAAAGGAGAGTTGGGGGAAGGTGAAGGTTGAAGGCGGGAGGTAGCAGCTGAAAGTCGGGAGGTGAAGTGGGAAAGCCGGGAATACAAACGAAGCTACGGTGGGTGAACTGAATGCGAAAGCAGAGGGGGGAGAGAAGAACAGTGGGGGGGAAATCCCAACTGATGTGTACAAATATATATGTTCCCTTTTGCTTTACAATAGATTCATTTAATTTTCCCCTCTTCTTTTCACTCCAGTTCGAATTTACTTCATTTATTTATATCACACCTTTGATTATTCACATGTATTTTTATTTTTTCCCCTCCTCTCTCTCCCTCTAATATTCCCTTGTCCCCTTCAATAACCACTCCACCCTCCGTTCCCAGTTTCCTTCGTTATTTCCCACTTACCACCCTCTCTGGAATGCTTTTTTTGAAATATCCGTTAATGTTATTATAAATTCCCAAACCTGCCCCTTGCCCTCTTGATGTCCCAATTCTTCTCCTTTATACTCTTGTCTATATCTTCAGTCCTCAGACTTCTCTCTCTTAATAGCTAGCTTTAATCTTGTACTTTTTTCCTTACCTTTCACCCCCTCCCTGCTCGTTCTGCCCCCCCGGCCACCCCCGCCACTCATTTTCCCCTGGCCACCCCCCACCGCTCATTATGTTCCCCCTGCAGCCTCCCTGCCTCTCATTTTGCCCTCCAGCCACCTTCCCGCCACTCGTTCTCCCTGGCCAAACCCCACCATTCATTCTGCACACCCGTGGCTGCCCCTCCACTAGTTCATTGAAGGTGGGGAGAGTGACAGTTTTCCTGCTAAGTACCTGCATGTCATAAGCATTTGAATTAAAATTACCATATTGTAATCAAATATGATTTTTTTTTAATTTTTATTTGGGGTGTGTTGGAAGAGGGGGGTCTTCTTATACGGCGAATATATCCCAAACTCTATATTTTAACTTAAAAATGGGGGGGGTCTTATACGCCCGGTTGTCTTATACGCCGGAATATACAGTACTCCCATTTTTGTCTCTTAAAAAACCCCACACAGCTATAGAAGTCAGGTGGTTAAAATGCTGTAACAAAATGTGAGTCCAGGAGGACTAAAATATTCCATCACCCTGGAAGAGTCTTAAGACAGAGGACATGCATTTTCTGTGTTCTTCAGTTGTAGATTCATGTGAGTAGGGTGCCTGAGAGATATGTATTTAACCCCTGTTTTTTATGCCTCTTTCCCTGTTCACTCAACAGAAAGGAGAGCCCTACTGCAACATTCTTTCATTAGAGACTATGGAGCAATTGACCTTTGAGATTCCGTTGAATGACTCAGGTTCAGCTGGACTCGGTGTGAGCTTAAAGGGCAACAAATCTCGAGAGACTGGAGCTGACCTTGGGATTTTCATCAAATCTATCATCCATGGAGGTGCTGCTTATAAGGTATGGTGGGGGGGGGCTGATTTTTTCTTTGTAACTTTTCAACCAGAACAGCATAGTAACTCTTGCAAAATGTGTACATCAATTCTCAGCTTTGTATGCAGAAAAGATGTGCATTTTTAAGAGCATTTTTTTAAAATCCCCATGCTAAGACAGACACTACATCCATCTTGTCCAAGGGTGGAAGTTTTGAAGCCTTCCTGATGTTGTGGGATTGCAGCTCCCAACATTTATCACCATTTGCTATGCTTGCTGGGGCTACTGGGAACTTCAGTTCAACAGCATCTTGAGGGTTGCTGTATTCCCACCCTGTATCAAGTCCTACCCTTTGTCTGATACCGTAACCAATGAGATACCCCAGAGAAACAAATAAGCAAAACCTGAGACAGTAATGCATTGTAGATTCTTTATGTAAGTTTCCTCTAACTTTTCAGTGTGTCTTGTTTATGTGAGCTATGCCTTTGGGTTGGTATTTTTTTATTGTTTGAGGACACTGGGAACAAACATGTTTTGCTTGCTGATGCTACGTAGATGTGCCAGGATGGGTTCCAAGAGAATCATTAGAAGGTTATTAAGTGTGCCTGTGGATGTAGTATCATTAACAATTCTCAGTTTATTCACAATAAACTTCCCCCTCCACTTTCCTGGCTTGACAGCAGTGCTCTGACTTGAAAATACCTAGTTTTCATCACCTCATTGCTTCTCCATTGTTTCCAGTATGGATATAAGAGAATGAGTTGTATGATCTAGCTCAGTGGTTCTCAACTTTGTTCCTTCAGATATATTACACTTTACTTCCCAGCATCCTTGATCATTGGCCAAGCTGGCTGAGGCTTCTTTTAGCTGAAATCCAAAACAGGTGGAGGACCAAAGTTTGAGAACCACTGGGCTTTCCTGTAGATCGAAAGGCTCCATCTCTCCTTGCAAAAATGTTTAGTGAGTAAGATAGAAGGATCTTACAGTATATTACTTGTTAATTCCTCAAAATGCTATGATAGAACACCAGCTTCTTCAGAATTAAATAAACTGACTTTTTGGAATAAGGAAATGAAATGTCAGAATCTGTGGCGTCACTAATCCTGGTGTCACCCCTTCCCCCGATGGTGTCACTTGGTGTGGCTCAGCCACTCCACACCCTCCTAGTGCCAACACTGGCCAGAATTCTATTTGAGGAAGTGTGGAAACAATTCCAATAGGGATATTCAAAGTCCTAAGACAGAAGTGAAGCACAATGTATTAGGAAGGCTGCTTAGACCTGTTCTGAAATGTTTATCTAGCTCAGATGTTGCCAACATTGGTTAGCACTGGGTTTTTAGGGGTTTCAGATTGAACCTTCCCTGCTGTACCAAGATATGGCAAAGATTTAAGCTTCATGTGCTTTACCCAGTAAAGACACTTGATTAGGAATATTTCAGGTATACCCCACTTATTCTACAGGTTAGAGACTAGGACACTGTCAAAAAGTGGAAATGATTGAAAAGCGGAACCTAGTCTCTTTTTTTAGCTTGCAAATGCAAGACCAAACACTAGATGGCTCCATGTCAACTGAGAGAGGGGAAAATAGTGTGCTGAGTAGACTGAGAGAGAAAAAAACCCAGTGTGCTGAGTCAACTGAGGAGGGGAAAGGCAGTGCATGGTTGAAAGATTGGGCTGGGGTTGAAAGTGCAGTATATGACTATAATTTAGATCTGTTAAAATGGTGGAACATTGAAAAACAAGTTGTCAAAAAGCAAGGGATGCCTGTATACTTTTTTTGGTAAAACTTGGGAAAGTTACATTTTTGGACTACATTTTTCAAAACCTGGTGACTGGTTCAGGGGTTCTGTAAGCTGTAATACAAAAATTAACTTTTCTGATTATGGTATTTGTATTTTTTAGATTCTGGTATGTTTTTCTAAAACTGTTCAAACGAAAAATGCCTCTAGGGAAAATGTCTCTCTATTTTATGTATACAAGGTAAAATGCAAAAAAGTACATAAAATTGAGATACACTTTCCCCCAAATGTGTCTCCATTTTATGTGTACTTCATAAAATAAAAATAAAATAAAATAAATAACTTAAAGGAGTACATAAAATTGAGGTACACTTTTCCCCAAAGGTATTTTTTACTTGAGTAGTTTTGAAAAATTGTAGTATAAATTAGAATATAAAATAAAATGCATTGTTCCTTACAATTCCTCTATGAATTTTAATGTTAAGTTGTTATAATTTGCTGAATCTTCTGTGATTTCTCTCATTACAAAGTGGTTGTTGCAATAATAATTTAAAGGAAATGGTGTAAATTACTATTCTCCTTTCTATGGAACTCACTTGTAGAGTGTGAAAAGTACCTTAGAAAATCACAGTTCATGGAAACACTCACATTTTGCATTGGCCTCCTTGAATCTTTAGTTTTAATTAAGGGATTCACACTCTGTTTGATGTGACAAACTCACCACAGTCTTAACTGCTAAGCCACTAGGGTGACTCCAGAACACCATACCACTATTTAGCATTTTCTGTACACTGTTTGCAGTGTTCCCAGGGGTGATGCAATTGGATGCATAACATAGCACAAAAGCAATGAAGAGAGAATTCTTGATTGAAGAAATGAACATTCACCAGGCCTGTGAGTTTAAAGAAACCATATTCAGGTTTTGCAATAAATTAAAACCAGCTTGGCCATATTTTTATTGAATAATTAAAACAGTATCATTGACAAGTGTGTGGCTTGGCATGAGTCATTCAGTTGTTACCTAGGACTTAATTAATTATTTCTGAGCTAAACAAATAAATAAAGAAAAAGCTTCTGGGTTTCTCCGTCATGTCACAAGGAAATATGTTATACTTAAAACCATATAAGTTTTGAGTAGGTGCTAAAAATTGGGCTCTAACACAATGGTAAGGTCCAGCATTTAGACTCTGTGTTTTAGATGATCAGCTCTCCATGGTGCATGATAAGGTGGAAGAACTAGGTTTGGGCTCAATCTGAGTTTTAGGGGAATTGCAGAATGGAGAGAAGGGGAAAACTTTAATCACTTTTCTACTAATCTGGAATAATGAAATCTGCCTACGTTTACCATTTGCTGGCTCTGATACAAAAACAAGTGCATGGAGTAGCAAAGATGAAACCTTCCAATGCAGAAATTCCAAAGGAAATATAATGTACATTTTCCCACATAAAGTACAAGTCCAGTATGCAGTAACCATGGCAGCAGGGGAAGGCTTGCCACCACCCGCCATTCAGCGCATTGGCATATGGCGCTCCAGGGCATACACCACGTATATTCACCCCGAGCTTGCCTACTCCACAGGTCCACCCTGAATCCCCCAAATCAGAAGGTTGGTCTAGTGAGAGGATGGTGGCTGCCGGGTTGGCGGAAGCCGAGCGGTGGTTGCTCGGCTCTGTGGCAGTGAGCATGGGGGACTCTTTTCTTGGGGGGGGCACAGGGGGGCTTGGAATTCCAAGCCTTTAACTAGCTTCGGGCTGGTTGATCCCCCCCTTTTTCTGTGGAGAGGGAGGGCTTGCTCCACCCTCCTCTCACAGGGACGTCTAGTGACCCAATCACGTGTTTCCAATCACATGCTTCCGGTCACGTGCTTCTGGTCACATGCTTCCGGTCACGTGCTTCCAGTCACATGACCTATTTGCTGGCCAGCTGGCTGGATGCTTGTTTCAGCCCCTGGCCAGGCATTTCTGGTCCACCCCCATGCTCATGCGCCAACCAGGCAACTACCATCCACAAGTTGTGGCCTTTTTCTGCCACTAACATCTCACTTGTACCAATTTATTTTGTGAAATCCCATGTTGTTGTGTCGTTATTTCTGGGTTCAGGGGGGGAAGGGAGGGCTGCTGGTGGGAGCTGTCTCACTCTGGCGCGCAATATGAGGCATGCTTCAGTACCTTATGTTTAAAGGGAGTATTGATTTCACTAATATCTGGATAAATCTTTATAACCAATTCTGGATAACTGGAAGGTGGGCTGGGTTTTTTTCAACTATAAAAAAGTAACAGAATTTTGACAGAAATCAGGTCATCACGTCATTATTCCCAGATGTAGTCCCTTCCTTCCTTTCTTTCTTTCTTTCTTTCTTTCTTTCATTTGTTTGAAGAGACTCCCTCCTGACTGCCAGTCTTCAGTTTGGAAGAGCAATTCCTGGCAGGAAACTCATTGAAAATCATGGAGGTAGTGATCATTGTAAAATCATATCCCATGGGAATAGATAAATTCCTCAGAAATCCAGTTTGAAGGTAAATTCAGATACAGCTGTGGCAGTAGGATCCTGCCATTTCCCCAGTAGTTGATAATTGACCTTTCTGGCTAACCTGTGGGTTGTGGTACAAAAATTTGCTGCAGGTGGGATGATTTGGGGACTAACATAGTGATAACGAATTTAAACTACTCCTTTCAGCAGCATCACCCCCCAAGATATAAATGATTAATCAAAATACCTGGATGCCTTAGACCTAATAAATGCATAGAGAATGGAATATTAAAAGAAAGAATACACTTGTTTCTCACCAAATCATAAATTAATTCAGGATGTTCCAACATAAATTAAGATTTTTGTTTCTGAATCAGTAGAAAATATTTCTAATATAAAGTATCAGAATAGGTCCTAGTATAAGCTCATAGCAGGCACCCTCATGCGTGACCATTGCTTTTAGCCCCACAGCCCAACAACAACAACACCCTATATATGGAGGCTTAACTCCACTCTGTTGTTGTTATTTACAGACAATATGCATAAAGCCATTCAATGTTTTTACAAGGAAAATGAGCAGCCTAGATTTTCAAGTACATTGCTATGGGAAATATTTAAAAAGTGGTCCTCCAGGGCCTATTTATTCCAACACTGAAAAAGAAATCAATAAAACTAGTTTGGACCTGACAGCACATATTAATGAGATCACACACACACACACAAAAGAGTCTAGAAAGCCCAACATTTTAAAAGAACTGAATAATGTAAGAGCAGAGTTGGAAGTTCTAGAATTCAAGAAAATACAAGTTCTCTACTGTATACATGACAATGTTACTATGAATTTAGTATTAAAAATTCCAGGCTGCTTGCTAACTCCATAAAGAAAAAAAGTAAAAACATAGTAGCTAAAATTTACAATAATATTGGTGCACCAGTAACCAAGCCTGGGGGAGTTAACAATGACTTTAGACATTTCTATCGCTTTGTTACTCTGGTGTCACTTACTTTGGGTTGTAATTACTAGGGATCTTCTAACATTAAGATATGTGACAAATGCCTTCCCAAGGCTGGCCCTGTAGTTCCTAGCCCTGATAGTCTGTTACTCTCATGTCACCCTATGGTCCTCATTTAAAATCTCATTTAAAAATCATTTAAAATTCTTGGATTTGGGTCCTAGGCCTCCAGGTGACATCAGTCATAGAATCATAGAGATGGAAAGACCACAAAGGCCATCCGTCCAAGCCTCTGACCAACAGAGCATGCTGACAGATGGCCATCCAGCGTCTGTTTAAAAACATTCAAAGAAGGAGACACCAATGTTGTCTAGTGAAAAAAACTCCTCATGGAGTTCAAGTGGAATTCTTTCTGCCCTAATGAGATCCCATGGTGATATGCGGTATTCAGAAGGAGGGAGACTAGAAACTATGTGAAAAAAGACTTCAGGACTTCTCACAAGTTTTTTTTAAAAAAATACGGGATAAATGCGCACTCCCACTCATTAGGACAGCCAAATAGAATCTCAGCACATTCCCGGATAAGAGCAGAAGTACATAGCTGATTGGTCGGATGTGTGTGGGGAGCAATTTGCTGGCAACAAAGTGACCAGAACTGCCATTTTTGGATTTTCACAGTAGCAATTCTGCATTTTTTTTTTGTGCCGCTTAGGTGATGAAATAGCTTTTTCAGCTTTTTTAAGTGGATGGTTGTACTTGCACACCTTAGATTTACTGTTAGAAACATACTGTTCTCCAGTGGCAACTTATGGAGAAAAAACTCTGAGTAATTCACTCACAGCCACCAACTTGATTCGCAGGCATGCCTCCCTGTGAACATCAAACACAGATAGCTTTGCATACAAGTGATCTTGCAAAAACCAACAACAACAACAACCCTGGAGATGAAAGAGTGCTGCTGCGAATTTGTGAAAATGCTCAGAAATCAGGACTATATTGCCTCATTTAGACAAACCCTTGACCACGCTCTGAGGCAGCACTGCCAAATAACTCTTACCATCAGGAACTTCTTCCTAATGTTTAGGTGGAATCTCTTTTCCCGTAAGTTTGAACCCATTGTTACGTGTCCTAGTCTCTGGAGCAGCTGAAAACAAGCTTGATCCATCCTCAATATGACATCCTTTCAAATATTTAAACATGGCTATCACGTCACCTCTTAACCTTCTCTTCCCCAGGCTAAACGTACCTTGCTCCTCATAGGGGATGGCTTTCAGACCTTTCACCATTTTAGTTGCCCTCCTCTGGACATCCTCCAGCTTGTCAATATCATTCTTGAATTGTGGGGCCCAGAACTGGACACAGTATTAAAGGTGAGGTCTCACCAAAGCAGAATAGAGTGGCACTATTACTTCCCTCGATCTAGACACTATACTCCTATTGATGCAGCCTAGAATAACATTGGCTTTTCTGGCTGCCTCATCATACTGCAAACTCATGTTCAGCTTGTCGTCCACTAAGACTCGTAGATGCCTTTTACATGCACTGCTATCAATCCAGGTGTCCCCCACCCTATATCTGTGAATTTCATTTTTTTTCTGCCTAAGTGAAGTACTCTATTCCTCCCTGTTGAAATCCATTTTGTTAGTTTTGGCCCAGCTTTCTAATCTGTGAAGGTCATTTTGAATTCTGTATCTGCCCTATGGAATATTAGCTACCCCTTCTAATTTGGTGTCATCTGCAAATTTGATAAGCATGCCCTCTATTCCCTCATCCAAGTCATTGATAAAGATGTTGAATAGCATGGTGCCCAGGACAGAGCCATGTGCACCCCGCTGGTCACTTCTCTCCAGGATGAAAAGGAGCCATTGGTGACTACCCTTTGGGTACAATCAGTCAACCAATTACAAATCTAACGGTTGCATTGTCTAACCCATATTTTACTAGCTTGTTTGCAAGAATATCGGGGAGGGGGCTTGTCAAAGGCCTTACTGAAATCCAGATACGAGACATCCACAGCATTCCCTTCATATTCCAAGCTAGTGACTCTATCAAAAAAAGAGATAAGTTTAGTTTGGCATGACTTGTTTTTGAGAAGCTCATGTTGACTTTTGGTGATCACAGCATCCCTTTCTACGTGCTTCCAGACTGTCTGTTTAACAATCTGCTCTAGAATCTTTCCTGGTGTTGATGTCAGGCTGACTGGATGATAATTATTTGGGTCCTCTTTTTTCCCCAGTGTGGACAAGTTTGTTTTAAAAGATTATTCTTTAATGTTAAGCATGACCGCACCTTGATTCAAGGTGAATGAAACTGTTTAAAGTCAGTTTTAGAAGTTTATCAAAGCAGTTCAACTTTATTTATTACCCCAGACAGAATAATTGATGTTTGACAGAGTTCAGTGTTTAATTCCAAAACAGTTCACAGAATTCAAGCTAAGTACTATCAGACCTCTTTTTCTTCATCCACACAACATCATCCAGTTTGAGTCACTCCCAACTGACTCTCTTAACATACTCTCTCAACGGTCACAACTGACTTCTTAACAGATACTCATTTTCTGTGCTGAGATTAGCTGCCTTCAGTTATTCCAAAGTGTCTCTTAACACTCACTCACACAAGTGCTACTCAGTAACAGGTTCGCAAAGGTTTTTTCTTTCTTTCTTTCTTTTTCCTGTAACAGTTTCAGAAGATGTTTATTATGTTCAAGATGTGTTTTCTTTGCCAGACCATCCCCTTTTCACCTCCCTACATTAAACTTGTTAAATGGCAAAAGATATGGAATTATTTATTGGTATGGGGAAAACATTTGGTTTATTAACTCAGTTAAATATTCTTCAGTACAGTGGGAAGCCCTCATTATTCCTAACCTGAAAGTATACCTTGATGTCTTTCTATAAAGACAAATACAGTAGTTCAAATTATAAGAAATGACAATGACAAGTGTTGGGTTAGAACAGATACTATTCCATTTGCGCCCTTGGATAAAAGGACATGGTAGACATGTCAACATGGTAGACATCCTCACCCCCTTTTCTCTAAGGGTTCATTGGAATCTTGGTGATGATGAGCAAGAAGTATAGTCCCTTCCCCATCTCCTCTTTGTCCATTTTTGGTGTATCTGAATTTATTTACAGAAGAAGAAAAACTAACCAAGTTCAAAAACTGGAGGTAGAAAAGAAACATTTAGTGTTTTATTTTGGAATGAAAGACTCATTTCAAAGGGGGTAGTAAAGGACAAACTCTGGAACATGAGTGAATTGGTTCCAGGTTGTGGGAGTTATCATGTTTGCCTAGACAAATGAACAAGTACTGAGCAAAAGCTTAACTGTTACTCCACAAATTTTGAACACTGGTATATTGCTTCTCCTGGAGTCATTAAAGCAGAAGCATCTAAGATCTATAGTTAGTTTTTCGACCTAGAATAAGATGAAACAGCTGGAAGATTATTTGACATTAGGTATTAATTAGAGAAAAATGGCACATAAATATAAACTGATGTTTCTAGTTGGTGAGCAGGTATTTAGTTGAAGGGTGTAGGTAGATGTTTTGTGTGTTTATTTGTGTAAATTTATAGTGTGTATAGATGTTTGTAATTTGTACAATAGATGTGTATTAAGTAATAATAGTAATAAAATATTAAAAATATAGTTAGTTTTTGGAATATATCTAGGCAGATTCCATTGGGGTAAAAATGACAAAGAAATGGATCTAGGCATGGTTCTCCCAGATGCTGAATTATTTGGTGTATGGTCTTCTCTAGTTACATGTGTTAAGTCTGCACAAATGCACTCCCCAACATGTTGGAGAAGATGTGGACCATGAGGTTCTGATATCATTCTCCATATTCATATTCATAGGGGAAAGTGCTCTGTTAATTCATAAGGAGCTCAAAGCGCTGCTCTTTGCAGTTGCAAGTGTCAAGGTAACATCAAGGTAGAAGTTCCTAGAGGACAGAATAGAACAAGAACTCACAAGTTCCTGGAGGACAGAATAGAACAAGAACTCACAATGGCACATGGTGTTGATAGAAAAACTAACATGCACAGTATCTGCTTTGAAGAATAAGATGAAGGAAAGTAACTTTTTTTGAACTCTAGTGCTCCTTATTTACTTGATGAATGAGCACACAAAGCATATTTACTTCCTGAATATTTTTTTTTAGACACCACTGCTGTAAAAGGCTCTTGACCATCATACCACTATAGGAGGGCTGGACAGACTGAGATATTGTTGACCTGCAAACCATTCCTTGTTATTATAAACATTAGTGTGGAGTTAGTGACAACATTAGTCCTTTTGCTTTGCATTACTTAGCTCTTCCTCTTATAGCCAATGTAAAAAAAAGTCATGTGGTTAGAAAGTACATGTGCACTCAAATCAAGTAATGCTTTTCAACATCATACATCATGGCATTGTTAGTGTATAAACACGACCTTCATCATCATCATTAAAAATTAATATAACATCCAAAAAAATAGTAATGTACACAGATACAGAAAAAATATAAATAATTTAAATAATATAGTAAATTTCCCCCCTAGTTCTCAAGAAAATGTAGCTCTAAAGAACAATCACCTAACTGATATCATAGCGATTCTGTTGTATGTAGTACCATTGGTAGATTCCTCTATTTTCCAGAATCCTCTATTTTCCAGAATCTTGTTCTAACTATATTAAAACTACACTCTTCAATACGTTATACTGTATTATTGAGTCATCTACTACTTATTTTGTAAGTCAGGAGTTGACAAAAAATATCAAAATATGAACTTTAGTTAACCATATTTCAAAAAATTATCATGGCTAAATTCCCCCATTTTTCTTCCCATACAGTTAATATGCAATTTCATTCTTCTTTAAATCTGTTTGCTGATTTATCATTTAACAGAAATGTTCATTTATCCATTTCAGGTATTCCATGTAGTTTTACTAACCGTTCTTCACTTTGAAGGTATTTCTGGTCTTTTATCAATGGATAAACTTTCATGCTCTTTAATTTTTCTCACTGCTATTGTTCTTGCATACTTATTCCCTTACATGAATTGTGTTTCTTCTTAGAGCAATATGTATTGTTGCATCTACCTTGAGTTTAAGTGAATGGAAGTTCTGCTTTGAAAACTGTAACATATACAGTCATTATTTCTGTAAGGATAGTAAAATCTCTTTACAGATAGCTTGTGATAACCAAGAGGAGAGAATGTGAGTGTGATGCTGGTCTAATAAATGAATTTCAGAAATGCCTTGGGATAGTATCTAGGAAAGAGGTTAATGCTAAAGCAAATTCAATTTTTCCTACTGTCACTGGTCTAGAAATACTGTTCTGGGTTATAAAAGAGAATTGACTGTGCTGCAAACTGCTGTATGAATCCTCAGCAACTGAAGGAAACAACTTATCCTGCACTAAGACGACGGTCATTTGGACAAGGTGTTCACCATGTTGCAAGGTTCACTGAGGCTATGAACCTGTAACCTTTTTTCCCTTGGGTGAGAACTTTGACAGCTCAGGTGCAAGCTGTAGCCTTCATGGCACAGATGGGGCTACTTGCCACCTCCATAGTTTCTTGCTGACATGCATGCATATATGAGTACAGCAGCTACATCTGTGTTATGTAGGTTGCAATTTGCTCTTAAGCTTTTGATAGGCCAATGCATCAGCCTTATGGCCACAAGAACCAGTTTGCTGGCAGGTTTTCAATCCTGACCCTTTAGAAAGAGCCCTCTCTTTAACAAAAAATTACAGCCAGCTACTTGTAAATCTGAACTAACCTATCACTAAATTTATCGTATTTTAAATAGGTTTAATATTGAATAGATTTGTCATAGGCAGATCTTAATTTTTTCAGTAATATAATATTGTAAAAGATGTACATATGTATTTTTTTTTAAAAATAAACTCTTACAAAATAAGTAAGTCATAATAAAATAAAATTAAACTCCTCAGCCCTTCCCTTTGTACAAACAATTTCAACATATCCATCCTGACTTGTTAAACCATTTTCTAATTTATGTCCAAACTAGGAAGCTGTAACTTGAGTCCTGCTTACAAACCAGAATATGAAGCCAGGGGTTTAGAGCAAGCATGTGGAAACATGTCTTGTTTGTGGTCTGATACATCATAGCTATTGGATCAATATCACTATATCTTAACAAGGTTGTTGCTTGAATATCTGTCATGAGAATTGATGAGTGCATCCTAGAGCATTCTGTGGTTTACATAGAATGAGTCCATGCACTCACACAACCACCCTCAGCCTTAATTTATATTCCAAGCTTCATTTGAATAATTCTTCCATAGTTTTGCTATGTATTTTAAAAGAAACACAGAAGCAGCTACATTTAAATCCTAATAAAAGAACTCTTACTTGAACACCAAAAACAGTGGAAAGGCTCTTCAAAAATCTTCATAACAGCTCCCAACAATAAAAATTTTCATTCCTTTCTTTGACCATTGAAATGAATTATTCCTTTCATTTTTGTAAGAATTGTATTAAAGTACAGAAATGTTGAATACATTGTCTAATAACTGTTCTATGCTTCTTTACTATGGGGGTGTGGTGGGGAGCTCTATCTGTAGGAGATCTCTTCCTATAAGATGTGGATTCCTGATGGCCTTGTACTCAGCAGGCACACTTCCCTTGACAATAGTCTAGATGGTTCCTCACTCTGTCCCAATGTTTCTTTTGACAGTTCTTTTATGCAGCAGATGAATGTTTGAAAGAGGAGGTAGAATAGTAGGGTTAAAAGAAGGACAATGAAAATCCAAGTTAAAAATTGCATGTTATTTCTTAATGTGAAACTATGGTAACAGAAATGAAATCTGATAGTATCCCTAGGTGCCCCTGCCTGCAGTTTTCAGTACACATCATGTCATTTCACAAACTTATATTGATCCACTTTTGTTATGTGTTTCTGAGGACACTGTTGAAATGTAAAAATCATAGCAAATCTTAACAGTTTTTTAAAGTTTTTTTTTTAAAAAAAAAATATGTTGGTGGTTAGTGAAAATACAAGATGCTCCAAGTGTCTCTAAATGATCATATTACAGTCAAACCCCCATATCTGCAGGGATTTGGTTCAAGACTTACTGTGGATAAAGGAAACCATGGCTAACAGAAAACTCTATTAAAATAAAGGACTTCTGGCAAAAACATACCATAGAGTTGCATTGGAGGATTGAGAAGATGGCTAGAAAGGATCCTCTCTAGGCATTTTCCAGGGCAACTCCATGGTTTGTGTCCCTATTTTGTTTCCTGCTGATAACTGAAACCACAGATATTGGTTCTGCAGGTATGTGGGTCTGACTGTATATCCAAGTGTGGGATGCACTTTGAGCATGATGTTTAGTTCACCCTGTTACACCTCTCACCAAAACAGTTCTTTTTCTAGATTGGATCTGTGCATTTATTATAAGCCATCTCCTTTTGTCATACTAATTTGCTTTGTCTTCTAATCTGATTCATACTCCATTTTTCCTTTCTCCATAATAACATGGGGACTGTGTTAGTGCTTACCATTTTGTGTAGTATTCTTATAACAGCCTTAATCGTTATTTGTAAGAAGAAAAATGTGTGTTTAGAGTTGGCAAGAGTGTAATGTTGAATATACTAAATGTTTGAACGATTGCAGGGGGTGGGAGACCAGAATTGAAAATATACATATTATGGACCACTAAGACATATGAGAGATGTAAGCAAGTCTGACAAGTGCTTATAGAAAACTCTTAATGAGTTTGTGATTGAATCAAATTCACTGTAAGCAGGCTAATGGTTTTTCAATGCCGCTTCCTCTTCTGGGAGTCTTTTTTCATTGCAGACCCTTTCAGTCCATATTAGGTTTTTGCAGGTTTAAGGCATCAACATGAATAATTTTTGACTAAGATGTCTCTCAGATAAGAGAGGTCACTCTCTTAATAAAGAGTTGCTGCTTGTTTACATACAAGAGAAATGGTTATGTGCTGTAGACATCGATGAATCAATGGCAGATGCTAAATTTTAGTAGGGGTAGTGGTTTAAAATCCTTGACTATTTCAGAGGCAACAACAGACTGAGGTTTGAGTATGTGCTTGCCAGATGGCCATGATTGCACCATCCATATACAGCAGGAAAGTGCAATTGTGGCATGTATGCAGGGGCCAATTCCACCATGCAATGGGCCACCACACCCTATTTTCAGATAAAAAGTAAACTCAAAGTTACTTCCACATTTTCCCAGGGCTTTTGTGTTGGGGGGTGGGTGGGTGGGTGGGATATCTTAATGAGCAGTGATTCAGAGCTTCAGTTTTACACAGAAAAATGCCTGGGAAAATATTGAGGAGTCTGCAGGGGTGGGCAGGAGGGGAGACAGAACAGCCTCTGGGAAGTGTATGTATGCATCCTGTACTTTACCCAACATACAAGGTACCATTACCTGCAGCACAAGATCTAGTAGATGATCAGGGATTCTTAAGAATAAATAGCTCACCGGGTGGAGGATGTTAATACAAGGATAAAGGCAAATTCTCTTACCTGTTCAGTTTTGACAGGAGGAATGTTCAGTTATGTACTGGGGGGCTAAGCCACATCAAGTTTTGTATGTTAAAAACAGTACCTTTGATGTTTTAGGAGCACATTATTGAACACTGCAATTAGTGTCTTTCAGAATGGAATATGAGGGCTCAGAAGTCCTGCAGTGTACCATTTAAAGTGAGCTGTAGCCTGTTAATCTACACTGGTTGAGGCAGATTGAGTATCCATTTAGTCTGCTACAATTACCGCACGTCAGTCAATCAATCAAGGGTTTTTTGGCAACTAAATTCAGATTATAGCAAAAATAAAACAAAAAACCTATAGGAAATCAATATACCTTTATCTGTGGGGTAGGGGGAGACTAGTAATCAATCCAACAGTTTTCCCAGGTTTGTTACCAGACTTGAGCAGGAACTTTTATGAAAACTGAAGACTGCTGGTAGACTGACAAAAGGCAGAGCTTGGGAAGTTGTTTTTAAGAAGAATCAATATAATGACATGTTGATGCCATTAATAACTGGATACTAGTAAGATGATGTGTCTTGGAATGTCTTCCTACTACTCTGTAGTTATGGAAGGCTTGAGCAGCCATTACATGCATTTATATTAAATTTAATATACCAAGCTATTGCCAGAATCCTGTTGGTGGCTTACACTGGGGAAGACCCCAGTTACTCCACTGTAAATAATTTTATCGACATTGCTCAATAAGGTACCCAGTGCCTCTTTGTGCAACATCTTTGAACCAGGTGCAGAGGTCCCAGGGGATGTGCCTAAGTGCCATTCAGCTGTCCTTGTGTCTCAAGGAAGAAGTGGTATCTCCTTCTTCAGCTACACAAGGCCATCAGGGAGTGCTTGGATGGACCTCTTCCCCCCAGTCAGTCAGTGGGCAGGAGAGTGGGCGGAGCTGCACCCAGGAGTCCCTGGCTCCCCTTGCACACTGAGGGAAGAAGCAGTCTCTGCTCTCTGACCAAAAGCATAAGGATCCTGATGGAAATTTGCACTCTTTTAGCTCTTTGATCTTGGCCAATGTCTGAAGTTCCTTGTGTTGTTTGGATACTATCTTATTGAACTTGGTTTAGAGATTGATTTACTCAGGGAAAAGCTGGTTGAAGTATCATAGAATCATAGAATTGGAAGAGACCTCAAGGGCCATCCAGTCCAACCCCCTGCCATGCAGGAATCCACAATCAAATCATTTCCCGACAAATCATTCTAGCCTCTGTTTAAAAACTTCCAAAGAAGGAGACTCCACCACACTGCAAGGCAGTGTATTCCACTTCCAAACAGCTCTTACTGTCAGGAAGTTCTTCCTAATGTTTAGGTGGAATCTCTTTTCCTGTAGTTTGAACCCATTGCTCTGTGTCCTCGTCTCTGGAGCAGCAGAAAACAAGCTTGCTCCATCTTCAGTATGACATCCCTTCAAATATTTAAACATGGCTATCATGTCACTGCTCAACCTTCTCTTCTCCAGACTAAACATGCCCAGCTCCCTAAGCCACTTCTCCTGGGGCATGGCTTCCAAACCTCCCACCATCCTGGTCGCCCTCCTCTGGACACGTTCCAGCTTGTCCATATCCTTCTGGAATTGTGGTGCCCAGAACTGGACACAGTATTCCAGGTGAGATCTGACCAAAGCAGAATAGAGTGGCACTATTACTTCCCTTGATCTAGACACTATACTCCTATTAATGCAGCCTAGAATCGCATTGGCTTTTGTAGCTGCTGCATCACACTGCTGACTCATGTTCAGCTTGTCGTCCACTAAGACTCCTAAACCCCTTTCACATCAATCCAGGTGTCACCCATCCTGTATCTGTCCATTTCATTTTTACTGCCCATGTATAGATTTCTCCCTGTTGAAATTCATTTTGTTAGTTTTGGCCCAGCCTTCTAATCTGTTGAGGTCATATTGGATTCTGATCCTGTCCTCTGGGGTATTAGCTACCCCTCCTAATTTGGTGTTATCTGCAAACTTGATAAGCATACCCTCTATTCCCTCATCCATGTCATTGATAAAGATGTTGAATAGCATGGGGCCCAGGACAGAACCTTGTGGCACCAACTAGTTACTTCTCTCCAGGATAAAGAGGACCCATTGGTGACTACCCTTTGGTTTCAGTCAGTGTACCAATTACAAATCCACCTAACACTTGCATTGTGTAGCCCACAGGTTACTAACTTTTTTGCAAGGATATCATCGGTGATGTTGTCAAAAGCCTTACTGAAATCAAGATACACAACATCTACATCATTCCATTCATCTATCAAGATTGTAACTATCAAAAAAAGAGATAAGATTAGTCTGGCACAACTTGTTTTTGAGAAATCCATGTTGACTTTTTGTGATCACGGCATTCTTTTCTAAGTGCTTATAGACTGTTTAATGATCTGCTCTAGAATCTTTCCTAGTATTGATGTCAGGCTGACTGGGCGGTAATTATTTGGGCATCATATGTACCATCATATGTATCATACTTAAGGAAAGCAGAGTCTCCAGGGAGTAAGGATAGAATTTGAATATTTATATAATTACTCTTTGAAGGTAATTGTCAGCTACAAAGGATCACATCGGCCACAAGAATGGTTGCTTCAGCAGGGTTCAGTACTGATATTGCTTAGCAACAGGACAAGTGATTTTCTAAGCCAGTCTTCCCAGAACAGCCAGGCATCAAAGATCCACTTGGAAGCCAGCATCTTTCCTTCCCAACAGTGACAATGAAGACTTCTTCTGCCTTCACCTCACTGCCATCATACTGCCCTATAAATGTGTGCTACACTAGCATAGAGGACCATTAAACTGTTGTAGTGCACCAAGAAGATTCTAGCTATTATATATAAAGACAGAAGCTAATGGCATATAAACAGCAGAACTGTGATGGAGCTAAAATATCATGACAGTTAGCATTGGCAGGTGTTAATATTGATATACTAAAGAAAATCTGGAAGCTTATCTTTAGAAATATTAGGGATTTGTCTTTGTTTCTCATAATTGTTACGCTGATAATAGATATACAAATGAGTCTATTAAATATTTCAATATTTGACATTCTATTAGATAGATAGATAGATAGATAGATAGATAGATAGATAGACAGACAGACAGACGGAGAGTATTATTATTTTGGAAGAAAATGCTGTTGCAATTATTTTAAAGTTCAGCCTTATTTTTCCTGGACTAATTGTAAAGATCAGACTTAGGAATATGCTGGTTCTTTTGGCATGAATAATAATTGAATGATCTGCCAAATTTTCTTTTGGTAGCTTGTTTCTGACCAGATTTGTTTCACGCTTTGAGAAAGCCAGTAACCAAGATGAGACCTTTCTACCCAACTTCTCCATGTGCCATGTTCATAATATGCTTTCCAAGGTAGAAATTATGACAATAATAAATGTAAACAGATGTTCATAAACATGTGCTTTCACAGGTTATAGGGGAAACTTTACCATACTTTAAAAATGCATTCTACTTTCTGCACTAATATTGTTTATGTGAATACATTTAATACTCTTAATTTGTAGGATGGCCGACTGAGAAAAAATGATCAGCTTATTGCAGTGAATGGAGAATCTCTGCTTGGAAAATCAAACCATGAAGCCATGGAGACCTTGAGGCGTTCCATGTCTATGGAAGGAAATATTCGTGGAATGATCCAGCTCGTGGTTCTCAGGAGGCTGGATAGGCAGACGGATGTGGTATAAAAAGCATTTTTCTCAATTGATTTCTGAAAGTATTTAACAATTGCAGGGAGGTGAAGCTGATGTAGTTCATGCTGAAGCTCCATTTACAAACATTATTTGACCCAAACACTAAGGTTTGCATCATGTTCTTATTGCAAGAGCAGCTGGTCAGCAGTAGCGACTTTCATTTTCCCCCATTTTAAAAAAATATTCTATAAACAACTTTACAGTTTATTAGAAACATAATAAGTTTCAATTGCTGCCTGGTGAGTTAGATGTAAACCAGTATTTAAGACTATTTCAGGCAACATTTTCCAATTCAGGTGATCATGTTCATCTGTTAACTTAAAAATGTACTAGTCCATTTGTTTTGGCAAATAGTTCATAAATAGTGGGTCCAATCCTTAATTAATCATAATTTCCACAGGTGAAATTCCATTGCTAGAAGTCAATACTGACTTTGGTTATATTTGTACAAATGCTAAAGCCTAGTTGGACTGTAGTTCATTGAATAAGCAAATATTTGGTTCACAAACAAAGTTGGTTTGTCTTGCCCCCTCTCCCCCCAGGGAATACCTGGCTACTATCCTGTAAGAACTAGCACTGTTATATCACATTAACAATTCTTTCTCTCTCTCTCTCTCTCTCTCTCTCTCCCTCTCTCTCTCTCTCTCTCTCTCTCTTGGTCTGGCTGCCAAAACAAGGCAGGGAAAATGAACATTTCCCTTTCTAGAGTATTTTTTACTGCTTTTGGCAGGTGCTGAGCCAAATGCATTTTAAGGGCTCCTTCCTATCCCATATTCCAACACATGTCACAAAGAGACTTGCTGACCTTATTTCTTAACCCTTTCCTCTTAACCAATCTGGAAAAAACCCTTCTTCTTCATGGTATGTGTGACTCATACAAATGTGTAATCACTGTCTGCACACTGCATCTCTCAGAACCTTCTGGAGCTATGCAATATGCCTTTTGGCGGTAGCCCCTCCTATCCCCCATGTGCATGACTCATGTACTTCCTGCCTAAACCCTCAGTTCCTTTTGATCCACTGCTGCAGCAGCATAATTAAGAACTGTTCTCAAGCATCTATTCTGGTTGATTTAGCTTTGATAACAGTACAGGTTGGTTTCTCCTGCTTTCTCTTTGCATTTTCGCTTGGTTTTTCAGATTGGACTAACTCTTACGTGTATGACTTGGCTTGGACTTACCTTGATTCTCTTCTTTCTGTCTGGACTTGGTATAGGTTTGGTTTTGGCTGACTGTATGCTTCCTTGAGGGCTTATGGCCTCCTCAGCATTCTTTAAATGATGCAACTCTTGTGGTAAACTTAACATGTGTGTATTAGCACCAAACCTTAAGGTGGATAGTGAACTATTTACAGAGAAATTTATGTATCCTCAGCATTACCCTCCTAAACCAACTAAAGTTGGCGTCCATCATTTCAAAGATCAGTCACTGACACTTCTCTCAGTGATTCTTGCCACTCATCTATATAGGGCAGAGATATGATGTCAGTGGAATATATAGAGATCTACATTAGGCATGCAAATCTTCAAGTATTTTTTCCTCACATGCGAGAGTCAACAGTTACAGCTGGTATTGGGATATGAATGGTTGGACTGGAGGCTATGAGAATCCACCATTGGTTCATTGATTAGGGGAGAAGTTCAGAAGATCTCTGTGCTGTGACTCCTGCAAGTCATGCCCGGCATTCATATCCATGAATCTGCCATTGGCATCTACCTCCTGCTAGAGTGAATTAAGAAGAAATATCAAAAAGAAAAATAATCATACCTGTCTTTGGTGAATAGTTACCTGGTATTTTTTCCACAAATCTGGATCATGTTGGTCTGCTGAAATGGTCAGCACCCTTCACTATTACGTTTTTCAAATGAGGTTTTCCAACATCCCAACCCTGCATCAAATATCTACTTGTAATCCTATACCAAAAGCTTCCCCTCACCTCTATATCACTCAGAGGTATGAAATGCACGCACACTTCTATCACATACCTGTCAAGAATACCCAATGAATTCTTGATTGAATAAAACTCATTTTAAACAGAAATTAATTTTTATAGGATGTGCTTGCAGTTCAATTCTAATTCCATTTGAGGCTGAAGACTGTAGCAAAAAGGGCCATGACCCATTTTCCCCCATACCTGAACTACTTCCCTCCCTGCTGCATCCCAGCTTGGTATAGCAGGATATGTTTAAAAATCCATTATTTTTGTATTGGCTGGAACACTAATGGAACCTTTTCATGACAGCTCTGTTGCACTAACTGAATACTCTAATTAGGCAGCATACTGATCAGTTGTTCAGCTATTGATTCTGCTGTTTATCAAAGAGCTGGAAAAGCAGATTCTGCCCCCATCCCCCCCACCGTTGCTGTTAATTTAAAGCTGCCTCTCCCACTAGGTACCTGTGTTTAGTAATAGCTTGCCCCTGTGATTTATTCAGAACCATATACATGAGCAGCAAATTGTAGCATAAAAAATACATATTAATTTGTAACAGCAATGGAGGCTGTGTTGCAAGGTAAGGCTGAACTGGTTAAAATGTGCATTCTCTTATTTACAAAAAGAAGGCTGGGATATTACTTAGACAGTTGTTTGATCACTGTTGCAGTTGGAACCTGCAGTGAAGTGTTGCAGATAGACTTTTCCTGGGACGCAAAGGCACCAACTAGCCTGGAACTGGAATTATTCTAGCCTCCACGAAGGGGAGGCTGAGAAGCAGGAAAAGGGGGAAAGAACATTGCCTCCCTAATCTTTCCCTCTCAAGGACTTTCCCTGCAATGCTGGCCATGGATATGGCAGCATCAGTAATTTTATTGCTGTATAACTGTTGCAATATGTGTAGTGTCTGGAGAATGGGAAAGAGAAAAAAAATGACATTTCCCTTTACTTCTTTCCAGATTGACAGTTTAATCTCATTGCATTAACTCCTCCCCCTCTATCTCCAGGATATCTTCTGTAAATGGTTACAGACCACTCTCCTCTCTTTGCTTCTAACTTCTTTCAAAATGTCCTTCAATTTTACATTGGAGGGTTTAGTATCTCCTGCCTTAACTATAGATCAAATGGATTGTCTGTAGGGGTAATCTTGGAGCAGGGTTTTGCGTGCCCATGTAAGCCTAGAGATGGGAAGGCCTGGAGGGGAAATGAAAAAAAAATAAGGTCCCCCCCCCATTTACCATAATATATCAATATATACATGTTGAGACAACTTGTTGGAAATCAATAACCTCCATGAGATTTCTCACCTCCAGTGCAAAAACAAGACAAGTGCTTTTTTTTCCTTCCTGTAGGTTTCTGCAATTTACACAAGAAGTTTATGTGCAGAGCCAGTCAATTTCCCTTTGTATCCTCGCCCAATAAGAACAGGCTTATTGATCAAAATGATGCTAACAATCCATCCAGTACTTCTGCTTTTAAAAGTCCATGCAACTAAGCAGCAGCAGTCATAGTGTGCACAAAAACCATTTGCCCAATATCTTTAAAAGAAAATAGTCTTGCAGGTGTGAGTCTTCTTGTTGAGATCATGCCAAAATCTGAAGCAAGGGCTCATCTCCCTCTACTTTACTGCATCATCATTTCCCTCTGTGCTTTTTATCTGTGTCCTCCTAATTTTGTTTCCCCCCCTTTATTATGCTGTTTTTATTCTTGCATTGATGCTGCTGAAAATCTCTAGAAGAAATCTCACTGTGTTTGATTTTCTTTATTATGAATTTGTGGCTTCCTCTTGTTCATTCTTAGTCTTCCTTTTCTCCTCTTACCCAGTATTCCTTTCACCTTCAATTTCAGTTTGCTAATTGCTTTCCTCCAGCCTCATCCTTTGCCCATTCCTTGTGTTTCTACTGATTTCTGCCATTTCCATTATACTAGATCCTTTTGCTCTTTTTTCCTTGTTTCTTTTCCTCTCTTACCACATATCTATCCTTAAACCAAGGGTGGAGAAAATGTAGCCCTAGGGCCCAAAGATTGATTTCAAGGTCAACAGGAGTGCCCCCCCCCCCCACTTTTTGGAAAAGAAAAGATTCCTCTCCTCTAAATTTTACTGGTTCTTTTACTAAATTTTTTACAAAGGGCTTGTCTAGATGAGAAGATACAATGTTGATTACTGCACATTAACGCAAAATTTCAGCAGCATTATTTTGTCTCCACGGTCCTTTTGCAAAATCACTGGTATGCAGAGCTATCTGTGTTTTAAGTTCACATGCAGCCATGCCTGTGAATCAACATGGTGGCCAAGAGGGGATTACTCATGCTATTATTCTCCACAAGTTGTCATTTCTGCACAGTAAATCAAAGATGTGTAAGTGCAACCTTTTGCTTAAAAAAGCTGTTTGGTCGCCTCAGCACAGTGAAAAAGCACATAATCGGCAACACGAAACTCCAGAACGGTGCTTCCAGCCACTTAATTGTTGGTAAGCCCACCCCACACACACGTCCAACCAAACAACTTTCTCCTTCCCCCTCCCCCTGTGCAGTGATGCAAATCAGTTGTCCAAACAAGCAGTGATGCACATTTCCATGCATTATTTTAAAAACTTCAGGAAAAGCCACAAAGGCTTTCCCCCCATAGTTTTTGGAGTTTTTTCCTCCCCTTCTTCTGAATAAGATGAATCGCTGTAGGATCTCATTGGGACAAAAGGTATTCCCTGTGAATTCTATTTGGATTATTTTCTCCGTATCGACAACCCCTAGCTAAAAAAGTTGACTTACAGTTTGTGTCCTGGTTTGGTCTCTCATAGGCTAAAAACAGCTGAGTGGGCCCAGAGGTATGTTGAGATTGCCTTGCCATTGTCTGCACAGTGTTTTCGTCTTAAAAACACCATCATAGTTTTTTTTTTTAAGTTAAAAAAAAAAAGCCAAAGGGAAGGAGGCATGGCAAGGGTGTTAAGCTTTCTGAGGGCCAGTGTGCCCCCACCCCCGCGAAACCCTGACAGTTGTCCACCAGGGAATAAAAACCTATTACTTGTCTTTTCATTTTAATTATTTCTCCATATGCTCTTTTCTTTCTTATTCCTATCTTTAATCTCACTGTTGGATATTATGTCATCCTGCTTTAAACATTCTTTTGTTTCTTTAAATCTTAAAAAGCAACCCTTCTGAGTCATTACCTCCTCTTGAACTATTCTGTTTTTCTTTTCTTCGCCTTCAACTGCTTGAGAGGTTTTTCTATTCAAAGTGCCCCATTTTTCTTTCTTCTCACTCTTGTTCTGGACCCTTTCAGTCTGGCTTTCAACCACTGCATTCTAGAAATTGTTTTGTGTGAATTCTCTAATCTTCTTATATATGCTAAGTGGCATGAGATCTTTTCTACTCATGTGCTTAAGCCTTTGTTGGCTTTGGAAAGAAATCATAGATTTCTTTGTAGATGTATTCATGCTTTTGTCTGTTTCCTGTTTCTGATGCTTCCAAAAATTTGTTTCTTAAAAATCTACCAACTCTACTAATGCTCTTATTCAGACCTTCTTGTGTTGACTACTTTAATGACTTGTTCATTGTCATTTCTGTCTCTCAATTTAAACCCTATTATCTTTCTTGTCAACCTCTGCAGCACTCTGTTTTTTCCATCCATACATAGAGGATGCTTCTCCTCTATGTTTCCCTTCACTGGCTTCTTCTGTTGTTTCATACCAAACTTCAGCATCTTCTATTAACTGATACATATTTGTATAATCTCATTCTTCCTTGTCCATTTTTGTTGCTCCCTCCGTTTTATTTGTTAAACCATCTGTACCTCTAACATCCTTGTTGCAATTAAAATTACAATTACAGTTGTCCCTCTGTATCCACGGATTTAAGTATTCACAGTTTGAAAATAGTCTTAAAAAATAATAATCCAAAAAGCAAACCTTGATTTTGCCATCTTATATAAGGGACACCATTTTGCTATGCCATTGCATATCATGGGGCTTGAGTATTCACAAATTTTGGTATCCATGGGGGGTCCTGGAACAAACCCCCAGCAAATTTGAAGGGACAACTGTATTATTAAACCTCCACTCTCTTTTGATAGTAACCATTCTGTTTTGTCTTGTTAAGTGTTGAGCTCTTTTTTTGTTCAATAGTGTTGGGTGTCATCTTTTTCTCACTCTTAAGTAATTGTAAAAAAGCATGCTTTTGTTTCTTGCATTTCTCTTAATTTAGATGGGTAGCATTTGACTCATGGGCCACAAATTGTCCACTGCAGGCCCAAGGCCCTTGAACACCCTGAGCCCTCCCTCCTCAGCCTGATTTTTTCTCTCCAGTAAGTCAGTTGTGCCCTCTAGGGGGCAGGATTGGCCATTTTGCTCCATTTTTAGGGTGAAGATTTCTAGGCTTGTAAATGGATCATCCAGTTGCTTCAGTTTTGAAAAGAGATGGAAGTTGTCTTCCACTATTTGACTTTCTTTTTTAATCTAGGACTACGATGAGAGACTTTTTAGAAACATTTGTATAGCACTTAACTCATATTAGGAGCCTTGTAGATAATAGATAATGGTAGTAGGGGTTTTGTTTTGGGTGCTTATGTTAAGCCAAATTTCTGTTTTTCTTTGAGATGAGGACCAAATGCAAAATTAGGGTTATAAAGCAGCTTGAACCATATGAGATGGAAATGGCTGTTCAGGAAGACACAAGTGTATACATTATGGATGGAAAGAATGTTCACCATTATTCATTCCTGGATGGAAAATGGACTTCCTGATCACTTGAGAAATCCAGTCATGAAGAATAATGCTGTGGTGAAATTTTGTGCAGTACTCACACATGCTGAAGTGTTTCAGAAATTATTCTGTGAAAAAATATATGTGGGTTTGTTTGTTTGGTTGGTTGGTTTTGGGGTTTTTTGCATGGGAAGTGCAGTGTTTTATACAAAACAACCCCCACCTGTTTCCAGACAGCTGCGTGGGTTTTTTTGGTGCAAAGTTGCTGTTTTCTACACAAAATATGTGCAAAAAGCAGCAATCTTGCCCATAAAAATCATACAGAAAAATATCTTGTGAAAAACCCCAGCAAACTCATATAAAAATAAAGAAATTGTTTTGTTGTGCAAGATTCCTGGTTTTTGTGTAAGCTTTTTATTGGACCAGATTTCTGTTTTTGCATAGAAAACAGGAGGCCTAAACACACACACACACAAAACCACACACATATTTTGCTCAGTCCTCACAGTTCTCTTGTGAAACACCCATGTGTATTTCTGCACAGAATAATTTTCCAAAACACTTTGAGATATGCAAATAACTGGTAATGATTGCATAGCTATATTCATTTTCTCTGCAGTGGGTAGAAAACTGGATATTATTCATCCTCTCTTGCAAGAATGAAATAGTTGAATAGTAATACCCTGTGTGTGTGTGCATGCGCGCATGTGTGCGTTTGTGTGCACATACACATACACACAGAGAGAAGACAAAATCCAGTTCTACACAAACAAGTGTTTACTCATAGATCAGGAGGTTCCTCTCCTTGCCTCCCAACCATGCCCGTCTCTGTCCTCAAATTCTGCTCTGGAGAGATTCCCAGCCATCTAGAAGATTTGGGAAATGTTAAGAAGGAGAGGGAATTGGCTTGCATCCAGACCCCACTGAGCTTTATTCCCATTGAAATCCATGCAAGTTAAGTTAGGTCACAGCTAACTTCTCCCATTGATTTAGGTGTGACCCAGATTATGTTGATATTCATTGGATTCCAGCCCATTACGAAATAGTCCAAATTTTGTAATTATTATAGATCTAAAAATCTGTTGCAAGTTTTTGTTCCCTGGTATATTTTGTACAATAATTTAGATACGTAAAACAGAAGCATAGTTGACATTGTTTTTTGAACAGTTATAAATGAAGACAGGCTGGTTTTAATTGTGGAAGTGTGTGTGTGGCGGGGGGGGGGGAGAAGCACTTTTTTTTTACAGTAGTACAGTTAATTAGTCCCTTAAAACTAATTTGGTCTAGTAAATTGTTTATTTTTACAAAGCAAATGTCAGAAGAAATTTGGAATGGTTATTGATGGGACAGAGAAAAACTTTTAAAAGCCAAAAAACATTGAAACATGGGTTAAGGGTTTGCCATTTCCTTCCAAAGCCATTCTGGTATGCATTTGTTACAGCACATATGTGGCAGCCACTGAGAGAAGGGAACCAGCTGGCTGTCAAAAAATTACTGTTGGCACAGTTTTTCTTGTCTTGACAAGGCTACAAGCTGCCTTCACAGATGGAGTAATAATGGGAAGCCAGTTGTGGTCAGAAGAAACTCTATCCTGCATTCTGCCTTTGATGGGTGTAATCTGGGGCTGTGCCGAGTATTCTTATGCTTCTGTTTTCAAGCCCCAAATACTAATTTTCTTCAACTAGAAATATTTTATTTTTTTAAAAAAAAATATGGTGTGTCTGTGAATGATCACCTTTTTTCAATCCATTGTGGTTTCTCCTGGACTCTGGTACTTCAGTGCTGTTTCTTCCCCTCATGATTCTTTTATCTTTTGGATTAGTTACAGTACTCAGGTGATCATAGCTAATTAGAAATCACTTACTGAGTGGGATGATGCCCAATATTACATAGCAAATCAAATAGTACTGCTGAAAGCAAGATAGTCAATCAAGAGTATATTAAATGAACATCATCTTAAGCAATGCCCCCCTCCAAAATTAGGAAAGCAGGAACTTGTTGCTGGAAACATATTGTGAGGTTATGTCCCCTGATGTATTTCTAGCCCCTTTCATAATGCCTGAATCCTGTCGCGAAGTCTCAACTAGTGTATACCCACTGAATCAATTGCTGAGTGCATCAATGCATAGGTAAGTCCCATTGATTCAACGTCCTACTCTAATTGGGAATGACAGTAGGATTCAAGACATAGGCTGGAATAAAAAAAAAAAAATCCTAGGAAGCAACTAACTGGCTTCTTCCAGCGGTCACAGTGGATGCCATTTTTATAGCTGTGAGTGTCCCTCAGAATAATAATACACAAAGTATGACATTGCATCATTCATTCTGAAGGGACATTCTGGGATAGAGAAAGGATGCTTACCAGAATGACTGCTGCTGTGAAAGCAGCAGCAAAGAAGAAGGGCGAAAAAGGAAAGCCACATTTATCCATTTCCTGCCTCCCAACATACTCCTCTCTGGTCCATGTTCAAGATAAAAACTAACAGCTCTGGCAGAACTGGAAGCAGTTTTGACACCATCCTTGTCTAATCTTTCAGACAGTTCTTTGTAAGACCCACTATAATGTATTGAATTTCTGGAAGGTATTCCAGAAACTTGGAGGATTTTCTTAAGGGCAAAATCGCAAGAATCCATTCCAGCTGGAGTTACCTCGTTTCTTTGTTAATAATTACTGATAACTCACTGATTACTAATCTCCTCTAGGACTGTTCGGACTTACAGTGCTGCAAGAGTATGAAAGGATAGTCCAGTCTATAATGTGAAATGAACTCTGTATAAATAATGCACAAATCAAGTGCTGTCTTGCATTGGGAAAAGTGATATTTCTAAGCAAGCATGGTTAATCAAAGTGAAGCTTAACCCGGATAAGACCAAGCTGCTTTTAGCCATCTTAGTTTTCATCACTGTTGTGTTAGACGATGATGGTGGTAGTAATATGTTATCTACTGAGAAGCAAGTCTCATTGTGTTCAAGGCTTACTCTCACATAAGTGAGTTAAATGCTGCATCCCTTTGTAATAAGCTCATGAAGATAACCAAAAAAAGTGCTATTGACAATCTATTGACAGCTTGTCCTGTGAATTAGAAATAAGGCCTGTTTTGCATCTGGAGCACAGGGTAATAATATGAAGATGATGATGTTGTGTGATAGCAGGGCCCATTTGCACTACCCTGATGTCGTAATTCAACAATTTTTCCACATCTGATATTGTCCTGTGAGTAAGGAGGTAGAGAGGGGGTGGTGTGATTCATTTGGGCAGGAAAATGTTCTACGTATGCCCAGAGGCACTCAGAGCATTTATTTTACTATACCTTTGGTCCACTGACTGATTTTTGTAGCCAAGTGGATGAGGAATGGCTGTTTCCAGGCTCTGAATCTCTCTCCAAGGTGAAAACAAAAGTGGTTCTACCTTTGCTTTCCTTCTGCTATCAGGCAGAGACATTTTTGACCTAATAGATTTGCTATCTAAGCTGCCACATTAAGTTTTAATCTGATAGGTGCTGGTATTTACTTTTATCAATGTATTCTTATTTGATGACTTTTGGTACTGTAATTATAAAATTGTTATTTTCACAGTATTTTATTGTTAGTGATATTGACTACTATTTTTAGTGAAAAGGTAGGATATAAATAAAATAACTTGACAAATTATTAAGTATTTTTACATCAGTAAAGTGTGGGTTTTGTTTCCCCTTAGGAGCACACAGAGGCTGTTGCATTATTTCCCAAACTGGACATTGAGGGTAATGTTAATTTTAAAAGCATTCCCAGGCGTAGTGATGCTGCTGGTCAGTGTTTTGTAACATATTGCCCCCAGGAGAGGTTCAAAGGTGAGTGCCATACATTCTACTTTAAGTTTTGCTTTTAACTTATTTTTTTAAAAAGTGTTGTATTGTTTTCAGGATCTCACATCAACTTAGAAGGCAATTAATTAGAGTAAGTGCAGAGTTTGTAAGACAGGAAAATTTCAGGGAAGGTGGGGAAAGCTGACTCAGAACCCATGAATTAGATTCTTGGCAAAAATTCTTAGTTTGACAGTTTCTAGTTTGCTGCCCCAACACTTAAGGCTGGATATAAAACAGATTGCAGGTGCCAATTGTAGCTATAGAGTTTGTTTCCTACAGGCCTTAAAAATAACTCCATTGTTCTTAAATATACATATATGGTTCTGATATACCTTGTGTTTTTGTTGTTTTATAAATGAATATATGTTTAGTTTTTTGTTTTAAAGGTGTTTTGTATCTGTTGTTTATAGGAATGGATGTACATAAGACACCTTAAATTCTTTGAATTATAACATGACTTTAAACTATCTAAACAAATAAATAATGAGCCTGTAGGCTGCACTTATTTATAGTTATATTAATCCAAAGTCCATTTGGATAAATATAGGGGGTTATCTATTTTTTCACAAAATTGAAGACTCACAATTGTATGGAGTGTTGAAAAATATACTGGTTTATTTTTTTTTTTTCAACAAAAGATAAAATTACTGAAAATAACAGGTACGGTAGGTTGATTATATAAGGGACAAGATCCAATGATGGAAATCAGTCCTGCTAACCCAAAGTTGAGTTTGCTTTATTTTTTCTCAATTATTGTGAGGTTGCAGTGGGAAATGGTGCATGTGGAAAAGGTTAAGCTTCTCTGATGCAAATTTTGTTCTTCATATGCTGCTTTGTAGCCATTCAGCAACCTAAGTTTTGAAATTCAGGTTTGTAGCTTAGTATTTAAGTAAAGAAATTTCAAAACTAGTCTGTGTGAATAGCCTAAAACAACCTACTGTGAACAATTTGCAGGACCTTTTGCATATAAAATTGCTTGATTCTGTTCTGACTTGGATACTGCTAGATACATTTTCATTGGATGTAATTCTGACCCCTGCTTGCCCAGTGATAATTGGTACTTTTCAGTTTATACTTCCCAAACATGTGGGAAAATTCCTTAAAGAGTTTAGCCCACCATGTGTGAAATCAATGCTGTAAGCCGGTGATGGTGAACCTATGACATGCATGTCAGCACTGACACACATAGCCACTTGGGCTGACACGTGGCCGTAGGCGTCCTCCCCCCCCCCGCCCGCAACCTCACCACCCTCCCTAAAGTGGCGATCGGTCGCCACTTTAGGGAGAGTGGAAGGGTGGAGGAAATTGGCACACGGGGCTACGAAGCCCTGATCGCCACTTTAGGGAGACAGGGGGTGGAGCCTCCCCCCCCCACCTGGGCACCCCCACCCCCCGAGGCCTTCCGTGCTTCCCCGGAGCCACCTCAAAAAGGCCAGGTAAGACAGCGGGCAGGCAGGAGTCTGCCCGGCCTCTCCCCCGCCTTCCCAAGGGGGCTTCGAGACTTCAAAGCCCCGGAGCTGCCTTGGAAAGGTCAGGAAAGGCAGCAGGAGGGAGGGACTCTGCCTGGCCTCTCCGTGGCCTTCCCAAGGGTGCCTCAGGCTTCGAAGCCCCGGAACCGCCTTGGAAAGGTTGGGGGAGGCAGCGGGAGGGACTCTGCCCGGACTCTCCCCGGGCTTCCTGAGGGGGATCTGAGGCTTCGAAGCCCCGGAGCTGCTTCGGAAAGGCTGGGAAAGGCGGTGGGCGGAAGTCTCCCTGGCCTTCCCGAGGGGGCTCCAGGGCTTTGAAACCTCGGAGCCACCTCGGGAAGGCCAGAGAAGGTGACGGGAGGGCGGGAGGGAGTCTGGCCGACCTCTCCCCGGGCTTCCTGAAGGAACTCTAGGGATTGAGATCCCCATATAGCCTCTTCGGGAAGGTTGGGAGGGGTGGAGGAAGCATGGCGTAGAGGCTTTTCAGCCACCCCCACCCTCCCAAAGCTACAACAAGGCTTAGAAAGCTCAATAGTGGCTTTGGGAAGGGTGGTGGGGGACTAAAAAGTGCCTTTCCCGCAAACTCCCCTCCCACCCAACGAGGCTGCGGGGGGGACCCTTGCTGGGAGGAAGGGGCTGAGCCTTTCCCCAGCCAGGCAACCATCCCCCATGATTCCCCAACTCCAGCCTCCTCGTGGGTTGGGGAATCGTGCGAGGTGGCTGAACTTTTCTCACCCAGACAGCCATCCCCCATGATTCCCCAACTCGCAAGGAGGCTGGGCAGCCTCCTGGAGGTTTGGGGAATCGCACGAGGTGTCTGAGCCTTTCCTCAGCCAGGCAACCATTCCCCATGATTCCCCAATTCATGAGGAGGCTGGCCAGCCTCCTTGAGGGTTGGGGAATCGCGTGAGGTGTCTGAGCCTTTCCCCAGTCAGGCAGCCATCCCCCGTGATTCCCCAACTTGCGAGGAGGCTGACCAGTCTCATGGAGGGTTAGGGAATCGTGCGAGGTGGCTGAGCCTCTCTCCAGCCAGGCAGCCATCCCCTGTGATTCCTCAGCCAGCTTTGGGGAGGCTTCAGGAAGGGTGGCTGGCTGGAGGGGGGGAAGCTTTCCAGCCACCACCTGCCCTCCCCGAAGCTGCGATGGGGAGCCCAATCGTGGCTTCAGGGAAGGTGGATTGTAGGGGATCATCTTATATGGCGAGTATACCCTAAACTCTATATTTTGACTTAAAAATTGGGGGGGGTTGTCTTATACACCCAGTCGTCTTATATGCCTGAATGTATGGTATTTTAATTTTTGTTCTACTATTACAGCTAGTTTCACTGTATTTTAATAAGTATAATTAATGGTTTTTTAAACTAGTATTTTAATTTTTAATTGGATTCCAGGTAATTTATTTGCTTTGGATTCTAGTTCAAGGAGAAAAGTTGAGCACAAACTTTTAAATAAATAAATAAATAAATAAATAAATAAATAAATAAATACTGAATATAGTTCAGCTACCTAAAGAAAAGTCAGACTTTATACTTAACTAGCAAAAATCCACTGCCTTTGGATCTTAGCCAACATTAGAAGATGATACTGCCTAAAGGTTCAGGAGTATACCCATTTTTGTTTTAAAAAGAAAGGGTTTAAAATGTAATGCTCTATAAATACTGATCAGAGAGCCAAATTGCTCCACTTAGTTACCTATTACTTCCCCTCATTAGTAGTACTGTTTAGCAGTTACATTTGGCCAGACTCTTGTAGTAGGGAGGAAGAGTTCCAGGCATGGAGGAATGGTTTTTAAACAGATGGGCTAAATGAAACTCCCAGCATTCCTCACCATGCGCTGTGCTGGCCAGGGCTGCTGTGAGGAGCACTCCCGCAATATCTGAAGGGCTGCACTTTGTCCCCCCGCTGTTTTAAATTCTAAACACCTCAGGGTAATTTTGAAGGAAAATAAGGTTCATTGGCAAAAACCATTGTTCACAATGCATTACTTTTTAATTGTTTCCCTTCCCCCCTGAAAACTCTTTAAAATATAAAAACATGGGCCAATTTATTTTCAAAGTGACCACCGCCATAACATTTTAAGTAACGAGTAAACAATACTCTATTGCTTATGGGGGGTGGGAGGAGAAGTGATTTTTTTTTTCAATTTCTTGTTTCCTCAGCAGCCTCCTCCACCAGTTCACATGCTTTCTCGTAGTGCCTTTGGAGCAGATTTTCAGGGGGCTGCAGCTGGGAGGAGAATTGGCAACAGTGGTATATTCTATCCTCTGCTGTGTGGAGATATTGTGTGGAGAATTGGCAAATGAGGAAATACGTTGATGATATCTAATTTCAGAAGCAATAGGATAAGTGGGAATGAAGTTATTTAATGGAGCCATAGTTTACATTTTCTAGTCACTTTTAAAGTACACCTTTAAATGATTGAATTTTTGATATTAATTTTCAAATTTCATGCCATTATTTTATCAGGCTAAGGTACTTTATTAGAAAGAAAATCAATGAAAAACAACAAGCAGTACAATGAACACAACAGTGATTCAAAAGTATAGCGAGTAACCACAATAAATAATTTGTTAAATACATCAAGCAACAAGAATGAATTACTTTTAAAAAGTAACTTTCAGAGCTTTGGAATTTTAGATAGGTCACAAAGGCTTTCCGATTCCCAATTGTTTAATTTGATAGCAGCATCTGCATGTTTATTTATTTAGCTAGCAAAGAAAACTTGCGGGGGGAGGTGGAGAGACCAGAAATTTATATTTTTGTGCTAATGTTGAAAGGATGATGAGTTCATTTTTGTGCTAAATATAATCACTGGGCTGAGATGCACGCAATTATGCCCTCTGCCTTAATTGTACCTATATGTCTGCCCATTTTTATTTAAACAGCCCTTTAGTTTTTAACTGGGTGGAGTATAAGTGACTTTTATTGGGACACACTGTATATTTATTATTATTAAAATGTATTTTAAATTGTTTAAAATATTTTATTAGGCTTGTTTATCTTTTAAACAAAAACCTTTATACTATGCATTGATTCAACTGTATTTTGTTTTAATCAATATTGTAAGCAGCATTGGGTCCCATATTGAGAGAAAGATGGTGTATACATCAATTAACTAACTAAACACATTTTAAAGGTTCATGGTAATCCATGGCTTTCACCTGCAACAGGAGAAGATATAAAAACCACAGACTTTCTATCCTGGTTTGTTTATTGTGCTGTCAGAACTGGCAGGAGATGGAACTCTGGTTTGTTTTTCCTCTGACAAGCCAGAGAAATAATCCATTGTTTCTTTAGAGTTATTTCTCTGACATGTAAGGGGAAAGACAAATTGGAAGTGAAATGTCTTGATAAGCAAATCACGACTGGAGGATTCCTTTAACTGTTTCTGCTGTATTTACCATGACACTTCAAACATTCCCAGTTGTTTAACCAGTATGGTGGGAGAAGTAGAAATTTTCAATACAGAAGTTTAAATCTTTCTGCATTCCTTATGAGCAGAAACCACAATGGGAAGGTTTAACGTATAAATCATGGTAGGATAATCTTACTGAATTTTTTTCATCCCACAAGTCTTCAGTTGTCTAGTCTTGATACTGTTCTTTATTTTGTAGATATAAAGATAAGAATTAGAACATCAAATGTTATTGGTGTTTTTCTTCTTGTCGTCACCAATACATTTAGGTTGTATAACTTATTTTCACTTTGTTGACTGTAACATTTTAAGTGCTAGCAAAGACTCAGTTTGTGATGTGGGGAGACACCCGTAATTTTGTTGCTGTTTTCACTGTTTGAAAGATGCTATACAATAGAAATTTAAAAACTTACATGGTGATTTTCACCAACTTCCCTCCAAAAAACAACAATAATCTGGCTAGTGTGTGACACCAGTAATGAAAATTTAAGTAAAAGAGTTTAAGAAGAAGACAAAACATCAGAAAGCAAAATAGTCAATACTGAAGTAGCACAGTGTGCGGGATTAAAATTCAGATTAACGTAACTGGAAAAAACTATGAAAGCAATCAGCCATGGAATGACGCACCCTGTCCATATGCCAGGATGAACCCAAATCATATTGTTGTATGCTTGAGGGTCCTTCCTCCCACTCTTGTTATACATGCTAGGATCATGGCACCGTATATTTCGGTGTATAAGACGACTTTTGAGCACTCAAAAGTGCCCTCCAGAATCGAGAGTCGTTTTATACGCCGGGTATACTTTTGTTTCGCCTGCCTGCCTATCTCCTGCCTCTTTGCAAACGGAGCGAAGAGGCAGGAGATGGGGCAGGGGGATGAAGCAAAGTGTTTTGCAGTTCATTCACCCCCTCCTCTGCCTTCTCCCCCTTTGGGGAGCAACGGAAGACAGAGGAGGGGGGCGAATGTTGCAGTTTGCCGCGGCCGCCGCTTGATCGCCTCTGCAGTGGCTGAGGCAAACTGCTAGATTCACCCTTTTCCCCCACCATCCTTGAAGGTGGAGGGAAAGGGCGAAAATGCCCCATTTAGCTCCGCGGCCCCGATCCCTCCTTCTGGGCTCCCAAGGTAGCCCAGAAGGAGGATGCGGGGCCGTGGAGCCAAACCCCGGGATTCGCCCCCTCTCCCCACCTTCAAGGAAGGTGAGGAGGAGGGGCGAACATGCCCCGTTTGGCTGCATAGCCCCGATCCCTCCTTTTGGGCTCCCTCCTGGAAGGGAGCCCAGGAGGAGGACGCAGAGGCTGTGCAGCCAAACTTGGGATTCGCCCGCTCTCCCCACCTTCAAGGAAGGTGGGGAGGAGGGGCGAACATGCCCCGTTTGGCTGCATAGCCCCGACCCCTCCTTCTGGGCTCCCTCCTGGAAGGGAGCCCAGAAGGAGGACGCGGGGCCGTGGAGCCAAACTCCGGGATTCGCCCCCTCTCCCCACCTTCCTTCAAGGAAGGTGGGGAGAGCGAGGAAGATGCCAGGTTTAACCCTGCAGCCCCGATGCCTTCTTCTGGGCTCCCTTCCAAAGGGAGCCCAGAAGGAGGCATCGGGGCTGTGGAGTTAAACCCCTAGATTCGCTCCCCCTCGCCACCTTCCAGGAAGGTGGGGAGAGCGAGCAAAGATGCCAAGTTTAACCCTGCAGCCCCAATGCCTTCTCGGCTCCCTTGCAAAGGGAGCGCAGAAGGAGGCATCGGGGCTATGGAGTTAAACCCCTGGATTCGCTCCCCCTCGCCACCTTCCAGGAAGGTGGGGAGAGCGAGCAAAGATGCCAAGTTTAACCCTGCAGCCCCAATGCCTTCTTCTCGGCTCCCTTGCAAAGGGAGCCCAGAAGGAGGCATCGGGGCTATGGAGTTAAGCCTCTGGATTCGCTCCCCCTCGCCACCTTCCAGGAAGGTGGGGAGAGCGAGCAAAGATGCCAAGTTTAACTCTGCAGCCCCAATGCCTTCTTCTGGGCTCCCTTGCAAAGGGAGCCCAGAAGGAGGCATCGGGCGGAGTTAAACGCTAGATTCGCTCCCTCTTTCTTGAAGGTGGTGAGATGGGACAAATCCCGGGGTTTGGCTCCACGGCCCCGTGTCCTCCTTCTGGAGGGAGGGATCGGGGCTGTGGAGCCAAATGGGGCTGTCTTGCCCCTTCTCCCCACCTTCCTTGAAGGTGGGGAGAGGGGCAAATCTAGGGGTTTGCCGCGGCCGCCCCCGCTTCCCCCGCCTTGGTCCCCTTTGGAAGAGCCAAGACAGAGGGAAGGGGCTGCTGAGGCAAACTGGGCATTTTCGCCCCTTTCCTCCACCTTCGAGTCAACTTTGACTGGAAGGTTGAAGAGAGGGGCAAATGTTGCGGCTGGCTGGATGGGGGAGCCCTGCCAGCTGATCCTGTTCCCTTTCCCAACTCAGGAGGAGATCCTCCTGAGTTGGGAAACAAAGAGGATCAGCTGGCAAGGCTCTCCCAGCCAGTCAGCCAGCCAGCCAAATTGGGGGGGGGGTCTTATACGCCCAGTCATCTTATACGCCGGAATATACGGTATATAAATAACACAATTATGATTTTGCATTGAATATATAGTTTTGTTGCTGTTAACTGCCATAATGTTGACTTCAATTTATGGCGACCCTACGAGTAAGAGACCTCCAAGTCACCCTATCCTCAACACCCCTGCTTACGTCTTGCAGACTCAGGGATGTGGTTTCTTTGATTGAGTCTATCCATCTCGAGTGTGGTCTTATACTGCCTTCTGCCTTACCAAGCATTGTTGTCTTTTCTAATGAGTCATGTCTTCTCATTATTTGTCCAAGCTACAACTGTTTCAGTTTAGTCAGTTCAGGCTTGATTTGCACTAGGACTCACTGATTTGTCTTTTTAGTAGTCCACAGTATCTGTAGAACCCTTTTCCAACACCACATTTCAAATGAGCTGATTTTCTTCCTATCAGCTTTCTTCACTGTTCAGCTTTCACAACCATACATAGAAATGCGAAATACGACGTGATGGATAATCCTAACTTCAATGATATATCATTACATTGCTTGTATTGAAGTATCCAATGATATATCTTTACACTTCAGGATCTTGTCTAGTTCCCTCATAGCTGATCTCCCAAGTCCTAGACTTCTTCTGATTTCTTGACTGCAGTCTCCATTCTGATTAATGACTAAGCCAAGGTATGGAAAATCTTGAACTAATTCAATGTCTTCATCATCTGCTTTAAAGTTATGTAAGCCTTCTGTGGTCACTGTTTTTGTTTTCTTAATGTTCAACTGTAAACCTGGCTTTGCACTTTTTTCCTTGACTTTCTTCAGCAATTGTTTCAAATTATTGCTATGTTCTGCTAGTAGTATTGTATCATTTGCATATCTTAAATTGTTGATGTTCCTTCCTCCAAGTTTCCTGCTTCCTTCCTCGAAGTCTAATCCTGCTTTACATAGGATATGTTCAGCATACAAGTTAAACAGATGGGGTGATATAACACAGCCTTGCCTGTCCCTCTTGCCATTTGGAAATCATTCCATTTCTCTGTATTCTGCCTTGACGGTAGCCTCTTGTCCTGAGTACAGGTTGCACATCAGGACAATCACACATATTTCGTTAATAGTGATCCATATTTTTTTGTGATCTACACAATCAAACACTTATTTTCTTTTGTAATTCTTTGGAGCACTCCATTATCCAACATATATTTGCAATATGATTCCTAGTTCCTGAACCCAGCTTGCACATTTAACATTTCTTGTTCCATATGATGGTAAAAAATGTTTGTTGTAGAATTTTGAGCATCATTTTGCATGCATGGGTCCTGAGTTTACTTCAATCCCTGGTGTCTCCTTTCTTGAGAATTAGAATATATATTGAAGAGTTCTAATCTGTGGGCCATTGTTTTATTTTCCAATTTATTTATTTATTACAGATTTTAGTTAGAACTAGCGTAGATTCTGTCTCTGTGGCTTGGAGCAATTCTATTAGTATGCCATCTGTCCTTTGCAATTTATTTCTTCCAAGTGTTCTGGGTGCAGATTCCACTTCACTTTCTAAAATTAGAGGTTCATCTTCATATGATTCTTGCTTGAACGTATCTGTCAACCTTAATTTCTTTTATATAGGTTTTTCTGTGTATTGTTTCTATCATCTTTTTATTTCTGCTCGGCCATATAATGTGTTCCCCTGCTGGTCGTAGAGCACCCCCATTCTTGGTTTAAATTTTCCTTTGATTTCTCAGATCTTGTGGAAGAGATCGCTTGTTCTTCCTTTTTTGTCACCTTTTATTTCTCTGCATTGATTATTATAGTATTTCTTCTTATCCCTGCACATAAGTCATTGAACAGTTGCATTCAGGGTTCTGACTATTTCTTTCCTCTTTTACTTTTGCTACTCATCTGTCCTTAACTGCTAGAGGAGTTTCATCTGTCATCTATTGAGGCTTCTCTCTGTCTCTCTGTCTCTCTCTCTCTCTCTCTCTTTTTTTTTTTTTTTTTTTGGCTTCCTCCCTGTCAATGTCCCTGGCTTCAGTCCAGAGTTCTTATGGCTCCTGGTCAATTAAATTTAATAGTGCAAATATATTTTTTACATTATCTTTAAATTCCAAGGGATGTTCTTCAGGTTGTATTTTGGCACTATGGTTGGTTTAGTGTTCTTCTTTAATTTTTGATATTAGTAGTTCATGGTCTATGCTGCAACCTGGTCTTGTTTATGCAGAGAGAATGGAACTTCTCCATCTTCTGCTTCCAGTTTTGCAGTCTATCTGATTTCTATGTTTCCATGTATATAGTCATCTCTTTGGTTGCTTGAAGTATGTGTTTGCAATGAACAACCTGTTGGCCTTGCAAAATTCAGTCATTTGCTTTTCTGCTTCATTTCTTGATCCTAGACCAAATTTTTCTATGATCTTTGATTCTGCTCTGTTTTCTATTTTTGTGTTCTAGTCACCTATGATTAACAACAAATCCTGTTTTGGTGTGTGGTCCAGTTCATCCTGGACTCCTACATAGAATCTTTCAATTTCTTCTTCTTTTTCTGCCCCTGTAATTGGAGCATAAATTTGAGTTATAGTTTTATCGATGAGTTTTCCCTGAAGGCTTATGGATATGATTTAGTCATACTTTGCTTTGTATCCTTTGACTGCTTTTGATACATCTCTCCTCACTATTAATGCCGCCCCATTTCTTCTTAGATTTTCATTTCCTGAGTAAAACACCATGTAATTATCTGACTCAACATGTCCTATTTCTGTCCACTTTAGCTCGCTCACCCCTCTCCATTGACGCCCCCTTTTCATGGGAGAGAGGCTTGCGTACCCTAATGATGTTTTGAGCTATGCTGGTGGTGGCCTAATAGCCACCGGTAGGGTCTCCCATGCCAGACAGATCAAAACCGAAGGGTCTGACAAAGAGCGTCAAAGGGCAGGATGGGCTCTCTAGCCTTATGGCAACCATCCTAGGAGAAGGAAAACCCAGGTAGATGGTGCTCGTCCAACCCTGTAAGGTCAACCATCTAAGAGAAGGAAACTCTAATCAAACCTACGACCCGAAGACCTCGCTGCTACCATCCATGCTTGCAAGGCCACAGCAGATGAACCTTTGGTTTAAAGGGTGAGGCCAGTTCTGTGCATGCTGCGCTCCACCAGAAAAATCTATTGCACAGGATCAAAGGACAAATCCAATTCTGAAAAAGCCGTGTAGCGATAGGCGAGGGACGAAACAGCAGGTGTAAAGATGCACTGGAAGACACAGGAGTAGGCTTTATGATTAAAAACTCCATTGCCTCCAAACTTGAGACCTTGCCAACAGGACACTCTGATCGCATCATTTCCTTATGCCTCCCACATGTTGTTCTCTTCAGTATATATGCCCCAACTATGCAAGCCGACCCTGTACAGAAAGAAAAATTCTACAGAGACCTACGCCAACTCATACAAAAAGTCCCTGTAGTAGATAAAATTATTATCCTTAGTGACTTCAATGCCAGAGGAGGAAAGAACTCCGAAGCCTTGAAAGGTGTCGTAGGCAAGCATGGTGTTGGAAATTGCAATGATAACTGATGCCTCTTGCTAGAGTTCTGTGCAGAACAACAGCTGACTATTACAAACTATCTTTCAGCAGAAAGATAGCTTGAAGACAACCTGGATGCATCCCCAATCCAAACATTGGCACCTCATTGACTATGTTCTAGTCCACCAGAGAAACATTCGCGATGTCCGTCATACTCGAGTGATGCCCAGTGCAGAATGCCAAACAGATCATCGCCTTGTAAGATGTAAACTAAACCTTCATCTTAAGTTCAAACCTAAGAGGGGTGGCATCTTAAAGAGGAGACTCCAAGTCAACAATCTTCAACAAGCTACCATGAGAGACAACTCCCAGGCAAATCTACAAACAAAACTTGAAGACCATCCTACAGATCCTTCTCCTACAGTGCTTTGGCAACATATCAAAAACAGTATCCTCCGGTCTGCGGAAGAATCCCTCGGGATCTCCCACGAGAAAAATCAAGACTGGTTTGATGAAAACAACCAAGAGATGCAGGAGCTGTTGGCAAAGAAGAGAACTGCTCACCAGGCATACCTCGCCCAGCCAACTTGCCATGTAAGAAAAGCAGCTTTCCATCTCACATGTAGTAAACTTCAACAAAAACTACAAGAATGAAGAACAAGTGGTGGATCAATGTAGCAGAAAACACACAATGCTATGCAGATCTGGGTGATCTTAGAGGATTTTATGAAGCTCTTAAAGCAGTGTTTGGACCTACTTATCAGGTCCAAAGCTCCTTATACAGTACAGATGGTCAAACATTAATTACTGATAAAGCCTCCATTCTGAATCGATGGGCTGAACATTTTCAAAGTCTTTTTAGTGCCAACCGAGTAGTTCAAGGCTCAGCTATCCAACATATGATACAAAAAACAATGAAATATGAATTGGACATAGCTCCCACTTTGGAAGAGACCCTTAAGGCCATACAGCAGATGAAAAACGGCAAGGCAGCTAGGATTGATGGAATCCCACCTGAAGTTTGGAAACACGGAGGTCATGCACTCCACGATAAATTCCATGAACTCCTTGTGAATTGCTGGGAAAAAGGGGAACTGCATTTGCGAAGAAAAGCCAGAGGAGAGAGAGAGCTCACCCCTTCTACTGCAATGTTTATATGTTCCATTTCTTGTTTTACTATGTCTAGCTTCCCCTGATTCATGCTTCTCACATTCCACGTCCCTACAATATGTGTTGTGCATCTTTGGACTTTCCTTTTGCCTCTGAGCATGTCAACAGTTGAATGTCCTTTTGGCTTGAGTCCAGTTGCACCGGTAGCCACAGCTCTATTCGTAGTTGTCTTCTGGTCTACTTCAGTAGCTCCTAGTCTTCACCAAAGGTGTTATAGAGAGAACAGACCTAGACAAAGCAATGAGTGTTGGTTTTTACTGTGAGGAAGAAGAATAGAAGCAATTAACTGACAGAAAAATGGTTTGGCAAGGGGAAACAAGGAACCAGTCAACATTCTTTTAAAAGGACAAATGATAATCTAATTGTTGAACAATAGAGACAAGACAGTACAGAGCAGAAGAGACAGTTTAGATCAGAGACAGGTGGCCCAGAAAGTAGAATATAAGACCTGTCAGGATAAAGTGAGAGAATGCAAAAGAGTTTTTTGATGCAGTGTTGGTAGGAAAAACAATCCCAAAATACTGGGTTACTTGAAACCTTATAGGTTTCATAATTGGATTATGGAATTAAATTACAGCAGTAATTTCAGTGTTAGGCCTTATGGCCTAGCGGTATTAGTTTGGAACACACCACACTCAATAGGAAGGTAAAGTGTTTCATTGTTGTTCTCCTTTTACGTTCAATAAATGTCCATAAACTTCTGTAAATCTCTACCAGCTTGCTTGGGGTTCTTAAAAGAAAATGTCTAATATTTTTGTAAGAAGTTAAGAGACATTTAAAAAAATATTTTCTTTCTTTATGATGATTTAAAAAAATGCTTTAAAATCCAATACTGAAATGCCAGCATTCAGTCTATTTTTATATGAATAATCTAATACTTGCCACCCAGAGGTCCTCCGTTTGTTCCTCTGCCAAGATGTTGTGCAGAGACAGCATTTTTTTAAAAGTACAACCTCTTCAAAGAAGTCTTACTTTCAGTGCCAGCAATTTCACATTTCTGTTGCTGAAAGATTACTGGAATCTGCCTCATCAGAAAGTTTCTAACTTCCCCCAGAATTATAAGGCTGCTGAGGAACTTGCTGTCATTTCTGTGACAAAGGAGCAGGCCTTTGTTCTAATGGCAGTCTTAAGAAATGGTTCTATATAATGAATCTTATATTAAGTATAACCACCTACAATTGGAAATGTTACTTCATTTTAGGGTCATCAACCAAATGAAGAATTCTGGTTTATTCATCATGTTTTCTTCATCCAATTAATTAACTGATTGCATTTAAATTATCACTTTACATACACCTTCCTGAGATTTTTGAGATATGTATGTGATGTAGTGGTTTGAGCATTGGACTCTGGAGACCAGGGTTCGAATCCTCACTTGGCCATGGAGTGGGTTGGCATTGAGCAAGTCACACTTTCTCAGTCTCAGAGAATGGCAAAGGAAAAACCCCTCTGAACAAATCTTGCAAACAAACAAACAAAATCCCAGTGATAAGTTCGCCTTAGGGTTGCCACAAATTGGAAATGACTTGAAGACACACAACAACAATAAGAGAAGTTAGAATTTGCCTTTTAGAAAACCCCAATGCCACTCATTCTAGAATAAAGGGCTATTTTGACTATACGTTTGGGCCCTGTGACAAAATGTTGCACCATGGAGGACTTCTGTGCACAGTTCTGGACACTCTACCTCCCCCAACCCATCTTCAGCCATGTTAAACTTTTTTTCTCCTCCATTCCACCTCTTCTGAGCACTGTCAGTCCTTATTGGCCTGTTCTGGTTCTTCTTCCTGTCTTCTATTTGGTTCTGGCTTTTAAAAATGTATTTGCAGTAGGCACGTTGGAACTCAATCCAAGTTATTTGGCTGCGGGACTTACCCGCGGCCTGAGTTGCGGCAGGGGGAGCCCACGCTGCGTCACCCACCTCATGGCAGCCTGGGTGCCACCATCTTGGATTTTGTGCCTCTTCCAGCCGGCTCAGGCCGGCTGGAATGAGGATCGTACAACAGCCAATTGGGAGAGGCTGCTCTTCCCCGATTGGCTGTTGGGTGGCCACCACAACCAATCAGAGGGCGAGGCTTTCCAGCCCTCTGATTGGATGAAGGGTCGGAGACTGCTCCCAGCAGTCTTCCTTCTGGTCTGGCAGCTGGGGATAAATCCCTGGCCTCCAGCCGGACCCAGACAGTTGGCTCTGAGGAGCTGAAAACCCACCCACCCTCCCTTAGCTAGGATTGTTGGCTGTATTAATTAGGTGTTCTTGCATGCCTTTTTTGTATTGTATCCTTGTCACAACTTGCGGGGGGTTGGCAGTGAGCATAGGGGACTTATCTAGATGGGGGCTAGGGGGTCTCCGTTGGGGCCTAGGTTCACTAGGCCAGATTCTGTACTGGGCCGTCAGACCTCCAAAACGGGGAGGGAGGGCTGGCAGCACACCTCCCTTTCTGGGTCCGGATCTCGTGACCCGGTCATGTGTTTCCAGTCATGTGTTTCCAGTCACGTGTTTCCAGTCACATGGCTAGTTAGCCAGCGGGTTAACTGGATGCTTGTTACCAGCCGTCAGGCTGGGTGTCATCGGTTCCCCCCCCCCCCAATGCTCATACGCCAACCAGGCAACCACCATCTCCAAGTTGTGGCCATTTTCTGCCATTCCTGTTCACTTTTGTACCAATACAATTTTCCGCATACTTCTGTTGTTGTTGTTGTTATTGGGGACAGCGGGAGGTGGGGTGACCGGCAGGACATGTCTCACTCCAGCACGCAACTTGATTTCATCATTGAAGGAGTCAGAAGAAGTCTAAGACTTGGAAAGGTAGCCATGAAGGAACTAGATAAGACCCTCAAGTGTAAAGACATAACATTAAATACCGAAGTCAGAATCATTCAGGCCATAGTCTTTCTGATTTCTATGTACAGTTAAGAAAGCTGGAGAAAGCTAGATGGTGAATAAAGTTGACAGGAAGATCAACTCATTTGAATGTGGTGCTGGAGAAGAGTTCTACAAATACCATGGACTGCTCAAAAGGCAAAGAGCAAATCAGGTCTGAATTCTCTCTAGAAGCTGAGATAACTAAACTGAGACTATCATAATTTGGACATATGAAGAGACAACACAACTCACTGGAAAAGATGATAATGCTGGGAAAGTAGAAGGCAGTAAGAAAAGAGGATGGCTGCAACACAGATGGATTGACTAAATCAAGGAAGCCACAGCCCCAAGTTTGCAAAACCTGAGCAGGACTGTTGATGACTGGGGCTGTTGGAGATGTGTCTTTCATTGGGTTGCCATATGTTGAAGCCAATGTGATGATGCATAACATTATCAACATTTTAAATTATTTCTAAGTGTAAATCAGGAGATGATTCTTCATAGCCTTTCTAAAAATTTATATCTATAGTGTTTCTTTCCCTTTTCCAGTCACTCCATTCCGTCTTCCCTTACACCTGGTAGTACCCCCCTCCCCATTCATTCAGTATTCCGTGCCATTGAGTTATTATGGGACTCTCTGTGGATTTTTTTTTTTGTCTCCTTAAACATTTTTTCCTAAATATTTTTTTTCCTGCATAACTGAAAACGTTAAGTTTATCCTAAGCCTGCTGATACCTTTTTCTTGCACATTGCTAACGTATCCTCGGTTTTGGCCCCAGCTGCATGAGGTGAGGGGGAAAAATCTGTATTAGAATGATTTTTCTTTCTCGTTGTCCGTTTTAGGTAACATACCCAAACTAGAATATTTTCAAAAAATTAAACAAGTGTGCCTTTAGTTTGTACCTCTGCTGATGAAAATTGGCACCCCACTGATTAATTGATTAAAGCTATGGTTGCTTTTTCTTCCATTTTAAATGATTAGAGCTTAAAAGTCCTAATTATAAACACACCACTTTTACCAGCTGAATCTTTATCAGACTATAGTAAATTTTCCCAGGTGTCATTGATTCCCTCATGCATGCTGGGAATCCTGCTGTGTAAAGAGAGTCCAGCTTTCCTCTCTACCACATGGTTTGCTTGCATTGGCCAAAAAATATCAACAAAGCACTATAAGACATTTTTGAATTTTAAATACAAATTATTAACAATAATCAACAAAGCATCTGCTTCCATTTTTGCATCTATACTTTGTTTACCACTTGGTCTTTTTGAAACAAGGATACCTGTTTATCCAGAACTAATCATCTCACTTTCAGGACACTTTAGTACCAAATCAAACTATTGGATTATAAGTAACAAGTCACTGATTAATTTTTTAAAAATTCATATTTATTTGTTTTTTATACAGACAAAGTAATAATAATAATAATAATAATAATAAATAAAATTTTATTTCTATCCTGCCCCTCTGCAACGCAGTCGGGGCGGCTTACAATATAAAAACTCCATAATCACAAAATCCTAGCCCACCTACCCCTTAAAATAATATTAAATTATGAAGGATTAAAAACATACAATAATTAAAAATATATAAGTTAGAAGAAAAAATTAAAACATACAATCACAGCCCAGAAAGGACAGCCGAGTCTTGGGCCGGGATAATTATTCAGGAAAGGCCTGCCGGAAAAGATCCGTCTTGACAGCTTTTTTAAAGCTGTCTAAGGTGGTAATAAGATGGATCTCGTCTGGCAGGCCATTCCATAATCTGGGAGCGACAGCAGAGAAGGCCCTCTGGGAGGTCACCGACAGCCTTGTTTTCATAGGCTGTAACAGATTCCTCCCAGAGGACCGAAGTGCGTGGGGAGGGTCGTACGGAAGGAGGCAGTCCCAGAGGTAAGTTGGACCCAAGCCATGTAGGGCTTTAAAGGTCATAACCAACACCTTGTTCTGTGCCCAGAAACTAATAGGCAGCCAGTGGAGAGCTTTTAGCACAGGTGTTATATGCTCTCTTCTGGAAACGCCAGAAATCAACCTGGCTGCCATGTTCTGGACTAGTTGAAGTTTCCGAGTCAAGCACAAGGGTAGCCCCATGTAGAGCGCATTACAGAAATCCAGACGGGAGGCTACCAGTGCATATACCAAAGTAATTCACAACAGAATAATAAACATTCAGAAAGAAAACAGGTGGAAAACTATGCATGTATAATATAATATAATTCCTTCGATTTTTTGGATTTGTCCTTCAAGCCTGTATTTGTGTTTTAGTAATGTGTCATAGTAATATGTATAGCTAAAGCTAAAATGAAATTAAAACTGTAACACATTACTATAACACTAATGTAATACAATAAACACAACCTAGCTGATCACTAAGACACAAATGAACTCTGACCCCCCCTCCAAACTTTAATGAAAAAGAAAAACAGATTAATAGAAGATGATGCATATTATTCATTACAGATTCAATTTACTAGAATTACTAGTAACCATAACCACAGATTAGTACATCATTAAATTTCTTATCGCTCAAAGATTTCATAAGTGGTTTCCAGACTTTAAGAAAATCTTCAATTGTTTTATCTTTTAAAATCCACGTCAGTTTGGCAACTTGGGCAAAGTCCACAACCTTAACAACCCATTCTTCAGTCATCCTTCATTGGTGCTTCAGTCTATTTCCAGGTTTGGGCAAACAATATTCTTGCAGCTTAAGTTATCATATATCAAAGAAGTAGTCCATACTTAATGTCCAGTTTTTTTATCAGTAATCCTCAACAAAAATATTTCTGGTGACATTGCAAAGTCTACTTTTAAATTTGTTTTTGAATGAACGTATGAAACTTAGACCAACAGGTTTTTTTCACCTTCTTACAAATCCAACACATGTGGGGTGGGGGAGATTTTTCCTTATCCTGATAACCTCAATGTTGATTTGAAGCATTCGTAGACATTTTTACTGATTGTTATTATTATTATTATTATTATTATTATTGTCTCTGGATAACAAGTCATATAAATAATATAGGGTTAGGGTTAGCAGCATCCTGAGTTGTGATGGGTTCCTTTTCCAGTACATCACTGAGTAAAGTTGGAAATAAAACCCTCTGCATCTGTGGAGGTTGCGTTTCTCTACAACAATATGTTTTTAAAAACTAGACTTTCTGTAGAGATGAAATAACCAACAGAGGATGGTAATGACTGGAAAATGGCATTGTGTGGCTGCCTCATTAAAAAAAGTGAGCAAAGTAAAGTTAGAAAAGAGCATGGCAATTGACAACCTAAATTGGTAACAGATCTAGCAGGATTGATTCAGCAGCATCTGCATCATAGTGCTTTGTGGAAATTGAACTCATCCAATACATGCTTCATTGTCAGTATTGTCTTCCTGATGCTGTGTTTGTGCAGATTACAATTGTGCTTACTTAGACCATACAGATTGTTTAGAACACACTGGGAAAGAATGGCCTCATCCGTTGTCCTAGAAATTAGCTAATCAAGGCCTTTCTTTACCTCTTGGTCGCCAGGAGCATGGTGGCAGAGAACTGTGCATGAGACTGCAGTATTCAACTATCCCCAGAAAGCTGAACTTTCTATATCAGCTGTAGCTTAATCCGGACACCAGTTCTGTTAACCACAATACTCAGTGATTATTTCCCTAGTCGTATCTCATAGTTTTCCTGTTCTCTTACATGGAATTTGGCAGGAAAGCATAAATCTCATCTTCTAATAGGGAGCATGAGGGTAACTTAACTTAGGCAATTGCATTTCTATTGGGGGGGGGAGGGATATTGAAGCTGTTTTGACAAGCTAAAATGGCTGCCAAGGCTCTGAGTAGAGATGTTGCAGAAAACTCCTGAGCATGCTATCATTTTTTTTCTCTCTTACTCTAGCCACATTAGAGTTGTATTTTTGTTTGTTAAATTTTTGTCTGGCCTTTCCTCAAGACAGAGGTGGGTAGATACAGGTGTAATGGCATTCTTTTTATGGACCCCATAAAAACCTGAGGCTAATCTCAGTGTGTAGATAAGGCACAGAACAGATAAACAGCTCAGGCATACAAGAATACTGTTGGTGCTACCACTATGTTTTATGCTTGAATGTTTTATTCAGGTCTCAGTTTAAGCGTAAGTTTTGTGTGTGGAGGGAGAGAATATCTATTGAAATTAATAAAACCAATATAGAATTTCACCATAAGGAGAATTTCAATGTGTTTATCTTTAATTATGCATGTGCAAACGGGAAAATCAGCTCTTTTGAAAATCCTAAGGGATGTATTTTCTGCTTGGTGTAATTTTAATTCTAGTTTAGTTAGTTTGGAGATTTGTATAATTTCTCACTAGCTTCAAACGACATGCAAGCATGCCAGTTCATTTCTTGATCAGCAAATAGATGTAATATATTTGCTGGTACCATAGTTTATTAATTTTCCCCCTTAATTTCAGAGCTTCATACATCTGAGAGTGGCATGGCTGAAAATGAAGTCCCACCCCCATTGCCTCCACATCCTAGTGACGAGCTGCTCACAGATTATAATCATAGGTTTGAATATGTTTACTATTTATGATTTTATTTCTAGAAAGCAATAGGAATTATTTTTCTTCATTTTCTTCAACATTTTGCTTTATGTTGTTGATTTTGCAACAGAACATATTTATACATATTTATATATTGCTTAGATGTACAGTTTTCCTAATCTTTAAGGTTTGTTATGACTATATAGGGATAGATATATGGGTATACAATTTTTAAAAATCTATTTTGTTTCCACAATACTAGGTTGTCATTAGTTGCCATTCTCACATTTCTGGGGGTGGGGAGGGGTTTGGAAAAATGTCTGCTTATTATTATTGTGGTGTTGTGGTTGTTATTTTTTAGTTGATACTAGTGAAATTCTTTGGTGGCACATTTTACAAATCTGTAGTTTGTGACATGTTCTTCAATTTATTTCAGTTTTTAAAATTTTATTTCTTTATTTGAGTCCCCCACGTCACTCACTTTAAGTGCTCAAAATCATGTACAAATAAAAACAATAAAATACATACAAGTATGATCATGCCAGGTAACAGTCAGGCTGCTGCATTTTGCACCAGCTGGAACTTTTTAAATATTTCTTAAGGTCAGCCCAATGTGATCTAAATGTAAAGTGGTTAAAGCATAGACCACAACGTTCAGATCTATCTTCTCCATGTTGGGGTGCAATGGGTGCACTAGCCCAAGATGGGCAAAAGCATTGCTGGCCATCACTACCACCTGACCATCCAGGAGCAGTACTAGAGGTAAAAGCACCCCCAAATTGAGTATCTGATACTCCCCGAGTCACAAGACATGTGCTCAGAATCCCATCTACTGACCAACACCTTCCATTTTGTCTGGATCAAACCTCAGTTTGTTAATTGTTCACTGCAGCCAAACCAGGAATTGAATCCAGGTTGAAAAGGAAGAAACCTCTTGAGTTATGAGGCCAACAGATGCTCAAAAATGTTTATTTTAGAAAACGATATTTGAAGCTGATTGATAGTGATCAAGAGTGATATGGGAGAGTGAAGACTTCCTCAATGAAGTTTTTGCCACCAGTTACTTTAGGGAAGCCAGAATGAGGCTATCTTTCAAAGAGACTTGTTTTTATTAATTAAAATATTTATATCCAGCCCTATATCATGAGACCTCAGGACAGCATTAGCAGTCTCCATTACCTAATTAGTCAGCTTCCCTCTGGCAGATCTTGCAAGTCAGGACAGACAAAATGCATGGGGGTGGTCTTAGCTCTCCAAGCAACCTTTTCACTACCTAAGGCTGCACAGGCTGGACTTAATTGCATCCATTGAAAACAAAGTCTGTATTCAGAGTGAAGTCCCAATTGGAGCAAGCACATACAGAGCTGTTCATTGTTTTCAAATTTAATCTGGAACTGACACTATTGGAAATTTGACCCCCTGAAAGGTAAAACATTTCAGGAGCTTAGTCTTGATTTTGCTGCCACATGTGCTTCTTTACATATTCACATTCTTTAACTTAGGGGTGAGACATAGATTGTCCCAGCAGGGTTATTCGCTTTTTTTTTTTAAATGTGATAATGATACATGCCTATGATGGTAGCCTTCTTTTCACCTTTACCATGGTTGCAAAGGGACAGATTGGTGAAAACCCATCTCCCCCCCCCACTTTTGCACCTGTTAGAGTCTCCCTAAGAAAAATCAGAGTCAGTGCAAACAGTAAGTCATGCAAGAAAGTGACTGGCTGAAGAGGCTAAGATACATTTATACTGGATACACTTTAGTTACTTCATTTGTTTTTGAGCTGCTGGCTCTTTCTTTCTTCCCTTCTTTCTTTCTCTTCTCATGTGTTTTCCTTCCACAGCTCAGTAGCAGATTCAGCAGCAGCATATTTACCAGATCAGCACATCAACTTCAGATCTTTGACACTGGCCAAGCAGACGGAAACAATTAATCTGAAAACCTCCAAGAGCATGGATCTTGGTAAGGAGACGTGGTAGGAAGACAGTAATAACCCCTTTTAGCCTCATCATGTATTTCTTCATTCTGTTTCTCAAATGTATATTTGGTGGTGCAGTGGTTAAATGCCAGTCCTGCAAGTCACCACATTGCAAGTTCGATTCCAGCGGGCTCCAAGGTTCACTCAGCCTTCCATCCTTTCGTAGGTCGGTAAAATGAGTACCCAGCTTGTGGGGGGCAATTAGCTAACACACATTGGAAACTGCTTAACGCAGTGTAGATGTGTAAATAGCTATTGCTTAAAACAATTTGTAAGCCGCTCTGATAGCCTTGAGGCTGAAGAGCGGGGTATAAATAAATAAATAAATAAATAATATATTGTTTGGAAACAAACTGTTGTTAGAGCCAAACTAGGCAGAATTATAGTACCATGTTTTATTTTAGAACACAGAGCATTTTGCTTATTTCAGTGAAGTATAAAAAGTAACCTAAAGTAGAAAAACTTCCTTGTGAACAATAAAAAAAAAAAAGAATAACGTTGAGAACTTTGTGACTGACTTTTACAGACACGTGATTGGTGGCACAATTGTGCCTTGCTAACAGAGCTCTGCAGAATGTATTGAAGTGTGGTTGGAAACAGTTTCCCCTCTGTAAGCACAGCATATAACAATTTAATCTGAAATTGCTTTCTGTGGAGAAAGGTGGTAGATCTTTTGCACACAGTTACTGTGGGTTGCAGGTGGATATTTCAGCTTGGGCGTGTATTTTATCACCAGCCAGAAGAAATCCTTTTGACAATCAGGCTATATTCAATGCCACTGTGCTTTCTAGACCTGCCTGTACCATCTACCCTACACATTTGGGACAGAACCACAGTTCATAGTCATTGGCAGCAGTGCATGTGCTTAACTTTTTGGAAATTAAACATGTGGCTAAGTTTTTTAGAATGGCTTCAAGAAAAATATTCACATTTTGAGACATTAAAGTATAGGAGTACAGTTTTCCTTACCTTCCCATCTCCCATCTCATGTTGGTACCAATTGTTGATACTGGAACTTCTTTAGACATTGCAACACTACTGGCTCACCTCTGCAGAGAACATGTTAATGTCAAAGGGAAGCATGCATTTGAAAGCACAATTCCATATGGATCCATATATGCATTGATATTTGAACAGGAGTCACTTTTTACCATTTGCTGCATAGATGAACTGGACAAAATGTTGGAAAATGCCAGTCAAGACTGATGCTATAGTTTACTCCCCAGAGGTATAAGGAAAAAGCCTGCAAAGACTCTTCAACTCCTGGTCTTGGTTTCTGAGGGTTGGGTTTAACTTTCTCAAGCTACACATTTCCTTTGCATGTCACAGGTTGTTGCCACCATCCCAAATATAAAACTACCTTTTTAGACCTCAGGGGAAAGCATTTGGTGGCCTTCCTCTCTGTACAGTGTTTTCAAAATGTTGTGCCCCTTTTTGGGAGAGAGTTTAGATTCTCCCATTAGTCATCCCAGAGCTTGGGCAGTTTGGGTAGCTGACCTGTAGCCTTAAGCATGTGCAAATGGAACACAGTCATAATCATCAGTATAAGAAGTGGCCTTTAATTAAAAAGAGAAGCAAAATGCATGCCATTTTGCCACCTTGCTGAATGTTGCAAGCAACTGTAAAGTGTAAAATCACAAGAACTGTTTCCCTGGGAGTAACCTTGAAGTTACAAGTTGTGAAAAATATCTGATTATACCAGAAAATTCTCAAAGCATTTCAGTGAAGAAAATATCTGAATTGCATCTAATTAGATACCCTAAATTATTTTTACCTTATTTCACTATGAGATCCTCTGGGGTTTTGGACAGGAAGGCTTTGTCCTCATGCGTGCTTATTTTCCAACATTTATTCCCCATTGTCTGTTCCACCAAATTTCAATTGAAAAGGAACCAAGGGCTTATCTAGACAAGATGATGCACAGATTGATGTGCATTCTTGCAAATTTGCAGCAGTGCTAATTTGTCTTCATGGTCTTTTGGCAAAATCTATTGTATCTGAAGCTATCTGCATTTGAAGTGCACACGCAGCCTCAGCTTCATTCTCAAGACCTTTCCTGGCTGAATTACCTTCCCACCCCGTTCCTTCAGGTTCCTCCTTCTCCCAAATATCTCGTGTCCTGCCAAAACCTCCAGTCACTCACTCCAGTTTCCAGCTTGCTACTAGGATCCCTCTGCCTCATTTTCAGGACCTTTCCTGGCTGAAATACTTTCCCATGCCATTCCTTCTGTTGCAAGCTGCTAACAAGCTGGAAACCAGAGTGAGTGACTGGAGGTTTTGGCAGGACAAGAGATATTTGGGAGAAAGAGGATAATGAAGGCCTGAGAGATATTCAGGAGAAAGAGGGAACTGAAGGAGTGGGGTGGGAAGGTAATTTAAGTGTCTTACTGAAAAGTCTTATCCTCCCTTACTTCATTACACTCCCTTGATAATAAAATAGCAAGAACTCTCTTGTATCTTAAATTCAAACATTTGATGAAAACAGTTGTCTCCTTTACCTTATAATTTTTTACTTGCATGTTGCCCTGAGATCCCATGGGATAGTATGCCATAGGATACTACCATCTTTATTGCCAGCATCATCAGCATCTATTGCATATGACTGCTCTATGAAATTGGGGATCAGTGGTCTATCAGTTCCAGCCATAATATGAAGTGAGCCTCAACAATGCTTGCAACTTCACCATTACTTCATTTGAAATAATAAGACTTTTCACAGAATATGAACTGGTCAGTAAAGGATTTGACAGTGTTGAATTACAAAGAAGCATAGGTGGAAAGATTTGAAACTTTTCGTGTCAAACCCAAGGAGTTCCTTGAGTTTGTCACACTTCAACAGATCCTACCTATGAGCTTCGACTAGTTTTCTCCACAATGTAGAGTTTAAAATTTTGCTTTTTTAGAGAATAGATAACAGAGATCCTTAGGATTCCATACTAGTTGCTGAGCTGTGTCTTGTTCAGTAGACATATAGAATTTTAAGAGCCCTAACTGAATGATGGACAACGTAGAGTAGTCAGCACGTCTTGCAAAACTAGGACATTCAAATTAAAAACAAGAAGAAAGCATTTGCAGTTGATATAATTTTTGTTTCACCCACTTTCTGCTGAATTTTATGTATGCAAATGTTTATTTTGCAAAAACGAATTCTTCTCCCAGAAGCTTTAAAAGGGCAGGCTTCTGAGCATGGGAGAAGGGGATAAAAAGATATGTTTGGGTAAAAATATTTTTCTGACTAAAAATAGTTCCTCAGCTAATGCTTTGAAGCTTGCTGACAGCATAAACCAGTTCAAATGTTCAATCAGGTTGTTCAATTGGTGGCATAAATATCTCAGACATGAAGGAATGACAGACAAAATACCCGAATATATTTATACTGATAATTCAGTAATTTTTATAGGCAAAGCCATATGCAAAATAGATGTGCTCACCATTCCTCATGAACGCTAATTATTTATATACTAAGAATTTGTTTACCCAAACTGGAGAGCTTATGTTGGTCTAAGAAAATTGGATTTTAGCCATTCATTCTCTGGTTAACTAACTGGAACCAATCTCTTACTCTTTGTGGTCTCGCTATAAAACAGGGGATGAAAGTACCCATCTTGCAGAAATCTTAAATGTGTAACAATTATGAAGCTCCTTGAACAATGATTATTGATTCCTAAATGCAATGATGAGTTTGTGCCCTTGTATAATCAAATTAGAGCTCCAATATGCCTGATAATTTATGAAGACAGAAACTTATGGGTGCAATATCAGCTAGGAATGGCTTTTGAGACAAGGGCAGTGCTTAGTAAGTGTTTCAGAAAACCAATGAGAGGCCAGTAAAAAAAAAACAACAACATTAAAAGTCTGCCAGTTTTGTCCAGGAAGATACTGGCATGTTCAGGCAGTCATATTTTGGGTTAGCAAGCTGAAATACACATGAACCTTCTGCCTCCAGACAGTGCACTTAAGAGTGCATGGCAATCAGTCTTAAGCATGGATTCCCATTGTATCCAAACAAAGAGACTGTGGCTTCCAGCCTGCAAAAAAACAAGAAGATTAGATTGTGGCTTGAAGTTAGTTTAACATCCTACTTTATTTTGAAACTGATAAACATAATTTACTGATTTGGACAAAATTGGAAATAGTGGTTAATTAGGGACTTCCTGGTTTAATTGTGCCATGCACAAAGGAAGACACATAGAGGAAAAGGCTTGTGAATGTCCTTTTAAAAAAGCAAGTGTGAAGTCTCTGCTAGAACTGTACACTATATGATATTAATTTCAGGTTATTTCCTATGCAGTCCCTAAAAATAATTAATAATAATAATACGATTTGTCAGCTGATATTTAGATAACCAGAAAATTATGACATTTGTTACTTTGACATGTCAAACTCTCTGCCCTGAGCGTCACTCTTACCATTTTATTAACAAACACTTTTTATAGGAAAAATATAAACTGATTTAGATCTCACTTTCTATAAACAAAAATTTAATCCTTTCCTGCTACTCTTGGTGCCGTTATGACAGTTCTACCCATTATTTGACACTATGCAGAATCAAACCATCATGGTTTCATGTAAATCATGTATAAAAATTCCTATGTCATTTTTTATGTAAGCATATTCTACTTTTCTGATTAAAAAAATACAATTGTTCTTCTCAGTGACTCTGAATATAAGATCTTGACCATGTTATGAGACAGGCCATGGGGGTTGTAGGTAAGCAGATCTTGTGAAGCAAATGATCATTGAAAGGGTTGCCACAGAAAGTTGGTTTTTTTAAAATGAGGGTGAGGTACTCGCCGCTTCCATTTGTTATATTTTTAATGCTTTTAAACTGTTTTTAATTTGATGATGTTTTTAATATGATGGCTCATTACATTGTTTTTAAAATGGTTTTTAAACGTTACAATTAATTTTAGCTGTGCTCTGTTTCAACCTATGTTGTGAGGTGCCTTGGCTTCCACCTTAGGAGAAGTTGAAATAAGGTTATTGTTGTTAGTTTTCCAAACAGCAATAAGGAGGAGCCAAAATTCATGAGACGCAGGGTTGGCAGTCAGGAAGTAACAATTAATAAGTTTGTGTTCTACCTAAATAGAAAAATTTAACTTAATTCAATTAACTTAATTTCAATTAACTTAGTTATGTATTTCTCTGTAAAGTTAACATATTGTCCACGTTCATAACTGAAAAGATATATACATTTTTATCTTTATTAAGGGGACAACCCCAAAAATACAGGATGATGGTGATGGTGATGGTGATGATTTGGCATCTCATTCAATCTATATAAAAGAAAAAGCTTTCCAACCTTCAGACATTTCAGTTAAGGAACACCTGCCAGCTCTATAAGGGAATGCTTTCTGGCCCTCAAATAAAGGAAATCCTTTACAATAAGGGACACCTCACAATGCTAGATAAAACATATTTGAATGAATTAAATAAATAAATAGGACCGGAAGATGTGGCTGAAAAAAGGCTGATGGTCAAGTTCCAAAGAGTGAAGCCTGGGAAGGCAAGGCATAGGAAATCACATGTCTCAGGTTCAGGATACAACTCAGATGTGACAGCTCCACTATGAACTGATGCGTCCCCATTGATGACAAATTGTGTTCATGGTGGAATGATATACAAGAGAATTTCCTTAATCTAATTTTTATTTATTTTATATTTATTTATTTATTTATTTATTTATACCCCACTCTTCAGCCACAAGGCTATCAGAGCGGCTTACAAATTGTTTTAAGCAATAGCTATTTACACATCTACACTGCATTAAGCAGTTTCCATTGTGTGTTAGCTAACCCACAAGCCAGGTCCTCATTTTACCGACCTACGAAAGGATGGAAGGCTGAGTGAACCTTGGAGCCCTCTGGAATCGAACTTGCAATGTGGTGACTTGCAGTACTGGCATTTAACCACTGCGCCACCAGGGCTCCTACTAATCAACCAAACTAATCTGCTTGGTTTGCTAAGGGGCCAAATGATGAATGATACATAACATAAGGCATTTGAGACAAGCTCCTGGTGGTCTTCATTAGAGTCCCATTTAGTACCATATAAGCACTGTTTTGTATGCAACAAAAATCATACTCCTTAGTGACTGACACTGCAACCTCCCTTGATGGTGTCTTTCTTCCTGTAGATGTGGTGAGATTGTAAGTCTGTTGGGAAAAGAGATGATGATGATGATGATGATTTCTTATCCACTTCTCCCCATGGATGAGGCAGGGAACAACTGATTTATAAAAATAACTAATATCAATTAAAATACATATTGTTTAAAAAACACATAACCCCATTAAAACACATAATATCAATTAAAAGAATAAAACTGGTACATATTAAAACTGTTTAAAATTCACAGTTTAAAAATCATCTGGATAGGCATGTCAGAAGAGACTGGTCTTTAATGCTGTGTATTCAGCTGTTGAATCTCTTCCGGCAGGCCATTCCAGAGTCTAGGGGCAGCTGAAGAAAAAGTCTTCTGGGTGACAGTTGCCAACCTGGTTCTGGCTGACTGAAGTAATGTCCCACAGAGGACCTGAGTGTACGGGATGGATTATATGGGAGGAGGCGATCCCGTAGTTAACCTGGACCCAAACCATTTAGGGCTTTAAATGGACAACCTTTAAGGTGACAACCAACACATTTAAAGGTGAGAGCCAACACTGTGTATCTTGCCCAGAAACTAATTGGCATGAGCACAGATGAACACAGAAGGTGGAGAGTGTTCCTGCTGGTACTCTAAAGATATCAATTCACAGGAGTTAGTGATGGATATACAGCACAGGATAGAAGAAGCTGCCTTGACACCATGTTAGACCATTGATCTGTCTAGTTCAGTGTTGTTAATACTGATGGGTACCATTCTTAGTCTCTGATGGCAGCCTTTGGGGTTGAACTGGGGATTTCCTGCTTAGAAAACATGTGCCCCCTACCATTGAGCTGCAGCCTTTCTCTTAAGATAAAGGCCCTTCACCATTATATTTCAGTATATATCTTGGTTTGAGTGCATCTAAGGGCTGCAAAATGTAAAAGAGTGCTTCATGTCTGTGAACTTTCCATGACATTAGAACGAGTCAAATTCTTTACCACATACATCATAGATCACAATTAGACACTATGTTATACAAAATGACCTCATATAATATATGATATGATACAAAGTGGCTTTAAGTAAGATAGTATCTAATTGTAATATAATACAATAATAACTAAAATACTACCTGATGTGATTAATTCCCCCACAAGGCAACGTCTGATCATTCTCTACCTCTAACAGTTTATTGTAATTATAAATATAGTTTTACAATATTTTAATTCCTGAAGTGAAGAAAAAAGTGTCTGAGCCGCTTTCAAAATGCTAATAGCGGTAGCAGAGTTAGGAGCAAGCTGTGGGTTTGGAATGATGTTATAATTTTCCTCTTAGCAAGAGAATTTACTGGGAAATCCACTGTTCTTATTTTGTATAAGGAAATGTTTAGATTCCACATGTATAAAGTTGTCCCTGTGAGGAGATAATCATACCAAGACCCAGTTTCAGCATATACTCTTGCCTTGCTAAACTGTAGTTTAAGAAATTTGCACCAAGGGGTTGTCTATATGAGACCAAAAGAAATGGATTGCTCTGCAGTAATAGTAATTCACAGCAGCTGTGACTTATCTTAATGGTTTTACAGCCCCCACAAACTTTGCACCCCTCTAGCCAAGATAGCAGCCCCAAGTGAATTACAGTTGTCCCTTCGTATTCTATGATTCTATGATTCATTAAAACAGCACAGAAGCACTGTGTGAAGAAAGATGCAAACCAAGCAGTACATAAATAAAGACAAAACATAGCATTATTCCAGATATAAAGTGGCCACCTTTCAGAAAAATTTATCAGGTTTACATTTGTGATTGTCAAATCCAAGCGACCATTGAAATGTAAACATTTCAAATATAGTCCAAGGAATCAATTTAATTAAATTCTGCATGGCAGCATTCTCTGCAGGTAAGTGGCAGTACTATGAAGAAAGGCAAATACACTAACTGAGGTTCGCACAGTGAGCTATACAAACTTCTCGTCAAACTGATGTTTCCAAACTTCTGGCACTATAAATATGAGGCTTCCAACAGAGGGTCCTTAATTTAACCAACAGACAAAAATAAGTTTCACCAAAGATTCTCTCATATGAGTAAAGGCCCATCCAGGCTTCTTACAGTCACTAAAACTTGCTAGTTTTCTTAAATATGGGATGGTAAAACTTATTTGGGTGGGTTGGATAACTCCCATGATTCTCCTACGGAGCAGATTGGGATGTCTTGCTCTGTTTTGATTGGGAAGGGCTTGAGGTAGGGCTCATCTAGGGTACTCTGTGGGCCTGACTCTGCAAGCTCAGTATATCTGTGTGCTTGAATAGACATGCACCCACACTAACTGCAAATTCCTCTAGCCTTTAACAAATTGTACTGCTGCTATAATAAACTGTATTGTCCTGAACAGCCCCAACCATACCAAGATAATAGATTTACATTGCTGAATTGTCCTATGCTAGTTTTAATCCCCTCCTAGTAAAATGGGTATAATATAATAAATCTGAGCTACTGTGTGGCACTGGTGTAACCCACAGTCTCAGCCCCAGCCTTGCACCTGAATTTTGTACTGTGTATGCATTGCCAGGGTAATTATGTATTGACAAACTATTTTTTTTAAAAAAATAAGACCTTGGCTAGAAAGAAAGTTTGTTGACACCCTATGTCAGCTATACTGAAAGTCAAGCTACATTTGATTTCTAAAATATTTCTGTATTGCAATGGTAGGTTCTCACTAAAGAGGTCTCCACTCCCCAGTGTTTTAACAATGAACAAGGAGGGTCCTTCTCCAGATTCCACCTAAACATTAAGAAGAACTTCCTGAGTTTGGAAGTGGAACACACTGTCTCATAGCGTGGTAGTCTCCTTCTTTGGAGGTTTTTAAACAGAGGCTGGATGGCCATCTGTTAGGAATTATTTGATTGTTTATTCCTGCATGGCAGGGGGTTGGACTGGATGGCCTTGTGGTCTCTTCCAACTCTATGATTCTATGAAATAGTAAGTGTGTCTATGAAATACCAGATAATGTATCCAATATGCCTCTAGTCTGAAGATACATGCCACTTGTACTCTTTTCCAACTCCATGATTCTACAATTCCTGGTTAGTAACTAATAATAAACCTCTAAAGCATGGAAATCAAGTTAAACCTAACTATGATCAGTTTAACCAGCAGAGAGAGGATGTAATGGAAGAGTGCAAATTCTGATGTTTGGGCATTGTCTAAATGGTGAAAAAAATCCTCATGGAATTTGAAGGGAATACGAGCTGTCTTAATGGGAACCTGCACTGTTTTCAAAAACTACAAAAACTATGCTGGGAAAGCCTTCACAGCTTTTCCAAAGTTCTTAAAAAGTTCTGTGGGGAATGCGCATTCCTGCTCTTTGGGGCAAGCAACTTGATATGAATCACTTTCCCATAGAGGAAACACACACCTGATTGGCCGGACAAACATGGGGGTGGGGCTTGCTAACAGGGCAAGCGCCTGCTGCCACCATGTTGGATTTTCATCTTAGCGAGCAATTGCTAAGGCAATGAAACATGGATTCTCTCTCTCTCCCTCTTTCTCTCTCTCTCTCTCTCTGTAAAGGTGAAATATCACTTGTGCATACTGTGGAAATAGGGTTTTTTTTTAAAAAAAAAAAGTTCAGTGGCAGCAGATTTTAAAATGTGAGTACAGTTGTCGCTCTGTATCTACGGATTTGTTATCCATGGATTTAAGTATTCACGCCTTGAAAATATTTTTTTAAAAAATAATAATCCAAAAAGCAAACCTTGATTTTGCCATCTTATATAAGGGACATCATTTTGCTATGCCATTGCATATAATGGGACTTGAGTATTCACAGATTTTGGTATTCACGGGGGGTCCTGGAACCAAACCCCAGCGAATCACAGAGTTGGAAGAGACTACAAGGTCCATCTAGTCCAACCCCCTGCCTTGAAGGAATACCCAGCATTCCCAGCAGATGGCCATGCAGCCTCTGTTTAAAAACCTCCAAAGAAGGAGACTAGATTAAGACTAAAAGAGTTTTAAGTGTGTCCAAAGAATGAATATACAGGAGTGCTTAAACACTGTTGTGTGGTGCCCATCTCAGAGAGTTCTGTGCCACAAGCTTAGAAGCAGTGTTCTGTGGAAGGATGGGTGCTGATAAGTGTAAAAGTGACTTTTGAATGCCTACATTTTATGTGGTGGATCCAGCGAGCTGCAGTCCAGAAGAGTACATTTTCCACCAAATTGAGTCATAAATGCATGCTTCATTATAGAGTACCCTCAATATACTGCCACTCCCCAGAGTCCAATAGGTTAGGCCCCTACCCAGAGAGACTGCAGTCTGTAATTTGATATAGAAGAGATACAGGGGAAGGGGAAGGGAGTGGAGGAAAAGATAAACAGGAAACCAATATATGATTGGTAGGTTCAGTTACACAGAGTGAGGTTGACTTAGAGGAGGGCATTGGAAGTTGTGCAAAGACTTCAGGACAAAGTCAAGTTTTGATGAGGTATTTCAAGGAAGCAAGAGATGTAGCACAATTAACTGTTCTGGACATAAGGAGCAACAAGAGAGAAAGGGTGTGGTCTTTAAGGGAGCAAGAAATCTCCCAGTATCTGATAGCGATAGAAATCAAGAAACAAGAAGTTTAATTTCTAGCAGTGGGGATGTTTTTGACTTAGTGAACAGTGAAAATACTTAAAATGAATAAACAGTGCCACAGAATATGTTAGTGGTAGACTACTTCTTTTGTACCCCAGTAGCCATTGTTTTCTGTTATTCTTAGTTTGCTTATCAATTTATCCTTTGCAATCACTCTGTCTTCTGTGTTATTCCTGGGACTTCTCTCGTTAATTGCTAGAGTGGGAGCAAAGGGAGGGGGGAAATTAACCACAAATTCATTCTGCTTCTGTATCTACACTTGTTTGGGAGGGCTAAACACAAGCACAAGCTTCTAAAATGTGTGGTGTTTTTGTTTTGTTTTGTTTTGTTTTTTGCAAAACTGAAACTGTTTAGAGAGTTAAGCTGCTCTGCATGTGTATTCTCGGGTTTTGTTTTGCTTTGTTTTCATTTTTACATTTGGCAGTACTTTGAGCAAAACCATGGATAAACTGTTGTTCCTTTCTCTTCACCTCTTCCTTCACTTCATCTGCAAAATCCTTTGTTGCGTAGTAAAAAAAAAACAGTTTCCAATTAAATTTTATATTTCTAAATAAAATTTTAATTAACATTCGTTTTTTGCAGAAGGTGGGTGCTCTAATACTACCAAGCGTTAAAAGCGTTAAAAGAAAAGGGGTGGTGTTTAGGGTCATTTACATATTATTGTTAATCTTTTATCCTCAAGAATGGGGAAAAGGAGAGAATCAACATTCTGCCACCCGAGTAGTCAGCCAGTGTAGCTGTTCCCAGTGAATGGTCTCATCCTCAGCCATCATGATGAGCAGGTCTCTTCTTTCTCTGATTCCAGTGCTATCTTTGTATAGCCTAAGTGGACTGGCTCATAATTTCCCCATCCTTGCAGTGCAGACTCTGCTCAGAAACAAATGCTGGACTCATTTGTGACACCAGGGTGGGGGGCATTGTGTATGTGGAACAGCAGGGGATTCTGGCAGTGGCTGTTGTAGCTGGCCGGGGATTCTGGGAGTCCCCAAAGTAAGTGTCCCAAACTGTAAATGCATATATCTAAAAAAAAATGTTGTCCTTTCCTGTTGGTTGGCTCACAGTGTGTTTTGCATACCAGCTGTATCACATGCAACATCTTACACTGAGACATGTGGAGACATATGTCCAGGGATCTCCCCCCTGGGGACAAAGGGCTGTGTAAATCTGTCCTCGTAGTCCAGCAAATGCCAAACTCAAGTCTCGTTTTCACTGAAATGATAAACTTATGCCTGGTCTATTACGATCGGGGACTTGGAGGATCAAATGTTTCTCCATTTAAACACACACACACACACACACACTTTCATATACAAAAGTCTATTAGAGGAAAGGTTTTTTTAGAGGGGTGTATGAAAGAATTTGTTTTGAGGAACATTCAGTCCTGTTAGCTCCCTTCTTCAATCTGAAGTGTTGCTTCTTAGACACAGGACCAGCACCCCTGAGAGAATTAGCCCTCTCAATCTTGTCTGGTTTATGTCAGTCAATTTCTGATGCTCCTTCAGGGGTGGCCGTGTTGGCTATGCAGAAAAACAAAATTCAAAATCCACATTGATTAACTTCTCTTTTGGACTATAATTGGTTAATTTTACGCCACTGGGAAAGAACCTATTCAGCACCTAAAAGTTGTTGCCAGCAGATTAAAAAACAATTCTATCTTAAGTTACCGATCTGGCTCTCCCCACATGAAGCATTTCTAGGAAGATGGGAAAATACAAGAACTTGGATAAGATATAAAGATCTAATCGACTACAATGCATGGAAAAAAGGTGAAGGGATCAAGCTGCAAACGCAACAAGAATTAGAAAGAAAGGGAATTGAAATGAACTGGTTCAAACACTTACAAATTAAAAACAGATTCCTAGAAGATAAAGGGCAATTCGATTTTAAGATGACAGAAACGGAGCTGGATAGAGCGATTTGGAGGAAGGGGAGCAAGAAAATATCACAATTTTATAAATTACTACTAAAAAGAGAGCTAGAAAATGAAACGGTAACGGAAGCTATGATCAAGTGGGCTCAAGATCTTCGATATACAATAAACATGGAAGAATGGGAGGGAGCATGGAGAGATACAAACACTTTTACGACATGCCTGGCCCTAAAGGAAAACCATCTAAAAATAGTAAATAGATGGTACTTGACACCAGCAAGAATTAGCAAAATTAATAAAACTAGTAACAACAAATGCTGGTGCTGCGAAAAAGACATCAGAACACTTTGCCATATCTGGTGGGGTTGCCCAAAAATTCATAAATTTTGGATGAAACTACACAGAACGATACAAAAAAATATATAATACACAATTTATTATAAATCCTAAACTTTATCTGTTAAACATTACCTCAGATTTGGACAAGAATATGGTAGAACCTTACTGTATGCAATAACGTCAGCAAGACTGTTGGTGACAGCAAACTAGAAGAAAAGAGAGACCCCCTCAATAAATGACTGGCTGGTCAAATTATACGAGATGTATGAAAACGACAGGTTAACATGTATTCTAAATAAAGGGAAGACGGAAAATTTAGAAGAGTGGTCGCCGATCCAAGAATACTGGATAAAGAGATGGGATATAAAACAGAATTAAACAATTGAGATTAAAATATAATATAATTAAGAAACAATTAAGGAACGAAGGAAGAAGAGAAAGCATAAAGAAATAGATGGCACTGAGACATAGAAGCAGAAGCTAAAATATTAGATAATTATGTACGTTCAAGGAGCAGATTTTTAAACTAAAAGAAAAGTTAAGACAAGAAAAAAGACAAGTAGTAATGGTTGGGTGAAGGAGAAAAGGATGAGGACATTAATATTATCCAAACAGGATGTGGGACAAGGGAAATCATATGTAAGAATGTAAGAAATGGATGGAAGGAAGGGAAGAAGGGAAACGAGGGGAAAGTATGTGAGAGGGTAAGAGTATGTATAAAAGTGGGAGTGAGAGGGTATGGGAAAGAATTGAGGGAGGGAAGAAGCAAAGAAGAAAGAGGGGAGAAGGAAGAGGCGAATGTGGAAGAAGGTTTTGGAAGGATGGAAGCGGGGAAGGGAGGAGAAATTATAAGGGGGGGAGAGAGATAGTATGAATGTAATAATGAATAATGTAGTAAGATGGATAAAGGGCACAAGTTACCAAAGTATGTAATAAGAAGCAAAATTGGAAAAATATAATTTATGGAATTGGACGGAAATACTAATCGGATTATGTATGTAAGAGATGACAAGATGGACTTGTGTAATATATATATATATATATATATATATATATATATGTTGTTGCCAGCAGTAGAAAAGATACTTCTTGAAAAATCCAATGATCTCTGCCTGACAAAAGGGCCCATGGCTTCACAAAGGAACAGAGACATGCTGGACACCAGAGAGGTTGCCTTACAGCTGCAAAAGGATTTAAATTTTACTGTCTTTTGTCTGAACTCCAAGTGGCCAGGAAGTAGGAATGACCTCTGCCTGCATGAGATCCCTCACCTGTACAACAACACAAGGAACATCTGAAACAGGATGTAGGCCAGTGACTCCAACATCGTCACTTGTCTTTCCCCCATTTTTTTTAAAACATTTTTTGGCCTGATGAAGAAGCCAGTATAAATCTGAAAGTTTGCATCATGTGTTTTGCACTGGGTGACTAATAAAGGTATCACTCTTTTGGGGATTTTGAATTTCTAATGCTGTTAATTATGGAGAGGAGATGGCTCCACTGTTTCCAACATGCCCTCTCCTATACTGTTCCTTTCTGCTCAGTTGATGTCCTTTATGCACGCAGACCTCTAAACTAGAGGAATTAAATTATAACAGATAAACATGTAGATACCTAGTGCTACAGCTTCCTTAGCTATGTCAGCTCATAGTCTGGAAATCTACCTGGAAATGTGGCTTTATTTGGAATTCCATGCTGCAGCTCTTTGTCTGATGAGAATATATCAAATCTTTCAGATTCGGATCTTTCAAATACTCGCCAAATAAACCTCTGGGCTAAGCATGGCTGAGAGAGAGGAATAGCTCTAATAACTAAGCTAGTCAAGCTGCTAAAAGGAGTTAACTAGAGGGGAATGGGTTGAAACTCAGGGAAGGTTGCCCTTGTATAATTATGAGTTCTTCTTGGCATCTGCTGCTACTTGGAATAACTAATTATGCAAATAATAGTATGATTCCTATTTGGAATATGTAAATGTGGGTGGAGTTCAGAAGCCACTGACCTGACAGTGTCTGCAGGAAGGATGCAGAAGTGGCAGGTGGCTAAAGCTTTCCTTGCTGTGAATGAGAACTGGGTGTATTTTGGGGGGGGGGTGTTAATAAGCCCAAAATTACAGGATCATGCTCTCTGTATTTCATCTCCCCCTGTATAGCTGTATAGTTGTTACCACATTTCCCTGTATGCATGAAATCTCTCAAGGCACACAAACTGAAATGTAGTCTGACCCTTGGCAAACAATTCCAAAGGCTTGAACTTCAAGCCTTTCCTTCACAGGCCTGAAAATTACAGTCCAACTAATTTAGAACAGTAGTGGTGCGGATGGTTTGTTCTTACTTTTGCAAAGAAGCAGGACAAATGATATATCGAGTGTTATCAGAGTTCGGAAAGGAAATGAAGGGAAATGGCTAATTACCGTGCAGTTTATTGTAAGGATGATGCCACTTCCTATTCATGCACAATAGGACAGTTGTATAGACAATAATTGCCATATTATGCACTAAAAATGCATTAACTGATCACGTGTGCACCAGTGTTCTTCTCCAGCTGCATGACAAAATTAGTTTTTCCAAGTTGTAACAGAAGACCAATATCATTTTTAAAAGCCTAGCATTTTATTATTTATATTAATATCACTTATTGTTTTCTATAAACGTACTTACACAAAAGTACTTGGGCCTTGTATAAAATGATCTGTAAGAACTACAGCCATGGGAATTGCATTCAGTAACATGAAAGCCCTGTTAGCTTTAGCCTGCAGCTAAATAGGGAATTGAATAATATTAATGAATAGCTATTTTGTTGTACATCAGCTCAAACAAAATACCTGGTAATGTTATGGTAGGAGAATGACAGTTTGTATATATGTTCTCTGTCAGAGCGGGCTTTTGCTCATATTTTGGCTGTTACATTGTGGCAAGTTTTTCAGCATGTATATAAGATGGGTTTAAAATTCATTTCATCTTTATTTTCACTTCCAAAGTAAAGCCTTTTTTCCCATTTGAGAAAGTGAAGACCATGCCATATAAAAATAAATTGCTACATTCCTCAATAACATTATAAACTTGCCCATGATTAAGAAGTCACACGTATTTTAGCAAGTCATATGAGCTGAAAAATGCTATTCTACATTTCTACTGGGAAGTGACTAATAGATTTTTCACCCACACACTCATAGTGCTATCTTTAATTTTAATATTAACTTAAATATCTACCTGGCTTTTTGATTTTAATAATAAATGGCTAAAATGTACAATATTATTATTTGTTAATATGATTTTTAAAGGTTTCCCCTGCAACACTTTGATCTAGCTCATTTGCTGAGCCCTGAACAACATTTTTTGCAAGTAAATCTAATGTCAATACAATTTGTTCTTGTTGTGTGCGTTCAAGTCATTGCTTATGGCAACTATCATGGGATTTTCATGGCAGAATTAGTTCATAGGGGATTTGCCTTTGTCCTCCTCTGAGGCTGAGAGAGTGTGACTTGCCCAAAGTCACACCATGGGTTTCCATGGCTGAATGGGGATTCAAACCCTGGTCTCCCAGTGTTCTAGTTCACCACTCAAACTACTACATCACACTGGCTCTCACTACACCATGTTTGTAACCGATTTCCTGCCCATGGAGACCTACTGCTGCACTCTGTAGCAACTATGAACTAAATATTGTGCAGTGGAGCTCTAATATAGCAACAGCTTGTGCAAATTAGGTATGGTCAAAGCATGGAGACATAGCACAGGCAGAGCAGAGAAAAATACTAAGTTTGTTTATCTATGTACCTTTAAGTCACCTGTCAATCTATGGTGACCCCATAAATTTCATAGGATTTTGTTGAGCAAGGAATGGTCAAGAGGTGGGTTTGCCATTTCCTTCCTCTGAAATATATAGTTCAAGGCACTTAATTAATTTTCAACAACTAAATACAAATGTATGTAAGAAAAGGTAACATTCAGAAAACTATGAAGGAATCACTTTAGTCTCTGAAGGTATTCTGCTGGTTTGAAGATTACCGTATTATTATGAAAGAATTTTGAAGGAAGAATCCAGTGTGAAATTGCTGAATTAAAATGTGCTATGAAGTTTGATTCTATCTGTTTAAGGTTGAATTGAGATAATGGTTTGATGTCTTAGTACGTTCAAGTCTTAATTAACTTAGAAATGCTCAGATGAATGTGCTGTTATAAGTGGTTACTTTGCTTATCTTAAGCTATACATAAATTTGTTACAGACTGTTCTTTTTTCATTTCATTACTATCTGACCTCATTGTTTACATTTTCCTAATTATGTGTATATATACCAGATGAAGTAGACTCTATGTCACAATAAACCTGTTAATTTTAAGGTGCCAAAATTCCCTTTAACTACTAAAGACTAACATAGTACCTCTCTGGACCCAAAGAAATGAATATAATGTTATCCATATCATTAGGATCAAGGATCCCCCTTTGAACAACAAAATATAAACACTAATATATCAAGCTCAAAAGTCAAACTATTTCCACAAAGCACAGGCCCACAACCATGGAATGCATACAGGCTCAATTCAATTCAGAATGTTCCCTGGCCCTTATGTGTTTCCTCTTCTCTCCATTTTTCCTATCTTTCACTAACCAAAGTTTAACATGGCATCTGAGATAAACTATGGTCAGCACATTACCTCCAAACTGTGATTTTAAATCACAGTTTCAGTTGGGTTTACAACAAATTGAGTTGAGACTAGCAGTAACCACAGTTTGCACATTTACCCGTTTGTCATGGCAAAGCATGGCCAGAAAAATCCAGGAAATAAGACAAACCCTGTTTGTGAAGATAGTCTGTAAGCCTGTGTAACAATCCAGTTATGGTTTTTTGTTTGTTTGTTTGTTTGTTTGTTTCTTGTTAAACATGAACTGGTCCCTGAACAAAATACAGTGGTTGAGCACTGGCAAAACCTTGTCTAACTGTAATATCTGCAACTGCAAAGACAAGAGGATAGTGTTAAGAGGAAAATGAAGGTATTCCAGATGGACTTAGAAATGTTACAGCTGGCTTTTGGTGTCCACTCTTCATAGAATTACTGATTTCAGATACTGGTTGCCTTCTATGATTTTTGCCATGCAAATTAGTACTTCAGGAAGTGCTTCCAAGCTTTGGAAGTCTCTTATATATTGTGTATGCTACTTATATTAGGAGACCATATCCAAATGTCTCTTATCCTGTTGTTGCTAATAGAGCACTTACGTCCATTTTCCTAAGGAGATGAATTCCTACATGCTTTCTTTTTTTAAAAAAACTGGACCTTTCCATTACTGTGAGATAAATTTATCCTGACTAGGTCAGTCTTATAATCATGACAATATCTGTTTCAAATATCATGACCCCCAAGTCATGTAATTTTGCTGTCAAATACCAATAAGTGAAGCAAAGGAGAACCTGTATACAAATCAGCCTATATACACCTCTCTCTCTGGCTTTTCTTCACAAACGAAGATTCAGGAAGGACTCATCCCGTGCTTTCTGCAAGTGCGCTGATGACTAAAAAGGCCAATCCAAGATAAACAAGTCCGGTTGCAAAAAGCACAGCAGAAGGTCTCCTTGGGTGATGTTTTTGGGTTGTGATTCTTTCTGCGTTGTCGTTTCTCTTCAAGACTTGTTCGTCGTCAGTTCTCAAATAAGGCTGCAGCATTGTGGATAGTGCGTCTCCATGCCTCCCGATGTGAAGCCAGGGCGGACCACTGTTGGTGATCAATTTGGCCAAGCCTGAGATGTTGTTTCAGGGAGTCTTTGTATCGCTTTTTTGGAGCTCCCCTCTTATGCTGACCCGTGGCGAGTTCACCGTAGAGTAGTATTTTTGGGAGGCGATGGTCCTCCATCCTAGAAACATGCCCTGCCCAGCGCAGCTGTGTTCTCAATATCATGGCCTCAATGCTGGTGATCCCTGCTTGCTCAAGGACAGCAACATTTGTCACATAGTCAGTCCAATGTATATTTAGGATTGTGCGTAGACAGCGCTGATGAAAGTGCTCGAGGAGTCGTAGGTGGTGGCGATAGGTGACCCATGTTTCAGATCCATAAAGGAGGATAGACAGTACGATGGCTCTATACACACTGATTTTTGTGCTTTGCCTCAGGTGTTTATTGCTCCAGACTCTTTTGTGAAGTCTTCCAAATGCACTATATGCCTTTGCTAATCTGTGATCGATCTCTTTGTCAATCTTGGCATCTGAGGAGATGATGCTTCCCAGGTAGGTGAACTGCTGAACGGACTTGAGCACAGATTTGCCGACGGCAATGTGGGGATGGTGGTGTTCATCCTGTGGTGCAGGCTGGTAAAGAACTTCTGTTTTCTTCAGGTTGACTTCTAGCCCAAACAGCTCTGCAGCTGTTGCAAAGCAGGATGTTAGGCGCTGCAGAGCTGCTTCTGTGTGGGCAACAAGGGCAGCATCATCGGCGAATAGCAGCTCACGGACTAGATAGTTTAGAGTCTTAGTGTGAGCCCTCAGACGGCTTAAGTTAAACAAGCTACCATCAGTACGGTAGCGTATATAGATGTCGTCGTCTTCTTCAAGCTCTGCCATAGCCCTTTGGAGCATCGTGCTAAAGAAGATTGTAAATAAAGTTGGCGCAAGAACACAACCTTGCTTCACTCCATTAGTTATTAGAAAGGGCTCTGAAAGAGCATCACCATATCTGACTTGACCACGCTGTCCCTCGTGTAGCAAGATAATCATTTTAAGGAATTTGGGGGGACATCCTAGTCTTTCCAGGATCTGCCACAGACCTTTTCTACTTACAGTGTCAAAGGCTTTGGTGAGGTCGACAAATGTTACATAGAGACCCTTGTTCTGCTCCCTACATTTTTCTTGCAGTTGCCTAAGGGCAAATACCATGTCTGTAGTACTCCTATTGGCTCTGAAGGCACATTGGCTTTCAGGGAGAAGTTCTTCTGCAATAGCAGGAACTAATCTGTTCAGGAGTATCCTTGCAAGGATTTTTCCAGCAATAGAGAGCAGTGTTATGCCTCGATAGTTTGAGCAATCGGATTTTGCTCCTTTTTTCTTGTACAGGGTGATGATGACTGCATCTCGGAGGTCTGATGGCAGTTCCCCTTTTTCCCAGCAATTCACAAGGAACTTGTGGAATTTTTCGTGGAGTGCATGACCTCCGTGTTTCCAAACTTCAGGTGGGATTCCATCAATCCCAACTGCCTTGCCGTTTTTCATCTGCTGTATGGCCTTAAGGGTCTCTTCCAAAGTGGGAGCTATGTCCAATTCATTTTTCATTGGTTTTTGTATCATATGTTGGATAGCTGAGCCTTGGACTACTCGGTTGGCGCTAAAGAGACTTTGAAAATGTTCAGCCCAACGATTTAGGATGGAGGCTTTATCAGTAATTAATGTTTGACCATCTGTACTGTATAAGGAGCTTTGGACCTGATAAGTAGGTCCAAACACTGCTTTAAGAGCTTCATAAAATCCTCTATGATCACCCAGATCTCCACAGCGTTTTCTGCTATATTGATCCACCATTTGTTCTGCATGTCTCGGAGTTTTTGTTGTAGTTTGCTACATGTGAGGCGGAAAGCTGCTTTTCTTACATGACAGGTTGGCTGGGCGAGGTATGCCTGGTGAGCAGCTCTCTTCCTTGCCAACAGCTCCTGGATCTCTTGGTTGTTTTCATCAAACCAGTCTTGATTTTTCTTGTGGGAGAACCCGAGGGATTCTTCTGCAGACTGGAGGATACTGTTTTTGATATGTTGCCAAAGCACTGTAGGAGAAGGATCTGTAGGATGGTCTTCAAGTTTCATTTGTAGATTTGCCTGGAAGTTGTCTCTCATGGTAGCTTGTTGAAGATTGTTGACTTGGAGTCTCTTCTATAAGATGCCACCCCTCTTAGGTTTGAACTTAAGATGAAGATTTAGTTTAAATCTGACGAGGCGATGATCTGTTTGGCGTTCTGCACTGGGCATCACTCGGGTATGACGGACATCACGAATGTCTCTCTGACGGACTAAAACGTAGTCAATGAGGTGCCAATGTTTGGATCGGGGATGCATCCAGGTTGTCTTCAAGCTATCTTTCTGCTGAAAGATAGTGTTTGTAATAGTCAGCTGTTGTTCTGCACAGAACTCTAGCAGGAGGTGTCCGTTATCATTGCAATTTCCAACACCATGCTTGCCTAAGACACCTTTCCAGGCTTCGGAGTTCTTTCCTACTCTGGCATTGAAGTCACCAAGGATAATAATTTTATCTTCTACAGGGACTTTTTGTATGAGTTGGCGTAGGTCTGTGTAGAATTTGTCTTTCTCTACAGGGTCGGCTTGCATAGTTGGGGCATATATACTAAAGAGAACAACATGTGGGAGGCGTAAGGAAATAATGCGATCAGAGTGTCCTGTTGGCAAGGTTTCGAGTTTGGAGGCAATGGAGTTTTTAATCATAAAGCCTACTCCTGAAAGATGTTTTTACGGTTTTGGGTTTGCCAGACCAGTAAAGTGTGTAGCCGGCGCCATGTTCTTTAAGGCTGCCTTCCTCATGGAAGCGAACTTTACTAAGAGCAGCGATGTCAATATTAAGCCGTGATAGTTCAAGGGCTATTAGGGCAGAACGACGCTCAGGCCGTCCACTATCTTCAGAGTCTTGCATGGTTCTGATGTTCCAGCATGCAAGTGTCAGTTTATTTACACCTTTGGAGGCCGGTGTGTGCCTTTGTTTCTTTGCCTTGGTTTGACCGCATCAGAAGATTCCCGTTGGCCGCGGCTAGCCAACCAGGTAGTTGGGGATGAGCTTTCGTTAGGCCACCTTTTCTAGGCCCCTCTCCATATGGAGCAAGCAGTGCTCTCCTTAAAAAAGGCTGCTTGGTCGTTCAGGATGCTGCCGAACAAGACTGTCATCTCCCGGGTCAGCCTCGAGCGACCAATGTCCTGAACTGCCTGCATGCAGGGTTGGGGCTGCGGCTTCCAGTGCATCTTTACACCTGCCGGTTTCGTCCCTCGCCAGTCGCTACAGGGCTTTTTTGGAAATGGATTTGTCCTTCGAGCCCGTGCAATGGATTTTTCTGGTGGAGCGCAGCGTGAACAGAACTGGCCTCACCCTTTAAACCAGAGATTCATCTGCCGTGGCCTTGCAAGCATGGACATGGCAGCGAGATCCTTGGGCCGTAGGTTTGATTAGAGTTTCCTTCTCTTAGATGGTTGACCTTACAGGGTTGGACGAGCACCATCTGCCCGGGTTTGGGATTAGAGTTTTCCTTCTCCTAGGACGGTTGCCACAAGGCTAGAGAGCCCATCCTGCCCTTTGACGCTCTTTGTCAGACCCTTCGGTTTTGACCTGTCTGGCATGGGAGACCCTACCAGTGGCTATTATGCCACCGCCAGCATATCTCAAAACATCATTAGGGTACGCAACCCTCTCTCCCACGACAAGGGGGCGTCAATGGAGAGGCTATATACAAATTATGTATAATATCCACATATGTATTTCTTCAGGGTTGGGGGGACTTGAGGATTTATGCTAGAATAGATTGGATGGGATATTATATTCTGAAACTGAAGTATTTTGTTTGTGGAAATCTGTTCCACTAGAATATTATTGTACGCAAATTTCATGGTTTGAGTGAGCCTCTGAAGATTTTAACAGGAAGTAGGGAATATTTTTTCCTTATTTATTTCTTTATTACAATTATTGTGGTTACTCTGTGTGGTTAATACTGAGATTTAGGAAATTTTATTTTCACATTTTAGGGAGGGAATGATGAATGCAAGAAAGGAAAGGGAATGAAGTGGGAATCCTTCACAGTGCATTGTAAAAGAGCAAAATTATAATAAAAGTGTATTGCTTTCATAGTTTTTATTGTTTCGGCTTCAAATATCACAGTGAACTATGTTCGTATGTCTTCTGAAAGGCAAATGGCCATTTTAAAAAAAACTATTATTATGCCTTCCTCCACACTTACAGAGTTCTCTTCCCTAGGAGGTACAGCTAGTCTTCACGTTTATTTATTTTTTTCAATACCAGAAAAAGATCTTCATGTTTTTCCAGGGCTTTACTATTCGAGAAATGAAACTTTCTGTTTCTGTTTTTGTTATTACTCTGTTCATATAATTTGTTGGAGGATTTGTTCGTTTGTTTTTACACTTTTATGGTGTTGATGTTTTTATTATAAGCCACCTTGGGAGTTATTGAATTAAATGGATGATGTAGAAATAAAAATGTTTTTGTTGTTGTTACCATTTATTTATGTAGCACCATCAGTGTACATGGCACTTTACAAGTAAAAGAACAACAAAACATTTCTCTACCCTCAGGCTTGCAATCTAATTAAGATATGATACAAAAGGAAAGGGGGATGGCAGTGGGAGGGGATTAAGTCCAGCAAGCTGTGCCTGCCTCTTCTTCTCTCCCTCCAAGGCCAGGACAGTGGCAATTGGGATAGAGGAGGGCCTTCTATCTGCTCCTAGGCCTAGGCATGATGGAGCTGTGCCTGCCACTTTGTCTCTCCTTCTGAGGCCAGGGCAATAGCCATTGGGATGGATGGAGGGTCTTTCATCTGTTTGCTTTTATCTAAATAGAGTGAGGTGTCAAATATGCTCTGAAAATTTGTTAACTCACAGGGCATGTCATTTATTGCAATTCTTTTAAACAGCTGTCTCAAAGTATTCTCTTTTAGCTTGCCATCCAAGATGTTCTTACCTGGGAATAACTCACATTAAACTCAGTGGGGCTTGTTTCTGAGTAGAGATATATACAGTGGCACCATCCACTTTACTTTTGTAACTGTTTATCCCTTTGGAAGCATATTGCAGTGTGTACATACATAGAACAATTCTTGATTCCTATATTAGTAGCATTCAAATATTTCATTGCAGTTTATGCACAGCAGTTGACCTGTGTATACTGGATTCAAGTACCTTAGCTGTTAGGGAAATGATGACAGTGAAAAGAGAACCCAAGAAACTTTCCTCCAGGTATGGCCACTATTATTTGTGAGTGACAGCAAATATTAGAAGGGGAAGCTATGATCAAAGTTACAGAGTTTGAGTTGGGGATATTCAAGTGGGGAGCTTCAACAAAGTGTTGTAATATAGTGTACTCCCAAAAAGGAGAGGTCCTTTCCAGGGCTCCACCCAGTCAAAGAAGACATTCCACATACTTCCCCCTCCCCCATGTTTTATCTCACCACCACCCTCACCACTGTCACTTCACAGCTCACAGCCTCCATGCATTTCCATTCCTGTTTGGTCTTCGTGTGTGTATATACAGTAATTTTGTTTTCTTACCTATTCAGGATGTAGTGCTGTTCTTAAAGATTTTAGTACTTCTGCAAATCTTGGTGTTGTCTCCAGGCATGCTGATTCTTCCTTCTTATTTCCCAGTTGCTCTGTTTCAGCTACAGTCTTGGTGGTACTCCATTACCTATGTTGACTAATGCAAGGAATGCTGTATTTGATAGATAGTTAAAATGTAGGGGAAGGTGAGGAAGCATGAAGTGGGAGAGCTTGGGCACGCCTTCCTTTTGTTGGAAATAGAGGTAGTGTGTATTATTCTAATGACTTCAAATAAATTTTAGATTTTAAAAATCTGTATGTGATTTTTGTCTGTATCTGTACAATATTCATTAACACCCATTAGCATCAATACAGGAGGTTTAAGGTAAAAATCTAGACTACCAAGTAGCAGCAGGGTAAGAAAAAAATAAATACATGTCTGTAATATAATTCTCACAAATGGCCCAGTGGTGCTGAATATCCAGGCCAATGTTAAGATGATTTTCCCTCAGTTCTGTTCAGTGAGAAGTTGTCGTGACAAAGGGGTGGCGGTTATGTCATGGAAACTGAGCTGAAGTGATAATGGCATACCGCAAGTTCAATTAGGATTTAGATTATTAATGTTTTACAGTACAGTATTCCATTGCAAGGGAATTAATCTGATTCATTTAGTGTATGAGGAAGGAGGTGTAGCAACAAAGGTGTAAAATAAGCTATGATGTCCTTAATTAACAGTGCATTACTTAGGAATGAGAGGTGGAGGTGCTATAAAGAAAAAAAATGAACTATTTGCATTATCTCAGTGATAACAGTACTTCACACAGCCCAAGTGAGGAAAATATAAAGAAGCAAATATATTTTTTTATGAACTGCAAAAGTGAAGGTTTGTCTACACATAGTTTTTGCTATATGCCAAGGAATATTATTATTATTATTATTATTATTATTATTATTTTATCTAAGCACGTCTTCGTCTGTTTCCATTTAGAGTCTTGCTAAATGCTGGCTGATTATCATAGATACACCTTAGAAAGATGTTTGCTACTTTCTTTATATACATGTAGTGATTTCTTCTTGTTCTCTTTTGAACCAGGAGACTCAGGAGAAAAAGCTCCTCTTCTAATTACCACATATTCCGGCGTATAAGACGACTGGGCACATAAGACGACCCCCCAATTTTTAAGTTAAAATATAGACTTTGTCCCCCCTCCCCCGGTCCAGCCTGCCCCCCACCAGCCAGCCAGCTCAGTGGCTGTAGATGAAGGAATAGTCTGTGAAATTAAAGGACTAAGAACATCTAAAAAAGCATGGGATACTTTGAAAAATCTCTGTGGTGTTCAATCTTTGGAAAGCAAGCTTTCATTAATAATGAAGTTGGTTAATATGAAGCTATCAAATCCCAAATTTTTGAATGAGCACATTAATGATTTTAGAGCCACATTGGCAGACTTGCAAACTCCTGGAGAGGAAATCCCCAAAACTATGCAAATGGAAATCTTCCTGGCAAGTTTACCAAAATACAATCCCTAAATGGAGGGTAGTTTAACACTTCAAAGGCAAAGCAGTCATTCTCACAGCAGGGGGGAGGATCTGCTGGGGAAACTGCCCAGGCAATTTACACTTCAAAGACAAGGCAGTCATTCTCACAGCAGGGGAAAAGATCTGCTGGGCATAGAAGATGACCCCCCACTTTTGACGAGATTTTCAAGTGTTAAAAAGCAGTCTTATACACAGGAATATACGGTAGTGCAAGGGGGGGCTTCATATTCTATTTTTTGTTTTGTTTAAGCTCCCTGGGCTAGTTCAAAAAAACTACACCTTGAGATGGAGGAAAAAAGAAAACTGCTTTCTGGTAGCAACAGGAGTACTGTTGTTAAAAATACAGTTAGCAACTTTGCAAATCATGATGTGAGACACCAGGGATATTCAGGAACCTGGTGTATGCTACTTGATTGCTCCTGTTTGCAGTGGGAGTGGCTTAACAAACCATAAAGCGTGCTTTGACTCTTTCCACTGGCTTGTTGAGAGGGAACAAATCAGATAAGGGAAGCAGCCTGTTGGCAGATGACATGAAAAAACAACCCACTGGCAGCTGGTGGCGCCCATGGCAGCTGCGAGGGGGGTAATCCTCCAGGTTTTCGGCTAGCTTTAAATAATCTCTTCAAGGTTCTCATCCTCTGGAGAAGTAAAGTTCAGCACCTTGGAAGGCTCTTCCAAAGCATAGATTAATACCTAGCATGGATTCACCACCCTACTGACATGGGGGCCACCAGCCGCTGCTGAACCAACTTATGGAGAAGCTCTCTGGTTTGTTTAACCACTCTTTTTTGATATATGTTATGCTTTTTGTTAAATTTTTAACCAAAACAAGGCAAAACAATACAACAAAGATACATTAGCACTCCTGCATCCGCTGATTCGCCAACCGTGGATTCAACTATCAGTGGTTGGCAATAGGAGGGGGAGGAGGGATCTCACCTCCCCCATCCCTTCCCCTGGGAGGGCTCCTGGTCGCCATGGGGCTGAAGGGGAAAGGGGGGGAGGAGCTATCTAGACTCCTCCCCTTTCCCCTTCGTCCCTGTGATTGCCACTGCGGTGGGGCCATGCTGGGGGCAAAGGGGGAAAGGGGAGCAATCTAGCCTCTTCCCCTTCCCCCCTTCATCCCCGTGATTGCTGCTACAGCAGTGCCATGGCTGGGAAGGAGGGGGAGCAATCTAGCCTTCCCCCCTTCCCCCCTTCGTCCCCTCGATTGCTGCTGCAGCAGGGCATGGCTAGGGTGAAGGGGGGACCAATCTAGCCTCCTCCCCTTTGTCCCCAAGATCGCCGCTGCAGCAGGGCCATGGCTGGGGTAAAAGGGGAGTGATCTAGCCTCTTCCCCTTCCCCCTTCATCCCCGCTATCGCTGCTGTGGGAGGGCCATGGCTGGGGCAAAGGGGAAGCGATCTAGCCTCCTCACCTTCCCCCTTCATTCCTACGATCACCACTGCGGCAGAGCCATGGCGGGGGTGAAGGGGAAGTGATCTAGCCCCCTTCCCTTCCCCCTTCATCCCTGTGATCATCGCTGCAGCGGGGCCATGGCATGGGGAAGGGAGGGGGAGGAACGATCTCTCCCCCTTCCCTTGGGACAGCTCCTATTGCTGTTATGGGGCCATGGCAGGGGCAAAGGGGAGGAGGCTAGATGGCCCCCAGGATGGTGTTCACTATTATCCATGGAATTTGCTATCTGCGGGTGGGCCCAGAACCAATCCCCCGTGGATGCAGGGATGCTACTGTACTAAATATTCAGAAATAGAAAGAATAAGAAAAAAAAACATGGGAAAGGAAAGAAAGAGAAAAAAAGGGGTGTGTGTGTGTGTGTGTGGCTAATATACTAATAAAATGAATTTCAACAGGGAGAAATGTAGGCTACTACACTTGGGCAGTAAAAATGAAAAACACAGATATAGGATGGGTGACACCTAGCTTGGTGGCAGTATATGCAAAAGGGATCTAGGAGTCTTAGTGGACCACAAGCTGAACATGAGTCAGCAGTGTGATGCGGCAGCTAAAAAAGCCAATACAATTTTGGGCTGCAGCAATAGGAGTATAGTGTCTAGATCAAGGGAAGTAATAGTGCCACTCTATTCTGCTTTGGTCAGATCTCACCTGGAATACTGTGTCCAGTTCTGGGCACCACAATTCCAGAAGGTTATGGACAAGCTGGAACGTGTCCAGGGGAGGGCAACCAAAATGGTGGGACGACTGGAAGCCATGCCCTATGAGGAGCAGCTTAGGATGCTGGGCATATTTAGTCTGGAGAAGAGAAGGTGAGCAGTGACATGATAGCCATGTTTAAATATTTGAAGGGATGTCATACTGAGGATGGAGCAAGCTTGTTTTCTGCTGCTCCAGAGACTAGGACACAGAGCAATGGATTCAAATTATAGGAAAAGAGATTCCACCTAAACATTGGGAAGAACTTCCTGACAGTAAGAGCTGTTCAGTAGTGGAACGCACCACCTTGGAGTGTGGTAGAGTCTCCTTTGGAGGTTTTTTAATAGAGACTAGATGGCCATCTGTTGGCAATGCTTTGATTGTTTATTCCTGCATGGCAGGGGGTTGGACTGGATGGCCCTTGAAGTCTCTTCCAACTCTATCATTCTATGATTCTATGAAAATGATATGTTTATGTATGTATGACTAAAATTAAAACTTTGCTAACACTAAACTACACAGTGCTAAGACACTGAACTAAACACTAACTACCAACTAAAACACTGTAGGGTTCTGCCACCACTCACCATCCAAGCTGTAATGATTTTAAAAAGAAAAAAATATGAAAAAACTAATATTATTCCACCATTACAGATCCAACGAAATAATTTGTTTGTTTAGCTACTCTTGCTACAGGTGGGAGATTCCAAGCAGCAGCGTGCATGGGCATGATGCTTGGACAAAACAGCCCAGAATTCCTAATTTGTTACATGATGCTGTTGACTATTGCCACTATATATATATATACACACACACACACACACACACACATATTAACACAGAAATTTTCATCAGATAATTCTTCTTCCTATACTTCAATATATTGCCCTTTGAATGTATTACTGAAATGTCTATTAATAAACTTCACTTCTACTTGTTGCTGATGCTACTATTCTTCAAATCCTAAAACTACTGATTTTCCTGATTCTTTCTCATAAATTCGGTAACTAAATTCCATTCCACTTTAAATGAATTTACTGTCTTTTCTCTTAATAGATTTGTCAGTTTGTCAATTTCAGCTAAATCATACAATTTCAACAACAAGTCCATCTGTGATGGTAACTCCATGTCTTTACATTTCTGTACATACAGTAGTTTTGCTGCTGTTGTCATATACTGCATAATTCTTCCATACTTTCTCTCGATCTGTTCTTCCATCAGTCCAAGAAGTAACAGTTCTGGTTTCAATTTAAATTTCACTTTTAAGATGTCTTCCATCTTTGAATGTATCTGGATCCATTTCTTTTCCTTCTCACAAGTCTACCACATATGATTTAATGTTCTTTCTTTATAATTACTTTTCCAACATATATTAGTAGAGCCTTTATACAGCTTTGAAATCTTTTCAGGAGTTAAGTACTAACAATACATCATTTTTTAAAAGGGAGTCCTGGTGGTGCAGTGGTTAAATGCCAGTTGTGATGTCCAGCCAGGACTGTTTGAATCTCCCCTGCATTTTCCTTTGTTTTAGTTAAGGCCTTAGTATGTCTGAGCATAGGAATATTTCATTGTATTAGAGTTGTAGGAGGAGCTGAAGAATCCCCCTGCATTTTTCCAGGTTTGGTTTGTTCCTTCCCAGCAACCTCTGTTTTAGCTAGAAGTTTTTTAGTTTTTTGCTCAGTCTTTGCTGTGAGCTTGCAGGGAGCTGTTTTATTGGTGGCAACCAGGCCCAGACAGCTGGGAAGGGCATTTCTTACACCATTTAACATATATTGGAAACCGCATGGCGAATGCCTAGCATGCTATAAAAGTGGTGTAGATGTGTAGGTGCTATCACTTAACAATTTGTAAGCTGCTCTGAGAGCCTTTCTGGCTGAAGAGGAGGGTATACATACCTAAATAAATAAATAAGTTTTATTTTATGATTATAGCTTAAAGTAAATTTTAACCCTTTTGTCCACACCTTCCACCCTTGTTCTGTCTGAATATTAAGTCCTATATTCTGGGTCCATTTTAGCTATTGCTACCTTAAAAAAAATTGAACAGTCTTTAATTTTTGAACTTTCTGAACATTATTCAAAATTATTTGATTAAAAAGAATAAGATTCACATTACTCTTTTTATTTTAATTTCAAAATCTAGGACTTGACCATTATGAACATCTATTTTGATTTTCTTTTAGTTTATCTGACATGGGTGAATACTTATTGTAGTGGAGAACTGTACTATTTAGTTCATTACTTTAGAGTTAAAAATGTCAATTTCCAATGGAAAGAGCTTCCACTAAAAAAATAGCTTCTAAAATGTACATAAAAGGGTGGATTTGAGCCAGGATTTGACATGTTCTCTGAGTAATATGCAACTGTCTCTAGATGAGGAAACACTGCAGTGGAGAAATAAGAGCTGATGGAGTCATGTTATTGGCACAATCATTGACTTAAAATTAATTGATGGTGCTATATCTTTATTACACTGAAAGGGCTGTGTAAGGATAATATCCATCTGGAGAGCTCGTGACTGATTCCCTGCCCCCCGCCAACTGTAAATATGTTTGGATCAGGGAAGGTAATTTATTTAGATCCTTAAAAGCATGCAATAATGTTTTGCGTTCAGAAACAGGACCTTGGCTGATTAATTTGCTTTTTAGATGATGTTTTCAGTTTGGCTTTCTAGAGACTACTTGTGAATTTTATTGTGGTTTTCAGAGTAGTGGATATTTTTCATTGTACTGTAGCTTGTCTAAATTCATTGTGCTTTACCTTATCTTAACTTAGCTTTTCTTTCCCTATCCCCTCTCCAAAAAAGAAAAAGGAATATAGAAAACACAAGCTGTGATAGAGATATACAGATATGTCTGTCCTGAAGAGCAATACTGTGGCCATCTTGAATGTAATGAATTAATCTCGACTTGACAAATTTATCACATTAAAAGCTTTTTGTTCCGGGATATCTGGGTATTCTTGGAGGCTTGACTAATTCTGTTACAACAGATTTCTACCAGCATCTCTCTTGCATTTCATCTGAATCGCAATTAGCACAGTGTTAATTGGGACAAATGCCTGTGGCTACTGACATTCCACGATGGGGCCAAAGAGTGGAGCACTGTATGTGGACTCTGGAAGAGTGATAGGATTTGGGCCCTAACAGAAAGTTCTTCCCATTCCAATAGCATCTGGCTGGCTAGATTCCCATTGTAACCACCACTGGAGCAAAGCAGAAAAATTTACTGCCCCTTTTTCTTATGCCCTTTTCCCAATCCACCTTGACGCTCTCACACTGGCTGTATGTCTACTTTGGCCCTAAGGTGCTGTACATAAAACTACAGATTTCATGTAACTGAACATTTATGTCTTGCTATTTTGGCACTGCATGCATACTCAGGATCGTGCATTAGTTGAACTCCTGTTTTGTGATGCTTGTATTTTCTGATGTGCTAAAAGTTACCTTCTGTTTTGGTCCTGGGTTAACCAGAACTCCCGCTGCTTTGAAACATTCTCCATAGGAGAAAGGGGAAGTGTATGCCATGGTTTCAGAATCAACCGAGGTTCATCACTCTTTGTTCTAAAATGGCAGCAAATGGCTTTGTTAATAAAGTAGTCTGCTTTTGTACCGCCAGTGCAGCACTGCTATTTTACCACTGTAAGGGGCCATCCCCTACATTTTACCTCCTGGTTTGTGACACAGGCAGACATTCAAACTCCTAGACAATCTGGTAGGGTCACCACCAACCCCTCTGCCTCCCCAGCTCTTACTCGGGGGGGGGGGGGCTCTAGTCAAGGTGTCCATAACCCTGGAGAAGAAGACACTGGAAGGTAGCCCTGTGTTACAACCCCTGGACACAAAAAATACTACAGAGGTGTGCAACATAAAAATCACAATGATAATATACAAACAAGCAGACAAACACTCAGTTGCCAGTCTATACAATACATACCCTCATTACTGAAATTATTACTATCACCTGTCAGAAGTAAACAAGCACAATTCGTATTTCTACTTTCTTTTGTTACTTCTTTGCATTTTGCTCCCTTGTACAGTACACAGAAGATAAACTTCCTTCTCCTAAATTCTACAATGTTAGATCTAGGTAACCTAAAGAAGAAATTATATAAAAATGTGAATATACTGTTTGTTTTCATTAATGGCACAGGCAACTAGTTGTTCTATATACAGTTGGCCCTCCACATTTGTTGGGGTTAGGGGTGGAGGACCCTTGTGAATATGGAAAAACTGCAAATATCTCTACACCCCACCCCACCCCAAAACAAACACCATATTTAACACAGAGAAAAAATACGATCCGTGGATTCAACCCAGAGAAGATGCCTTTGAAGCAGCAGGGTTCCTTTGCAAGGCAGAAGTAGGCGGCTGGCAGTGCCATCACCTCCACTGCTGTCCTACACCATTCTTATTAGGGACTTAACAAGTCTTGCCATATGTTCACAGTCTCTCTCAGTCTTGTGAGGCTTACAGTCCCTGTTAAAATGGCATAGGGCAGCCGCAGAAGAAACAGCAAATAATCTGTGAATAATCAAATCCACAAATGTCAAACCTGCAAATATGGAGAGCCAAGTATAGTCCTTTGAAAGAACATAGCATTAATAATGATTATTATATATACTAGGAAACTTGGGCTAGAGGACTAAATGTGACTGTTACTTTTTCTTTTTCTTTTTTTTTTTAAGATAATAACTTTAATTATTACTCATAACCTGCCTGTTTTATCAAAACTGGTTCCTTTAGTTTCTGAGAAGTGTTGGATTGGAACTTTGTGTGTATTCTTTCACAGTCAGTCAAAGAGAGAGAGAGAGAGAGAGAGATGAGAAAAATGTTGGAAAGGAAGGGGGTTTTCACATATGGAAAATGGTCTGATATCTGTTTAATTATTGCTGAATTCAGGGCAAAACCTGATCTTTGTGTGTTTCTCTCCTCTACCCTTACCCCTGCCCTCACCCATGTTTCCTCCAGTGGCAGATGAAAGCAATATGAGCTTGTTGACCAGGCAGCAACAAGGTAAGATATATGTGTTTTCCCTTGCTTTGAAGATAGCTTGCAAATGAAACAGTGCTGAAATATCACATATCTAATTTATAGAAACTGTAGTCACTGTTTGTGCTGCTGTTGTTGTTGTTGTTTAAACTTCTGTAATTAATCTGAGACTTAATCTTCATGCTCTACCATGATAAATTAAGATTTATCTGTTTGTTGGCATTTTACAGAAAATTGAGTCATTTGCAGTAACAGCTATCGCACAGCTCTATTTTTTTAATGATACATGAGTAGGTAAGCAGAATAAGAACTAAATTTGTTAAACAGCTATACTAGCCTGTTGTGCCACAATGCATCCTTCAGTCAGGCTGGTCTGTTTCTCCAACCAATAAGGAAGAGAGCATTAAATCCAAAGGAACCTAGAGAGGAGGAGGAAACCCCAGTGCCAAATTACAGGTTTGTGTGGTTTCCATAACTGTAGGAGACATATAAGTAAAACAGAGAGCCAGCATGGTGCAGTGGTCTGAGTGACCTAGGACTAGAATACACCTCAAATCTTCACTCAGCTAGGGAAACCCACTGGGTGGCCTTAGGCAGATCACAAGAAAAGGGCAGTGGCAAACTCCTCTGAATAAATTTGGCCAAGAAAACTCTAGGATAGGGTTGCCATAAGCTGGAGTTGACTTTAAGACACAAAACAACAATACATAAAATAACTTTCTTACTTTATTATATTATTTTAACAATCATTTCACCTTGAAGGAGCTGATGAGCTCTGGGGGGGTGTTGTTTCCCCCCCAAAAAAACTCAATTTGTACTATTTGGGTCAGTAAATAGGATGAGTGAAAGAAAGACACAGACCTTCACCACCATCTGTCTTACTGTTGAAATATGTTACATGCATAATGGCATATTTTAAACTGCATGACCTAAGTGGCCTGCATTGAGCATCAGGTATCACTCCAGGCATGCAAAGATTATAACTTCGGCCCATAGAATAGGTCCCTGAGTTATAGCTCCCAAATGTAGGTAACCTGCTACAGGGGTCTGTCTACACAGCAGAAATACAGCAGTTTGACAATTTATAGTTTTATCCTGTGGAATCCTGGTATTTGTAGTTTGGTGAGGCACCAGAGTTCTCTGATAGAAAACAGCTATATACCTTACAAAACTACAAAAATCAGGATTCCATAGGATAGAACTATGATGGATAAATTAATATCAAACTGCTGCATGTAGTGTAGTGTAGACAAGCCCTAGGATTTTTGACCAGGTTATGAACTCCCCTCCCCCCATTTAAAACACTACATCAGTGGAGCCACATATATGGCCACCAAACCTGGGAGAACTGAACGTACCCCACTCTTCCCTCATGTCGGATCTTAACCAGATTTTGATGTGATTTAGGCCCAGAAATTACTTTTCTCATCCCTGTGTTATATAAACTTTGAGAAGTTGTTGCTAACCTGCTTTCATCACTAATTAGATGAACCCAAATTGTGTATTCAGAAACCCCTAGGCTGATAAAAAAGTTGAGCAGATCCCTCTTGTGAGATCTTCTTACAATACAGTAAATTATCAAAATAATATGTCAGGTCCTTGCCCAAGCTGAAGTAGTAGAAGCAAGGAGCATAAGTGCTCATTCCTGGAGGAATTTTCTGATTATAAGTGTTACTTCAGGTTAGGACTGGAAGGATGTGAACAAGGCTGTGACTAGGACTTCTACTAGCCTTTCACCTGGTGCTCTATGATAGATGTCAGAGGAAAAGACTGACCTAGGCAGGGAAAACATTAGATAGTCCCAACCAGAGTAGACACACTGAATCAATGGCAACTTGAAAAGTCAATAGTTATACAAGGGACAACCAGACTCCACCAAGTAATGCTGGAAAACAATCTTATTTGTAACCTGGAGAAGAGTCACTGCCAGGCAGAATTGACAACACTGGGTGAGATGGATGAGTGGTTTCTCTCAGGTGGCTTCCTACATGTTTTGTATCTCCTCTATTGTCCTTTAGGTCAGTACTTCCAGTCTATCTGATGCGGGGAACCAGGAATAATTTCCTCCCTAGTTTGCCATGGATTGGCAGCCTATTTGTGCCCATTGGCTACAATTTTTCTTTCTTTCCTGGAAACTCACCAGGGACCAGCAGTTAATGACTTTGGTTCAGGGTCTGGTACTTTGAGTAGCACTGCTTTGGTACCCTGCTTTCTAAATGATGGGAGAGTGGCTCATGAAAATGTAGAAATGTTCTTACATGTGTGGTTATTTATTTATTTGCTTTGTATCCCACCTTTCTCCCAAAATGGGATCCAGAGCAATCCCATTTTGCATTCTTTTCTTCACTGTATGGTACTGCAAGTCACTCTGGATCTCTCTGGATGATGACTAAGAGCTGTTTACTTCACAGTTGAGTTCACTTATTTAGCCAGGTAAATCCATGGATCAACTAGGAAAGAAAATTTCTAGAGCATGGAGGTGCACACTTTCCTTCTCTACTTCTCTTACTTTTCTCTTCCAAATGTTTAATGCCTGTTGGATTTAAAAGTGACCTTGAGACACAGAGTACAGCCCAATGTCTTCTAGCCCCATCAAAACATAACCCTTCTAGTGACTAGAAGCCTACACACAGCCAGAGTGATCCTGGCTGGCATCATGAGAGACTGTTACAGATACACATCTGTGTTCTAAGTAGAGAGCTTGGAATGAAAAGCTCAAGTGCTGTCATTTCTGCACTAAAACATTACAAAAAATACAGTACCATTTTCTTTAGAGACCATGGTCTTCTCAAAAACGATATGTGAAATGCAGTCATTCTGAATAAATCTTGTGCTAAATCCTATATTAAAAGTTTCATAACAGCAAATGAGAAAAACGTAGCCTTTAGTGCTGTGCCTTAATAATCCTCTATAATAAGCATAAAGGTGCTTATTATATAATATTGTCTGGAATAAAGATTTATTCTAACAATGATTAACTGTACCATATTTTATATTTTCATATTTTTTTTACCTGTAGGCTGATCATATTTACTCAGGTAGATAAGTAGGTATCGGGGTAGATAGCATTTTATTGTTTTGTTCAAACTGAGATTTTCAGCAAAAATGTTTTTCCCTGCACCTGAGATTTATTTTCCCCCATTCCCACTGAGGAGAGCATCAGATTGTGAAAAATCTTCCCAGCAGTGACTCATCAGCTGGAAAGGTGTGCCCTGCTATTACTCAGGAGGCTTGCAAATGTTGCAGCTTTACTTAAGTTTGCCAAAGACAAATGGATGCCTTTCCTATCAAACCATGTTGGAATAAAGCCCACTGCAGTCATAATGGTTGGCAAGGAATTGGTCTGAACGCTAAGCAGCTAACATTTTAGGTTCTCTCTCTCTCCCCCACACTCCCCCCCCCTGTGTGTGTGTGTGTGTGTTGTCCAGAAGGAGAAAAAAAGCTAACAGCCAGTACAGGGATCCTGACATTCTGTTACTCGGTGAAAAGCTTTGTTTACAAATGCTAGCTGTGGGATTCTGCTTCCCACATGCATACATATGCAACATGGTGGTTTGGGGATGTGTCACTAATGCTTGCTGTATATCATCTCAATAAGTGTATTTTTTCAGGGTTGTTGTACCAGTATTATTGTCACATTATTGTCAGGTGGGAGTTAAGAGTGAGTGAGAGGAGGAGGAAATAGGATGCTAAAGACTGCTTAGGGCAGTTTTTCTCAACCAGGGCTCCCTGGACTCCTAGGGTTCCCCAAGAGATTGCTAGGGGTTCCTCAAGAGATTGTGATAGTGGGGGGGGGGAGCAATAGCCATATATAGAATGATGTTTATGCAAGGGTTCCCTGAGACCTGAAAATTATTTCAAGGGTTCCTCCTGGATAAAAAGGCTGAGAAAGGCTGGCTTAGGGTGGTCATGGCTGAGGTGAGATTTGTAACCTGGACTTCTTGATTCAAACTCTTTGAAAATGACTATAGCAGCATTCTGTCTTTTTTCCCACTGCACATTTTGCTTCATGCTGTTCTTCTTCTAAAAATTGAGAAAGCTTGGCAGACAATGGAGATTTTGAGCTGCTGCCTCCTGATTCACCATTGGGTTCTTTCGATTTCACCCTTTATTTTTTAAAAAAAAAAATACGTTTATTGAATTTATAGGGCCCTGTTTGTCAAACAAGCAAACAACAAATAATTCATTGGAGAGAGTTTTTTTGTAAAACTCAATGTAAAATCAGTCAAATATTTCAAGAACTTGAAAGTCTTGGGACTTCAGTACCATATTGTTCAAGATGGTGATGGATATAAAAGCACACCTTTCCAAAGGTATGCATGAACTTCAGAAAGCAAGTTGGCATCTGAGCTTAGTTTTCAAAAAGTAATGAAAACTTGTGTACTATAAAAATTATCAATTGAATCTTTGTGTCTTATTTCTCTAATCTGATATGTCAGCTTTTCCGTTAATGTCGGGTACCATAGCCTAGCTCGCCAGTTAGCTGCTTGATAGAGTGTATGCACCTCACCAATGCTTACCTATCTCCAGTCTAGCAGCCAAACAAAGGAAAGTAATTAAATCTTTAAGCAAAACTCCTTAAATTTAAACTCCTGCAGGAGAGGTAGCAATTCTTCACCCATAATGTAGATAATTTCTTTGAAGTCTTTATTCTAGAAGATCAGTATTGAGGAACCTATCCATCACATGTGGTGGTATGTACCTATTTCTTTACAGTTATACCAGCACATTCCGTTAAGATGCTTATTTATAAAACTAAGCTTTCTTGGTGTCAAGTACCAGTGATAGTGCCTCTTTAAACAGTGCTCCATAGTCCTAGGGGAGACAGATTTAAGAAGGGGCTTGCCACACAAAACTTCCCCCTTTTTGTCATGCATTTCTACTACTAAATCGCTCTTCTGTGTTTGCCTTTCTCCAGCTGCCCTTTTAAAGTACTATCACTATCAAGAGATTGTACATTTGGGGAGTTAGCTTAGATGTGCTATCTCACGTTTGGATTGCCTACTTTCTTACTCCTATATTCAGAAATTATTTGATGGGTAGATTAAAGAAAAGGACCTTGTGATGTAAACTCAGAAACGGGAGCTGGGTGGGGTTGCCTGATGTTAGTCCCTACTCAAAATCTTAGGATCTGTAAAATACAGTACAGGAGGAAGAAGAAAACTAAAGCAGCTGCAGATTTCCCACAATGACCAGCTACAATGAAAACTGAGAGGGAGAGGAGACAGGAAGAGCCAAGTTGCACTGATTGGCCCTGATGATTCTTGCATCTCCTTCTGGATCAGCCTAATCAAAATAATGCTTAATATTCAGTGGGTGCCTTCATTGAGCTAAACAGTTTAATATTAGTATTAAACATAGTGAACTAGAAGCAGTGAATATAAATGAAGTCAGTTGGGCAGGGGATAGGGGATATAGAATCATAGAATCTTAGAGATAGAAGGCACCACAAGAGTCATCTAGTCTAACCCCCTGACATGCAGGAATACACAACTTAAGAATTCCGGAAAAATGACCATCCAGCCTCTGTTTAAAGACCTCCAAAGATGGTCATACTCCAAGGCGATCTACTCCACTGCTGAACCGCTCTTACAGTTAAAAGTTCTTCTGAATGTTTAGGTGGCATCTTTTTGAATCCATTGGTTCATGTTCTAGTCTCTTGAGGGAGAAGAAAACAAGCATGCTCCATCTTCAGCATGACATACCAAAAGACTCTCAACCTGTTTTACATGGTCTAAACCATGGACCGTCTTGCAGATGTACATATCCTTGACACATAATGCTATTCCTCCTCCTTTCTTCTTTGGTCTACTTCTTTGGAAGAGATTATTGCCTTCCATTACAATGTTCCAATCATGAGACTCATCCCACCAGGTTTCAGTGATGCCTATTAAATCATATTTGCATTACTGTGTTAAGAAGAGTAGGATCAGACCTAAATCATAAGAAATCTGATGTGGGAGACTGGCATGTTTTTTCCTCAGTGTTCCAGTGAATGATACCATATTTGTGCCCTTTGATTACAATTGTTTCCTTCCTTCCTGGAAACTTGCCAGAGACTGGCAGCAGATGGCTTATGGTTTAGCATCAGTCCATAGACCATCACTTTGAGTAGCTCACAGTTCTAGACATTGTGTTCACAGTTTGGCAGGTAAAGTGTGCTAGTGTCCCCCTCAGCAACTCATAGGGTTTGATCTGTGGCATACTGTTAGAATGGTATTGAAGTTACTGAGCCACAGTAATTGTAATTGCTCAGAAGCACTCGCAGAATAACTTATTGCAATTTTCTGTACTTCCAGGGCAAACGTTTCATATCTGATGGGAGGAAGTGGTAAAGCATATTAGTGGTGTAGCATATTTGCCACAAAAACATGGGAGATGTTCATTTTAGTTCAACAAGATGTAGCTAACTGTTTTATGTTACAGTAGTTATAATGGAATATTTTGGAAGGAATTATGTACAGGTTCTTGTTTGTGTTGGAAAATACTGCCCTTTCACCCCTTTTATGCAAAGTCACAAATGGTGTTCCATTAGCTTCAGAGCTATTTGCTTATTTTCATTTTTCATACGACTCCTTTATTTTATTTTATTTTATTTTATTTAAGGCTTGGGACTCTCTTAATATGTATTGACTGTCTGCTAAGGTCTCTGCTGACACAGCTCCTTAAAATGATGCAGTACTGGAGAAAAGCTGATGAGTCCTTCTCTACGAGGTTTGACATATTAATTAGTGTAATGGACTTAAAGAAAGAAACCTTTGCTATTTTCTCTTTTAATTTTCTAAAACATATGTATATTGAGATTTTAAATCCAGTAGCACCCATCAAAGTACTAACATGTGCCAGGAATGTCCCATCTTCCAGCAGATGAAGAGAGTGATCTTGCATCTCTCTTAAGGTGCCCACTCATTGCTGCTTCTTTTTTTTCGTGAGCATGGGAATTTCTTTTTCTTTTTCTTTTCTTTTCTTTTTTCTTTTTGTAGATTGATAATACTATACATATGCTTTGTACCATAAATACCAGTAAAAGTTGAATTTTCAGTGTTTTAAAGTTAGATCTATCTCAGGAGGTATTACTTCCCATTCACCACTCAAATGAGCAATCTCATTTTGTGTTATGTAATGCTTACGGTGGGAAATTGCTGCACTTCATTGACATAAACGGAGTTGGATGTTAAATCAGCCACAAAATGCAATGGAACAAATGTTCTATGCCATTTGAAGAGGTATAAAGAGAAGTATTTCTATTCAACATTGTACCACATTTCCCACCAAAGGTATTGTACGTGCTACATTCAAGAAGGAATTGAGATCCTTGAAAATGAAGTGTGTAGAAAAGAAGACATTGGAAGAAAAGACAGAAGATGATGACTACACCTAGCCTGGGGAAAGACTCAAAGAGACATATTGACAGATAGCCAAGGATGCCAAAAGAGGATGATTATTAACTGCATAGACACTGACAAAAGCCAAAGAGAAATGGGTTTAGATTGAATTATATTATACATTAGGAGTTTAATAAAAGAACGTAAAGAGAGCTGTGATGGATCAGAACTTTGGAATCCAGCACCAGGTGTCTGCAGAAGCCAGCCAGAGCGGAACCCAAAGGCAGGAAATAAGTCCAATAGTGTGTAATCAAGAAGCTGGCATTAAAATATGTGCTATTGCTAAAATTAGGCATCAGATGTTCTGGTCAAGGGATGCAAAGTCTCAGGCAGTTTTTTTTGGGGGGGGGGGTTACCTGGGACCTTCTGTGTGTTGCATGCACCAAAATGCCACTAAAAAAAACTAAATTGGAAGAAGCCAGAAGTCTGCTTCTGGTTTTGAAAAAGGGGATTTTAAAAAAAGTTAAACAGTTTATGGGGCATGCACCTATTTAAAAGGTAAATTAACTCAGCTAGATGCTTAAAAAGAGATACAGGTCAAACCTGTTTACACAGGATCGGTACCCACAGCTTCAATTACCTGCAGTCAAAAATCCCCCCTTTACTCATCTGCTCCCCGTGTACAAGTGAACTGGTGGGTGGCCCATGCCCTCATGTGCCATGGAAGAGCCATACTGGCAGGGGGCAGGAAGGAAGCGGCAGCAAGGGCAAGAGTGGGAGGCCACCTGGGAAGGAGCCTAGCCATGCCTCTCTGGGCAGATGAAGAGTTCACCCCTTTCCTCCACCTGGAGAGTCACGGCAAGGCCAGCCGCACCTCTCTGGGCAGATGGAAGAGTCTGCCCCTTCCTCCACCCAGAACGGCACAGTAAGGTTGGCCACTCCTCTCTGGGCAGATGGAAGAATTCACCCCTTCCTCCACCTGAAAAGTCATGGTAAGGCCGGCTACACCTCTCTGGGCAGATGGAAGAGTTCACCCCTTCCTCTCCTTGGACACAAGGCAGGTCATGCAGGGGCAGATCGGGCCATGGAACACTGTGAGCACTTTGTCACTGAGGAGAAGCTGTTCTGCCATCCCAACTTCTCCCAGGTGACAAAGCACTTCCTTGCTGGGGAGAATCCACCCCACCACTCCACTTTCTCTCAAGAGAAGCACAGGGCAGCAGGTGAGCGAGGGAGGGGGAATATTGAATGCTCTATTTTTGCTCTGAGAGTGAAAATAGAGCATTCGCTATTATCTGTGGTTTCATGTATCCACAGAAAATCCTGGAATGTATTTCCTGCAGATATGAGGGCCAACCTGTACTTTACTTCTTTGTCTCTTCTGAATCTGTTGCCCATCAATTTCGTTGGATCAGTCTGTCTTTTTGTAGTGTGTGTGTGTGTGTGTGTGTGTATACACCTCTCCATTGATGCCCCCTTGTCATGGGTGTGTGTATCTTGCATTTGTCCCAGCAGGGGATCCAAGGTGGCATCCAACCTTTTAAGAACACAATATGACTAAAAAGCTCTTAGTACAAAAGTTAAAACACAAGCTAAATTTATACTTTAAAAAAACAAGTTAAAAGCAGCTTTAAAAGATCCTTAAAAACATAATAAAATAAAAACATTATATCCCCCCATTAAAAGCTTTGTCTGCTGCATACACTGAAAACCAAAATCATCCTTAAATAAAAAGGTATTTACTTGCTGGCACAAAAACAGTAGAGAAGGGGGCCAACTAGACCTCCCAGGGAAGGGAGTTCCATAACTTGGGAGCAGCCACCAAGTAGGCTCTCTCTTGTGTCCTCTCTCTTGTGTCCTCACCTTATGGGAGAAGCAGAAAACTTCTGTCTTTCACGCAAGTAGAAGTATCTATCATGTCTTGATCCTGATAATTTCTTAACTTTTTTCTTTCTGTGACTTTTCCAGATCAGATATTCATTCGGACATGGAATTATCAGAATTGTAGATTATTATTTTTTTTAAAAAAATGTTCATTTAATAAATTTTAAAAATTCACCTTATAAAGGAATTTTACTTACTAGTGAACACGCCACAGGTCAGCATAAGAGGGGCACTCCAAAAAAGCGATACAAGGACTCCATGAAACAACATCTTAGGCTCGGCCAAATTGGTCACCAACAATGGTCCGCCCTGGCCTCACATCGGGAGTCATGGAGACGCACTATCCACAATGCTGCAGCTTTATTTGAGAACTCACACCGAATAAGTCTTGAAGAGAAATGACTACGCAGAAAGAATCACAACCCGGAAACATCACCCAAGGAGACCTTCTGTTGTGCTTTCTGCAACCAGACTTGTTTATCTCGGATTGGCCTTTTTAGTCATCAGCGCACTTGCAGAAAGCACGGGATGAGTCCTTCCTGAATCTTCGTTTGCGAAGAAAAGCCAGAGAGAGACTTACTAGGATTCAACTTTTTCTTCCTTTGCCAGTAATCTGTAATGTTTTTTATAACTGCCGGACACTGAGTTGGTGATCTCTCTGAGCTTTCTTCCACCACCACCCAATATGTTTCTTAGTTAGTCACCACCAGTTCAGATCCAATCAGTACAAACATGGAGTTATGATTTTTGCCTCAGTGTCCAGTTGTTCCACATGGAAAGTTTCCTTTGGCGCTCATCACAGTCTTCTTGCTTTCCCCCCTGTCCTGGATAATTTGGTGTCATCTAGCTCAGAAGTGTGATTTTTTTGTGTGCCTAATTCTATCTAGTATTAGGAATAGAAAAAATGTTCAGAAATATTTGGGGGAAAATTGTAAAAAAAAAAAAAAAGGTTTTTGAGTGTTTAGAAATCCTAACAAGAAGAATCCTGCGCTGATGAGACTATTCACAGTATGGAACTTATTCTGCGCAAAATTTGCATGTGCATGATTTGCATAGAAAACAGCATTTTCTATGCAGTAAACAGCATATTAATTTCTGCCTAGAAAATGCCATTTTCTGCTCAAAATGACCATGTGCGAATTTTATGCAGAGTAAGTCCTGAATTATAAAGAGGCTTCAAAAATGGCGTGGTTTTCAGAGACTTTCTTGAAGTATGTGAAAAAAATCACTAAAATAACTCATTGCTTTCTTTGAGAAGAAACTCAGTGAAGAATTACATCCTTATCAAGATTATGAACAAGTCTAATATCACCACTTCCAGTACCAATGTCTGAGAGACTTGTGTTCTTCTCACCATTTTGAGAAATCACTGTTTAAAATTTCTGTCTCCTTCCTGTAGCTGGTCATTATTCCAGTGTCCTAATTACCTTTGCCTTGTTTCATAGAATCATAGAGTTGGAAGAGACCACAAGGGCCATCCAGTCCAACCCCCTGCCATGCAGGAATACACAATCAAATCAGATGGCCATCTGGCCTCCATTTAAAAACCTCCAAAGAAGGAGACTCCATGACACTACAAGGCAGTGTATTCCACTCCTGAACAGCTCTTACTGTCAGGAACTTCTTCCTAATGTTTAGCTAGAATCTCTCTTCCTGTAGTTTGAACCCATTGCTCCATGTCCTAAGCTGTGGAGCAACAGAAAACAAGCTTGCTCCACCCTCAGTATGACATCCCTTCAAATATTTAAACATGGCTATCATGTCCCCTCTCAACCTTCTCTGCGCCAGGCTAAACATGCCCAGTTCCCTAAGCTGCTCCTCATAGGGCATGGCTTCCAGCCCTCCCACCATCCTGGTCGCCCTTCTCTGAACATCTTCCAGCTTCTCAATATCCTTCTGGAATTGTGGTGCCCAGAACTGGACACAGTATTCCAGGTGAGGTCTGACCAAAGCAGAATGAGTGGCACTATTACTTCCCTTGATCTAGACACTATACTATTAATGCAGCGTAGACTCTCATTGCCTTTTTTAGCTGCTGCATCACACCGCTGGCATGTTCAAAAGGAAGAGTGAACCCTGAAAGGTGCAGGTTGGACAGAGCCTGAGGGCCAGCATTTAACTCTCGCCAAGAGCTCAGCTGCCACCTTCTCCCCTCTTCCAGCCACAGAGAAGCCACTCTTTTGCCCTTCTCTCTACAACTGGTGAAGAAGCCTGCCAGCAAAAGCCAAAAATCTGTTCAAATCAGGATTCAGGTAGTCTGAGAATTACTTGGCCATGCCAACCTCATGTAGCCGGCCAAATGCATGACCACCTTGGCCTTTTGCCAGAGTGGAGCACTAATCATGTGGCCATCAGGCTAATTTCAAAGGTCTTCTGCACGTGAACTATTCACACCTCTGTTAGGAAGAGGGATAAGTTGTTAAGAACAGCTTATCCCTTCCCTGACAGCCCATTGGACAGCGGAGAATAGGTAGAGCAGCAAAAGAGGGTGACCAAAGGACAAAGGGAGTGACCAACCTGCTCTTGGCTCTGGATCCACCCTGCGCTGATGACAGCCCTACCCACTGCTGACCTGTGGACCCCGACGGTTATCAACAAAGATATATATCTTTCAACAGAAAAAAAAAAAGTTCCCCATCCCTGCCTTTTTCTTTAAGTGGTTTTATATTCCAGGTGTTCTCTCAAGCCTTTGGAGGATCCTGGTGGAAAAGTCCAACTGCATAATATCAGCTGGATCGGTCTATCCATCTAGTTGACCTTCTCAAAATCTTGGTCAGACAGGACTTTACATTATAGAGGCTATGCTGATTTTTTCCTCAGCCAGACTTGCTGTTTCTGCCAGTTGGTCCAAAAGGAAATTTAACTAACTGACCTGTATTACATATATTTCATCCCATTCCTTTGTAAAATGCCTCATAAGATTGGTTACTTCCTATTTTTATACTTTGGAAACTGTTTTTGAAGACAAGTTTTTTGTTAGAAGATCAAGAAATTCACGTTTTAGTTCTTTGCTTTAACAACTTTTGAACAGATGCCATGTGGACTGGTTTACTAGTTCATTTCTAATCTGTCTATAAGCCTTAACACTGAGTCAATTGCTACCCCTGGTTGGTTTGTTGTTTCCTGATTCATTTCTTGGAAAATTAGTTGAGAGATTGGTCTTCTGTGTTCTGTAGTAAAGACACACACACACACACACACACACAATCAATTTCTTTTTGTACTCTTTCATTTCTCATCTAATGGTCCAACTGCCTTTCTGGCCCACCTCCCTTTTTCTGACCTTTTTAAGTATTTTTTTTTATCTTAATGTTTTTAGCAGTATGTTAGTCAAATTATTTTTTTCTTTTTTTCATGTGCTTTATTGAAAACTTACATTTGTTTTGGCAGAGTTCACGTCTTCCTCTTCTGATTTGGGCAAGAGTTCCATTTTCTGAAGGAAGCTTTCTTTCTTTTTATGGCACTCTGGTCATTAATTACACTGGCACCCTTGTGGACTTGATGATTCCTTTGCTAATCTGTAGTTTATATTCTAAATAGGCTCTCTTTATTATGTCTTTAAATAGTATCCCACATGTGTGAGTCGTCTTGACTTGTCCTTTAAACTTCCATCAAAATAAACCCTGTAATATTGAAAAGTTTTCCTTTTGAAATTACACATTGCCCTATGAGTTGCTGGGAACAACTTTAACATAAATATATGTTCCATTTGAAAGTATTTGGTCACGATTCCTAAAGGTGGAAGTTGGTGAACATTGCATGATGCAGACCTAAGAGTGATGGATGGATGGGAGAAGAGATGATTGTCTGGAACGGGTCTGCCATTCTGACCAGTCTAGCTGGAACTGGATCTGTGGAACCAAAATAATACAAGTAATGTAACATACATCTTGTAGTGTCAAGGATAAGATAGTCTCGCTCTGTGTCACTATTTCTGTTCCTTCCAGAGAAAAAATTGGGCCTCCAAACATTGCTGTTTACTATTATTGAAAGCAGGGTTTGTTTGTTTTTGTTTTTGTTTGTTTGTTTGTTTGTTTTGTCAGGGTGAGGTATAAGACTCTGCATTGGGAGTTTCATCTTTCTATAGTCCCCACTGGTGCCAAGAAATTCAGGAAATGGGAATGGGATTGATGGACATATTTTGAAAGTATAGGTGTCAGATTTGAAACAATTAGTTCATCCAAGCCACTAGATCAACTAGCAGCATCAACCTCACCCTGGATGTTAAGGCCAGATTTTGTAGGCTGGTGTTCAACCTACATAATACCACATAGACTAAATGATCCTGGTTCAGCCAAAAAGCCACAGTGTTACTCACCTAAAGGGAAAGAAGAAGGGAAGGGCAGAAGGAGGCAGCTAGAGGAGTTTGCTGCTGACTCTTAATAACATCATTTTTCGCTAGTGGGGGGGGGTGCATTTTTTTCCTGGGGAGCTTGCAAAAAAAAAAAATGGGTTGGCATGCCAGTCACTGTCCATCTCTGAGCAAGGGGATAATAAATTAGTATTTGAAGTGATCCATCCAAATGTAGCAAAGGTCTGCAGATCCACAATGAAATCTTTCAAAAAACTTCAACCCATTTATACACCTCATCCTAGAAACCTGGGATCTTTTATTCTCACTGGGATCAACTATTGTTGGAATTACACTCCAGTGTTCTGTTTTATATAGAGACCACACACTTCCAGTTGACAGCCAGACAAAATGCAGCTTAACATTTTGGAAATCATACATGGGACTTAATTATGTTAAATCAGAGGCATAGTAATGGAAAAGTGTGTTGTGATATCTTATAGAATTCCCAAATGTTCCAGCACTTGCAGAATTCCCCAAAGATATCAGCTTTGCAAATAACAAAGCTGAAATCCTTTTGCACTGAAATCCTCTGACCAAAAAGGAGGGGGTGGGGTGGGATATGGCTTTTAAAGTCCTGTGCTGTTAAACTGCTTTCTAGAAACTCTTAAGACCTGGCATACCATCTTCAAACATGCTGACTTTAGGACAGCAGAAAAGCAATGAAAGCATCTGAAGAAAAGGGAGCAGGGGAAATAGCTTGGAGAGCTTCTGTACTATATCAGCCTGGTTACATCATAACCAGACCATTTAGAGATGTGGAGTTCTTCTGAACTTGCTCTGGTTTCCCTCATCATTTGGCTTCCGGCTCTACCTCCTGTCAGTGAGTATCTGGAAAGCTTTTCAGCTCCCCCCTCATGATTGAGAGGTCAGCAGATGTACAGGAGGGAAATGTGGGAGGGGGAACCCCTTGTTCCATAAAGACTTGAGAAGTTGGCTGCTGTCACTGGCAAGTGCTGTGAGTTGCAGCATGCTACTAAAGAAACCTGCAGTCACTGATGAATTCCTAATTTTCCTTAATCCTTTCCCTCCAGATGCTAGGTTTCTCTGCTCATGACACACTTCTGGCAGTGGCCATGCTGAAACCACTGATGCTTTGGGCTTAATGAAGCTGGAACACTTCCCAGATAATACATCTGCCCTCCTACTTTGTACCTCAAAGTATGGGGAGGAGGATTAGCAACATAGCCTTTTTTGTTCTAGTTATGATGCAGGCTTTGAAGAATTGGCTACTGTCCACCATTTATAAGACGAAAGAAGGGGTTTTGTACGAAGGCCCCATTATCTCTTCTCATCACTCCACACTCTCTCCTTTTCACACTCTCTCCTTTTCCCTGATCTTCCTACAGATGAACACCTTGCAAGTAACAGTCCTGTTGTATCATCTCCCCTAGGGCACTGTTTTCGCACAGTCTGTGTGAGATCTTTAAAAAAAAATGGAATCAATCACTTGTACAAGTCTCTCATTCGAATTCTAGTTTATTTCACTTTTGGTTTTGTGCGTGTTGCCTTCAAGTTACCTGTTGACCTACAGTAGCCCCATGAATTGCGTAGGGTTTTCTTAGGTAAGGAATACTCAGAGCTGGTTGTGCCTTCCTCTGAAATTTAGCCTACAGCACCTGGTATCCATTGCCGGTCTCCCATTCAAGTCTAGCGTACTTGCCCCTTATTTACTTTAGAAATTTGTGCTTTAGTAACACAGATGAAAGCATCTTCTCCAGATTTCTCTGCACTATGTTACCTCTCAAAAGCCATATTACATAGAGCATACCTCTATAGTTTATGAAGTTCTGCAGCATGGAGGCAGGGTCACAGCTCATCACATTTATGGAATAAAGCTGTTATGCCATTTTACATGGATGAGTGTTAAGGGCTTATATAAAAAGCAGTTACATTCTTCCACATGGACAGCAGTGTCAATTGCACCAGCATTGCCTTCTTGGAAAGCAATTATAATAGAACCATGAACATTCTACTACAAATGATTAATGTCAGGAACTTTAACAGTGTACAGATAATGATTTGGGCAGTTCTGCTTAGGTTGTTCCTTCTTACAGTTTCCTGAATGTGGAAGTGGAGGGGAGGAGAGAATGGCAAATTTTAAAATCTGTGGTTGCAATTCAGAATGCTCATACACATTTTAGTCTATTCATTTCAGTGGCAATGATTGTAAACATTTTTTTTACTTGCATTGTCATCAGTGGAACTGGGTTTCTTAACTTTAGATACACCCGACTCTAGATATGGCAGATTTTATTCATATTTAAGGTACATGAAATGGTTATATTAGTGGTAAGGAATATCTATATCTATAGAGGAATGAATAGATAAGCAGGAAAAATTAACAAAAATACTGATTCTGGTAATGGTAGATACCTTTTGGATTGTATAGGTATATTACCTTTAACAGAAATTTTGTTTTGAATACAATTTTTGAGTCTTTACATTATTCAGCAGCATGACATCTTAAAGATAGATAGCTTAATTTGAAAAATTACCACAGTATTGAAATGCATAGTGTAATTCTTTGTTTACATCAAGCATTTATTAATCAAATACTTTGTTCTAGATTAAAATTCAGAAATATGTCCCTTTGCTTCCTCTAAATCTGTGAGACTGATGCACTCCAGGATGATTTTTTTTAAAAAACTGCACTGCAATGACATAGAAATACCTTGTCAAAACATAAATGGTTATTACTGACTATGTACTTTAATGTACAGTCAAAACTATACACTTTTTAAAATAGAAGGTAAGAAAAGAAGAAAAGTTCAAATAGTACTCAAAATACATTATCCTTGCTGCACAATGAATATTGTGTCCAAGTATTTTAGGAGCCAAGTAGATTGCACTTCAAGTCTCTCCAGCTCAAGACACTGCAAGGAACTGACTCCAACTCATTTTCAGGCCAATACTCACAGCATTCATCTGAATTACTATACTTATCTCAACAATTCAGGTTCATGCTGGATTGAATACATATCTAGAGGAATTTAATTTTACATCAGATCAGCTGCTTCTTTTTACGTTTAAGGGGGCACATCTAAGTGGATTAGAAAAAAGGGGACAGGGACCTGCTTGATGTGTAATTGTACACATCAAAAAGAAGAACTGTTCTTCATATAATACTTAAGCCTCAAACACCACACTGAACAATAAACTGTAAAGAAAACCCTTCTATTGGAAGAAGAAGGCTAGAGAAAACCTACTGACAAAGAAATATACTGCATTGAACTAAGGAGTACGGCCTTATGGGGAAGTATACTTAAATGAGAAAAGTAAACAATTTTTAGGCACAGCATTTAAGACACAGCAGACTCTAAAAGACTACTATGTTATAATCTCTGTGATTTCTATTATTGTTATTATTCCTATTTGTTTGTGTTATTATTTTTACTGAAGCAAAAATTTTTTACCTCAATCAGAAAATATTCTAACATGGGACAAATGCCATAAAAATGTCATTATATTGTGGTCTTCTGTGTGATGACCATGGATGCCAAAGTGTGGGGCAACTACAGGTAGATTTGTTGGACATGTTGGCCAAGGAAATTCTTAGCAATTAGCAAGGAGGCCACTTCTGGAATATTATGAGGTCTGTCTATTAAATAACAAGACTGATATAATAACCCATCTTTATTTATATGTATTACAATTCTAATGCTTGTCTCCTTCAGTATACTCCCCTTTCACACTCACACACTGATGCACTCTTGTTTTCCACTGGTTGAAGGCATGGAGCAGATCAGTTTTTGTCAGCTGTTTCAATATATCTGCCGTTTTCTTCTTTACTGTGTCAATTGACTCAAAATGTGTTCCCTTAAGCACTGATTTCACTTTACGGAAAAGAAAAAGGTTGCATGGTGCCAAATCTGGCAAATATGGAGGATATTAAAGTGTAGTAATGTGTTTATCAGCCAAAAATTGCTTCACAGAAAGTGCTGTATAGTTGGCGTCTTGTCTTGATGAAGAATGAAACCATTTCCCCACAGTTCTGGCCTTTTTTTTCTGATTCTTTCTCTCAGCTTTATCAAAACTTCCTTATAATAATATTGCTTCAACGTTTACCCTTCTGGAACCCATTCTGCCAAAATTATGACCTTGATGTCAAAAAAATAATGAGCATGGTTTTGAATGTGGACTTGCTTTGATGTGCTTTTTTTTTTTTTCCATTCTTGGTGATAATAGTGTTTTCCAGTGCATTAACTATCATTTTGCCTCAGGATCATACTGGAAGTTCCAGGTTTCATCACAAGTGATGATTTTTTTGAAAAATATTTGGGTCCACCTCAAGATGCTGCAGAATGTCACATTGTTCGACTTTTAAACTTAGCATTTTTCCAGCACACAACAGACAACACAACTGTGTTAAACAATGACTGACAATTAACTGAATGGCCAAGAGTGTTGATATTTGTCGTGTAGGTTCAGACATGTTCAAGGTCACCACTCAAGCATTCACATTTAGTTCTTCCTGATTTGTCTGAAAGGTAGAAACACAGTTTCGTTATTTAATAGACAGACCTCGTATGCTGATCTTTGCTCATCCAAGTTCAAGAAGAAAGAGTTAAACAGGCAAGAGTTATAAACAACTCTACTAGACTAGATGAAAGGACTGGATTCCTCCCCCACACACACATTGCCAGGATGTTTCCAAGGAAGTCATTCATTCATTTGTTCATCCTTCCATCCCTCTTTCATAACGTTTCATAGTGTTATATTTTCAGGTAGTATAGCAGTATAAAAGCAAGCAGATAGCCAAAAGTCTATCTTGGCTGTCAGTCTGCCTCGATTATCTGCTGATCTGAGCATGGAATTTCCATTGAGAAAGGCCTCTGGGATGATGTCACCATTGCATCTGTCTTCCACGAGGATAGTCCTTTGTGAAAGCTGTCAGAGCTAGTGGCTGTCACTGGATCATGCGACTGCACAAAGTAGTACTTCATTTTAGATTCTGTCCTCTGGCAAGTATGTTCAGGAGAAACAGGATGATGCAGAGGAAGAGAATGCAGCTCCTTTTTCTTTTAAAACAAAGAGCGAGAAGGTTTGTGATTGTACTCTGGAAATGTATGATAGAAGAAGGAATCAAACTATTTAGGACAAATATGGATGTAATGTATCCCTACCTGCCTTAAATATTAGAATGAAAAGTAAAGATCTACTTGCAGTGTTCTCATTCCCATAATTAGAGTCCAACTATGGAAGGTATCTGACTTATTTACATTGAAGGGGAGCATAAAGCAGTCTGCTCAGTGCTTGGGAAGGGCAGCAAGAGATTGTACTATTCTGGAACATTCATGAGTCACATTTCATTTTGTGTGTTTTTTTTTTTAATCTTGCGGGACCTGATCAAAATAATCATGACTACAGATAAGCTCCCTATTGAGCTTTATGGATAGACCTTTCGCCAACCATCTGTCCATTGGAGTGCTGCCTAGGAGTTCTTAATGTCTGCCAAGAATATAAGAAGATGGTTATCTAGAATTGGCTCTGGGCATAAGATTTTCTTAAAATTTTATTGTGGCCAGTTTGAAAGAAATCACTTCCATTCTGAAGTGTTACAGGATGTTGATGGGTGATGCCATGTTTTCTTAAATATGCTTTCCTCCCTTTTGTATAAAAAATGCAAGAAATTATGGGAAAGCAAACACTTCTGAAGCCTTTTCAGCTAGATATGAAAGTTTGATGATCTCATAAGCTGTCATCCTGTGGTGTCAAACCAGTCATTCAGTGGACAGTATCATAAGTGGTTTGACAGACTGGGCCCTTTGTTGAAGGAGATATCCAAGACCTCCTTATAGAAGTGGTTACAAGTGGTGGGCAGCCCCAGCTATCTCTGTATATTGCCATCAGAGAATGAAGGGGGCACCTGCTACACATCTCCTTCCAGAGGCCAGTTCCAAGCTGACTCTTTCTTGAATTCCTGGTTCCTGCAGCCTGTGAAGCCAAGCTACTGTGGAGATAATGCTTGTAAAATTTCAGTTTTTCACATATAATACCTACTAAAGTCCCTTGGCTCCAAGGACCACTTGGAGGCAGTCATTTTAAAAAATATAGCTAGCTAAGGTAGCTCCCTCCCTTCCCCTGCTTTTGCTACCACCATAATCTTTCCCCCTCCTCTTTCTTCTGTGAATGTTGCCACCTCTGTCTAATGCTGCAAGTTTCTTCATTGATATAACAGCTAAAGTTTTCTTGTCACTCCATAAAATTATAGGTATTTTTACAAACATTTTGATAGGTTTTTTAAAGGTGTTATGCCATTCTATCAATCATGAAGGGGTTTTTTTCCTAAAAGAAAGGGAAGAAATAATTAGCAAAGCAACAAATATGATATGTTACTTTTTTTTTTTTTGTAATGTTGCAACAAATAATGACCGTGAATTGATTTTCAAACACTATGGTGAATAACTGGAACAAATTCTTTTTTTTAAGTAACTTTCTAAACTTTGATTACAAGCCATGTAATCCCCAAACAACATAAGTATGCTGACCAGGCATGGTCAGAGCTGTAATACAACACATGGGATGACAGCAGGTGGCAGAAGGCTGATGAGGGTAGTATTTGTTGTGTGTACAATGGGTCCTCCTGATCTGCAGGCTCCAGATCTGTGATTTTGAACAACTGTGGAGGATCATGTCCTATACTTAAAATGGCACCAACGTGAATGTTATTTCAAGTGACTGTGGATTGTCATGTCCTTTGCTTAAAATGGTAGTGACATGAACACAGACACACTAAGTAATATGAAATTTGATTATCCACATTTGTTGTTGTCTGCAATGGGTCCCAGAAATGAACCCTCACAGATCTGGAGGGCCCACTATATAGATTTATGATGGTAACCTTCCCCTACTGTGAAGGTTGTAAGTATTTGTGAGGGTAGATATTGTCTCTAGTACTTATGCTTTGTTACTATTTAGAGTAGCTGGATTCTGGGCACCTAAAGTACATTTAAAAAAATAAATTAAAAAGCTATATCTGGAACAGATGAGTACCTTATAATGTGGGAAGCAAATTTATTCCTATTTGAATGAAGCATTCCTTCTTGTCTCTCTAGTTTCCATCTCTGATTCAGTTTGTGTCATGGGACACATTCAGGGGTACCCAGGTTAGCCGTGTAACAAAACAAAATTCAAAATCCAACCAAAAATGCATAACACATGATGCAAGCTTTTGAGGTTCTACTGACTTCTTCATCAAGCAAGAGATGTTAAAGAAAGAAAGAAAATGTTGGAGTCACAGGCCTATGTACTGTTTCAAATGTTTCTTGTGCTATTGTTCAGGTGAGAGATCTCATGAAGGCCATTCCTACTCCCCGGCCACCTGGAGTTCAGACAAAAGAAATTTAAATCCTTTTGCATCAGTGAGGTAATCTCTCTGGTATCCAGTATGTCCCTGTGAAGCAATGAGCTCCTTTGCTTAGACAGAGATCATTGGATTTTTCAAGAATTCTCTGTACTGCTGCACCTGGAAACAACTTTTAGGTGCTGTATAGGTAAAACTAGTCAATTATAGTCCAAAAGAGAAGTTTTACCTTTGTTGGAGGCAGAAACCTCAGAGGGTTTAGTCCTAGTCCATATTTCCCTCTCGTTTAGAATTCCACTTGTGGCAGCAAAATGAGGTATCTTCAAATCCAAGAAACATATTCAGGGGTAGCCGTGTTGGCCATGCAGCAAAACAAAATCCACAAAAACGTGATACCTCCACATGCCAGGAAGTAGGAGTGGCCTCTGCCTGCATAAGATCCCCTACCTGAACAACAATACAAGTAACATCTTGATTGGCCAATAAAGGTATCACTTTTTTTTTTGGATTTTGTTTTGCTGCCTGGCCAACACAAACATGGGTTATTTGACTCTTCCACTTTTTCTGTGTGTGTGTGCATGCATGCCTTCAATCACCTGTTAACTTATGGAGACCCCTGTGAATTTCATATGGTTTTCTTAGGCAAGGAATCCTCAGGGGTGGTTTTGCCAGTTCTTTCCTCTAAAATATAGCCAACAGCACCTGTTATTCATTGGCTGTCCCCCATCTAAGTACTAACCAGGGTTGGCCTTGCTTAGCTTCAAAGATCAAATGAGATTTAATGCCATTTGGACATTTAGCAGTGTTACTTCTCCATATATGTTCATTTTTATATAAAAGAAAATGATATTGCATGTTATAAGACAGAAGTAATAATACCAATTCTATCTAAACATCTTAGCTTTTAGCTTTCAATGGGATGAGACAAAGTACAATTATTTCCCCTAAAGATTAGAATAATTGTTACAGAGAAAATATCAAATAATAATTCTTAGATATCATAGGATTTGAAGAAGTGGATATATTTTGCAGTATTTAGTCAGTAGAGAATTGGGTTGGAGAGCCTGTTTGCCATATTCTAGACCAGCGGTGGGCAAAATGTGCCCACATGTGCTCCCCGGTGATCATTCCCTCCAAAAAATATACTTGTGTGGGGTGTGGAGGGCATTTCTACCATGATTGGAGGCCCCCACCATGATTGCTCCCAAATGCTTTCTGTGGGATCTGGGGAGCATTTTCACCACATTTTGTGCCCACTATGGGGCCAGTTTAGGGCTGAAAGAAGCATTTTTCAAAAACAGGAATAGACAGTGACTTCTGCTCACTCCTTGTTGTTAAAAGAAGGCTTATCCTGGGCCTAAAATGGCCAGGAAGGCTCAAAAACATGATAAAAGTGCCCTCCTCGTCCCCTAGAGGTAATCTAGGGGCAAAAAGTTGTGGAGAGTTTTGGAAGGAGTGGGTGTAGCCCTTCAAGTTATTTTGGGGGGCTAATGTACCCCCTGACCTGTCTGTAATTGCCCACCCCTGTCCTAGACCGACCTACGGTAATTGAATTATATTGTTCATATATAATTGTTTGAATACACTGTAATTTTAGTATACCAATTGTGATAATTTTATGTCAAATAAAATTGTACAGTCATATTTTATGTTCCTAAAGTAACAGAGTGACTTTCATCTGAAAAAGTGCTAATATTGCATTTTTGCAATTTTTCTGAAAATTTCCATTTTTTCTGGAAAAAAAAACCCAGAAAAGATGGTCCCCCTCCCATGGCTTCAAAATCTCTGGAAATTTTACATCTCTAGTCTTGAAGCTCTTCCTTGCCTCTGAAAATATTCCTGTTTGCTAATCTGTCATCAGTATACTAGTTAAGCATGTATTCCAGAGAGATGGAATATATGGATTTTGTATTATCAAAAATGTTTTCAGTTCAGAATTCAAGAAGCTCCATGTGCATTTTGTGTGGAGATGTGTTAATGCAGAACTGAGCAAAGTGTGACCCTTTGCTATTGAATGTTATTAGATTGCATCTCCCAGCATTCGTCACCACTGACTATGCTGTCTGGGGCTGTTGGGATTTGTAGTTGATCATTATCTGGAGAGCCACATGCTCTCCACCTCACATTAATATAACTGACTAGATCGTAAAACTAACCAAGCTATTTCTAACATAAATGAAAGAAAATAAGTGCTCTTCTGCTTAGGATAGTGTATCTTTAAACTTCAGCAATGAACAAAACAACAAAAGGCATAATAAGATATTCTGAGGCTGAAGCACAATCTAGTTGACCTCTCGTTAGAAAATATGCAGTTCATCTGAGCTCATCTGAGTTGTAGTATGCTTTCCTCAGGCTGATTGGGGAGATGTTTGTATGAATGGAGTGGAATTTTCCAAAGATACAACTTCCAACTATTCAAAGGGATCATATTGCACCTTAAGAGACTGAGAGAAAGCAGCTTTCATAGACTTCAGTCTACACATCAGAAAGGTGATATGATAAATTGAGCAAGAGAGCCCTCATGAGGCTGGGGTGTTAATTAGTTTTAGAATATGTATAGTGTGTCAGGAAACCATTGTCTCTGTTTAACCCACTGTCAATGGACTGGAGTTTGTGAATATATTCAAATTCTGCTGTTTCTCTTTCCAATCTTCTTTTGTAGTTGTCCCCCCCCCCCGCCTTGTAGTTCAAGGATTGCAGTTCTGAGATCCAAGATGGAATGCCCGGTGTTCTGCAACTGGTTTTTGTGTATTCCCATTCCTAATGTCTAATTTATGTCCATTTATTCTTTGGTGCAGAGACAGGCCTGTTTGCCCAATGTAGAGTGCTGAATGGCATTGTTGACAGAGGATGGCATATATCACATTAGAGAATGAGCAAGTACCTCTGATATTGTGTGTGATGCAATTAGGTCCTATGATGACATTTCCCAAGTAGATGTGTGGGTAGAGTTGGCATCTGGGTTTATGGCAAGGTCTTGTAACCATTTTCCTATCTGTATGGTGTGCCCTCCTGTAGGTAAGTTACTGAGATTGGGAAGCTGTCTGTAGGCAAGTAAAGGCCTGCCACCAAGAGCCCTTGAGAGGGCAACATTATTGTCCAGAATAGGTTGTAGTTCATTGATGATACTTAGAATCATAGAATCATAGAGTTGGAGGAGACCACAAGGGCCATCCAGTCCAACCCTGTACCATGCTTAATTTCATGTTTTTCAATAGTAAAGAGTCACCATTTATGCTTGTAATTAAAAATTATCCTTAAAAATGTATCGCAAAATAATATCTTAGCTACCAGTAATACTTTTTGAGATCTGCACCAGACCCTATTTTTCCCATATGTCTTGTTATTTTTAGAGTAAGATTGTTTGATCAGAAATCTCCCTGAAAGGGTGCAGCTACCACAGAAATCTGGGATTCCAGGTCCAGGATCTGAATGGTTTCAGTTAACAGCTGTATGTGACCACTAGTAGAGTTCTGCCATTTCCTGTCTTAGTCTGTTCCGTAATTGATTAGTGCTGGGTACAAGTCTTATCTTGCTGATTTGTCATTGTTGTTTAATTCATATGGTGGGGATTGTGGCTTGAAGAATACTTGTTGTAATTCTATGAGTTTATCCTTCCTGTCTTGTGGGTCTGAGCATATGTGCTTGTTATTGGAGGGCTTGGCTGTAAACTGTGGATTTAGTAGTGTGTTCAGGGTGGAAACTGGAGGTATGTAGCAGTCAGTGGGTTTGCAATATAGTGTGGTGCTTAGGTGTCCATTGTGTAGCTGTATGGTGGTGTCCAGAAAAGAGACTTGTTCTGTTGATAGTTCCAGGCTGAGATTGGGTGGTAGAATCGAAGCTGTTGAAATTCTGGGCTTGAGTGAGGCCTCTCCATGAGTCCAAATTATGAAGATATCATGAGTGTACCTCAGGTAGCGGAGAGGTTTCTGGTTGCCAGAATTAAGAAAACATTGTTCCAGGTCAGCCATGAAAATGTTGACATATTGTGGTGTGTGCATGTGCTGATGACAGTACTGTTGACTTGAAGGTATATGCTATTACCAAAAAATGAAGTACAGTTGTTCCTCCGTATCCATGGATTTGGTATCCACAGATTTAAGTATTCATGGCTTGAAAATATTCTTTAAAAAATAATAATCCAAAGAGCAAACCTTGATTTTGCCATCTTATATAAGGGACACCATTTTGCTATGCCATTGCATATAATAAGATTTGAGTATTCACAGATTTTGGTATCCACGGGGGTCCTGGAACCAAACCCCAGTGAATATGAAAGGACAACTGTAGTTGTATGTGAGAGCAGAGTGACAGACCTTGGTGGCTAGGTCTGGTATGGTCCCATCTGGATAATGTTCCTGACAGCTTGTAGTCCATCCTTGTGTGGGATGCTGGTATATAGGATTTCACATCCATGGTAGCTAGGATGGTCTTCCTTGGGAGGCTGGAATCTTCCAACTACAGTATATTCATGTAGCAAACTATTGCTTGTCCATTTATAATCGTGGAAAGTTGAGGGATGGAGCTGAAGCGATTCATATCCCAACAACTGAATATATTTGAGTTATGAATTATTGGAAGGCAAGAAATGCTTAGATCTTTCCCTACCATTTCTCTTTAGCATTTCTAGATACTTCATAAATATGTCTGAACATAATTCACTACATTCATATTTGCCATTTCTACAGCAAAATAATTCTAGTTCTTCAAGGCTGAAAGAATTGGAGGAGGAGAGGCTTATGTCATAGATACGTCTGCTTAAATTATGCTTGACCTTAGTTCCAAGAAAATACAGCCCTCGTGAGGAACTTAGTTTAAACCATGGAGAAAATGGAATGGCTGATAAGCAATACAGGTTCGTAGAAAGACAGAATCAGCCTCAGCCAACCAGTACCCTGAAATGGTATAAGTTAATGACTGTTGACTCTGAGCATGTTGTGGATGCTGGAGTTAGTTCAGCCTTGCACCCTCAGGGTTCTCTGGTGATCAGAAGGAAATTCAATTCAATTGTTAAAAATCTGCTCAGATGAAAATCACACTGGCTACAGTTATGTACACATCATAAACCACAGCTAGCTTTTGACTCTTGGGCTCCTCCCTCCCTCCCCCCTCCCCCCTCCCACCTACCTTGAGAAGTTTTCACATCTACTTTTGCTCAAGGGCATTTCTTGTGTTGGGTGACAAACATTAACTATGGATGGATTCTGTGTGTATATGTCTTCAAGTCACCTGCCAACTTATGAATTTCATAGGGTTTTCTTAAGCAAGGAATACTCAGAGGTGGTTTTGTCAGTTCCTTCCTCTGAAATATAGCCTACGGAACTGATATTACTTGGTGGTCTCCCATCCAAGTACTAACCAGAGCTGACCCTTCTTAGCTTCCAAGATCAGACAGGATCTGGTGCCTTTATAGAGCCCTTATGTATAGATTGAAATATTCTTTTAAAATAGTTACTGAAGGTAAGAAACTAGTTAAGACTAATCACAGTGTTGGGTCCAGGTAAAGTGTCAAACCCTGTTAAATTGGGAGCAGAAACTTTCAAAGACCCCTTGCTGCGTGTGAATATACATGTGAGAACCTGAGCTTTGCTATGACTTGTTACTTGCCTAATGTACATGCCATGCTAAGCATGGATGGGAACCTTTTTCACTCTGAGGGCTGCATTCTGTCATGGTCTGCTTCATGCCATGTGCTCATACGCTAGCACTGGGCAGGGCCAAAGGAGAATCTATTCACACTAGGGTTGTCAGGTCATGACTATGCCAGGTCCTGGGATATCAGAGCCAAAACCTGAGATCTAGGGACCTTGTAACATCACAGGATGTAGGCCCTGGTAATATTATAAGGGTGATGTTACAAGGGGTAGCTCCTGGTGATGTCATTAAGCAAGATACCTTAAGTACCAGCCATAGTTGTACAGAGTCTGCCATTGAAGTAACCCTCAAAGCTAACATATGAGAAAAATATGTAGACACACTTTTTAAGGCAGTGGTCTTGCCCTGAGATTCTTCTACCTCACCCGGAGGACTGGAGGAGAGCCTGAGTCCTGGTGACCCTAATCAACCCCCTGCCCATTGGCAGCCATCATTACTATCCCCAATACACTATTTTACTTGCACTGTCACATATAACCCTCCCTCCCTCTCTCCAGTGCAATTCTGTCCCCTCCCCTCTGCCAAAAATCATGTCCTCAAATGCCAGCAAGGTGTTGATACACACAGATAGTTTTCTGTTTCTGCGCACAGCCATATGTACTATTGTTTCTTTTTTTTTAAAAAAAATGCATCCCAAAGTTCTGTGACCCAAAGTGCATGGCACACTTGTCATTTTACTATTCTCCCCCACCCACCCCACAGTCCCCATACTCTCCTCTGCAACATTTAGCAAAATTTAGCTATGACTGATTAGGGCTCTGTGCAGCAAAATTAAACTTGGCAACAGGTAGTGAGATGGAGCTCCAAGAAAGCACAAGCTGAAAAGACCAAAGATGACATGAATATTATAGAGTGCTCTGGAAGTACACAAAGAAGGTGCAAACATTCTAGTACTTCACAAATAAGTAAGGGATGTATTGGCACGGTTGCTTGGAGAGCAAATTGTGTTCCTCAGTTCAAGGGGCAGATGATTCTCAGTGGCAAGAGACAGAGAGAGAGAAAGAGAGAGAGAGAGAGATTAAAGGCAAGGCACACAAAAGCCCTGTTGCATGTTCCATTCCCAGTCCCTCCATCCCCTTGTTGCCAGGAAAGGAGGCACACCTACAGTCAAGTGAATCCACTGACAGAGCTCCATCTGATGGAAATCCCTCTGTTTTCCTTTATATACACCTTTTAAAAAACACAATACAATTAAAAACTCTCAATATAAAAGTTAAAATACAATTAAACTAACTTTGATTTAAAAACACAAGTTAAAACTTTAAGTTAAGCAACATTAAAATTTATCTAAAACTAGCTAAAATAAACCCTCTCTACATCCCCTCCTCATTAAAAACTCTTATTTGCCATCACCAAATCTCCTTAAATGAAAACTTTTTCACGTGCCAGTGGAAAGAAAGTAGGGAGGGGTTCAACCAGACTGCCCATGGAAGTGAGTTCCACCACCTGGGAGCGGCCACATAAAAGGCTCTCTTCTCTCACCAACTGTACCTGTGAAGGTGGTTGGACTGACAGAAAGCCTCACTGAAAGCCTTGATCATATTCACTTGGTCATGGTTATAGCTCCTTTTTGGATCTTTCCCAGCAATGTTAGGAAGGAAAAGGGAGTGGATGAGTCTGAAGAATCCCTTTTTACATCCTGAATAGGACTAAGGAACACATGGGGTGGGGCCAGATGAGGGAGTGAACCTAAGGAGCATGGCCTGGCAAGAGAATTTATGGGCCCGATGGAGTGGCTTGGTGGACTGAAGGTTCCCCACCACTGGTTTAGCATAACATGTGAACACGGCCATCACATTTAATGGGTCTTTCTACCAGGAAACACCATTGGATTGCAACCTGAGAGATTAACAGTAGCATAAGCTTCTATAGCTGGATTTTAGTGTTAAACCGTCTATATTTAATTACACAACAAAAAATCCATTTTTGTCCTGCTTTGTTATTATTATCTATATTTCTTGGCCTGAACCATCAGTTGAAACACACACACACACACACACACACAAAATGTTAACCTCTCTCCTCACGGCTGCCAGAATGGAAATCACACAACCCTAGAAATCAGGAGATTTATCCATATAAAACTGGTTGTCCAGGATCTGGACTCTCTGGCTTTTAGAAAAACTCTCCTATAACATGAAAGGAACCAAAAGACAAAAGACAAACACTACCTTTTTGGAAGATTGGATTATTTTTATTGAATATGTCAACACACACTCATAATCCATACAACCTCCGAAAGATCATTGGAACCTTTGGAAAGATGTTCATTCTTCAAATGCACCTTCACCAATGCAGGAGCCTGATCCTTAAAGAAACCAGATTTACTCCACCTTGTACTATGTAGCATGCTCTCTATGGTTGTTGACCTATTGTTGTTTGGTTCATTGTTTGTTTTGTATTTTTATACCTTAATAAAGATTTTACCAAAAAAACAAAACAAAAACAAAAAAACCAACATGTAGGCCAGGATAAACCGTTTAGTCTGTAGAGTTAGTCTGTTGTTTTTCTGTTTTCCACCTCTTAAAAAAAGCATTTGAAACTGTGAAACACAGTTTTGTGTGAAAGTGATAAGAGCCCCTGACATTGTTACCATTGATCTTGGAGGAAGCAGATAACAGAGGGAGATTCCATCATCTTAAGGGATGTCAGAAGTAATCTTTGGGAATTTTTTCTTCTCTCCCATTGTTGGTACTCCCCAAATAAATGGTGGTGGAGGTATATTGCTGCCACTGCTGTTGCTATTAGTCTGTTTAGTGCCAGACAAAGCTAGATGTGGCAGTAGATGGATTTAAGAGAAGTATATGAAGCTAACTCATACATCACCCAAAATGGAAGTGTTGATCCGAGTGCTCATATTCTCATTTTAAATTTCAGTAATGGAGTAATTTCACAGTAAATTATGTGGTGAAACCATTATTTTTTCTAATCTTTCCCCTCAAATCTGGACATAGCACATTTCCTTGTCCTTTGTGAAGTGTCTGCAACAAGTGACATGCTGGAACAGCTCCCCACCCCCTCTCGCCTAGAGGATTATAGAGATGTGCTGTAGGGCAGTAAAGCTCCACATACCCCCACCTCAAAAATATATATATTCTGCCAGGGCTATTTTCCAGTCCTTCTGTAGGTGTTGTGTACAAATCTCCAAGTTTAATTTTTCTCTTGCCACAGGATTAAGGATTTTACAAGGTGTCCCCCTCTACAACCATTGTTTGAAGTTTTTGCTTTTGCTTGGTTGTCTTCCTTTTGAAAAATTAAAAGCCAGGTCAGTCTCTCAGGATGTTGTAATCTATTCTGGATGCTATTTTCACACACCAAAGTTAGACTGCAAAGAGTTGCCACCATTTGCTTAGGGATGGTTGATTCTATTGACAGAAGGTTCCTAAATCACCCTCTCTGATTGACAGAAAACAAATATTAAGGTTTTCTTTCTCTTGCATTTTATCTGTTACCTTGTAGTTGTTCTGGTCAATTTCACATGAAATGCTTGTGTTCTTAACCTGAAGATCGTTGTAAACTGTTGGGCTTGCTTAACTTGAGGAAAAAATAATAGGGTCAGTGCCATGTCATCATTTGTGGAGTTGAGTTGGAACAGCCATGAGATATTTTCCCCTTTTTAAAGAAAGGAATATGAAATGAAAAGGGAAGGCGTGCTTCATCTGGAAAGGCGTTTCTCACACCTGTTCAGATACTGCTTTTAAACAAAACCCTTTGACAGCATTGAGCAGCTGCTGTATTTTGCTTATATTACTGGCAATGTATCAGGAGATTTTTCTTTGACTTGAGGGAATGGCTATTTGGTGGTTCCCAGCTTTGACTTCAAATGATTTCCTATATTTAGATTACTGGAAGTGCTGAGTGACTGGATGTGCTAGTAGCATAAATTGGGAGGGCAAAGAGAAAGGGCATGGGGAGAATCAGCCTGCCTCAACACCCCACCAGATAAAACTGTCAGGGTCTTCGGAGCTTCACATCTCTACTGCCCTCATTCTGACAAAGTGATGGGTCAAACAGATCTAGAGGGTAAGCTGAAAAGGGAGGGAAAGGCGATGAGTGGCTTTGTGGGCATGCTTTATGTGGACATACTCTGCTCCTACGTGAGCTGCATGAGAGCCATTGTGGTATAGTTGAGGAATACTTTCGACTGGGGTACAAACCGCTGTTCAGCCATGAAGCTTACCAGGTGGTCTTGGACTAGTCTCTCTCTTCCTTCTCCCAACCCACCCACCACTCCATTATAGCTCATGGAGTTTTCTCAGGGAAAAATCCACAGATACAAACCTGAGCACCCTAGAGAGCAGGCAATGATACAAATGTCATTGGTTAACCAATCCAGAAAGTTTTCATGGGCCCTGCTTTTGAATATTATGCATACAGTACAACCCCCATATCTTTGGGGGATTACATTCCTGGATTTACTGGGAAACACAAAACCATGGATAACAACAAAACCTATTGAAATGAACGACTTCTGGGCCAAGCATACTGGAGGACCTAGAGATTCCTAGAGAGAACACCTCTCTAGGCATTTTCTAAGTCCTCCAGCAGAAGTATATCATAGAATTGTGTTGGAAGAAAATGTCTGGAGAGGACATATTTTTTTGGACAAAGGTAAGTGAAACCACGGATACCAGTCCTGCGGATACAGGGGGTCATACTGTACTTAACAAAGTGTTGGTGACTATACACCCTACCAGCTTTTGTTGGACTGCAGCTCCCTTCAGCCCTAGCAAGCATAGCAGATGGGAACTGCAATCCCTCTATCCTATTCTTAAAAAATGCTGCTGATAAAAGGAAGATGCTTCACTATTGGGAGCAACAAGTTCTCATTGTTCCTTTCACTTAGGCTGCTTACATAAACCAGACCAAGGTAGCCATATTAGTCCATTGTAGCAAAAACAACAAAGAATCTTGCGGCTCCTTAAAGGCCATCAAGCCAAAGAACATAAGAGTTGAATCTCTTGATGAATTCTTGTTGGCTGTTTCCCCTATGCCACTGAATTTTTCCCCCTCAAGGATGACAACTTTGAGATCAGAGACAAAGTATCCTAGGAGTACAAGGTGTTCCCCCACTGATGTTTGAACATAGCCATTCCTGATGACATACTTGCATCCATTTATTCTTTTGCACGGAGAGTGGTATTTTTTCCCCCTTAGTTATATTCCACTTTTCTTCCTACATGAGACGCAAAGTGGCTTACAACAAGTTAAAACAAACATCAGCTGAAATCTTATTTTACAAAAGGTTTTTTTAAAAAAACTGAATAAATAATTCTATTTTAAAAGCAAATAGTTCAAACAATTTAAGCTGTTTGTCCTATACAAAATGCAGTGGGCCTTTGCTAGCAAATAATGGTATATATTGCATTGGAGGACAAACAGTTGCATGAACCCCTGATTTTGTGAGCAACAGTATTAGATCCTGTAATAGTACTTCCAGAGTGGACATAGTGACAGAATTGACATGTGAGTCTGGCAGAGTTCCTGTCGCTGTATCTCTGTTGGGAGGTCTCTTGTTGCTGTCGAATAACCTTCTCAAGTTAAGCAGGTTGTCTATAACCAAGTACAGGGCTACCATCCAAACACTGTAATAGGAAAATGTTCTTGTCGAGGGTGGGCTATAAGTCACTGATAATATATTTCAATCATTTTAGCTAGGAACTGCAGGTAACAATGAGATATTTGTACTAGTTTTCTCCTGTAGAAAATTGTTCCTATATACCCATCTGATCCTGTTGACTTGTTTTGTTTTGCTTTTCACTTGTTTGAGTGGGTATTGTAGTCTTAAGAATTACCTGAATTGTGTCCTCAAGTTGCAAGTAACTATCTGATGGATCTGAGCAGGTTTGGTTGTATCATAGGGCTTGGCTGTAAACAATGGGTTCTGCGCTACATTCTGGATGGGAGCTAAGAGCATGCAATTATATGTAGTTGTCTTAATAGTCATGTCTAGAAACTGCTTGTATGGATTGCTCCTCACTGATGGTGGGGTGGAAATTTTTGAACTATTGGCTCGTCAGTACTTCTTTTCTGTGACTCATAATAATAAAGGTGCCATCAATAATATCAACAGATATACTTTTAGGAACAGGAACTGAGAATGCATTTTTCCACATCAGTCTTAAAGATTTTGACATTCTGTAGAGTTATACATGTGCCTATGGCAGTGCTATTGATCTGGAGCTACATGTTTTCAGCAGATCTAAAGTAAGGCACCAAATCCCATCTGACCTTAGAAGCTAAGCAGGGCCAGTCCTGGTTAGTACTTGAATGAGAGACTGCCAATGGATACCAGGTGCTGTCAGCTATATTTCAGAGGAAGGAACTGTCAGAACCACCTCTGAGGATTCCTTGCCTAAGAAAACCCTATGACATTAATGGGGTCAACATAACCAAACAGGCACCTTGAAGCCACACACAGAAAGAGAGAGAGAGAGAGAGATGGTGGCACAATTTGATAATTAGGGGCTTGCTTATACCAGTGGAAAACCCCAACCCCTCTGAATCTGACCTGATAATGCCACATGATGTGCGACCTTTCCCCTGAATCTGGTGTGATAGTGAGAGAGGGTGACTACCACTGGGGCTTTAATTATCCATCACACAATCACCCATCTGAGCTCTGGGGAAAGCAAAGTGCCAGTGGTAGTCACCTTCTCTGCAGTCAGAACGGGCTCCCGCCCTAGCATTGCAAGTCTAGTCACCTGTTCTGCCTTCAGAAAGGATGACTACCACTGCGCACTTTGTTTTTCTCAGAGTTAAGCATGAGTAACAGCTTTGAATGGAACCCAAGTGAAAATCCAATGCAGAGTTGGGCTTTAGCAGGTGTGGCACTTAAATCCAGGCAAGAGTAGTACAGGTCTCATGTGACACAGCTCCAGGCCAAAGTAGTCTGAATATTATCTGGATGTGTGGTAGCCATGTTTTGGGTGGTATTCCTGATGGCTTGTAGTGTTACCTTTCTGAGGGATCTTCATGGAAATCCAGCTTACGGTATGGCCCTGGGGCTGCAAATGGCCTGCCAAGGCTGTTTTCCTTTGGGGGAAGGAATGAATTGCCTCTCCTGGGAGCTTCTAGAAATGGCAGCTCGCTTTTTAAAGAGGTCACAGCTGCCTCTCACCCTGCTGTTCCTACTGATGCACTGTTTAACCTTTTTAAAAAAACATTTTGCAAAACCAGAAGTGTACTTTTGGCTACTTTCTGTTTGTTTGTTTTTGTTTTTCTGTCAGTCTGGGTGACCCCTTAGAAGGCTCCAGGCAGAAAATGAACTCCCAGTCCTACTCAAATTGCCCAGCTGTGGTGAAGAGGGCCTCAATATCTATAGCAGCTTTTTTCTTCTTCTGAAAAACCATGAATTCATCAAGAGATTCAAAGATTATACTCTCAGTACATAGGCTAAGCAGCTTCTCTGTACAGGTTGGTCTGTATTATCACTCAGCTCTTACTTGTTTTATGACCACTGTTTAAGCAATTTTCTTTGTGTTTCTGTTTCCTCAGGCCCTGCTGAGGTGGTTAAGTTCTGCCTCTTAAACTTGAATTAGACAGAGACTGTCAATCTCCAGGCAGGTGTTACTCCTCTTTTCTGTGCTTGGATGCTGCCTTCTCTCCTCTCTACCACAGGTGAACAAGTAAACTTAAAATCATTGCCTGCTGGTACCTTCTTCTGCTTCATTCCCCTATATACCCACCCCTCAACACACATTCCCATGGGTGTATACTCCATGCATATGATGAAGTGGGTACAGTCCATGAAAGCTGGTGCCAACTAAAACTTTTTAGTTGGACATGTCACAGATCGGAAATAGTGCAATTATACTCATACAATCCATTGAATGATTTTTTTTCTTTTATTTATTTATTTATTTATTTATTTATACCCCGCTCTTCAGCCTCAAGGCTATCAGAGCGGCTTACAAATTGTTTTTAAGCAATAGCTGTTTACACATCTACACTGCGTTAAACAGTTTCCAATGTGTGTTAGCTAATTGCCCCCCACAAGCTGGGTACTCATTTTACCGACCTACGAAAGGATGGAAGGCTGAGTCAACCTTGGAGCCAGCTGGAATCGAACTTGCGACGTGGTGACTTGCAGGCTGATTAAGTTAATCTTGTTTTCATCCTGTGAAGGTCTCATGGGTAGAGAGTCCACTCTCCTGTCTTCTCTCAACAACAGATAAATTAGGGAGTGATGAATTTAAAAGCTCTCAGGAGTTTCTCATGCGTACCTTTCTTATGCATACAAGTGGAACTTCCCTTTGCTGGATTTTGTGAGATAAGAGGCTCAGTGGAGCAATGGAAACAATACCTATTTCACACAGTTGTGTTCATAGTTCTGATATAGCACTAGTACTTTTACATCTGTTCAAATCTAATGGAAAAACCTCACTTTATGGTGTCATGATGGAGAAGTCATTTTATCTAGTTTTGTCATATGAGGTTGCATGTCATCTTAGTATGTTTATGGGACAGGTTACATGGAGTGGTCCTAGTCATGATTTAGACAAAAGAGTCCTGGGTATAGGAGTTAGAGTAATTAGTGTACTCTCACAAGGTCTGAACTTTCATGAACTAACATGAGGCTGAACATGTTAATGGAAATATTGTTTTCATGGTTTCTGAACCACCACACTTCAGTTGACCCTTCACATTTGCTGGGGTTTGGTTCCAGGACCCCCCCATGAATACCCAAATCCGTGAATACTCAAGTCCCATTATATGCAGTGGCATAGCAAAACGGTGTCCCTTATATAAGATGGCAAAATCAAGGTTTGCTTTTTAGGTTATTATTTTTTAAGAATATTTTCAAGCTGTGAATACTTAAATCTGTGAATGCCAAATCCGTGAATGTGGAGGGACAACTTTATATAAATTGGGAAATTTTAATATACTATAGTAAATCTGGTTGCTTTCAGAGTCTTGGATACATTTGTAACATGTTCATGTAATAGTGGATTTGTGATAAGGTTAATGGCTCAGATTTGACATGAAGTTTAATTGTCTCATGGTTGGCAAATATTAGCATCTCACCTGGTGTCAGACTGTGAAGATTGGGGCAATGCAATGTAGCTGGATGATAAAGGGCAAGCAAAATAAACACAGTACTTTATGTTCTCTTAATTCAGGTCCAAGGAGATTAGGATGAAGTGTTTATTTAGTTTGTCCGCTTCTTCAGATGTGCTGCCATATTGATTTCTTTTATTACTGGCAGCCATATAACCTGACCTCTCCCAGAACCTGTATTTTAAAAGCCATAATTTTTATCTTTACTTGTGAGCAAGCAAGGATTGAAAGGCTGTGAAAGCCTTTTTATTAGTCGAGCTTTGCCTTGTTCTATGTTCCTGTGTCCTGGGTGGCAACAATATTTAGAGCTTCTTAAATTAGAGTGGCTGCTTGGCAGTTGTGGGGAGGGGGAGCCCCCATAAAGTGAGACCATAAACATTGCAGTCATGCTGGATGCACTGATCAGACTGAAAGTCCGCAGGTGAATAAGGCACAAGGTTTTCCTCTAGTTCATCCTGGTAAATCTGAGTGTTTGGATAACCTTACAATTCTGAATGAGTGCTGGGATATTCTCTCTCTCTCTCTCTCTCTCTCTCTCTCTCTCTCTCTCTCTGTGTGTGTGTGTGTGAGAGAGAGAGAGAGAGAGAGAGAGAGAAACAAGAAAACTCCATTCTCTTCTAACCTCAATCCCCCACCTTAATTTTTCCACATTGTGATGATACTTTTAATAATTCCTTGAAACGGTGCTTTAAGCAATCTATATCTCACAGCTGTTTATTTGTGGTTTGAAAGGTTATTTGCTGTGAAAATTGGCAAGGTACATTTCAACTTAATAAGTCGTATATTAATAACAATAGGTTTTTAAAGGAAACAGTTTTCCATACATAAGCAAATAGCTCAAGAAAAATAAAAATAAATCCTAATCTAGTTTGCAGTGTTGCTTTTAATTGGTTCTTATAGTACAGTATCTATGGAGTGATTTTGTTTTAAAGTTTATGGGGTTTTGTGTTATATTTAAGACTTTCTATAAGTCTCTTGTTCAACCACATACATGACTCAAGAGTAGCAAAGCTCTTGTCTACATTAGTGGGAAACCCCAAACCCACCTGGTAGCCTCTGCGGATGTTTTTAATCCATAGCAGCCCCATAAATGCCACATTCACCAGGCTTCTCCAGAGTATCCTGCCACACTGTAATTGTAGGTGAACTCGTGGCAGTGTAAAAGGGTGGTCCAATGCTAATCACATGTCCTACACGTCACATAATTTCCAGCTACACAGTCAGGGCTGCTGCAGGGTTGTTTTTTTTCCTATTCACTCATGCTTGCGGATATGCATTATCCCAGAGCACTATATTAATAAATAAGTGGAGATACAACAGATATGCACACAACAGAAAAATTAAAAAATAATTGTAAAAAGTGCCAGAACTGAGTCCTGTCCACTGGAAGCCCTTCCCCAGCTTCACACTGAAGCCAATCCATAGCTGCCACATGGCCAACAATCTGGGTTTCCCCCTGAAATGCGGAGCAAACTGCAACTCTTTTAGAACTGGATTTTCCTGCAGAAATCCTGGTGAGAAACTAGGGTACAGATGGCAACTGTACCCTGAGTATGCAGTAGGTACAGGTCTGTTTATTTGCTTGTTTGCCTGTGTAGACAAGCCCAAAGTCAGATTAATAATGTGTGTTAGTTTCCCTGCATACTCTTTATTGGCCTAAATCATAGCACCTTAGGAAAGATTCCATTTTGGTATATCTTACTGTCAAAGCAGCCACATTTAGCTGTTTACATAACTACAGAGTGTAACATGAACAGATTTCATGACTACATTTGAGTCCCCTTTCTTCCTTAGGGTTGTTGGAGAAAAAACTGGAGAGGGTTCCTGCATCTTTAATGGTTGTGTAAAAGATAGGATTTCAGCAGGTGTTGCCTGTTAACTGGTTCCATGACAAGCAACACTGGCTGAAATCCCCCCTCTCTACACAACCATTAAAAGTATAAGAACCCTCTCCTGTTTTCTATCTGGCCATCCTGTTCTTCCTGACATGGAATGGCTCATGCATTGTAACTGGTTACTACTGCCTGGAGTGTGGAAGGAGTTTGGAATCAAATTCTTCTATCACACAGATATCTCCTAACCGTGTAATTGGGTAGGTTATGTGGAGATAATTGGGTAGGTTATGTGGAGATTTGGCAGGCAGTGAATACCATCATGGAACTAGACACTCCATTTTTATCCATTGTCCCTAGCCTTGTGGCTTCAGTTTCTAAATGCATTGTAACATAGGGGTTGTCTAGACAATGAAAATACTCCTCATAGAATTCACAGAGAATACCTTTTGTCCCCATGAGTTTCAAACGAGATTCCTGGTATTCAGAAGGAGGGGGGCCTAAAACTCTATATACTGCGTGGGGAGGAAAGCCTTCTCAGTTTTTCAGGAAGTTTTTAAAATAATGTGCATATATGCACATTATTCCTCATTTGGACATCCATTTCAGAACGCTGCACATTCTTGGCTAGGGCAGAGGCAAGGAGGTGACGGACATGTAAGGAAGTGGCCTGAAGAGCCATTTTTGCCTCCAGCCACTCACTCTGGTTTCCAGCTTGCCACCAGGATCTCTCATCCTTAGGACCTTTCCTGGCTGAATTACCTTCCCATCCCATTCCTTCACTGTCCTCCTTCTCCCAAATATCTCCTGTCCTGCCAAAACCTCCAGTCACTCACTCCGGTTTCCAGCTTACCAGCAGCTTGCAATAAAAGGAGTGGGGTGGGGAGGTATTTCAGCTGGAAAAGATACTGAAATTGAAGGAATGGGGTGGGAAGATTTCAGCCAGAAAAGTTCTTGAGAATGCGGCTGAGACTGCCTGTGCACTTCAAACACAGATAGCTTCTCATACAAGGCAAATTAGCGCTGCTGTGAATTTGTGAGAACGCGCATCATTCTGTATTATATCTTCTCATCTAGACAAGCCCATAGTATTTCTGCTAATTATTCATTACTCCACCCATTTTTAATAGGATAGCTTATTGAATTGTCTTTTAAGTATTTATATTGTATTGTATTGTATTGTATTATATATTGTTATATTATAAAAAGCTTCTAAGCTGTATTTTGTTTTAATCTATGTTGCATCTCATATTGGGAGAAAGGGTGAATATTAACGAAATGGATAAATGTACACTGTGGCATCACTAAGACTGGTGTTACCCTGCCCCCTGATGGGATCACCAGGTGCAGTTCAGCCTCCCTGCTCCCCCCCCCAGTGCCATCACTGAATGTAGATTACCTAATTGGGTGGAGAGGAATCCAGATTTAAAACTGGCAACATCTCAGAAGACAGTGGCAGAATATTTGACTCCTAAATGTTAGCCAGGCTCAGATATCTTTCCCAGTTTCATAAACTATGGTTTATTAAACCAGGAACAAGAGTAAGATACAGTCCTTACTTGCATGCTGGCTTCAACAATTGATTCTGGGCTGGCCCAAAGTTCCTTCTCATATTTTCACTGTGGAGCAGTGGTTTAAGCTCAATTAACTAGTCAGAATATGAGAAGGGAAGTGAGGGATTGGTGAACTCAGACCTAGTGTTCCTTTCCAGATTCAAAACCCAGTTTGTACAACTAGGGGCTTGTCTACACCAGCAAAATAATTCAGCTGCTATATGCAGCATTCTTCCCTGGCTTCACCCCGTTAGTGTCATACCTACTTCAAATAAACCGGAATCCAGCTATATTGATAGCTATACATCGCCCATCCTAAATTCAAATTGGTTCAAAAGGGCTGCATTTTCCCTTTCCCAGCATGCAAATACCTATCAACCAATTGTTTACCTGCTTGTCAAACTAACAACCCAGCTTGTACTCTGTTTGGATGCCTCCCCCATCCAATCCCGTTTTGCCCATTGTGCCCCAGTGAGTGAACATCTGTAAGGGAGGAAATTTTAAATGCCTCTACAGAAACACAAAGACGTAAAAAACAAGACAACAAAATAAATAAATAAAATTTCTCCTTCTCCTTCCCCTGGGGATGCCACCCCCTCCCCAGCCAAGCCCAACCATGAAATCAATGGTGAGGGGGTAGATCGGGCTACCCCTTCCCTGTTCCTTCTCCCCTGCCTGAGTGTGCCCTTCTTCATTCCCCCCATCCAATCCCCTTCCCACCTGGGTGAATGGTTGAGGTAGGGGGGTGAGTGTGTTTTCCCTCTTCCTTCCCCACCATCCAATCCCCCTGATCAGCTTTGTGGCAACAGTATTTTTACTTCAGTGAATGTATGTATGCAGATCTCCACACGAGTGAGTGAACAAGCGAGTGACTAAGCCATTGAATGCCCCCTTCTTCTTTATTCTTCTCCATCCAATTCCCTTCCCACCCAAGTGAGTGGCTGTTTGGGGAGGAGTCAGATAGGGGGAAGGAAGTGGGAGGGAGCACAAGCTCCGCCCCATCAGCCTCTCAGCCACTCACTTAGGTGGGAAGTGGATCACAGTGGGGAAGGAAGAGGGAGAGCGCTCACACTTGGTGGCACAGTAGCTTCCTTCCTTGCTCACTCACTCAGGCAGAGATCTGCATGCATATATACACTGAAGGAAAAAAAGTGGCAAAACACACCACGCTTGCCAGACCTAGGTACCCACGCACAAACCCGTCCTGCCCTCCAAGATGGAAACAGTCTTGATTGGCAGGCTTTATTTCCTAAAAAAAGTAGTACACTTTTCATAGATCGAGGCTGAGAAAAAAAGAGTGTGAGGCACCAGTCCAGAGAGAGACCTAAACGTACACAAAAAGGTTATAACAGACTAATGCATTTCAACTTAGACTGTCCCTTGGAGCCAATTGAGTAGATTTCCTAGAAGTAGCTGCATGACCCTGTCATGCACTTTGTATATTCTGTGGTTCGTTCTACAAAGAGATTGTTTCATACCACTCTTTCTAAGAAACATATTCAACTGCCTTAGACTAAAAATATATTGGTCCAGCACCATTTATTAAAGGGCATTTTTGATATAATGTTCCCTTTCTTTCTCACTCCAACCACAGGCTACTAAGATTAAGGAGATTTTCAGACAGGCTATATATCCCATGGCAGGAACAGAACAGGGTCAGGAAAGTTTTCCCTTTCGGGCGACGTTGACCCTGTTCTGTCCTGCATCCATCCTGCTCCCGTGACTGTTCCAGAACAATGTAATCACGATTTTTCATCATGAATAGACCTCCCGTTCTGTCACTATCATGCAGTCACGGGTGTGCGAACAGGAGCCCCGTTCCTGTTCCGAAATGACAGCTGTGGAGGAGAGGTCCATTCCGAGCACTTCCTGGTACGATCTGGACATCCAGGGAAGTGGCACCCTTTATTTTACCCTCCCTGTTTTGATTGTGTGATTTAAAGTTTGTTTTTGTGTTCGGTGAACTGATTTTATGTTTGGGGGATTTTATTTTTTAAATTTACCTCCCGGCCATTATCACGTGATAACGTGGTAATGTTTCAGTTGGCCGGTCATAAAAGCAGCCTTACGATGGCTGCATTTATGACTGTCCAGTGAGGGAGAGGGAGCCCATTCCTGCTGCAGAATTAAGGTAAGTGTGTAAAAGATTTACATTATTCCATGGCAGGAACAGGAGAAGAGGTGGCGGGGCAGTAATGGGACATTTTGGCTCCGTGTGAAAATCTCCTTAGTGCTTTATGCAAGGCACAGCTATTGTAGATAATTTTCTTGTATATTAAAACAAAAAAACAATAACTAGTGAACTGCTTGTCAGGCTGAGAAACAGAAAGACTTCCTTCCATCCTCCTTGGTCCATCATCCGTTGGCACCACTGGGAGGAATGGGACTAGGATTAAGCCTACAGACCACACTGTGATTTTCCATTCCATCCTGTCCAGTATCCCAGTCTCAGAGGGTATTGGCACTAAGGCTGGGACTAATGAGTCTTCTTATTCCCTTCTCCCTCTTCATATATTGGCCTCATTGTAACAAGAGACCCACAGCAGGACCATGAAAACCTCCAAGTCAGCAATTTAAGCTAATTTTGGGATTCACCTTTTGCATCTCTAGCATCAGATCACTGATCAAGTCGAAGGGGCCTTGAAGAGCAAGCCTTTGTCATGGGACTCACTATTTGTCCTCTTTTTGGAAAATTACCTTCAAGGTCATTGTCTGTAATAAATAAATAAATAATTTTTTATTTTTTAACCCGCCCCTCTGCTCAGCAACCAGGGCGGCGTACAACAAGATTAAAACATCAAGTTAAAACAATCCCTCCCCATCCTAACCCTCCCACCCCTTAAAACTAAATTAAACTAATGAAAAGTTAAAACAAGAATAAAATATGATAAATAAATAAATAAATAAATAAATAACGGCAACGATGGCAAGGGGGTGGGTAGCAATCAATCCACTGGAACCGGGAAGTTATTCCGGGAAGGCCTGTATTGGAAGGTAACATGAGGATGCAAATCCCTGGCACAGAGGGATTGGTTCCTTTGTTACTCAAATTGGTGTGATCCATGGAGGACCCACTTGTGACACTAAAATTATAATATTATTTGGGGGAATCTATATTAGCCCAAATAAATGGCTGTGAGAGGTCAGGTAACGTGTGGGACCCTTGCACCTGTGTATACCAGTACTCACTTCAGAGACTCCGAGTTTAAAATTAAATAAAATGGTTTTCATTGGAACCTAAACATGGAAGCAGTCATACATGCACTCCCAAGAACCATACAAGGCTAATGAAGAGTTAAGGCAGAAAAATTGGATAGAGGAATGGATTCAGGGAAATATGGGCGATATTTACCAGTCCTGAAGAGCAGAGCTTTGGGTAATGAAGACGACTCAGACTTGGAGATGAGGGTGACACAGCAATCCGGCAGAGTGATGGTGTTAGTAACAGTGTGCACACTCGGCTATTATTTGTGGCTAACATTTATACCGCATTTCATATCCTGAAGGGCTGTTTGAGTGTAAAACAATGCTTAGATGGGTTTCCCATAGTTAAATAAAGGAAACTTTCTTGTTATTAACTTCGTTAATTGTTGTTAATGGCTGAGACATTGGAGTTGATGGGTTTATGACAACTTCCTTATTGTGGGATAGGAAGGGCACAAAGAGAGACGTTTCAGGGATAATGTGGGTTTCTGTCACTGTTTGTTTGTGATAGATGACTCATTGCCAAAGCATCCAAGAGGGAATTAGCACATACTCATTGATGTATGTGCTAATTCATCATGATGAATTTGTTTATCGATGATGGCTTTGTTTACTAGGGGCTCCACATAATCCTCTCTCGGGCGTGTGTGCCAGTACTTCCCCACAACACCTCCCTTAGGTCCTGGTGACCTCCACTTGACCTCACCTATGGTCTTCCTCAATCTACTAGGCCTCATGAAGCAACTTTATATGGCCGAATAATGAAATATTATCTGGAGGGGGTGTAAGGCATGGTAATAACTTTCCATGGCGGTTATAGAAGTGTACAGTTTGAAGATATGGAATCTGGAGGTCCTGATTCATGGGTTTCTGGTTTAAGGATCCCTGATTTGATGGGCTGTGGTTCAGGCCCTTGAATGATGCTGAGTACTGGACCGGTTTCTAGCAACTGTGTCCCCAGTGCTAGTAGGTCCAATCGGTTTGTCTCTTCAAATGAAGAACCAAGGCTACTTCTCAGGTTTGTGGTTTGAATAGATAGCCACATACCTTTATAATCTAGAACTGGAAGACAGAAACTACGTAACTTCCAAGTATATAACTGTATTTTTATAAATGTTTAAAATAAAATAAAAATTGTCAGATTTTGAGTATTCAACCCTACCCAACCAGATGTGTTGAACTATGATTGTTACACAATCTGTCCACAGTATACTTTTGGCTCCATAAAGTCAGGTAGGCTTGCCTGTAAGTGCAGAAGAGATTGCCCTCTTTATTAGATGGACAGAATCACAGGGCAGTGAAGTATCCATGTCTTTTTTTTTTTTTAACCAAACAATATATTATAGTGCTGGTGGATCAGTGAGACTGATAAATACTTGGACTAACTTGGAAACCATAACTTTGAAAAGATGAGATAATGAAACATCCTGATAAACCCCAAGGATGTACCTTTATTTTACGGTAGTTCTCCTTATGTGAATCAAGTGCATGCAAACAAAGGTTGTTGGGAGTTGCAGTCCAACATCATCTGGGCGGCACATTTTGCCAACCCCTCATGTTAAGCTATCAGGAAGTATCACAGAAAGAAATCACAGGTTTTGTTCCCTAAATGGTGCAGAGATTTCAGGGAGGACTAACTTTGCTCACACATTTAGCAGAAAGCTAAAATATACTGTATTTCCCCCCAACTTTGATTTCAAACTAATTTTTCTTGTACTTGTAAAACTATTATAGCATGAATCTTATTAGCATTGTGCAAGAGACACATAGATTAACCAATATTTGATGGCAAGCAGTTTCAGTTGGTGAAAGATTTTACATTCCGGGGCCATGGGACTGTTTAAAAATTCTGCCAGTGGCAGATGGGAGAATATGGCTGTCATCATTTACACTCCTCCCTTCACATTTGTGGGGGTTAGGGGCTCAAGAGCCCCGTTTATGTGAAAAAAGCAACAAATAAAAATTTGTGTAAAGATTGGTTGGAGGCACGCGGCGGATGGAATGTTCTGTTAGGAGAAGGAAGGGAGGGAGAGAGGCTCATGGCCCAGGCTGCTGCAACCTGGCCCACGTAGGCCTCCCTGGCCTCCTCCTCTCCACTGCTGCCATAACTTTTGCTTGCCCTGTCACTGCCACCATGGTGTTGCCACTGCCATCACCCACAACCATGCCCCTGCTACCATACCTCTGGGGCCTCCGCACTGCTTCTGCCATGGTCTCTTCGCCATCTTTCCCCTTCTGCTCATGGTCTGATCCGTGGCTCCACAGGGCCTTGGGGGAAGAGGAAAGGGGATGGACAGGCAGACCCTCTCCTCCCCGTTTACCCTTCGCTCAAGGCCCGATCCACCACGGCACCCATCGGGTCTTGAGCGTGGGGGAAAGGGGTGGACAGGCAGAGCCTCTCTTCCCCATTTCCCCTTCACTCAAGTCCTGATTGCCACGGCACCCATCAGGTCTTCAGCGAGAGGGAAAGGAGTGGACAGGCCTCTCCTCTCCTTCCTGTTTTCCCTTTGCTAAAGGCCCAATCTGCCACAGCGCCCATTGGGTCTTGTGTGAGGGGGAAAGGGATGGACAGGCAGAGCCTCTACTTCCTGTTTTCCCTTTGCTAAAGGCCCGATCTGCCACGGCACCCATTGGGTCTTGAGCAAGGAGGAAGGGGATGCACAGGCAAAGTCTCTTTGTCCCCCAGTGCTTTTAAAATGAGGCTTCTTAGCAGCAGCTTTCATGGGCTTTGGCTCATGGGGGAGGGGGAGCAGGAAATTCAGCAAATAAACAGAACCGTGAAAGCCCCTCCACATTCATGGCTTTCACTTTCGCGGTTCCGCCTATTCGAGGTTTCCTCAGCAAGCGCCCAGTTTAAACCGGCTTCTCTCCCTTGCACACAAGGGACGGGAGCTGATTTAAACAGAGCACTCACCAAGAAAACCACATGCCCAACTTCCCGCTCTCCTGGGATTTGACTCCCTTTGGGGTGGAGAGCCAAGCCCTGGGAGAGTGGGGAGTTTGCGGCAAAGGCGCTTTTCAGCCACCATCCCCCACCCTTCCCAAAATGGCAATGGGCTTTTCGAGAAGCCCATTATTGCTTTGGCAAGGGCGGGTGGTGGTGGCTGGAAAGACTCCCGCACGCTTGCCACACACACCCATCCCTTCCAAAGCAGTGATGGGAGAGGGAAAAGGACAATGGAATGAATAATTAAATAAATTATTTTGGTATATATCACAGAAGGAGGGAGGACTTGGTCTTCCCCCAAAAAAAGGATATTATGAAGCTAATCAATTGAGATATGTTATAGAAGGAATTGTAGGACAGGGGGATTTAGAATGGTTAGAGATAGAAACAGGGAGAATAGAAAAGAGAATATGAAACATATTTTTGATAATTTTATAAAAAAGGAAATTAAAGGAATTAAGAACCCATTTCTGCAAAATATATGGGAAATATGGTATAAATATCAGAGAGAATTTTTGCCTATTGATTCAGCATTAACACCACTTATAATGGGAAAAAAAATCCCAAATAATTTGAAGGAAAAAATGGGAAAGGAATTAAAGAAAAGAGGACTAGATAAAATAGAGGGATGGATAAGATGGATGAATGAGAAAGGGAGTATAAGAGAGAAATTATGTGGAAGGAAAATTTCATGGTTTAATTGTATACAGTTAGAACAATGGATTAAAAATTGGAAAAAGAATCATAAAGAAACAAGGGAATTTACAAAATTTGAAAATTTGGTGAAAAAAGGTGAAAAGAGAAATGATAATGAAAGTATGAAAGGTATTACAAGTGAATTATATAAAATTTGATAAAAAAAATAAGGAAAAAAGACAAAGGGGAATATTCAAGGAGAATATGGGAGGAAGATTTGAAACAAAAAATTGGAGATTATGAATGGGATAAGATATGGAAACAAAGGCATCTAAAAATATGTCGATACAGATAAAAGAAAATTATTATAAAATAATATAGAGATGGTATTTGACACCAGCACGATTGCATAATATAGATAAGAATAACTCTAAATATTGTTGGAGAAGTTGTCAAGAAATAGGTACATATATACATATGTGATGGAATTGTAAATTTGTACAGCAGTTTTGGGAAATGGTTTTCATAGAAATAGAGACTATTCTGAATAGAAATATAGAAAGGAAACCGAGCATAGCATTGATGTCAATTTTTAATGGAGAGAATGGGAACCAAGCAGAAAAGGATTTAATAACAAATTTATTAATGGCAGCAAGATTAATTATAGCAAGACATTGGAAAATGCAAATAAATGTACAAGTGGAGGAGTGGTATAAAGAAGTTTGGAAGATGGCAATAAATGATAAGTTAACATGTAGAATTAAAGTAAGAAGAGGAAGTTGGAAAGTGACTTTGATAAAATTTGGAAAGTATTTGTTAAAAAAGTATTACAGACAAAAGATGGGAGGTTACCTCCACGAAAAGAAATGAGATTCTGGAAAGAGTAGGTAAAAGATAATGGCTCCGGTGAAGGCGAGCACTGAGGTGGGGGGGGGGGTAGGGGAATTAATATTTTTGAATAGAATTATAGTAAAGAATCTATGTTAACTTTTGAAATTAGTTAATAGAAAAATTGCGATGTTTATAGTAATTTTATGTGTTATACTAACTAAGTATTGATGGGATAATATAATGTATGATTATAAAATTAATAAAAAGATATTTTTAAAAAACAAAGCAGTGATGGGCTTCTTGAGAAGCCCATTGTTGCTTTGGCAAGGGTGGGGGGTGGCTGGAAAGCCTCCCGCCTGCCCGCCACCCATTGAGTGCTCTCCTTAAATTGGCCCAATGTCCCACCTCTGGCCTTGAAGCTTTGCAGTGTTACCAAATTGCATGGCTTATGCCAAATTGCAAAACATATCAGGGTAGCATGCCCTATTTCCCCACCCCACCCTAATTTTTCCTCAGCAATGGAGGTCTCTCTCTGTTACTTGCTGCTTCACATTCAGATCACTCCTGCTACAGTTCTATCATCCCAATACAGTCTCTGCCATGTGGTATGTGTGGTTCTTAAGAATAATTCTCATGAAGTTGTAGATCTCATGCAGTTGTACACCTATATTATTTTTATTATGTTAAGTGCACACGCAGACTGGCTCCCGCTGAAAATTCTCCTTGAGTTCTGGGGCACAGAAAGCACAAAGCACAGCAACAGAGTCAGCTGCAGAAAAGGAGAGACTGTGAATAAGTTCCTTCATCCTTCTCATGCCATGGGCCCTTCATGCAGTAATAGTGTGAAATGCGGGACTGCTGAACAAAGTGCAAGAAATCCAATTTCCATTAATGTAGGGCCTTCTGAAATAGTAAAAGAGAAAGACTCCCAAACTACCACAAGTATCAACAGTATGTCTGATGCTGTCTTGTGGCTAAAAGTAATGGTGGAGCCATATGAGGAATGACTTAGGGAGTTGGAGAAGAGGAGACTAAGAAATGATACAATAGATACCTTTAAATATGTCCTATAGGAATGTCCTGTAGAAGATGGGGCAAGCTTGTTTTCTGCTGCTTCAGAGACTAGAACATGAACCACTCGGTTCAAAATACAAGAAAAGAGATTCCATCTAAACATTCAAAAGAACTCCTTTACTATAAGAACTGTTCAATAGTAGAAAAGACTGCCTACGGGTTAGTGGACTCGCCTCCTTTGGAAGTTGGATGGATATCTTACAGGAGTGTTATAGTTTGTGTATGTCAGGTGGTAGCATGCACTGGGTTTCTCTGAAAAAATCAAGAGGTCCAGGCAGCAAAAAATGGTAGCAGAGTGTTTGTTCCTCCAGGCATCAGAATAAAGGCAAAGACATAGGCTTATGTCTAAAATCTTGTTCTTTACTTTTAACATAATAAAAACTATTTGCAGTATATTACAGCATCCACAGAAAACATCTTCACACTTCAAGATTAAAAATAGAACTGCTTAGCTTAAACTCAGCTCTGCTCTGAGCCCAGCTCCTGGGCTCTGAGCCCAGCAAATATTGATACATTTGCCCAGTAGCTCTTGCAAACTGCTACCAGCTCAGATCTGCAGATCTGTGCAGGCTGTTTGTTATATCCCAGCTCTTCACAGAATAAATCTGCTGCATGTCCCAATATCCTGACAGTGTATTCCTGCCTGGCAGCGAGTTGGACTAGATGGTCCTTGTAGCCCCATTTCAACTCTAAGATTCTATAATTCTACAACAGTAAATTAAAAACAAAACAACACACACAGCCACTGGGCTCAACTTTCTCCACTCTCTGCTCAACTTGGCGCCTCTGTCAGCTTGACCGAACTCATCCAATGACTATCCAGCTCCGCCACCCCCAAACCTGGACCTAAGGATGCACCACTATTAGCCCATATATTCACTAAGTCATTGGCCTGTGGATTATTTCCTGCCCTCCCAGGTTCCAGGAACTTACAAATACAGAAGAGACCACAGTGCCACCATTATATATAGGCAGGTGGTAGGAACAACTTGCATATCAGCAAAGCTCAAGTCTTTAATGAGAGCTTTTAATCAAAGAATTTATCAAATTCCCTAGACTTTTATTTTTTATATGTGAGGGTGGGGAGGTGGCAGGCATAATGTTATTCAGACCTTTTATTTCTGTTTCCAATTTAGGATCCTATGCTTAAGGCAAAAGACCAACTAAAAGATAATGGTTATCACTAATTTTGAATGTAAGAGGTTTAGCATGTTCCTTTGCTTTTATCAAGCCTTTCATAATTCTCTCCATGTTTTCTAAATGAACCAGTGTTGAAAAGGCCATAACATTAGGAGTGCTCCTGCTAGCTATTCAGTTGAAGAGTGCAAATTAAACAGTGTGATGAATATTGAAATCCCTCTGTCCCAGATAATTTTTAGTATCTTTGTAGAGATCATGCCTGAAAACATACATCAGTAATGATGAAGTGGGAGCAGAAGGGGGGGGGAATCTTAATGATTTTACCAAACCTTTAGTATACTTCTTAGAAATTAAATATTCTGAGTATTCTGTTGGTTTATTCTTGTGAAACCTAAATGTCTGAAGGTTTATGTGCTGTCTAACTAAGGTTGAGTCAAAACAACTCCCCTAAACACACACAGTTTCAGCCATCTGAGATTGGGTGGAAATTGGGTCAAACTGTTTAATCTGTGGCATAGGGGTATATAATTGAAGCGGTTCCAGCCATGTCTGGGAAGCAGATAGGCATGCAATAGGTGGATCCATAGACAAGGAATCATCCCTGTGCATGGGTAGTAGCCACAGTGATAGCCTTGACCCCCATAGCAGCCACACTCCCCTTTCTCCCTTGATATATACACAGGTCCTGTTTCTCCCCACTCCCCAGGGAGGATTGCTACAGGGAGCATAGCTGTTATTCTGAGTTGTCTTAATTTTCCCTTTAGTAGTGCCACAATGTCAGGTCAGACAGGCTATTCAGTGTTCACACATGCTCCCTGATTGCTTTTTATTACATGGTGAGAAATGAGAAAACTGGTGTTGAGAATCATAGAATTGCAGAGTTGGAAGAGACCACGAGGGCCATCCAGTCCAACACCCTGCTGAAGCAAAGTGTGGGCAGAGTGGAGGTGGCAAGAAAGGTGTAGAAAAGACAAACTTTTCAGTGGAGAGGTCACTTCAGGACAAGGTAAGCTCCCTTAAAGTCTCTTCCTCTTTTTTCAAGCAAACAAGTGACTCAAAGACATTGAGCACAGCTGTAATCCTTTAATTCCATTCAAGAAACTGTATAAGAAACTATTCTCACCAAAGACATCTTCTTACACCTTTGGATGTTTTTGGACTTTAACTCCCAGTAGTCCCCATCATTGAGTAGGCTGATTGGGCCTTCTGGGATTTACTCTACAACTACAACAACACCTTGACTCATACAGAGGCTGTGGTAGGAATTTAGGGCAGATGACAACATCCAGAAAACAATTTCTGTAAATATGCAGCCTCAGAAGGCAGTGCTGAGTCTTGGAACCTAACTCTTCTCAGATACAAATTTCCCAGTTTTGCTCTCAAAGCTCCTTCTGCCTCCTCCTGGCACCTTTTATTGGTACTGCTTGTGTTAGGCTCAAACAAATCTTCTGCCTATCTAGGCCTTATTTGTTGGTTATTGTTGTTGCTGTGTGCCTTCAAGTCAATATTGCAACCGTAAGGCAAACCTATCATGGGGTTTTCTTGGCAAGATTTATTGGCAAGCAGTACCAATAAAGGTGTGTGTGTGTGTGTGTGTGTGAGAGAGAGAGAGAGAGAGATTGAGAGAGAGAGAGAGAGACAGTTACAGAGGAAAAACAAAACAAAACTTGCAACTCTGCTGCTGAGTTGTGCTTGGATGAATGGGTGTGAAGCAGTACTTGGAATAACAGAAGGCAGCCAATTCCAGCACAGAAAACAGCTGTGTTAGGAGGGAGGGACCCCAGTGAGTGAGAGGGATTTAAAATGAGGGAGGGAGAACTGACAGGAGGGAGAGCTGACAGTTGGATGAGTCAGTAGTGAGAGTTAGTAGGGAGAGAATGTGTACTAGGTGTCTTGAGGTGATTGAAGATCAAGGTCTGACACAACTTAGGTGGAATATTAGTGTATACCTGTAGTTGTAAACAAGTACTAGAACTTGTTAAAGCTTTTAGGATTCTCCTGGATATTATAAATAACCTTAACTTGTTTGTTAATTCATTAACTCTGACTCAGACTTGCTTTATTCACCCTGAACAAGGGGTAGTCATGCTTACCAATAAACCACTTTTAAACAAATTTGTACACACTAAAGTCACCTAGAGGCCCAGGACCCAAATCCAAAATGGGATTGAAAAGGGGGACCCTAGGACAAGGTGAACGTGACAAGCAGCCAGGGCTAGGAAGTGTGGGGACCTGCCTGGTTAGGCCAGTAGTAGGTTTCTGTGGCTGAGCAGGGATTTGAACCCTGGTCTCCAGAGTTGTAGTCCAATGGTCAAACCACTATAACACACTGGCTCTCTTATTTGTTATTATTTTGTTTAATTATATACAGTTGGACTTCAACTTTTGTGAGGGTTGGGGGTGGAGGACCCCCCCCCCAAGAAAATGGGAAAATGGTAGATAGAGGCATGCCCTTTTTTAAAAAAAAAATTCTTGAGAGAACACTTCTGTAGGCATTTGTAGGTCCTCCAGTGTGATTCTATGGTATGCTTCTGCTGGAAGCATATCGTAGAATCACGCTGGACAAACTACAAATGCCTAGAGAGAATATATTTAGTAATCCGTGAATAATCAAATCTGCAGATTCTCAACCTGCAAATGTGGAGGGATGACTATATTCCCTTTCATGGAGCCCAGAAATATAAGCACAGTCATGGAAACACTGCATTGATTAATTGATTGATTGCATTTGTAATGCCACTTTTCTCTCAGAATGAGACCCAAACATTTCATTTCAATAAATATAAAAATATCAGCAAAAGTTAAAATTACAGCATATAAATGTAGATTTGCAACATTATTCAGTTTAAAATATTTATATATTCCTCGTGGAATCACCCCAATATGTGTAGAAACTTTTATGCCTGGCTACCTCCAGGCTCAGGAACCTGACATGATAAGAGTACATTTGGAGCTAGTTTGCCTCTGAGGTTCACTGGCTCCCAGAGGAATTATCCTCAAAGCTTCTAGGAGGAGTTCTTGTTTATCTCTGGCAGTCCTGTTGTGAAAGAGAGGTAACACAGAAGGGGACATAGAACCTCTCTCGATGTTGCAGCCAAATAATGTCATTCTTCTCTATCTTATAAAAAAGGTCCAAAAAGGAGAGCAATAAGACATCAACACTGACATGGCATAAACATATACAAATAATCCTATAGGCCTAAAAGAGCCTTTCATTTTGTGCAGTCAGCAGCTGGCAGTGGGGCAGAAACTTAAGTGTGGTCCATGTAGGAAGGAAGGGCATGGGATAGTCTGTTCTTTCTCTGATGTTTCCTGCTTTTTTGAACAGCCGCTTTTTGTATAACTACACAAAGCATCACCATTGCCATACTTACAACTATAGAAGATATATATATCAAACAACAGTTTCCATGACAGAGAAAATTATTTTTCTTTAAGAAGAAAGAATGAATGAAAGAGAGAGTAGGCGGGAAGGAAAAGAAAGGAGAGGAAGGAAAAATAAAATTCTTCTCTGGAACAAAGTTGTGCTTATTTTCCCAAGAGGTTTGCTGTTATTGGGGGATTACTCAGTGAAGGGCAGCCTGAGGTTTCCATGTCAGGAGTACAGTGTATCCACTCTGGTTTTTGTTCCAGGCTTTTAAGGATCTGTCCAATTTGCAGAACCCTAGCCACAAAATAGATTCAGAGATCCTTGCTGTTAACCAGCAATGAAGGATCAACCTAAACATAACAAGGCTACAAGGGAATAGTTGTCAAACAACAAAGCAAAACAGCATAAGACATAGACATACTCTTTACATTTATACACACTTTTTAGAGAGGTAAAGAAAGGATACAGTGCCCCTGCTGCATTACATGAGCATGACAGGCATGAATGTCAGTATGCATGGCTACCCAACCTGTCATGTCAAGTTTTGCCAACAGACTACATTTTTTAGGAGTGTGCTTTTTTGTGTGTGAAGGAAATGTATGGTGTGCAATTAATTCAACTTTCTTTTCTTTTCTGAAATGGTTGTAATCTCATTATATCCTTTAACATTTAGATAGTTAAATAACCTGTCTCACACAAATTCATTCCTCTCAGCTGACTCCCAGAAGCTCCTTGTAGATGGAGTTTACAAAGAAATTACCATATAAGATAAATTAAAATGTCAGTATTTCTAGCACTTGCTAATTTACTGGCTCTGTTTAGTTTCTTAGTCATTAACTCCACCAGTCTTGCTGCCCACTGGTCTTATGTTCCTGTCCCTTCAGATTGCCTTCTATGTCCCTTTAATCTCCTAGAATGCTTTGTCTCTCCTTGAAGTCATTTGAATGGTTGTTTAATTGCCCATTTACATGGTTTGGAGATGTTGGAATTAGTTTCATGGGGGCATGCAGAGCTAAAGGGAAGCACACTCCACCAGAGTATCAAGAGGCACTGGGGTGCTGCCCCCGAAGAAGTCTACTATAGCATTGGAAAGCCCAAAACCTAACACATACATTGGCCAGGGGAGGAACAAAAGAGATAATCACACGAGGCTTTATTCTGGAATTACACGAAGGTATTAGTGAATTTGGCTAATACTTTTTGCATGACGTTGTCTCTATCCCATTGCTGGTTTGCATTCCAGACATTTCTGTAGTACATGTCTTCATTGACAAGGAAAACCTGTCAGTGGCTCTCAATACCATTGCCATGACAGTATTTCCCTTTGTGCAATAAGTCCCTTCTGTGGCATTAGTGGTATTACGGAAGCCCCATGGCATGAGGGGGCATGATCATCCTCCTCTCATCCCCCCCCCTCGCTATTCCTAAGTTGGCCAAGATTGTTTTTTTCTCTAGCCTCTTTTTTTTCCTTTTGCTGTGATAGCACAATTATGGGTATACAATAAAATGATTTTTTAAAAAATATTTAGTGTATCTCCGTAATTCTGCAATTCTGGAAAAAAAATAGAAAGGCACACATGCACTGAAGGTGGGGTTATGGAGCTGGTGCGGAAAGATAGATGACTGGCAAAGCACCATAATCGCAGTGTACTTGCACGATTGAAGAGACAGTGTCATAACAGAGGCTGGATGGCCATCTGTTGGGAATGATTTGATTGTATATTACTGCATGGCAGGGGGTTGGACTGGATGGCCCTTGAGGTTTCTTCCAATTCTATGATTCTGTGATTTCAAACAGGTATGTTCCTGTTTGCTTGCCTAACACCATTGTTGTGAGAAAGAGGCTAGTGTGATAATCTCCAAAGAGATTGCTTTGCCCTTCCCAGTCAGAAAGAATAATGATTAGAGCTTCTTAACAAAATGCTAGTGCCTGTTTTTGTTTTTTCTTCCTTCCTCCTAGTCCGTATTCCTTATGTGTCATGTCTTTTAGATAGTAAGCCTGAGGACATGAACTGCTGCATTATTAATCTCTTAAATTTGCTGTTTTTTTCATCTGAGGAGCAAGGGAAAAAGGCTTCCAGTAACTATAAAAGGTATGTGCATATGTATGTATCAGAGAGGGAAAGTGATATTGAGTGAGAGAATAAGAACTTGAAAAAGCAGTTGTCACTGCTATAAGATAAAATTAAAGCAAAGAGCAGATCAGCAAGTCATTCATATTGTTGGAGCAGTTGAAATAGTTGCAAGTAGGCAGTAGTTTCAAGGTTTGCACAGTTTCAGTTCAGTGCAATGTATTTATTTATTTATTTATTGTATTTACACCCCGCTCTTCAGCCACAAAGGCTATCAGAACAGCTTACAAATGGTCAGTTTAACAGTTCCTTGCCCTCAGGCTTACAATCTAAATAAGACATGACACATAAGGAAAAGGGAGTGGTAGTGGGGGTAGGGGTCAAATCCAGCAGATATTGCTGGTCCTTCTCTCTCTCCAAGGGCAGGGTGGTGGCAGTTGGGTTGGAGAGAGGGCCTTTCACAATAGCGAACCACATGCAAGAAAGCAGGACATAGCAAAAGATACAGCATAACCCCATTAAAAATTCTTTCTGCCCCAATCAGTTAATAGCTGAAGTCATGTTGCTGCTCTTCTTCATGAGGATGTTGGGAATGATGCAAAGAATGCTTAGAAGACTCCGTTTAAGATGAATAAGTATGATGACATGCCGGAGCCAATCATAATTGAGCAATGGCAGGATGATAATCTAGGACCCGAAGGCTCATCCTACCATTGCACAGTTATGGATGGCATGCCATTATATTCTCGAATGTTCCAAGCTCTGGATGCAAGAGATGATTTGCATGTAAGCAACAGAAGCAGCTACGTCCCTTGTGCTTAGGTACCAATTAATGAGAAGTTCAGCAGACATACACCTCCTTTATTTTTATTTTTTTTTTATAATTAATTTTTATTAACATCTTTTACACTTAACACAATTATTACAGTTGTTACAATCATATCTTATACATTCTTTCTTCTTCCAGATACATACATACAAACTTATTATTCTACTATCCCTTTTCCATATTATCTAAAATCCTCCTTTATTCTCTTCCTTAATTCTTTCTGTCATTATTTCATTCTATCCTTTTATCCTTTCCTTTCATCCAACCTATTCAACCCTTTTCACTCCCAAGTTCACTCATTGCTTCCCATTAAGAATTATCACCTCTGGTTGTTTATCACCATTAATAAGCCTTCCAGTATGGTATAGTATTTTTATATCTGCGCTTCAATTATGACAACAATTCTTTACATATTTCACAAATTTCAAAAATGGGTGTGGTCTTTTATCCTTTTATACAAGAAATCCGGAATTTATCCAGCCTCCCCATACTGTCTCTAAATACGCTTTAGTCTCATTCCAGTCATTTTCAAAATTTTCCACATCCTTATTTTTTATAACTCTTGTCAATTTATCCAAATATATTAATTCTACCACTTTAATAGTCCACTCCTCTCTTGTGGGTATGCTATCAAGTTTCCAATGTCTTGCAAAAACAATTCTTGGGGCAACTATTAAATTGAATATTATTCTCTCCTCATCTTTTTTATTTCATCACCAAACAGACATACCAAATAAGTCTCTGGCCGCATTTGAAATTTCCTTTTCACAATCTTCTCTACCGAGTCATGAACCATCGACCAAAATGTGTGTGCTTTCTTGCATGACCACCAGCAATGAAAAAATGTTCCCACTTCTTCTTTACATTTCCAGCATCGATTATTCATGTTCTTATATATTCTTGATAGCTTATCCGGTGTCATGTACCATCTGAAAAACATTTTCCAGCAGTTCTCCCTTAAATCCTGACAAACTGTTACTCTCATGGTTTTATTCCATAGTTTCTCCCATTGTTCACACAAAATTGGTGTACCTATATTCTTAGCCCACTTAATCATAGGATCCTTTACTGCCTCATCCTCACAATCCCAATTTAATAGTACCTTATATATTTTGGATAATATCTTAGAATCTCCTGAGAATATAATTTCTTCTATTGCTGTCTTATTTTCTTTAAGTCCAAAAATTCTTATGTCCTGTTTCAGTTTCTCCCATATCTGCCTATACAACCACCATTGGCAATTAATACCTTCATTGTTTATTTCTTCTTGAGTTTTTATTTCTGGCTGATTCCCTTTCCATTTTATTAAGTCTTTATATTTCAGCCATTTTACTCCTGGTATTCTTTCGCGTCTATAAAAAGCCTCGTGCGGAGATATCCATATAGGTGTTTTATAATAACATCTTAGTTTATATTTTTTCCACACTCTGAGTAATGGTTTTCTTATAAAATGGTCAGTAAAGTCTTTCTTTACCAAATCTTTATTCTACCATAAATATGCATGCCAGCCGTATCTTAGATTATCCCCCTCCAAATCTAGCAGACTTTCATCTTCGATGGTTATCCATTTCTTAATCCAAGTCAGACAGCTGGCATACAGATACAATTTCAGATTTGGCAAACCCATCCCACCTCTTTCTCTGGCATGAAGGTATTTAAGCTTAATCCTAGGTTTTCGTCCTGCCCAGATGAACTTATTCAATTCCTTTTGCCAGTCATATACAATTCCATCGTTGTTAATTACTGGAATCATTTGAAACAGGAACAGAAACTTTGGAAGAATGTTCATCTTTATGATGGCTATGCGGCCCAAAAGAGAATGCTTCATTTGTGTCCATTTTCCTATTGATTTCTTTATTTCTTTCCATAAAACTTCATAATTATTTTTAATTAGGTCACTATTATTTTTTGTCATCACAATACCCAAGTATTTTATCTTTTTATCCCATTTGAACTGTGTCTTCTTCTCTATCTCTTCTTTTTCTTCACTATTTAGATTAAATGGAAGCATTGATGTTTTATTTTTATTTATTTTTAGCCCTGATATTTCTTCAAATTCTCCCAAAGTATTTTTAATCTCTTCAATATTTTCCTGAGGATTTTCTACTATCAAGACCAAATCATCTGCATATGCTCTTATTTTGATTTCCTTTTTTAAAAAATTTAATCCCCGAATTTTATTGTTGTTATTGATACTGTTTATCAATAATTCCATAGCTAAAATGAACAGTAATGGAGATATAGGGCAACCCTGTCTTGTGCCTCTATATATCCTAATATTTTCTGTTTGCTCACCATTCACTGCTACTGTTGCCCTTTGCTCGGTGTATATTGCTTTAATCCAATTTAAAAAACTGTTACCGCAATTCATCTTTTTCAATATTTCAGTAATTAAATTCCAGTTCACGCTGTCGAACGCTTTCCTCTCCAATCACCTCCGATAGAATTTCTTTTAATCTTCTCGCCAAAATTTCTGTATATATCTTATAATCTTGATTTAATAAGGCGATTGGTCTATAATTAGTAACTTCCATTGGATCTTTCTCTGCTTTATGTATTAGGACAATTTGTGCTTGTTTCCAGGAATCTGGTATCCCTTTTTCTTTGATGCTGTTTAACATTTGTTCCATATGCAATGATATCTGCTCCATCACTGTTTTATAATATATCATTGACAGGCCATCTGGACCTGGTGATTTACCTCATTTCCCATTCTTAATAACTTTTATAATGTCTTCCTTTTTTATGTCTTTATTTAAATGTGATATTTGATCCTCTGAAAGCCTTAAAGGCATATTATTATTAATAAAATCCAGCATCTTTGACTCAATAATTTCTTGTTTCCCAGATAATTTGGAATAGAAATCTACAAAAGCTTTTTTAATATGTTCTTGATCATTGAATTCTTTACCATTGATTCTTATTCCAATTATATTATTTCTTCCTTTTTGTTTTCTTAGCTGCTGTGCTAGCCATTTACCTGGCTTATTAGCGTTCTCAAACCATTTTTGTTTATTTTGTTTTAACTTATTTCCCAATTCCTCAGTTAGTATTATATTTATTTGATTTTGTAATATTTTTATTTCATTGTTTATATCTGACCTTGAGGGATTTTGTTGAAGTTCCTCTTCTTTATTTTTAATCAACTTATTTATGTTATTTAGTTTCTCACTTTCTCTTCTTTTCCTTATTATACCTTGCTGAATCAAATATCCGCGCATTACGGCTTTACCAGCCTCCCATAATGTCTTTATATCGGTCTCATCATTCTGATTTTCTTTGTAATATAATTCTAATCTTTCTTTAACTTTCTCTATTATTTCTTTATCTTCCAGTAGTGTTTCATCCAATCTCCAATTTTTATTAATCCTTCGGCAGTTCATTACCAAAGAGATTGCATTGTGATCTGATAGATTCCTTGGTAAGATTTCTACTTTTTTAACCATAGCCACCAAACCTTTTGATATAAAGAACATATCCAATCTCGCCAAGGATCTGTGTGTGTTTGAGTAAAAGGTATAATCCGTAACTTCTCTATTTTTTATTCTCCATATATCCACTAATTCTAAATCGTCTATCATTTGAAAAAAGGTCTTTGGTAGTTTTCCTTGATTTTTTTTAACATTCTTATCTGATTTTCTATCTACAATTGGGTCTATCACCCCATTAAAATCGCCCATCATCAGTAAGTAGTCAAATTCACATTCTTTTATTCTTATTAATAAATCCTGATAAAAGTTATGTTTTTTATCTAATGGACCATATACTCCAACTATTAGATATGTTATCTTTTCAATCATGACATATACCATCAAACAATAGCCTTCTTGATCTTTATATGTTTCTCGCGCTTGAAACTTTTTATTTATATATAATGTTACTCCTTTTTGTTTTTTCCTTGCATAAGAAATAAATTCATTACCCAATTTTTTATTCTTAATCAAATGTTTATCACATCCTTTAATCTTAGTTTCTATTAGACAAACTATATCTAATTTTGTTTATTCAGGTAATGAAAAATCTTACTTCTTTTTTGGACATACACCTCCTTTAGTTGCTGCCTCACTTCCTTATTCCATGGCATGCAGAGTGAAGCAACACCTGCCTTACCTGGTCAAAGGGGCAGCCAGATGAAAAGTTGCCTTGGCACTCACTGTCAACTATTTTGCTTGGTCAATAGTATGGTTTGGTGTACAGTTAGTGTACTCCTGTTATACATCTGATGCTGCCACAACTGCTGCCTCCTCTCCCTCTCTTTCTGGGAACAGACTGAGAACAATAGGTTCCATATACACCCTTGGCAGTACTGGGCTGTTCCACAGCCAGAGTTTAAGTGTGTGTTAAGCTTCTGAGTTTGGCACAACTGGAGAACAAGAGAGCCACAGGTAGGTCTAGATTTGAGCCAACCAAGACATGCCTGGGATATGTGGGGAGGGGAGATGCGTGCCTTTGGCTGATTAAAAAATAAGAGGATTTTTAGATGTGCAAAAAAAGGGTGAAGAAGCAGAAGGAGCAAAAACTTTTCAAAATTCTCTAAATGATTATTGCAGGCTACTTATTTGCTTATGATGAATAAGCACAAATCTGTGAGTTGAAGAGCAGATTCTCAAACTTTGAGATAAACCAATTAGGTCTGAAATAGATTGAGTACAGATTGAGGAATGAGGAAGGAAAGGATTCAGTAGGCCAGCTGATAGCCTACTATAGACCCGGGGGTCGTTTACACGGGCAAATATTCCCCTAAATATACCGCTAAGATAGCTCATAGTTCCCACGGATCGCAGCATAGCATTGCCTCATTCAGAAGGGAGGAAGGTAAAACACCCAAATATAGCGTGGCAGGGCATGTCGCTATTTATGCAGGAATATTTGCAATGTAGTGCTTTACTTGCAGTGTAAACTAGCATTCCGCTAAGGGTTAAAGCACAGCTGCATTGTGATTGGTTGATGATGCAGGGGTGGGCTTAAAAGAGGGGCAGGGAGGAGGCAAAGACAGTAGCCATTAGAGAGGAAACTTGCAAAAATCCTGTCTGCTATTTTGCGAGCCAGTTTGGGGGGGAAAAAAAGGATTCCCAACTTCTTTCATTCCTGGAGCATTCCTTCTAATACACTGCTGTTTTGAAAGTATGTAAAGCTGTTCCTCACTTTTATCCTGTGCACGGAGGGGGGGGAGGGAGAGAAACCATTTCACAAAGGGCTGTAGCAAGACGAACTGCTATTTTCTCTCTCTCTGCTTGGGGGAAGGAGGGAGGGGGAAATAGGATCCACGGCATTTAGCAGAGATTACTCTCCTTCTGCTTTATGGAGTGAATTAATTTACAGGCAGATTTACAGAGACACACAGAGCCACACCCCCCACACTTATTCTAGTCGGAACTGCAAAGCGACATAATTAGAAAAAAAACCTGACTGGCACAGTTGCGGAAAATAATTAAACCGCAAGTTGCCGCAATAAATCTGCTGTGTAAACCGGCCCCCAGTCTCCTATCGTAAAGGAGAATAGGGAGAGAAATGACACCAGTCTGTAAAGGACTGCATCTCTCCAGCAAGGAGTAGCAGTGAGTGGAAATCACGCCTTTCTCCATTCCACTAAAAAAAGCTGTTTTAACAGTGTATGTATATGTGCCTTCAAGTGGCTTGTTGACTTATGGCAACTGCATGAACTTCATAGAGTTTTTTTAGTGAAGGAACACTTCAAGGTGGTTGCAGCTCCTAGTATTCCTTGGCAAGTGCCCATTCCAAGTACTAACTAGACCTGACCCTGCTTAGAGCTTGTCTACACTGGTGGGAAACCGCACACATATCCTGCAGCTGATTTCTTTGATCTGCAGCAGCCCCGTAAACACCACATTCACTGGGCGTCTCTGATTGTAGATCAAAGTATCTCACCATAATGTTAGTTGCATTTGAATATAAGGGCTGGCCTAAGCTGATAACATGCTGTATACATCATACTATTTCCAGCCACATGGTGGGTGGCTGTACCACTGTTGCTGGTTTTTCTGTTCACTCATTATTGGATAAGCAGAGATACCCATATCAAGATATGTGAGCAATCATTTTTTTTAAAGTGCCAGAACAGAGTCCCGTCCATCAGAGGACCTGCCCTGGCTTTGCTTCGAAACCAGTCCTTGGCTACCACACAGCAAAAAATCCAGGTTTTCCCCTCAAATCCAGAGCAAATTGTGAATCTTACAGATATGTGGTTTCTTGCAGAAACCATGGTGAAAATGTACCTCATTGAAAATGTCATCTGTCAGTTGTGCCACAAATACGGGGTGAGTATATGGGTTTTTTTGCCCATGTAGACAAGCCCTTAGCTTCCAAGCTCAGGAAGGATCTGGCTTCTCGAGGGTATTTAGGTAGGAGGCTACACTTGGATACCACTCTATATAAATACATAAGTTGTAGGTGGTTCCTGTCTTTACACTGAAATTTTACAGGCGTTAGCACCTGTGTAGCTTAACATGTAAAGACAATTAATTCTATATATATGTAGGATTGTTTTTTCTTTAAAATAATGTGTGTATGTGGTGAAAATTTTGTTTTATATTATTATTATTATTATTAATTTTATATTCTATTATTTCTTCCTTCTGTGTGGTGTGTGTGTGTGTGTAGACATACATTTTAGATAGTACACCTTTGGCAGGACCCAATATTTTTTGGTTGTTTTACTTGTAAAATGCCATGTACAGTTGTCCCTTCATATTCGCGGGGGTTTGGTTCCAGGACCCCGCCCCCCATGGATACCAAAATCCGTGAATACTCAAGTCCCATTATATGCAATGGCATAGCAAAATGGTGTCCCTGATATAAGATGGCAAAATCAAGGTTTGCTTTTTGGATTATTATTTTTTAAAGAATATTTTCAAGCTGAGAATACAGTACTTAAATCCGTGGATACAGAGGGAAAACTGTACATTAATGGTGCTATATAAATTAATGATGATAATGATGGTAATAATAATAATGTAGTAATAGTTGTTGTTGCCCTCCTCCTTCTCCTCCTCCTCCTCCTCCTCCTCCCAGGCTTTTCTTTCATACCCTTTCAACTTTTACATAGCCTTTTCAACTTTTTATTGATTCTTTTTATTTTCCAGCTTAATATATGTGATGCCAAAAGCAGTTCACATATGGCTGCCAGTTTTTTTGGTCTGTGTATCATAAATTATTCATTCAAAACCTAAAAAAAAAATCCCATTTTTCAAGTGGTTCTTATTACAGAATGCATTGCAATACTATATTTTTGTAGCTAAAATTTCTGAAGAATTAAACAATGCTATATAACTTAATAAATCTATAGCCTGTTCTATTAGACTATATTTTTTGATTTTGGTTGTGTGTAAAGGACTAGTTTCCTTATGCCTTCTCTCTCTGGTCCTATCTTTAAAATTGTTTGGAAGGTTTGCTATCTGCCCAACCCAGAAGGGTTGCAGTTTTCAGCCATATTCCCCACCACCACCTAAAAAGAAACAAAGCCCCCGGTATTGGTGTATGGGGGCAAAATTTGCCATGGCTGCCTATGCCAGTGTACTGAATTAGAGACGAATGCATTTCTGTTAAGTCAAATATCACCATGATTGCCAGTGCCAATTCTCTTAGGGCTACTTTACATATTAGTAAAGTACTATGGAAAGTAACTACTTGTCAGTAGCTCCTAAACCACTGTGGTGACACATACATTGAATTAAGGAACTCACTAACTTTACAAAAGCTATCACTCCTGTGCATGTTAAAATCAATTTAATTAATTGTTAATGTGTGTGTTTCCTGCTGTTTTGCTTTGTGGGATAAGTCTGAAGAAGAGAAAATTGCTTGCCAATTAAAGTGATGCTTAGTATTCACCATTATGTTATCTATGGCAATGTTTGTTCAGTTCTCTCTTTTGATTAAAATTATTGCAGGGATCAAATTTCAAGAAAATTCAGTAAATTGCCTGGACCATACTTCTTATACTCTTACAGGATGCTGAGAAACTGCTGAGATTGAATAGCTATTAATAGCATTAATTACACCATGATGGCTCCTCTGTCCTCAGGAGGGTGGCTGTCAGCAGCCTAGCATCATCAGGAACAATGAGACAGGAGGTCCCTTCTGTTGACTGGACTTGACTTGACCCATTCTTTTCTGACCCTTTATTGCTGACTTGATCCTGACTGCTGCTTTGTTTTGGCCCTTGTCTGTTTTGGAGGATGATTTTCCTTTTTGGCCTCTTGGACTGACAGCCTGTGTATTGTGTTCTAGAACTTGTTTGTCCATGACAGCATCCTTATACAAGGCGGAATAGGGCCTTTGGCCTTTTGAGTCAAGCCAAATGTGGTTCCTATACCATAATGTTTTCCACAACTATAGTGTTTTGAATTCCTTCATACAATACATTAGAGATGTCATCCCCATCTCTTTTTATGCCCTTAACCTAATCATTGAAAGAGTATACAAAACACACAGTTTCTCGTGTGGTTTCCAAAATATTCTCTCCTTGACAGGTTTTAATTTTGGAAAATTCCAGTGTTGCCAATAAAAGAAAGTCAGATTAAGGTATTATATCACCTTAGGAAAAGGACAACTAAATGTTCAACTACAGTCCAAAATCCAAAATTGTCCACATGGGTGGCTGAGATAGTGACACCTCTGCTTTCTGATGGTTCAGTATACACGAACTTTGTTTCATGCACAAAATTAATACAAATTTTGTACAAAATAACCTTCAGGCTATATGTATAAGGTGTATAGGAAACATAAATGAATGTCATGTTTAGATTTGGGTCCCATTTCCAAAATAGCTCATTATGGTGTATTCCTGCATGGCAGGGGGTTGGACTAGATGGCCCTTGAGGTCTCTTCCAACTCTATGATTCTATGAGTCTATGTACATAGATGCAAATACAGTACACATATTCCAAAATCCAAAAAATAAAATAAAAAATCTGACATCCAAAACACTTTTGGTCCCAAGCATTTCAGATAAGGGATAGTCAACATGTATTAATCTACCAAGCAAGGCCTTCAGTAATATAATCCTGAATAAATGAAGATAGCTTTTGGGAAATGGCAGCATTTATGGAGTTGACAGGGGTAAAAACTTCACTTTCATTCTAGTGAGTAGAACAGGTAGTTAATCTTTCATCGCTTCACTCCATATTTTGAGTAAAATGTTGTTAGCCCATAAACAAAACATAAGCCTGTTCAACTTGTTCTGTAATTTTAGGTATGTTAGCAAGAACTTAAATGATGTAACGATGTGTTTGACTGAGTTTACATGTTAAAATAAATGTAGTAGTATTTTTCTGTTCTCTTCCCCTTTTTTAAAAAAGTACTGTACTTAAGCAATGTTAAAAACAGGAAATCTATATACAGTCGTCCCTTCACATTCGCGGGGGTTCCGTTCCGCGGACCCCCGCGAATGTGAAAAATCCGCGAATAACAAACACCCCTCCCCTCCCTCCCCAGGCCTTTGCGGGGCCTTGCTAGACCCCGCGGAGGTCTCCCCGGCCCTCCCTCCCTCCCTCCCCAGGCCTTCGCGGGGCCTTGCTAGGCCCCGTGGAGGTCTCCCCGGCCCTCCCTCCCTCCCTCCCCAGGCCTTCGCGGGGCCTTGCTAGGCCCCGTGGAGGTCTCCCCGGCCCTTCCTCCCTCCCTGCCCAGGCCTTCGCGGGGCCTTGCTAGGCTCCGCGGAGGCCTCCCCGGCCCTCCCTCCCTCCCCAGGCCTTCGCGGGGCCTTCCTAGGCCCCACGGAGGTTTCCCCGGCCCGCCCTCCCTCCCTCCCCAGGCCTTCACGGGGCCTTGCTAGGCCCTGCGGAGGCCTCCCCGGCCCGCCCGCCCTCCCTCCCTCCCCAGGCCTTCGCGGGGCCTTGCTAGGCCCCACGGAGGTCTCCCCGGCCCTCCCTCCCTCCCTGCCCAGGCCTTCGCGGGGCCTTCCTAGGCCCCATGGAGGTCTCCCCGGCCCTTACCCCTCCCTCCCCAGGCCTTCGCGGGGCCTCTGGGGGTCCCGCGAAGACCTCCCCACCCCTCCCCAGGCCTTCGCGGGGTCTCCGGAGGGCCTCCGGGGGTCCCGCGAAGGCCTTCGCACCGCTCCCCAGGCCTTCGCGGGGCCTCCGGAGGGCCTCCGGGGGTCCCGCGAAGGCCTCCCCACCCCTCCCCAGGCCTTCGCGGGGCCTCCGGAGGGCCTCCGGGGGTCCCGCGAAGGCCTCCCCACCCCTCCCCAGGCCTTCGCGGGGCCTCCGGAGGGCCTCCGGGCGTCCCGCGAAGGCCTCCCCACCCCTCCCCAGGTCTTTCACGGGGCCTCTGGAGGCCCCGTGTCGCGGTTTTGGGGGGGCCCGGGGGGCCCTCCCAAAACCGCGAATAACCGAAACCGCGAATGTCAAGTTCGCGAATGTGGAGGGACAACTGTATATAATTCGTTGGGGTATGTTGCTTTTCCCAGTGTGCTGATTGGCTGCTCAGGAAACACACCCAGCCAATCACCACCCACATGCAAATTCCCTCTCCACCTCACAATCTACTCCTGCCACTCAATCTGTGGCCCAGGTTGGGACCCAGACAGTCAACTGGCAGTCAATTGGTGGTGGCGGGACACAGCTGCTGCCACTGTGACAGGATCCAAGCAGTCAACTGGTGGCGGCTGCAGTGGCAGCAGGGCAATAGACTGAGTCACCCTCAGCAATTCCTGGAAAAGTGTGGAATGCTGAGAAGGGGGAGGAGGAATTTTAAAATCCACTGGCCTACCCTACAGGGTTGTCATGAGGTCTACTGGCATTTGGAGGGGGGAGTTTTTCAACAGCATTTGGTACACAGGGTCCAGCTAGTATAGAATTATTACTCAAATTAATGCTTCCATTTAGGTCATATCGAACATTTATTTGACAACATTGTCAATATTTTTTCAAGTTGTTGTTCGTGATCTAGGTTTAGAGAGACCTAGATAATTTAAGCTCCAAATAACAATAGTAGTTAAACTATTATTGTTTAAAACCATGGTGCTTTAGAGTTCACAGAGCTTCACCAGTGTTTGTGAAAAGTTTGAAGATGATGAAGCAAAGCTTCCAGTAGTTATGTTCCTAGATACAGTGTTTATCAGGGATAGGGCATGTGTGGCCTTCCTTAGGACCATAATTGTAGCCATTGGTGAGGCCTATGGAGTTGCAGTCCAACAACATCTGAAGGATCTATACATTCTCTACTCCAGTATATAGAATAGCACAATCTGGCAGTTATTGGGGTATTTTGTGATGGTGACTGTTTCACTCAGTTGGGTCTTCTGCACCACAATTGTATTCAACTGTTCACTCCTATTTATAACCTGACTGAGCTGTAAAATTCAAAGACGTATCAAACAGAATTGATAATAGGACCCAGGATACCTGATCGCAGCCATCTGCCTTCATTAGTGCACCAAAAGTGACATTATCCTTGAATTATATTTTCAAAGGCAAGAATGGAGTTTGCTTTTAATGGAAGCTAAACCTCCCAAGTGTCACTGTGTGTGCATATGGCATCAGTCTATACATCAACTTTTGTACCATATGTCTTCGTTCCTATCTTAACAAGTTTATCAAGTTGACTAATCCATGCAACTTGTATCACATTTGCTCTCCATGAGTCTTGACCTAACCCCCCTCCCCATTTATGCAGAATCAGTAGCTGTGGTTTCACTTACCCATAGAGAGGAGGGAAAGGTCTCTCTAGGCATCTGGAGGATCATAGAGTCATGCTGGAGATGGTCTCTCTAGGGATCAGGAGGTAGAAGTTGACCACAGAGTCACACCAGATGCCTAGAGAGGTGTCCTCTCTTGGCATTTTCTAGATCCTCCAATGTGATTCTATGGCGGTTCCCTACTTCTTCGGAGGTTTTTAAACAGAGGCTGGATGGCCATCTGTTGGGAATGCTTTGATTGTTTATTCCTGCATGGCAGGGGGTTGGACTGGATGGCCCTTGTGGTCTCTTCCAACTCTATGATTCTATATGTGGTTTTGCATATCTGTGGTAAGTCCAGGAATGTATCACCTGTGGATACAGGGGGGCAACCTGTATTACCAGCTAGCTTATCAGGGAAAGATCCATTCAAGGCCCAAGACCTGATGACTAGATAATTCTTGCTTTTCTTGTGTCATCTATGTTAGGGAGCATTTGGGGAAAACTTCATGGCATTTAGAGAGTCCAGAGTGGTGGAGCTGTGAGATTGTAGCTTTTTGCCCCACTTAACAAGCCCATACATCTAGGAAATGTTTATTTGCATAGGCTGATCCCATAAACCCAAACTTCACGAACAGATATCTCACGTACATTTCAAGGATTGAAGTTTTAAAATATTAATCAGTGTCTGCTTGATTTTGTGACTTAAAGTTTTTTTCCTCTTCCTCCTGCCTCCTAGGTCCCATGTGTGCCAGCCAATAACATAAGCTTGTTTAAATACTATCAACTTTATATGAATCTGTGAATTCATCTCTGATTGCTTCCTTTGGAAGAAGTTAGGGAAGACTTGGAAAGGTCATCCAAACATGCGAGCAACCCATATTATTTGTCATTACTCCCATTTAGTAAACTGAGGCCTGATTCTCCAAGAAGAAGCAAAGAGATGTGCTAATCCTGCATATGGGCCATACAACTTCTGTCTGCGAGTAGTAGCTCATCTCATTGGGTGTCCCTGAAATAAATAAATACATAAATTCTCCTAAAACTTTTCACATAGGAAATTCATCTGTTGGGGAGAAGACTAGTAGCCTAGACTTTTCTTTGCCAAGAAATAAATTTGGGGTAGTCATGTTGGCCATATAGTAAAATACAGCAAAAGCCAAAATCCACAAAACAATGATGGTTTTATTGGGGCCAGCTAAAATGCACAAAATATGTCTTTCCTAAGAAAGCAGTAGTTAGCCTTGCATGTGACACAGTTGTCCTGGATCTCAATAGAAGCTATTTTGCTGCTGCTAATGGATTTGAAATTATATTGCTTGTGTTTTACTGCCCTTTGTCCCGGTCCCCACATGGGCAAGAAGGGGAGTTGCCTCTGCCTGCATTGATACCCCCTCTAGACTACCTTAACTGACAACAGAAGTAACATTTGAGACAACTTTTAAGCCTGTGACTCTAATATTGCCACTTTTTTTCTGCTCTGTTTTTTAACATCTTTGCCTGTTGAATAAGCCAGTGAAACTTTGGAAGTTTGCATAATGTATTTTGAGCATTTTACTTAGCCCAATAAAGGTATCACTATTTTGTAGAATTTGGATTTTTTTGTGTTGTGCTTTGATTGCCAGTTTTCTATGTGCCAGCATGTGTTTGTTTAATTGTATATTTATTTTCTCAGTCAAGAAGGATTCAGTTATATGGTTGTGTCTGGAAACAGGTTTAACAACTCATTCTCTTCTGTTGAGAACTAGACCAAGGTAATGGGAGAAGTCTTTTTGAGATCTCTCTCTCTCTCTCCCTGCTCCCCCACCCACCTTTTAGTGAGAGGAAAATGTAGCATTGGACAAAGAAAGGACAATACACATGCTCAGAGGCACTCTGCTTATTACACATCTCTCTCTCTCTCTTTCTCAATCTCTCTCTCTCAGAACTAACTTCCAAGGATGAGCCGAACAGTGAAAGCTGGTCCTAAGGCTCGTCCCTGGCTCAAATTAAGCCCTGCAAGAGAGAATCATATTTTGAGATGTGTGGTGATTTTCCTGTTGAAAGCTAGCAATCAAAGCTGTTTTCTCACTAAAAAGGAGCCTGGGTTTCTCTACTGATCAGGAAAGCTTTTACTTTATCTGTTTCTTCTCTGCTGATTATGCTTCTCTTTTCTGTTGTTCCTTCCCAGCCTCAAATGGGCTCTGCTGTACCTCTCACTGATGCTTATGCCTTGAATAATTTTAAGCACCTTTTATGTTGCAAGCAAGGCAATGCTCAACATCCATTTCAGCAGCTGCTAATTTGGAAATAATGGTAGTCTCCACAATGGCAATTAATGAACAAAGGAACCTTGCACTTTGTGACCTAGCAACCAGGTTTCCCTTTAAACTGGTTTCTCCCTCTCTCCTTTTTTTTCTTTCTTCTTTTTTGCACACTAGATGTCAAAGTCCTCAGGGAACAGCAGTGTTAAATTGCTTTGTGTGTGGCTGATCTTTCACCATTTGGTGGCAATGCTTATCCTATCCCCCCTCCCCTACTCTCTCTCATCCTTCTGGTTTCATTGGTCACTTTGATTTGATTTTGATTCTCTACAATTCTACATTTTCTCAATATTGTAATATTACTTAAATGTATTAATACCAAAGAGTACACATGGCTCTCCCTCTTAAGGGTACCAAGTATCTTACAGAATAGCAATCATTACAATAGTTTGAATTTTGAATTCTTTTATGAGTTTTGAGAAACCTAGATATATCCCTGTTTTGGTTGATCATTCCACCTCAAATCACATAAACACACCTCACACTTGTATCTATGCACACTTTATTTCATTTAATGCTTCATACACCAGCTATATCTAGCTCTTCTTGTTCTTGCATATCTGGCAAGTTGAGGAACCTTTATAAATAGCCATTCGTAAATAGTCATTGCTGTAGCAACAGATACATGCAGAATTGGTCCCTGCTGTAAGCCATGTAGCTGGACACTATTTTAGTATATGTATTTCAAAATAAAAGTCCCTGAAGCCTGTATATTAAGGAAGTAAGTGCAGAAAATGCACATACACAAAAGAGAGGGAAGCTAAAGGGAGATATAATATTGTTTCAATGCTATATCATAAGTTATAAGCAGGCCTTCCCAGACTAGGCCGGATGCTCAGCTGCTATTTTGCTACTCTCCACTTGGTACATTTTATACTCATTTTATGCTCTTCTCCATTTTAAGTTTATTTTAATATCTGTATTTTATATTAAAAATTTATTACTGTATAGTTGTTTCAATGATATTGTTTTAACATTTGTGCTGGAGTATTGTTCAATGTTTTATATGTTTGCTGTCCCGATCCTGATGGGAGAGGTGGGAGGGATATAAATAAGCCATTATTATTATTATTATTATTATTATTATTATTACATTAAAATGTGTATTATCACTGCCTTGCTAGAAACATTTGTGTCCACTTTACGGAGGCCACGGTGCTACTTTGACAACATTGCATCATGTCAGACAGAGATAAATTGAAGCAAGTTATTAAGGACTTTGCAAAGGAAACATTACTCTTGAGAAATAGCAGCTTCCTTTCTGTTAGCAGCCAGAACACAAAATGGAGAACGTTGTTTCAAGTCCTAACTGGAAGTAGAAGAACCTGCACCTTTGAATACATCAGTTTGTAATGGACCTAAGTGATAAAGCCAGGTCCCTTTCAGATTGCTTCCAGTTTAGGAGTATTGTTTCCTAAACTGGAAACAATTTGGGCTGTACAAGTGAAATAACTTTGTTGACTGTAAAACCCCCCCCCCATTTTTGGGAACTCTTCTGGGGCCACCCAGTTGCATTAAAGACCGGAAAACATCTTTGTTCCAATTTTAGCATCATGTGATCCTTTTACCCATAGTCTCCCTCTCTGTGTGCCTCTTAGCACTTTCTGCCTGAGCACTGTCACTGGTCATCTCTGAAGACTGCTCTGTAAAGTCTCCTTTCTTATGTAAGCTCCAGGAACGGAGATTCCACCTCAACATTAGGAGGAACTTTTTGACAGTAAGAGCTGTTCGGCAGTGGAACACACTCCCTCGGAGCGTGGTGGGGTCTCCTTTCTTGGAGGTCTTTAAACAGAGGCTGGATGGCCATCTGTCGGGGATGCTTTGATCGTGATTTACTGCGTGGCAGGGGGTTGGACTGGATGGCCCTCGTGGTCTCTTCCAACTCTACAATTCTATGATTCTATGTCTCACAGCAAATGAGCTCTTTTTTTCTCTTAGCACACCATCCCTGTTGCTGTATTCATTTGACATTGCCACAATATCCTTTGAAATCCCAGGTCTGCTGCCCGTTTCCCAAACCATTCCTGCCTGTTTTTTCTCACCCCACAACTCTCCCAGTTCTTCTGTACATGTCTATACTAACCCATTTCAGCATACCAAATTTCTCTTTCCCCACTCTTTCCCTTTGCACACTCTCTTCTTTGTGTACCATTTTATGTCTTTATGATCTGTCTACCTCACTTCTTTCTTTACCTGTTCTCTAGGTCACTGCATCCCCATCTCATTCCTCCATATTCTTTCCTTCCTTCCTTTAGTTTCGCATTCTTTGGTCTTTCTTTGTACACATGCACCATCTCTATTTCTCCCTCCTCCCATAATCAACTAGCAAAGTTGGTGCCAGCTGCTCTAAGAAGGGGAGGCAATTTAGGCAGTGTGACTTCCATCCCACTTCTGGTACTGATAGACCTGAACAGACTTGAAGATGTTCCCACAAGGAAGTGTAAACAGCTGTAAAAAGTGCATATTAGGAATTCCTTTCCTTTCTTGTACAAGGAAAAGAGTAGATGACATATAAGATGATGGTGGTGCCCTTAAAACAATTTGCTGCATTCAAGCATATTCGCATGTAGATTATATAGTTTTCTTGATTAAATTAGTTAGCCCAAATAAAGAGTCATCTGGCTCATAGTTGTTGTTGTTGTTGTGTTCCTTCAAGTAATTTTTGACTGATGCCAACCTAAGGAGGACCGATCATGCAGTTTCTTGGCAAGGTTTGTTCAGTGGGAGGTTGCCATTGCCTTCCTCTTTGGCTGAGAGACAGTATGACTCACCCAAGGTCAGCCAGTGGATTTCCATGACTGAAAAGAGATTTGAGCCTTGGTCTCCCAGGCAGTCTCCCCAACACTCAAACTACTACACCATGGTGGGCCTTAGTAAACTGTATTAAGGACACCTTTTAGGGTTGCTTCTTCTGTTTGTTCTTATGCTTTTGTTTTCCTTCCTTTGGCTTGTGTTGTACAGGCATGCTCTATAGCTTCTCTTCTGTAGGTTCACCTTGTTTGCTGAGGTTGACCAATTCTTTTGAAACCTTCACTCTCACTCTTCCAGAGCCCTTGCTGTCATCTTCTTTAGAGTCCTCACATGACATGACAGTGCCCCTTGCTCATTCCTAACATCCCATGGCACGGTTTCCATATCTGTGAACTCTGACCTGTTTCTGAGAAATGTCCTTCTGTACTAGAATATCAGGAGTTACAATTATTTTATGCGGGGGGGGGGGAGGAGAATACATTCCCATTTTCTTTTTTCCTTAAAGGAAACAACTAAGCAGTAAAAAGGAACTGCATCCCAGTGGAATTGGCAAACAAGTTTAGGGTTTCTGTGGCTTTAGTAGAAGAGTGACTTCCTTTGCAAAACCAATATTTAGTCGTTTTTTTAAAAAATCCCTTGTTAGTAGTGAAATTATATTGGAATCCTGATGGAATAGCTCCTTTTATCCCCCACCATTCTGGATTCCCTGAAGCCTTAGAATAGCAATACTATATTTGAGTAACATATGCTTCCAGGCTTTGTGGTTTATACTTTCTATACCTGAGAGATTTGCAAATCTAATGTATTAGACTTAAAAGCTCTGGTTAGTTTTGGAGAGCAAAAGATGGCTTCCAGTTGTACAACTGCAGGATCCAACATTTTATAGGCGTACCACAAGTGGAACTCTTCTTTAAAACATGTGTAGTGTTATTGCTACTTTGTGTGGTTTAAATATTTTTCTTCTTCTATTCTTTTCATTCAGAATCTCCTGGCAAGGATGTTGGTCCAACCCTGGGTTTGAAGAAGTCAAGTTCCCTAGAGAGTCTCCAGACAGCTGTTGCTGAAGTGAAAAAGAATGAGCTTCCTTTCTATAGGCCTAGGCCTCACATGGTCCGTGGCAGGGGGTGTAATGAGAGCTTCAGAGCTGCCATTGACAAATCTTATGATGGACCTGAAGATGTGGCAGAAGGTATGTGTTTCAGAATTTTTCTTCTCTTCTTCTCCTTGAAGTATGGTGCCTTTCAGGTGTGGTGGACTACAACTGCCATCTCCAGTCAGCATGACATTGGAGGAATGGAAAAAGATGGCATTAGGTCTTGTCAGTGGTGGATTGAATCCAGAAGTTATTGTGAATTCTTTTGAATTCTGGTGTTGGGGCTCATTTTCAGCATTCGTGAAGACATGGCTGGACTTCAGATGTGGCTCTAAAGCCAATTGCTAGTCCTAGCCTGATTAAACCCAAATAATAAATGAGGTTGGTGTAAATTCCATTGATTTGGTGGACCCACTCTAAGTTTGGACAAACAATTTTTATATAGACCATGACAAACCCACGTCCACGCATCTCATTTTTCCCCACTCAGACTTGGTGGCCTATTTTGCGGCTGAATATGTTGCATATACTCCCCTCCTCCATGTTTCTCTTGGACAATTCTTGTGTTCCCCTATAGCAATAACACAGAAGCCTGACCCACTTTTAATTTTCATAAACTTGTCCATCATTGTCCTTTTTTTCCTTTTTTTTTTTTTTTTTACTCATCTTCTTTGTTTGTGGGGGGGGGGCTGGAGGAGGACAGTCCAGGGTTGGAGGTTAGCTTTAAGCACCAGAAAAAATGATAGTACTGAAGTTGTCCTCTGGCTTAGGTTACAGCTCAATGTAGCTATGGATCATAATCCACTGGTTGCAAACGCATTAGAAATAGGTTCACTGGAATCACCAGCCAGGTGTTTTGGAAAATAGCTACTTATGTATGCCCTTAGAATGTTTCTGTATTGGATTTGACAGTACTGGTCTAGCTATAATCACAAAATATGTGCTCATAAAATTTGAAGTCCAGTTGTGATCTGTTAGTTCTTTGAATGACATAACCTTTGAAAACCTGTGTTTTAAGGGGCAGTTTATATATTTTAAAAACTCATAAGGCTTCACAGTTCTAGTATCTGCAAGGACAGTGTTTTTCCAAATCTGGGAAATAAGAACCCATAAAGTAACCAATCTTAATTTGCAAAGGGTCCTGTTGGCAAGTTTTATCATCTCCGCTAAATGAAATGTTTAATGAAATTAAAATGAAAGTGCATTATGGGACAACATAGATTCACACCACCTCTGTAATTTTAGTTTTTACATATTTATCATAAAATCCCTGGTCTGTATTTATTAATTTTCTTTCTCATTCTGCAGATGGTATGTCTGATAAGAGCTCGCTCTCTGGTCAGGAAACTCAAAACTTTGACTCACCCTTTCACGCCAGTTCTGAATTAGAAGATGTGGAAGGCAAGGCAAAGAAACACAAAAAGACCAAAGACAAATCAAAAATGAAAGAAAAGAATAAAAAAGCTAATTTGAAGAACAAATCTAAAAGTAAAGAAAAAGACAAGAAAGAAGAAAATGAAGATCCAGAGAGAAAAACAAAAAAGAAAAGCTTGGGTGCTATGTTAAGGTAAAAGGCCTAGTTATTTTACAAAATCTTATTTTATTTTCCTGTCAATGGTATGTTAAATTGAGATTGATTTGCTGTTTGATTGATGTGATGAGGCTGCTGAGCACATTTGTGACCAGAGGGTACTGGCTGGCAAATCGGGGCAATTGTCATCCATCAGATCTGGCCACAATCCAGGCCAGGTCAGCAAAGGTTGGGTGAAAGGGGCTCTGTGCTATTTTCTTACAATTTGGTCATCAGTATGCTGCCAGAAGGGAGGGGCTTCTACTTGATACTTCCTGTCTGAGGCTTCAATTCATTTGTGCTTAGGCTGGTACGTGAAGTGGGGCTAAGCTGCCAATAAATGTTAAATGTTTTCCTTCTCTGTGGACGTCAGATTGTAAAGGTGAATGTTTGACTGGACTGGTCACCTAGATGGATAAATTCTCACTGATGAGAGCAATTATTTACTTCAACTCTCTGGACATTACTTTGGAAGAAGTGTAATTTCTTATGAAAGAGTTGTCTCAGCTTTAAATATTGTCAGGAGGAATATGAGGATTTAAACAAAATTAAAAAGCTATTATAAAAACCATGCTGTGACAACTGTGAAAAATTTATATGGTATGTGTTTTTATATAGCAGAGCAGGAACTTTAATCTTCCATATTCTTATGACAACCCCAACCAATGCAATTTGGGTCAGTGTGAAGACAGTAATCCGTTTGTCACTTCCTTAGTGCTTAAGTATGCTTAACGTGGTGCTTGCTCATCCAAAAGGGTGTTATAGGAAAGCATATTCTTGAGTTTTCTGGATTGGATGATGGGTATTAAGTTCTTAATTTGTGGCCTGGTTAGTTTAGTTATCTGACCTAAAATCATCTCAGTCAGTGTATTTTTTTTCCTTTTTGCTGCAAAGCCAAAGCTTTGACTTCAATTTTAAATTAAGTTAAATAAAATCTGACCCTTTTAAATCACCAAGTGAATGTGACATCTGTCATGGTATGCTGTTACTCTGCAGCCTCATCGCAGAGCAGTTGTTAGAGGCATGATGTATAATAAATGTAATGTGACTGTGGCCCCGTTATTACCTTTTCCAGATAGGGGTCGTAAAATTCCTGGGTTTACCCTTCACTTTTTATGGGTATGAAGGTAAGTTAACTAATGGACTGCAGCCATACCAATGAAATTTTAATAGCTAGCTCCCTATAGACAGCCAGTAGGCTGGTGTTACAGTGTTTTTGGTTTTTGAAGTGTAGACTATGTATCTGGCCTTTTCAGTGGAAGGGCAGGTTGGAACAACCATCCATGTTGAATGCAGAGGCCAACAGCCTCTTGTTATGCAGCCATCTCCCTTTCTGCAATGGATTTAGCTCAATTATTGAGAGGCGTGTGTGCTTCCTATGAAGGAGGAGGAAGAACACTGATAAACAGTCCCAATATATGCTAGAGTTATATTTCAGCAAAAAAATCTGTTTTCTGTTATGTTCTACTATATTAGTTGTGCAGGATTAATAAAGTACCTAATATGAGTTGTTACCAGTGTTTTCTTCTTTGGAAATATTACATTTTCCTGCCAACAATCTTAGAGTATTTACTCTCATTTTCACAGCATAGGCCATTTGGTGGAGGCCAGGCAGGATGGGGGAAGGGGGCTGATTAATTTGCCAGTATTGCTTTGAGCTAAGCACCTGGATGGTTTTAATTTTTCTTTCTAGCAAAAAGAGAAGAAATATTTTTATTATTACATGAAGACTTTTTGCAACTGTATTTTTATGACCAACAGGGTTGGCTCTGTAATTGTGTTGCTAAATAAGTAGCAATAATATTAATCTATCGGTTTCTATGAATGCCTAGCTTCAACAATCTGAAATCAAGAGGCACACTGATAGTGGGGCAGTCCTGGAGAGCTGGTTGTCAGTGCTACTAGCTTTGAAAATATACCTTCAGTTTCTGTTCCTTCTGTCCACCCACAAGATTTAGACTCCCATCCTTTTCATCATGCAAGTATGTACACTGTTTCCCAGGCCCCAGTGCTGCATAACTAATTGTTTTTAGTGCCATTTAATGTAGCTGAGAAAGTGATAGAAATAAATGGTATGGCAAAGAGAGAAATAAATTACAATCAGAAACTATTTAGAACATTTTGTGAGGCCTTCATTTTTAATTTTTCCTTCCTGATTTATATCTACTGTACAAAACTGTCAGTTGTAGAGTAAAACTACCATGTTTTAGTGATTGCAGTCTAAGAGGGTGGGTGCAATAATTAATTTGAGAATATATGCATAGCCCATTTGTCATGCCATTAAGAAAATATTGGCTGTTTTATGACACCCTTCTCTTCTTACTCTTGCAATCTTGATTACTTCTTCGTTGAGTTTATCATTTGTCAGAATCAAAGACAGGAGGGGCATGTGTGTGTGTATAGATGTATGTAAATATTCTCGTGTACATACTGCTAAATGTTTATTTGTTAAATTCGGGTTCTGTTCTTCTCTTTGCCTACATGCATAAATCTCATTAATGTTAATGAGTTAGGCCAGTGCATCATAGGGAAAGATAGCCTTCTAACTCATTAGTGTACTTTGATAGTAAGATGACCTATATTTGTGGAGCAAATCGTAGCCAAGTTTCTAATGTGTTTTGAACAGAAAGGGAAAGGATTAGAGACCCAAAACCTGAACTTCAAAAGAACAGGCATATTTTAGGTGTGGGGGAGGAGATGAGCATGTATATTCATGCATAATTATGGGCAGGACTTCACTTAAATTAGTTCATAATTTCCTGTTTTTAAATGGGAGGCTTTTGTAGTATATCTTTAAAAACACACAAACATTTTCAAGGAACAGTTCTTTAACTGTCAAACATGTATATATCCCACACATTTTCCTGCTTGCATTTTTCTCAGACAGTTTCACAGGAGAGACTTGCAAAAAATGCTCAGTGAGTTCACTCCTTACTAGAAAAACTCCCATGTCAAGACTTAATTCTGCTTGTTGCTGTTTTATTGAAACCCAGTCTAAAGGACCTTGTGTGAACTGCATTATTGGCACAAGGGTTCAACCATGATCCAGGGTGCAGAAGAATGTTCCCCATTGCCAGTATGGTACACTGTTTTTGAGATCTCATGGGTTCCCAATACTCTGAATGGTTATTTTAAACAGCACACATATGGAGGTTTGCAGGCAAGACAGAAAAGATTTAGAGAGTAGTGATACATTTAATGACAATAAAATGTGATAGCTGTAAACACAACTAAAACAGTTACCAAAAATTAAATGCCCTTCTGTATGTTGTCATTGTTTTCATTGCTGGTCATTGCCCTTCTTTTACCATACAGCAGCCCTGCCTCCTCCTTGGCTGCATTTCCCTCTTGTTCCTTTGCACTCATTTCTACCTTCATTTGCCCACAGGGGACAGATAATTGTTCATGAGTAGCCATGGAATCATAACCTCAAGCATAGCATTCTAAACTTATCCAACATAATCAGTTGTGCCTATTAAATGACAGTGTGGACAAATGGAGGCCACAGCAGTAGTTGCAAGAGAGGTAGTTTGCAGCAAGAAGTGTGCTCACAGTCAATGAGAAAAAGGACAGGAGTGGGAGGACATTAGGATAAGGTGATTAGTTATAATTCAGCCCAAGGTCCTCTCTGAATTGTGTTCATGCAGAGCCCCAAGATCAGATACAGGACACTATGGGTGAAGAAGGTATTGCCCTCTACATTCAAGATATCTCTCACATTGGGCTGGGGAGGGTAATGCTTTATTATCCTTGTTAGATAACATGTTTTCTTTACAGTATACAGATTGGAGGCATCATTCTTTCAGAGTCTCTTCTGAACCCATGGTACACCAAAGAGATGCTCTGTTATGTACAAAGTGTCAATGAGTCTTTCTGTCTATAATTTCCTATGGGAAAAAGCGTGTGTGTGTGATGTTGAATCATATATATGTCATGTTGAATCATGTCCGAAACAAGAATCAGACCATAGCAATATTTATGTTATAGTTCCCTGACTCTGATGAAATGAAAAAATCATCTCAAACCTAGTTGACATTTCAGGCTAAGATTATTACAGATATGGAGTCATTAATCTAATCATTTAAAAATACATCTGTTGTTTTCAATGATGAAATATTTCAGTAGGTTGACCTTTTGTTTTGTGATTATCAAAAAAAAGAAAAGAAAAGAAAAGAAACATACTCCAGTACATTTGGACAAATTTTCCATGTTCCATGGTGGTGGTGGGGAGGTCTGGTTTTATCTTGATGATGTTAAAATACCCTACCTCACAAAATTAGTTTTCTGAATATAATTAATACTGTACATCCTGGACATGTACTTAGTGATGAATCCCCAAACAGAGGTCAGATGATACCTGGAAATGTCTTCCAAAGCATCCTAATTTCAGCCCCCTGAAAGCATACTTCAGGTATCTGTTTTTACTTTAAAACAGTGGCTCTTAACTTTTTCTTTAGCAGGGACCACCCTTTAAATATCTTTTGTTGCTGCAGACCCCCAAGACTTAACTCACAATTTAAAGCAACAACAACACAGTGACACTATCCATTAAACCTTCCCTCAGAGGCACTAGAAGGGGAGGGAAAACTTTTGTCCTGCTTCTTCCTGCAAGTTTGTGGCTGGAGTGGATTAAAGGGTAGCCTGCAGGCCAAACCAGACTTTGCCTTGACTCCTGACACATGGCCACTCCATTGCTGGGAGGAGGTGGGCCAAGCAGCCTTCAAGGCTTTGCAGACCCCTTGTGAGTACATTGTGGTCCCCTGGGGATCCGCGGACCGCAGGTTAAGAACCACTGCTTTAAAACAGAGGAGTCTCTCTCTCTCTCTCTCTCTCTCTCTCTCTCTCTCTCTCTCTCTGGCTTTTCTTCGCAAACAAAGATTTAGGAAGGACTCATCCCACGCTTTCTGCAAGCACGCTGGTGACTAAAAAGGCCAATCTGAGATAAACAAGTCCGGTTGCAGAAAGCAAAGCAGAGGGTCTCCTTGGGTGATGTTTCTGGGTTGTGATTCTTTCTGCGCTATCGTTTCTCTTCAAGACTTGTTCGGCGTGAGTTCTCAAATAAGGCTGCAGCATTGTGGATAGTGCGTCTCCATACCTCCCAATGTGAGGCCAGGGCGGACCATTGTTGGTGATCAATGTGGCTGAGCCTGAGATGTTGTTTTAGGGAGTCCTTGCATCGTTTTGTTTGTTTTTTTGTTTTTGTTTTTTGTTTTTTGGAACACCCCTCTTACACTGACCCATGGCGAGTACACCATAGAGTACTATTTTGGGGAGGCTATGGTCCTCCATCCTAGAAACGTGCCCTGCCCAGAGCAGCTGTGTTCTCAATATCATGGCCTCAATGCTGGTGATCCCTGCTTGCTCAAGGACAGCAACATTTGTCACATAGTCAGTCCAGTGTATATTTAGGATTGTGCATATACAGCACTGATGAAAGCGTTCGAGGAGTCGTAGGTGGTGGCGAAAGGTGACCTATGTTTCAGATCCATAAAGGAGAATAGACAGTACAATGGCTCTATACACACTGATAGTGCAGTTGTAAATGGTACTTTATCCCCCAAATGGCAAAGTCAACAGTTTGTTATGGAGTAGATTAATACATAGCACTACAATGCAAGTTCAGTATGGTTGACAGTAAGACTACCTATTCAAATAGCATTTGAGTATGTTCCCCCTTAACTGTATGTTTTGATTTTCACTTCTTTTTTTGTAAGGTATGTTAGAGCAATGGCCGTCAAGAGATTTTCTTTTTGTTCTTCCATTACCTATTAATGTAATAGCTGCTCCTCTGTAAGAAATAACATTGAAAAATGTTAGATGAAAGGCCTCTCTGAATACTACAAGGACAGACCTCTAAGTCCCTGTCTACATTAACAAACAAACAAACACCACCACCCTGAATCCCCAAAACTGGTGTGATAAGGCCACACAACATATAACCCCATGTTCACCTAACTTGGGATATACCACTTTAATCTGGGTTTTAAAAACTCATGGTTTTCTACAGAGTTTACTTGGAACTCTAAAGAAAACCCTGGATTCGGGGAGGGGGGGAGCAGAACAAGCACTGCCTGATAGGTGCTGCCATTTCCCTACCCATCCTCAGCACCACATCCTCATTCCAATATTGGTCAGGATGGCAGAGTCCTGGCATAGTCACTTGCTCTAAGGTCAGAACAACCAGCCAGCCATGTGATTGCATGGCTGGCTGGGTCATTTTAGCCTTAGAGCGAGCAGTTGTGCATGGGGAAGGCAGAGCCCTGACTCAGTAGCTTGCTCTGAGGTCAGGATGAGCAGCAAGCTATGCAGTCACATGGCTGGCCACCTCATTCTAACCTCAGAGCGAGCAACTGCACACCAGTAACAGTGGTGCTGAGGATCGGCGAGGTGGGGGGGGATGGTGCTGCCGAGCTGCCTGGGGGTAAAAATCCGGAAAAATCACTTGTGTAGACAAGCCCAACAATGAGTGGTGCAAATTTGGTATGGTGTGGCACTTAACTCTGGGCTCGAATAGTCCGAATTTCAATCAGATTTTACCCCCAGGGTAGACAAACACTAGTAAAGATGGACCAAACCAGAACCCTAGTATTTCTGATTTCAGCTCCATCAAAACATATCACAGTTCATTTCTGAGCATATATGAAAGGTCTCTTAACTAATCATTTCTTAACATAGGTTCTATGGGTTCCACAATCTTGAACTGTTAACAAAATATGAGGTAGACCTGTAGCAAATCATATAAGTTTGCATATGTGGTGTAGTAATGGTAGTGTTAAGCTGTGAGTCACGTGGTTGATTCTGTTCAAAGATGGCTGAGAACTGCAGCTGCAGATTGAAGATTCCTATTCTTATTCTAGGAGCCATCGTGGCGTAATAGTTTTAAGTGCTGGACTATGACTGTGGCGATCGGGGTTTGAATCCCTGCTAGGCCATGAAAACCCTCTGGGTGACCTTGGACAAGTCACACAGTCTCAGCCTCTGAAAACCCTGTGATAGGTTTGCCTTAGGGTCACCATAATTCAGAAATGACTTGAAAGCACACAATAAATAACAACAGCTTCCTATTTTTATTTCTAGTTTATGTGGTGAATCCTCCCAAAGAGCTCAGTGCCCTAATAAATGTAGTCATGTGGTTGCACATAGCTTTATTCCACTAGAATTCAGTTTGCTTACCTTTCCAGAAACGCTGTCTCAACTACATTAATTTTGACTGAAAATTAAACAGTTTCAAAATTCTATATACAACAGTAGTGTTTCATGAGGTATTGAAATGTAAACACACCTTTTTGTCTAGAGATTACCCTATTGTGAGCCTGTGCAATATATCTTTCTGGTGGAGCACAACGTGCACAGAACTGGCCTCACCCTTTAAACCAAAGGTATCTTGGATTGGCCTTTTCAGTCATCAGCGCGCTTGCAGAAAGTGCGGGATGAGTCCTTCCTGAATCTTTGTTTGTGAAAAAAAGCCAGAGAGAGAGACCCTATTGTGAATCTTGTCAGTTTTGCAGCAATGCCTCCATTGCATCAACTGTTTAATTTCTTGATTTGTATGAGAAGTGCATTGGGGGAAAAACCTGATCTGGCACACAGCTTCCTTGTTCTGAGTGGATTACTGGCTTTAGTCCCTACTTGATGTAATAGCATGGGATTTGTTCTATTGCAGATTCTGTTTGGAAATGGCTATTACAAATATGTCTTTCAGAGATGCTCCTTATTTTACAGAGATTGGTACATTGCTGTTTTGTGGGGGGGGGTGTTGTTGGCTAGATGAACTGTACCACTAGGCATTTTGTGTTGTCTGCTTAGTTTAGAAGCCCATCAGATTTTTCAGATGTGTAAAATAAGTTTCAAAAACAATACACAGGGGATGTTTATACTAGACTTGTAATCATGCATCTTCTGTAGATAAATGTTTTTTGTAGTCAGGTAACTCTGATTATCCTTTTATCACTAGATTCTGAAACAGGGCAAACTGATAATATACCTTATGGGTAGAGCCCAGGTGTATTTTTGTTGCATTTTCTGTGCATACATCAGTGCTCTTCAGATGACATGCCATAGAGCACTAGCATGAGAGTAGTGGACTAGTGTAGTCTAGGACTGAAGTGCTAGGCAGCCCCAACTGCATGCTGACCTTATGCTGCGCTCATGTCTATGTAGCAATTGCGGTATTCCGGATTGCATCATCCATGGCCTGCAGTTCTGCTCCCACTTAAATCTCTGGGAGTGAGATGAGCCACAGATACCTAAAAGATACCTGCTTTGTTGTCCCCTTGGAGAGCTTCTTATCTGCCAGATTAAATCCAATTAGCTGCTGTTGTGCTCAGCCTCAGCTCCCTAGCAAGCCCAAATATTGAATCCATCAAGTTAGACACAATGTCTGGATTTTGCTGCTGGGTATATATATATATATATATATATATATATATATATAAAACAAAATACCAGGATGAACAGGACATACAGCATTGTGACCAGAAAAATGGAAGGACAAAATCCATTTGCCACAGAAAGCCTTCAGCATTTTATTGCTCTTCAGGCTCTTTGCATTCCATCATCTTCCCATTTCTCCCCTTTCCCTGCAGTTGACTGATATCTTCCCTGCTATGTTCAAGACCAGTGACAGTAAAAATGTTTCTTCACACAGCAAAGTCCAGCTGGTTGTTTCAATGAGGATGAGGAAGTGTCCACACCATGGTTACCTCCAGGCATTATGTCATAAACCTCTCTATCATATTTTATATTGACTACAATCCGGGCAGCAGAGGAGCAATGATTGATAGATAGATAGATAGATAGACAGACAGATAGATAGATAGATAGATAGATATTAGCAGTTTCCTCCCAGTGCAGGGGGCTATGATGGGGTGGAGAAGTAGCTGAAAATCACACATTCTGCCCACCTTACTTCCCGTCAGATGAAGGAACTAGCAAAACCACTGCTGAGTGTTTCTTGCCTAGGAAAACTCTATGAAATTCAAGGGGTCGCCATAAGTTGTCAGGAGACTTGAAGGCACTCTCTCTCTCTCTCTCTCTCTCTCTCTTTCTCTCTCTCTCTCTCTCTCACACACACACAGCTTGTATTGAAAGTCATTCCATTCCTCTGTGGAAAACATTGACTTTCTATTTTTCTGCTGTCATAGAGACTGAAAAGAATAGGTAGAACACTTTGAGTTTTGAAGGAGAAGTTTTAAAGAAATGGTGGTATACAGGAAATTCATTTTACATTCCTGTGGCTGTGACACATTGTGGAAAACATGGTTAACATGGTCAAAGAAATTGTCGGACGCATGCAGAAACAGACTTAGTATATAAAAATGGTTTCAGCATTGAAGGCTCATGGCAGTTACAAGTCAAGGGGAAAAATGGGATTGTAAGTTTATCTAAGGGGATGTTTTTCTGTAAAATCTAAAAAATGATAGAGTGCATTCTGGAGCTATGCCTTCCCCAACATACATAAGAGGGGCTGTTGAAAAGTTCTTGGCCTGACCAAGCAGGGAATGACTTAAAGCAATAAAACTTGCATGCTATTCCACATATTTACCCCGAATTTGACTCACTTGGCACATCATTTCTTAAGTTTCTTTAACCCTTCCAAAAAAAAAAAAATCTGATGTCTGGTCACTGAAATAATATGCTCGACCGCTGCTATCACCTCTGAATCATTTGAAAATTTCCTTTCTTTCAAACACTTTTTAAGATTTGGAAGTACAGGTTGACCCCTGTATCCATGGGGGATACATTTCCAGACCCCCTGTGGATACCTGAAATAGTGGATAATAGGGAACCTATTATTTTCAATGAGATGTATGCCAGATGTTGACTATAGAATCTCACTGGAGGACCTAGAAATGCCTAGAGAGAACATATTTTTTGATGTGAATACATGAAACTGTGGGCAATATCAGCTTGGAGGTATCCGCTGGATTTAGTTTCTGGTCAGTATTCAAACATTTTATCACCCACTTGGCTGATAGCTTCTGCTCATAAATTATGAACCCAGTGCATTCTTCGGATATCTCTAGTGTTTCAGCAATTGTTTTAGCTGAGATTTGCTGATTTGCAAAATCAGGTCATGAACACGCTCAACAATTTCAGGAGTCGACACTGTTGAACACCTCCCAGACCTTCTCCATGCTGAAAATTGGCACACCACTTCTTTACAGTTGAGTATGACAGGCACTTCTCACTAAATGTTTGCATCATACAACTCATGGATTTCCTTTGGAGTTTTCTTCTGCAGGAACAGTAAACTCATTATGGCCCAGAGTTCAAGCACTTGAAAATTCCACATTTTTCATTGATATGGTTCTATCGATGATCTGAGAAAATTCACAAATTAGAGCTACAATCCTGCAAATTGGCAGAGTTTACAATACAAAAGAACACTCTTTCAAGCTACAGTGAGAAAATTATGCTCAGATTTTGGAAAGTGGGTTGGACTGAGAACTTTTCAGTACCCCCTCATATGCACACACAAAAACACAATTCTCTTGTATTCTTTTTTTTTTTCACTTGTTGCAAATGGACCAACTGAAATACATCTTCACATGCAATAGTGGCTGTTTTGTTTGAGCTCCGCAATAAAAGGGAATGGCAGAGCTTCTCACTGACAGAACCAGTACATAATTGTGAATATTCTGTTTCTGTATTATCTCAGCCTCCAAGGGCTCAGTTCCACAGCACTTTTTATTGCGATAATTTGTGCTTTAGCGCTTTTTTGCACCAGTGTCTGGTAGTTTACATGATTTATTGGGAAATCGGTTGCTCTGTTTATTTTTTCGCTTTCTGGTTCAGACAGGCAAAGGTGGGGGAGCATGGCCTCCCACGCACATCTGGGCGAAGATGAGACAGAGGGAGGGAAAGAGAGAGAGAGAGAGAGAAAGTGCTCAGATCTTTCCCTGCTCTTAGGAATGCCTGCTAGTTTGCATGCCTTAGCAAAGGCTAAGGAATGTCTTAGGAAAGCCTGCTAGTTTGCATGCCTCTTATAGCGAGAAGGGTGGAAGGAAGGAGGCAGCTTTTCAGCCCACAGAGGAGCTATTCCCCCCCCATCAAGCCCCCCTTACCCTTACTCACTCTCCCTGTCTTTTTCTCTCTCTCACACACACACACAAATGTGATCAGAGGAGTGTGAGTGAGCGAACAGCTAGAGGAGCCGATCGCTACTCAATCCCCCTCCCTCCCTCCCTCTCTGTCTGTCTCTGTCTCTCTCTCTCTCACACACACACAGTCAAGCAAGCTACAGACATCTTGCTGGATTTTTTCCATGGCTGAAACAACAGGGGCTGGATCTTTTCATTTCAGGCTCCTCCATCTCTTGCAAGCCCACCCCCTCCTTAGACAGCCCAATCAATCACAGCGCAGCTCTGCTGTGACTGGACCAGGAAGATTGCTGATAGTTCACATAGCTCTTAGCGAAATGGCAGTTCACACAATTGATAATGCGCTAAGTCGTGCTACTTTTTAAAAAGGTTGGGAAAAGTAGTGAAAGCCCTTATTATGCTACTTTTGAGGTTTTGAACTCCCCCCTTTCTGAATGAGGCAATATTATGGTGTGGTGTGTGTGAACTATTAGGAATCTTCGCAAATTCTTCACGGACTTATTTTGCCATGTAAATGGGCCCCAAGTTACAGAAGACTTGGCCAGTTGAAATGAAATGGATAGAAATACTAACTCAGAAGTTAAATACCAATACTTAATACTAAGGGTACATGCCAAATGAAGACACATAAAGCAAGGGTCAAACTACAACATGATGGCCCAACATTTTTTACTCTCTCTCCCTTTCCTCCCTCCCCCTCTCCCCCCATCCCCACCCCGCATACATGGACAGCGATCGGTTCCTCTATTTTTCCTGCTGTTCCACATTTCCAGTCAAATTTGGATATATTAAATAATGTTTGTTGACAAGGACAACAGCTTCTTATAAACAATGAAATAGAATGAATGCATTGTGAACAGTAAAGAGTAGTGCCATATGAGCATAGTTTTACCACAAACCTGCATAGTATTTCTGGAGCCCACTAATAAATCTAATTGCTATTGCTTGATGTCAGCTGACAGTTCATTGAAACTGAGTTATTCTTGCTTCGTTTTAATGGTAATCCTGTTTTTTTAAGTTGAAAGTTGCCATGCCCTACTTCCAGAATTGGAAATGAATTCTGACTCAGAGACTGAAGCAGTGGACATGCCAGGACCTGCTGAACCAGAGCAGAAGGCTGTTCCAGAGCTACAGGCCTCAGAGACAGACAGTAGTGCAGTATCAGCTCTGGCAGAGGATCCTGCCTCTTCAGATACAGAGGAAAAGTTACCTATACCCACCTTCTCAGCATGGAGACAACAAAAGGAGGGCTTGAAGTGGTTTCAGCATATTTATAGCAAGCAGCAATTAGCTAAGCAGCAGCTGCATTAGCTGCTGAGCTATAAACATGCAGTTCTGACCTCTAAGCATTGTCAGAGATTATCTGACCTATTTAGTAACCCATCATGTTCCTGCTTGCTGTGTTTGACCTGGATTGTGTTTGTTACTCTGTACTCTGTTTGCCTGATTTGGATTCTGCTGAACTACTCAGAATTCTGTTTGCTGGACCTATGCCTTGTTATTTGGACTTTGCTTATGGACTTGTGTTTTGCTTGCTAGTAAAGTGTCTGAATTCACACTGCCTTGATTCTTTTGCCTGTAATTGTCTTGACTGTGCTGTGCCTCTGTTATCAGCTGTGTAGTAATAACCAGCCTTTGGCTGGTTGCCCAGACAGAGTTTGGACAAAAATCTTGACAACAGTTCTCATAAATAGGAAACCCGACAATGAATATGCAGGACTTTCCTGCCATCTTATGATAAAAATCTCTTTGAAAGTTCTGTCTCTTGTCCCAGAAGATAAAAGTCCTACTTACTGTATTTATGGACTAACCTCATATTCTACGAGACCACACTGATTTATGAATTGCTTCTTAATCAGGATTTACTCTGTCTTAAAAAAAAAATTAACCAATGTATTTGCCATGCCCCATAAGTTTAATGAGGAGGGTATGGAATCAGAGGAGGAGGAGGACATGGCAAGGAACAGCCCTATGGACCCTGGCACAGATTTATCTACACCTGTGCCAGCAGGGAACCCTGCCAACCTGGAGGATCAAGCAGAGGAAGAGCCTGGCCCTAGTGGGTTGGTACCAGTCCCGGCAGAGAGTCCTGCCAATTCAGATAAGGATGATGATGAAGAAGAGACAGACTTACCTCCACCATAATACACCCAGCAGCAAGCTCAAAAGGAAGCTCAAAGGAAATCTCTGAGCCTTTATGAAGAAAAACCTGCTCGTCAAGAAGCACCTGACAAAGCCTTGATTGCTATATATATGCTTGGGAAGCGATGGAGGCTTTGTCAGAGATCAACTGATCTTCCTGGAAGAAGCTTCTTGCTGACTTTGTTGACTTGATCCTTGCTGCCTTGACTCGTGCCTCAACCTCAGACTGTTCCTGATTACTTTGCTGCCTGTTTTCCACTGACTCATGGACTTGTTTGGATGCACACTGCCTGCCATAAGCCCTTGACTTTCTTGACTGTGTTTGCATTCCAGTGTGCTCATTAAAAGCTGTCCACCTTCACAGCTACTTTCTGTTTGTATGTAGTTTGCTGGCTGGTATCAAGCTTTTCTGGACAGTATTTCACCAACTGATAGTTTGTCTCTCTAACTCAACTGTTATCACAGTAAACAAAGTCAAACACAAACTGCCCTGAACAGAAATCCATCTTATTTTTTCTAAAATGCTGTTGGTAGAGTGAACTCTGCTTAAACAGCCCCCTAGATCCACTGTGTTTTAAAAGAGGAAGGAACAACCTTTCTTGAGATTTGAGGGATGTGATGACTGCATGTGTGTGCTCCTGTTCCTCTTGTCTCACCATTAATAGTGAAACCAAGGAAGAGAAGCACATGGATGGGGGACAAATGACTGTCCTACTTTGACATTTAGCACCTCCCACTTCCCTGGCCCCAAACTGGTGTTCCTCTACACTGGCTCTGTGCTTTTGTGTGCATTTTCTCTAATTTCTGGCTTTAAGGGAGAAATCAATGACAACAACAAGGATAAATCCCTGCTTCCCTGAATATGCAGTTTTTGCAGGGCTGTAACATTATCTTCCAACATTTCACATTTGAAAACTAGGACACTTGTGGCCATGCACAAGTGTCCTTAAAAACTAGAACACTTGTGGCCATCGCTGTAGTCAGGAAGGTAAAAATTATTAATGATAGGCTAACCATATTTCCTTGAGACAAAAACGGGATATTGGGATGGCACAAATGGGATGAAGTTTTGTAATATTCCATATTCATCATTTTTACCTGTCAACTAACACCACTTAGCAGCATTTTCAATCCAGTTCAAAATAGGTGTATATGCTCGTATAAATTATTGAAACTGTGTAATAGAAGCATTTGGGAGGCTGAGCAAAACAGGTAGACATCTAAGCGAGACCACAAGAGTCAAGTCAAAACAAGTAGTCCTGGCCCAGATCCTCTAGCAGTCTATAGTATTGGATTAGAGCAGGGGTGGGAATCATGCAGCCTTCCAGAAGTTGTTGGGTTGCAGCTCCCAACATTTCTCACTATCGAACTGTGAATCTCTCTCTCTCTCTCTCTCTCTCTCTCTCACACACACACACACACACATCGACCTTTTGTGCTACTCATTTCCTTCCTCTAATTTCTCACCTACCTTCTTTATTAATTTGCTATTAACTAGCTAGATGGCCATTTGTTCACCCAAAGAAGGAAACATCTCTTTATGCTTGTCTTGTTACTAGCATTGACCTAGAATCTTAGAATCATAGAGTTGGAAGGGTCCACAAGGGCCATCCTGTCCAACCCCCTGCCATGAAGGAATAAACAATCAAAGCATTAACCTGTGAAGTTTTATGTATATACACCTTTATCTTTCTCCTTTATGGGCTTGCTTCTTTGTCTTTCCCCCCTTTTGTGTCTTGTGTTCTACAGACTGTAAAATGGTGGGCTGGAGGAGCCCCCTAGGGAAGGCACAGGATAAGGGGTATCTCAGTTCCAGAGGGGCTTGCCTTTGCCTTCCCTGGCTGGGCTGCTCATTCTCATTTGCCTAAGGAAAGGCATAGGAGAAGGAGTATCCTAGAGGGGCTTGCCTGGCCACGCGGGAAGGCAAGATGAACCTAATTCTGTCCCTTTAATTGCAGCCTGAGATGAATCTCTTCTGTCCCTTTAATTGCAGTTGGGCAGAAGAGGTTCATCTTGAAATTTGGGGAATAATGGAAAATTTTATGGGGGGGGGGAGGCAGAATTCTTATTTGAGTGGCAATGGCCTCATTTTGCCCCTCCCCGACATCCCAGCTAAGGGTAGAAGCAAGGTTTTTAGCTCAGTCTCAGCCGTTATCCTAACCCAGCTTTCCACACCAGCCAAAAGAACTATACTATAATTAACATTTTTATTTTATTTTTTAGCAGAGTCTGACATTTTATTTGTACAGATGCAAGGACAGTGTTTTAATTCTATCTCTAGTTTAGGTTGTGCAAAATCAAACTGGGGGAATCTGGCCTTCAGTGTCTACTAGGGAAAAGGCTGAAGTTGCTGCCTGGAAGCTCCAATGCATATTTTAGTCACCAAAAATCACTCTGCAGGGATTCTTCCCTAGTAGATGTGCAGTGGGTTACAGCCTGAGCACATTTTAAAGGTGCTTCTTGGAAGCCTTTGATCATGTACTAGATTTTTTTTTTAAGTCACAGAATGTTATGGACGGTGTCCACTTGATACCATCTTCTAATATTCCTGTGGGTTTTTTTCCAATCACATCCCATCCTTTTCTAATTTTTTTTTTCCTTTTGGGAGGCGAGGGAAAACACTGAAATGTAAAGCTACTGACACATTGCAGAAATAATCCAGGTTGACACACTTTAACTGCCACGTCTCAGTGCTATAGAATTCTGGGATTTGTAGTTTTGAGATATATTTAGCTTTCTCTGTCAGAGAGCTCTGGTGCCACAACAAACTACAAATCTCAGGATTCCATAGGATGGAGCCATGGTAGTTAAAGTGTTGTCAAACTTCATTATTTCTGTAGTGTGTCAGCAGCCTACAAATTAATATATTGATTGGCAGTGTGGAGTCGATAAGCTAAATTGGGTGCTTTTTTAAAAAAATATTTTTGGCCTGCGGCTGTAAATTCTGATGCAGGGGTAAAAATCATGTGGCCTTCCAGATATCGTTGAGCTGCAGCTCGATTGGTGAGGATGATGAGTCAGACAGAGGCCTCCTTACCCTATATAAAGTGAGGCAAGTGGTGGCTTAAGCCCAGCGCTGGTCTGCCCACCAACACCAACTGGGGGGCTCAATCACTTGCTCACTCTCTGCTACTTCCACTCCTGCTTCTGCTATAACCAAACTGTCCAAGTTCCCCACAACAGCAGGGGATGGCCTCTGACAGTGGTCCCAGCCCAGGTGGTGCAAAACCTGGGGTATTTGGCGAGAAGGTTGAGACTGCCTCACACATGCATGTTTCTCTGCGTTTGTACAAGAGTTTCTGGCTAGTTTTCTTTCCATGCTAATTTGCACAGTTCACACCCACTTGCTGTTTGCACAGAAATTTCAGCTAACAAACTTCCCAAATGGGACAAAATTGACATTTTTATAAAAATGATGGGACGGTTGGGAAATATGAAAAAAAAACAAAAACGGGACTGTCCCTTTTAAAATGGTACATATGGTCAGTCTAATTAATGAGGAAGAACATACAAGCTAGGAGAGGCTTCAGCAGTTTGCTTTTGCCTGATTCTACTAGCAAGGACAAGATTTCATGCCCTCCTCTCCTCTCCTCCCCTCCCCCCCGGCTGCGTTAATTAAGTGGAATATAATTTTTGCACTTTGAACTCTGTAGCAATTGAAGTAGGCTGAGGACAAAGGAGGAAATTGGGAAGATGAGAGAAACCTGGGACGTTTTAAAAGCAGCTCTACAAGTGGGACAACAGAGCATTATTTGGGATTGCCCTTGCCAAACTGGGGTGGTTGGAGGATATGCAACAATGCAGAAACTTTAAAGAAAGGCTGAATTTGGTGTGAGTGTTTAGTTTAGAGAAAAGATGAGGAACCTTGGCCTTTCCATGTATTTTGTACCACTATAATCAGTGCTGACTAGGCCTTTTAGGAATTCCCATAGGACTCCCCCTCCCTCTCAAGAATAAATATGTCTCTGTACGTTAGTGGGAGTGGAAAGCCTGTGACCACCTGCCATATCCACAATAATCCCTACCATTTCTAACCCTCCATCCCATCCTGCAGCTTCCTCAATGCTTAGATTGCAAATAGCTTATATCCAGGTAAAGAGTCAAGTGAAGACACTAGGAATCACAATCAAAGCTCCCATTCTTCCTAACATCCCATTCCAAGGATCCTGGAAGAGGTAGTATGGAGCATAGCCTTATCAGAGGTAGAGTGACATCCTTGCCTCAGGTGGATGATCCATGGTAGTAGCAGATGACGGCCAGGAATTCTGCCCACCAGGTTGCCATATTCCTATCTGTGCTCTGTGTCTTTTTAGTACAGGCTTAGGTCACTCTTAATTCTTTTTAAAAAAAATAATAATAATGGTAATATTGAACTGAATGGAGATACACACCTTCAAACCTTCTCGGATTCTTGCCTGCCATGCTGCCACTGTACACAGTGGCACTGTACACTGTACACAGCTAGGAAGAAACAGGGTGATCTTAATTGCTAAAAATCTAAGGCTGCTGGTTTTGTAAGTGGATCATGACCTGTGTAAATATAGTTCTAGACTACTAATAATTCTGCAAACATCAATGAAAGAGAAAGAATGCAAAGTAGAGAACTGCTTTAAAATAAACATAAATTTATACAACATCTGCATATAGATAATTAAAGCCATGAGATTTAATTAAAAAGTACAGAATAGCTGCTGTTCTCAAGAATAAAGCATATTACTCCAAGCATATATTTATTGAATATCCATGGGGATTTTAAGAGCAGAATAAGGGGCATTGGGGGAGGATGAACTAGTTTCCCCTGCAAAGTATACAAGGCGTTTAAGCAAATTAGAACTTGAACTTTGAGAAAGTCCAGAGATGATTTTCAATGCACTGTAGTATGTCTTTATGATCAAGTGAATTGAATATTGCAGACAAGTTAGATGAGGTCAGTGTTGGTGACAATCCATTTGACCAGCTAGCAAAAGGATCATTGTACAATTCTATTTTATTTTTTAAAAACTTTTTTTTAAAAAAAAAATGTCGGGTCTTGAAAAAACAGAATATTCAATCCATGATATTATAATCCTTCCACTGTGAAATTTTTGAAAACAGAGAATTAGCAAACTGAATGTCTGCTGTAACTGTAAGTTTTTCTCACTCACACACACACACACACACACACACACGAGAGAGAGAGAGCGAGTGAGAGAGAGAGAGAGAGAAATATCTTGACCTAAATTGCACTGTTAGTTCTGACTGGAGTGTATCCATTCAGTTAATGGAATTTAGCTACATGTTGATTCACCATTCAACAGTTGATTGAATAAGTCCATTCTAGTCAAGACTGAGGGGCTTATCACATGAGGGAAGGGAAGCAGAGGTAAAGCCTGAGAGTAACAGGTTCCACCTTGCCTTATCATACAACGTCGGCATGCTTCAGCTGTTCTTCTGTTCCAGTCCCATGGGAGATGGTAGTAAAGACGAGTCTTATTTCTAACAGATTATTAAGTTAGAAAAAAGACTTGTGTTTACCACTGTCTCCCTTGGGACTGAAAGAGAAAAACAGCTGAAGCACACCAACATCATGGGATAAGGCAGAGTGGGACACACTACTCTCAGGCTGATTCCTTTCCCTTGTGCAATAAGCCCCTAACTAAAAGGATGTCAGCCATTGGGTGATGCAGGTTAAGATCTGGAGACCTGGAACAAATTCTGAAGTCCATGTAATGTTAATACCTTTATTCAGCCAACTGAACATGTAGAAAATTCATCACGTTAGCTTTTGAAGCTTTGTAGTTTGGTGTCTGCTAAAGACAGGTCTAACTTTTCAAGAGTGTATCTGTGTGTCACTTTTTATTTTGAAATGGAGAACCAAAATGTATTTCATTCCCTTTGTTCTGCATCAGTTCAGGGCCACTGGGGTGTGTGACTATATGGCTTACGCAGGCCCCTCCTACCATCTCAAAGCCAACATGTAGATTTGGTGACTTTAACAACACCACGTTTCTCCCTCTTCATGCTTTTTTTAAAAAATCATTAAAATCAGCCTATTTGAATTAATTTGCTGTTTGTATATAAGATTTCTTGATCAGTAATGGATTTTACAGTATGATCTGTGGACTGCTGCATGAGTAAACAAGTAATTAGCAATGCCACATGTTAATGAAACATGACATTACACTGGTGCTACACTGCTGACAAACCATGCAGTAGAGTAAACTGTATGAAGATGTTTACAAGAGTTTGTGGTTGCAAAGGAACATTTTACTTTTAAAATTAAAAAAAAAGATTGAAGGGGCAAAAAATAATTTAAAAGTTGCTAAAAAAAACACCCTCTTTTTTCTTCTACCACCCCACCCCAAGAAGGTTGTAAAATTTTCTAATAAGAGTGATGATGGACAGGTTCTCTAATTCCGATACTGTGTTTAAAGCCATCAAAATGAGCAGTATAAATATTCTGCTCGTACTTTAAAAATCTCATTTATAAAATCATTACTATTAATACTAAGAACCTGACCTATAACGATGTTATTGGAACCTTGAGCAGAGCCAAAGGGAGTTTTAAATGAATTCTGGTTTTGATCCAACACTGGTGTGCAATAATCTGCCTTCAATAAGCCATGGTCTCATATTCTCATATTCACGGGGAAAAGAGAGTAGCCAGTCAAGTAGGGGTGTGTGTGGCTTTTGGTAATTCATTGCTTTAGCTTAGTACCTTTTGGAACTCAAAAAAGTTAACGTTGAGGAATTTAGCCGGACCTATGAATTGCTTCATTAACAGTATGTTCTGATGGAAAGGGCAGGGCTAGTGGGGGAGATTATCAGAGACCGATGACATGCTCTGAGGTTTCTGCTTCCAAGTGTAACAAAAACAGTCCAAAGAGCCTCTCCAGAAAGATTTTACTTTACCTTCTGAGCACAAAGCTCTTGTGCCTTAGGTGAACAGGTATGATCATTCTGCTGAGTGTAGGAAGAAAATAATGAACTTGAAAATGAAAAGTTCTTTATTTTTCAGATACAGCTATAGCAGCCCTTAAAAGCACATGTTAACATTAGATCATCTTCATCATTTGAACAGAGAAATCAGAGAAAGATTAGATATATTTGACAATAATTCAAATGTAATATAAAAATTGAAAATGATTCTTGTTGCAATGCCTGGATAGTGTTTAAGGTTTTTAATAATTTCCATATGGTTTCATTGATCCATGATACCATTTTTTCATGCAATCTTTTTTCCTAAACTTCTGCAGTTTTTTTTTAAGTATACCAATAGGGAGCACCACTTTTTCTTAGGTGCTGCAACATCATAGAGTGGTGGTTATGGAAGCTTTTGTCAATTCATAATATAAATGAGCTGTATTTATATTTCCTTATGGCTGGTATATGGAAGCCAAAACAAAAATATATGGAATTCTGCAAAACCAAGTAGCTTCCCAAAAGTAATTCATAAGATTTCCCCCTCCCACACACACACACAAACCTAAATACTTTTAGAGGCCAGCATGGCATAGTGGTTGAACATTGCGTTTGAATCCCCGCTTGCCCAAGGAAACCCACTGGGTGACATTGGGTGAGTCATATACTCTCAACCCTCAGAACCCTGTGATAGGTTCGCCTTACACCCCAAGTCAGAAATGACTTTAAGGCAACAACATCAACAACATTAAGAACAATAATCTCAAAATGTTGAGACAAGGGACTTGTCATTCTCTGGGCTTTGGATGCCCCTCACCACCAATCCAGAGACCAAATTGAAACAGACCAGGCCCACCCCAGCAAAACCTACTTCACCCAGGGTAGAGTGGTTTTTGTCCTACAGGTGTCCTCAATAAATCCTTCTTCCAAGAAGACAGCAGGCTAAATCCAGTTGCTGCATCTAACTAGTGTAGATCTGTTGATCAGTGGGATTTAAATTAGTGTTGAATTAATGTTATTTTCATTTTAATGGGTCTGACCTACTTGGGAGTAATAATTAGATGTATCCCTTAATTCTTTATTAACCTTCTTCAACCCATGCAAGCAATCCACATTGTTTTCTGGATGACAGAACTGTATACCTGTTGCCAGGATGTTGGGTGGGGAAGGAAAGAAGAGAATTGTAGATCAGTGGTAAAACATAACAAACAGCTTGCTAAATACCATGATTTTGGATCGTTTTCCCAATTTGGTATGTTCCAAATGTTTTGGATTAGAAATCCTACCATCTCCAGACAGTACAGTAATTGAATTTTTGGATTTGTTGTTTAAGGCATCTGGAAGGTGCTATGAAGGGGAAGGCCACTTAAAGTAACTCATACAAAAGGAACAAATGACAAACTGTTCTGTAAAGGGCCACAGTGGCCATCCCAGTAACACATGCAATCTTCTGCACCCCATAAAGAGAAGCTGCTAGGAAGAGATGATACTACCATTATCCTGTGCATGAGCAGAAACTATTTTCCACAAGTCCAAAATTGTTGTTTTTTACAAGTTTTGAGCTGGAGTTTTTCAAGATCTTGGAAAGTTTACCCTTGACCTAGAATTCCTGTCCCTTTAAAAAAAAAAAACGGTTTTAGCATATTTGTTTTATGGTGAGAAAACAGGCTATTGATCCTGTTTTACAGAGGACTGAAATTTATTTAAAGGGCTTGTCAGAGGACAGTTCTCTCTTTGAAGGGCTTTCCTGTCCCTGTCCATTTTGAAGATCAGGGACCCATTAGAATGGAGAGCAGGAGCCATCAGCAGTTAGCATCTGGGCAGCAGGCAGGGACACGGGTCACTGTGGTGAGCTGCGTTGCATTTTTATTTAATTTATGCCCATTATATTTCTACATATAAATTAGCATGTGTATGTTGTATGCAAATACATATTTTCTTGTATCAGTTTTTGGTGATACCTTTCCTTGTGTGTTTGTGTGTGCTGTTTTTATTTTGTTTATTGGCTTGGTTTTTGTTTTTGTTTTTGTTTGGCTAGATGTAAGTGGGCAAGAGAGCCAGAACCCAGCATAGTTTAGTGATTTGAGAGTTGGACTGTGACTTTAGAGACATGGGTTTGAATCCCTGCTCAGCTATGGAAATCCTTTGGTGACCTTTGACAAGTCACACTTACTCACCCTCAGAGGAAGGAAATGGCAAACTGCCTCTGAAGAAATCTTGCCAAGAAAATCCTGTGGTATAGGGTCACTTGAAGACACACCACAACACTACAAGTCCTAGTCGAGCACTCATACCAGAACGCCACACTGGTCCTCGTGTAGATGACATGACACATTGGAAAAGATGATATTGCTTGCAGTAGGCCATGGAAACTCATTGGGTGATCTTGGGCAAGTCATGTCAGGAGTTGGTTACTGACCCCTAAGTTTTAAAATGGTGAAACAACTGCAGAAATCATGCTGAGTTATGATGACTGACTCCATGACTCCATGAACTGCCAGTCATGCTAATCATGCCACAGCTGCATGAGAAGGGTTACTAGAGTACAAAGCCATGTAGTATGAAAATCTGATGCAATATAACCATGGGCTTGGGTCAGCCAATGCTGTGCTGAGATGTTTATAAGAGAGCCAGATCAGTGTTCATTCTCTTCCTATGATCCTGAGATGCCTGGCGTAGCACTTTGCTTGTACATACTGTGAATAGCTGAAACTTTGAAGATTAAAAGCACCTCCTGTTTTCTGGACACCAAACACTTTGTGTGTGAGTATTCTTGGGAAAGGGTTGCTACCTAGTCTGCTGAGACAGTTTTTGGCTCCTGCCGGGGATTGAATGTCCTGTCATCCCCTGACAAAGTCACCCCTCCCTCAGTCTCAGAGGAAGACAAAGGCAACTCCCCCGCAAACAAATCTTGCAAAGAAAACTCTGTGATAGGTTTACCTTAGGATCACCATAAGTTGGAAATAACTAAAACAAACAAACAAACAAATTACTTGTTTGTTTGTTTATTATCTACATTTCTATACCACTTATCAGGGCCAAAGTTCTCCCTAAGCGCTGACTTGAAGACACATGACAACAACAAAGTGGGACACTCTGGAGAAAGCTCTAGATTTCTGGAGCCCTGGTAATGCAGTGGTTAAATGCCAGTACTTCAAGGCACAACGTTATGAGTTCGATCCCAGAGTGCTCCAAGGTTGACTCAACCTTCTATCCTTCCACAGGTCAGTAAAATGAGTACCCAGCTTGTTGGGGGCAATTAGCTGAACATACTGTAAACTGCTTAGGGAGTGCTTTGGCACAGATAAGTGGTATATAAATATCAATGTTATTGCTATTGCTATGCTATTGCTATTCTGAGTATCAAGACTTTGATCTGGGGTCTGAAACTTTCAATTGATATATGTGTTCTCTTTTGCTGTACCTTGAGACAAAGTCCTGCTTAATCTTGCTGCTATGCTTGTTGACGTGTGAACACATGTTCTTAACTGTTTGGAGAATTTGCTTTTGCCTGTCTCCCCCTTCTCCCAGTTCTACCCAGTTCTGTGTAAAGAGCAGAGATGTACTTGGGAAAAAGGGACAAGCAGGTGAATCAAACTTTTAGATACTTTTAATTGACTTCATGTACTTACTGTGAAGTTGATGGAGAGGCTGCAGATGGTATGTATTAACAAGCCCCTTTATATTAGAGGTTGTTTTGCTTCTGGGGATAGTGATTGAATACTCTCTTGTGGAAATGTCTGTTTACCAAGGGTGCATAAGGAGCACCACATGCCAGTCCTACACATTCTTCATCTATCACAAAACTAACCTGTGACCTTGGAAGGGCTTGGAAGTCTGGCTTCCTGTAAAGACAGTCCTGCCATTTCAACAAAATGGGAGTGCTTAATACTTGAATTTAATAATCTTTCCCCTCTACTCCCACCTTCATTCACATTTCATAGCATTAATATACAAGGTGTGTTTGCAAATTACTATAAAACACGCAGTTTGATAGCACACATCATTTCTCTCTGTGTGTAGTGTATATGGAGAGAGAGCACCGGGAAGGGACTGGACTTCTTGCACAATGACTTACTGTGCCATCTCATTATGACCTAGAAGTGAGTCTAGTCTCTCTAAGGCTATGTTGGGGGAGCTCTGTAGGCTATGGAGGCCTTTGAGCTCAGCCATGGAGACAAACTGTTTGCCAGTTGTCCAAGGCCCAGCCTGCCTAGGTATGGAGGTATGGAGAGATCATGACAAGAAGGATGGCCATCAAATAACGAATTGGCCATAGCAGGTATATGTGAAATACCTGCAGTCTGCATCAGTCAAGATGCACTCCTCGTGCATCTACCTGCACTGATGAAATAATGAATTTTGAAAGTATGTATTTGTGTTTGTGTGTACACCAAACGGTTTTGATAACTGCTAAAGTTACTCTGAACAGTTACTTGCTATAAAGTGTATAGCAAGAGGATGTCTGACTTGCCAGCATTCTTGGAGTGTGGTGAAAAAGTGTTTAGCATCTTCTCCCGTTTCTGTCTACATGTTCCTCAACACTACCAAGGCAAGTACCCATGGCATCCCCTCCCCATTTCTCTATCTGGTTGAATCTGGTGAATATCCATGAAGCACATGTGAAACAGTGCCAGCCAGGTTAAGACTCCAAGAGTCTCAACTTGCAGACACTGGGTTCCCAGTGAACCCATTGGTCACTTCATATGTAAACTAGCCTTTAGATGTCTGCAACCAATATTCTGCAGTCTTTCTCTGGAGCAAACAGCTATCTCTGTTAAGCATATATGATATAAATAAAAAGCATTTCATCTGGAGTAGGTGATGTGAAATAGAATTGATTCAGGCTCTAAAAATGCTAGTGTTCAAAGCTGTACAGCAGAGAGTTATAATATGTGATCCATCTCCCTGCTTCTCGTGCATCTACAAAGCTTTTCAATTTCTGCTAAAGTAATCTTTTAATGGTGAGTAACATAATTATCATTATAATTCATTACCCTATCAGCTGTACTATGAATAGGAAATGTTATGTCAATTCTGGGCTTTCATTATTCCCTGTGCTAGCAGGGAGAAAAGATCGGGGCTTTAAATGGACTTCCTTCCCCCTTGTGATCTAGGTAAATGGTGGTGATTTTCTAGGAGTGTGCATTTACTTTTGGATCTGTTATTCATCTGAATACAGCATATGAAGAACAAAAAGCATTCAAGAAGATATTGGTTAACCAAGGGATAACAATGGAAGAGAGACACAATAATTTTGTGAATTAGGAATGGAAAAACCTCTTGAATGCAAACATAACACCCAAATTCAAAAGGAAGGGGAAAAGGTATAGCACATACAGGTACTTACCTAAATAGTACAAACGCATGCACCTATGGTATTGTATGAGTTGAGATTTCAATTTCTTCATTCTCTTGAAATTTGTGTATGCAGCCCAAGCAGCTCCAACATTGCAACTTAGGTTATTATCAATTGCATCAAGAAATGTAAAGTGTGTGCTGTGCCATTTGCCAAATGATAGCTATTTCCTGAACAACTGGCCTCTGTTGAAAATCCTTGTGCTCCATCCACCATTAATGAGCAAGCCTCCACTTTGTGCACAAAGAGCTTGAAAATTGCCTTCAAGATGTCAACAGAGACACTGGTAACACTTCTGTGTTTTCCCCCGTCCTTGTACATTGTTTTATTTGTCTCCTTGGTTCATAAAGCCCAGTGTAACTGAGGATTCTGGGTCAGAAGATTTTGAGCCTATAAGAGAAAGTGGGTGTAAAAACTTGGTTGAATATACATTTTTCTTAAAGAATAAATGAGAGCTGTACTTCTCCATATTTTGCTGAAGCTTCAAATGCTGGATATATTCTTGTTTGTAAAAAGTGGGTCGTTTTTAAGAAGATGTATATAAACTGTAATATCTCAAAATTTTGTTTCATAGCATTTTTCCATTAGAGCTAAAATGGTGTGACTTTTTAGAATTGTTAAATGTCTCGATAATTACAAATTCTATCCTACTCCCACAACTGTATAAATATGCTTTATACCTGAGGCTTTAATATTACTCTGTACTGTATCTGAAGGAATGGGTTTACTGTATATCCATCAAAGGTCATGCTAGAATAACACCAGTTAGTCTTAAAGGTGCTGCCACATTCCTTTTTTTTTTTTCTTCCTTCTTCTTTTTTATAATTTCAAAGTATCACTTAGAACCTTGGTTAATTTTGATTAGTTCCTTTCATTAGTTTCATCTTTGTTTTATCTTGACTGGTGATAGTATGAGCTGGTGATGATTAACACATTCCTAAGTGTGGTAGAATCAATACATCTCAGTTTAAAAAAATGTGATCTACTAATTAGGCCACCATTTTGTGTTCAACTGCAAAAGGTTTCTCATATGCCATTGTATGAGTGTCGTGTCTTAAGAAAAATTAACTACTTTGATTTGTTGGCAGCAGGAGTTGTCATGATAAATCTACCAGTTACTAACAGCATAATGATTTCCTTGTATGCAGCCTTAAGATCATATGATATAGGGCAGGATAGAAATATTTAAATCAATCGGTCGATCAATAGTGTTTCCTCTCCACTAGCAAAATGATGCCTTGTAGATTGCAGGCATTGCAACAATAAATACCTTTGGCACAATGCACTAAAGTTATGCACCTTGGAACTCTGTGGGTATAATGTAACAAAAGTGATATCAGTTTGATCTATCAATGGAAGAATTAAGAATATTATCTCTGTTTGAAGCTCACTGACCATTATACACTTTCAAGCTCCCTTCCTAACAGGGTTGTTGTGAGGATAAAGTTATGCAAATACCTTCTTCAGTGACACAAATGAAGGGACAGAATAAACTTGTAATAAATGAAAACATTCCCTTTTTCAAAATTCCTGTTTCACTATTTTCAGCATCTCTACTAACATTTCTAAAATATATTTTCTGTTAAAAACACTATTTGGGTGTAATCGTTTTCTCACATTAATAGTGACATCAGCCAGTTGAGTTTATTTGTCTGAGCCCATGATAGCAAAGTTGTACATGGAACACTTCAAAAAGCAAGCCCTGGAAATAGCACCAGAAAATACCACAACATGATTCCGATACGTGGACGACACTTTCATCATTGGAGCCATGGAGAAGATTTGACCACGTTTCTGAACCATTTGAACAACATCCCCCTGAACATCCAATTCATGATGGAAAAAGAAAAGGAAGGGACACTGCCATTTTTGGATGTCCTGGTCATCCGAAAACCAAACCAATGATTGGGACACAAGGTATACAGAAAACCTACACACATGGACAGATAACTACAAAAGAACTCCAATCATCACCCGGGACAAAAAAGAAGCACAATAAAAACATTGGTAGACCGCACAAAAAGGATCTGTGAACCCCACTACCTGGAGGATGAACTGAAACACCTAAAATGGGCTCTACAGGCTAATGGTTACTCCAGATCAGACATTGCAAGAGTGGCCAAACCCAGGAAAAACCACAAAAACAATCACCGAAAGGGAAGGTATTTTTACCATACATCAAAGGAGCTACAGAGAGAATAGGGAAACTGATGAGGAAACACAACCTCCAAACGATCTACAGACCAACCAAAAAAATCCAAGAAATGCTATGCTCAGTGAAGGACAAGAGACATCCTCTCACAGCCGCAGGAGTTTACCACATACCATGCAGCTGTGGACAAGTTTACATAGGGACCACTAAACACAGTGCGCAGACAAGAATCAAAGAACATGAGAGACACTGCAGACTGGGCCAGCCAGAAAAATCAGCAATAGCAGAACACATTATAAACCAACCTGGGCACAAAATGCTATTTGAAAACACTAAAATTCTGGACCAGGCTAACAACTATCAGGTCGGACTGCATAGGGAAGCTATTGAAATCCACAACCATCTGGACAACTTCAACAGGAAAGAGGAAACCCTAAAAGTAAACAAAGTTTGGCTACCAGTCCTGAAAAACACCAAAATAAAAACTCAACACATACAAATGAACTTCCTCCAGGGAGAGGGGGCTTCCTAACAGACAATGGACCATGAGCTAAATAGACGCTAGTTCCTGTTGCGTATCCTCCCACCCTAAGAACTGAACATCCAACAACTGAATACACAACTTTACATGCTAATCCTCTTCAACAGGAACTCACAGTATATAAACCCAACACATCCACATGCCACCATTCTCTGAAGATGCCAGCCATAGATACAGGCAAAACATCAGTAATAAACTCTTCTAGAACACAGCCTCACAGCCCAGAAAAAAACACAAAAAACCTATGGATGCCAGCTATGAAAGCCTTTGACTTCACAGAGTTTGCTCTCTTGGAAAAATGGTGCACAACAAAATAGTGACAATTTCATTGTTAAATGTTCATGTTGGTGTGTCTGCCTGAATATGTGGACAAATATAATTAAGCCTTTTGGCTGTCATGTTCTTTGGACTCAAGCTACATTCCAGCACCGAGGAAAACACGAGACAGGTTGTCACCATTCCCTACTCAGAGTTCTTCTAGTCTAGACCAGAGAATGTGACCTGAAAAATGAACTGCTCAGATTCAGAAGATTCACTTTCAGAAAATCCACTTTCAGGAATTCACTTTTCAGCCTTCTAACTCTCCAGATGTTGTTGGAGTACAGCTTCCAGTGTCACTGACCATTATCCATGCTGGCTTGGACAAATGGAAGATGGAATCTGACAACATTGGGAGGAGACCCCAAGAGACATTGCCATTGCTATGGGCCCAACCAGAGGGCTAGGCTGGCCAGTGTCAAAAGGACTTTGAGTTTTGTTGCAGTGACAGCTTTCCTTCAGTATGTGAGAACATTCCAGCCAGTTTTCTCACAGTGCACTGTCCAAGGTCCTGATGAGATGTGCCTTTTCTAATGTAGAGGTGTGTGTGTGTTCTGTCAAGCTGCCTGTTGACTTATGGTAACTCCATGAATTCCATAGGTTTTCTTAGGCAAGGAATACTCAGAGGCAGCTTTGCCAGATCCCTCTTCTGAAATATAGACTATAGCACCTGATAATCCTTGGCACTTCCCCATCCAAGTTGGCACTAGTTCTTTATGTTAATAATTAATGAAATACAATCAAGACTAACAGGAATAAGTGACTGTCAGGATTGGTCCTGGACTCTTCCTACCAAGTACAGTTTTACTGTGTAACCTTGTGGCTAATTGTGTTTGTGTTTTTTATGTGCTTCTTAATAAACATGTAGCCTAACTGTAGAAGGGAGTATGTTATCTATGTTGGGAATGGTTTGATAAGCATGGCCCCTGGGTCAACTCTGGGAAAAGAAGGTTGAATCCTGATATGGTGAGAGATGGGAGTGAGGGTGATGGATAGCCAATGACTGTGTAGCCCACCAGATTCTGTAGATTGGAATATGCTTTTCTGTATGCTATACTGTTCGTCAGTTAAGTTTCATACTGAGCAACAGCCCTGTAGGGTTAGCTTTCAGGATTACTGTGCCAATAAACATTTTATGTTTTGAACTCTGAAGCTACTGGTCACTGAGTCTGGGAATGCCAGTGATATGACAGTAACAAATAATATTAAGCCAGACCCTGCTGTACATGCCATAATAGTTTCTCTAGTTCTGTGACCTTGTCTTACAACTGTGCTCAGGAACCTATGGCTCTCCAGATATGATTTCCCATCAGCCCCAGCACCTTTACCAACAGGTCTGATGAAAGTCATAATTCAGCAAAATCTGGAGACCCAGTGTCCTGTCCCTGCCATACCAGATAAGATGCTGCTTTGTTTGCCATTCAGCTGCCCTATCAATAGGTGCCACGATTGCCATCCACTCTTCCTCTGAATTCAAAGCTTGACCAGAACAGGGTACTGTTTTGTATGTGAAATAATTACACCTGCTGCAAAAATCACTTTAATACTGATCATAAATGGAGACATTCAAAGAAACTGTCTAGGTTCCTTTTATCTATTTAAGGACTTTATCACATGAGGCTTCTAAAGCAGAATTTCAGTGGGACAGTAATGAGTTTGGTCTGTACTTGTCAGACAACATCATGGCTATCCTGTTGCTGCTTCTCATTCAAGTCATTACTGTTGCACCCCTTTCAATTGATGGGAAAACCCCATCAATAGTATCACTATTGTTCTGCTGCTGCTCCTGGTGCAATAGGTCCCTTCACTTAAGTTCTGGAATGACTGCAGCCATGTGGCATGAGGGGGGCTGATTCTCCTCTTCTCCCACCCTCTTCCCCCTTCCCCTTGCTATTCCAAAGCAGCACAGAGTCAGCCTGCTTTGGGATAGCAAGGGGGAGAGGGAAGAGAGAGGGAGAAGAAGAAAATCAGGCCCCCTCATGCCACATGACTGCAGTCATCCCAAAATGCAAAGGGACCTTTTACACCAGGGGGTTGCCAAAGGAGCATAGTTGTGCGAATAAAGAGAAGTGTGATAATAAATGTTTTACAACTGGTATGTTCCTGTTTCCTTTAATAACGTGATTGCCATGCGAAGGCTTGTGTGATAATGTCCTAAGATAAAAGAACTGTATTTCTTTCAGTAATGTGAAAACATTTTTTCCTCCTGTGCCAGTGATTGTTCAATCATAGTTAAACAACTGGAAGTAAAGGTGTTACTGCTTACTTTTTACCTACCCCTCTTGACATAGTGGTGAGTTGTTCTATTGTCAGTATTTTACTGTTTCACCTCCCCATTCAAGCACAAATAGTTTTCTTAGTTTTCTCCCCGCTGTGGGGGAAAAAAACCAAATATTTATGTGCGGTTCTTGCTCAGTATTTGCACATCCCTAAGTGTTTCAGGAAAACATTCTGTGCAAAAATAAACTTTGGCTTTTTATATGAGAATCATGAAAAACATGATTTTTACACAAAAAAACATTGTTTTCAGATAGCTACTTTTTTTTTGCAAGATCACTTTTTTGCCCCAAAACCAGCAATCTTGAAGGGGAAAAAATGTGGCTGTCTGGAAACAGTGTTTTTCGCATGGAAAAAGGCCCACACACTTTTCACACAATTTTGAGATAGTTCCATCCTTTTTGGACAAGATTGCTTTTTTGTGCAACCCCTGCAAACACTGTTTTGGTGTGTGGAACACTTTTTGGGGATTTTTTTTATGCAACATTACTGGGTTTGTGCAAAAAGTCAATCTTGCTTAGAAAAACACATGGTTATCTGGAAACAGGTTTTTTGCACAATTTTTTTTTCACTGAAAAGAACCACTTTCACACACATTTAAATATATGTTTTTGTGCAGAAAAAATTCCCCAAACACTTTGAAATCTATGAATATAGAGTGAGAGTTGTGCAAAATTCTCATCACTATGTTATTTCTCCCAACCAGGTTTCCAATGAATAATGGCAAATATTACTTCCATCTCTACTATTTCAAGCTGATTTCAAATGGTGAATTATTTTGTAACTCTGGTTAACCTTAACCAGTGTTCAAATCAATGCCACCATAATGCAGGTTAAGTATCCCTTATCTGGAATTCCAAAATCCGAAATGCTTCAAAATCCAAAATAGTCCACATGGGTGGCTGAAATACTGACACTTTTGCTTTCTGATGGTTCGGTGTACACAAACTTTGTTTCATGCACACAATTATTTAAAATAATTTCATACAAAATTAACTTCAGGCTATGTGTACCATATATTCCGGCATATAAGATGACTTTTTCAGCCTGTAAAATCAGCTGAAAAGTCAGGCGCCGTCTTATACACAGGAGTCCGAGATGGGGCTGTGCCAGCTACATCTCGGACTCAGAACGACAGAGGTGGCTGGTTGGGAGGGGGGAAGCTTTCTAGCCACCTTATCCCCCCACCGCTTAGCGCAGCTGCACGGGGAGGGGGAGCCTTGCTGGGTGGGAGGGGTCTCCTCTGTGACTTTTGAGTCACGGGGAAAATCCCTCCCCACCCAGCGAGGCTGCAGGAAGGGGGGGAAGAGCCTTCCGTGATTTGGTATCCACAGATTTAAGTATTCACGGCTTGAGAATACTCTTTGCATTTAACCATTTGTTGTGTGGCTTTCAAGCTCACTCCAAATTATGGTTAACCTATGCTGAGTCTTCTTGGCAAAATGTATTCAGAGAAGGTTTGCCATTGCCTTCCTCTTAGACTAAGAGAGTGTGGCTTACCCAAAACCACCCAGTGGGCTTCCATGGCTGAGTGGTAATTTGAACACTGGTCTCCTGAAGTCCTAATCCAGCACTCAAATCACTATTCTGCAATGGCATTTTAATTTATATCAGTGTAGATATTGGGAACTTCTCAAAAAGGATCCTTAGAACAAATCTCACAGCTCTTTCTACAGTGCAGGAACCCATTCACACTACACAATTATACAAGTATTATTCCATTTAACTGCCATGGTTCTGCCCAATGGAAACCAGGGGGAGGGTGTAGTTTGGTGGGGCACTGGAGTGCTTGGGCTGAAAATGAATGGATGGATGAATGAATGAATGAATGAATTTTAAATGCTCTTCCCTAAATTGCAAAACCCAGGATTTCATAGAACCATGGCAGTTAAGGTGGAATAACAGCACTATAATTGTGTACCCATTCCTATGAATGGTTATGAAAGCTGGACAGTGAAGAAAGCTGATAGGAAGAGAATCAGCTTATTTGAAATGTGGTGCTGGAGACTTCCGGTTGGCAATGGCGACGCGCTTAGACTTTCACTGAGGGAGCTCGGTGAAGTCTAGCCACGCGAGGAGGAGGATCGAACTTGGGGACCCAAGGGAGATCGGAATTCTCCCCTAAAAACAGGGGAGAATCGGAGGGAGCTCCTTAAGACCCGATCCTGCTGCCCGGTGAGTTAAAAGATCTGCCAAAAGAGATCGTGGCACGGAGCGCAGCAGAGGGGGTCGGAGCTGTAAGCCACCGCCGCGCGTGTTTAAGCAGCTGGGTTTTCCCAGCAAGCGTCGCCACCAACTTTTAAAATTTAAAATCTTAACCTTAACACTGCTAATTTGATAAATTCGAAGACTGTTAAATCTCCTGGTTAGGTCCCTGATGTAAAGGAAGGGTCGCTTGACAGAAAGGTTTCTGAGACGGAAAGCGGTTTAAAAGGGAGTGAGAGCCCTGTGGATGTAAATACAGTTAACAAGACTGGCTAAACAGATTTATTTTTCGTTGCTTCGTGACCAGCCTTAAAATAATACAATACAACTCTTTTGATGTATGAAGATCCAGTATAGAATCTGATACGATATATCCTTTGAAGGACTGCTTATGGAACATTGTCATCGCTACTGTTGCTGAGCTGAAAGGGGAAGGAAATACCGAAGACCTAAAACGGACTTTTATGTTCCCTGTTTGTCTAAACTCCGAGTGTGTGCTGTGTTGTACTATTTGTGTTTTTTTTTACGTTACCCTTCCTAATGTGGAAAGTTAATGTTTGATAATTGTGTTGTACAAGTATAGATTTTTTGTATGTCCTGCCAGTGTATATATTTTTTATTTTAGCTTGTTATATCAGTCTGTTTTTTTTCTATTCTGACCCGTTTATTTTAGTTTTTTTCTTCAGAGAACAAACCCAGGTGGAAAGAGAAGGGAGGGAGTGAAGAGTGAGAAAGCGAAAGATAAGCAGAAAGAACAAGGTCACTGTAATGAAGGACGGAAAGGAGACAGAGACTGAGAGACCGTGATAAGTTGGGATCTAATTGGAAAGGAGGAGAAGACAAAGCCAAAGGAAAAAAAAAAAGACACTTATCCAAAGGAAAAAAGACACTTATACATGCAGTGAAAGAAGATTATAGTACAAGGGAAATAGAAAATCAGAAGTTTATATAAACAATAAGAACTGATCAAATAACTTACACAATTAATCTCCATAATTCATTATAGTATATAATTAATTATAATCTATTATAGCAATTCATTATAGTATACTAAGGGGCAAGGTGTAAATATATATCAATTATTTGTTTGGTCTCAAACTGGGTGGAAGACTGGAATCAAAGCAATAGACTTAAGGGGTGATATATAATATGAATTTGTTTATGGTGACTGTTACATATTAATATTACAAAATAATTGCCTTGAGATGAATAGATTGAAGATACATTGAAAATATTAAACAGGGGTTGAAGATACAGAGTTTAAAATTGACTATATAAATCTGAGTTAGATAATATATTGTGGAACCCTAATCTTGGATGTAGACATTGATATCTGATATCTTACATTACTGATAAGTATTAATTTGACTTTATTGGGATATTATATTAGTAATAGGGCCAGAATAAGCCATTATATATAATTGATTGCTATATTCACATAATTAATTTGAGGAGTAACAGAGATTAGAATATTTACAAATGGTGAAACTGGTAGAGTTGTGCAGTAGTGATTTCCTTTGAAGTTGTTACATTTTTGGTATATTGTTAATTCTGCCTTGGCATAATCTGAAGATAGATAAAACACAGCTAAGATACCCTTTACATATAACGGAAAAAAGGAAGAAAGGGAGAAAGAAAAGAAGCTAAAAGCAAGTGTTTAAATGTTTAAATAACTTGAGGAAATCTGTGATCTTGGGACTTTCTGGCTTTTTTTGGACTGGCTATAAACTAAAATAAAAGAGGGAATTAGGCAATAACAACTATAACAATAATTTAAATTACATATCAGAAGATTATAATATTAACAAATAAATTAAACAATGAAGAAAACAACCCAAACAACGCTGCAATCAGTCAGAAGACCATCTTTTGATGCTAGCCAACCAAATCAAAATTTGATTTTGGAAGAAATAAAATTAATGAGAGAGGAATTAAGAGAAATGAAAACTGAAATAAAACAGGAAATGAAAAGAGAACTAAAAAATATTAGAGAATCTATTGACAAAGTAACAGAAGACTCAAAGAAATTAAAAGAAAAAGTGAGTACTATTGAAAACAAAATTGAAGAAATAGATAAGAAGACGGTGGCCCTTGAAGAGGACAAAGAGAGAGAATTGGATGATCAAGCTCTTTTAGAGCTAAGATGGAGAGAAAATTGTGTAAAAATACGAGGTTTAAAAGAGCAACCAGACGAGGACTTATACAAATATCTAATCCCCAAACTAGCAAAATTTATGGGGAAAACAAAAACCCAGTTTGAATGGGAAGTGGATAAGATATACAGACTTTCGTCGAGAATTGCAAGGCAAAGGAACCTACCCAGAGATATTGTAATCTATTTTGTAAGGAAAAAGACCAGAGATCTTTTCTTGCAGAAAAATTTTGAAAACAAATTTACAATTGAAGGATCTGATATTCTCCTGTTGAAAGATATCCCAATGAGAATTCTAAAGAAAAGAAGAATATATAGAGAAATCACGCAACTGCTGAGACACAACGAAGTGCGATATAAATGGGAAAGACTGGAAGGAATATCTTTCAGATTTAAACAAAAAAACTTCAGGATTACATCTGCACAAAAAATTGAACAATTTTTGGAAAAATATAAACAAGACTTAAAGTTACCAAACTATAAAGAAACACAAGAGCAAGAACAAGGAACTCAAGAAGAAGGTGCGGAAGGAACGGAACTGGGTGCAGAAGAAATTGAAGAGGAAGAAACAGAAGAAGAGCCCCTACAAGAAGAAGAAGTTTAAGTAGAAAAAGAAAAGAAAATATTTAAGGATTGGAATATAAGATGAATTACAAAATTCTTACCTGGAATATTAGAGGACTCAACTCCCCGGAAAAAAGGAAAAAAATATATCATGTATTAGGTAAAGAAAAATATGACATTGTTTGTTTACAGGAGACCCACATCAGAGCTAAAGATGCGGAACTACTAAAAAACAAAAAATTGGGAAAAGAATATGTGTCAGCCTCAAAAAATAAAAAGAAGGGAGTGGTCATTTATGTAAACAATAGAATTCAATCCCATGAACTGTACAAAGACCCAGATGGACATTTTATAATAATAGAAGCTAATATTCAACAAAAAAGAACACTGATTCTTGGATTGTATGCACCACAGAACAACAAAAGTATATTTTACCAAAAATTAATGGAGAAACTTTTCGAATATGACCAAGATAGATTAATCTTAATGGGAGACTGGAACGGTGTAATCTCATCTACTCTGGATAGAAAATCCCAAACGAAAACTAAAAAGAAACAAGGGAAGCTACCCAAAACTTTTGAAAATTTGATGGGAAATTTATCCCTGATGGACTGTTGGAGATTCAAATACAAAGATGCAAGAGAATATACGTACTATTCAGAACCTCATCAATCATTTTCAAGAATAGATTTTTTTCTGACATCGAGAAATATTGTCAACACTATTCATAAAATAGAAACACTTCCAAAAATCTGGTCAGATCACAATCCGGTGTTACTGGAATTAAAAACAGAGAAGAAGGTGGACAGATCTTGGCGACTTAATGAAAACCTCCTACAAAATAAAGAGATAGTTAAAAAAGCTAAACAAGAAATAAAATGGTTCTTTGAAACTAACTTGGAGAAGGATACAGATATCACCGTTATATGGGACACATTTAAGGCAGTGATGCGGGGATATTTTATCCAGCAGAATAATATTTTGAGAAAGCAAAAAATAGAAAGAACAAAGAAAATTAAAGATAAGCTAAAAGAAAAAGAATTGTGTTTGCAAAAAGACCCAACAAATAAAGAGACTTTGAGAGAAATCAAAGTATTGCAAGAACAAATAAATTTGGAAGCTACAGAAGAAATTCAAAAGAAATTACAATTTTTGAAACAAAGAAATTTTGAGCATTCAAACAAATCTGGAAAATGGTTGGCATATCAATTACGGAAACAAAAAGAAAGAAACATCATCAACAAAATCAAAATAGATGGCAAAATATATACAGACCAACAAAAAATCAAACAAATCTTTCAGGACTACTATGCAACACTATACAGAAAGCGTGCGATAACTTCTAACATTTCACGAGAGTTCTTAAATGGAAATTTAATAAAAGAATGTACAAACCATCAAAGAGAAATTTTGAACCAACCAATAACAACAATGGAGATAGTAGAGGCCATTAAAAAGTTAAAAGAAGGGAAAGCGCCTGGTCCGGACGGCTTCACTGCTAAATTCTATAAGGTGATGGAAGATGAAATTTGGATACCATATAAAAAGACTTTAGAAGCTATTACGAAAGGTAAATACCCCAAAACATGGGAAGAAGCATTTATTACTATTATACATAAAGAAAATAGAGATCCGCAAGACCCTAAAAATTACCGTCCGATCTCATTGTTGAATGTTGACTATAAAATTTTTGCGACAATACTGGCTGATAGATTGAAAAAAGTATTACGAGAATGGATTGATGAAGACCAGAGGGGCTTTCTTCCAGATAGATTTATCAAGGACAATGTTAGACACGTTTTAGACCTCATTGACTATCATGAAAAATGTAAAGACAAAAAATTGGCTTTAATATTTTTGGATATCGAAAAGGCCTTCGACAATGTAGATTGGAGTACAATGTTTGAAATTCTCCACCGGATAAATATAGGCCCAGAATTCAGAAACTGGATCAAGACAATATATAACAATCAATCGGCGAAATTAATAATAAATGGTGAAAAAACAGAGCCCATCCAAATTCAGAAGGGCACGCGCCAAGGATGCCCTTTATCACCACTGTTGTTTATAATAATAATGGAAATGTTAAGCAAAAGAATCAATGAAGAAGGGAAAATAGAAGGTGTCAAGATAAAAAAACATAAATTTAAATTGAAAATGTACGCAGATGATTTAGTTATATCCCTTGGTGACCCTTCACTAGAGATCACTCCATTAATGACAATATTGAATGACTTTGAGATTTTCTCTGGACTGAAAATAAATAAGGATAAAACAGTGCTACTGTTTAAAAACCTTACAAAAGAAGAAAAAATAGAAGTGATGGAGAAATCAGGGTTCAAAGAGGCTAAAATGACGAAATATCTGGGTATTAATATTACGAACAACAATGCAGAACTTTTTCACAATAATTATGGAAAAATTTGGGCACAAATTAAGAAAGACTTGGAAAATTGGCGACATCTTAAACTATCCTTTCTGGGTAAAATAAATGTAATCAAGATGAATATTTTACCAAAGATGATGTTCCTGTTTCAAACAATCCCGATTGTTCAATCCTCAAAAGTATTCAGAGAATGGCAAGCAGATTTAGCTAAATTTATTTGGTCAGGAAAGAAACCAAGGGTCAAGATGAAAATCTTACAAGATAGTAGACAAAGAGGGGGACTAAATCTACCTAATTTGAAATTGTACCATGACACCTGCTGTTTGGTATGGATCCAAGAATGGATTACACTAAAAAATGAGAAACTGTTGGCAATTGAAGGAGTAGGGAACTGGTATGGCTGGCATGCCTACCTCTACTATAATAAAGAACTGATAAATAAGGACTTTTCAAAACACACTATTAGAAATCCATTAATACAAACATGGAAAAGATATAGAGCAAGACTGTTCCCACAAATGCCGATATGGATTTCTCCGCATGAAGCCTTTTACAGTAAAGAAGGCATCCCCACTAAAAAATGGATAAGATACAGCGATCTACTAATCACCAAAGGAAATCATCAACAAATCAAATCTCAAGAAGAACTAAGAAAAGAAAATATAGACTGTCATTGGTATTTATACAGGCAGATGAAGGAAAGATATAAGTTAGACATTAAACTAACAGGTATCACAACAGAAACAACAGAATGGGACAAGATAATTGGAAAGGGTAGCAAACATATGATATCAAGAATTTACAATCTTCTTCTAAAATGGGACACAGAAGATCAACAAATTAAGGACAATATGATTGTTTGGGCGAAAAACTTTGGACATACAATAGAATTAGAAAAATGGGAAAATTTGTGGATCAAACAAATAAATTATACATTAAGTCAGAGTATAAGAGAAAACGTATACAAGATGTACTTTCGTTGGTACCTATCACCACATAAATTATCGTTAATGTATAAAGGAACACCAGATATATGTTGGAAATGCAACGAAGAGAAAGGCACTTTTTATCACGTATGGTGGAGCTGTAAAAAAGCCATTAGCTACTGGAAACAAATCCACCAAACTATTGAAAGTATCTTAGACATTAAAATGCAAATGAAGCCTGAAACTTTTTTATTAGGTATGATAGAAAAGAACATTGAAAAAGAATATGGGAAAATAATCTTTTACATGTTAACCACAGCGCGCATTTCTTTTGCTAAATTGTGGAAGAACAATGATACCCCTACAGTAGACCAATGGTTGGAGAAACTTCAAGAAACATTACACATGGACAAATTGACACTGTTATTAAGAGGGAAAGATGTGAGAAATTGTACAGAAGATTGGCAAAAAATAATTGACTATCTGATGACAAGATGGGGAAAAAGAAAAGAACATGGAGAATCTTAGGATCTTTAATTAAAATGAATAAATACTGTAAGGCAAGTAACTTTAACAAAGAAGGAAGTAGGTTATGGGAGAAACAACAGAAACCACAAGTAAATAAAAAGTATTTTTCGCGATACAGAAATCCACTTTAGGATCAGTAACATCAGATGACCTACAGGAAGGAAGTAATTAGATAAAACTTTTAAATTCAGCACAGATAAGACAAAGATAAAGATAATAATGTAAATTATTTAAGACATAAGTATGGTTTACTAATCAAAAAAGATATATTATGGAAAAAGGTTTAAATATATAATGTAAAATGTGGTAATGATATTGTAAAATATACTGCAAGACATGACTATGCTGGATGCAATTTTGTAAATATGTATTTTTATTTGCATGAAATTTAAAAATAAATTAAAAAAAAAATGAAATGTGGTGCTGGAGAAGAGTTCTGCAGATACTGTGGACTGCCAGAAAGACAAATACAGCTGTCCCTCCGTATCCACAGATTTGGTATCCATGGCTTGAAAAATATTCTTTAAAAAATAATAATCTAAAAAGCAAATCTTGATTTTGCCATCTTATATAAGGGACACCATTTTGCTATGCCATTGCATATAATGGGACTTGAGTATTCATGGATTTTGGTATCCATGGGGGTCCTGGAACCAAACCCCAACAAATATGAAGGGACAACTGTATTCTGATTGTTTTAAACTGCTCTAAACTGATTTTATTGTATTCCTTCCTCAGATCATTGCCTAAGGGCGAGAAATAAATTTTTGAATAAATAATTTTAATATATAAGTACTAGGCTTTACTACTTCCAGGTCAGTCAAGCTGCACCTCTTCTTAGGGACTTAACTCCTGCTCAATACAGTGGCACTTCTGAATAAACACATATCACATGTTTCCATTTTCATGACAGGCATGAATTTCATGGCATTCTAAAGGCACAATTTTTTTGGCCTAAGTTTTCATGGACTCAGATCCACTTCATCAGATGCATTGAAAGTGCGATGACAAACCTAAGCCACGTAAAAATGGCTAGTCTTTAATGTCCAACAAAACTCTTTGGAGGGTCCTTTGGGCTGCAACAGACTAGCACAGCTCTTCTAGGGGGACTGTTTCCCCTATTTTCCTGGTTATTGAGTGGCCCTTACTTCAGAGGAAACATACAGAGGATCAGGGTGCGCACAGTATACACCTGTGGCTCTTAACCTTTTCTTTACCAGGGACCTCCTTTAAATATCTTTTGTTGCTCTGGACCACCAAGATTTAACTCAAGATTTAAAACCATGATAACAACGCATAACAATAACAACACACCATCCATTAAACCTTCCCTCAAGAGGCAGTGGTGGAGGAGGGAAGACTTTTCTCCTTCTCCCTGCAAGTTGGTGGCTTGAGCAGACTGAATGTAATGTGCAGGCCAAGCTAGCCAGCTTTTATCTTGGCTCCTGTCATGGAGTAGATCCCCTCCTGCCCAGCGAGGCTGCATGGGGGGGAGCCTTGCTGGGCAGGAGGGGCTGAGCCTCCTCGCGGGTTGGGGAATCCTGGGATGTGGCTGAGCCTCTCCCCAGCCAGTCAGCTATCCCCTGCGATTCCGGGAGGCTTCAGGAAGGGTGGCTGGCTGGAGGGGGGGAAGCTTTCCAGACACCTCCTGCCCTCCCCAAAGCCGCAGTGGGGAGCCCGATTGCAGCTTCAGGGAGGGTGGGTGATGGGAGGTCGTCTTATATGACAAGTATACCCTAAACTCTATATTTTGACTTAAAAATTGGGGGGGTCATCTTATCTGCCCAGTCGTCTTATACGCCGTCTTATACGTCTTATACATTATATGGTACATGGATGAATTTCATGTTTAGAATTGGGTCCTGTCTCCAAAATAGCTCATTATGAATATGCAAGTTTTCCAAAATCTGAAAAAAATCCAAAATACAGAACACTTCTGGACTGAAGCATTTCGGATAAGGGATACTCAGCCTGTAATTAACCATACTTACACCAGGTGAACAGAATTCATAATCTGGAAGAAAGAGGGAGTATGTTGCACTGATAAGTGGTAAATAAATATCAATGCTATATGTTGTTCCTTCTGCTAACTTAGTATTGATTTAATTATCACTAGCATTGCATCTGCACAAGCCCTTTGTTTCCATGTCATGGTGTCCACTTACTGTCTCAAAGAGGAAGTGCAGCACCAAAAATGAATACAAACAAGGAAAACAATTTGCATAAAATTAGCCTATGATAACATATATGTATAGATACACATTTATAAATAATTTCTGTTTAATTTTTTAAAAACCTTCACCTTTAATTGTACTTAAGTTGCACCTGAATGCAATTTCAAGGATCCTCCCCTCACCCTTCCATTCTTATATATTGAAACCAGCTCTTCAAACAACGGACTGTTCTCTCTAAAGTAGGAGAACTCCATTTGAAATAACAGCTCCAAAGAAATCTGCAACTCATCCTAAACTACAGTTGGGACTGTATAAGTATCATTTATAGCTCCAAAGAAATCTGCAACCCATCCTAAGCTAGAGGTGGGACTGTATAAGTATCATTTACAGCTAGAGTCCTTTGAAAATCTGAACATCTTTTCTTAAGCTAGCCCTCCATTTGCTATTATTGGAAGCAGGACTTCCCAGCAGTCTGTTTTTAAAATATATCCTAGACAGGTATGTTTTGAACATAATTCAGCATGTTCAAGTTCAACTTCTCTTTCCTTTCTAACTATTCTGTTTTTCTCCAGAACATCAGGCTTCTGAAAAAATATTCCATCTGCACATTTGAATTTTGGCTAAAGCCATTTCAGTTTAAACTGCCATTCCTCCAGTAGATTCATGAGATTCCTTCAATCAAAAACTCTGGCTATTTGTTTGTTTGTGTGTAAGGGAGGAAGTTTGCTTGTGTAGGGTAAGGTTGTAGTTGCATGCATCATGGCTTTTGTAATCTTAGTGTTGCATAAACATTTTTTTCTCACATGGGCATTTTTTTTTAAGCAGTATTTGTTTTCTTATGCTCAGGGACATGTCCACATAAAAACAAATTTGCTTTGCTCATTACCATGGTAAGAAGAAAACAGAGGGCATATGAGTCCTAAAGCCAGCCCTGATATCACCTGAAGTAGTATCCTGGTACCAAATAAATATTTCCACAGGTCCTGGTGCTAATAATGAAGACCAAGTAAATGTAATATTAATATCCTTTAGTTTTGCCCTTTTTTGGGGGGGGGTCATGTCTCGCTGTTTAATTTTTTAAAATTGCTTTTTTTACAGACATGTTGCACAATATGTATAAACTCTTAATAGCTCCAGGGCAATAAGCAAATTATCAGCTCCCCCCCTCCTCCACACACACAAATCTACCCTTGTACTCTGGGAATGTCTTGTCAATGCAGAGGTTAACATAAGGTCCTGCAGTACCTTATTTTTGCCCTGAAAAGTGAACTCAGGACCTCTCTCATATCAGAGTGGAAACTGTTTTATTCTCATGAAGGGAAAATGTGTCATTCTTTGAAGCTGCTGATCTGCCTGATCTGGTTGTAGTAGAGGTATTTTGTCTTTCATTTCATTTCATACACATTTATGTAATGGAGCCAAATAGACAAGACTTGCCACACTGAATGAGAGGAGGCGTAATGGCTTCAGTCAATCTTTCTGAGAAGTTTTTCTTTTTCATGGTAGGTTTCATTTGATTTTAATGCAGAAGAACAGGTCAGCTGTACCCACCCTCAAAAATCCCAACCAAGTACTGTATTTTTTTTTATTTAGTTATTTATACCCCGCTCTTCAGCCACAAGGCTATCAGAGTGGCTTACAAATTCTTTTAAGCAATAGCTATTTACACATCCACACTGCATTAAACAGTTTCCAATGTGTGTTAGCTAATTGCCCCCACAAGCTGGGTACTCAATTTACTGACCTTCGAAAGGATGGAAGGCTGAGTGAACCTGTATGCTGTGTGTTCCTGCAAATGAATTTAAAGGTCACATTATCCACTAGAAGCTACAATGGCCAGCCAGAGAACAAAATAATAAGAGAGTTTAAAAGAGGGAACAGAGAAAAGTTAGAGAAGGATGAATTCAAATCCCACACCCTACTTAACTCAGGAAGATCCAAAAAATCTAAGCTGCCACAAAATCTCCAAAAAATTACTGAGAAATCATCCTTTCGTGGCCATTTTTTCTTTGCCCAAGTGAAAACAAAGAGTGTTGACACCAGAGAAGCCCTTGATAGCTATAAAATCTCCTAGTCCAAGAGATTCCACAGAGTTGGCATATAGCCTAATATTAATGTGCTGAAACTGAATGAACATTTACTAGTTAGCACTAGATTAATTCTCTATATAATTTCATAGCAAAGGTATTCTAGACAGTTAGAAGGTCACAGCCTCTGAGATAAATTTGCACGGTATCTGTTTTTAACTTCTAGAACAGCCTTCTTTTCCTTGTTTGTTTGGTTGGTTGGTTGGTTTGGTTTGGTTTGGGCCTTTTCCTTTTTTAAAGTTTTTCTGAGATAATGTGCCCTATATATTTTTCTCTTACAAGCCATAGATTAACATCAACACTGGCCATAACATATAATTGATTCAGTAACATATGTTCAGCAGATTTTTTTAACACTTCCTACACCTTACCAGTACCTAGTTCAAATATACGTAAAGTAAGATGAATTAAAATCTAAGGATATTCTTTACAATCTTGCAGTGCTGACAGAACTGGTTGAGAATCTGTAACTGCCTGGGGATTGAGTCCAAATGTACTCTGCCATACATACTTTCATTTTCCCTTTGGCTGAACTATAATTTTCATAGTTTTCTTCGTGCTCAAAAGGAGTGGAATTTCTGTTTTAATCTAAGTAATCTAAACAAAATATATTGGAAAATATTGTGTAAAATACCAGGTTATGTTGTCCCTGTTTAAACATCCACACTGTACTTCAAACGCTAGTAGAGAATACAGCCAATTTAGCAGAGTTCAAAACAAACGCAGCAGCATTTAGCGTTAGATTGTTAGCATACATATGAAAACCACAGCTTAATAAATAACCAACACCCTTTGTCTTTTCCCAAGTTGTTTAACTAGCAAAATAACCACTCAAGACTCAAAAGTTAGTTTAAAAAGTACAAAAACGTCTTTACTCACAGTTAGAGAGCTCATTCATGGAAGGTACAGGAAACTCCATCAAAATAAACTAAAACTACTTAAAAATGTTTAAAAACTACATTGTTACAAAACAATACTCAGGACGCCCCTCGTGGGGTCCTCTACCTTCGAATGACATGTGGTTTGTTAAAGGAGCATGGCTTCTGGAACAAAGAAGGAAACTTACACACTCCCCTTCATCCCAGAACTCCAATAGCAAAACTTCAGGAAGTTACATCAGCTCATCCTATATGGTTTCTTAGTTAACCCTTCAGTAGCAAAACCATTTCCACTTATTGGACTGCAAACTATATTTTCCAACAAAATACTGGAGGTTGGTGCATTATTTTTCAACAACTGTTCCTAGTCTTGCCTCCCATTTTTAATCTGCAAAAATATTTCATATGAGCAGATGGATCCATGTGAAACACACAAGAGAATTTCAGTCAAATAGTCTTTGCTTATTTCACATTTTCATGTTATCGGAACAGTGCAATTGAACAATTATACAATCAGCCCTTGTCAGGGACTGGCCCGTAAAAATGGCCTCTCTGCCAGCAAACCTGTATGTGTTAAGTTACTGTGTGTGATCATGTCAGAGACTGTTTGATGTTTGCATTCTTTGCAGTTGAAACACTGTAGTGGCTGAGAATAGACATGGGGGTGTAGAGTCTGTCTGGTAATGGCAAAGATGGCCTTGTACCTGCAAGTGTTATGAGAATCAATAGATGGAGTTATAACTGGGTAAGAATGGGTGTATGGATGATGGGTAACCAATGGGCAGAGTGCCTGCAAGATTTTGACTGATTGTGAATACTTTTTATTTTATTGTATTTCCTATGAGCATCATTTAAAGCAACAATTTTGTATACTTAGCTCTTTAGTTTACTGTGACAATAAAGCTTACTGTTTAATCCTGAAGCTACTGTCCACTGACTCTAAACAAGTACCGTAGTTACATGACAGTTTGCTTTGAATCCTTTTTATAGTAATAGTCAGGAGCACATTCCCTATGGCCATGGAGTCTGAAGATCTATGCCTGCCCAGTGTTGAGGGCAGGGATGACCGGCATGAGTTACCAGTGACTTTAGGAGTCAGAGTTATCCTGGGCCCAAACCCTTCTATAGGGGCTTGAATGCTATAAGCATGAGTAATAAGTGCCCTATCACATTAATCCATGATTTGCTTGGTCAGCTGGCAACAGGAAACATTTTCACCAAACTGCAGGGTGCCTATTTTCAGATATGCATTCAAAAAAAGGGATGGATTCAAAACAGTGTTTAACTGCCTCTTGGGGTCTTTTTGGTTCTGTGTGATGCCTTTTGGATTGATGGCATTTATGAATTTAATGAAGTACTACACAAATTTCTGTACAAAGATGTACTGGTGTATTTGGATGATGTATTAATCTACTCTCAGGACTACTGCATCCACAGATTCAACCATCCACAGCTTGAAAATTTTTTTTTAAAGTCCATAAAGCAAATCTTGTTACTTGCCATTTTATATAAGGGACACCATTTTCCTATATCATTGTATATAATGGGACTTGAGCATCCATGGATTTTCGTATTCATGAGGGGTCCTGGAATGAAACCCCAGCAGATACCAAGGGCCCACTCTAATCTGTGTTAAATTTTAGATGGAATTATAGACTATGGACATCAGTACAGAGAAATCCACTGCGTTTCCCAAGAGTTAGCCAGTAATAATTTAGTAATTTTCCCATATAAAAGTAATTTCTTCCATATTATTTAATTAAGATAGCATTAAATTATTTAATTATTTAGCTGGAATGGTCATACTCTGAATATAGGAGTCAAATCACATTTCCAACATATTTGTATCAAACTGCTTGGTTACAGATGTGAAGGCATTACTAAGTATTTGATAAAAGACGAAATCTAAAATAATTCTTTAGCAATTCTATTAAATTATAATGACTTAAGAAGGATTTGCAGATGCTGGCGACTACTCCACAGCATCAATTAGCTGACTTCAATACTCTTGTGCAGCTATATGGGGTTCACATGCACTTAGGATGAATATTTAAACCATATGTGCAAGAACTTTTCACTGCACAGTTATGGATGATCCTTCGGGGTTGGTCTGTCACTAATATTTTCTTGATCAAAGTGAGAGATGCAAATAGCTCTCAGATAATCACTTGTGTCTACAGAACTTTCTTTTTATTTTTTATTTTTAAATTATTTTATTTATACATAATACATAATAAAACTTACATCAAACAGACAAAACTTACAACAATTAAAACTGACAACAAACAACAAAACACAAAACTAATCATACATCCACCTTCACAGTACATACCTTAAAGTAAAATAATACATACATACCCTCTTATAAATAACTAAAATTACATAGAATTGACTTCTCTCGTCTCCTTGTTGTCAGGTTGATTATTCATAAATTTAGCACTGCCAGCCTAATCCCTAATCTCTTAGTTCATCTTCTGTTGTTTTCCCATTTACTAATTGATTACTTTATTTGGTTTTATCTAGTCCATGGATATAATTACTAAATGATTTCTCTTTCCAGAGTGGGAATAAATCCTTCCACACATCCATCTTCCTTTGGTTTTCTCTATCATCCAATAAGTTTGATAGCCTGTCCATTTCGTACATATCCAATAGTTTAATTATCCAGTCATCAATTGAGGGTATCTTATTACTTTTCCATTCTTTTGCAGACAGCAATCTCGCCGCAGTGGCCGCATATAGTATAATCCTTCCATACCTTTACTGTACTTTATAATCTATTTTATGTAACATGTTCAACAAGTAAATCTCTGAGTCACACGGATAGTTAATTTTCAATATCCTTGATATTATATTATGTATCTTTTCCCAGTATATTTTTGTCTCCATACAACCCCACCATACATGATAGTAGGTTCCTTTTGTTTGTTACATTTCCAGCAATTCCCTGAAACATTCTTATATATTTTAGCCATTCTTTCAGGAGTTAAGTGCCACATGTTAATCATCTTGTAAAATTTTTCTCGCAGGTTGTAGCTTCTAGTAAATTTTATATTCTTTATCCATGCTGTTTCCCAATCTTCTAGATTTATTTCATGTCCTATGCACTTAGCCCACTTGACCATATATGGTTTCATTACCTCCCTTTCCAGATTTAATTCCAATAACAATTGGTATATTTTGGATATCCTTTTTTCCACAACTCCTTGTATTATCTAATTCGGTCTTTTCTGTCATAAATCCTTCTAGCTTTGAGTCAAATCTGAACTTTTCCATTAGCTGTCTATATCTGAACCAATGACAGTTAATTCCCTCTCTTCCAAGTTCCTCCTGGGTTTTCATTTTATTTTCTCCTCCACTTCTTTCTAGGATCATTTCATATGTTAACCATTTGTATCATTTCTCTTTTATAAAACGCCTCATGGTTTGATAACCAAAGAGGTAACTGTGGGTACAATTTTCTCTTATACTTTTTCCAGACTTGCATTAATGCGCGTCTTATATAATGATGTTCAAATTCTTTATGTACTATTGTCTTCCCATGCCACATGTATGTATGCCAGCCGAACCTAAGGTTAAATCCCTCTAGCTGTAACTATCTATCATCTCTCAACTTTATCCATTCCACTATCCACTCTAAACAATTTGCTTCATAGTATAACCTTAGGTCCAGCAAGCCAAAGCCAACTCTTTTTGGTGTATCACATAGTATCTCTTCTTTAATCCTTGGCTTTTTCCCCGTCCATACAAAATCTTTCAGTGTCTTTTCCCAACTCACAAATGGCTTTTCGTTAATCAATATCAGTATATTCATAAAGAGATACATTACTCTAGGGAGAACATTCATTTTTATCGTTGCTGTTCTACCAAGAAAAGAGATATTTTGTTTATTCCATCTTTTTATATCTTCTTTTATTTGATGCCATAATTTCCCATAGTTATTTTCAAATAAATCTATGTTCTTATTACTTATAGTAATTCCCAGATATTTAGCTTTCTGTACTATCTTGAATTCTGATAGTTCTTCCAATTCTTTCTCTTCTGATCTAGACAGGTTCTTTGTCAATATTGTTGTATTTTCTTTATTAATCTTTATCCCTGCTAGCTGACCATATTCCTCTATTACTTCCTTTAATTTTTTTTATACCATTCCTTGGTTCGCCTAAAAAGAAAATCAAATCATCAGCAAATGCCTTATATTTAAATTCATAATTTTTAATTTTTGGTCCTTGAATCTCTATTTCTTTATTTATCTTCCTATTCAATATCTCTACAGTCATAATAAACAGGAGAGGAGACAAGGGACATCCTTGTCTTGTTCTCCTACTTACCTTACAACTCTTTGTTTTATCACCATTCACTATTATTTGTGCTTCTTGTCTATTGTAAATCTTACATATCCAATTACCAAAATGATCTCCTATGCCCATCTTTTCCATCAATTTAAACATGAAGTCCCACCTAACATTGTTGAATGCTTTCTCAGCATCCACCAATACCACTGCCAATTTCTTGTCATTATATTTTTCGTATACTTCAAATATACCCAACACCATCCTTATATTACTTCTGGCCTGCCTCCCTGGCAGAAAACTGCTTTGATCTTCATGTATCCAAGTCGATAGTACCCTCTTTAATCTTTCAGCTAGAATACTTGGAAAAAAAATCTTATAATCTATATTCAAGAGGGATATCAGTCTATAACTAGCTGGTGAGAGTGGATCTTTCCCTTCTTTGGGTAATAAAGTAATATCGGCTTTCTGCCAGGTAGGCGGGCATTCTCCTTGATTTATTTGATTAAACAGCTTACATAGGGGGTTTATTAATTGGTCTTCAAAAAGTCTTATAGTATAAAGCGGTAAACCCATCAGGGCCTGGCGCCTTCCCTATTTTCATTCTTTTTATTGCTTCCCTTATTTCTTCTTCCGTTATCTGTCTATTCAAATCTACTTTTTGTGATGTTGTGATTTTTTAAATCTCTTCCATCTCTAAAATTCATCTATCTTCTTGAGTATTTCACCCCCTGTAGGGTATGTCTCATAGGTCTTTGAATAATATTTATATAATATATCCATAATATCTCCCTGCTTAGTAATTCTTGTGTTATTTACTTCCAGTTCTGTTATAAGTTTCTTTTCATTATCCTTCCTTAATTTATATGTGAGCCATTTACCTGGCTTTTTGGAATATTGAAAGAATTTCTGTCTTGTATATTTTAGTTTCCTTTCCATTTCATTTGTCATTTCAATATCCAATTGCTTCTTTAATATATCTAATTTTATTTTAATTCCTCTGTCTCTTGGTTTTAACTTTAATTCCTTCTCTTTTTTTGCTATTTCTATCAGTAATTCCCTTTCCTTATCCTTCTTAGCTTTCTTCACTTCGTACTCTTTCTGCATCAAATGTCCCCCTAATCACTGATTTCCCCGCATCCCAAACTAGATTCAATGGTGTACCCTGTTCCAGATTCTCTTGAAAATAATATGTTAATTCATTCTTGATTTTCTCTTTAACCGATGGATTTTTCAATAATGTATCTTTCAGTTTCCATTTATACTGTCGTATTCCCATTGCCATCTCCAAAAAAATAGTTGCATGGTCTGATATCACCTTTGTTTGAATTTCAACTGTTTTTACATCTCTTATAAGTTTTGTTGATATTAAAAACATATCTAGTCTTGACCAAGTTTGGAATCTGTCTGAGTAATACATATAGTCCCTTTCGTTGCCATGTTTGAATTGCCAGATATTGACCAATGTAAATTGATCCATCAACTTTTCCATTATTTTTGGTAACTTTCCATGTTTTGGACTCATCCCGGGTCTTTTAAATCTATCCATTTCAGTACTAAAAACTCCATTCCAATCCCCCATCATCAGATAGTCCTCATATTCATATTCATTCATTACCTGTATTATATTATATATAAACGCTCTCTTATTGTTTTGTGGACCATATACCCCCACTACCAATATCCGCTTCTCTTGCATTTTCACTTCCACACCCAAATACGGACCCCTTTTATCTTTAAATATTTCTTTTGATTCAAACTTCGCATTAACATATATAGCTATCCCTCTTCTTTTTTTCATACTCCGTCGCATACACCTTAAGTAGTTTGGCATTCCCTAATAATTTAACATCCTTTCCTTTTATATGTGTCTCCTGTAGACATATCAAATCCAACTTTTGTTTCTCTAAGTAATGAAAGATGATTTTCCTTTTGTGTGAGGTATTAAGCCCCCTTATATTCCATGAAACAATTTTATTTATCAACTTATTTTATTTTATTTAATCAGTTCTCAATCTTATTCAAACAATTGGATATGAAATTCTTCAATCCCAATTCCACCTCCTACAGCCCCTTCCATTTCTTCTTTCATCCACTTCTCCCTCCAATCCCTCTAATTCTGTTCCTTCCTCTTCCTCTATCTCTGTCCTAATTTCTTCCACTTCTTCCACCGACTTTTTTTCTGAAACTTCCTCTTCCTCTTCTCCCTTTTCAACCTTCCTCTCCTTATTCCCTAATTCTCTCATATCCTCCACTTGTAGTTCTTTTCCAATTTTCTTCAATTTCCTTATTTCTCCATTTTTTTCTTTTCCATCTTCCCTCCCAGTACCTTTACCTCTTTGAATCTTTATTTAAAAAATCCTTAGCTTTGGGTACTATATTAATCCAATATTTCTTAAAATTATAAATTACTGTTACCCCTTCTATTTTATTCCATTTATAATTTAAGTTCTTTTCCCTCAGAACTTGTGTCAAAAATTTATATTCTCTTCTTTTCCTTATCACCTGTATAGGTATATCTTTAAATATCTTCACATCATATCCCTCACTCTTTAAATTTTCCTCAAAAATTTTCTGAATTATAATATCCTTCACCCTCTCTCTCACAAAATATATAGCAATATCCCTTGGTACCTTATTTTTCCTTGCTACCCAGGAATCAGTTCTATATATTTTATCAATTTCTAAATCTAATTGTTCAGAGTCCCACCCTATAAAATCTGCCAAAGCTGGTATTTTCCTAGTTGATAAATCTTCATCAGTTTGCTCCGCTAATCCCCGTAATTTTAAACATTTTGTTCTATATCTTAATTCCTGAGTTATATTTTGATTACTTTCTCTCTTTACCTGTAATTCTAATTCCTTTGTTTTCTTTTCAAGAGTTGTTGTCTTAGCCTGTAGATCGTGTAGTTCTGTAGTTATTTTATATATATATATCCTCAATGGCTGTCTCCAGGTGAGATCGAAAATTATCTAACTGTTTCTGTATATCAGTCCTGATATCAGTTTTCAGTTCCACCACCTCATTTTTAAGTTCTGTTCTTAAGTTTTTTAAATTCTGTTAATAGCAATTGATTTATATCCATAACTTTTGTGGATGCCTCTATCGAAGGTCTCCTTACAAGTTATAATTGTGAGTGTTGTTGAGCCAACGCTTTCCTAGTGGTTGGCATTATCTATTCCTTCTATCTCTTTTCTCTCAAATTATTTTCTTTATTTTTTTCTATATTTCCAATTTCACCTTTCCTATTCCTTTCTTTATTTTCCTTTATTTCTCTATACCTTATTCTCTTATACCCCTCTAATCACAATATATTCTGCTGATCAATATAATCAATACAATAATAATATTACTTAAATGGTCATTTATTCAGTCAATCAACTTACAGTCAAATCAGTATCCTATATTGTTTCCAATTCACTTCCCCGTGAACTCAATCGACTTTTAATTGTAATTATAATTGTAAATATGTATTATAATATAATTATAATTATATTCCCCCATCCTATGTTCTGTCTCAGCCAACTGAATTATATTTATGCAAATACAGTAATATTATATTAATAACTTAATACATTTCTAATAGTTGATTTCCAATTAATTAACCAATCCAATCCATATAATCTATATACTTCTATCTGGTTATTTAAATCATATTAATTATCTCTTTTAAATCATAATACAATGTATTTTATGTATACACTTATATTGATTTCTTATCTTCATATTATTTATTTGTTTTTATTTATTTATTTATTTATACCCCACTCTTCAGCCACAAGGCTATCAGAGCAGCTTACAAATTGTTTTAAGCAATAGCTATTTACACATCTACATTGCATTAAACAGTTTCCAATGTGTGTTAGCTAATTGCCCCCACAAGGTGGGTACTCGTTTTACCAACCTACGAAAGGATGGAAGGCTGAGTGAACCTTGGAGCCCTCTGGAATCGAACTTGCGACATGGTGACTTGCAGTACTGGCATTTAACCACTGCACCACCAGGGCTTCTTTGAATCTTATTCTTTCTTCATTTCCACCACCTTCTTCTGCAGCTATCCCTTCTCACAAACACCCAATTGCCTATTTCATCTTCCAGCTCTTATCCCTTTTTCACCAAGAGGCAGATTTCCGTTTCAAAGTCCGTTCCTTAATTTTCAGAGGTTCTCCTGCCTTCCTCTCAAATCTCTTTTCTCACTTTTCCTCTCAGTGGTTCCTTTTCCCAAATTTGGATCCTATAGTATACCTTCAATTTCCACCTATTATAACAATAGCAGTATTTCCACCTATTATAACAATAACCTAAAGTTTGTTCTTCTAATCTCTCAGCCCTTTCGATTTAATTCTCAATACTCTCAGTACTCTCGATTTGACTCATACTTCCTGCTTCAAATCCACACGCTCCTTCCTTGAGTTCCTCTAAATTCTCCTTTCTTTCTTTCCCCCCCCTTATTATTTATACTCTTGCTTCTAAATATACAGTTTACCAAACTATCCTCCTATACAGTGTTTCAAGTTTTCCCTTCTGAGGCTCCGCTGTAAGAATGTTTCCAAATCTGACCCTTCAACTACTTTCTATTTCCCTTTTTCATTCCTTTTGATTTCTTTACTATCTGTCTCACGTTCTCTGCCCTTTCAATTTAAATTAGGCTTCACACATCATTTGGTGATTTCCTCAAGGTTTTCACTTTATTTTGAGACTATTTCAGTTTCTTGGAGTGTAATTTCAGTCTACTCGTCCAGCTTCCATTCTTTCCACATAACTTTCACTCCTTTCACTGTTCTTCCTCCTTTCTCCTCTGTTTATTTCCCGCTTCCCAGTCTTCTTGTTTCTCACAACCCACTATTATCCTCTTCCACTGGCTTTGAAAGTGAAAAACCTTCCTCACTTTCTTGCTTTCCCCCTCCTTGCTTCTTGCACTTTAAGATATTAGCTTGGTTTTACAGATCTACAGATATTAGCTTGGTTTTACAGATCTATATTCAATATGCCTTTAACTCCACAACTCATCAACTCTTTACCTCTGTGTCTTCAAGCAAAACTTAAGAGTCTTTAAGGAGTTTAGGTACTTTCCTCCTATCCCATCAGCTCTCTCTTCCACACCAACAGAAGAATTATCCTTGGGTAATTAAACACTGCACCCAGACAAGCAAACATAAACTTAACTTAGATATCTTCTCTCTTCTTTTAAAAATGTGGGGCAGTGCTAAAGCCTCAAAGGCAATCAAACACAGTTCGGCAACTTACGGCTCCCTCAGTGCATTGAATGCTGAGCCCTCCTTCGAGTTCCCAGCCTTCCACCACTGGCATTCAAGCCCAAGCAAGCCTCCACCTCTGCCAATTTCCGAAGGCTTCTGAGTTACCGCTGAGACTGTTTTTCGCTTTCGGTTTTCCCACGTTTGGCAGCCGTGCCTTGGGAGCTCCTCCGAGACACGGCCACACGCACTGCCTTCCCCACCCTATAGAACTTTCTTTTTAGAGCTGATTTTCTACACAGTTTTGGTTGGACCCTTACCATCCTGTAGAATGAATACTTGTATTGGTTTCTTCTAGGGGTGTGTTTGTGTTTTTTTGGTCTTCCTACCCCTCAAAATCATTTATGCCCTTTGTATCAGTCTTGCACTAAAGAATTCACTTTGCAGGTGACAGAGGTACATATGCTGACGTCCTTTGCCACCCTGCTTGGTTCCCTTGCTGGCCTTGAAAGAAAGGGCTTCCCTGCCACTGCAATCAGCCTGGGAAGTGCTGGCTACTAGATTGTTAGCAGTCTGATATTGTTGGGGGAATTATAGTCTTGGGGATTACTTACCAAGATGCTTCCTACATCATGCAAATCATGTATGATGTGGAGCTAACTCAGCCACTTGGGACAGGGTCTGATTTCATGGGTCTTTTCTACAGAAATGGTACCCCGCCTGCAAGGGTATCCATTTTGTGATTAAGATCCATGTGACTGACTTTCCCCACTACTCCCTTTGTTCTGCATCAAAATGTTACCCTAGCACTAAGGGAGCTCTCAGTAGGAAATGGGTTTTCATGTGGTTTAAGTGATTTGTCAGGGTGCTTTCCGTTAAGTTACCAGAGGTCCAAGGATTCAGGAGCTGAAAAGCTAGTGGGGGAATAGACTTTAAAAACTCCCCTGAGGAAAGCTTGAAAGGGGAAGCTATACATAAAATTTGGAATCAAGCTAATTCATTAACCACAGACTCTCAGATATGAATTGTATCTCCTCCTTTTGAAAAGACTTTCAGCACTCATGACATAAGCTCCCTTTCTGCTTTCCTTTGATCCCAGCAATGTGTTTAAAATTAGTTGACTCTATTGTCTTTGTTACATATCCTCAAAACATCTGTGGTGAGATACTATAATATTTTAATTGGTTAATTAATCAGCTAAAAGCAAGACGAATGGCTTATTGAAGCCTTTAATTGGTAGCCTTATGTCTGTTCTTCTTAAATGTTCTTACTGTTGTTGTTTTTTTGTTTCTGTTGTTTTGCTTTGAAAGACCTGTTAAAATTCAAAGCAACTTTAAGCAGGAATGGAATTACTGTATATTTCTTATGCCCTGCATATTACAGCAGCCTTTACTTCCAACTCTGTTTAGCCATCCTAAATTATATATTTTATAAGTCATTGCTAAGAACCTTCTTGCAGCCACTGAATAACTCCTGTGATATAAGGCTCCTGTTAGGACCAAATAAGTTGTTAAATGTCCTTATTTCAAATTCTTTTTTTATGAGAATGACCTTAGAAGCTAGCCACAGCAATGCCACAAAAAAAAAAAAATCATCTTCAGCATGGCAAGGTTTATGCCTTAGAGAGAAGGTATTAGTAACATGTTATATTTATATTCACCAAGCAATGGGACCAGTAGCCTTCAGAAGTTAAAGTGGAGAGCATAAATAGGGAAATAGCAACAAAGGTATATAGTTAGTGTGCCACAGTGTGCCTGATATCTGTAATCGGTAACAAATTCCAATAAACCTGCCATCTCTGTGTGTGAAGATTATAAATCCTCTGTTGGCACAATGAGCATGCCTCTCTCCACTTATGAATATGTATTGTGGGATGATTTACATTTTTAATTTGCTGTTGACATGATGCTGGTCCATTCATTCTATTAACTCAAATAGAAAGGGTTTGGCCTTGTATTTGTAGCAACATAGTATGTCTCCTTATCTCAAAGTGTATTTTCAGTAAGTGTACCTTCTGCCCTGTGTGAGAGTAAGGAGAGTCAATAGAAAAGGAAGAAATAAGAACGTTATTGACTTAAGATGTTTTACCAGCTGAGAATGGAAGCCTCACTTTTGTCCTGTCTGATTTATCACCCCTCAGAAGGAACATATATCCCATTTTTTACACATGTACATACACAAATGGGGTACAAATTAACTCTTTTGGAAATGAAATGAGAGCTAAGAAAATAAGAAATCTTATTAGTGTACAAAAGCTGGAGCTATAGTATCCCAGAGTCCTAGAGAAACTCTTCCAGTGGTCTTGCCCTCTAGTAAGAAGAGAAATCACTTTGCCTTCAAACTTTCACTAACCACATACATCATAATCCACCCCTTCAGTTGGGCTTTCCAAAGGAAGTGTAACCCAGTGTCTGCATATTTATAATCATGCTTTTATGTAGAGAAAGCCTTTTCCAGCACTGAACTGGTATAACTGCTTTGGAGAAAGGAAGATAGGGGTTTCTCTTTCCCCATTCTGGTCTTGGCTGACCCCATAAGCAGCTCAGCTGCTGTCAGTGAAGCAGCTTTGGAAATGTTTTCTCAATCTGTCAGCATCTGAATATCAAAGAGGGTCAGGTTTATCCATTAGGTGCACATTACACAAAAACACTAATTCTGTGTGGTATCAATATGTGCTTTTTAGAGACTGACAAGTAAGCTCAATGGCATATGGCTTTTAATCAAAGAGTTTTGCTGTTGGCAATAAAACAGTCTGATTTAGCAGACAGAGAATGTTCTGAGTTAGTTTTCCTGTGTGCATTTAGAGACAACACTCCTAATCTACCAGCCACAGTCTTGTTTCCTAATGACACGAGAACTCCAGATGTATGTTGAATTCTATAGATTCAGAAGTACTATTGACCCAATCATATTTCTGTATACATTCAGCCATATGTCAAGTCTGTCTGGGTGCATTACAGCATTAAGGGTTACACAATTACAAGTGGATTTTCAGACATGTTGGTTGAAAATCACTAAAAGTCAACAAGTTACAACATCTTTCTAGTTAGAAACTAGCATAACAGCCAGTGAAGAGAATATCTGCAACTTTGTTCCCTTAACGCAAGTTAAGAGGGAGCCCTGGTAGCACAATGGTTAATGGCCAGTACTGCAAGTCACCAAGTTGCAAATTCGATTCCAGAGGGTTCCAAGGTTCACTCAGCCTTCCATCCTTTCGTAGGTTGGTAAAATGAGTACCTGGCTTGTGGGGGCAATTAGCTAATTAGCTAATAAACATTGGAAACTGCTTAATGCAATGTAGATGTGTAAAATGCTATTGCTTAAAACAATGTGTTAGCCGCTCTGATAGCCTTTGTGGCTGAAGGGCAGGGTATAAATACCTAATTAAATAAAAAAAAATAAATAAAAATAATACAGGCGCTGGGTTTAGTGCAACCTGAATGCTCAAGAATGACCTGCATTGACCCTCCAGAATGTATACCTTCCCCACTTTCTCCTTCCCCCCCCTTTTTTTTTTTCCTTTTTGTTAGCTACAGCTGTCACGGTAGCACACTGCTACCTCTGAGCATATCAAGAGGACCAGGCAGTAAAAGTTGTTGTAGCAGAGTTGCAATCATCAGACAAAGAAATGAGCACACAGACACAGATGTGCATCTAAATTATTTCTCTCTACTAGAGCATATTATAGTAACATTTACAATGAGTCTGAGACTCTTATCATACAGACTACATATCACAGCACAATGTACGGTGCAGTCCTGTCACTGTATAGCCCAGGCTGAATGCACACAGTCTGAGAGCAAAATCCATTTCAAGAACAGAGAGACAATGGTTCTCGCACACATTTCCTCACAAAGATAAGGCTTTAGCCTTCTTCCCACGCTTGTCTCCCAGACATAATCTAGATATGCTGGCCAGCTGCATTTAGCCTTCTCATTGCTGACCCCTGCAGGCTGTAGCATACCATACTAGCTCTTTATAGTAAAAATGTCCAGTGATTGTATATCCCAGCACCCTGACAACAACTTTCCATATTCCCATACTCTCTGAACTTGGAAGTAGAAAGTGTAGTTAAGATAAACCAATGATAAAACAAGCTAACTTCAGAAATCAGAACTTCAGAAGTTGGTTTCTTTAAACCAGCCATGGTTAATGTTAAACTCTTAATCCAGAGAACACGACAATTTATGGTTAAGTATAATGGGAACAAAAGCTTGCAAAGTTTTCCTGGTCATGCAGTGAGAGGGGAGGAAAACAACATGATATCATATTGTTGTTCTTTGTGGCACATTCCCACTTGTGCCCATTTAAAAGTGGAAAGAAAAGTTTTGGAACTCCTCCTAGTCAAAGCAGGGGAGGGAATCCACATGGGGCTGAGCCTTGCTGTGCCATGCAAACAAGGTCAGTGTTAATGAAGAAATAGGTAAAACCATGACTAGTCACAGCCTTAGATTTCTCAAAAGGCTGAAGGTCTCCGACAGTGTGCCAGTGTCCTTTCCTGCACAAGCCAGCCCATAGTTATTAGGACAGATACCAACCACCCAAGCATTTTTTTTCTTGTTATGAAATGCATGTGATTATAGCCTTTCCTGTCTAAGGGGATCCAGTGCTCAGGCTGGGTGGTTGGGAGTCAGTTCAGGGCTGAGAATACTAACCTGGTTAAGACTAAGCAGATTATGCCATATGTAGTTTGTGGGACCACAAGAGATAGATGCACAGAAAACCTTAAGGCTTCTAATTTTAGGTGCTTCTGACACACATGCACCTGCACAACCCAACAGTACTACTGGACATACTTCGATGAGATTTTTCAGTCTTGCAGGTGAGTCCTAACCTTGGGAAAAAATGATATGAGTGGGACTTCCTTTAGTGCAGGGGTGGGCAGCTGTGGAGGGAGGGAAGTCCACTTTTGATCCCCCCGGTAGGCCACAGCAGGGCACCCCATGTGACCTGAGCTGTTATTGCACACTTCTGTTTCAATTTCAGCTGATTTGGGGGGCCTTTTTGCTTTAAAGCGCTAAATGGCTTGGGTCCAAGCTATCTCAGGGACCATCTCCTCCCTTATAATCCGCCCCATGCACTCCCATCCTCTGGGAGGAATTTGCTGCAGCCTCAAAACCAAAAAGTCGAGGCTTTCGGCTACCTCCCAGAGGGCTTTTTCTGTTGTTGCCCCCCGACTATGGAATGGCCTGCCGGATGAGGTCCATCAATTGACATCTTTGGACAGCTTCAAAAAGGCTGTCAAGATGGATCTCTTCCAGCAGGCCTTTCCAGAATAGATTATCCTGGCCTCAGGAACTCCCCCCTCCTTCAGGAGAGTTCCCACAGCCTTCTTTGTTAACAGAACTGAATATCGCTGGGGATCTGCTGTTATTGCCAAATGTAGATATGTAGATATTTATATGTGTTTTATCAAATGTTTTAATTCTTGTTTTAATTTGTAAATTGATTTAATAACTTTTTAAAGTGGGAGGGGAGTATATTATTTTACTTGTATGTTTTTTTAATGCTGTGAACCACCCTGATTGGATTACCAAAGGGCGGTATATAAATATTATTTTGGTGTCTGTGGATAGGCCTTCATGGGATGTGGGGCAAAATTTCTATTTTTGCATAAGCTTTGAGCTGTTGGGGTGAAAAATTGCCCATTTTTTAAAAAATTGGAAGGAGTTTGGGGGAGAGCTTCACGGAATGTCAGGGGCTGCACCTTTGGGCTCTCAAGTGCTGCATGCGACCCAAAGCCCCCACTTTGCCCAGATTCTAAGGAATCTGACAAGGTGGCATGTCAATGTGAGCTTTCTCATATATAGCTGCTGTGATAGTTTTTAATACTGATGCTTGTCGTGTTTGCTTCCAAAATCGTTAGATATAACTATGGGGACAAAAGAGAAGACAGTGCTCTTACACTTCATCTTTTCTTCTTAGCTTCTTACCACATATACACACTTGCGGACCCATATATGCATCCATAAACAACAGTCCCTACAGCAAATATTGTTCCTTCTTGGACTCTTTCCAGTTTCCCTTCCCCTCCCTTCCCTGTGAGCTCTGAAGAGGGTGGTACTGGGGTAGGAGGAGTGGAAAAACACTCCTAGCATTTCACCATGAGACTTTAAGTGTCATGCAGAAAATGTCCTCCCATAAGCCTTCTGACAATATTTCTCATGGCTGGATTCTCAATCAAGGGAAGGCACTGGGCTCCCCTTTTCTGTTGCTCTTAAGTTCTCTCACAGGTTCCGGTAAGGACACTTTTCTAGTGCTTTGAATCTGCTCTTAATAACCTTTATATATATATATATATATATATATATATATATATATTTCATTATTACAATCTGGGAGATTCCCTGATTTAAAAGGATTATCTTTTTTGTGGTTTGAGTCAGCTGTTGGATCCCATCCTGGGAGAAAGGCAGGGTATAAATTCAATAAATAAAAATGTGTTGTCTTGGGCACTGCCAAAAGTCATGAGAATGCAGACCAGCCAAGCCTAAGAAACAGGATTCTAAGAAAACAGTCCTCTGTCCATAGAAATATCTGCAGAGGTGCTCAATTCTTTGTACCAGTTAGAAGTCCAGGAACCTGCATTCCCAGGGTGCACTTTGGTGCTGTGTCAGCCTTTTCCCTCTATTTCTCCAGTAATCTGCCCTATGCTTTTGATTTACATCACTTCAGAACTCTGGATTTGACAACCTTTGCTAAATTTCTCCTTTGTAAAACATGTTATGCTGTCATCTTAGTTCTGTTGCTGCTATCCCAGAGCTAGTTTTTGAACTAGCCTCTGGGTCTCACAGGGTGACCTGTTAACAGAGGGACAGCCCTGGCTAGTCAGCAATTACTTTCCATGCAGGTTTAATATGTACTCTCTGCCCTCAGCTAGATAGGTGCTTGCCTTCTGGCAAGAAGCTATTCTTCATTTGCCTTAATTGCATATTTAGAGTTTCTTAAATAAGGTTGCATGGGTGTCTGCCATGTGTCATGGCTACGTTCTGGACCTGTCTACTTATTATTTTGAGAAATTCCCTCCAAGGCCTGATCTTATTTAGCTTCTGAACTCTGACATAGTTACAGCTCAGAGCATCAGAAGCAAATGCCAGGGAGAACTCAGAGGGAAAGGTGCTATTTTCTGAATCACTTATAACTACTCGTAGTTTAAAGAAAGAAAAAAAAAGGGGGGGGAAAGATGTTCTATGAATGTTTGGAGCTAGGTTAGAAGTCATTTCAATTAAGGAGCAAAGGTATCCAGCTGCACTGCTACTCATTTTTGTACTTTCTGGGCCTGAAGTGCTGCTGAGGCTCAATTATGAGAAGTAAAGATTAATACAGGCAGAAACCATGTATGAATTTTTAACGGATGTTAAACATAGCCTGCTATGCAATTTGATCAGAAATATGGTAGCAACTTGTTGACAGAAAGGTTCAGCTTTTTGCAGATATTGGTCTTGGGTAGTCAGTTGATATTATGCTTTTCCTTGAATAAGAAAATGAAGGTGACTTTAAAGAACAGTTAAGAAGCTAAGAAAAGGAGAAGGGGGCTCATGGTAACAATGGCATATAGGATTAGTATTGTACTAATTTGTATTGTACTAAAAGCTCACATGTAACCACACCTGCCAGGGGCATTTTACAGGGCTGCTTATATGTCAGGGTTTCTCTTGTTGGCTCTCAGAACAGACCTATTCTTCAGAATGGTCATATTTTGAATTTTCACAAGACTCCTTAGTCTTGTGAATTTTCACAAGACTCCTTAGAATTCAGTTTCCTCAGTGCTGTCAATTTCTAGCAGTGGCAGCAGAAATATGGGAAGCAACTACTGAGTGGACCCTCTTCTTTTCCCAGAGCTCATGGCACTACTCATAATGTATTTTGTATGGAAAGAAGATCAGTACATTTCATGTACATCTTAACTGTATAGGAAGAAGCTGAGCTGTAGGGATCCTAAACTGTGAAAGCAGTATCGAAACAAGCCCAGAGACTGTGAATTGGTCCCTTAAGGTAGCCTTCATTCTTCCACTTCCAAATTTCCACCCTCTGCTTGCTGTTATCAATGGGCATTGTGGCATGCTGGGGATGAGGGGGATTGTGGTGTCACATCCCTGGAGTTCAGCATCTCACTGCCTCATTCATGGAGTCTTATGAACAAGATCCAGAAAATTTTTAGCCCTCATGTTTTTACACCTCTTCTTTCTTGGGGTTATTTTTGCCATGAGGAAAAAAAAGAGCATTTGGTAACATGTACTAAGCAGATTCTTTGTGTTTGTGTGTGTGTGAAATGGAATAGCCTTGAGTGCTAGGAGTAGGAGCCCTCTATCCAGAAGGCTTTACAAGACCCTGTTTTTACACCAGGAGATGAAAGCAATCATTTGTCTTGTGTTGGGCCTTCTGAAAGCTGACCTGTGTCTTTGCAATTGGGGGACCACCATTCTACAGAATGGAAGAGGCATTCTACCAGTTCCACCAATAAATGCAACAAACACATCCAATAAAAGCTTCGTGCAAAATGGTGCTCAGAAGGTATTGTACCAAACCCAAGGCCACATTTTCCAAGAGGAGAAACTTCACAAATATGCATACACCTAGGTCTTACTGATGTTTTGAAACAGATTCTGTATAAACAATGCCTTATTTTCCTTCTCCTAAGCTAAGTAAAGAATAGATATTCCTTTCACCTTTGCTGTGTGTGTATTTAACGTATTAATTGCTAAAATCAAACATTACATATCTCAATACCTCCTTTGTTCTGTTTTTGAAAATATGCTAGTGCCTCTTCCCTTACACAGTGCATGCCCATGTTCCATGTGATGTTTGAATGGAGATTACCAGTAACCACTGAGGAGATCTATTTATACTACCAAAGTATACTGCAACTAAATACTAACCAGTCACTTGCATTGTTAACTATATGTTTCTGAAGTACTAAATATAAATTTTATTCATACTTACTGGAAGATGTAGGTACTAATTTGTTTGCCTGTGATAAGAGATGCATGTAACATATTGATGATAAGGGCTTACTGATCCGTGAGGGAAGCATAGTGCCTTTGCCCTCTGGAGGGCACTAACTTCAGGTGCTCTGTTTTAATGTTATGATGCACACTGATGCTAGGCCAACCTACAGTGTTTCAGAAATAACCTTCTCCTGCCCAGCTATGAATTGATAACATTTCCAACCCTGTCAAAAATTGACTTGGGTTTCAAAAGAACAAAATGACAATGAAGAGTGAACTATGCTGTTACTGTTGTCACTTGGCATCATGTGACAGAAAACTAGAGGAGGAAAACTTGCTAAATCTGTGGTGTTGTGGCTGACCTTAGCCATTTCCTATTTCTTAGGACATAAAGCTTCTGCCTGCTGCATCCTTAGGCCCTTGGGTTTTATCATGATTTCCACTTTCTGCTCCTATATCCTGTTGTTCTTTACTTCTAAATATCACTGGTCAGTGTATTCTCAATTCCCACCAGCATGGCTGTAGAACAGCAGTATTAAGGTGACAGGAAATTGTATGACTGAAGGGAAAGAATGAGAAAGGAGTTTCATTTCCATCTTTATTACTGGGAGGAGCGGGGAGGAAAATATGACTGAAATTTATAGCTTGAGAAAATAATGCTGAAAATGTTAAACTGTCTTTTATAAATCAAGAGTATGCTTTCATCAGGAAAACTGAAATGAAAGGGGGTCAAGAGATTAACAAATATTAGTCATACAATATTATTCTTCTGAAAATGAATGAGGGGGGTGGAGGATTGAGGCAAGTCAAATTAGAAAGAAGTAACAGCAAGGGGGAGCCAGCATGGTGTAGTAATTTTAGTATTGAATTAGAACTCCAGGAGACATGAGTTCAAATCCACGCTCGGCCATGGAAACCCACCAGGTGACCTTGGGCAAATCACACTCTCCTAGCTTCATAGGAAGGCAAGGACAACCCCATTCCGAACAAATCTTGCCATGAAAACCCTGTGATAGGCTTGCCTTGAAGTTGCCATAAGTCAGAAATGACTGGAAGGCATATACACATTGCCCCCAGTATCTGCAGGGAATAGGTTCCCAGACTTAATAGAGATACATGAAACCATGTATAATAGTGAACCACCATAGAGTACTATAGAATTGCACTGGAGAATCTAGAAAATCCCTAGAGAGGAAACCTCTCTAGGCTTCTAACAAGACTTTGGTCAACTTCCAGCGGAAAGACCATAGAGTTGAACTGAAGGCCCTCCTGATGCCTAGAGAGACCACCTCCAGTGCAACTCGATAGTCTGCTAGATGCCTAAAGAGACCTTCCCCCCACCCAGCCGCAGGTAAGCAAAACTACAAGTACCAATCCTGCATAAACGGGGGCGGGAGAGCGACCTGTACAAACAACAATAGCAAGGGAGGGGTGCAGCAAATGATATTGCAGTTGCCCACTGGGCACAGTAGAATAAGAACTTGGCGGGGGGGGGGTCTTGTGGATCAAGGCTCCTTTTTCTTTCTGCACTGTATCACAGGGAGAACCAACATCATAAACATATCAGCTCAGAAGTTCAGTCCCACTGAGTGCAGTGGAGTTTGTTCCCAGGTAAATACATATAAGATGGCAGCCTCGAGTAACCATTTGTTGTAAATTGCACTCAGGCATATTCCGGAGGTGTAGAAAACCCACAGGAGAAATCTTGTTGTCAATTAGCTTTTCATGGCCCTGAGTAACAGATTTCTGCCAAACTTTTCATGACCTATTTCTGTGTTTGCGTTCAACCTTCAGTGCTCTCTCAGCTCATTTTTAATTCAAGACCTGAGACATTTTTGCTCATGCGTATTTCATTTGCATTGCATCATGGTTTTGTTGTATTAAAGCTACTGTTCTTCTGATCGGTAATGAAACAGAAAGGAGAAAATTTTCAAAAGTTCGTGGTAGAGGTTTGGTGTAGAAAGATGTTGTGGGATTGGATATGATTTATATGAGATGGCTTGACATAAATGGGTTAAAATGTTTTTTAAGAACTACAAAACAGTGGTTGCATGGCACTGAAAGCTCTCACACTTCACAGAAGAACATTTAGCAGATTTGACAAAAGCATTGCAAATTTCAATAAGACTGCCTGCAATTTCTGAACAATATTCTGATTTGATGCAATTGCATAGCTTGACCTGAATTATGCTGACACAGTTTGCTAGCAACCCTGTATGATGTTGTTGGTTGCCTGCCTGGTATCAACCATTTTGTATCATTATACCATGATCCAAACAGCTTTGCTTGTATAGCAAATGTTGAAATCATGGAAGGATGGCTGGAGAAGGGAGGGCTTCTTTGAGTTCAATTTAGATCATTGCCATTCCACCATGGATCTGATGTACAAATACAAATAGTGAACAGGTTTGGAATATTTATGGTTAATTTACAGACTGAGAATAAAGGGAAGAGCTCTGTTCAGTGGCCAAATTATTTACAAATTGGTTACAGATATGTGATATTTATCAACACATTTTCATTCATCGCAGCCATTGATTTTTCTGTCAGTTACAGTATCATACTGTGGAATTGTTTAAAATATTTGCCTGGGTTTCTCTGTCACGTTCTGTCCCAAGGAGTGTGAGTATTTTACTGTGCTGTGTTTCAGATCTTCCTCCTCCATTCCAGCACAACAGTCCCAGTTCCATAAACCATTGTTTATTGGACTGGGAATGTTCCATATGATGATATAATCTTAATTTGACCCTCCTCTTCCTCCTCACCTCATGCACCCAGAATTCAGTGAAGCTTTCCTGATTTCTTAAGCGCCATCCTTCCCATAACATTTAAAGCAGGAGAATACTAAGGACTCGGTCGTTTGTTCAGATGTTACATAAAAGTTTGAAAGAGAAGAGGGAAAAGAGAGGAAGGATTGGATCTGAACTGAAATTTTGTGTTGTTTGGTTTTGTCTTTGACTGATATAATGACATTCCAATGTGGAATTCTTGATGGTCACTTCTCATTTATTCCTCAGATTATGAGTTGCCATTGTAGTGAATGAGCAACTGAATGAGAAATGTCACTATCAGGAAAAGATAACATGCTAGAGTGGCACAAAAATGCCTAAATGAAATTTAAAAATCCATGTCACCTGAGAAGTAAATAAAAACATCACAGTGCCAAAGGAGGTGAGAAATTGCTGTCTTCCATGTAGCTAGCCATAGTGTTTATGTCCTAAAAGGAATGACTGGCTTGCTGTATGGCTGCATGTAGTGCATGGGTTGTGCTGTACTGGAGAGAAGGGCCTTCTCTGCTGTGGGACTAACTGGGCTGAATAAGATGGGTGTGTGGTGACATAAACCCCAAGGGAACCTCAAACACGCAAGCTAGTTTTACCGAAATATTCAGCCTGGCCACCTCTACCTTCTGATCATAGAATCATAGAATCATAGAATTGCAGAGTTGGAAGAGACCACGAGGGCCATCCAGTCCAACCCCCTGCCATGCAGGAAATCACGATCAAAGCATCCCCGACAGATGGCCATCCAGCCTCTGTTTAAAGACCTCCAAGGAAGGAGACCCCACCACGCTCCGAGGGAGTGTGTTCCACTGCCGAACAGCTCTTACTGTCAAAAAGTTCCTCCTAATGTTGAGGTGGAATCTCTGTTCCTGGAGCTTGCACCCATTGCTCCGTGTTCCAGTCTCTGGAGCAGCAGAAAACAAGCCTGCTCCATCCTCAGCATGACACCCCTTCAAATACTTAAACAGGGCTATCATATCGCCTCTTAACCGTCTTTTTTCCAGGCTAAACATACCCAGCTCCCTAAGTCTCTCCTCATAAGGCATCATTTCCAGACCTTTCACCATTTTAGTTGCCCTTCTCTGGACACGCTCCAATTTGTCAATATCCTTTTTTAATTGTGGTGCCCAGAACTGGACACATTATTCTAAGTGAGGTCTGACCAAGGCAGAATAGAGTGGCACTATTACTTCCCTTGATCTAGACACTATACTTCTATTGATACAGCCCAAAATCGCATTGGTCTTTTTAGCTGCCGCATCGCACTGCTGGCTCATGTTCAACTTGTGGTCTACTAGGACTCCTAGATCCCTTTCGCACGTAGTCTCGTTCAGCCAGGTCTCTCCCATCCTATATTTATGCATTTCATTTTTCCGCCCTAAATGCAGTACCTTACATTTCTCCGTATTGAATTTCATTTTGTTAGCTTTGGCCCAGCTCTCCAGTCTATCCAGGTCATTCTGAATTTTGATGTCCTGATCTTGTCACCCTACCTTCAGATTCACCCTGTCCTTTTTACTTGAACCAAGAATGAACCTTTTTAACCAAATATGTATGGAACTGTGGTGTTACTCTGGTAAGCATGCCACCAACTATCTAGATGTTGAATGAATCACTAAGAGTCTGGACCTGAACAAAACAACAAAGGATTGGTTTATTGAAGGAATAAAGATGGAACATCAATTAGGAAATCTTGTGCTTATAATATTGCAGTATCTGGACAGTCTGTCACTTGATAATAACCAATCATAAATATCCTAGCACACCAATTTACCTTTGGTTATTCTAATACCTTCCCTTATAACCCAGGGCCGGTTTACACAGCAGATTTATTGCGGCAACTTGTGGTTTAATTATTTTCCGCAGCTGTGCCAGTCAGGTTTTTTTTCTAATTATGTCGCTTTGAAGTTCAGACTTGAATAAGTGTGGGGGTGTGGCTCTGTGTGTCTCTGTAAATCTGCCTGTAAATGAACTCACTCCATAAAGCAGAGGGGGAGTAATCTCTCTGCTAAAAGACCTTGCTGCCATGCCGTAGATCGCAAGTTTTTCCAGCTGCTCTCTCTCTCTCTCTCTCTCTCTCTCTCTCTCTCTCTCCCCTCCCTCCCTCCCCCAAGCAGAGAGAGAGAGAGAGAGAGAGAGAGAGAGGGAAAATAGCAGTTCAGCTTGCTACAGCCCTTTGTGAAATGGTTTCTCTCCCACCCCCGTGCACAGGATAAAAGTGACGAACGAGCTTTTACATACTTTCAAAACAGCAGAGAGGATGAGAAGGAATGCTCCCTGAATGAAAGTTGTTGAGAATCCTTTTTTTTTTTCCCCAAACTGGCTCGCAAAATAGCAGACAGGATTTTTGCCAGTTTCTTCTCTAATGGCTACTATCTTTGCCTCCTCCTCCCTGCCCCTCTTTTAAGCCCACCCCTGCATCATCAACCAATCACAATGCAGCTGTGCTTTAACCCTTAGCGGAATGCTAGTTTACACTGCCAATAAAGCGCTACATTGCAAATATTCCTGCAAAAATAGCGACATCCCCTGTCACGCTATAGTTTGGTGTTTTACCTTCCCCCCTTCTGAATGAGGCGATGCTGTGCTGCGATCCGTGGGAACTATGAGCTATCTTAGCGGTATATTTAGGGGAATATTTGCCCGTGTAAACGACCCCCCAGACTCATTCACTCTTTGTTCAATCAACCTTCATTCACATCCAGACTTCCAACCTCTGCACACTATACAGTATTCCAGGATTCAAACCTCACTCATAAAGCACACAAGCTTCCACTAAGATTTCACTGCAAACACACACACACACACAGAGCCTTCAGCTCCAATGGCCAACTGACAACTCTCACTGTCATACATGCCTTCAAACACCCAGAAACCCTCCCATTACAGTCTCCTGCTCTGGGATTGCTTCCTTTCAGGTTCCCATCCTATTCACTCATCTTCATGCTTGTCATAGGGTGTATCCACCATTAACTAAAGACTCATTTGTCCAGGTGTTCTCCTGATTGTTAGCCTCCTTTAAAAAGGATTGTGAGAAACAGCGAAGGCTGTTATAGTGTTCTATATGGAGTTTTTAGCCCCCCTCCTTCTTGATATGGTGAATCCTGGCAAGAGCTCATCTAAACAAAAGGTATTCTGCCCACATTCTTGCCACTTTTTGCCGGATGTTTTTCCATCATATAGATAAGCCCCATAAGCCAGAAATGACTTGAAGGCACACAGCAACAACACCTAATTCACAGATTACACAACCATTAAAGAGCAGTGTGGTTGTGCCCACAGTTCACTTGGTCTTGTTGCAACTAGGGTGGCTAAACAAACCATGAACTTTCAGTCTATGGTTTGTTTAGTTTGATTTCAAAAATGTGGCAAGAACTCATAATCTGGCTTGTTTCCCCTCTACCAGAAAAAGAGCCTGGGGTTTCTGCTCGTGGTTTCTTTGCTCACTCCCATTGGTACTGTGATTAGTCAGCAAGTATGCACCAGAATACTAGCTCATTCATAAAAGTCTAGAATTCTGCAGATTTCTGGCTTCTGGTTCCCCCAAAAGAGCCATGAACATGTGTTGTAGAATGGTAAAGAACATATTTGCCTTTTTTCTTGACAGTTGGAGGAAATTTACTGTTGGAGGAAATCTGCTGCATGTGTAGCCAGTGAGAAAATGCTTCCCTGCCCTGCGTGTTCCACTTCGGAGCAGAAAGGCATGTTGCTGATTGCAGTGTTGTCCTGAGCTTTCTCTTTTATCGATTGGGCCTTCTGCTGGCATAATATCTCTAGCAGGCATTCAGAAGGGAAAAGAGCCTTTATTATCTTGTGGGCTTGCTCTTATTCATACATTTTGGCTTCTTCCCTAAGACAAGCTAATGAATATGTGCCGCTGATATTTCATAAATCCTTTCTTTGGAAGCTAGCTTTAGCCACACTTTCCAAAGCTGAGCTGTATCTGCAAGAAATCAATCTGATATTTCTTGTAGCTATGTCAAAGCCTGTATCCCTTCAGCCTGGGGCACTGGGAGGTTGGAGCTTGTCTCCCATACTTTGCTTTTAACGTTGCTATCATCCATTTTGTTGTTCTTGACATTTGACAATTGGCTTTGTGTCAACCTGGCTGGAGGTAGAGGAGGAAGTGGGTCCTCCCAAGATTGACAACAGAGGCTCCTGCTTAATTAACCAGCAGAGACAGATCCTTTGAGTGACAGAGCCTCCTTTAGTCGCCATAACAAGGTAGTGTTAATCTCTGCAAAAGCATGCTCCCCTCGATACGTGCACACAAGTCTTATTAACACTAATGAGAGTTATGTGCTTGTATCAAAGAAAAAACAACTACCTTTGCTCCTGAGTTTCCCCCACTAAATTAGATTCTTCTACTGAGCAGTATAATTGCATCCTTCTGCTAGCTTTTTATGTACTGTATTTTTCAACTGTTTCATTATTTCCCATTCCTATTTAGCAGCTGTCTTGCAATTCTTGCTAAGCCACCTAACAAAAACAAACCCAACCCAGGTTTGTTAAGATGACCCATTGAATGATTTTTTAAAAACAATCTACATGTATAGATAAGGGGATCTCTAAGGTGATGGTATTTTCAACACAATTGTTCTGGACGTACACCTTTAAAACAGTTGTGGCTTCTGTTCCCATGCCCTTCTTCGTAGGGTGATTCTTTTTTAAGATTCTGTAGCTCAGTACAAAATCAGTCTCTGAAATCCTGCATACATCACTTAATGACTGATCTACGCAAAACACAATGTAAGGAAAAATACATTTACAGTTTTTAATTGATAGCCACACTTTTGACAAGCGGACACATTTCTCTTGCCAATGCTTCAAATTATTGGACTCCAGTGGTCCTTAGCAGACTTTAGCATTAGATGAATTCAACTGGGAGTGGGATCTACAAACAAATAAAACATCTCACAGGAATGCTATTTGCCACATTCCACTATGTCTAATCAGAAATGTATACCATATAGCCAGTGAGGGAAGATACTAATTTCTCATGCACCCCACTTTTGTCACTTTAAAACACTAAAAGATTAAATGTTTATATTAAGACATGTTATCTGCATTATAAAGGGAGGGGTGTGTGTGCATGCATTCATGCACATATGTACACATACACTTTATTGCATGTAAATCTCCTGGTTTTTTGCAAGATTTGAGTTAATTACAGATAAACTATAGAGCTTTGCTCAGAATGCTAATGTGAGTCCTTTCATTATTGTATCACTCAGACAGGGGGCTGGACCATCTAAAGAATTGACCCCAGCTTGCACTGTACAGTATCAAAAAAAAAAAATCTTCTTAGATGTTCCAGTGGAAGCACACTGCTTTTGTGTTTCCACTTCTGCTGCCTCTTTAGAAGATAAAAAGAAACTGAGATCTATGGTTTAGACATGCATTTGCATTTGCCAGTGTGAGAACAGCCCTTCTGGCTGAGGATGGTGTGTTAGCTAGCAGATTTGGAAGATACTGGGTTGGGGGAGGCCAGGTGGACATGAAGTGAATGTGTTCACCCAGAAGTCACATCAGTGGTTGGTGTAAGGAATAGTTATAAATGGCTCATTCATAGAGAAAACATTCCTATGAAAGAATTTCAACAGGCATCCCGTAATTGCAACTCACCTTGGAATCTCAGGGCATTTGTTTTAATATTGTGAGCAGCCTGGGGAAGATGAAGGTCTTGAAAGGTGGCTAAGAAATTTACGATTAGTATTAGCATTATTTTAATGGTAAGTTTCAGTGCCTTCAGAGGGAAAGCCAAGATGATGTGACATACAGGTGGAAAAAACTCTTGAGACATTTGCTCCAGCTTACATGATATGGTACAGGATTGTATTTCCATTTATGAGCCCATTAGAGTTCTAAGTGTCAAGAGTCAGAGACTGAATGCCTTAGAAAATGGACAGACAACTGCCAAGTCATGCTAGCCAAGGCCAAGGAACTGCCAAGTCATGCTAGCCTTGATGGAACAAGCCTTGAGTCCATAGCTGCACAAGAAGGTTACTGCAGGACATTGCATCAGACTATAGTGTGGGGTGCACAACAGAGACTGGTGTGCAAAAACTGATATAATGCACCCATGTGGTTGAGGGAGTCAATGACCTGTGAAACTGTATAAAAGAAGGCTCTGTCCAGAGCACATTCTCTGTTGAGAAACATTGATGTCTGGTGTAGCAGTTTGTCCGTCGGCTGTATATATCTATATATATTGCAGCTGCCTTGAGCTTGAAGATAAAGTACCTCCTATTGTTTGGACAACAATCACTCTGTATGTGAGTATTCTTGGGAACGGGTTGCTGCTGAGTCTGCTGAGATGTTTTTGGTTTCTGCTGGGGATTGAGTGTCCTATCATCCCTCAACACTAAGATCATCTGGAGAGGCCCTTCCCTCTGTCCTACCACCCTCTCAGGCTTGTTTGGTGGGAACAAGAGAGAGGGCCTTCTCAGTGGCTGCTCCTAGACTTTGGTTCAAGGATGTCCCGTGGATGTCAAAACCCGTGGATTCCCAACTCCCATTATGCACAGTGGAATAGTAAAATGGTGCCCCTTATATAAATTTGCAAGATCAAGGTTTGCTTTTTTGGATATTTTTAAAAAATATTTTCATGCTGTGGAATGTTGACTCTGTGGATGCAGAATCTGTGGATACAGAGGGAAGACCGTACTCCACCATGTCCTCTTAAAATGAAAAGTTGCTGTTAGCTGGGGTTTTAATTCTTAGCACTCACTTGCAGGTAATCAAAAGGAATATTCACTTCTGTTTCAAAATAAATTATTCCTATATCATATTGGAAAAGGGAAAAGATCAACCTATGATACAGGGGGAAAAGTAGTCAGGAAAATATGGAAAATGATATTTACAGTCTGGTGGACAAGCAAATGGAACTGCATGGATTGGACAGGCTATACATCAATTTCTGATTGCTATGATCAAGTTGTAAATCATTGCTGTACTATAATAGTATTCATTCTAAAAGTTCTCTATTTACTGACTTGCCCACAGGTAAAGTGCATATTCACATATTCAATGGGGTAGGCTTTTGTTGCCAAAGATCTTTCTTTGCTCATTGGTGTTCCAGCTTTGCCATGAACTATGTGAAGGGATGTGCATCCCCCTGAAGCTAATGTAATATGAGCAGACCATATCTGCATTTGCTTGTGTATCATCATGGTTTGCTGAAGTACCATTCTCTCAATATCAAAAGTTCTCACTGGGAGATACAGAAGAGCCGCTGTGGTCTAGTGGTGACAGTTCTAGACTGGGATTTCAGGGCATCCATGTTCAAGTCCTCATTCACCCCAAATGCTCAGTCACTGTCCCTTTCAGTCTAGATGACCTCACAGGATTCTTCTTGAGTGGAGAGGTGGAGGGCTATGCCTTGATCTCACTGGAAGAAGGACAGCCTATAAAGTGTAACTAATAGATGGGGCTGTTGGGACGTCCAAGCAGCCCAGTTAAAGGAGAGAGAAGGGGCAGTTGGGAGGGGCTGCAAAGGAAGGGATGGGAGCATGAAACCTGTCCAGAAAGAGATTACCTGGGAAGCAGAGACTGGAAGGCCAGGGAGCGGCAAGGGTACTGTGAACACTGCCCCACAACATTGGGGTTAGGGGCAAGCTTATTTCCTTAAGGTGAAGGTGCCTTTCCCTCTATCCTTTGTCCTTGCTTGCTCATCTTCTCTGCTGCCTGAGTCTTTCCACTGCACAGACCTCTTTCTCCAAGACTGGTAACTATCACTATCACCCTTCCACTTGTGATTTCTCTCTATCCAACCCTTCAGCCTTTCTCTTCAGTAGCCTTGTATGGGTTCTTAAGTGTGTGTGTTCTAATACGATAGTTTATCTTTTGTGTTGATTCAAATAAAATGCTTCATTTAATTTCAATCTGGAGTGCTTTCTATAATTAGTAATGGTATACATAGGTAGAAAGATCCCCAAAGTTGCCCTCCTCTTGCAGGCCGCCTTTTGAGCTATAATTTCCCTAAAACTTCAAGGAGACACTCACTGATTCCCCTTTCTTTCCTTCTTGCCTTAAGCAGAGACAGAAGGGCAACAACCTAAAAAGGTGGGCTATAATGTATTGCACTGAATAGCTTCTGGGGAAGAAACAATTGGGAATGAACATAAAAGGCCCTATCCTGCCCTAGAACAACAGACACATATGCTGGGACAGTGGTAATCTTCTGGTGGCTCTTAGTTCAGGTAGTATGTTATTCCATGCAAAAGTAGTGGTGCTTTCTTTTACTTTTTTTTGAACTGAGATTTTCAATAATGAATATACATAATAGCATACCATCCATAGTGAGAATTTGCATCTCGCCCTCTGTCCTCTGATCTTACTGTACATCACTTAATCGTAAGGTGCTGTTCAGCTTCTCTGAGATGAACCACCAGGCATGTTCCAATGCATTCCATCAGAGTCCATGTGCTTCTTTTTCTACTTAACATTTTTAGGGACACTTTGGAGATTATCAGATGGGGACCAAAGAGGTGTCCCCATCTCGCCATATTATATACCACCCCTCTCCTGTCCCCATCCCGGCATGATAACCCCCCCTCCATTTCACACTTACCTTAATCACACAACCACCCCCTCCCCTCAGCTGCCAGGAGTGCATGGAGCTCAAGCAGATCCCCATTCACTTCCAGGTTCGAGTTCCTGGACGTTCTCACAAGAGAACAAGAGTGCAGGAAATTCAAAAAGAAAAAAGATAATACAAGGTAAAAAAGTAAAGCAAGCACTAAAACAAAATTTAAAAATCCTAAGTAACCCAAGGAGTGTACGAAAAAGGCTGTCACATACCTCCTCATCCCTATTGCACCCGGAAGTGTTTGGCAGGGACTTCCCACTGTGGCTAGCATCGCGCCAGCATAATGGGGCTCCTTTTCGCTCACCTGTCATTCTGTGACAGGAACAGGACAGGGCATCTATTCACAGCTTAAGCCATGAATAAGAAGAAATGAAGGAAGCACAGACAGAGCACGGGATGAGGACGACATCATCTGATAGCTAACCCCTTTGGTGATCTCCTGCCGTCCATGTAATGCCATATTAAGGTCGTCTGATAATCTCCTCTGACACTTAGGAAGTGACTCCTAAGAGATACCAAATTAACATGACTTCTTGAAGGCATGTAAAAATCTTCTTATATCTCAGCATACCAGCTTATCTTCCAGTTCTAATTTTGATATTTGGCTTATGGGACATCAAGCTTGGTACCAATGTGCCAATCTATAGGTACTTCCCTAATCCAGGATGCCCTCCCCGATGCACACTTTTCAAGTAGACATAAGCAGATTCAAATGCCCGCCTCAGAATCTGGATGTTCCTCTTGCTCTGTAGGCCTGTCATTGTGTGGAAGAATTTCCATGTGTTCGTACTTTTGCATGGGGCTGAGCCCATGGTTCATATATACTAAAGAAGCTGGTATATAGCAGAAGATGCATAAAGTAATTTCTGAGAATGCAAAATGTAAATGTGTAAGCAAGACATAGAGCTATTTTGAGCCATAAGGTTAGAATTTGTGACAGCCATTTCACAGAACCAGGCAATTATAACTGAAACATGATTGTAACTATCTTGCATGAGAGAGTTGCTAAAATTGGGCCTACGATCTAATTAAAATCATGATCTGAGTGATCATTCAAATTAAGAGTTCTTCATGAGATCTCTGTTGCTTAATTATATTGATTTTTTGAAATTACTTAATCAACAGCAACCCCTCTCCCTATCCTAAATCACCGACTCCAAGAATTCCTTCCCCCCCCCGATGGGTTATATACAATAATCCCCCCCTCAGTCCATCAGCAACAATCTGATGGTTTTATTGAAATATAATTGGTGTGCTAAAAAAGCAGCCCCCCCTTTCAATAGAATGGAATAGAAAGAGTTAATGCTCTGTGTTTTTCATTTAAAATTCCAAATAAATATAGTTTCAGCTTTGATCCTATCTGGACTATTTCTTTTGTCACTGTACTAATTAATTCGGCTTGTTGGAGAAGAGATGCTAATTTGAGCATCAAAGTAGTAGTTTCTTTTTGTTTAATCAGAGTTGTTGAAAAAGATAAGTTTAACTCCCCTTGGACTCTCTAAGAGCTCAGTCATTTTGGTCTTGTTTCTCACAACAGAATGCTGGGAAAAGTGCTTTTTAAATATTGGTATAAAAAGTAGCAGCAGCCAGTATTGATGATGCTAATGTGGTTTGTTGTTTATTTTTTTAATTTTTTTAATGAGGCTCTTCCTAGTTCATAAATAGAACTTCTGGCCATATTCTGAATTGTTTAACTTTTCCTCCCCTATTTTCTTGATAAATAGTAAATACCATCTATTGATATTGCAGTAACCAGTTTCTTGTTTAAAACTAAAATGGATTTGAATGCATTTGGATATGCAATATTGAAATCCCACCATGCTTGTTTCAGTAACTTTAATTCATTCCAGTTTTCTAGCAAAATCTGATAATTCAACAACATCTGCTTAAACCTTCTTTGCTGCTGAAATATTTCTTTTACCACAGAATGCTGGGCAGGTGTTTCCTGTGTGTTGACAATGCTGAGCTCTTGTACTTCCTCCTGGTAATCAAGTCTATCTAAGTCAGGAGTTGGAAGTGAAATTGAAGAATGGCTTAATCATATTATAGATCAACTAACAATAGTTACTCTGTATGTTTGACATGAGGAGGTTTTTGAGGGAGAGACCAACGGCCCATGCAGGCCACTGTTCTCTCTGTGGCCATTCAGATACCTCCAGCCAAACATTTTCTCTAGACTGAAAGTAGGGCCCTTCCAAAACATTTTTCGGCCTTAAGCAAAGGAAAAAATGGTGCCCCAGTCACAATACCACACACAGAACCTATTTAGATCACACTGGCAATTAGACATGGTCCTCTATTACCTTTTATGGGCAGTAGGCCAACTTAGAAGGTGCAAAGCAATAGCCATAGTAGGTTAGGCACTTACACATAAAGCCCTGTTCTCCAACACCTTGCCACAGTTTGCTCATTTCTCTACTGGGCTGCCGCCCCACACACCATCTCAAGCAGCTGCCTCTCTCTGCCTAACTAGCCTTGCATGCTCTTCCATTCCCAAAAGGTTGTTTCTAACTTCCTGGAAGACAGCTGCATGACACAGAAGTCCAAATTAATTCTGTTTGTGCAAATTCTTGTGCTAGACTCTCTCGCAACCTGTTTTTTTTCCCCTTACTCATCCTGTTTCTTGTACACAACCCTCAGATATATTGCAGTGCTACTGTATATTGTAAGAAGTCTTCCATCAGTTTGCATAGGAGTTGAGAGAGCAACACTGGTACATTTACTGCATCTTGTCACAATGCTTTGGATCAAAGTATTGACAATTGCCTTCCACAAGACATTTTGTCATAATGTAATACTCAAGATTTCAGAACACAGTTTTGATGGTGTAGCTAACAGCTATTGTGAAGGCTCATTGTTTAACTTTTACAGTGGGCATATTGGCCCCATGTTCCTTTGCCCCTTCTTCTATGCTTATTGATATAACGATCTCTCTTTGTCTTTGTTATTACTCTGAAAAATTCCATGAATATTAATGGCATTGCAATAATGACAACAACAATAATAACAATTACAGGAGGACCCCCATATCCACTGATTCATTATCCACTGATTCAGTTATCCATGGGACACAGAACAGCACACTTACCATAGAGTCTTCCTAGAAAATGTGTCCTTTCTAGCTATTTTCTAGGTACTCTAAGGCAACTCTATGGCATTTTAACTGGAAGTCCCATTATTTTAAATGGTGTTCGTTATTATCCACAGTTTTTGGTATCCACGCCCCCCCCCCAGAACCAATCCCCTGCAGGTATGGGGGTACTATTGAATGTTATTTTGTGATCTTTGATGTACATCTCATAAGACTCCTCAGTGCAACTTGTCTCATAAAGAGGCCCTCCTGGTGGTTCATTGCAGTATTAATTTCAGTGATACTTGTGTCCCCTCTGCCAGTTTTGTGCAAACTGCAGAAAGTCTCATCAGTCCAAGATTTTCCTCATCAAGCTTTCCCAGCACTCAAGATACATTTTTTTAACCATTTTCAAATATTTTTTAATATTCTTTTCATCACTATTCTCAACTCATGGTAGACAACTGGTGAACAACTAGCTGCGCAGATAGTGCCACCAAGAACAGTTTGGCTTCCTGGACCGTGAGGCACGGTTTCATGGAAGTGGACTACTGGCAAGGGATGGTTTGCATCTTACAGCAGTTGGCAGAAATGTTTTTGCTAATAAGATCTGATCAGGAGAGCTTTCAACTGAGTTGTGTGGGGGAAGGAGACAGTATTCATGACGACAGGAGTTCATCAAGTGCTGGAGATAATGGCCCAAATGATATTCAGACAACAAGGCAAATAACACAACAACCCAACAGTGGGAGGAATAAAACCTTTAAAAGGAAGATGGGGGGAATGGCCCATGGTCTTAGATGTCTCTATACTAATGTACAGAGCATGGGAGATTAGCTAGCACACATTGGAAACTGCTTAAGGCAGTGTAGATGTGTAAATTGCTTTTGCTTAAAACAGTTTGTAAGCTGCTCTGATAGCCTTGTGGCTGAAGAGTGGGGTATAAATAACTAATTTTTAAAAAAATAAATAAACAGGATGAACTTGAACTCTTAGCACAGCAAAGCAAATATGTTTTAATAGGAATCACTGAAACCTGTTGGGATGAGTCTCATGAATGGAATGTAGTAATAAAGGGGTATAATATATTTCAGAGAAATAGACCAAACAGGAAGGGTGGTGGAGTAGCATTAAGGCTATGTACAGCTGTGAACAGATCCATGACTTAAATCCTGGGAGCCAATTTGAGAGCATCTGGGTAAAAATCAAGGTGGAGAAAAACAGCAGGGATGTCATTGTGGGGGTCTACTACAGACCTCCAAGTTAAACTGAGGACTTAGATGATGCCTTCCTAGAAGAGACAACCACACATTCATACAGGAGATATGTAGTAATAATGGGGGATTTTAACTATCCTGATATTTGTTGGAAGTCCAACTCTGCCAAAAATTTAAGTTTCAACAAATTCCTCACTTGCCTTGCAGACAATTTCATTGTCCAGAAGGTGGAAGAGGCAACAAGGGGATCAGCTATTTTAGATCTGATCCTAACCAACAGATATGATCTGGTTAATAGGGTGGAAGTGGTGGGCTCCTTAGGGGGGGGGAGTGACTATGTTCTCCTGGAATTTGTTATGCAGAGGGAAAGGGAAGCCAAGCATAGTCAGACATGCTTTCTAGACTTTAAGAAATCTGATTTCAGAAAACTTAGGGAATTACTAGGGATGATCCCATGGACAGGAATACTAAAAGAGAAGGGAGGTACATTATGGATGGGAGTTCCTAAAAAGTGAGATATTGAAGGAACAACTTCAAACAGTTCCAATGAGGAGGAAAAATGGCAGGTGTCTAAAGAAACCAGTATGGATGTCTAAAGAACTTTCAACTGAGCTAAGACTTAAAAGGAACATGTACAAGAAATGAAAAAAGGGAGGAATCACCAAAGAAAAATTCAAACAAACAGCCAGCTCGTGTAGGGCGAAAATCAGAAAAGCAAAAGCACAGATGGAGCTCAGGCTTGCTAGAGAAGTTAAAAACAATAAAAGGGCTTTTGGGGGTATGTCCGTAGCAAAAGGAAGACCAAGGAAATGGTAGGGCCACTATGGAGAGAAGGTGGTGAAATGCTAACAGGGGACAGAGAAGACAGAGCTACTCAGCATCTTCTTTGCCTCAGTCTTCTCCCAAAAGGAGCACAGTGCTCAACCTGGAGAAAATGGAGCAAATGATGTAGTAGGGGAAATGCAGCACAGAATAGGTAAAGAGGTTGTTCAGGAATACCTGGCTAGTATAAATGAATTCAAGTCTCTAGGTCCAGATGAACTACATCCAAGGGTACTAAAAAAAACCTGGCAGGAGTAATCTCAGAACCACTGGCAATAATCTTTGAGAAATGCTGGAGTATAGGAGAGGTCCCAACAGACTGGAGGAGGGCAAACGTTGACCCCATCTTTAAAGGGTGGGGGAGAAGACCCAAATAATTAATGCTCAATCAGCCTGACATCAATACTAGGAAAAATTTTTAGAGCAGATCATTAAACAGACAGTTTGTAAGCACTTAGAAATGAGTGCTGTGATCACTAAAAGTCAACAAGAGTTTTTGAAAAACAAGTCATGCTAGACTAATCTTATCTCTTTTTTTATTTTCTTTTTTGATAGAGTTATATACTTGGTAGATGAAGAGAATGCTGTGGATATAGTGTGTCTTGATTGTACTTGATTTGCCTTTGACAAAGTCCCCCATGATATTCTTGCAAAAAAATTAGTAATATGTGGGCTAGACAATGCAACTGTTAGAGTGGATTTGTAATTGGTTGATGGGCTGAATCCAAAGGGTAGTCACCAATGGCTCCTCTTCATCCTGGGGAGAAGTGACTAGTGGGGTTCCACAAGGTTCTGTCCTGGGTCCAGTGCTATTCAACATTTTTATCAATGAGGGCATGCTTATCAAGTTTGCAGATGACGCCCAATTAGGTGGGGTAGTTAATACCCCCGAGGATAGTATCAGAATTCGAAAATGGCCTTAACAGATTAGAAAGCTGGGCCAAAACTAAAATGCATTTCAACAGGGAGAAATGTAGGATACAATACTTGGGCAGTAAAAATGAAAAGCACAGATATAGGATGGGTAACACCTGGCTTGATGGCAGTACATGTGAAATGGATCTAGGAGTCTTAGTGGATGACAAGCTGAACATGAGTCAGCAGTGTGATGCAGCAGCTAAAAAGGCCAATGTGCTTCTAGGCTACATTAATAGGAGTATAGTGTCTAGATCAAGGAAAGTAATAGTGCCACTCTATTCTGCTTTTGTCAGACCTCACCTGGAATACTGTGTCCAGTTCTGGGCACCACAATTCCAGAAGGATATGGACAAGCGGGAACATGTCCAGAAGAGGGCAACCAAAATTGTAGGAGGTCTGGAAGTCATGCCTTACGAGGAGTGGCTTAGGGAGCTGGGTATGCCTGGGGAAGAGAAGGTTAAGAGGTGACATGATAGCCATGTTTTATTTGAAAGGATGCCATACTGAAGCTGGGGCAGGCTTGTTTTCTGCTGCTCCGGAGAATAGGACATGGAGCAACGGACTCAAATTACAGGAAAGGAGATTCCACCTAAACATTAGGAAGAACTTCCGGACAGTAAGAGCTGTTTGGAAGTGGAATGCACTGCCTCGTAGTGTGGTGGAGTCTCCTTCTTTGTCAGGCTGGGTGGCCATGTGTCAGGAATGCTTTGATTGTTTATTCCTGCATGGCAGGGGGTTGGATTGGATGGTCTCTTCCAACTATGATTTTGTGATTCTAGACATTCCACCTGGGGGACACAGAAATGGTCTAAATAAGACACCATATTTTCACAGCAATTCCTAAGAAGGACACTCTCCCTCAGTTCCCATGTCCTTTGACAAGTGTGAGTCCTACTCTCCCACCTGCCATGGGTTATCCATCTGTATCCTTTTTCCATGTTAGAAGTAACTTCAGACATTCAGATTCATTCCAGATAATAATACTACTATTGCCCTTCAAGCTTAGATAAATAAAATAACAGAATCATTGGAAACACATCAGTTTCTTCTCAGAACAAGCGGCTATGTTGTTTTTTATCATGGTGGGACCCATAGAGTGACTGTTTGAATGTAAGATATGAATGGTTAAGAACCACTGTTTTAATGGAAGGAGGGAGGCTTCTTTGTCTCTTCATACAGATAATTTCATACTTTTACTGACATATAGTATGGATACATAATTTGGGGGGGATGAGTTTTAATCATTTGTTCCATTTTATTCACACCTGGAGTATATTGGACTTCTCTCAGGATTGCATGAAATCCACAAAGTGGCACGGGCGGGGGGGATGCCTGCTGATCAGGAGCAGTGAGGGATTCTCAACTGTATAATCAAAGCAATGCTTGTTTTTAATTTATCTTTCAGAAAATGATAAAATAAGTAAAATGATTGCACGCAAGAACAGGCAGGAAAGCATTATAGTATTGGAAGCAGCTATGCTTCCATTGTTACTCCATTGTTTAGTGGATTAAAAAACAGTCTAGGGATACAGCTCTCCAGTAAGTTAAATATGATGAGTCTAATTGTCATCTGTTCCCTTAGATTACAATTAGATGGCAGGTTTGGAGAGTTTTTGATTCTACATTGTTACAATATATTGTAGAATCTGAATTCTTTCATAATTACATTTCAGTGATAAGGGGATGATGCCAGTAGCTGGGAGAATAAATATTTCAACTTATTTTTGTTTCATTACTCTTTTAATCTACATTACTAGGCTTTGATATTTTAATTTGTTTTATCTTTCATTGTCTTTACATTTCATGAGAGTGGAAGAGTGATATCTATTATTATTGCATAAATGCTGATTTTTATTTTATCTTTTTTTCTTTTTTTTTGGCCCATCAAAGAAATACTGAGCCTGTTATGATCAGTTCTTTTTTCTATAAGGATCTAGGGCTTATTTTCAAAAACTGGATAAAGAATGAATTCAGAAGATGGCGCCCTGTTCTCCATGTTCTCATACATCCTTCTCATCCTTCTCTAGCTAAAGGTTATTTGAAGTAATTATTGTATTAGAATGTCAAGATGATGGGAACTCAAGTTTGTAAGAATAGTCCCTTTGCTGATCAGTTTGTTACTCCAGAAGTACAACTCAGGTGAACATTTCATAAATATTTTGGTAGGAGATGCATCTCTCATAGATAACTGCTGATTGTATCTGACATAATAGAAGGAGAAGGCTTCGGAGAGATGGGAAAGGAGAGGGGTGTTATTTATCCCCTCCCCATCCCCAAGATGCTGGCCAGCACTGCAGTGTTTTTACCTTACCCTGGCTGGATCCCAGAACCTGAGTTCTCATCTGGATAGGTATATGCTGCAACATTGTGACACTGATTGTCTTTTCAGTCAGTGCAGCATTAATGATTACTAGCTGGACTCAGTGTACCATACGCCATTAAAAAAAACTTCCCAAAAATGCCCGGAAGACCTCATGACAACCCTGTAAGGTAGGCCAGTGGATTTAAATTCCTCCTCCCCCTTCTCAGTGTTCCACACTTTTCCCAGAATTGCTGAGGGTGACTCGCTCTGTTGTCTTGCCTCCGCCGCCACCACCACCAGTTGACTGCCTGGGTACTGTTGCAAGCGGCCCGTCACCACCACAAGTTGACTGTCTGGGTCCTAATCTGGGCCACAGATTGAGTGACAGGAGTGCATTATGATGTGGAGAAGGAATTTGCATGTGGGTGGTGATTGGTTGGGTGTGGGTTGAGTGTGTGTCCTGAGCAGCCAATCAGCACACTGGGAGAGGCAACATACCCAAGAGAATATATATATATATATATATATATATATATATATATCTTGGCTGCTCAGGAAAAACACATCCAACCCATACCCAACCAATCTTCATCCACATGCAGATTCCCTCTCCACGTCACAATCTACTGCATCACTGCCACACAAGGTCCCCTCCCTCTTCTCACTCCCTCAGCCACTCATCAGTCATGGGCTGTGATGGGGTCTAGGCAGTCAACTGGTGGTGGTGGCAGGATGCCTCTGCTGCCACTGGGCTGGAGCCAGGCAATCAAGCAGCAGCGGCAGGGTAACAGAGCGAGTCACCCTCAGCAATTTCGAGAAAAGTGTGGAATGCTGAGTAGGGGGAGGAGGAATTTAAATCCAACAGCCTACTTTACAGGGTTGTCATGAGGTCTATTGGGAGTTTTTTGGGGAGTTTTTTTAATGGCGTACCATACACCAGGTCCAGCTAGTTTTATATATATATATATATATATATATATATATGCTATAACATCTGTAAGTATCTCCCCTACTCCTGCCCCTTTTAATATATATTTTGGGATGGATTTCAACTCCCTCCAGTTTTGTTCCTGTTGGTTTCACCTTGTTCCCACCCCTCCCCTTCTTCAAATAGGAAGGTAATGAATAAGTGCATTTTTATGCAAAAACCTCTGGATTGGATCTAGGTTAAGTTAGTTTAATTTCTTCCTGCTGAAATCAGTGGGACAAATCCATGAGTTTACTTGGATCCATTTGTGTCATTTTCAAAAGTTTTAGTCAAATAGATGATAGGTTTCTTCCAAAACCTTGGTTTGGCCTAGTGTTGCAGATAAATATGTTATTCTAATCTCTTGATTACTTTCACTTTTTTCAGCCACATTACTGCCATGTGACGTAAACAGTTGCAGAAAATTCTTCAATCAGATTAAACCTCCTGCTCTTGATTTCCCAAACTGCAAAAGCTTTACTTGAAAAATCATTGTTGTGATTGTTGGTCATTGTTCTTTCCAGGCCCTTGTGCAAAATACATATTTTTCTTGGAGGCAGGGTGTTTGTCAGTTTAGTTTGAATATGCATCCATATCTCATTACACACAAATATCATATCATATCATATCATATCTGACAGGTGCTTCTTTTCAATGCAGTTTCAATGTGTGTTAGATATTATGGTAGCTAATTGATTCTAGAAAAAGGAATAATACATTTTGCAGACTTTGACAAATAGATATGAGTGTAGCAGCGACAGCACAATACTGGCAGACACATACTGCTGTTCCAGCTCCACATTTGGACAGGAGGAATAAAATGACTAAGATCAGAAGTTCATGATCCCAAACCTGCTCCAGCACTAACAATAGTAGCTGACCTCATTGCCATCCACATGGCCACACACAAATAAAAGCTTTTGCAGGCACACATTCCTGTTCTAGCTTTATATACATAATTGGATTGGCTAAAAACCTGAGTCCAGATTTTGGGTCAGGATGGGAGTGGGAAAATCTACATAAAGCCCATCTTTATAGCTACATTTTTTCCCTGTTCCAGCAAAGGTCCATGCTACATACAGTAATGTAGGGAAACAAATGTCTATGATCATGAGCACATCCGAAATTCACTCTTTCACATGGCAGCGGAAGAAGTGAGTGATGATGATGATGATGATGATAGTTATAATGCAGATGATGCACAGCAAGATCATGCAAGAAGTTTTGAAGGGAGTGAAAGGAAATTAACAGGAAGCAACTAGATATTCCATTCACACTCACAGACACACATTATTCACACCCTGGTATACGCCTGCTCCATTCTCTCTCCCCCTGCAACACATGTCACCCATTCCCTTATTACTGCTTTTCCTATCAATGCTGCTCCACTGTTCTTTCCTCCTCCTCCATCACTGCTGCTGTTGCTCCGGCTGCCCTACTCCTCTCTGCTCAAATGAAGAGGTGAATAGATGGGTGGATGAGTAATTGAACTTGCCTGTGTGGAAGGAATGAGATAATGAATAGCAGCCAAGTGATTCTTTTTCTTATTGAAACCGTTAAAGAAAGTGCAATTTAGGATGTGGGTGGAGCAGAGAAGGAAACACTGGGAATGTTGGATTCCCTGTTGAAAAATGAGGAGTTAAAATGAATTATCCATGTGCCTGGAAACTTAGCAAAATTAGGGTTTGTCAAATCACCACAACCATCACCCGCCCCTACGGTGAAGAAAGAAAATGGGGAGAGTGAGTTATTGGCATATTAGGTGTGTGGTGCAAGTACTTGTGCTTTTTGCAAGGTTAAATTGCTCTTAGGGCATAGCTATGTAGGGTATCTTCTCCCTTTCCCCCACCCCCCACCACCCTGAATAATCAGTGGCTTTTCCATTGAACATCCTTGTACAATTCCATACCCAATAAAGAAGCAGCTTTAGGAGCCTTAGACAGTGAGAACTCAAACTCAGTACTCTTATGAGGGAGATGTTCAGTGCAGAATATTAACTTAACCTCATCCTAATGTCCCTAGTTTCACAAGAAATATTTCCATCTCCTTGTAAGACTTGCCCCAAAAGTAGGAAATGCATTCAGGGGCGGCTGTGTTGGCCATGCAGCAAAACAAAATCCATAATCCACCAAAAAGCAATCCTTTAGTGGCCACTCCTACTTCCTGGCCATATGGAAGTAGGAGTAGCCTCCTACTGCATGAGATCCCTCACCTGAACAACAACACAAGGAACGTCTGAGACAACATGTAGGCCTGTGACTCCAACACTGTCACTTTTTTTAAAAAAATATTTTGCCTGATGAATAAGCCAACAGGGCTTCAAACACTTGCATGTGTTCTGCAGTTTGGTTGGCCAATAAAATACCGTATATTCTGGCGTATAAGACGACTGGGCATATAAGACGACCCCCCAATTTTCAACTAAAAATCTAGGGTTTGGCATATATTCGCCATATAAGACCACCACCCCCCAATTTGGCTGGCTGGCTGGCTGGCTGGGGGAGCCTTGCCAGCTGATCCTCTTTGTTTCCCAGCTCAGGATGATCTCCTTGTGAGTTGGGAAAGCGAACAGGATCAGCTGGCAGGGCTCTCCCAGCCAGCCAGCCACAACATTCACCCCTCTCTTCCACCTTCGGTTGCTCCCCAAAGGGGGTGAAGGCAGAGGAGGGGGCCGAATGAACCCGGTTTGCCTCGGCCACTGCCCATTCCCTCCGTCTTCGTTCCCTTTGCAAAGGGAATGAAGACAGAGGGGATGGGCAGAAGGGTGGCTGGAGGGGGGGTCTTCCCAGGTACCCACCCCCTCCCCGAAGCCGCAATCGGGAGCTTGATCACGGCATTATTATTATTATTATTATTTGTATCCCGCCTCTCCCATCAGGATTGGGGCGGCAAACATACAAACATAGAACAATCCCATACAAATATTAAAACAGCACCATTAAAACCATTTCTATTATTATAAATAACTTCACACTTTAAATACTTTAAATATAATACAAATGTTAAAAACCTAAATAAAAAAGATCATAGAATTACTTTTGCCGTACAGTAGGACCCTGAATCTTCATTTGCAAAGAAAAGCCAGAGAGAGAGAGAGAGAGAGAGAGAGTAGGACTCCCGTATCCACTGATTCAATTATCCACTGATTCAGTTATCCACGGGACACAAAATAGCACACCTACCATAGAGTATCCCTAGAAAATGTGTCATCTCTAGCCGTTTTCTACGTCCTCCAAAGCAACTCTATGGTATTTTAAACTAGAAGCCCCATTATTTGCAAAGTTCAGGTAAAAAAAATAATACCCATATATTCCGGCATAGAAGACGACTGGGCGTATAAGACACCCCCCCCCAATTTTTAAGTTAAAATATAGGTTTGGGATATACTCACCGTATAAGACGACCCCCCTTCTCTTATATGGCAAGTATATCCCAAACTCCCCCCTCCAGCCTCCTTTTATGCACATTTGTGCACCAGTGGTTCTTAACCTGTGATCCGTGGGGGTCTGTGAAGACTTGAAGGCTGCTGGGCCTCCCTGCAGTGACAGGAGCCAAGGCAAAGGTTGGCTGGTTGACTTGTCCTGCGCATTGCCATTCAATCTACTCCAGCCACAAACTTGCAGGAGAAAAGTCTTTTCTCTTCCTCCAGTGCCTCTGAGGGAAGGTTGAATGGATGGTGTAATGGTATATTATTATTATTATTATTATTATTATTATGGCTTTAAATCTTGACTTAAGTCTTGAGGGACCCCAGCAACAAAAGATTTTCAAAGGCGGTCCCTGGTAAAGAAAAGGTGAAGAGTTCCTGCTCTACCCCACAGCCGCGTGGGGAGGGAGGGCTTCTCCATGGCTGCCAGTCACGGAGAAGACCCCCCCACCCCACGCAGCTGAAGGAGAAGGGGGGAAGCCGCACGGGGAGGGAGGGCTTCTCCATGGCTGCCAGTCACAGAGAAGTGTCTCCCGCCCCGCGTGGCTCCAGAGGTAGTGGGGGAAGCTGCCGGGTCTGGCTGGGTCAGGGGCGCCGCTGCTTCACTTTGCCTCACCCCCCACCCGATCTCCTGCATCTTCGCTCCATTTGCGAAGGGAGCGAAGAGGCAGGAGATTGGGTGGCCGGTGAGGCAAAGCATGTACCCGGCGTATAAGACGACCCCTGACTTTGGAGTCTATTTTCCAGGCTTCAAAAGTCGTCTTATACGCCGGAATATACGGTAATATTCAGAATGACATTTTTGTAAAAATTACCTTAGCTTACCAATTAAGCAGGGCATAGGTTTAGTCAATTGGACAAAAAGTTGATCAATTGAAAAAAATATTTATTTTTATCTTTTCTTTCTTCCAATGAACTCAAGGAAATATACTGTATGTAGCTCTCCTCTTCCTGGTTATCACATTACACTGTTATAGCGCTATTATTCCACTTTAACTACTATGGCTGCCTCCTGTGGAATCTTGGGATTTGCAGTTTAGGCAAGGACAATTAGAACTATTAGCCAGAAAGCTCTTAGGCCACACTGAACTACAAATCCCAGAATTCCACAGGAGGAAGCCATAGCAGTTAAAGTGGAATGATAGCACTATAACAGTATAGTGTGATAAAGTCCAGGTGACCTTGGGCAAGTCACATTCTCTCAGCCTTAGAGGAAGGCAAAGGTAAACCCCCTCTGAACAAATCTTGCACCCCCCAAAAAAACCCATGAAAGGTTTGCCTTAAGATCGCCATAAATTGGAAACAACTTGAAGCCATACAGCAACAAGAAGAAGGATTTCTAATCTCTGTCTCGCTCTTCCTCCCCAGCATCACTTTACACTTATGATGAACCTAATCTGTAATTCAGTTGTCAGGCAATTTCCCAGTTTGAGTGGATCCTTCTGGAGTAATCTGCAGATTACTTGGGATTTAACATTATCAATCATTTGGCTGGAGGGAGGGGGCTTCCCAGGCACCCACGCCCTCCCCGAAGCCACGATCGGGAGCCCAATTGCGGCTTTGGGGAGGGGGTGGGTGGCTGGAGGAAGGGGGCTTCTCAGACACCCACCCCCTCCCCGAAGCCAGGATCGGGAGCCTGATCGCAGCCTCGGGGAGGGGGGGTGGCTGGAAGGGGGGCTGGAGGGAGGGGGCTTCGCGGAGGTTGGAAGGGGGCTGGAGGGAGGGGGGCTTCTCAGCCACCCACCCCCTCCCCGAAGCCAGGATCAGGAGCCGGATCGCGGATTCGGGGAGGGTGGAAGGGTCGCTGGAGGGGGGGGGCTTTCCAGCAACATTCGCCCCCCTCCTCTGTCTTCGGTTGCTCTGCAAAGGGGGAGAAGGCAGAGGAGGGGGGGCAAATGAACCATAAGCACTTTGCCTCACCCCCCCGGCCTGACCTCCTGCCTCTTCGCTCCATTTGCGAAGGGAGCGAAGAGGCAGGAGTTCAGACGGCGGGGTGAAGCAAAGTGTATCTGCTGTATAAGACGACCCGTGATTTTGGAGCCTATTTTTCAGGGCTCAAACCTCGTCTTATACACCGGAATATACGGTGTTTGTTTGTTTGTTTTGTAGGTTCTGGATTTTGTTTTGCCTAGAAAGTGTTGAACTGGAGAACGAGAGTCCCTTTCTTCTGCTCAGGCTCATGTGGCAGTGATTCTTGCCCCTTTCCCCTATCAGTGGGGTGGCTAATTTTCTCTATTGAGGCAGCTCCACCTTGCCCCTTGGAAAGTGCACAGAACAGCTCTTTCTCTCCAGTTACCTTGGCATAAGCCCTGTCTGTCGTCTTCTTCAGCAGGAAAGAGATACTACTCCATACAAAGTTTGTCAATATAGCAAACAAAGCCTAGGAGCCCTTTCATGCTATAGAGTTATAGTGCTGTGATTCCACTTTAGCTGCCATGGCTCCATCCTGTGAAGTCCTCCTAGGGTTTGGTGGTTTGTCCAGAGGCACCAGAAGAGATTTTTCTGGCCAAGGATCCTAAATGCCCTCTTTCAACTGTCAATTTCAGGCTTCCATATAATGTTGCCATGACACTTAAGTGGAATCAAGCTGCTACAACTGTCAACTGTGTAAGGGACAAAAGAGTATAGCTAATGCCCTGACAGGTAACAAGTACTACATATCTCCCTCTGCTCTGCAATAACAGTGGGTCCCCTCAGTCCCAGGACTCCAGTGCAGAGCACAGTTAGCACTTCCTCAGTGGCTGCTACTGAGCTGAAGTTGCATAAACTACTCAGTGCTTTGAGTTTTCAGAAGAAGAATTCTTGTCATGTCAGTCATGCTGTCTGTGTCTTCAGAGTGCCTCACAAATACTGGCTCTGTAACCCCTACAACAATTCAGTATATAACCCCTAGTAAATTCAAGGCTGGGATGAGATTTGAATAAGGAAATTCCTTGCTCATTTAGCCTGTGTGTCATGCCAGCTCTCAACTTCAAAGTGCAGTCAGAGGGGCGCATTTTGTTGCATCTTGAAATGTGTATTAATCCTGGATCCTAACTCGGACTTACTCAAAGCAGTGATGAAGATTTAACCATAGCAGAGTGGATCATCCCCTTCTTTTGGAATTCCTCTTATCTTTCCCAACTATTATCAATTTAAGCAGCACATTTGGACTGCAAAACATTTTACTCTTTCCTTTTCTCTCTCTCACTGCTGTTTGCAGGAGTGCTGGTGATTGTTTTGTACCATGCGCTTGGGTGGAAATTGAGCCCAACAGGCTATCAAAGTTAGGATCAGAGGAGCTAGATAAAGAGGCAGGCTTCCCATAAACTGAAGTGCTCCCTGAGACCCCAGAAGGCCTCTGATCCAGCTGTTGATGGAATGCAGGAGGAGGAGGAGTCCCTTTTTTTTTGTCCGACCTCCCCTATTTCCCTGGGGTCTTCTTCAGTCCCCCTTATGTGTGCCTGTGCATGTGCTTTCAAGACACCTGTCAACTTATGGCAGCCTCATGGATCTCATAGGGATTTCTTAGGCAAGCAAGGAATAAATACTCAGAGGTGGTTTTACCAGTTCCTCTGAAATATAGCTTACAGCCCCTGGTATTAATTGGAAGTCTCCCAGCCAAGTACTAACCAGAGCTGACCCTGCTTAACTTTGAAGATCAGGTGGGATTTGGTGCCTTTAGGGAATTTAGGCCTTCTCAGTCCCCCTTATATCCACCCAAAATCTTCTCCGGAGAACCAGGGACCCTTCAGGATAGTGGGAAAGGTGGCTCTGGGGGCTACAAAGGGAGGAGGAATTTGGCAAAAAATGCATTTGTACCCCTTTTTCCATTGAGCATTCTAAGGGGAATTCTGTGAAAGAACTCTCTACATCCAGTCCCAACCCCCCCCCCGTCTCTCTTATGGAACTGTGGGTTTGGGTGACAGGCATGTGAATGCATCTTCTGTAAGGAAGAGTAATGTGTACTTCCAGTACCCATTTGCCTGTCACCTAAAGCAACAGACCCATGGTTCTTGCTTCCTCTCATCTCTTCCCCTAACAGTGCAGTCTGGTGATATCACAAGTGGACAAGCACCTGTATGGCCTTGCCACACTTAGTCTCAATCTCAGCTAACACTTGATCTCCAAGATCCACTGGGTTTTTTTTGGGGGGGGGGAAGCACCAGCATGCTTTTAGTGGTTTGAATATTGGGCCAGGATTCAAGGAGACGAGGGTTCAAATCCCATGGAAACCCACTGGGTATCTTGGGCAAATCACAGTCTTTCAGCCCAAGAGAAAGGCAATGGCAAACCTCCTTTGAATAAATCTGTCCAAGAAAACCTTATGATGGGGTTGCCTTAAGCTGGAGTCTACCTGAAGGCACATGACAACAACAGTGTAAGAAAAAGACATTTGTGTTTACATCTGACTTATTTTAGAAACAATTGTTTTATATTACCAATATTAAGGGAGACAGAGAGGATGGAGGGAAGAATATTTTCCATAACTAAAGAGAGCTAAAAGGTTAAGCATTATCTAGCTATACTTTATTTTGAACAAAGACTAGCTTGCATGTCTTCCAGTATGTATTTTAAGTATTGTCATTCTCACCTCAAGTGGAAGGCTGGGTGTCTGGATACAAAATATGTGCCTGCTCCCCTGTGATTCACTATGAGTTGTTTCTCCCACCCCATGGTCCCCATACAATCATTTCTGCAAGATCCGTAGAATTGCAGTGCATGGCACCCATAATTTTTGCCCAGTAAGTAAGAACATAACCAGAAAGCTTTTAGGTAGTTAGAAAAACACTAAAAATGTAAAAGATTTCTTTCATTAACACTCCTATTAACATAAATGTAAAATGAGTCTGGGCTGGTAATCACAGGCAGCCAGTCTGACTCACTCCAGCACTAATACCCTGTAAAAGCCTGTGTATGAAAGTAATTAATCAAAGCATGATGCCGCTCCAAGAGAGTATTTCTCCTGCTGTAAAGCAGAGTGATAAAATAACTTAAAACACACGGCAGTCATGGCAGTTAATAAGCTTTTTATAGTCCCTGTGTGGACCTGAAAATCATACCTTATTAGTATCTTTATCTTTCTCACTTTTTACTTACATTTAAATTTAACATTGAAGCTCCCACCCCCTTTATGTATTTTTCCAAGTATTGAGAACATTTTGATATATTTTTATTTCTTCTGCCCTGAAATAGGAGGAAATAAAGCTTTTATTATTAATTCTGACTGTAACCAGTTTTAACTGGAAAGACTCAAGGTGAGACATGGAAGAGTTATCAGAAACAAGTCTCTGCATCCCCACCCTGCCCCCAGGAGCTCTTTATACTTGCCCATTTGTACCTAACGTGTACTGGTTGAGTCTCCCTTATCCGAAATGCTTAGGACTAGAGGTATTTTAGATTTTGGAATATTTTGGATTTTGGAATACTTGCATAAACATAATGATTGGAGCTGGGATCCAAGTCTAAACACAAAATTCATTTATGGTTCATATGCACCTTATACACATTGCCTGAAGGTAATTTTATACACAATATTTTTAATAATTTTGTGCATAAAACAAAGTTTGTGTACACTGAGCCATCAGAAAACAAAGGTGTCACTTTCTCAGCCACTCATGTTGACTATTTTGGAATATTTTGGATTCCAGAATTCTGGATAACAATAATTCCCCAAATATTAATATAGGTTAATATAGGTTGAGTGAGTTGACTGTCTTAGGCCACTGGGAAGTAGAAAGTGGCAATAAGATGTTGGCGGACAGAGCTATGTGAGCCACACAGCTTATACTTCACTTCCAAAGTTCTCTGAAGTGCAGTGGAGGACGTCAGCATGTTGCCAGCACTGAACTAAAATTCAGAGGCCAGACAGGTTGGCTTCTGTGGGTGGAATTAAAGGAGAGCACCATCTTGTCTTTCTCTTCTAGCCGTGTGTGTGTGTGTGTGTGCACATGCATATGTACATTGCATAGCCTGGCTGCACCTCAATGCAAGCATGTACAGCTTTCTGTGAATCTTTACTATTTTTCAGGGTTGTCCTGTAAATGCCTACTTAAAGTTATCCAGCAAAAATAATAGCCAGGTGTAAGACATTTAGGCCTAAGTGCTGACAAGACCCATCTCCCAACACCTGCAGGGCTGGCATCTACCCAGAAGACGCAGTATCTGGCCAGCAGTTTGGAACTGCAGAGGGATGTCAGAGGGCTGCCTTTCTGGAGTAAGCTGCCTAGCGGAGGAAGTGCAGCAATCACTGGCTTAAATCCAATTGTTAGAGCATGCTCATTGACTCAGTGGAAGTCACATAATTGTTTGCCTTAGCATGCTCCCATTGATTCATTTGGTCTAATCTCGTTGGGACCAACAATTGGATTTAGGCCATTGTTGGAGCAATACATGAGATGGCCTGTCTAAGAAAACTTATTTTCCCGAGCAAGGTGTGTGGTATCCCAACATGAATTTCCTGCAGTCCTCTCCTCTAATCAACACTAAGATGGGTGAGAGAATAAGGAATCACCATATATCCCAAGTTTCCATGAATTATCTTTAGTAGTCATTTTTCTTAATAACCAACAAAAATATGGTAAAAATATATCTGAAAACATGCAGAATGCCTTTTCCTTTCCAGTCAACCAGTGGCAACCCCAAACCCAGAACTAAGAAGAAAAGCTAATATCACTTTTGGCATTGCTTCCCATAAGTCTACAGGTCTCTTTCTTAAAATTCAACATTGCCCCCCCCTTGCCTGGCAGGGGCTGCCATAGGCCAACAAGCATACAAAATCAGGTTGAAAAAGTCTAGCAGGTACAAGTTATAGTATACAGTTGTCCCTCTGTATCCACAAATTTTGTATCCACAGATTTAAGTATTCACTGCTTGAAAATATTATTAAAAAAATAATAATCCAAAAAACAAACCTTGATTTTGCCATCTTATATAAGGGACACCGTTTTGCTATGCCATTGCATATAATGAGACTTGAGTATTCACAGATTTTGGTATCCATGGCGGGTCCTGGAACCAAACCCCAGCAAATATGAATATAATATAGTCTTTCCCTTTCTGTCAAAGACATCCACTCCAGACATTCTTCTCTCCTCACAGCAGCTCCTCATCACAATCCATCTGTTTGTTTCTTTGTTGTTTATCTTAATCCACTCTCCTTTCCATTTCTCTGTGTTTGTGAGAGAGACAGAGACAGAGAAGACAGATGCAACTGGTGTTGGGGAATGGAAAAAGGCTGAAAAGAGAGTACCCTCTGCTGTCTCCCATCTAGTTGGTTAGTCTACAAAGCAGACTTTTCTGGTTGAGTTTAATAGAATTGGAAAGAAGTAAGGAAGTGTATTGATAATGGTATGACCAGGTGGCCCCACTTCAGCATTTAGGTTTGGCAAAAGAGAAGGGAAAGAGGCATTGAAAACTAGATCTCTCCCAGAAATCTGTTCCAGCAGTGCTGTAGTGCAAACTTCCCTTTCTGAGCATTTGTGCTCACTGAGGTCAAAGATCTTTTCTTCCCAGACCTGTGGGCAAGTGGGTTTGTTGAAGGCTATGTATAAATCTATTGGTCTTCTCTTCCAAGCCTTGCCACTTAGTCAGCAGGTGCCACAATGAGTGTGCTCATACAGGTTGACCCCCACATCCACAGGGGATACGTTCTAAGACTGCTGTGGATACCTGAAACCATGGATAATAGGGAACCCTGTTATTTTCAATGAGTAGAACTCTGGAAGTTGACCATAGAATCATATTGGAGGATCTTGAAATGCCTAGAGAGAACATATATTTTCGAACATGGATAAGTGAAACTGTGGATACCAAATCAGTGGATATGGGAGTCAACTGGTACTATCTTTTCCCCCTGCCCCTCCACATTCATTTTTTCTTCTGCTCCATGAACTTTACAAATCTCTGATTTTTTCCAAACATAGAGCATTTCTACAGATGGCACCATCTAAGCCATGAGTCCTGTTGTTCTTGCTTGGGTTGTTTCCCTACCACCACCACCACCACAGTGACCTTTTGAATTCATGTTCTTTTCTCACAAAATGCTTCAAATACCATCATGCTCTCAGTGAGCTCCAGTGGCATCTCCTGATACGGGAGACCTAATTAACCAAACGAATTCCAAGTTGCTGAATTTAGCTCGCAATCTGCGTAGGACTCTGTCCAGCAGATGTTTGTTTCCCCCCCCCCCTGCATTAGAAGTCTGAGGACTTTGTAGACCTCCCTGCTTTTTAATCCTCAAAGTAAATATCAACACATTTGAGATGTGGAAACTGGCTCTTCAGCACAGAAATGAAATGTTACCATGGCCACCGCTTTTAGATCCTGTATATACAAAATTCGTTGCAGGCACAACAAAGTAGGCTCACAGAACAGCAAGTTCATTTAAGTCTGTCTCAAAATTAAAAGCGAAACAAAGAAAAGATGATGTCAGTGGGGTTAGGAATAATCAGTTCCTACCATCTCTTGGGCAGTTCGGCACAGAAAAAAAGAAATATTGCTTTCATCTGTATCAGAGATGATAAGGTGTAACAGCAAATATTCTTTTGTACAATTGCATATTTGGCATTCAAATGACAGAGCCAGTGTTTTGCAGTTGGGGGGGGAGGGCTCCTGAAACTTGATCCTACAACCCTGCTGTGCTCCTAGCCAGAACTCTAACCTAGCTCCAGCTAGTAGGTGATTGGCATTTCTTACATAGCATCCTAAGTAGGCTGCTAGCCAGAATGCACCTCCTTGGAACCATTCTGCACCCTGCTTTTTCGAGCACTTTTGTAGAGTTTAGATACATAAGGTACCATTTAAACTGCCATGACAAGGTCCATTAATTTGTATTCCTGCAGCCAACAGTGGGCCTTTAGAATCTGGTCCACTTGTGTTCTCAGGGTCTTGATGCAAAAGCCAACATCAGAAAAGGGGAATCCGTTGTACCTGCACAACCTGTTCTCAGGTACAATATCTTGGCTTTCACAATAGGATGACTCACTCATTTTTGCTCTTCTGATGGCAAGTCACTCAAAAGAGTATCCCTTCCTGCTTTTGTATGCACACCTATTATGCACAGTGCATTTGGAATATTGTCCTTCCATTACAGGCAGCATGCTAATGGCTTTATAGCTGAGGCTGCCTTCATAATGCATTACAGACTTGAGTCTGTGTCACCAAAACAGTGTGCAGAGTGGCTTGAGGCCAAAATGTTATTAACATTATTCTCCCCTCCCCCTTCTTTTTATATAGTTTGGGGAAAATCAATTTTAAAAATGTTTAACATTATTAAATATTCAAGCACTTTGTTCCTTTTCTCTAAGTCTCTTCTCTCCTTACAAAACTAGCAGTCTCTGACTAAAGGTTTGACTGTGGTGGGAGGGGGTAGCATTCTGCTCCCACAGTCCAGTATTCTTCTAGTCTAGAACTCTATTCCCACAATGGCCAACCAGGTGCCAGCAGAAGCTCAGAATCAGGATGTGGGTCTAAGAGCCCTCTTGTAGCAACTAGTACCCAGAGGCATATTGCCTCTGCTGCTGGAGGTAGATGTCTAAGTCTCGTGACTAGTGTTCATAGAATCATAGAGATAGAAGAGACCACAAGGGCCATCTAGTCAAACCCCGTGCCATGCAGGAACACAAAATCAAAGCATTGCCAACAGATGGCCATCCAGCCTCTCTTTAAAAACCTCCAAAGAATGAGACTCCATTCATAGATAGCCTTATTTTCCATGAACTTGTTTAGACCTCTAGTAAGAAAATAGAAGGTGCAAGCTGGGTTCAGGAAAGGAAGATGTGCTAGGGATCACATTGCAAACATACACTGGATAATGGAGTGCACCAGGGAATTCCAGAAGAAAATAAACATGTGCTTTATAGACTACAGCAAAGTCTAACTTTACAGATCATGAAAAGCTAAGGATTGATCTTAAAGATATGGGTGTACCATTACATTTGATTGTCCTAATGTGTAACCCGTACTGAGGACAAGAGGCTACCGTTAGAACAGAATATGGAGAAACAGAATTGTTCCCAATTGGAAGGGGGTCAGACAAGGCTGCATTCTATCACCCTATTTGTTCAACTTGTATGTAGAAAATATACACAGAGCAGGTTTAGACTTGGAGTAAGGAGAAGTGAAGATTGGAGGAAGGAATATCAACAGTCTAAGAGATGCAGATGACACCATACTACTAGCAGAAAACAACAAACACTTGGAACAATTACTAAACATAGTCAAAGAAGAACATGCTAGGGCAGGCTTACTGTTGAACTTTAAGCAAACTAAAATAATGACCATTTGCTAACACACATTGGAAGCTGCTTCTTGCAGTGTAGATGTGTAAATTGTTTTGCTTAAAACAATTTGTAAGCTGCTATGATAGCCTTGTGGCTGAAGAGCGGGGTATAAATAACTAAAATAAATAAATAAATAAATAAATAAATAAAGGATCTTCATAAATTCAATCTAGATTTCCCATACCTTGGATCAGAACAGAGATTGCAGTCAAGAAATCAGAAGAAGACTAGAACTGGGAAGGACACCTATGAAAGAACTAGACAGGATCCTAAAGTGCAAAGATATAAAACTGGACACTAAAGTTAGGATCATCCAAGCCATTGTATTCCCCATCACCATATACAGAAGTGAAAGCTAGACAGTGAAGAAAGCTGACAGAAAGAAAATCAACTCATTTGAGATGTGGTGTTAGAGAAGAGTTCTATGGATATTGTGGACAACCAAAAAGACCAATAAAATGGGTCCTAGAACAAATCAGGCCTGAACTCTCCCTGGAAGCCAGGATGACTAAATTGAGACTGTTGTACTTCGGGCACCTCATGAGAAGGCATGTCTCAATACAAACATCAATAATGCTAAGAGAGGTGGAGAGCAGCAGAAAAAGAGGTGGGCTGCATACCAGATGGATAGACTTAAACAAGAAGGCTACCACACTAAATATGCAGAACCTGAACAGAGCAGTAGAGGACAGGGGGTCTTGGAGGTGTCTCATTCATGGGGTCACCATGAGTCAAAGTTGACTTGAAGGCAGTTAACAACAACAAAGAGAATAAAAGGAGCCCTTATGCCACTGTGTGATTGCATAACTATGCAAAATAAAGGAGAGGGCTTTAAGTATTTACCAGAGGATCTGCTCTCTGTTATACATGGTGAAAGGAATTAAGGGTAATGAACAGTATTTGGAAAAGTCAGTTAACACCATGGCATAGTCTAAAATGCTCTCACAGAATGCAAGGAGAAGACGACCTGTTTTAATGGCAATCCATGTTGTTTTGCTGTATTGTGAGGGGGGGGCAAAAATGGCAAAAATTCCAAGGGAAAAGCCTCAGCAACTTTTCCCAGAGTTTTTAAAAACTCTGAGGGAAATGCACACCCCGACCATTAAGACAACCATGAGAACTGCTGCGCTGTCTGGAGGCGAAAGAACAGACCTGATTAGCTGGGGTGCACACACGTGATCCTGCACTTTACCCTTTCTTTTTTCTTTTTCTTTTTTGACAGGGCAGAGGGCAGCCACAGGGAGGGAGAAGAGGAGGAACCAGGGAAGGGAAGATAGCTCTCTCCTCCTCTTCCCCCCTCCCTGCCCCATGGCTGCCCTCCCTGCCACTGCTGCCATTGTGGGAATCAGGGAAGGGAGGATGACTTCCTCCTCCTCTTCCCCCTCCCCACCACCGCTGCCACAAAGCTTATGGGGGCCAAAAAAAACCCATCAAGACAAATCACAGCTGCTGCAGTTTGACATTATTGCGAAGCAATCCATTTGGGGTGGGGGGCTCGTATAGACAGGCCTCATGTTTTACAATTTGACCTCCAAGGATACTGATATTCCTCCTTCCCTTCCTTGTATTCCTGTGAATAAAAAACAAGATAGTCTTTGCCTTCAGGCTTGCAGTCTAGCAAGTCATGCCACAGAAAGAAGCAGAGATGGGGAGAGGAAAGGGAAATCAGAATACTCAAATGCAAACTATCCAAGAGGTTCCTCACCCTACTGGAATAGCTGCTGCTAGCGGTTGACTTCCAGCCCTACCTATGTTATAAGCCTTTTAGAAATCTGCTGAATTCAGACAGCATGCTTGCACAATAAAGAAAACACCACCACCCCTGAAGGATGTTAACTTTTGCTGCTCTAAACAGTTGTTGCCTTTGCTTTTTCAAGTCTTCCTCTCCTCCCCCCCCCCCAGCTAGTGGAACTCCTTCTTTGGTTATAACCAGAGTCATTTTTTGCCACATAAAGACAAAAATATCCCATGAGGAATTCATCATATTTGCTGCACTAGGGTAACCTTGACACTTGAATGTGTTCATGGTGCTGAATTCCTATAATGGTGTCCCATCATTTTTGAAGGAGGGCTTTGCATTCGTGGCACAAAGGAATTGCCTAGAGTATTCACTTAACACTCTAGCCAATTCCTTTATGCTGTGAAAGCAACACACTCCTTCAAAAATTCATTACCACCCTTATGTTGTTAGACATTTGCCTTCCAGGAAGACAGCCTGTTTGATCTTGATGTACATATTGTTGCAGGTATATTTGAGTAGGGGCAGGGGGGGACTACAGCAGGGAGGGGGCAAAGCACAGCCCTCCAAACGTTATCAGGTTGCAACTCCCAGCACTCCTTAGCTAGCCTAGCTAGTGGCGTGAAATGCTGGAGTTGCAGTTTGACGGCATTTGAAGGGCTATGCTTTGCCCATTCTTGGACTAGATGGATCTCTTAATGGGTGTATGCTGTAGGGACCTCTTACCCGCATCTCATGCTTGTTGCAGGAGGATAAAAGCAGAGCCAAAGAGGAGGCATGTTTCTATAGCAGCAGAGTATTAAGCAGCAGTTGGGGTGGAACAAGGCATAAAGGCCACAGAACAATAGGAAACTGTTTCATACCAGGTCCAACTATTTACACTACATTCTGACTGGGAGCAGCTCTTGGATCACCTCTTCCTTGATCCTCCTTAACTCGAGACTGATGCTGGCACCTTGTGTATGCAAAGCTTCTACCACTAAGCTCCCCATATTTTGGCCTGGGAGTAGCTAATACCCTAGAGGACAGGATCAAGATTCAAAATGACTTGAATAGACTGGAAAGCTGGGCCAAAGCTAACAAAATGAAATTCAATACGGAGAAATGTAAGGTACTGCACTTAGAGCAGAAAAACAAAATGCATAGATACAGAATGGGGGAGACCTGGCTGAATGAGACTATGTGCGAAAGGGATCTAGGAGTCCTAGTAGACCACAGTTGAACATGAGTCAACAGTGTGATGTGGCAGCTAAAAAGGCCAATGCAGTTTTGGGCTGCATCAATAGAAGTATAGTGTCTAGATCAAGGGAAGTCATAGTGCCACTCTATTCTGCCTTGGTCAGGCCTCACCTAGAATACTGTGTCCAGTTCTGGGCACCACAATTCAAAAAGGATATTGACAAATTGGAGCATGTCCAGAGGAGGGTGGCTAAAATGGTGAAAGGACTGGAAACCATGCCTTATGAGGAAAGACTTAGGGAGCTGTGTATGTTTAGCCTGGAAAAAAGGCAGTTAAGGGGTGATATGATAGCCCTGTTTAAGTATTTGAAGGGGTGTCACATTGAAGATGGAGCATGCTTGTTTTCTGCTGCTCCAGAGACTGGAACACAAAGCAATGGATGCAAGCTCCAGGAACAGAGATTCCACCTCAACATTAGGAGGAACTTTTTGACAGTAAGAGTTGTTTGGCAGTGGAACACACTCCCTCGGCCTCCTTCCTTGGAGGTCTTTAAACAGAGGCTGGATGGCCATCTGTCAAGGATGCTTTGATCATGATTCCTGCGTGGCAGGGGGTTGGACTGGATGGCCCTTGTGGTCTCTTCCAACTCTACAATTCTATGACTCTATGAAAAATGATGGGACACCATTACAGGAGTACAACACTCAGATCATGAGCATTCACTTAACAAAGTATTTACCTAACAAAGGAGCCAGCATGGTATAGTGGTTTGAGTGTTGGACTATGACTCTGAAGACCAGGGTTTTAATCCCAACTTGGCCATAAAAACCCACTGAGTGACCTTGTGCAAGTCACACTCTCTCTGCTGCCGAAGAAGGCAAAGGCAATCCCTCCCTGAACAAATTTTGCCAAGGAAATGGTGTATTAGGTTTGTTTTAGGGTCGCCATAAGTTGGAAATGACTTGAAGGCACATAGCAACAACTACAATTCACTTAACAACATGAAACATGGAATAGTGCAGTGAGGGAGAGATGAAGTAAGAAAGCATTATAGATTTTTGAATAGGATAAGAACAGGTATGATTATGTATTTGTTACTGGTTTTAGCTGACATGCCTTTTTAAACTGGTGTCATTTCATGTTTTCATATTTTTTTATACCTTTCTGCTTTGCTGTAAAACTAGAAGGGAGAGATTTTAAAGAGTTTAGTGAAAGACAAAATGATTTTTTTAAAAAAGTTTTCCAGCCTGGGGCTGAGAGATTTTATATTTAGCTGTGCAGGTATACTATGTGAGTTCATAAAGCTCCAGTATGGAGCTGAGACAAGAAGAGAGACTAATTTTCATCTAGATTTACTAACTGCTTCTTAGTTTACAATCTTATTTGAATTTACCAGTATCTTCTGGCAGCAGGAATTATACTAGCAGATATCAGTGCTCTCACATAGCTGTCATAGTTGCAGTAATTACACTTTTAAAAATTACTTTTTAAAATAAAGGTTCTTTTTTTCCTCTGTGCAGATGAAACCATCCACATTTGAGAGATGGCAGAGGTAAAGAGAGACAGGTAGTTTGTTGTTGTTTCATTTCTTTTTATTCTGTAATTGGTTTTGCCTTATTCTCTATAGTAATATAAAACATTGAAGCAGTAATAGTTTTAAAAATCTATAAATGAAAAATCAGACCCAATACCTAAGGCCTACTTAAATGAAACTATGTTGGAAAGGAGGCAGCAAGAGCAAATGTGTGATCTGGAATGTGGCCAGGATGGAACGAACAATGTGAACTCCACTAGCCATTGAATATATATGTATTAGGCAAGAAAGCTCTATTCTCAGCTACTATTAGATACAGACCTTTCCAGAATTGGTTTGTGGGGCATTTTACACTGTGCATTTGATTATATTTATGAAGTTGTATGGCAAGAAATGTATACTGAAATCGTCTTCTCTGTGTGTAGGTTATGGCAGATAATGAGATTCTGAGCAAAAAAAGTTGTAGACAACAACCGTGTGATCTGTGATCTTGTGTTTATCTAATATGTAACATGGTGCATGGGTATACTTTGGGTACTCTGCTGCAATATGAGCTTCCCAAATCCTTTTGGAGGGCTGAGGTGGGGGGGAAAGTGCTGCTGCCTAGATATCCTCCTCTTCTGGTTACTTTTATGCTTTCTAGAGGTCCAAGTAAAAAGAGGGTTCTTCTACCAATGCGTTCCCCAATTCTATCTTGAGACAGTAGGAGGAAGCCATAACACTGTTACTTTTCTGCAGTGAAGGTTTTGCTCATTTTTTAAAAAAAAAGTAGGAATTGGCTCTCTTTCCACTTCTCTTTGTGTTCTCTGGTTATATTTCACTGTCGTCGTCCCCCATTCCTTGTACATGGGTGACACTGTACTTGCTAATTGCCAGAACAAAGGCAGGCAAGAAGACATTCCTTCCATTCAAAGGAAGACACATGTTAGCACCCAAGAATGGAAGAACTGAAACAACAATAACAACAACAAATATGTCAGGGACTGTATGGGGAGAAAATCCATTCCTACGATCCTCCCCTTTGCTTCTCCAACAGTGACAGAGTCTGGTGGGGGCTGTAGTCTCACATGTCAGTGGGACAGTGAACCTGGTCCAGATTTTGTATAGCCTCAAAGGAACTATCCAAAATGCTGAAGCCTATCCTCAAAATAAGTTCTGCAGCTTGGATAGTTCCTTTAAAGTTGTCCAAAACCTGGAGCAGATTCACTGCCCCACTGCCATGAGAGTTACCAGTCACCAGTTATAGTATTGAAACAATACAAAGGCTTATGCAATTGATCATCATCATCATCATCATCATCATCCACAATAGGCTGGATGCCATTAGTAAAAAGGAACAAGTTTTCTTCTGCACCTACTATCCTTTCTCTCTTTGTTCTCTTCCCACAAATCCATTTAGAAAAATTACAAAACTTCCAAAGATTGCTGTGGGTTCTAAAGGAGTGCCACATTCCCCCACAGAGCACTTTGATAGCCCTTCCAGTGAACCCAGTTCTGTTCTGCTGACTGTTTCAAAGATCCAGCCAGCATGGAGCATCTCCACTCTGTGTGCAAATGCACTGCACTCACACATTCACACACCCCACCCCATAAGTGAATGAGGATACCGATCTCATCCATATGCATCATATTGAGCTGTGGCATTCTTGGCTTGCTTATTGGCCAGAAGTCTGTAGTGAACACTGGTGGATTTGTCTGAGGCAATGTGTTACCTTTTAGGGTCTAACTTTGTGGTACTCGGCTACAGTCTTACTGCTTGAATTCATTAGTAATTTGAGTTATATAAAGTTGCACTGAAATGTAGGATTTCGGTGTTGGTCACTGGAGAAATGCCAACGTACCAGAAAAATATAGTTCAGCCAACATGCTGGAGGTCATAGAAAGCTTGTTTAATGAATAAAAGGGCATTCTTTTCATTTTCTCAAAATGAGATGAAAAATCACCTGAAGATTATACTGATAAATACAGAATGTACTTATTTGGATATATTGTTTTGTGGGCTCTGGATTTCATGTAAACTTATCTGCAGTATAGAAGAGATTAAATTTGGTCCAGAGAGCAGGTGGTTCTAATCTATTACAATGCCATTCTAATTACTAATTTTATAAACACAGAATGAGGGAATTGGACTTAAATGGTTGGTGAATTGTAAAATATTCCCCCATTGTTCTTTTGTTCCATTTCTTTAGTAGCTAAAAAAAACAACCCTTATCTGTGGTGGGGGGGGGTTATACAAAACTACTATAATGCTAAATCTTCACAAGCTAAATAATGTGCCCTTACCTCAGTCACCTAGATCACCTGATCATTCCTGCCATGGAAGGGTAACTCCCTTGTTTGTATCAGCATCCAGAAAAGGTGGTGTTACCCTCCACCCCTTTTGCAGGGGGATTTGGTGTTTTCATGCATACATTTGCAGGTCGCCATTTGACATCTCCCTTCTCTACCAGCTTCACTTTATAGAAGTACAGGTGGGTAATCAGGAAGAAAGGAAAAGAAAGGCTATTTGATTAAGCAAATAGGTACATGCATTATTGGAAACAATCCCCCCACAGCTGCTATAGTCTTGTGACCAGACATAAAGTCATGTGACATGGCAAACACATGCACATGGTAGAAACACACCCTTGCACCAATGTGGCTACATAATGGGGGGTCTTCTGTGGCTTTCCAGACTGATTTCAGTTTGAATTAAAACAGGTATGTGTGGCAGTAAAGGGATCAAATCAGGGCCGGGGTGCTATAGACTGGAGCTGGGGTGTAGCCCTCGTGTAGATACTAACTCTGCTTTATATTTTTCCAGTGTTGTGATTTTTGCTTAAGAATGGCTTGGTTTGGGGTCAGATTACTTAAATCATGCCACACGTGGCCTTTTGGGGGATCCTATTCCAGAGCCCCACCCAAAAGAGCCCAAAATCCATTTTAAATGTGAACAGAAATTACCACAATGTCACTTGTGATGAATGTTGGCAGTGTGCCCCATGGTGGGTTGAGAGGACTCAAAAATCCCCCAACTCTCAGTTTGTGCCTTCCCCCATTTAATGGATTGCATTTACAAAGGGCCTTTCTCTGGGGAGCCCTGGTGGTGTATTGGTTAAATGCCAGTACTGCAGCCACAGTGTTGCAAGTTCAATCCTAGAGGGCTCCAAGGTTGATTCAGCCTTCCATCCTTCTGTAGGTTGGTAAAATGAGTACCTAGCTTGTTGGGGACAATTAGCTAACACATTGTAGACTGCTTAGGGAGTGCTTTAGCACTTATAGCAATAGCACTTCTATTTCTATACTGCTTATCACTGCTTTGATAAGTGGTATAGAAATAGAAGTGCTATTGCTATCAGAGGTCTTGCTTTGTAGCCTTGCTAGTGAGATGAATCAGACTGGCAGAGTCTTTTTAGTGGTGTCCTCAACATCTGTAAAATGCTTCCCCTACTGAAGTGCATGTGGCCCCATATGGTGATACTGCTCTTCATACAGTTTCAAAAAAACCCAATCTGTTCCAAATTGCCTTCTCCCAAATATATAAAAATATTCTGGCTGAAGTGATACTGACTTTACTGTATTTTAAAGTGTTTTAAACTCATTTTATTGGCACAATGGAGTCCTGTAGTGAAGATGTTTTGACCATTGCACCAAGTATTATTGGATTCTTCTGTTTTAAAGGATGTTGTTTTGGGGTTTTTTGAAAACTAGAAACATTTTGTGGTTAGTTACACTACATTTTTTTTTTGTTGTTGTTCATTTGCTGCTTGTTTAATTTATATTGTGCCTTTCTCTCATCAAGGGGACTGAAGTAGCTTACAACAAGGTTGAAACAAAGCATAACTAAAAACCTGATGATACAAAAGTTTTTAAACAATTAAATTAGCCATCATGTAAGAATACCCATAATTTAAAATGGTTTGAAATAATTTCAAAGACATAACAATAAAAATAAAATGCAACACAGACACACACACTTCTTAAGCTATGCCAGTGAAAGGAGAGCATAAAGGGAGCCAGCCTGGGAGTAGCCACCAAAAAGATGCTCTCACGTTTCCTCACCAGACAGGCCTACGAGAGTGCTGGGACCATGTAAAAGTCCTTAACAGCCAGGCAGGTTCATATAGGGAGATACAGTCTTTCAGTCATAGGATCTAAGCTATTTGGGCCTTTATAGGTTGAAACCCATGACTTTGAATTGTGCCTGAAAACAAACCGGTAGCCAGCAAAGCTGTTTCAACAAGGGCGTTATATGTTCCCTGTAAACAGCTCCAGTCAGCATTCTCTCTCTCTCCTCTCTCTCTCTCTCTGGCTTTTCTTCGCAAACGAAGATTCAGGAAGGACTCATCCCGCACTTTCTACAAGTGCGCTGATGACTAAAAAGGCCAATCCAAGATAAACAAGTCCGGTTGCAAAAAGCACAGCAGAAGATCTCCTTGGGTGATGTTTTTGGGTTGTGATTCTTTCTGCGTTTGTGTTGCAATTCCATTTTCTTGTTAGCTGGAAACTTTGCAGAGTTTTGTCATCAAAGACATTCTAAAAATGCTGGTTGTCATCTTGTCAGTGACTTATGTTAAAGTTCTGGTGTAAGGAATTTTTTGAGCCATGCTGTTGTGGTGAGTGGGGGTGGGAAAAGAAAGAGAGGAAGCTTTCTCTGTTACCAGAAAAAGCTGTCCCAGGGAGCCCAGGAACCAGCTGGGCAGATCTGTCTCCTGGCTTAGGTGGCTTTCATACCTGTCCCCTTACCATCACTGTGGCCACAGCCATTTTAGTCAGGCCGCTGCCTATGCCATCACCTACACCAGCATAGTTGTCATGGCCCATAAGCCTCATGGACACTTAAATTAATGAAATCGGCATTTAAAATGTGTTTTAAAAAAGATTATAATTTATGGTAACAGAATATTTCAATAAAAATCAGTTATCTATGTATATTTTCCATATAATCTGTATTTCCTCATTTTAAATCCTACACTGTATTATTATATGTTTTGGTTAAACTGTCAAGGAAGTAACCCAACATGCAAATTCCAGCCAGTAAAAGAAGAATAATGCATTGATCTAAATGATAAGTTCCAACTGTAGCTGTCCGTTGTGCTATAAAAACATCTCACTCTGTTTCATGCTACTTATAGTTTCTGCATTGGGGAAATAGATGTCTTAGCACACAAGAAAACTGCTTTTGGGGGGGACTTTTAAATCTTTTAAATCATTAGCATCTATAAGTTGTTGTGTGTTTATAATAAGAAAGCAGTGTTTTTTGCAAAAGTTCTTTTTTCCTTAAATGTTTTCTTAAATGTTCATAAATGTTTCTGTTTATGCAGTGCAATACCATTTATCTTGCTAGAGACTTCCAAGGGTAAACTGAGTAACATTTGAAGTTGTGCAGCAACTTCAGTGTGAGAACATGGCACAGGGATTCTGTGCCTTGGCTTGAGGGCTGCTAAGGATTACTTAGACACACACTGTCCTTGGAGAAAGAAGGCCCTTCAGCTGCTTTAAAATTTATGCTAATAGTAGGCTAGTATTGGGGGGGGGGAATCCCATTCATTCCACATCTTGAGAAATCTCTAGCATACATTAACTGATGGTATCTTGGGGAAAAATTAAGCTCCAAGTGTATGGAAAATTAGTTAATTCATACTCTGAGGAATTTTTAGTTTATTGAATAGTGTTATCCACTTTATTGTGGAAGGCATCGCAGAAGCAAAAAGCACATTAAACTGTTCTTGTTTTAATCACCCGGTGTGGATTTTCAGTTGCGCATACTTTTCCTGCTATTTCTTCTCTCTCTTCATATGACCTTTCCCAATTTCTTAATCAGGTTTGGGAAGAAAAAAGAGGATAAAGGTGTAAAAGGTGATCAGAAAGGGAACTCCAAGCCTGGAATTTTCAAAGAAGAGGAATTTGAAAAGATGAAGGAGGAGCGGGAAAGGTGAGTGGAGGGGAGGGGAGGGGAGTGTGGCTCTCATCCTGTCTTCAGTGTGGAAGAAGGGTGTCCATTGCCAGCAGGAAATCAGGGAGAAAGGTGCAGCCTTCGCCCTTGTACAGCCAGTGTAGGAATGCTGGTGGAGCTGTCAGCAGCCAGTGGGATGTCAGATGAAGTCTTATGCCTCCCTTTCTGATCATGCCATCTAATTTCTTACTGTTCCTTAACAAAAGGCTTGCACAACTTATAGCCCCCAAAGCCAAAGGCAGGCAGCCCAACCAAATGATCCCCCCTCTCTCTCTCTGTGGAGGGGGGGGGCAGAGAAAAAAAAGAGGCCACTTGTTCATGGCCAGTGGACAGCACTTTGGTTCATTGATCACTGGTAGTGAATGACCCTAAGCATGACCTCAGTTGTTTACATCTGCAAATTATTTGTTATATTTCATTTATAAAATATGTATTTTTCATAAGGCATCTAAGCGTTAAAATCAGTTAGCAGTATCTGACAATCACAATAATTGCATTTGTTCTAAAATCAAGTTGAAAATAAAATATTATCCCAAATTCCTTATGAGGCACAAAACGCAGCCTGTCTGATAGGGGCCATACTTATTATTAATATACATGCCCAGTGGCTGTAATGGATTAATTTGAGTTTGGCTAAGGTTTGCACTAGTGTCACTGAAATTTCTGAGGCATATGTCTGGTACTTCTATCCTGATTATTCTTTTTCTTCTTCTTCCTCTTCCTCTTCCAAAACTTCTTAACTCCCAGTCTGGGTGCTGGCAGTTGGAGAGGTATGTGTCCTTCATTTTACATAAGCCAGTGCCTTTATTAGTATCCTGGCAAGCTAAGAAGTAAGTAGTCCATCTGTTAAAGGGCCAGTGTCATTTGCTAAAATGTTTGGCAGAATTAAAGGAATGATCCCGTCTGTTTCTGGGGCTAATGTTCCAATTGGATGTGGAATAATTGTTGTTAACATTTCTTTCAATGATAAATTCTCTTTCAAAATGGAAGGTATTCCCTGGAGTGACAGATAATTGGTAAGAACCTATTAAAAAACAGTCAGTTCAATGCCTTTATAATTCCGGTTTATCTTCTCTAATAATTATTCACCTTTCTGACCTGGAAACGTTTGAGATTGAAATGGAGAACAGCAGGTGTGTTTAGAAGCTGATGAACCTCAATGATATCTTTAACTCATATATTTGATTCTTATCCCACAATTAATAAGAACAGAAATATCACCTTTTTCCACTGGGCGATTTCATTACTTTTAATTGTATTTTAAGGGGGGGAAATGTTTATCGTATGAATCCCCCAAAGGAAGTCTTTAAATTATACCACATAGGCAAGCAGGTTATTTCTATTTTCTCTGTTATATCCACATAGCACATTAACCTCACTTCTGTCTGATCACAGTGTTGGTTCACATTGCTGAGTGCAGTGATCTTTTGTTATGCCAAATGTGTCTGTCACAAATTGTATTCAGTGTTGGAGAACCAACCTTCCCAAGCATACTCTGGTATGCATGCAGACTGATGGTTTTACTTCTAGTCAACTGAGCTATGCAGCCACATGGGAGAAGCAGAGGAAGGCCTGAAAGGAAGAACATAAGGAAAGCCATGCTGTATCAGGCATGCTGTTTCAGATCAAATGCCATTTTAATGCATTCTGCTCACACCATGGACAGCCAGTTTCTAAGGTAGAAGTCCACCAGCAGGACAGGAGCAAGTATTCCTCATGCTGGAGTTGCTCCAGTCCTTTGATCGTTTTGGTAGCCCTTTTCTGCTTCTGAATCTATGTCATAAGGCAGGCTTCAAATTCTTGATGTCTGTGCCACCTGTCATACGCATTGGCTGCCTCTGGCTTTCAGCCACCCTGTCTGGTTGCCTGCTGATATGGTAACTTCTGTATTTGAAGAGCATATTCAGTGTTTGTGTGCATTCATATTCAGCAGTAGCTGAACTGTCGCTGTGTTACACACACTCTAGCCTAAATTTCCCAGTAGATTTCCCAGTAGATAAACATCATGCATACTGGGTAGCTCTTCCCAATCGCTCCAGGAAGGCAGAAAATAAGGAATGGCCCTTCTGGGGAGGTCACATGGGAGGAGTGAGCCCCCCCCCCCTTAAGCAGGCCAGTTCTTTCCTACCTACCGCTCCAGGAGGATATTTTGTTGCTTCACTCCGAAGACCACGTGGACACTCCAGAGCTGCATCATAGCATGCTATGAAGCCTTAAAGCTGGCACCACCTGATGGAGTACTGGCCCATTCTACCAGAAGTGCAGCAACTACGGTAGCTTGGTCCACCAGCACCTCTTTGGCTGAGATCTGCTGGGTGGCTACCTGGAGATCCTTGTCCACCTTTGTCAGACATAACAAGTTGGACAAGTATCAGTCAACAGAGGCGGCCTTCAAGAGAAGGGCCCTCCAGCAGGTGGTTGATACTTAGGGTTGGCCCTTGCCAGCTCACCCACCCTGTCTTAAGGGAGCTCTGTTGTGTCCCAGTATGCAGGATGTTCACAACCTATCTACTGGGAAAAGAAACGTTGGTCTTACCTGTGAGATATTCATTTCCAGTAGATAGGTAATGAACAGTCTCCCACCTTGAGGGCACTGGCTAGGCAGCTGGTACCCTCAGGATGCTAGGGAGTTGTTCTTAGGAGTTGCATTACTGTTTTTCTCATTTTTATTACCTCTCTTTTGGGAAGTTTGGAGTTTTTGCTTTACTGCATGTTTTTCTATCTTCTGCTCTGGAGTATGTCTCTTGGCTTTAATAGGAACTGGCCTGCTAGGTGGGGAAGGTTGCTTCTCCCACGTGACCTCCCCAGAAGGGCCTTCCTTCTTTCCTGCCTACCTGGAGTGAGTGGGAGTAGCTGCCCAATATGCAGGATGTTCTTCACCTATCTATTGGAAACTAACATCTCACAGGTAAGACCAACATACCTTTCTCTTTCAGCCCTGACAAGAGTAGACCCACTGAATCCATTAGATTTATTTACTTGTTGACTCACTATTCAGCAGTTGATTGAATGGTCTACTCCTGTAGTGACTAGAGAGCCAGCATGGTTTAGTGGTTTGAGTGTTAGACTAGGACTCTGGAAGACCGGGGTTTGAATCCCCTCTTGCCATGGGAACCCAGTAAGTGACCTTGGGCAAGTCACACTCTATCAGCCTCAGAGGAAGGCAAAGGCAAACCCCCTCTGATCAAATCTGCCCAAGAAAACCCCATGATAGGTTTACCTTAGAATTGCCCACAAGTGGGAAATGACTTGAAGGCAAACAACAGCAACAGTTGTGACTAACCAATAGGGTGCCAGTCTGTACGTATATGCCTGTAGGAGTTCTGGTCATGCTTGTTTTTTAAAATTAAATTTATCCAGACAAATCTGGTAAATTTTCAAAACAGTATAAACCATCCTTTGCAATGGGAGTATGTGGGTGTGTGAGGGGGGGTATAAATCCCATAAATTATGACGTTATAGGAAAGGAGAAGCTAGAGGAGAAGGAAGGTTTCCAGCACAAAATAACTTCCCGCTCATTCATGGGGTTTTGTTTCATAACATTATTAAAACGGGCTAAGTTAAAATAGGCAAGGTGGATTCTGCAACTGTGCTGCCAGATTCATTCATCCCCAAACAGGTGGTGCTTAAGATGTTAATGCACAAGGCTGTAAAGCCTTCAGTATGGCCATGGCATCCTTGCCTATAGTCCTAGATTTCATGAGTGCAGGAATTCCTGTTCATGTGCTGGAAATGAACCATCCCCTGCTCTTTGGGGTTGCTGGATTATAACTCTTGCCATCCCTCACTATGAACTGCTGGCTAGGACCGAAGGGAATGGCAGTCCAACAACATTTTTGGAAAGCTCATCCTGGGCTAGAGTTGCAGGAGTTCTCACTGTTTGCTTCCTTGACATTTGATACCTTGCAGCTAGATGCATAAAGGAACTCTGGTGAAGATCTATCTCTATGCTGAGTTGATGTAGAAGTTCTGTATTTAGTGTGGGTGACCTGAGAGAGCTGAATAACCACATGAGGTTCCAAGCAACGGACGTATTTGCATGAACTAGTCCCTAGAGAAGGCAATGCTGAAGTAACTCAACAGCCTACCTTAGCGTTCAGTGCTGGCAGATAAAAATAATATATTGCTCAGTTCTTGCAAAGGTAGCTGATGATTTTATCAATAATAAAAAGAAAAGCTGGCTTCCTTGTGACATATGACTATGGGGGGGAAATGCAGTAGGGCTTGACTAAGATAAGCTTCAAGTTATCCAGCTGGGTGGAACTTTAGTGCTTTATGTTTTTATTGACTGTTCACCTAATGATGGCTTACACAGACAGTAAAGATGAGTTTTATAACTCTGCCCCAAGATTCGCTAATCCTTTAATGTATAATGTAATTCAGGTCTAAGATTTTAATGCACATATTGGCAACGACAACCATCCAGTGAATCTGTGCCATAGATCTTGCTGCCACTATGACTTCACTTGCTGCATACTTTGTCTTGCCTACTGAATGGACCACGTTTTACAAAAGATTTACTAGAATGTAGGCTCTGCACACTCAGCAGCTCATTCCTTATTAGGAAAGAAATTAATTTATAGTAAATCTAACAACTGAAGTGCCTAGATATAGAAGAAGAATCATATGGGGAGCAAAAGCCACACAAAGAACTTGGCTTTGTATGAGATTTTAATTGCTTTCCTAATTACTGACATTGGTAAAAAGTATATTAACCTTCTGCTGTTAACTTTCCATGCCTGGTAACATGACGGATTATTTTGTTGTTGTTCTGTTGTTGAATGGAAATATTTTTCTAAGACCAAGCACTCTTGCCTGTTTTTGTGCTACTTTCCTGAAAGGATATTATGATAACTCCTAGCCACCGCCCACCCACCCCCGCCGCCCCCAGTCAGGAGATTAGGTCTTCTGGTGGAAAGGGTAAATGTAGCTGGTTTTTTTGTTCACTGGTTGCAGGACTCAAGATCCACATCATCACACACATTCCACTTCTGGTAGCCTTCCAAATATGCAAGCCTCCCATTCCTAAATTTCTGCTGGGTAGGAAGTGCATTTCAGCCTGAAAATGTAATTGTCATCCCCTGGTGGGAGAGGAACCAGGTAGAGGCTCAGCTGCTTGGGCAGCAGGAACCAGATCCAACCAGTCAAATGACAGTTGGCTCCTTTTGCCATCCATCAGGTTGGGAAAATAAAGATTCCTTTGATCCGATCAGCAGTGAGCCAGACAAGCGTTGCCCTGATGTTACCCCACCTTACCCACTTACCTCAATGGTACAACAACAATATCAGTTTTTCTACTTGAAGTCTGTCATTTGACTGGAGTATAACTTGAATCACTTATATATCAGCCTAGCTGAGTTTTGAACTGAACAGAGAGTCTATGTGACAGATGGTCATAGAATCATAGAATCATAGAGTTGGAAGAGACCACAAGGGCCATCCAGTCCAACCTCCTGCTAAGCAGGGGTATACAATCAAATCATTCCTGACAGATGGCCACCCAGCCTCTGTTTAAAAACCTCCAAAGAAGGAGATTCCACCATACTACAAGGCAGTGTATTCCACTTCCAAACAGCTCTTACTGTCAGGAAGTTCTTCCTAATGTTTAGGTGGAATCTCTAGTCCACCTGAAAACTTCTGTGGCTCTCTAAAATTGTTGTTAAATTACAACCAGCATCCTTGACCACAGCCCATGCTGCCTGGGGCAGATGGGAATTGTAGTCCAACTGTTTCTGGAAGGCTACAGATTCCCCTTTATTGTACTAAAATGTACATGTAGATTTTAGGTTGCCATACTTTTTCTATAAAAATATTTTAAATTCTTATGGTCAGATTTGTAGCCAGGGGATATACCCACTGAAATACTTCTGAACTGAATGTATGACTTTAAGTTGTTAATAATTTTTTTAGGACATGAACCGCTCCATTTTGTGTAATTAACTGTATTTGTATTCCTTTGAATACTAAATTGCCAGTTCACCCACATATCACAATGCATTTTTTTTTTATTTTCTAACTTTTCTTCACCTTTTACTTTTCTCCGTAAGTTACATTTCTCTGTATCAATGTAAAATACCACAAGAACATCACAACATAGAGCATTTAGTATGGGTTTGTTTGTGTACCACCTTCCCCCCCGGCTGTGCTAGGATCACAATACTAGGATCACTAGCTTGTCATAATCCAAGTTATGGTTTAGACAATATCCCTGTTTTAAGACAGATATATAATGTCACAGAGCAGGTCCTGGTTTACAAAACTGGACTAGGTCAGCTTCAGAGGCTCTTTTTTCCATAAAAGGAAAACATTGTTTTCACTGAATTTTTGTTTTGTTTTAAATAGAGATGATTCCATCTTAAAGTAAAACTACTTCAGATTTAACATTTAGTGTGGGAAGAGGCAGACTTCCTTTTTCTGAAATGAAAAGTGCCTTCCGTCCTTACCTTTAAGGCAACTCACGTTGCTTTTTAATTTTCTTGCCCTTTGAAGATCTTTCTGAAGCAAACCAGATGTATTGGATTGCTGGTGTTTTACCATCATTTAGCCTCTTTTCAACTGTATTTAATACTAATATCAGCTTAAAGACAGCTGTTTTTCCTGGTTGTTTCCATGTTTTACTTAAGTAACCCTACTGAGACCAAAGTCTTCTTTCCAGGAGAGACTAACTCACCCGCTCTCACTCACTCTCCCATTCTTCTTTAATAAAAAGCAGACACACAACGTGAATTGTGAATACAAAGATACTCCATAGGCCAAATTGCTCTTCCTGCTGATTCATTTATGAAAGGAGGAGGGATAATTTTACTAATAGAAATGCTTTTGTCTTCGGCGTTCTCACTAGAGAAGGTGGGTCAATGAGGGAAAAAGTGAGAAGTGCAATGTACATCTGACTTCTGTATTTTCATTATTTAGAGAGGCCTGAGTATTTAAGAGAGTTAGGACCTTGTAAATGATTCAGCTTTGTGGTTTACTTGAATTCTAGGAAGCTTTCCAAAACTGTAGAGTTGTTCTCCCCTGTCTTATCAGCCGTAGGCCTTCCTGCATGTTAATATACTTTAAATCAATACATATGTTTTTGATATTTGGGAAACTGCAATTTAATATTGCAGCTGTGGGTATTCAGTGCAACCTAAATTCATAGAAATGAAAAATTTTAACCCCATATTTGAAAGGACAACAGTGGCTTGAAAACCTGTTTCCTGTTCTGATAATTTTTAGTTTGATTTATTCTGTACCCAATTTAAGTGATACTGTACATTAACTTTATGGCAACCATTTGTTTGGATTCAGTTGTGAAAGGATGGCAGAAATAGGTTAGCTGTAAGGTAAAATGGCATTGTACATTTTAAAGTACAACTTTGTGGGAATCTGTTTCTCTACTCTCTCTGTTAAAATTTGGGGAAAGATGGGCAGCAAACAGGGATTGTAGTCCAGAATCTCTTATCCCTATGGCCCAAATTAGGCTAGTAGAACGTATGCAAGCCTAACTGCACAGGAGTGCAGATTATTGTGGTGGAAAAAAATATTTGTTTTGTGGAGTTCCTAATAAAATGCAGCTAATATTATTATAACCACAACTCAAATTTAAAATGAGTGTATCTGTGTTGAAACTCCTGTATATGTTGCATCATATTTGGTAAGAATTAATTCAACACAGCATTTCTCTTCATTGAATATTCCTGACTTTGCAGCACTGCTAGGTTCTGTGGTTTGGACAAAATAAAGTGTTGGATGAGGTCCCAGGTTTAATAGTCCCAATTTATTATAACCATTGAACCCTGATCAGATCACAGATTGGATGAGGTCCCAGTTTTTTAAATGTCCCAATTTACTGCTGCCTCGGAACCCTGATAAGAATACATATTTGATTAAGGCATTGGTGCGTGGTGGTTTTTTTTTTTTTTTAAATCCAGTTAATTACTTTTAGATTCTTATTAGATCATAGCAGCATAGTTATGATATGAACCATTTATGAAAAAAAATACTGGATGATGTTGTGCAGGTCAAGGTCATCATTCCATTTTGTGCTGACTCTGCGAAGTTATCAGATTTCTGGTTTCCAAAGATGCAGCAATAACACTGAACCTCAAAGATAGATTAGTCCCATCCTTCCAGTGATTTTAAATTATTCTTATTTCAGATCTGTTGCGATTGCTGTTGCTGCTATTCTGTACATCAGTAAATGTAATACCAGCTTCGCTTCCCTCTTGACCAATTAGAAAAATGGTGTGCCAACGTAAACAGCCCTGTCTTTCCCTCCATAGATCATGACACAGCACTTAGTATATATCCTGCCAGCTACTAGGCTGACTAAAGCAGAGTTGGGGTGTCATGGATTAAGAAAAGTGTGCTAAACAAATGATACTTAGGTTATGTATTTGCATTGTCTAATTAAAATAGAAAATTTATGTAGGCAGGGACACATGTTTTTTTAAGTGGTTCTCTTCTATTTCCCATTACACATTAACAACTTTCACAAGTGTGTTATTCAAAACTCAAAGGGGATGTTCCAAACATAATTTGGGAAGCCACTGCACCTTCTGATAACTACTGAAAAAGAGATGTGAACCTGGGAAATGTTTGCAAGGATTAGGACGATTGTCCTTGTGGTTGAACTGAATTGGAGCTGATGTGTGTAATAGATCACTTTTTGTTGATACTTCACTTCTCAAACTTCTCCCTTTTGTACTATTCACACTAGTCATCTTTTGAGTAAATAATGGTGATTTATAGTAATTATAGATTGGAATAGAATATGGCATTCCATATGTTGCAGGAGGTAGCTCTGAATTGCTAGCTCTGCTGGGTTTTTTTCCCCACTAGCCAAAAATGGTTTGCAAAGAAAGGAGGGAATACCATGCTGTGTGTTTAAACAGTGATAAATCTTTTATACAGTTGCAGCATAGACTACTGTGCTTGCTGCCTCCTGTTTTTGTAGGTACTCTTATTTCTTTCCTCTCCCTAGCCTCACAGAGGTCAGTTCACCACAGTCCAGCTCTCTCATACATCTTAGGTGGGGTGCAAACAGAGAGCTTCTACCCTCATTATCTTCTTTTATAGACAAAAAGACTCTTGGTGATAGGTTATCCTTGCTTGTCCAACTGCAGACATACATAGGAATGGTGCTATTGGTGCCCCCCTCCTTCCGTCTTTCTATCAGTTTCTGAACAAAACCATAACTTCAATCTGTGTGGCCAGAACTGAGATTTGCACTTGCACTTGACTCTCTTGCATTACGTTTACATCATACTGCTGCCTGAGTTCCTGACTAGGCCATCCCCCCCACCCCCGTTTTAATCCAGCTCCTGTCCTAGTCCTACCAGGGCCATACTTTCAGGCCATGGCTGGCTGTTGACAGCCTTTTAGTTATTCCAACTCTGTTACTGGGGATGTGGCCACCCCCACCCAAAAAAAAATATTACAAATTGGCAGTCTGCCACCATCTGCTGGTGTTGCTTTTTTTAAAAAAAAAATTACTTTGCAGCAGTGGGACCTTGAGATTATGGGTTTGGTTTAGTTGTGTTAGTTTAAATGTTCATCTGTTGAGCCCTTAGGTTCCAGTTTCTAACCACATATCATCACCATGTATGCACGAACTTATCACCGTGAGTTATAGTACATTTCATTAATAAATTTGACCAAGAGGATAAAAAGCACAGATGTAAGGTAAGATGAGCCTGTTACAATTTTCCTAGTTCAGAACACCACAGGTTTTCAGTCTAAGTCATGTGATTAGGCTTATTATTTAATATACACCCAAGAAGAACATAGCTTAAAGCTAATGAATAAAAAAGGAATAGTGTTTCTAAGCTTAATATTTGACCTCAGTGACATCACTTATGAGTGGATAACTTATAGCTTGCTCGATTACAGGAGACCCTTTGCAAGAATCAGTTATTCCTGGAGTTAAAAAGAAACCCTCTCTGCCTCCTTGGCAAAAGGTACAAAGTGGAATCTAGTCAGCATAGCTTTTGCCAACAGAAGGCATTTTTGAAGGCCTGGCCTGTACAGTCCTCCCTTCAATTTCGCGGATGTTAGGGGTGCAAGACCCCCACGAAATTGAAAAAAGTGAATAAAAAAATATTTAAAGATTGGTTGGGGGCGCGGATGGAACGCCCTGGAGGAGGAGGAAAGAGAGGCTCGTGGCCCAGGCCGCCGCCACCCTTCCCACCTAAGCCTCCACCACCGCTACCACCACCATCGCTTGCCCCGTCACTGCCACCATGCCCCTGGGGCCTCCACTGCTGTGGCTGCCATGCCACCACCGCTGAGCAAATCCCCCGTGCTCACCGTGAAGCCTTTGCAGCGAACGTGGCAGGGCGTGCTTGGTCTTCAGCTTTCCCCTCCACAGGGAACAAAATCCAAGGAAACCTGTGATGCTCACCGCAGGTTTGCTCAGCTTTCCTTCCCTGTGGGGCGGAAAGTTGAAAACCACTCACCCCCTTCCCCGTGGGCTCAGCTTTTCACCCCACAGGGAAGGAAAACCAAGCAAACTCACAGCGCTCACAGCATATTGCTAGGCTTTCCTTCCCTGTGGGGTGAAAAGCCGCAAACTGCTCACCCCCCTTCCCACAGCCTCCTCGCCTTTTTGCCCCACAGGGAAGGAAAGCTGAGCAAACTCACAGCACTCGATGCCAGTTTGCTTGGCCTTACTTCCCTGTGGGGCAAAAAGCCGAAAACCGCTCACCTCCCTCCCCGCGGCCTTGGCTTTTCCCCCAACAGGGAAGGAACGCCGAGTAAACTCACAGCCATCACCACTAGGGTTGGAGCTAGGATATTTATAACCTATTTCGTGCCTGGGAGGGGTGTGCTGGTTAAAAAAGCCTGGATGGCTTTCCCACGGGATAGACAAAAGAGACCGAAACTTAACTGATTGCTTTAGTTCCAGAGTAATAAAACATTGATGGTCTTGGGACAACCTCATAAGGTTGGACAGGAGGGGGTATGAGGGGAGATTTATGTAGGGTATGGGTTGAGGAATGGTCACTTGTTTGCATGATTGAATTATTGCTTGAAATGCCCAGGGCTGGGAGAAAGGATTAGCATATACCACTTAATGACTGGGTTGTTAGCATAAACCCATTACGGGGGCTTTCCGTATAATCTTAACTTGGGCTTTCCCACCATTATATTCCCATACACGTTTCAGGTCATTGCCCTCGTATGCCTAACCTGAACTGTGACCCATGTGATCCCAAAAAGTGTCCAATATGTCCAGTTATGGAATCTTTCAGGGAGGGGTAGTAGGGCATGCTAACAACACATGAGGTTGGTGTAATGGATGCCTCCATTAGAGCCACCCACAGGCAAGATATACTGTAACCAGGAAGGCATTTATTTAGAAGAACATGAGTCTAGAAGGAGATAGCAATTAGGAACAGCAAAATAGATCTATGCCAGCAGATCTCAGGAAATAAGCCCAGGCATGTGCATACTTCACAAAGGATGATACTTAGAGTAGTTACATGTTTTATGTACCAAAGAGGTTTGATGTATGTAGCAAGCATGTAAGGAACAGGTGACATACCCACATCTTTTATCACCCATGACTGGGTACTTAAACTCTGGGAGATGAGTGTGACCAGATACCCTGATGCATAGAAAGCAAGAGCTGGAAAATGTAGCTATGCCACCCTGCTGAAAACACTGAAGTAACACCAGTCTACCCACAACTGCCATGTTCTCTGTGAACTCTCCTAACTCCAGACTAGCTAATATAATATATATGTGAATAATTTATGCAGTACTCATTGCTTGATTTCATGAGCACCTAACTTTGCAATGGCAAATATGAGCCATATCTTTTATTCTTGGTATTTTTACTTCCATAATCATGGGCTGGTTACTGACATGCTATTTGTTGATACATGTCTGTGCTCCTTATTTGGGCAAATTGTTCCTGTGGCCATGATTCATCCAATACAATTTTAATTGTCACTACAGTCCTGAAACTTTATGTGTTGATGATGTGGCAGGTTTCTGACATGAGAAAGTGTCTCTTTGTTCTAATTTCTGTATATCAAAGCTGGCCAACTGTGGGAATTCAGGAGTCAATTTCTGCCCTAGGGCCCTCTAAAGGGCACGTGGGCTGTTAAAAAATAAGAAAAGGGAGGGAGGGAGGAAGGGAGGGAGGGAGGGAAGGAGGAAGGAAGGAAGGAAGGAAGGAAGGAAGGAAGGAAGGAAGGAAGGAAAAACCCAAACCACAAGTGGTTGGAAGTTCACTTCTAGTTTTGAGAAGTGGTTCATTTGGAATGGATGGGAAGCTTGTGAGTTCTCTACACTTTAATCTGTTGTTCACCTTGTTGATCAGTTCATCAGGGTCACAGCAACTCTTGACCAAGCAGGGGTGAAAAAGAAATCTGGGAGGGGGCATCAGCTACTCTTTTAATCCATTCTCAGTTCTTCTTTTTGCCCTGAAACACAAAGGACCTGCAGAATGGCAGTAGCATTCAGAGAGTTGGTTTTCATTCTTTCTCTCTTTTTCATAAGAAACTGAGAGGAATGTTATTAAATTAAATTTTGGAAGAAAGAATGGGGCTTGTTTTAAAAGGTGAAAAGGATAAAGTAGCAGGAATATGGTAAAATTGGCAAAAGAAATGTGCACAAGATTGTTCAGACATTATAACTGAACAACCAGATGAAAAATACACTGGATAAAAGAGAGATCATTGATGAAATTTTATAGATTTTCCACAGAGGAGTGAGAAATAAACAAGAAATATTAATGCAATTATAATAGCCCTGTCGAAGAGATGAAGCATTGATCATGGAGAAATAACCTAGTATTGGCTACCCAAGTACAACATAAAAAGAAAGCCATTTTTTTAAGCAAGCACAGCCTACAGCTGTGGAAGCAATTGCAGACTGCATTTATATGGGGAAAATGGAAGAAGCTGGGGTGCTGGGTGGGGGATGTGTTTTCACGAGGAACAAAAGAAAATTGTGATGACCCATTTCTGGCTTTTGTTGTGTACAAAGTGCCAGTATTGACAACAGTACAAAATCTCTTAAATTTCTGAAAGAGATAAAAACTTGGCCTAGTATTTTTGATTCACCTCCTTATGTCTTGTCTTCTGGAACTCTTGAGGCTGGCTGTGCATCCTACTTTCAATTTTTGTAACTTAAACCACCTATTGCAAAGGCTTGAGGCAGGTTACAGTAGTAATACCCACACCCACCTCAAAAACACAACTCTGAGCATAGAATCATAGAATCTGTGAGTTTGAAGAGGCTACAAGGACCATAAAGTCCCACCCCTGTCATGCAAGAATACCCAACTACAGCACTCCTGAAAGATGCTAATCCAACCTCTGTTTAAAGACCTCCAGAGAGAGGGGGGGGGGTTCAGCATGTTCCGAGACAGGCTTTTCCATTGTCAAACAGTTCTTAGTCTTCTTGGAATCTTCTTAGTCTTACTGGAATCCCTTTTCTTCTAATCTGAATTCATTGATATTCTAGTTTGGATCAGCAGAGAACAAGTTTGATCTTCTATATAACATCCTTCAGATATTTAAAGATAGCTATCATGTCCCATTTCCGTCTTCTCTTCTCCATACTAAACATACCAAACTCAGTGAGCTATTCCACATGAGTCTTGGTTTCCAGACTTTTGATCAACATGATCGCCCTTCTCTGGACCCATTCCAGATTGTCTATGTTCTTCTTGAACTGTGGTGCCCAGAACTGGATATGGTATTCCAGGTGAACAAATCAGAATAGAATTACACTAGTACTTTCCTCCATTGGGACACTATATTCCTGTTGATACAGCCCAGAATTGCATTGGCTTTTTGTACTGCTGCATCATACTGTTGGCTCATGTTTAGTTCATGTTCTACTAAGAGCCCTATGTATTGCTTTCAAGCCAGGTGTTACTCATCCTATATTTGTGCATTTCATTTCCCCTGCCTAGATGTAATACCTAACATTTACACCTCTGTTGAAACACATTTTGTTAGTTTTGGCCCAGCTTGCCAATCTGCCAAGGTCAGATTGGTGTCATTTGCAAATTTGATAAATGTGCCTTCTAAATACATCATCCAAGCCTGAATTCACACAAGGGCTATATCCCAGCTCCTGTGTGCAGCATCCTGCCCCAGTTTGACTCTTTTAATGTCATATTCACCCCTTTTAATCTGGACTCAAATTGGTCTTGAAAAACAAACATTTCCCCCACCCGAAGTCACAACTATACAAAAGGGCATTTCTACCATGTTCATGTGTTCACAGCAGTTGTGTATTTTTTCTTCCCAGGGTACATGTGAATACATGTATATCTGCATATTCTTATCAACCAATAGCCTTTCGTGTTTTCCTGTCAGTTTTACCACCCACCTGCACTCCCATTGGATAGCATTTATTCAGATGGTTCCCTTGCAGGGGCGGTTCCTAACTCAAGTCAGTTGACTCCTCAACAAAACTGGGGAAAAGTTCCCCTCTTTTTTGGACAACAACTCTCAGAATTCTCTAGCCAACCATGTACTGTAGTTCCAAAAACAGAGGCAGTTTATCTCAACTGTGGAATTCCACAAGGTGCCTGTCCCCGATGCTATTAAATATATATATGAAGCCACTGGGAGACATCATCCAGAGGCATGGGGCGAGGTGCTGTCAGTACACTGAGGACACCCAGATATATTTCTCCATGTCTCGGTCTTCAGCTCTGACTTCACATGGTGTCTCTTTTCTCAGTGATTGTCTTAGGGCAGTAATGGAGTGGATGAGGGAAAACAAATTGAAACTGAATCCAAACAAAATGGAGGTTCTCACAGTAGCAGCCCCGAATCCAGGTATTAGGATACAACCTCCAGTCCTGGATGGGGTAACGCTCTCTTCCAAGGACTGTGTTTGCAGTCTGGGGTACTCCTGGATTCGTCACTCCTGATGACAAAACATGTCAATGTGACAGTCAGGAGTGCCTGTTATCAGCTTCGGCTGATCCGCCAGCTGCGCCCTTTCCTGGAAGTTGGGAACCTTGAGACTGGGGTACATGCTCTGGTAACCTCCCATCTTGATTTCTATAATGCACTCTACTTGGGACTACCCTCGTGCTTCATCCAGAAACTTCAATTAGTATAGAATATGGCAGCCAGACTGGTCTCAGGTACATCTAGAAGAGACCATATAACACTGATCTTAAGATCACTTCACTGGCTGCCCATTAGTTTCCGGGCCCAGTATAAGGTGTTGGTTATTGCCTTTGAAGCCCTAAATGGCTTGGGTCCAACCTATCTTCAGGACCGTCTCCTTCCATATAATCCTCCCCGAGCACTCAGGTCCTCTGGGAGGAATTAGTTACAACCTTTAAAAACTAGGCTTTCTTCAACCTCCCGGAGGGCCTTTTCGGCTATTGCTCCCAGATTATGGAACAGCCTGCCGGATGATATCCATCATGTCACCACTCTAAACAGCTTTTTAAAAGCTTTTAAGACGTATCTCTTCCAGCGGGCCTTTCCTGAGTAGATACCCGGCCATCAAAAATTTGTCCCATTCTGGCTAGAGCCACCATCTACTGTTTATTTTTAGTATTTTTAAGTATGTTTTAAATTTTTGAATTATTTAATTGTATTTTAAGAGGGGGGGTGCAATGGAGGGTCTTTCGGTGTATGTTTTAATGTTGTAAGCAACCCAATTGTGTTTTGTAGAGGGATGGGATATAAATACATTTTATTATTATTATCATTATATTATTATTATTAACAACAACTCTGGTCCTCAACCACAATGTTAAAACCAGAGAAAGCCTTACCAAAAAGTAACAGCCAGTACCTTATTGTGGTTCCTTTGTGGTAAGTTATTTAAAAAGCAGGTCTACTCAGGAGTAAGTTACATTTTGTCCCATGAGGGGCTCATTGCCAAGGGTCAACACAGTACAAGCTTCCCACACCCCTCTGTTCCAAAGTAACTTCCATTGAGTTCAATCAGACATCCTTCCAGGGGAGTGTGTAAGTGTTTACAGATAGGGAAAATGTGGTAATACAATTACTTTATAAATAGTTGCAGTTTTGACTTTGATTGCGATTATCTGAAGCTATTCTTTCTGTTGAGATCGGATAAATTACTTCTGGTGTGAACGGTATGGATTTTAGAGCAAGATTGTTTGTATGTGGGACATAGAAGGCAATGGTACATCAAATGCACAAGCCTTTGGTATGTCTGTACAGATGTAAATCCCATTGAGTTCAATGGTGTTTACTGCCAGGTCAAATGGACAAATGCAAATTGCCTATAATGCACAGCTGTGCGCATTATTTGTTCTTGTATAGACAAGCACTAAGTTATTTATAAAGTTGATGGACAACACTAGGCCCAGGACAGAAACCTGAGGCACCCCAGTTGCAACTTTTCTCCAGGATGAAGAGTGACCATTGGTGAGCACTCTCTGAGTTTGGTCAGTGAATGAGTTACCAACCCACCTAACAGTAGCTCTGTCTAACCCACAGTTCACTAGCTTGTCTGCAAGAATATCATGGGGAACCTTGTCAAAAGCCTTACTGAAATCAGGCATATATGAGTGGTATCAGGGTGTAGAAAATTAAAGACATTATTTGCTCTATCTGCATCTGCTCTATATATTCCAGAATAGTTCATATAACTGTGAAGGAGCCTCTACATAGATCTGTCTTCAAAGGCAGATCGATGTGCACAGAATCTCTGTGCTTTGTTGTTGCCACCACCTCATTAGCTGGTGGGGCGGGGGGAGCTTGTAAAGATCTTGTGAATCCAACAAATCTTGGATTATTTAACAAGCTGACATGGAAGCAAAGCCAACTGATGTCACTAGGAGATTGTAAATTTCATGCCATAAATACTTTATTCTGCAACCGGAATAAATTACACATATTTAGCAAATTTGCATGATTTCTTTGACTTTTTGTAATTTTTGTAATTCTAGTTTGGCTGATCAATTGGGAACACATCGTAGAGGGCATATATATCCCGCCAAGAAGAAATTATGTCTGAATTTCAGCAAGCATTTCCTATAGACTTGCACATCTTTCTTTGAAACATGACAGCTACAAACATGTTTTCTTTTTCTTTTAAATACAGGCAGAAATTTTCAGATTTCTCCAATCAGTTCTTCAATTCTGGATTACTTTTATGCACCTTTGACTGACTACATAGATAGTCCAGCTTCTGATTTAAATAGTACAGTACTCTTTTCTTTTAAGAAAAGCAAATACGCAGTTGAATCTAACATAGGTTTTCCCTTAGCAAGAGCTAGGAAAGTTAAAAACTGTTCAGTTAGTGAATTTCTCTGGTGAAAAAGCCAATGTGTGTATGTGCCTTCAAGTCACCTGTCAACTTATGGCAACCCCATGAATTTCATAGTTTGGGGGTTTTTTTAAAGGCAAGGTACATTCAGAGGTGGTTTGGCCAGTTCATTCCTCTGAAATACAGCTTATATAGCACTAGTATTTGTTGGTGGTCTCCCATCCAAGTACTAATCAGGCATGACTCTCCTGACCTTCCAAGACAGATGAAATCTGGTGCCTTTAGGGTATCAAGGCCCTGTTGAAAAGTGACTTATATCTAAGTGTGGCTATTATATGGCAAATGCACTCAAATGTCTTTTTTTAAATAATATTTTATTATCATTATTGTAGTTGCATACATACAATCAAGCATAGCAATCAAACAAAACAAATGAATGATCAGTGTTGACAACACATACCTCCACCAAATGTCTGATTGGATCATTTATGCTTCAGTATTGAGGAAAAGCCAATACTGAAACTTAAATGATCCAGTCAGACTTTTGAATGCTTTTGCCAGATAACAGCCATATTGTTAGATATGACCCATTTGGAGGGAGGGAACCAAAAAGGTAAGTACTCAGAGAAACAGTAGGGGAAATAAATTGTAGTTCATGCAATACCCACACTGTGAATGGGATTTCATCACTTCCCTTAAAACGCACGTGCATATTCACTAGAAGCCCAAATGCACACTAATGTTGGCTATTATGTTACCCCAGACAGTGACTGTCAATGAAGCATGACAATGAAGCTGGCCTTTGTCATCTTGATAAAAGCATCCCTTGGCTTTTCCAAGTCATTTTATTTAAGCAATAAGTATACACTGAGCCATCACCTTAAACAGCTTATTGTTCCAAATGCAAAATGATATTTACTGAACATCAAAACTCTGATTCTTGACTTGTATGTGTGTCATGTATGGACACGGGTGTAGAAAATACAAAGCATTGCCTATTTATTTTGATTTTTTTCCATCTTCATTTTCATTTTCATTTTTGGCAGCTATGTACTCAGGGAACAGACTTTTTTCTATCAGTGGCATGACTCCTACAAAAAAATGTTGGTGAACAAAAATTTTGAAGAACAGTTTCCAGAAGATTATGAGGCAGGAATATCGCTTAGTAATATGCATGCTGATGTGGAATGATTCCGTTGGAGTCCTGTGAAGGAACCCCCAGCATGCCTGCCTGACATTGTAAAATTGGCATCTATTCAAGGGTACAAGCTACAGAATCATATGATGGTTATGTATAACATACAAGGCCACTTGGTGAGCAGAGTTCTGTATCACTGGAGCAAGCACCAAGAATTCTACTTTTCCTACCCTTTGTGTTCAGCTATAACAGGTAGATAATACAATCAGGCAGGAACTCTTGTATTCATCCCCAATAAGGCTGCATTCCAAAGCAATCAGGAAAACGATAAATTTATGAATATTATGAATTATTTATTACAATATTATTAATAATGTGTCACGTTCCGCAAGATGTTTTGCACAATTTTTCCAAACAAGTGTGACAGTCTTCCGCCGCCCAGTAATACTTACAGCTATGTATTTCTTTTTAATACTTACCTACTTTATCAGCTTGATCATTTTTCTGCTTGTAAGCATCAGAAATCCAAAATACCCAAATCTTACTCAGCTTTGGATATTGACCAAATATATGATCTGTTTATTCCCTTTTCAGAAATTGCAGGGTTAACTATGTTGTCCTTAAAACAAAATCCAAAGTTATCTTGTGGTTATAACCTTGCTAGACCAATTAAAAGATGCAAAATGCATCACACCAGCTTTCAAAACTCAGGAGACAAAAAATGGTTAAAAACTGTGCTGGGGACAGAAAGTGACAGTGCTGAAGTCACAACATCTGCATTTTTTTTCCTTTGGGATGTTGTACAGGAAGTGTCTAAGTAGATGAAAACATTCTAAGTAGATTGGTTCTGTCCTGGGCCCAGTGCTATTCAACATCTTTATCAATGACTTAGATGAGGGAATTAGGGGCATACTTATCAAATTTGCAGATGACACCAAATTGGGAGGAGTAGCTAATACCCTAGAGGACAGGATCAAAATTCAGAATGACCTGGATAGACTGGAGAGCTGGGCCAAAGCTAACAAAATGAAATTCAATACGGAGAAATGTAAAGTACTGCATTTAGGGCAGAAAAATGAAATGCATAAATATAGGATGGGAGAGACCTGGCTGAATGAGACTACGTGCGAAAGGGATCTAGGAGTCCTAGTAGACCACAAGTTGAACATGAGCCAACAGTGTCATGCGGCAGCGAAAAAGGCCAATGCAATTTTGGGCTGTATCAATAGAAGTATAGTGTCTAGATCAAGGGAAGTAATAGTGCCACTCTATTCTGCCTTGGTCAGACCTCACTTAGAATACTGTGTCCAGTTCTGGGCACCACAATTCAGAAAGGATATGGACAAATTGGAGCGTGTCCAGAGAAGGGCAACTAAAATGGTGAAAGGTCTGGAAACAATGCCTTATGAGGAGAGACTTAGGGAGCTGGGTATGTTTAGCCTGGAAAAAAGACGGTTTAGAGGCGATATGATAGCCCTGTTTAAGTATTTGAAGGGATGTCACGCTGAGGATGGAGCGGGCTTGTTTTCTGCTGCTCCAGAGACTGGAACACGGAGCAATGGGTGCAAGCTCCAGGAACAGAGATTCCACCTCAACATGAGGAGGAACTTTTTGACAGTAAGAGCTGTTCGGCAGTGGAACACACTCCCTCGGAGCGTGGTGGGGTCTCCTTCCTTGGAGGTCTTTAAACAGAGGCTGGATGGCCATCTGTCGGGGATGCTTTGATTGTGATTTCCTGCGTGGCAGGGGGGTTGGACTGGATGGCCCTCGTGGTCTCTTCCAACTCTGCAATTCTATGATTCTATGATTCTATGATTAGGCCACATACACTAATACTGATATGATATATCACAGTGGCCTGAAGATTGTGTAGTAGCCTCACATAAAGTTAGTGGGGTGAAATTCTTCGTCTGGCAATGGTAATGGCATCAGTTCAGTGGAAGCCAATAGACTGTGTGGCTTTTGGACTTTGAAAGGCCAGGGTAGCTTTGTCAGTACTCCCTGTCTTTCAGTTGCATCACAAAACTCCAGTGACAAAACAGAAGCATTGAAGAATAACTGGTAATAAACAGACGTATGACTTTCATCCAAACCAGATATAAGGACCTTCATGGTTATTTCTAAACACAAATTTGTTGTGAGATGTATAAATTCTTAATCTTTCTGTATGATCATGTCTCTTGGAAGTACTCTAGGTATGAGAGAGAGTAGGGGGGGGGGAGCACATCAGTTCCCTTGCCCTTCCCATCTTCTCCGGTTGACCCAATCTCTTTGTGTATTGATGTATTTTTACCTGCATTTGCAATGGAAATCTGTCTTATTGCCATGCAGGAGGCATCCCTGAGAGTGGGATCCATAAATGGCACTTTCATGAGAAGGTTTGTTTTTGTTGACAAAAATTGATCTGGTTTTAACATTTCACATAGACTCGTGCGTGTGTGTACATACACACACACACACACACATTTGTTCCATCAGGATAGTGAATGGGCAAACTAGGCCTCCACTTCTCTCTGTGATCTTTCTTTCATCTTTCTTTCAGGAACCCTTAGAGGATTAAGCCTCTTACTGTTTTTCAAAATCTGTTCACTAATTGCTTGTGTGCTAGGGATTGTTGCATTACAGGAAATAAAAGGAAATGCTCTATTTTATTTTATTTTTTTAATCTGTGGTAACCTCAAAGCCTCCGCTTAAACTCATTTTTTGTTTGCTTACAGTTCTGCCAGCTTTCTAGGGATTACTACAATCTGAAGAATGGCTCCTCCTCCCCCCTCACCCAGTCCTGAAGGCCCCTTCTTTCCTCCAATTAACAAAATGGAGCATTCTGCAATATGGGATAATAACTCAGAGGAGTCCCTTAATCATGATTAAAGGGTTGGGGATGGGATGTGTGCTATTGGTTTCCTCTGCCCGGCTTTATGTCAGCACCATCCTTAACCATGTTTAGTGCCAACCAGGATTCCCAATTAGGAACCAAGAGATCCTCTGGCTTTGGAAGTTAGCTGCACTCCTGACTGGAGACTAGAAGAGGGACCACACAGTCCTGCAACTAACTGAAATTCTCTTTTCAGCTCCTAGAGCAGTCACTTCTATATCTCACTCACTCACACACACACACACACACACACACACAAAGAGGAGGAAAAAAGGAAACAATTTTACATAGAATTTGGGTGGGTGAGTGTGTTTGTCCACAAATGTATAAGTAATCACTAAAATTTAGGTAGAAATATGTTATCACCATAGTAAGGAAAGATGGAAGTTGGACATCTTTGGACCTGCTTTGTCTGCTGTCCAGGTTCTAATTGCTGGTGGGCAATTTCAAAGGTTCTTCCTCCTCTTTGCAGTTCTTTATATTTAAGCTGCACTTGGGTTGGGTGGCCCTTCAAGCAGACAATAGTCCTCTGTAAAATAGGACCCATGGCCACTCTCTCCATTTCTTCCCCATGTACAACATCCTCCAAAGCTAACGTGTGCATGTATTTGCATGGAATGAGGTTGTGTGAGTGCTGGCACCTCTACTGACTGGAGGCCCCTGTGAGGTGACTTTTTCTGAGTCCTCCCCTTCCTTCCTTCCTTCCTTCCTTCCTTCCTTCCTTCCTTCCTTCCTTCCTTCTTAGTTACTGTCTAGCCAACCATAGACATCACAGCCAGAGTCAGAGTTAGTTACCCTTCTCCCTGTGCTCTGAAATGATTATTGTATCTATATGCATCGCACTCTCCGGAAGTATGATGCTGGTTGCAAACGCTTAAGTGAAGGGAAGGCAAGAGAAGCTGATCTTTGTGCTATAGAATCCTGTGCGACTTTTCCCTAAAGGCACCAGATCCCATCTATCTTGGAAGCTAAGCAGGATCGGCTCTGGTTAGGACTTGGGTGGAAGACAACCAGTGAATAATGGCTGCTCTAGGCTGAATTTCAGAGGAAGGAACTTGCAAAACTACATCTGAATGTTCCTTGCCAAACAAAACCCTATGCAGTGCTATTCATGGGGTTGCCATAAGTTGAAAGGCACATATACACACACGACTTTGCAGCATGTGGAGAATGGACAAGTAAAGAGCACTTTACATGCCTGTTGCTGTAAACCGAGCCTCATCAAGCTCTCTGAATGGTTAGGGTTGCATTACATGCCAGCTAGAATTACTATGAGAAAAGACCACTTTGCATGTGACATGATTATTTTCTGGAAGACATTGAACATATGAATTAACATCAAAGTTTATGTACAGCATAGCTTACAGAGCTTGGAAAGGTTACTTTTTTGGCATAGAGTTTTCAAGTCTCCCTGCTGACATGAGCGTTACACTACAAAAAAAGGAACTTTTCCAAGCTCTGGTAACATCTGACAGCTTCGGCTGCCCTCATGCTCTTGCCAGTAGCTTTGGCCCTGGCTAGGATACAATGCATGTGCACCTGCACACATACTACTGAAACTTTAAATGGGACCTCTGACAAATTGGCTGAAATCAGGATAGGTCTGTCATGCCACAGACTGCCTGCCCACCTGTTTACTTGCTTGCTCTCACTCCAGAGCTCACAAAGTGTCTCGCCATACATGGGGGCTGGTACCTATGGTTTCACTTACCTGCATCTGAAAAAAAAAGTCCTCTCTATGCATTCTTTAGGTCCTCCAGCACGTTTCTATGGTATGCTTCCACTGGAAGTTGACCATAGAGTCATGCTGGAGGAACTAGAAAATGCCTAGAGAGGTGTTCTCCCTAGGAATCTCTAGGTCTTCCAGCATAACTCTATAGTATGCTTGTGTTGGAAGTCATTCATTTCAGTAAGGTTCAGTATTATCTATGGTTGCACATTTCCATGGTAAGTCCAATAATGTATCCCCCACACATGGGGTGTGTGTGTCGCACTGTACTGTATACTGAACAAAAAACTGCAGCCAATCCAGGCCTTTTTGTTATATCTGTATGGTATGCAGGCTGCAACATTCATTAGTTTCTATTCACACTTCCATTTTTAGTTAAAGTCCATAATGTCAGATGAGGTCCTCTTGTTTCACTTACATTTTTAGTAAAAGACCCTTCCACCCATCATCATATCATCATTATTACCCTCACCGTCTTTTATTAACACCCTTTTAAAGTCAATCCATTTGGAGCGTTGTTTAAACCTTGATGTCTTCATTCTTTCTCATGTCCATTCAAGTTCCGTGGACCTCTTTTCTGTCTGAAATCATTCTTCTTCTCCTCCACCCAAAGTCCATTTTTATTCTAATTTGTTGTTCAGCTGCTACTGTACTCTTTGTAATTTTTTCCTATAACAAAAGGTGATGGTTTAACATGTATTTACCGTTTATTTTATACACCCTTTATGCCTGTTTGCTTCCAGGACCATCTTCTGTGCTTCAGAATTTAATACTGGTGGGTAAATCTTGGCTTTTTAATTGGCAGCTCTCCTGTGCTTTAATCCCACCCTTGCTTTTCATTTTCTCCATGTAACTCATCTTGCTGCTATGATCTTCCCTCTTGCTTTAATTATGGAGTGAGGAAGCTGAACGTTTAAGTTTCACATTATTAATAGTGCCTTGTTTAAAGTTTTCAGTTGCAAAGCAAATGTTGAATCATCTGAATCTGGCTCGGTTTGAAATTATACCTGGGTGTGTTTTTACTGTTCCTATTCCCAACAGATTACACAATGGCACTGATTAGCAGCAGCATTTTGTAATACCACTTAAAGCTTTATCACAGTGGAGTACTGCCAGTAATAGTCTTTAATTCACTTATAGGTACCAATTCATCTCTGTCAGGCTTCTATTCATTTCTTCACTGTCTTACTCTGTCCCTAGCCTCTGTATAATGAGGTATGATGTGCCCCACTTAAGTAAGTTGTGGGGGAGGTTTTGAAGAAAACCCCAGGAAATTGCTTCTGGTCTTTGACTTTTCCAGACAACCAAGCCCCTCTGCATTTATATTTGCCACATTATTGCATTTCTCACAAATGAGTTTGTTGATTTACTTAGGAGAATCTCGGGGTGGAGGAGAAAATGGCACTGATAAGGCTGTTTAATTGTAATATATGAAAACTGTGTGTAAAAGACATCAATGATTTAATATCGATCTGCTGCAGAATTTTTCTCATAATTCTCAGTGAAATTTTCTGTATGTTCTGTATGGATTATTGATGGTGATGCAGCCCCAGAGTATGCCAATACACAGATGGGGATTGAGTGTTTATCTGTTGTGAATCATGGTGGATTTGTTATGGACATGCTTGCTTGATATGTTCTGTTAAATATGGGAGCATGGTTATAAAGCATCTTCAGGTTTTACCTGGAATTCATCTTGTATGTGTAAGTTGTCTGTTATTTAATACAAGCCAACTGTGAGCCCTCTTGTAAAATTGGTTCACTTCCCCGTAGTTGGGTGTTGAAGTAAATACTAGCGTTCACTGTTTTGCTTTCTAGAATTGGTGCAAAACATCAAGAGCTACGTCTGAAGCAGAGCAGGGGACCTGTTGAGTATTCAATTGGTCCTGTGGGCCCACCACCTGATATTGATGATGATGAGACAGATCCAAATTACGCACAAGTTAATCACTTCCGAGAAATGTACCCAGCTGCCAATGCCTACAGGCCGTCGTCGCCACCTGTTCCAGATACCTTTGGATGTGATAACCCCCCAGCATCTGCGGACAAGGATCACCTGGAAGGACTGTACGCAAGGATCAACAAGCCACATCATCAGCATGCTCCTATTGAGAGGTAATGCTCATATGTCATAGAAGTTGTTGTAATGCATGTATAAATGCATTCAGACAAAGTTGTTGCACTTGCATTATATTTTCAAAAGAGTGGGGTTTTTTGATACAGTCCAACAGCATCCTTTTGACTTTGTTGCCACAGAATATCAGCCCTTTGATAGTGCACACAAATGGTGGAACCACTGCAGCAGCATCACAAACTGTGAAATTATGAGACCATAATAAAGACTGTGGTCTGATTGAAAAATAAACTAGCATATGTGTCCTTGATCAGACTGTTGGAGAGTTAGGCTACAGGTTCCTTAATTCCTAAATCGTGTGTGTGTGTGTTTACAGGAGGAGAGATCCTGATCACTAAGTTTGCTGCAGCTCTTCTTTAATTTTACACAGATGCACTGAGTGATTTTGTATGATCACGGTATTATAGCTCTTTAAAAGGAAATGATATATTTGCTTTCCATTTTCACCTCTGCCAGTCTCACTAATCAAGGGCATGATGAAATTGAAATCATTATAAAAAAGGCCCCTGTTTCACAGACTTTGACAGAACTGGCCTCAAATCCAGTCACATTACCTTCCTTTTGCACTCAAAAGGTGTTGCTCTGTGGCCTGAATGTGTTGTGTACTGGTACTTGGATTTCTTTTGGCCTTCAGGTCACTCTGTGCCCATTTGCTACAAAAACTGTTTGCTTATACAGTGATTTACTATGTATGCTTACAGTTTACATTTCCCCTGTTGTGTGATATTATGCACTTTCAATTACATTGGAGGGAAGACTGAGAATCATGGCACTTTTATGCAGACTGCAAAGCGTGGCTTCACAAGACAGATTACCTTTCAGGCTCTTTCCAATAACCAAATAGGGAGAAAGGAGCCATTTTTAATCCTTACTGTCAGGCTTCTAGGTTGATAATGTTAGGCGATATAGAGCCCCCCCCCGCACCTTGCATGGCTTTAAAAAATACATACACACATTCCTAGGCACACTCAGGGAGCCATGTCATGAAATTTGGGAAGCTGGCATTTTGAGAGTGCAGAGGAACATAGTACTCAGCTGGACTGCCTGTGTTTGAGCAAATTCATGAGCAGAGTGTAAAAGTGCGAGCAAGAGATGGAAATTAAGGAGAAGGGTTCATAACTGAGCCTTCTATAACTTGGTTGTCAACCCTATCACTTAATTCAACAATGCATATGTAAATATGTCTTACTAATGGAATAAATAGTATGGCTATAAAGGGCCTTTAATGAGGCTGCTGTTGCTAGGACAAGGCAACCTGAAGAGCACTGCATTTCTTTTGAAGTAGACTGCCTTTGGGGTGGGGCGGATATTATATTTGATATAAATAAACGAGAGAGAATCAGTTGCTTCATACTGACAGAATCTTTTAGCAGGAGATAAGGCAGGTGCCTGTGTTCTTTTGCTTAAACACACACACCTCTCGTGTTGGGATTAGCCAATTTAGACCTCCTCTTACGTATCAAAGAATCCAGTTGGTGGTGGGTAAGGGGAGCTGAAAATTAAATATTGAGCAAATCTGTCAATTTATGAGACTGAAGCACTATAATACACAAACACACAAACACACACACACACATATATACTAGCTATACCCGGTGTAACATACACTGTCCCCCCCCCCACGCTACACCCCCCTTCTGGCGGTACACACACCGCTCCCCGACGCCTCCCCCCATGCCCCTCCCATGCCACCTCCACACCGTCCTCCCTGCGTTCTCCACACCCTCCCCGCACCACCCTTGCGCTCTCCCCCGTGCCACCCTCCATGCATTCCCCGATGCCTGCGCTGCCCTCGTGCCGCCCACCACCGGTGCCCACTTCCTGCGCCATCCTCCCCATGTTCCCCCATGCCCTCCCCATGCCTGCACCACCCTCACGTTGCCCTTCCTGCGCCTCCCTCCCTGCATTCACCCACACCCGCACAGCCCCCTTGCCCCCTGCACCACCCACCCCAAAATCCCCTGCAGCCCTCCCCGTGCCTGTGCTGCCCCCCGCAGTTGTGACACCCTCCCCGTATTGCCCTCCGCTCATTCCCCCCTGCCCTCCCCACGCCTGTGCTGCCCTCGCGCTGCCCCCCCTGTGTCCACATCACCCTCCCTGCACTGCCATCCCCACGTTCCCCTGCACCCTCCCCACACCCGCGCCACCCTCATGCCGCCCCCACACCTGTGCCGCCCTCCCCAAATTCCCCCACGCCCATCCTTCCCCTGTGCCTGCGTCACCGCTCTGCACCCGTGCCACCCTCCTCATGCACTGCCCTCCCTGTGTCGACCCCTGAGCCCCATGCCGCCCTCCCCCCTGCGCTCAAACACACACCGTGCCACATCCCCCCCATACTACTCACACCTCTTCTGCTGGAGGCAATGTTTAGAAACAACTTAAAGGTCCACATGTTCCCGCCCCCAGTGTGCTGATTGGCTGCCCAACCAAGCTTTGATTGGTCAGCCAGTTTCCTAAGCAGCCAGTCAGCACACTGGAAACGGCAACATACCTAAGAGAATTATATATATAGAGAGAGAGAGAGATCAGAATCCTCTGCTGTCTCTTCATGCCCCTGGCTGCTTTTTACTATCTTTCAGAATCTTAAATTAACTAAACATGGACACTGCTGCACATGCCCACCTATGGGTCTGGACCACCATCTTCTAAATAAGAAGTTTGAAGCAGCCATGACAGCATTACACAGATTTACAGTTGTCTTATGGCCAGAAGTCTTCAACAAACAATTCCTTTGAAAATGACAGTGGCTGAAGGAGATACTTGTTTGACTTCCTTTTTGTGAGAATTAAGAAATAGGTAACACACATGGATAATTTTCCAATTATAAAGTAAATGATAGGCACACATGTAACAGCTGCTGCATATAGAACACCTGAAATTCCACCTGTGGTTTCTGTCTCAGTGCAGACTTTGCCATGCATGGATTTTCTTCATGCCACTGCACTTTCCCAACTAAAAGATTTATACTACAACCATTGGATAAGGATGACTTGCTATATGGAGATCACCACCACAGCGAGTTGCTCAAAGTGGGCTGTGTGTGTGTCAGGTCTCCTGAGAGGATAAATCATGAAATCTATTTTATTTACCAGACCAGGATAAAGAAAGAAAATAGTGAGGTTTCATTGGTCAAAACAAAGTCAATTTTATGAGAGTTGAGCATTTAGCACCTGGTTTGTTCCGCAGTAGTTTCCTCACCCTTTGCTGTCAGAGATATTTGATCTTCTTGTTTGTTACACACTTAATTTTATTTCAGGTAAATGCAACTCATCCCACATCTAACTCACAGTCTGTGACACACAATTTTGGGATATGAGAAAAGACCTAAATGAGTTGGGCTCCCCCCCCCCCTACACACAGGCCCCTAGATGATCTCATCTCAATGTCAGAATTCCAGTCATAGGACATTAGCATTGAGAATTAAATTAAAACTCATGCACTGAACCAAGCAATCACTTTTTTCCTTATGAAGAATGTATTATCGTCCCTTTAATGATTTTATAAAGTTATGAGACTGCTTATAATAAAAGATCTCTGTGGTTTAATCAGTGTATCTAGCACTAATATACAATGAGCCATGTCTTCCTCAACAAAGTGCCCTATTTTAGTGTCCTACTTCTTGTTTTTTTTTCCAGAATTGCCCCCATATTTATTATCTGAAGTATCTGCTTGTACTTCAAAAAGCAAGACAGAATCCCAGATGAATCTTTTACAATTGTTTCTTCAGCCATGTAATGTTAAGCCTTCTTATTGCTTGCATAGAGCATGAAGCTGGAGTAATCTTGATGGATACAAACCTAACAGTCTGCCTATCTGCTTTCCTCTTGCTTATATCAGTGGAATCCCAGTATGTATAACTGGAAGTAGATTTGAAGTCTATAAATGAAATCCACAGTTATCTGTGCTAAATCCTTTTAAGGCATTATTGCACTTCATCTAGCTAAGCCTTTCTTCATATTATTTGAAACCTATGTGGAGAGTAGAGGGTCATAGGTCCATAGTTAGGGAAGCTTGCATGCAGAAAGTCCCAGCTACAGAACTTGGCATGTCAGGTGAAAGGGGGTCTCAAGGAACAGGGCTAGTCTGGCAAATACTTGAGATGGCAAGAATATTTGAAAATATTTTTTAAAAAAAAAATGTGGAAAAACTATTTCCTGAAAAATCCTGATGAGGAGAATCCTAGATTGACAAGAATTGTTGCAATTCAGGACTTACTCTGCGCAAAATTTGCACAACACTATTCTACAGAAAATGTTTCTGCAGAAAATTTTGTTTCTGAACAAAAAATAGTGTGAATTTTATACAGAATAAATCCCAACTCTGGTATTTTCTGTGCCGGAAACAGCATTTTCTGCACAGAAAATTATATTACTCCTCATTGGAGGAAGGGTGTGATATGAATGTGTGTGATAAAGCATACCTATTTCTTTAACTTAGATGTGAAAGTGCTTTCTAGTTTTCCTCTCAGTGCCTAGTCGCATATGATTTTTCACACAGGGAGATCTGTACTTATGTGGGAAATGTTAGTGAAAGGCAATGTATGAATGTTAAGAAAAGCATATACTACCGGGAACATTGTCACATTGATATTGTTGTAGATAAAGTATATTTCACATGTTTTGTCACAATCTCAGTTTTTGCCATAGCAGAAAATAGAAAGTAATGAATATTGTGTGTTTTTTTAGTATTCCAGCACCACACCATCTGACTGTCTCTGTAAGAGCATGGCATATGATAGGAAATCTGTAGGAGTATGTTAAGTTGGTACTACATGGGACTCGCATAGATGGGGCAGTGGCTGTATACCCCAGAATTTATAAGGAATAATTGCATCTGGTGAAGTGGGCTGGAGTCCATGAAAACTTTTGCCTTTAAGGTGCCACAAAACTCTTTCTTATACTAGTAATAAGTGTTACTAAAAGCTATGCAGTGATTCATTTCAGACATCAGTCCAAATCCTGGTTGCAACTAACTGTACTTTTGATTCCAAACCATAGTTTAACCTTCAAAGTTTATGGAAAATGACGGTTTAAAGGTGACTGTGTATTGTTATCCATCTGGCTAGCACCTCCCATTCCAGTAGTCTCTGGAAATGAGCCAGTGGTCAGCACTAGGGAGTATCAATTCAGGCATCATTTTATTTTATTTTATTTTATTTTATTTTATTTTATTTTATTTATGTGCTGCCTTTCTCCCAGAATGGGACCCAAAGCAGCTCACAAAACATAAAATACAACTTATGATTAACAATATGATAATTAAACATTAAAAACAATTGAAATCATGACAATTTAAAATTATATAAAACATATAAAAGTTAAAAAAAACAATAAAAACGCACCCCAATAAAAAGTCTCTGTGTACACAGCTATGAATTAAATGTCTGCTTGAATAAAAACATCTTTGCCTGCTGGCGAAAGGAAAGCAGGGAGGGAGGCAGTGTTGCCTCCCAAGGAAAGGTGTTCCAGAGTGTGGGAGCAGCCACTGAGAAGGCTCTCCCTCATGTCCTTGTAGATGTTAAACAGCATGGGGGACAAAACCAAACCCTGAGGGATCCCACAGGCCAATAAGCAGGGTGTGGAACAGGAGTCCCCCAGCACCACTTTCTGAGTTTATCATTCCAAGAAGGATCAGAATCACTGCAAAGCAGTGCCCCCATGGCCCATCCCAGAGAGATAGCCCAGAAGGGTACCTTGCTCAATGGTAACCAAGCCACTGAAAGGTCCAGCAGAACCAACAGGGACACACTCCCCCTTTCCAGCTCCCTGCATAGGTCCTTCCACCAAGGTGACCAAAGCTGTCTCCATCCCATAACCAGGCCTGAAGCCAGACTGAAATTGATCTAGATAATCCATTTCACCCAGAAACCCTTGGAACTGGGAGGCCACCACATGCTTCAGAACCTTGCCCCAAAATTGTATGTTAGAGACTAGCCAATACTTATTCAAAATAGTGGGATCCAAGGAAGCCTTTTCTTGCAGTGGCCTCACCACAGCATCTTTTAGACAGGATGGAAACTCCCCTTGCTGCAGTGAGGCATTCACTACTTCCCTTACACACTCGGCCAGTCCCTCTCTGGCTGCTTTCAGAAGCCAGGAAAGGCAAGGATCCAGTATACATGTTATGGCTTTCACTTCTCCAAGGATCCTGTCCACATCATCAGGCTGCACAAACTGAAACATATCCAATAATACAGGACAAGCAGGCAGCAAGATTACATTCACCAAACCTGTGTCAACTACAGTAGCCAAGTCAGAGTGAATCTGAACAGTTTTGTCTGCAAAGTGCCTTGCAAATTCTGCACAGTGGGTGTTCTTTGTTATCCTCTCATGGGCCAGAATGTAAAAGGCCCCTGACAAGACAGCACCGCTGGATGACACTGTGCAGATGCAATGGTGGCAGAAAAGTATGTTATTTGCTGCCTCCATTGTCATGTCATAGGCCTTCCAATGAGTTCTAGCCATGTTCAGACTCACTCTGAGTCTTCTGCCATCATTGTTCTAGTCTCCTTCCTACATGATTCATGACTGCAAGATCCCTAGTAAACCAGGGGACTTGCTTGACTCCACTTTGTGGAAAGGGACACTTAGGGGCAATTGTGTCTACCGCTCTGGCCATTTCCCTATTCCAGAGATCAGCCAGAACTTCAACAGGATCACCTGCCAAGGCAACAGGAAATTCCCCAAGAGCTATCAGGAATCCATTTGGATCCATAAGTCTCCTAGGGTGGACCATGTTAATTGACTCTCCACCCGTGCAGGGGCTCCCAGTCCCAGTGAGTCTAAACCCCACCAGGTAGTGATCAGCCCATAACAACGGAACTACAGAAAGTTCCTCTATGCCCAGATCACCATCATCCTGCCCAGAACAGAAAGCCAGGTTCAGAGTGTGTCCTTCAGCATGAGTGGCAACAAATACTACTTGGGACAACCCCATGGTTGTTATGGCAGACATGTTTGTGGATTTCAATAGCTTCTCTGTGCATTCTGAAGCTATTGAAATCCACAAACACCTGGACAACTTCAACAGGAAAGAAGAAACCTTAAAAGTAAACAAAATCTGGCTCCCAGTTTTAAAATACAATAGAATCAAAACTCAACACTTACAAAGGAATTCCACCCAGAGACAGGGGGATTCCTAGCAGATAATGGCCCATCAACCAACCATTAGCCAAACAGACACTAACGAGCCTTGCGTTTCTATACCCAGAAACTAACCATTTAATTACTCAAATTTACATATCCTCCCCAACAAGGGGTCACAGCATATAAACTCCATACACACACCTACACAACCATTCTCTGAGGATGCCAGCCACAGATGCAGGTAAAACATCAGAAAAAAACTATTCCAGAACACGGCCTCACAGCCCAGAAAAAAAACAAGGAAAATCTATGGATCCCGGCCGTGAAAGCCTTTGACTTCACAAGTTGTGGTTCCTTTAACAGGGAGCACAGTAATAAGAATGTTAACTTTCCCTCTCTTCCTTTGTGTGTGAGAAAGTGTGTGTGTGCGTGCACACATTATTTTAAAAGAACCCTGCCATTTAATTTTAAATGCTAATATGTATGCGGGTAATTAAGAAGCCAAAATTGACTATGAGATTGGTAAGCTGTAAGAATGGGAAAAGGAGATCATTACGCCTCTGCTCATGGATAGCTATTTTGCAAACCAGCTGATAATGTGCAAAATGAAGATTTCGTAAGTGGCATTTTAAATGAATGGCTAATGGCTTGAAGATTAATTAAATAGTCAGAGTTATTCAAAAGAGAATCTGCTAAAATCTTGTTTATAGGCCAGTCACTTGCATAGAGGAAATGCAGCAAGGCACTTATGGGCAAGCAATTTAGAGCATTTTTACCCTTGAACCCCAAAATACACTTTTTGAAAATACATAGGCTTCGAAATCAATACAAGCACGTTCAGAAGAACCTGCAGAATATTCTAAGATTCAGTAGCTACTATACAATGAATGATCAAACTTGAAATGTACAGGTATTGTTCTTCTGCTACTCAATTAAAATATTAATAATGAGTTTCTGTGATGCTGTGATGAATCACATTTTCCCAGCAACAAAAATGTTGCTGTTTTTGAGCACAAAAAAATGTAGTATCCCTGTAGCGAAAGTGCTAATTTGGAGGAAATACCTGGTTTGTAGAGTAGCTGTGTAATTTTAGTGAAAATTTGTTCTCCTGCAACCGTTTTTTTGTTTTTTGTTTTTAAAGGGAGGTAGGTTTTTGGGACTCAATTCACTCATGGCCACCATTTGGGGGGGCGGGGACTCTTGTGAACAGCCAAATCTCTACTTTTCCTTTTCTGCAAAGTGCTGGATGAGTCGTGGGCACAATAAGGAGGTAAGTCGCTATTTTTTGTGACAAATTCTCCAGTCTAGCTGACCCCTTAGAGAACATCCAAGCATATGTTTCTCCAAAGATTTAAGCATGCGTTCTGGAGACGTACTGAAGGCATCCATGGTTTGAGTACATTTGTTCAGTCATAGCCATTGTGTATGGTGCTTGTTATTTTATTTTAATGCATGGCTTCTCTCTTCTTTTGGGGATGGCACAAGAGAACAAAGATTCCTGCACTGTTGGTTGTGTGAAGGCCAGTCCTCTCCATCATGGATAGCTATTTGCAAACCAGCTCATAATATGCACATTGAAGATTTCATAAGTGGTATTTTAATGAATGGTTAGAGACCTAGCCACAAGAACAACCATGGTAACTTGATAATTCTATAGTTCATGTATATGAAAGAGCTATTAAGGATCTACGATCTCAACTAAAGTCTTTCCCCCTCCCCCCATTGACATTGGACCTGTCAATGGCAGAGCATGCCTACCAAGCTGTGAGCTTATCACTTGACAAAATCCATTTTAACTAGCAGACTGAATTGCCCTTGAGTCAGTCTGCAATGCAGCATGGAAACAATAAGCATGAAAATTGAAAAGCAGATATTCCTATTCCCAACGGGTGATGAAGATAGAGGCTTTGTGGACATGGATAACAACATACTCCCCAGCTGGATGGAGAAGTAAAGTATAAAGACTTCCCAAGCCATTTCCAACCTCAAGTTCTTTCCAGCAGTGATTAGCACGATTAAGCAGGGATGTCATGGCTAGTTCTCCCATCTATATAAAAATAAATACTTCAGTTGACCAGCTGACCTCATAAGCATGAGGTCAGCTTTGAGCAACCAAGAGAGCTCCCCTGGCAATTATTACATGCTGCTTACTGCAGAAGGTTTGTTAGATGGTGATGGAAAGTCTTAATGCATGAAGTGAAGGAGGAGGACACGTACAATGATGATTAAGATGACAGTGAGCTGGAAACAGCTGCAGCACTCTCCCAAGTGCTTGCACTGCTAAGAGAAAGGCCACCTGGGTTGGTTACTAGGTCTGGTTTTAAGAAGGGAAGTGTGCAGCATTTCTCCTGCTGTATACATTTTTCAGTACTCCAGCTTTTAGAAGAAGAAAGGGGCATTGTTCAGGTCTGCAGACAAAATGTCTGTCACAGTTATGTTACACACAGTGTGTGTAACAATGTGTGTTTCACACACACACGCACAAGCCTATATACACAGTTGCTCATATACCCATCTGGAAAACAAAGTCATATTTTAAGAATATAAGACCTTTTGTCCTGATTGTCCCCATGCCCAAATTCCTAGAGAGAATCCAAAAATCCCATATCAATAAGCCAGTTCTAACATAGGAATGAAAAGAATATTGAAAAATATTCAAAAATGGTCAAAAGACATGTTTTTTGAGTGTTGAGAAACCCTGGTGAGAAGAATCCTGAACTAACAATAACACAATATAATACTCATTATAAATCTTGGTATGGCCACCAGCAGCAGGGCTGCCATTAGTTCCAGAAAGCCCTAAGGGGAAAAATAAGGCTTAGATTCTCCTAGAAAGCGACTTTACTCGACTTCTAAGCAGATTTTTTTTTTTTGCTATGATTTACAGCAGTTGTGTACTGATTTATCCTTAAGCAAGACATCATCACCATTTCTAGAATCATTGAGAGACTGGTGAAGGTATTCCAGAATCCACATGGCAGGGTTGGCCAACTTCTGCCCATTGGGTGCAGGGGCACACTGACAAACATACAGACATCCATCAGGGGCCATATGTCCAAATTAGCAGTGACAATAGGGAAACGTTTTCTCCTTTTCCCCTTTAAATCAAGGTGTGCTTCTCACGTAACTTGCTCTTGGCCAAAAGCAGAGTCCTCTGCTTTAAAAGAAGATGTGTGCCTTGTTTTAAAGGGAAAATTCTTTATGCATTGCAAAGAAAAAAAATGCATTGCAAAGAAAAAAAACATGCATAGGAGCATCCATTTTTTCTTAATGAGAAGGGTGATGTTGTGTTACCCATGGTACAAATTCAGCAGCAACAGAGGAAAGGAGAGGGCTGCCTGTTGTTAATGGGACACATGTTGCTCCTGGAGGTTCTGTGTTGAAATTCATGTTCATATGGGGTTCTACAATTCATGTTTTTCCCAATGTGCTGATCCAGTTCTATCTAATCCCCAATATTTTATGAAACACCTTCATAAATTAACTCTGAGATCAGCTTCTATTCAAGAATTAGAGGCAAGGTTACCACCCACATGTTTTCTGGTCATCTGAAAGGGACAGGGTCCTCCAACAAGTCTATCATAATTCAGAGCAGTATCTTTGTGGAAAATCTTGGAACCTTTTTTCACTTTTGACTGTTCTTGGCTGTAAATTTGTAAACTTTTCAAAAAAAAAAAAGTGCAAAGGGAGGTTTGCTGCTGAACATTAAGAAAACAAAAATAATGACCACAGATGATTTATATAACTTTAAAGTAGACAGTGAAGACATTGAAATAGTCAAAGATTTTCTATACCTTGGCTCCATCATCAATCAAAGTGGAGAGTGCAGTCAAGAAATCAGAAGAGTAGGACTTGAAGGGTAGCTATGAAGGAACTAGACAAGACCCTCAAGTGTAAGGATATATCACTGAATACCAAAGTCAGGATTGCCCATGTCATTGTATTTCTGGTTTCTATATGTGGTGTGAAAACTGGACAGTGAAAAAAAGTGCCTGATGCCTAGAAAGATCACTTCTAGTGTGACTGTATGGTCCTCCAGATGCCTAGAGAGACTCCCCCCCCCCGACAGTGGGTAAGTGAAACCATGGGTACCAATCCCACATAAACAGGTATGGGTGTGTGACCTGTATATGGTAAAAGTCTTTTTTTGTAGAAATTTGAGCATCACTTTGCTTGCATGGGAAATTAATGCAATGGTCTGATGGTTGCTGCCATTCCTGGTGTCCCTTTTCTTGAGGATTTGAATGTATATTGTTGATTTCCAATCTGTGGGCTATTCTTTTCTTTCCCATATTTGCTAGCAGATTTTAGTTAGAATTCAAGTAGATTATGAAACAGTTGTATTGGTACATTGTCTGTTCCTGTTGATTTATTTGTCCCAAGTGCTTTTAGTGCACTGCCATCATACCAAATTCAGATCTAAGTGCTTAGGCTGGATAAGCTCGAAGCACTCCCAAAATATTATTTTTTGAAAAAAACAGTTTTGGATCCTTTCTATTTTCTTTAAATCTGGAAAAAAATATGTGACATACATAAAGACTGACCACACCTTTGCCTTATGTACATTGATTACTGGTAAAAAAGATCTGTGATAGCTATAATTCAGACCTCGATTCAGAGACTGGGCACAAGCAATTGCTTTTAGCTCATGTCTGTTTATCTGCAATGACTAGGAACCTGTGGATGAGATGTATAAAGGAATCCAATGCTCAATTTCATTTGCTATAACAAGAAGACTTCTAATTTCTTGTTGTTAATTTCTAAGTCATTCTCCTTATAGTAGAAGCTCCACGTCATTTAAATAGAAGCTTTCTTAAATTCATTTCCTGTACTAACTCTGATCAAAACTTTATACCTAAACAAGCAAAAAGAATATCCTGGTTGCACCATATTGGCGAAAACAGGCATGGTTTGATTATATTGTTGAGAATTTGATTTCAGCCAATTCCGGATCATATTTTTAAAAAGAGGGGTACTGTACCACCATATTCAATTACTTAATCTCACAGTGTGGAAAGTTATGCCTTATTAAACACATTTCCAGAAAAAGTTCAGGAAGTATTTTTGCAAATGAAGCAGTGTACAAACAAATCATATTCTAATGAGTTGAATTGTTTTCAAGAATAGCTACCTAAGAGACATATTACCAGTCATTTCCCATAGGTGATGTCAAATCCTAGTAATGATTAAAAAAAAAAGTGATTAAAGTCATTCTCCATTTCCATTATTTATTTTATCACCTTCAAACATGTTTTCCCTTTAGTCATCTTTTCTCTAAATTAAAAATCCCTAAAAACATTTACCTTTCTTTAAAGGGTATAATTTCCAAAGATATTTCCTCCCTTTTATTTTATTTATTTATTTTTATTTTATTTTATTTTATTTTCTTCTTTAGATAAAAAGTTAACAAAAACTGCCTTAACAAGCATGGTGCAGTGGTTTGAGTGTTGGGCTAGGACACTGGGAAACCAGTGTTTGGATCCCTGCTTGGCCATGAAAACCTACTGGGTGACCTTGGGCAAGTTGCACTCTCTCAGCCTCAGAGGGAAGGCAAAGGCAAAGGCAACTTCCCTTTCAACAAATTTTGCCAAGAAAACCCCAGGATAGGTTCACCTTAGGGTCGCCTTAAGTCAGACTTTAAGGCAAACAACAAAAAAGCTCTCCCATGTTCCCAAGGTACTTCCTGAGTAACCATAGCCATGTTACATGGCATAGCCTCATATCTGTGATATTAAAAATGTTTGCACCACTGCACATCATTTAGATAACCTACATTGACTCTTATTTCCTATTCACTGATTATTCATCCACTGATTATTAATCCACATGGATTACAATGTGGCAGGATACTTCAATCTACAATCGGACAACCCTGGTGCATGTGGCATTTACAGGGCTGCTGCAGCTGGAAGAAATCTACCTACAAGGTAGGTGTGGGGTTTCCTGCCAGAGTAGACAAGCCCTATATATTCTTATCATATATTCTAGACCTGCTCACCACAGATTTGCAAATGATATACAGACATGAGACATCCATTGTTGCTTCCTCCATTGTGAAAACATGCAATTTATTCTTACATTCTGCTTTCTTTATGTATTTGCTAATACAAAAGAGGTCCTGTTTTCTCATGACTGTTAGGTTGCTTAGAAGCCTTTTGTAAGGGACTTTGTCAAGTAGAGTTTAAATAGAGAAGGTCTTCCAGATTACCCCATCTACATGGTTGTTAGCACTAAAAATAGAATTTAGAAGAATTCTTAAAAATGGATGAGGCTTGCTTTTGCAGAAGCCATCCTGATTGATCTTTAGCAAGGCCTTTTCTTCTATATAAACTTTTTCTTGTTTATAAACATTTTTTCCCCCTTGGGGCAGGCTAACAGATCTGTAATTTCTCAAATCTGCTTGGATCATTTTTAAAACGGTGTTGCATTTAAGAAACTGGTGTAATGATTTGGAGAGCAAGCTGGTCTTAATAAATTGCATATCAACAATTTTGCTTTTGACTTTCTTGAGAAAGAAAATCTGGTGAGTACTTCCTGGTTCTGATTGCTTATTACCTTGTAATTTGCAAATTAACACTAAAATGTTATATTTTCTAAGTCCTTTTGGCATACAGTATTCTCTCAGATAAACAATTGGATTTGGATGTTAGTTTATTTCCAATGTCTTCTACCATGAAGACAAAGTCCTAAATCCAATGTGACACTAACCCGTTACAGAGCTTCCTTCCTTCTCCCTTCCCCCTGCAGGCTTAGGAGCCACATGAAAACTAGCTGTAAAGGTTTTGGAGATGCTTGAGGGGCTACAGTGGGCAGAGGAGATCACCCCTGCTTCCAGTCTTGAATTATACTTTTCTACCAACAGATGCTTGGCATTGGGATTACAGTCCAAAATATTTGTCTTGCCTGCATTCTCCCTGTTCTTAGACAAGAAGAGCTCCTTCACACAGTAGTAAGGTAAAGGGGGTTCCATACAGTTAAAGTCAGTAGGGACCACTACGCTGGTTCCATGCTCCCAGGTTTCACGACTTTCTGAGATATCCATGAGCTGGAACTCCAGTAAGTTGAATCCCAAATCACTTCAAATTCCAGCTCATGTAGCAAGTGAAGCTCAGTACACTTAGAGGCCTTATCTATGCCAGGAGGTTTCAGTGCTATAGACATTCATGCTCAAACCCTGCATGGAGGAGAGGTGGGAAGTAGATGAGACTGCAGTGTCAGGGGTGGGGCCAGTTTTGCAGTGCTGCTTCCCCTTAATTGCATGGGCCTCTCTTCACCCAGTTGACCTGTGAAATTATTCTACCAACTTCCTGACTGGTTTCCTGCTCCCAAGAAATATTTGTTGGGTTTTCTTTTATGAGTTCAACAGCTTACTTCTTGGGGGAAGGAATTGCTAAAACCATAAAAAACAACTTATGGGCCAGGACTACTTATGTTCAGGGATAGAGCAATATCACATGCTTTTAGTCATGAAGTCATTCAGCTTAATTTTGTCACTATTCCCTGTTTTCCTGCTTCCTCTTTTTCCTGTGCTATGAATCCCTCTGTCTTCCTCTTCCTTCCCCACCCCAGAGGCCAAAGGGCTCTTCATTCTCCATTGTACAGCTGTCACACTTTATTGTGAAAGTGTGTGGCCCTCCCTCCCAATTCATCTCTAAGGGAATAAGAGCTTTAGCATCTTGCCAGGAAATGGAGGATACCTTAACAATGGAGAGAAGGACAGTGAGGTGCCAATATTTTTACAAATCTTTACAAATAATCAGAATAATCTGCCCTTCTGACAGCCCATTGTTGTGCTTGATTCTTCTCATTCATTTAAAATTTAAATGATGATACATTATAATTTCTAGAGTAATAGTTTCTTCAGGGTGTTGTCTGTCAATTCAGTAATCACTGAAAACATAGCCAGAATTTATCAGCTCTAAACACTTCTGCCTCTGGGCTTTTCACCATATTCAGCCCAAGCTGCAAGTTTACCTCCTAACAAAGTCAGATGTGCCTTGTGTAATGATTAAAATATGTCAAAGTGGGATGCATTTAATTTATTGAGAGGGTGTGTGTTTGGGGAGAAGCCTCTGTGTGCAATTTAAGGAGATAAACCAAAAGTACTGCAAAATCAGCTATTGAGTTTTAAAGCAAATCTTGAAAATGGCCACAAAATACATAGGTTAAAAGAAGAGAAAATGAGGGTGCATGGGGGTGGGAGGGGGAATGGCTATGGAAGGGGTAAAAATTCACTCTCTTTTGGAGTAAAGGGGAGTGCTATTTTCTGTTTCTGAGCAGCTGTAATGCTCAATAATTGCCTGAAAGGGCTGATTTAATTGAGCACTTCTGTGCTGTAAGTGTTCTGCTAACCAGGGGACCTGAAGTGCTTCTGATCCATTCGCAGGTAATGATAGAGGAGGCTTGTTGCAATGCAAGTCCTTGCTTTACAAATCAGTAACCACTTCTTCAGCATGATGATGGAGAGGGGTCTGGGTTAGTGGGGTGGGGAGAGGGCTTTGGGGAGCAGCATTAAATCAGCAACAAGCCCTGTCCCTAATTGTTATTGATTGTTAAGAGCACAAATTACAGGGAAGTAGTCCGTGCAAGTCCCTCACCTGAAGAAAGTCTTGTTTTCTTCCTTTGATATTTTCAGTAACTGCTGCTCCTGATTTGTAAGAATAGAGAGGCAGCTATTTTGTGCCTCTGTGGAAGAAAATAGCAATGTTTATGCAGCTGCTGCTCCTAAATGGATAGAGAGGAGGGAGGGGGTAATAGCACATGGGAGGGGGGCTGATCTTTTCCTCCTTTTTCTTCCATAAATGCCACAGCCTATATCAGACTTGATGCTTTGACCTCTGTCGCTGGCGCTTAAAAAGTCTTTTCCACCTTCAGCAATAGATGCTGTCTGGAGAGCTGAACAGTCAGAAAACCTTGTTCTCATCTCTTGAGTGTTGATGCCACCTTGTAAATATCTTCATCAGTTCAGTTCCAGTTAAATTTGCTTCACTGGCATGGCTCTTCCTGATGTGCTTTACCATTCAGAAAGTTCCAGTGGACTGAACTGTACTTACCACTGTATAGACGTGTTTTAAGGTTGGCGTGCCAATTTTTAAAAAAAGTTTTATTAAGTCACTGTTCTTTCAGTTTCTTTGATCTGTGATCTTTCCTTTTCTCATTTGGCTCTGTATTACATTAATCCTTCTTTGCCACTTCAGGAGTCTTTTGAGAAAGAGATCCCTTGTGAAGCTAATTGGGTGTGGATTCAAAGAACATGCTGCAATTCTTTGCAGGCACAGAAGTAAATGGCAAGGAGTCATCCTTTGAATTCAAATCACAGTATGAGAAGTCCTTAAGTGCTGAAAAACACACATTCTGGCAAACTTGGGGCTGGGAACTGTTTGGCTGATACACTGGATATAGAGCTACCCCTTCTCTAAAAATCTACCCCTGCTCAGGCTGGTCAGCAGGAAATCTGGTTCTTTGAAATACAAGATCCTATAGCATGCCATTGGTGAGAGTTGCCAAGTTTCAGTGTCTGGCCTAAAGTTGGAAGGCTTCATCCAGCTTCTCAAGGATATTGCAAGAATTTGAATACTGCCACTTGTAAAACAATGAGCGCTACTATTCATATGATTGCAAGCAGGGCTCCTTTGACTTCAGTCCTGTGAGCACCATCTTTCTATGTCCTTAGACCAGAGCATGGGGAGGTTCCTTTTCTGGACTTCGGCTCCTAGAAGCCCTCAGGGACTCCTGCCACTCTGCGAGCCACCATTCAAAAAAGGAACTTTTCCAGATTCTGCCCCAAACTCAGTAACAGGGAAGTAAGTGCTTTTCAGGTCCCACCTGAGCATTTCTTTTCCATATCATTGATGAGACTGATACTATTTGTGTCATTTCAGTGGTGGATTCTGAGATTGGCCATCATCCCCACCTCCTGCAGGAATGGATGCTCCACCAGCAGCCTCCCTGGAAAGTGCCAGCTTAGCCTAGAACAGTCTGGAACTAAGTGGGTCTTCAGGGCCCTTCTAAAGGCCATTATTGAAGGGTCAAAGAACTCACCCTTAAGGAGACAGTTCCATTAACTAAGGGCACCACTGAAGCAACCCTGTCCCTAATGTTGTCTGAGCCTCAGTGTAGTCAGCATGGTATTTCCTCCTACCTGGTAGTGCAGTGGTTAAATGCCGGTACTGCAGCCACAACATTGTGAGTACAATCCTGCAGGGCTCCAGATTGATTCAGCTTTCCATCTTTCCGAGGTCAGTAAAATGAGTACCCAGCTTGTTGGGGGCAATTAGCTAACACATTGTAAACCACATAGAGTGTGCTTAGTGTTATAAAGCGGTATAGAAATGCAGGTGCTACTTTCCTTTAGTCTTCACATAGGCATAGTAGAATGAGAGGTGGTGGATCTCTTAAGTCCATCCCAATGCAGAAAAAGTCTTCTTTTGCAAATCACTGTCTCACAACAGAGATGCCTTAGATGACTGTAGTAGTAGCATTATACGCAAAAATGTTGAGATGGGAAGTCCCTCATTACAAATCTTTTGCTGTGAATGCACTAAGTAGCATTAGGCAAGCTGCTCTTTCAGCCTTGGCCTCCCTCTTCAAAGCTGCAAAACTGAAATGATACTGACCTCTACCTTTCAGAACTCTTGTAAGGATTGTTCAGATATTAAATAATAGTATCTCTGTCTTCTTGTGGAAATGATGCGTGGGAAATGCCATGAACACTTTAAAGAGCTAACATCATTATGAAAACGGCAGGAAGATGATTTTCTGCCACTCAAAGAAGGTGCTTTCATTTTTGAGAGTTACATTCCCTCCAGCCACTAGGTAATGCTAGTCAATTTTGATTCTATTGACTTAGTACACTACCTAAAATTAATCTGCAGCCTTGCTAATATAAAAACTGCCATGTTTATCTTTATTTCTTTTCTCTACTAAACAAAGAACCTGTGTGTTTTGCTTAAGGCTTGAGACATATCTGAATAACTGATGGATTTTAAATGTTCACAAATGGCGAAATTGGTTATTGTGTGCTTTTTTCTCCTCACAATTCTAGGTGCAGTCTGAAACTTGCATAGCCCTTAATGGAGTCTGCACCTCCATTTTAAGACGCATGATCAAGTACAGATTTTGTAGCTTCAGCATCAAGCCAGATTGTTTTGTCTTGCTTCTATCCCCTGTTTTGCTTGATGTCTAGCCTGATGAAGAATTACGTAGAGCTATTTTTAGATATTTTGGTTACCAGTAGCTACAATAAAACAGGATTTCTCAGCCATGTCTATATTACAGGTTTTGGAATGTTTCTTAGGGACAAACATTTGGCACTCCTTGCTGTTTGTGTTGTTGTTGCTATTTGTTGGTGTTAGGATAAGCATGGAGTCTTTATCTGTCAACATATATTAGTCATGATAGCTACTAATGGAATTTCCGTGTTCAAAGTTAGCTTGCAAATGGATGTCAGATATTGGGAACATTGGAGAGGATCTAACTGTCATCTTCATTCTCTGTTCATGGGTGTTCCCAGAACCATCTGGCTGAGTACTTTCAGAAGCAGGATGCCAAGGGTAACTTCTGGGTGAGGAATGATGGCAGCTTTGCATGCCTGCAGGATGTTCCACAGAAGGAAAAAGCTTAGGCAGCAAAATTGCCAGCTAGGAGGCAAGTTCTAGCTAACAAAAACTCTCTGGACAAGGAGAGAGCATGAGATTACTTATGCATGTTGAAAAATGCTGCTTTCCACTAGGGGACCACAGAAACCTCAGTGGTCAGAAAGCGAAATGAGTGGAGGGGTGGGCTTGGGATTGACATCAGCCACTAAAGCAAGCCTCTAATGGGCACTGGACTGCAAAACCTCACTTTCTTAACCACCTTCTAACTATCTCATTTACAATTGAAGAGAGGTCTTCTGACTAATGGTGACATCAAAGCCTTGGTGAGTTGCCTACTTTCTGTAAACAAGAGGAAAGAAAATAAGGACTGTTCACAAGATTGTGGTTTTAAAGCAAAAAGCTTAGCAAGAGTGTGGCTTAACAAAATTATAAATGGATAAAAAGGGACAGTAATTTTAAAAGATAGAAGACTTCTTATTTTATTATATTTTGATAAATGTGATTTGTGAATATTGAAGCTGATTAGGCAAAGAGACCAGACCTCCATGGGAACGTGGATTGTTTACTTTAAAAGAATTTGAGATTAAGAATAGCCAAGTGGTGCTCTTGACTATGGAGACTGCATTGGGACTAAATTGTTAACCCTATGGAAGGGGGAAAAAACCTGAGAGGTTTCCTTTTGTTTATAACCCTGTAATTGCTGGATTTTTACTTTTGATTCACTGAATATGACATCCACTAGAAAAATGACAAAAGCAACTGAAGAAGAAATTTTACAGAAGTTGTTTGAAGAGATTAGATTTTATGAGCAAAAATACATTAAAAATGAAGTATGAATTGAAAGAAGATATGAAAAAGGTGGTCAGCCATATTGGGGCAGCAGTGGAGAAGTTGGTTGGGGATGTGTAACAAGTTGATGATGGGGTGTAGATTCTGGAGAATAAAGTTGAGATTACAGATGAAGAGATGGGAAAAGATTTGAACAATTTGCCATTGCTTAAATTGAGAGGGAGAATTTTGTTTGGGATTTGGAATGATTTTGGAGGACCCTGATGACGGTGTTACTCAAAAGATTGGAGTAGTGTCATGAAGATGATATGGATAGAGAAGAGCAAGTTGAGCTGATGGTAAAAAAATGGTATTGAAACTGAGAAGAAAGTTAATTACTTAGTTATTGTTATGACAAATATGAATTGTATGCTGTTTCAAAATAATTATGTTAAGACATGGAAAGAGATTAAGAAAGACATGTTAAGATGGGAGAAATTAGATTTGTTACTATGTGGGAGAATTTTGTTGATAAAAATGAATGTTTTGCTTAGAAAGATAGTTTTAACTCAGACAATATCTGTTTTGACAACTAATGTACCACAAAAGTAATGGCATCTAAGTCTGTATGGCAACGCAAAAAAAACCACATGTCAAATTCAAAGTACAGCAAGATGCAAAGGAAAGAGGAGGATTGGACCTATCTGAAGCATGCTGTTTGGTTTGGATGGTTAGGAAAGAGAGTTAAAGTATGAAGACCTCTGAGAGATTTGTTAAGGAGAATATCAAATCAAGAGAGAGTAACAGAGGGATATTGTTTTCAATGGTTTTCTTTACTTAATAATTATTGGAAAGATCTACAATGGATAAGATGATGTATGGGCTTGAACAAAATAAGTCAGAACTGGAGATGCAATTGTTTATAGATGATGAATAGGTGATTGCTAAAATGTATACATTTTTGATGAAATGTGAAATGGAAGAAGAACAAGTTAAGCAGTGTATGATATATGGTTTAAGAGTTTTTGTTATAATATAAAGATGGACCAATGGAACAATATGTGGTCTAAGGGGTTGAAATTTATATTGTATTATGATCTTAGAGAGAATTTTTATATAAATGATTTATTGTCGGTATATGATGTTAGAGGAATTAACTTTTTCTTTTGGGATTGATGAATGCACAGCTGGAAAAGAGTTATAGATTATGTCAATATTTGACCACAGCAGTAAGATTGTTGTATGGACGAATGGCTGTAGAAGCTGACAGATTTAGTAGGAATGGATAAAGTGTCTAGTTTGACTAGAGGAAGATCATACTGAATTTTTTCAAAGATTGGAAACCTCTTAAAGACTTTTTGTACACACACAAACCCCCAATTTGACAATGTTTGGGTTTGATGATTAGAAAGAATAGGCTATTCAAAGAGGGAAACATTTTGCAATTTTAGAGAGGCATGAACGTATGTATACATAACTGCCAAAAGGGTTGGAAGTCACCTTTCTCTCTTTTTTTTTCTTTCCTTTTTCTTTTGTTTTTCATTTTTTATTTTTGTGCTGCATTTTTTAATTTTTATATTATTGTACCTTAGCTCTCTATTTTTTCTGTTATTCTGTAATTCTTAATGTATTTTTTAAAATATTCAATACAAATTCTTATTTATTTGTTTTTTAAAAAAGAAAGAAATAGGATGCCAAGGTAGGTAGACCTTTTTAGTTCTTTATTAAGTAGTATAGCTCACGTCTTTGACTACAGTGCCAAACTGGAGGTACAGTAAAGTACACTAAATTATGATATTTGGGTTTACCATAAATAAAGTTATAAGACATTTTTAGAATCTATGATTTTTTTAAAAAATGCCATTCACTTGCCTTGATAGAGATTGCATAAAATGCAGTTCCACAACTTTATCTAGTAACAGATAATGTTTATGCAGCACTTTTACATTTACAAAGCAACAGGTTCTTAATTCTCACCCTTGGTGGACTGTGCAAGTGATACTCAGTGTTATCATGCCTAGTCCATTAGTCATGCTTTATGAACTACAACAGGAGTGATTAATCAATGAGGGGATCATCTCCCTTTGGGGAGATCCCCTTAAGGAACCTTGGGTTGCAGACAACTAGGGTCAGGTTGTTGGGAAAGCCCCATTCCCAAATGTTACACAGTGGTTTTGCCCCTACATGCATTTCATGGCTGTCATTCCAGGTTGACCTCCAGCAGGTCAGTGGAAGTTGGTGCCATTGAATGAGAGGTGGTGATCCAGTCTCTGGATTCAAGTCTCATGCCAGGCCAACACTATAGCACTGTTACTCATACAGATGTGGCCTTTTCATCCCCAGGTAGATCTTGTATAGCCCTTGGCTTCCTCTGGTTGCACCAACTTCTTAACATTGGACCTGCAGTCCCCCAACCAGCATGACCAGGTTATAGTCTAGGACTTATAGTCCAACAAAGGTAATATAATCCAACCAGCTCTAATGAAAAGGTGTGCACTTTGCCACTGAGCTACTGTCCCTCCCCTTCTGCAGAAGAGAGAAGGGAATCATGTTATCTTCTTGTTTATTGGAAACAAATCCTTGGAAAAATCAACGAATATCTCTAGAAGTACATAAAAATGTATGCTCAGACAGTCAACTGGAGAATATAATTGCTACAGTAATGATGAAGCGGCTTTCTTTTTCTGCTTTTGCTTCCCTGCTTTGACACAGTAAATGAAAAGGATTTTTTTCTTTTTATTGTTACATTACCTTTGAATTTGATCTTTCAAAGTGCAACTATTGGAGAGAATAACTTTTTACAGCCATTTTCTCAAGTTTCAAGCTAGGAATGAGGAGTCTACCCAAAAGAAATTTTCTGCAACGTTAATTGCACTAGACCGTAGCATTTAAAGCAACCTATTCTATCGTCCATTTACCTCCCATGTGAAATGAAAACTCTGTTTTGATTTGAACTGTCACAGATAATTTCTGCACATAAAACACATCCAGGGACAGCTTTCAAATGGAGTTGTCACTTCTTGTTTAGCGGGTGGGGGACTCTCTATTGTTGTCAAACCTTCTTTGCAAAAGCATCACTAACATGCTGATATGCGCATCTATTTGGAAATGAAGGAATGGATACTCTGCCACCAAGAAATGCTAGAGTGGGCTTTATGTTGCATTCATCTCCTAGAGAGAAGGCTTTAAATATAATTTTAACCAGATTTTCTACTTCTTTTGTTGTGTAAAGTGCAGATAAATTACTTGGTATTTACTCATCAGAATTACGTTTTACCTTTAGCATTAATATATGGTATATAGTACAGCATGGATAGTGAAGCCTCTTCCTAGGAAAGATACTTAGGGTGTATCTACACTGTAGAAATAATGTAATTTGAAACCACTTTAACTGCCCTGGCTCCATCCTACAGAATCCTGGGATTTGTAGTTTTGTGAGGCACCAGCAGCATGCTGGCAGAGAACACTAAAGCCCATGTAAAACTACAAATCCCAGGATTCTATAAGTTGGAACTACAGGATTTAAGTGGTGCCAAACTGCATTATTTCTACAGTGTAGATGCACCCTTGGTGACAGTAAAATGTCAAAGTATACTTTCAAGGAAAAAACAACAACTGATTTGGCCTGTATTGTCATCTTCAGTGTCACTGGGGGAAATGCTTCTTTTCATTGATACTGAGCAAATAAGATTTTCATAATTAAGACACACCATGATACAATCTCAGATAGACTGCATGGGAGGCAACTGTGACTAGAACGGATGGGGAATTCTTCTTGAGTGCTTAGGTATATATTGTGTCTTCTCTCTGTTTATATCAAAAAGAGATTTGCTCTCAAACCTTGCTGTCAAAGCATATGACTCCATTTCTGGGCACAATTCAAAGTACTTGATATGAGCTATGAAGCCTGATACAGCTTGAGTCCAGGCTATCTGAAGTACTGAGTCTTCCCATGTGGGTCTGCCCAAATTCTAACATCTCTAGGAGAAGGGCCTCTCTCAGTTCCACCACCTTCACAGCCACATTTGGAGGGAATGCAGGAGAAGGCTTGCTCTGTGGCTGCTCCCAGACTCTGGATCTCCCTTCCTGAGAAGGTTAGGCAGGGTTCCTCCTAGCTGTCTTTTGTCATCAGGTAAAGAAGACCTTTGTATTCGTTTTCCTTGGTTTTTTTCCAGGCTGTGAGGCCGTGTTCTGGAAGAGTTTACTTCTGATATTTCATCTGCATCTGTATTGTTGAGAACACATTGTTTCATATAATGCATTTTGTTTTAGTGCTATACTGTTTTTAGTATATGCTTTAAATCCAAAGTTTTCTATACCTTTAATTCTACAGATAGTGCAATATTATTTTAATCTTAACTTTTTGTAAGTTTTAGCTCTACAGTACGACCCCTGTATCCACAGGGGATATATTTCTGGACTTACTGTGGATACCAGAAACTGCAGATAATAGTGAACCCTATTAAAATGAATGACTTCCAGCCCAAACATACCATAGAGTCATACTGAAGAACCTAGAAGATGCCAAGGGAGAACACCTCTATAGGCATCTTCTAGGTCCTCCAGTGAGACTCTATAGTCAGCTTCCAGTGGAAATATACCAGAGAGTTGTGCTGGAGGACCTAGAAGATACCTAGAAAGACTATATTTTTTCAGATATGGGTAAATGAATCTGCAGATACAGTTCCTGTGGATATGGGGGTTGTACTGCATGTGGTTTTACTTGTACTCTTGGGGAAAAGAATGGGGAAAGGCAGGACAAAGTGAATGATTGAGATTGAGTCTGTGAAACTGTTTTTCTTTAGAGAGATTTGCCAAAATTTTGAGATTTTGGATTTGTGCAAAAATACACTAAAGGTGCCAGATCCCATCTGATCCTAGATGCTAAGTAGGGTCAGCCCTGATTAGTACTTGGATGGGAGACGACCCCTGAATACCAGGTGTTGTAGTCTATATTTCAGAGGAAGGAACTGGCAAAGCCACCTCTGAGTATTCCTTGCTGAAGAAGGACTCTACCAGATTCATGGGGTTGCCCTAAGTGAACAAGTGACTTGAAGGCACAGACACAAACACACTCACAAAAGCATTTGATAGCAGTGGGTTCTCCAAAATTGATACATATGTGACTTCATAGTCAGTAGCCACCCTGGGGCTATTCAGAGCTGCTTTGGATGATATAAAGAAGTGGAGAAGAGAAAAGAAGTGGACTATCTTTTTGATAGTGACCAAAGCAGAGCTTACACATATTGAGGGTGAGGTGCAAGCCTGGTACAATTTCCTGCCACCCTGTTACAACCTTAATCCTTCCCTGTACCGACTTTTGCTCATCGGATACTACAGTGTGAATCCTTGTTCTGGTCATGACAGTTTGCATGTAAGCCTTCCCCCCACCCCACCCCATGGTAGTGCTTTAGTTTTTCAGATGAGAAAAATGTGGGAAGAGTACTCCTGCCAGTTGGGACACTGTTGTGAAGCTGGGAGTATTGAGGGAAGCATGGTTTCAAACATGAAAAAGGAGCTAATTTCTCCAAAGGTTGAAATGATCTCAGTGATGCATACAGTAGCTGAATGATGGTATGGGTAAGCAGCTGACAGTGTTCTAAGTAGCTTTTTAATATGGATATAATTTACTTAGTGGATATAGATTGCAGAACGCTTTGTGTGTGATACAGAGTTTGATTCTTTAAAATAATAATTGGCATTGATTCTTATTCATAATGTAATTGTTAAAAGCAGAAAAGTACCTAGCTCTTTGTGTTCTGAGCTACTCCACATTGGAGTGGTCTAAAGACCAAATGAGAAAAAGTCTACCACATTACTTACCCAAGAATCTGTCCTTCACAAAATAGAGCAAGAAGGGGTGAGGACTGGGAATGGAGAAGAATTTCATTGGACTACAAATTCTTGATGAAATTATCCTTTCTTTCCCTCCCAAGACTTTGCACCATGCATTGGAAATTCACCACATTTGTGAGGCTTGTAGTGTGTTTTGGAAAAAATAAAATGCACACAAAAACATTTTTTAAAAAAAAAACATTTTTAAAAATATGAACTGCTAAAAATACATAGTTTGGTTTGATAGTGGGGAAATTGTGCATGTGAATATTCAAAATGAAGTCTTAACATCCAAATCTACCAAAGGATGGTATGATAAAACCCATGGGATTTGCAGAAAGGCAGCAACATGGAGACAAAAAAATTCACTTCACTCACAGGCATGTTGATTTTTGCATCAAAATATGCATGAGTGAGAGGAGTGAGCTTTTATGCTCTGTCTTTCAACAATTTGGGGGGTTCCGTTATCTTTCCCTCAGCCTTACTGTCATATAGCCTGGAACTGGGAAAGTGGCCTTAGTGATGAAGTATCAAAAGATAAAAGGGGAACTCACAGCATCTCTTTTGATATTAAGAATACAATGGCTGACTTACACTAAGTAGGCTTTTGTGTGCACAAGTCCCTTTTTGGATGGGGTGCAAAAGGGTATTCTATTGCTCTTGCTCTTATGCTCCAGCCAAAAATCCTCCCACCACTTGGACATTGTCAACAGGCTGCTGCTGTTCCTTCCTAACAGAGGGAAGGGGATCGGAGAGGCAATTCTGACCATGAAGATCCAGCTGCTCTGGACTCCTGGGTGAAGAAGAAAGCAGGAGAACTCCATTTGAGGGCACACACTCATTCCTTCACTCCCCCCTCCGCTATATGAGCTGAGACTAACTGCTTCTCTGTCATCTGAATCAACAGCTCCTCCCTTTCCCACCAGGAAGCAACATCAGCAAGGGTCCTTCCCCCATACTTGACAGTGGCCAGGTGGTTGGGAGGGCATGGAACTCCACGTGCAAAGCTATGTGCACATGTACAATCTCAACCGGTGTGTAAATGAGGCAAACAGCTGCCCTCCACCACATCTAATTTTGTTGTGAGTGGTGAGTACAACTAATAATGCTATTAGGTCTAACTCCCAAAGTTCCTATTTTCTATTTACATTCAAGAGAGAGGTTGAATTTCCCCTTGGCCTTCCTACTCCAAGTCCCTGATTAAAGAAGTTTGAATTTGCACACAACGAAATAGCTACCTAAGCAGTTCACCACAACTTTAGACCTTTAGAGCATTTGGATGGCAGGTTGTATGCAAAATGTCACACAATTTTCTCTGCTGCTCAGCTGGGCTGTTGGCAAACTGCTGAAGAAACCAGCTGAAGTAACCAGCTCCCAAATCAATATGAAAATTAAATCAAGCCAATTTGAAAGCAAGTATTAAAAACTAGGTTTTGTGCAACCAGGAAGGCAGGCTGCTGGCAACAGGTTGTTACACAGGAAGAACCTTTCAAGAGGGAGAAGGAAGAAATGAGAGTAGACAACCAAAATGTGAGAGCACTTGTTATTTCAAAAAGCAAATGGATGCTAGAAAAAAAGCTTCTGATGGGAGGGCTAGATTAGTAAAATGCCACATCTTCCCTAGTTTTGTTTCATTTGCAGTTTTGGGAGAAAGCTGTAGCTTGTGAGTGGCTGTATATCCATATCAAGGACTATTTGAGGAGAGTTAGAGATAATTTTTGCCTCTGGGTTCTTCATCTCAAGCCAATCAGTGGTCCTGAACTGTAGCTGTAGTAGAGGTTTAAACTGCCATCATTCCTTTCAGAAACTAGAGAACTGCTATCCCATGCAGCATAGACAATAGTAATATAAAGCACTTTCTGGTATTCCTGTGTTTTCCTGCTGTCATGTTAAGCCTGAGTGCAGAAATGTTACTTTTTGGACTTTGCTGGTTTTCCTGTTGTTATGATTTGCTGTCACGTAGGCTTTGACTTATGGCAACCCTGTGAATGAGAGACCTCTATGGACTTGTCTACACTATTAAAAATCCTGAATCCCCCTGAAAATTCCCCTGACTGCGGTGATCAGGCCACACAACGTACAGCTTTCCCCCTGAATCTGGGGTGATCAGGACACACATCACATGGCCAGAATCACAGCATTTGGGGGTATTTTACCTTGATACAGAGTTTATAAAATTAGGAGTTTTCTACACATTTTCATCTGCTGCTGTAACTGCTGGCACCATCACCACAACCATTTTGAAGCTCAGGAGTTCCTGGTCAAAGGGAGAGGTTTTCTCCCTTCCCCTTGACTTAGCAATGCTGCCTCTGCCTGCTCTCCACTTGCCCATCTCTTCCTTCAAGCGCTTTCATCACTTTTCTCCAGCACCTCTTCCTGAAACGGGAGAGCAGGAGAGTGGGTGGAGGCAGTGTTGCCGAGCCAGGGGAAGGGAGAAAACCTCTCCTTTCGGCCAGGATCTGCCTCCTGAGCTTTCAATTATGGTTGAGGCGGCAGTGGACAAAACTCCACAGGGACAAGGTACCCCACAGCCCTGTGGAGAATAATAATGGCAGGGCTTAAGGGGGGAATGTGGAGACATGCGGGCAGAACTCCACATGTAAACAAGCTCCTAAACACCATATCATCAGGTCCTACAGACTCAGGGCTCTGGCTTCCTTGATTGAATCAATCCACCTTTGTTGTGGTCTTCCTCTTTTCTTAATGCCTTCCACAAGCATGATCATCTTTTCCAATGAGTCACATTGTCTCATATGTCCAAAGTATGACAACCTCAGTTTAGTCATCTTCACTACTAATTAGAGTTCAGACTTGATTTGTTCTAGGACCCATTTATTCATCTTTTTAGCAGTTCACGGTATCTGTAGAGCTGTTCTCCAGCACCACATTTCAAATCAGTTCATCCTCTTTGTGTCAACTTTCCTCACTGTCCAGCTTCCACAACCATGCATAGAAATTGGAAATACTGTGACCTGGATAATTCTGAGTTTGCTTCTTAATGATATGTTGCTCCCAGAATTCCCCAGCCACATGTAATCCTAAGAATCCAAATAGTTCTTTGGGAATTACCATTTAATTGAGTTTTGCTCTCTGCATTATTTCAGTCCAGTTTTCAACATTAAATTCCAGCTTTTATATATGCTCTGGCAACAGAAAAAAAGAAACTAGTCTTTGTTTTCTGACTGATGCCCAAGAACAATTTTTTCCAAGACTACTCTTATCTGTTTATATCCACCTCCAACCAGAGGCCCCCTAAGGCTCACTTTCTCACTATAATGAAAACCAACAGCCTTTTTGTGCCACAATTATTCTTACTTTTTGACTGAGTAGAGAGTATGACAGTCACAACAGTAAAAGGGAATTCCATGTAAAATCTTTTCCACTCCACTGTATGAATTTCTATTCCACCATCATTATTGTGGTGGAAGCGCATGGGGTACTTCACTCATCTAGCAACAATGGGATGCAAATTGCTGAATTCTCCCTAAAGTTACGAACCAAGCCTAGAGATCCTTCATCTGTAAGACCATAAACATTATTTTATCATACTAATGTGGCTTTTTCTGGCAGTCTTGCTACTTGGAATGCATGGGGTGGAAAATAATAAACAGTGCATATCTGTGGGAGGAAAAAGAACACAGTGTAAGAATGTGGACTTCACCGTGACAATAGCACCATAGCTCCTTACCTCTCCACCTTTTTGTGGTCTTGCATACTATTCTAAGGGTGGGGTTCTTCCACATTACACAAATTGTATTTTTGTATGTGTTATTAAGGGCTTGATTAAACCTTGCAAATACTTAGGTACCGCCTTCCCCTGCATAGTTGAAAGTTATATCTGGAGAACCAAAATGTGCACTACATTCCTGAGGGCCTAAACATGCATGGACAAGGGAAGTATACAGTACCTTCCTGGGGCCAGTAGACTAATGAGAGGTCATGACCCTGAGGGGTTAAACATTCGGACTGTATTGTAAACCATGGTATCTATGAAAGCTCATTTAATTTCTCCTACCCCCAGCAGACAAAATCTTCTTCAATTAGGTAGATTTGGAACCACTAACTGATTGCTGGAGGAGGTTTTTCTCATGTGGAGGGCTGCACTTTTATTATCACTGTTATACTTTAAATGTTTTTGAAGTGTTGCGAAGTAGCTAAACTCATTTTTAATAGGAAACACATTTGGAGGTAGTTGTGTTGGCCATGCAGCAAAACAAAATCCAGAATCCACAAAATTGGTTGGCTAATAAAGGTATCACTTTTTTGTGGATTTTGGATTTAGGTTTTAATAGGATAGTTTAATTATTTTTAGTGGAATTTCATCATCGTGATTGGTTTCTTAACTCTGTTTTGTTTTAATCTGTGTTGTGAGCAATCTTGGGTCTTCTTTTAGGAAAAAGGTGAGATATTACAAATCCTGTTGTTCATATCTTTAGAGGTTTTTGGGAGAAATCAGAAGCAGTGTTGGAACAAACAGTGAATTGGTTGCATTTTCTAGAAACAGTGGTGCCGTTTACATGATGAAAATGTAGTGGGAAGAATTCATGTCCAACCCTGGTTGTTTACACATACATTGTGTCAGTTCTGAGGTATTAGGAAGGGGGGCCACCTTTTATCACTCAACCTGCGTGACTTTCCGTTCCGCTGTTTGTAATGTTTTTTTTAAAAGTCACAGGAGGATTCATAAAATTGGAAATGTAAACAGCCCGGGACAAGATATCTCAGTACTTGGTGATGACCAGAAATTGTTGTGTCCAGGGGAGGGCTCAGAAAGGAGAGGAGGGGTCAGTCACCCGTTCAACAGATTCAGCCTCACCAGCTGAAAACAAAGGCTTCCATTCCAGCTGCACGTAGGTTTGCTTGAGTGTGTCTGCACTAAATCACCCTGTTCAATGGATTTCTACATTGCAAACCCTTCAGCTTTAACCTGTTCCTCCCCTGCATGCTTGGTTTAAATTTTAAAGAGAGAGCAAATTATAAAGAGATCATGGGCGGACGATCACCCATTCATCCCCCCTGCCTGCATCCCCTCCATGGGTTCAAAGGCACAGTAAAAAATGCCAGCGTCTTGAGTGGACGATCACACATTCATCCATGCACACACACACCAGCAGCTTCCCCTCCAAAAAAATGCCAGCGTCTGAGTGGACGATTGCCCATTCATACACACACACACACACACACACACACGGCAGCTTCCCCTCCAAAAAAATGCCAGCATCTGAATGGACGATCACACATTTATCCACACACACACACACATGCCGGCATCCTCACTTTCAATGGGCTTTAAATGGTGTTCTTTCAATTTAGAAGGACAGCAAAGGGTGTAGCCACCGGGCGCCCCTTCCTTCCTCACTTTCAATGGGCTTTAAATGGTGTCCCCACATTAGGTCAGTCACGGATCGCTCATTCCTCCCCTCATCCCATCATCACCTCATCCCCAATGCAACACTCATTCATCCCCTCATCCCCAACACAGAAGCTTTAACAAACATTTGAGCCAGCCAATAGCATCACTCGTGGCGCAAAACTGTAAAGGAAGTACATCACTGAGGTTGTGAAAAAATGAGTAATCGCATCCTTGATTGACAGCTAAAAAAAAAATCCCGGGACTGTAAACTCGTGTAAACAAAAAAACAAAACAAAACACCCAGGGTAATATATAGTGGGAGAAGATACATATCACGGGATGTGATGCCATGTAAACAATGATCCCGGGATCTCCCGGGATATCCAGTTCAGAGACAAAAATGGTGTAAACAGGGAGGAACGAATACGGGATCAAGAAGTCCCGGGACACCCGTGACAAAAACTACCGTCTAACTGGCACCAGTGTGTCTGCTTGGGCAGTTGAAGTGGAAACTGCAGGTACTACTGGTACATATCTCAGAGTTCCTTGTATTTACACAGGCTGGTGTGGTGAGTAGTATGTACAGGCTTCAAATATCTATGAATAAAGTAACTGGGTGCGTGTGCGTGTGCACATGCAGTATCAATACAAATCAGGCAGCCTGGAATAGAAAGATGCTAAACAAAGGGGCTTAAAAGAAGTTAAAGGACACCAATCAATCCTCCTGTTTTTCAAGAAGAGATAAAGCCTTTTTGCACTCTGGTTTGGGCAAGACATTTAACTACAGAAACTAGTGAATTTTTAAAAGGTGAAAATTATTCCAGCATCGTGGACTTTGTCTGTGGCAAACTAGAAGATGAAAAAAAAATGTTGAGAGCATCATGCAATGCCAGTTTAATGATTTTTTGGGGGGGAATAGATATTATCAACATCAGCACCACCATATTTAGCTGAAATTATATGGAAACAGGAGAGAATAGTGATACACTATGCAATTCATCCCCCCCCCCAAATCTTCAGTCTTCTGACCTAAGAGTTAACAAATTCTGTCCATCAAAAAAAATTGTTCAATTTGGTGCCCTGGTTTTTGAAATGCAGAAACTTGCTGCTTTAATGTCACCAGATGTTGATGGGCATAATTTTCCTTAATTTATTCTTAAACTTAAGACTTCCAACAGGAGTGAAATGACAATAACATATGGAATTATATATGTGAATGTAAGAGTAGAGATGTTACAAATTTGAGCTGGACTCTCCACAAAAGGATGCCTGGGTCTCATTCTCTGAACACTACCATGGCAGAGACACCTTAAAATATGACCATGCTGTGTGATCTGAGCATTGTGACCCTAAGAGCAACCACTGTAGTGGGAAGAAACCAGAAGGGCATTTTGAAGAGAGAGGGGACTTCAAGCCCAGATGTGGCTTTCACAAATGCAGCTATCTTGAACATTCTTCAAGATAGGAAAGAGCATCTGAAGACTGAGTCATTTTATACTGGAATCCTCTTTGCTGTGGCTGCACTTTGCTGTGGCTGCACATGTGAACAGCTATTGTTCACAGTGAACAAATGAAAAGTGGAAGAGAAGCTTGCAGTGGTCCCGTACCAGGGAGCCATGTCCAATCATGTGCCCCTCAGTGTTTTGGAAGGCACAGCAGCCTTCCACACATGCATTTGATGTGAGGAACCCTGGTGTTGCTCCAGCAATCACACTTACTATGTAAAGTGTAAAGCCAGTGATGCAGCAATCATCAGGTTTGCAAAGGGAAGGGGCAGAGCTTGGAACAAGAAGTCATACAGGAGCATCCTAGAGAGGTTGAAGAGGCTAACTAGTCATGTGTGAAAGGGGCAAATTGAGAAGTTACAGACTGAAGAGATTTGACTGAAAGATTTTTTCCCATTTACTACTTGAGTAAACAAAGATACTGTTGTAGATGCCTTGCTGACAGAAGCAGAGTACAGTTCTTTGGAGAAAAATATTTCCTGCTGATATGTGTCTAACTTAAAGTTCCCAGTTTCTGCTGGGTCTGGGAGCCTCTCACGCTACAGTGAGGAAGCCCTTGTTTTCAAAAACTACTCCTTGGTTGTGCCTGCCGAAGTCACTTTGATAGACAGCAAAGCCAAGCTTTCTTTATAGTCCATTTCTAAAATGAAACCATAAATTTAAAGGCTAGGCTTCATCATTGCTCAGAGGGCAGGAGAGGGAGCTTTTTCCAGTCTGCTGATGAAATATAACATTTAATAGGATTTATGAGGCCCAGATTCAGAAGGATCATTTTCAGGGCAGTTAAAGCAGCTTTCTCCCCTTTCCCTTTGCCATTCCCCCATCCAAAAGGCAAAAGGCATAACACCTCCCACACAAAAATCTGTTAGTAATGAAAAAATTATTAGAAATAGCTCAGCTGAGCCTGTACAAATTTCACTTGGAAGAAGAAAAGTAGAGTAAAAGGGATTTGCAGTGTGGGGTGCCTCTGAACACAATACCAACTGCATAACACAGAGTATGTTTATTTTTATAATAACATTCACAAATACAGTACAGTGTGGGTTAGAATTAGTAGGCTTCTTAACACTGGCAAATAGTTGCTTGAGTAGACTTCCTAAAAGGAAATAAACCATCTTGCTGCTGTATTCCAATGCTTCCATGTACTTTTCTGTGAAAACAACAACTCCTCAAGTAGCAATTTTGTGGGAGAAAATTTGCGATCACAGTGTCCATCAAATAGGCGGAAATGAAGAAAATCTGCCAGACAGTGTCAGATTTATTAACAGCTCCACAACTCTCCAAATTAATGTGTTTTTCTTGTCTTTGACGAGCTGAGATACCCACGTGTTCTACTTACCTTAATGGAGGAGAGAAGGAAGTAGTGCTTATCAATTAGCCATCTCATTAAGCTGACTACAGCTTCATTTGGAACACAAGCACGAGAGCTATCTTCTCACAAAGGGTCTTTGCAGAAGAATGGTGGTTTTATATATATATTCTAGGAGTATCCAGAGACCCCCTCAATGCTCCACGGTGGTGGGGGGATGGTAGGAACAATGATATTCTTGCTTCCAAATGTATTCTAAAATGATAAGTTCCATTCATAAGACTCTGGCTGACCCATATGTGTGTGCACTTTCAGGTCGCCTGTCAACTTACAGCAATCCCCAAAAAATTCATGCAGTTTTCTGAGGCAAGGAAAACACAGAGGTGGTTTGCCAGTTCCTCCCTCTGAAATATACCCTACAGCACCTGATATTTGTTGGTGGTCTCCCATCCATATACTAACCCTGCTTAGTTTCCAAGATCAGACAGGATCTGGTGCTTTTGTAGTGAAGCCTATTCTGAACCCAAGTATTCCTAGCCTAATGAAAACTTGTAGGACAAGATCTGTATTTTTTTTTCTTATATTCAGATTAAATTTCTCAATACCAAGGGCTATGAAAGGTCTTATTAGAAGATGCCACACCAGAAACTCTTTCTTCCTATAGGCTTCTCTGACCATTCAAAGCAGTTTCCTTTGCAGCATTGCTTTCTGGCATTCATTGTTAGAATCAAACAGGCTACTGTTTAAAGAAAACTGTCAAGAAATCAAACTGTATGTAAACAGACACTGGTACCCTGAAGCCTTACCTCCATTTTGTGTTTTGTGTTGTTTTGAGTATGGACTCCGTGGTGGGATCCATATGAGTACCTAATGGTAACGTACATTATTTGAGTATCATGAAAGAGAATATAAGGGGAGAAAGAAGACAAGCAGAAAACCTATCCTTATTTTTGTAATTATTAATGAATGTGTCATTATAATAACTTTTGACTCTCACAAAGATGATTAGTGAAACACAGCATAAAACTATATATGCCGAGGAGAGCAATAAATACCTCAAGGCAATAAATTTTTAAAACAGCATTAAAAGAAGAAAAATTATAAACAATTGAAAACTCATTAAAACACTGGCAGAATAAAAACATTTTGTCCCATTTGAAAGATACAAAAGTCCATTTTATTCAAACTTCCTTGGGAAAGAGAGTTCCACCACCTAGGGTTTGCCATCACCGAAGAAGAAGAAGGAAAAGCCTTTCTTTTCTCACCATCACATACCTGCCAACATTTCCGTGATGAAAACATCTGGATGTGGTGAAGATGGGGCAAAATCTAGTAATGAGGAAGATCACATAGGCTAGGAGAGGCTGCAGCAGTTTACTTTTGCCTGAGCCTGTTGGGAAGGGCAAAACTCCACCTCTCTTCTCTTCTTTCTCCCCTGCTGAATTAATTTTGTGCAAACTACTTTTGCACTTTGAACTCAGTTTGCACCAGTGAGAGTCAGTTGAAGACAAAAGAGGAAAGTGGGAAGAAGAGTGAGAAACTAGGATTTTTAAAAAGCAGCTAAAAGGGTGGGGCAGCAGACATTATACTCCTATTGATGCAGCCTATAATTGCATTGGCTTTTTTAGCTGCCACATCACTGTTGACTCATGTTAGTAGATTTGTGGTCTACTACTACTCCTAGGAGACTTACCATACTACAAAGAACAGTGGCAAGGAAACAGGAACGTTTCACCTCCCTTGCTGCCTTACTGCAGGACATTGGTGTTCTTTCGTTCTGGTCCCCTAGGGGACCAAGCTAAAACCGTGTCTTTTTGCTAATGGGCTTTTCTGGTTAGCAAAAAGACATGGTTTTACCTTGATCCCTCATGGGAACGGAACAAAAAAACAATGATGCTATGCAGTAAGGCAACAGGAAAGACGGAACATTCCTGCTGCCTTGCCGCTTTTCTTCGGCATGTGGTAAGCCCTGACTGTGGTCAAGCCAGGTCTTATCCATCCTATATCTGTGCATTTCATTTTTTTTCTGCCTAAATGTAGTACAGTCAGCCCTCTGTATCCACAGATTTAAAATTCACGGATTCTACCATCAACTGCTTGAAAATATTATTTTAAAAATCCAAGAAGCAAACCTTGATTTTGCCATTTTTTTATAAGGGACACCATTTTACTATGCCATTTATATAATGGGACTTGAGCATCTATGGATTTTGGTATCCACGGGGGTCCTGGAACCAAACCCCAGTGGATACCAAGGGCCCACTGTACCTTACATTTCTGCCTTGAAATTCATTTTGTTAGTTTTGGCCCAGCCCTCTAATCTATTAAGGTCATTTTGAATTCTGATCCTGTCCTCTGGAGTATTAGCTAATCCTAATTTGGTGCCATCTGCAAATTTGATAAGCATGCCCTCTTTTCCATCATCCAAGTCACTGATAAAGATTTTGAATTGCACTGGGCCCAGGACAGAACCCTGCGGCACCCCACTAGTCACTTCTCTCCACAATAAAGAAGAGCCATGGATGATCTTCCTCTAGAGAAGAATTTCCAGTATCCATCATCTGTGGGTCCGGTCCTCCTTTGGGCACTTTTAATCAGACGGGTGGTTGACCTCAGCCCTACAAGCCATTTCTCTACTTCATTAGCTGAAGAAACTGAAACCTGTCCAGTAACAGAAGATAAGCGAAAACCCTGCTCTGCCATTGATCCCACTCTTAATATGTACGCCCCAGCCGATGTTATTGCGGTGAATCAAGCCATTAAATGTTAAATGCAGTTCTAGTCTAAACCCTTTCTCTGATTGAGGCCAAAATATTTCAGCAAGTTGTTCAACACACATAAGCAACAGGTTCAGTTCCAGTCCACACAACAGAATTTAAATATAAGGTACATTATTTATAAGAATCATTTGTACACATAGATGGAACAAGATGATTGCTCTAACCCTGCAGCATCTAAAGGTCAGCAATAAATACTATGAAACATGTGTATAACAAAAAATAAATGCTGGCTTCTGAACAAACCAATGTCTATTTTATCTGCACTTTTTAATTTTAATTGTACAATCTGAGGCATGTGTTAATTGGTGAAGAAGCAGCTCCATCAGGAACCACAAAAGACAGCAGCCAAGAGCAAAGTAAACAGTCACAGAAATGTAACTGTGATTAGTTAATATCAAGTGTATACTGTATGTGTGTGAAAGAGTGTATGTATTTCAACTGATTTAATAAAATGTGTTGTGCGGGAGAGATTTACCTTACTACTTTTAGATAGGGTAATTCCCTTGCTATCTGTTTCATCTAAAGCAGTCTAATGTACTTTGCATTAACATTAAGAATGTTCAAATCTTTTTTGAGCTCCTGAGACACAGGAACCCACAGAGCTAACCTAGAAGTAGAGCATCCTTTCCCATAAACCCACAGTGACATTGAGATAACAGTTTCAGTTCTGTTCAGGTTCAGCAAAAAGTATTCTGTTGTTGTTGTTGTTTATTCATATAGCACCATTGATGTACAGGGTGCTTTACAAGTAAAACAACCAAAAGCAGTGGGTCCTGCCAAAGGTGTACAATCTAAAATACATACACACACAGAGAGAGAGAGAGAGAAGGAAGGAAGGAAGGAAGGAAGGAAGGAAGGAAGGAATAATAAAAATATAAAACTATACAATATATAAAACAAATTATCCAGATAAAATACAAAAAATATGATATAATACATGTAATCAAGATTTACAAGGTTATGAAACAACATTAAACTAAAATTCCAAAAGCTTTAGAAAACAAGAACATTTTAAATTGAGATTTAAAAATAACAAGGGAAGGAGCAGTCTGTAAATGTTCAGGGATGCAGCTCCAAGAGTATGGAGCAGAAAGTGAAAAAGGATAAAGCCGAGCCAAGGAAGAGGAAACCCTTAGTCAGGGGAGAAGCAAGTTCCTAGAATGCAGATCTTGAGCAGGCTGGTAAAAAAAAATGCTGAAAGGTAGAGGGGAGCTAGGTTGTGTAGGGCTTTGAACATTAACACAAGAAGCTTATATTGAATCCTAGAATAAATGCGTAACCAATGGAAAGATATCAAAAGTGGGGTAACATGATCAAAATGACAGGCAGCAGAATAGTGAATGGAAACCAAAGGACTAAGGTGAGATAAAGGAAGACCAATCAGAAGAAGATTACAATAATCAAGGCAGGAAATGACCAAGGCATGAACTAAGGTCTTAGCAGAGGATGTGGGGGGGGGTGAGATTTGATTTTGGTAGTTACATAGAAAAAATAGACATGACTTTGCTAAACCCTCAATGTGAACAACAAAAGAGAAAGACAATCAAAAAGAAAGCCAACATGATGTGCTTTCTTCACAGGATAAATGGGAACATCACTAACAGTGACGTAGAACACATATTATAAAAAAGTTGGGGGGGGGGAAATAAGTAGTTCTCTCTTTGCCATGTTAAGTTTTAGGCGACGATGAAGCACCCATGCTGAGATAGCTGAAAGACCTGTTGTAATATGATGGATGGTACATGTCAGAAGAAAGTTCTGGAGTGGAGAAATTCAGCTGCCTCATCAGCATAAAGATGATAATGCAAACTATTGGCCTTCCACATTTGCATGCGCGGGACCCCCATGAAATGGAAAAACCATGAATATCTTAAGTCCCCCAACTATATTTAACAAACACACAAAAATACAGTACAATACTGTAATTTGCAAGTGTTGAAACAGCAGGTTTTCTCAGTTCTTTGCTAGGGAGGCTGGCTTTGAATTACTAGTCTGACCACACACTCCTTGTAAAGCAAACTGGGAAGGGGAGGCACCAAGCCCAGATTGGGCTATGGAGGGGTGATAGATGAAGCTGATAGTTAAAAAGCAACACAGCAAACTCCTCCCAGCTTGAGGCTTGCAGAGGCCAGCCTTCCTGGCTTCGGGGACAAGGAAAGAGGAAGACGAGGGTGCTTGAAAAGACCTACAGGTGCTTCTGCATGGCTCAAACTGAAAGGAGTTTGCTGGGTTGCTTTTTGACAATCTTCTCCTTTGCCTCCCTTCCCTCAGTGACCCAATCTCAGACAATCACTCTGGATGGTTTTCCAGGGAGCCCGTGCTGCTGGGGGAGTGAGGAATGAGGGAGCACATCATTCGAAAGCAGCCCAGCAAACTCCCTAGTCTCTAGTCTTCCTCCACAAATATTCAGCTGTGTGAGAGCAGGAATGAAGATACTGAGGGGTCAGCTAGATGGGAGAATTAAGTGCAGAAAATATTGCCTTACCAACCTTTCGCACCAGTGCCCATTTGTGCCCACAATTTTATTCGAAAGTGGTTGAAGCGAAAAAGTAGTGTTTTTGCAGTTCACGCAGCCACACCCTAGGCCTCTAGGGCCGGAGTCTGCCGGAGGGTGGGGGTGGGCCAAAGTTCCAACAACAGCAACAACGCCGCTGCCTGGAGTCCACAGCGCAGGGTGGGGGCAGACCAAAGTCTCAATGACAGCGACAATGCTGCTGCGCCACTCCTGAGGCCTCTAGGGCCAGACTCCATGGTGCAGGGGGAATGGTGGGCCAAACGCCCAATGACAGCAACAATGCCACTGCGCCACTCCTGAGGCTGTCATTGGGCCTTCGGCCATGCAGCCCCCCTGTGCCACAGACTCTGGCCCTAAAGGCCTCAGGAGTGGTGCAGCGGTTCACACAGCCACGCTGCTCCCAAGGCCACTAGGGCCAGAGTCCACAGTGCAGGGGTGTGTGCGGCCAAAGGCCCAACTACACCAACAATGCCGCTGTGCCATTCCCGAAGCCTCTAGGGCTGGAGCCCATAGAAACCAGCAGCAGACTCACCACTCGAGAGTGGAGAGGTGGGGGGGTGCATGGCCAAAGGCCCAACGACCCAGCAGCGGCCAAGAGAGGAGGCTACAGTGCAGCCGAGGTGCCCTCCGGGACTCAGGCCAGGCCAAAAGCAAAACAGCAATGGCAGCTCCACCATCACAAACTGCCTTGCAAGCCATCCCCTTTTGCGAATTGGTTGTACAAATGTCCTGTTGTGTGCATTTTTTTCAAATAGATTGCTTCTTTTCAAAAAGACTGGGCAAAATTCCAAAAGCAGTTATCACGCTTTTCAAGGGTATTCCCCCTTCTGAACAGTGCGACTTTGGCCTGAAACGCATGGGGACCATAAGGAATCTGGGCAAATTCTTTTTTTTTCTTTTTTTTTTCTTTTTTTTCCCTTTTTTGGCCATGTAGTCAACCCCTGGATAAAAGAAGTAAGACAAGGCTGGGGTTTGGTAGAAGGGACCGTACATGTTGACAAAAGGGCAAAACTATCGAGAGTTGAAGAAAAAGTTAAGGTGAGTAAAGAAACAGCTGAATCCAAGGAACCAACAGAATTAAAAGAAAACAGAAAAAAGACCAATGCTTGTGGAAAAAGCCTCAGAATTAACAGAATTAAGCTCTCAAAAGGAGCAAGCAACAGAGTACTGAGGAAATGGATTATGAACAAGTGCAATAGAAACAAGATGATGATCAGACAAAGGAAATTCAGTAACTGAAAAGCAAGAGAGAACAATGTTTAATGAGGATAAGATCAAGACAATGGCCAAGGGGGAGTGTAGGTGAATCAGAACAAAGCTTGCACCCAAAAGAAGACAATCAAGAAAGAAAATGTAATTTTCTTCATGCTTATTTCTTTATTCTATTTGTATCCCATCTTTCTCATACAAAAGTGGCTTACAGTAAAATGATACAAATACAGGGGAAAATAATGTTCAAAAAGCATTTTTTTAAAAACACATTAAAACACACTAGTAAATCGAAGATTCAGCAACCATCCAGTTAAAATCCCCCTTTGCAATGCCAGTTGTAAAAGATCTATCTGAATTAAATGGTCTTTGCCAGCTGGAAGAAAGGCCACAGGGAAGAAGCCAGCTGAAGTCCCTAAGGTAACAGTTTGGCTGTCAGATAACTGGTGTGGTTCCAGAACCTGGGCCCAGCCTCCAAGAAAGTGTTCTTGTCCCCCCGCCCCATCTGTACTAAAGATCCATAGGAAAGTGGTGGGGCTGAATGATGGACTTCCTGCAAAAGGTCTGAAAATCCAAGCAGGCTTGTACAAGAAAAATAGTCCCTCAGATAACTTGGGCCAACTTGTATCAGGCTTTATAAGTCACAGCCAGCATTTTGAATGGCTCACAGAATTGAACTGGCAGCCAGTGAAGGATTATTATGCTTTCTCTGTAAATAGCACCAGTCAGTGTGTAGCTACAGAAATTTGAACTAGCTAAAGATTTTGATGTGCATTACCATAACCCAAATGGAATAAAACTAAGATGCGTGTCACCATGGGCTGATCAAACACTTCCAGGAATGAGCAGAGATTGTGCGCAAGCTTTAAACATGGGAATAAACTTTTGGTCAGTGCCAGAATTGTGGCATCCAGACTAAAAGAATGATTTGTTCTGGCTTGGCTCCCTCCTTGATCATCACAGTGCCTCCCAGACTGGTTCCGGCAGGCCACTGCCTTACTTCCTTCAGGACTAGACTGTGATCATCTTCTTGTCTCTTAGAACAGCTCTCCCAGGAGGTAGTGTGCTGATGAAATTGTGATTCCTGATCCTAGCCTGTGCTTAGCTGGCTTCATCTTGAGACTTTCTGTCTCTCTCTAGCCTATCCCATTGCCCTGATCTCCTCAGAAACCCAAAAGGGCCTAAAGGCTGCCTCTTCAGAGAGAGCATGCAGGAATCCTTAAAACCATCTCAGGGCTGATGATACAGACACTACTAGAAAGAAAATGTCTGTGTACTGGTTATAGATAGCATTATGTTGAAGTGACTGTTTCACTCCATGCAGAGTTTTGCTCCATTCACTGGGCCATAGGTATGCTGCCTTTGTATGGCTTTACCTGCCTTCACCAAAGCACCTGGAAAAGTTTTCCCACTACCTACTCAGTGCCTAAACTTCAAGTAAATAAACAGCAATTTATATTTGCTGTTGTTACAGTAGGACCCCTGTATCTTCTGGGGATTGGTTCTGGGAGGGGGCGTGGATACCAAAAACTGTGGATAATCGCGAACACCATTGAAAATAATGGGACTTCCTGTTTTAAATACCATAGAGTTGTGAAGTTGAAGGCTTGCACAGCCAGCATCCACAGATTTTCCTTGGTTTTTTTCCGGGCTGTGAGGCCGTGTTCTGGAATCGTTTCTGACATTTCGCCTGCATCTGTGGCTGGCATCTTCGGAGAATGGTTGGGTAGGAGTGTGTCTGGGGTTTATATGCTGTGAACCCCTGTAGGGGAGTATATGTAAATTTGTGTAATTGAATGGTTAGTTTCTGGGTATAGAAATGCAAGGCTCATTAGTGTCTGTGGCTGATGGTTGGTTGATGGGCCATTATCTGCTGGGAATCCCCATGTCCCTCGGTGGAATTCCTTTGTAAGTGTTGAGTTTTAATTCCATTGTATTTCAAAACTGGGAGCCATATTTTGTTTACTTTTAAGGTTTCTTCTTTCCTGTTGAAGTTGTCCAGGTGTTTATGGATTTCAATAGCTTCTCTGTGCATTCTGACATGATAGTTGTTGGCCTGGTCCAGAATTTCTGTGTTTTCAAATAACATTTTGTGTCCAGGTTGGTTTAGAACATGTTCTGCTACTGCTGATTTTTTCTGGCTGGCCCAGTCTGCAGTGTCTCTCATGTTCCTTGATTCGTGTGTGCACACTGTGTTTTGTGGTCCCTATGTAAACTTGTCCACAGCTGCATGGTATGCGGTAAACTCCTGCAGCTGTGAGAGGGTCTCTTTTGTCCTTCACTGAGCGTAGCATTTCTTGGATTTTTTTGGTTGGTCTAATAGATTGTTTGGAGGTTGTGTTTCCTTATCAGTTTCCCTATTCTGTCTGTGACTCCTTTGATGTATGATAAAAATACCTTCCCTTTGGGTGGCTGTTTTTCTTCTTCATTCCTGTGGTTTCTTCTGGGTCTGGCTGCTCTTGTGATGTCTGATCTGGAGTAACCATACAAGCTACAACCATTAGTTTGTAAGGCCCGGTTTAGGTGTCTCAGTTCATCCTCCAGGTGGTGGGGTTCGCAGATCCTTTTTGCACAGTCTATCAATGTTTTTATTGTGCTTATTTTTTGTCGTGGGTGATGATTGGAGTTCTTGTGTAGGTATCTTTCTATGTGTGTGGGGGGGTTCTGTATACCCTGTGGCCTAGCCATTGGTTTGGTTTGCGGATGACTAGGACATCCAAGAATGGCAGTGTTCCATAGAGTTGCCTTGGAGGACCTAGAAAAAGGCTAGAAAGGACACATTTTCTAGGAAGACTCTATGATAGATGTGCTATTTTGTGTCCCATGGATAATTGAATCAGTGGATACAGGGATCCTACTGTACTATGTTAATTACTTGTAGCTTAACCTTAGAACTACATCTTCTTGTTAGTTCCAATTAGAGTACACATCAGAAGGGACTGGGAAATTCCGCACTTTGTAATTTTCATTGATCCATTTGGAACTAACAGTTCCTGCTCTAATTGGAACTAACAAGTGGATTTAGGCCAGACATTAGTTGGGTGCAGCAACTATCCTGTTGATAACAATGATCCTGAAAACAGTAACCTCTGGGTGGGAATGAGGAGCCAGAACTTTTAAAAGAGCACACTATTAAAGACTTTCACATATTTTCTGAGATGCATTTCAAAATGGGAGAAGGGTGAATGAAGCCAGGTGGCAAACATTCTTCCCTTTCTACTCACAGAAACTGTAGTCCAGTTTCTTTCAGCTGTCTGAAAAATCTGTACATGAACAGTGCTTTCCTGGATATGCCATCGATGTGCTTCTGCCAGTACTTCCTCTCTCCTTTTCTGTGGGTGGTCATACCACAAAGACTTGTATCAGCTGTCCCAGTACAGGGATCAGTATAGGGATGAACAAACTTGAAACAGGCATGGTGCCCCCACTTCATTTGCAGCTCTCTTGCATTCAGCCTGTAACAGACTTGTCTTGCAAAGATGGGAGTTACTCACTTCCTAACTTCCTAGCAAACGCAGGTCCTACTGTATACATGGTTAACTTGAACACTTGTTTCACAGCAGGAGCAAACTTCTGGACAAGCAAAAAGAAACAAACACACTTCCTCTACCAGCAGCTAGTCAAGGCTATTTGCCTCTCCTCGTCCCCACCCCGCTTTGCCAGGGAACAATGCTGAGTACATGAATAACAGAGCAGAAGGGGAAAGGCTTTTAAAGAAAGAGCTTTCTGACTAGAGAACAGCAAGAGTCAAAGATTTTAATCTAAATTTGGGACTTATTTTGTCTGCTTTGTGGGATGCAGAGCCGAAGGGATAGCAGTGGGATCGCTGTTTACACTTCACTCCAGGTCTTGTTAATACATTAGCTTCTGTAGAAGTTGCCCAGCTGGGTCAGTTCCACATCAGTCAGAACAAAACCATTTTTTGTTATTTTGCCCTCTGGCTCACCCAGAACAAAGAGAGTTGATAATGCAGTAATGAATTTTAATCGTTGGTTTAAAATTCCTAGTGTACTCCTGAGAAAAGAATAGAGTCAGTAAATCCTACTGCTACCAGGATTACAGCTATATGTGTCATCCAGGGTATAGTTTGGCTCCATTTCCATGCAGGCAAAGAGGGAGTATATTCTTGTTATTGCTCTCAGTTCCTTTTCCCCCTAAAGATAAAGATACACATGCAGCTTTTCTAACATATATCTAATAATATCCAAGTGGGTTTGCATGCATGCATGCAGCCAAATAATGGGAAAAAATTATTTTATGCTTAGTCATCTTAGGTCATAGCCAATGATGGGAAACAAAGATTTCCATATCTCTGTTTATATTACTTACAGTGGGCCCTTCCTTTCCACAGGGGTTTGGTTCTGTCTCCCCCTCCCCACCTATGCAGATAGGAAAAAATGTGCACACTCAAGCCCCATAATAATAAATGGTGGTGTGTGCATGCAGCCACATGCTGACACACCCGTGTGCATGAACCACCAATGAAGTATATTTGCTTGTGGCCATCCACGGACATTTCAATCTGCAGGTAGCTAACCCGCCAATACGGTGGCCCCCCTGTATGTGTTTGGTGTTTTAAAATGCATTTTCTGCCATTTTAATAGCAATAGCATTGATATTTATATACCGCTTACCAGTACTGAAGCATTCCTTAAGCAGTTTTACAATTTATTAGCTAATTGCCCCCAAAAGCTAGGTACTCATTTTACCGACCTACGGAAGGATGGAAGGCTGAGTCAACCTTGGTGCCCCCTGGGATCGAACTTGTAACTTTGTGGCTTGCAGTACTGGCATTTAACCACTGCGCCACTAGTCAGAACCCCACTGCCAAATCAGTGGAAAATTTCCATTATATAGTAACTGTAAACACAAAATAACCGTCAGAGGAAAAAATGATTTAAAAAATCAGCCTTGAAATAACCAAAAAATATAAACTCTGGGTGTTTTGTTTGTTTTTGTATTTCTTTCCTGGACAGCGGGTTTTTGAGAGACAAGCAAGAGGCTTGATTAACAAGATGAGGTTGTGCATAGCGGGGGGGGGTTGTTTACAGGGGAGAAGATGTGGGCAGGAGAGGGCACTTAATTCTTTGCCCAGGTAGTGCCTTTCTCCTGCAGTCCCTTCCCAGCTGCTTTCCCCTCAACCTGACTCCCAGGCCCCCTTGCACATTATACCATTATAGCACTATGGTTCCACTTCCTCCTTCTCTTCTACCACTATTCCTACCAACACTTCTTTCCTGCAAATTTCTCACCTACCCAAAAATATTGCAAGTCAAAAGCAAACGGGGAGAGAAAGCAAACAAAGAGGAGAATCCTGTGGATCGTAGCCTAAGAATAACTTGATGATTTGGTCTGGGTGTGAAGGGGAGAGAATATGGAAATATTAGCAACTGGAAAGGAATTATTTATCCCTTTAGTTTGCCACTCATTGCCCAATTAGATTGTGAACCTGGCAGGGGGATAGGGGCAATAGCTGTGACAAAAATTGTTGTAAGGCCCTTAGTCTAGACCAGGTATGTGTATAAACAAGTCAGTTTTGGGGACCGAGTCTCTCAGATCTTTCAGATTAGTTAAAAGAAGCATGAGTTCTCACAATGTATGGCCTTGGGTTTTGCCGTTTGTCATTAGCTCCATGTCCATTGCTTTGGGAGGCTGTTTGTAGTGATTTCTTGGATTTGCACTAGGGTTGTTCCAAAAAATTTTTTTCAAACTGGGATTTAGCCTGCTCAGATGGTCATATGGTTTAAAGGGGAAGTTCTCTACTCTCTGAATTTTTTAAATAACATTTCTTACAGTTACTATGTTACAATGCAAAAGTGTAATTTCACTGATGCATAACAATTTTTGATTAAAATAAGGAGAGAAAGGAAGAGAAACAGAGGCTTTTTTGTTGTTGTTCTGATGTATCTTGGAATTGAAAAGAAACCCACTTGGGGGTGGGAATAAAATGCTGCAGCTGGTGCTGGGAATTGCAAGAAGGTAGCCCAGGACAACAGAAACATTGGTTGTATATTTAAAATAAAAAATAAACTACCCCAAGAAATACAGCAACAAAGGTCACAGCCTACTGATACATTTGCCCTGTTGGGAGGAGCCCCTGTCTAATAAAATATATATCTGGAATTTTTATTTATTTTTTTTAAAAAACCAACCCCTCAATGGTCTACTTCAGGTTTATGCAACTGGTGACATCCCATTGTGGTAATATGTGGACTACTTGATAGCTCCAAGCAGGCAGTAAAATAATATGATTATCAAGCCTCGATGAGTTACCATGGACAGACTGAGTTTAACTCATCCAGCTTTGGGGGAGGGGAAATGAGGGTCAGATGTTTTGCTGGCCAGGTCTAGGCATTAACTCGATTACTAAAGGTATTATAGGAAAGCCAAAGCCCCACTCTGATCATTTCCTTAATGATTCCAGTGTCATTCATCTTCGGTCTAATAGATGTTTCTGAAATTCCAGAGGCTCCTTCAAAATGATGTGCCCCCCCCCCTCCATGTCCTCTTAAGAACCATGCTGGCGATCCGTTTGAATGGCGCCTGACACAACAGTTTCTGGTCCCTGTGGTTGAGACTCCTGAGGCAGTATCACAATAATTATAATACTGATTAAACGCGCACCTCTCTGAGGAGTTCTCAAAGAGCTATTTTGTCATGCATAGCTACTAGCTGGCATGCTTTCATCCTGCTAGCCTCTTCCACTGACAGCTAATGAAATACTTTACAAATTATTCCATTTGCTGTTTACACTATCCCTCGTTAAATTGTGTTACAATGCTTCACTCTTTCCTTGTAAGGCTTGTACCTTTCACCTCTGGCTCACTAGTAGCTTAACTAGAACATCTGCTGTAGAAAAGATGCTGATTTTATCTTTACATCTCTTTGGTTGAACATAGAAGTGGAACTTTGATATAATTAGAAGGATGGGGAAGATGCATTTCAGAACCAGCACTCTAAGACAGTATGCCAAACCTTTCATTGCTTGCAACCTTTGGGATCTGGATTTGAAAACATATGTAAGAAAATTCTGTATAACTTTCCTCTTTGTTTACCAAAGTGTTATATAAATAGCAGCTTTGTCCAATTAGAATGGTGTTAGAGAGAAAGTCATATGGTTTGTAAAAAATTAGTCACTGTGAAGTGCCAAACTACATATGATGTCTTTGCTTGCTTGCTTGCTTGCCTGCTTGCTTGCTTACTTATCTATTTATTTATTAGCTTTGAAAACAACTGAGATGGTAGAGAAGTGTGATATAGGGTGAGCATTTTAAAAAAACAAAAAAACCCCCACTTTTTCTGATGAAAATTACCCTCACAGAGAGAATGGTCGAGAGCCAAAGAATGGGAGATATATGTGCAATATGGAAACTTAGCTTTATTTTCCATTAGGAAAGGGGATTTCCATTAGAAATAGTATGCCATTAATCTCCATATATCAATACTAGCATCTCAATCCAAACTACAGGCTTGTCTATACAAGGGGTGGGGGAAACAGAGTACCTCAAAGTAATGGTATTTTGCAGAAGCAGTGACTTCTCTTAATGGTGGTTTTGTCCCAGAAGCCCCCAGAAGCTTTGCATGCAAGATGGTGGCCACAAGTGATTTACTCGCATTAGTACTTTGCCACCACCAAACTTTGTCTAAGGTGTGCTGGAGTGATTGGGCAATTTTCCAAGCTAAAAGGACAGCAAACAAACAAACAAACAAACATCCCATCTCACTAAGGTGAAAATTCAACATGGTGGCAGCAGGCACTTGCCCTGTTAGCAAGCCCTGCCCCCGTACTCACCCAGACAATCAGCTTTGTGCATCCAGTTGCGATTCAAAGCAAATCATCTGTCCTAACAAGCAGGAATGTGTACCCCTCGCTTTTTAAAAAAACAACAGGAAAAACCGAGAAGGCTTTTCCAGTGTTGTTTTGCCCCCCCCCCCTTCTGAATACTGTAGATTGATATAGGATCCAATTTAGACAGGTAGGATTCCCACGAATTACATGAGGTTTATTTTCACCATTTAGACAACCCATACATCCCTGACATTGCATTTAACCTTAAGAAAGATGCTGGAAGGTCCAGTCATGGAACTCTGGCTTGTCATCTGTAATTTGGCCCCAAACACAAAACACTAGCATACATTGTGGCATCAATTTATGTGAGTCAGTGTCTACTTCTCTATATGAATACATTTAGAGTTTGTCTAGATGAGAAGATATAATGTGGATTGCTGCGCATTAACGCAAATTCACAGCAGCATTCATTTGTCTCCATGGTCCTTTGGCAAAATCGCTCATATTTTAAGCTACCCGTGTTTGAACACACACAGCCATGCCTGCAAATCAAGATGGTAGCCAAAAGTGCATTACTCACATTGTTCTCCACAAGTTGTCGCCACTGCACAGTATTTTTAAAAACTATACATCAAATGTGCACAAGTGCAACCTTCCACTTTAAAAAGCTGTTTGGTCACCTCAGTGCACCAAAAAAAGCACAGTCACTAACATGAAACTCCAAAATGGCACTTCCAACCACTTCATTGCTGGCAAGCCTGCCCCCTCCCCCCCCCCCCCGCACTCATCCGACCAATCAGTTTTCCACTTCCACCCTTGCCGAGAATGTGCAGCGATGCAAATCGGTCGTCCAAATGAGCGGTAATGCTTATTTCCATGTATTATTTTTAAAACTTCAGGAAATGCCTCGAAGGCTGTTCCCACGCAGTTTTGGGAGTTTTTGTTCCCCCTCCTTCTGAATAAGGTGAATCACTGCGGGATCTCGTTGGGACAAAAGATATTCTCTGAGCATTCTATTAGGATTTTTTTAACCCTCTAGACAACCCCTTAGTAATGTTTCACTCGCACCTATCTTTTTTGGTATAATGCAATGCCATCTTAGTCCATTCTTCTAGATGTTAAATTAGTTTGGTGCTTTGTTTGTTTGTTTATTTTACAAATCAATTCTTCTTGCTCTATCTCTCAAATATAAAATACAGACCTTTAAAAATGTAGGGGTAAGCATCAGAAAGGTAAATCCTTCCCTTGTACCAATGTCACAATAGTAGTTTTTCAGTAGCTTATATGAAATTTTAGTGCATGCTAGTGTTCAGCTATATGCATCAAACCATGTACATTCATTTCCCTTGTATCTGTGTCTCTAGACATATTTTTTGTAAACTCTCTGCTTATGTCCATCACTTTTTTATCTTAGTTAATGGGGTTTTGTTTCTTGTGGTCTTCTAATAAACACTGATGGTGTTAGTAGTTTATACTGTGGATTCGATATGCTTCATCAAAATGGCAGCTCTAATTAGGTTCCTTGAATTAGCTAATGGATTTTGAGAAAGATAGCTTACAAAGCTCTTACAGCTGTCCAAGATCTTCCTGCCATGGCAGAAAGACAAAAGGCCCCTGGAAGCTACAGATTTTAAAGCTTTAGAAATGCAGCTGACAGTTAAAAAGATAAATTACATTTGTATTTTTTTTCCCGTAAAAGTCCTAATACTGGATTAATGTTATCCCAGTAGCCATCATCCATTAAAAGCTTTCTTTTATTGTAAGGATGCTTTTTGACCACATGATCTATCTACTTCCCTCTGACATTCTAGGCAGCCTATAAATAACCTTTAAAGAAGAGAGAAGCAAATTATTTCTTCAGGTTCAGCAGTACAGAGAATTTAAAATTTGAGGCTGTTGTTGTGGTAGTGTATGTTTATGATATTTTTTCTTAGGGTTATAAAATGAAGGAACAGTAGAAAGTTGGCATCCGAGCTTCTTGCCTGTGACACTAGTTTGTTTGATTCATAAAAAGCATAATTTAGGGTTTCCATTCCAAAATATAGGGTTAACTTATACATCTACACATTCCTTTTTTAAATTTTGAAGCAGGCATAGCCCTAACACATTAGATTATGTGGTGCCTTTCAAAAATTAACACAAAAATACTGATGTATTTATATGTCTCTGTTTATAAAATGATAACCACTGGTGTCATGAACAACACCCTTTTCCTGTGTATGGTTTCTGACAAGAAAAGAGAGATGTTGGTGTGTATGATCATTTGGAAGGGCTAATTAGATTAGAGTTGAAGATAGGGTGGGTTCCTCCCTCCCTATGTTGAGTAGTGACAGCGGTGTTGGTATAGGCTCTGTCTTTGCTTTCTTAGCAATGAATTAAAGATTCCCTGTCTCCCTCTATGTGACCAAACTCCTAATGGTGTGTTCATAGCAGTTGTCTTTCCCAAGGTGGTCATGGAATATAATTCATGTGAGCAACATCATTTCCTAGGAGATGTCTCTGAACAGGGACCTGCACTAGGATTTGTTGCTGAATATCTGGGTGCTGACAGGTTTCCACAGCAGTTCTTTGTCAGATGAATAAACAGATGCTATAAGAAGTAGTGGCACTTTATTAAGGTTGCTACTTGAAACTGTGGTGATACTAAGGTAGGTGTCACTCTTCCTCCTCCTGACAGTGTCACTACATTTGCAGGTAAGTATCCTGGACTTCCTGCTAGAAAAGTAGTTCTCAGTTATTGACCTTCCAGATGTCTAGAACTTTAACTCATAGTAGTGCCAGCCAGCATGGCTAATGGTCAGGGATTCTGGGAGTTGGTCCAAAACATCTGGAAGGCCAAAGGTTGAGACCCACTGGCTAGAGAACTCCCTCATGGCAGATATGCAAGAAGGAAGGATTGTTGTTTCAAGGTTGGGCCCTTTCTTCACAAGAACATCCTGCAAAGCACCTTCAGATCTTGTCGGTTTAAGTCTGGGGGACAAAGTGTTTTTCTAGACTTCCTTCTGATATAAAAATTTATAGTCCAGGCACTTTCTGTTTACTAGATGGACTTAGAGCATGCAGTCCCTTTTTCTTCACTTCTCAGATTTCTAGAATTACAATAACTTAAAACTTAAATTGAGCAGTTAGAAATAGAGTTCCCCCCCCCCCAAAGGCAGGACGTGTAGCAAAGAATGTCAGGATAGGTGTTGTAAGCAAAAGTGATTAATGAGGGAAACCACACAAGCTGGAATAGGCTGCAGCTTTTGCCTGAACCTCCTAGGAAGGGCAAGATTCCCCCCTTCCTCTCCTCTCCTCTCCCCCACTGAATTAACTGAGTGGAAGCTACTTTTGTATCTTGAACTCAGCAGACTGAAAAGGGCTAGGAACAAAGGGGGAAGGGGCAAGAAGGAGAAAGAAAATGGGACATTTTAAAAGCAGGTGAAAAAGTGGGATGACAAAAGATTAATGAGGACTGTACCTGTGAAATCAAGACAGTTGAAGAGTGCAGAGTTTAGGCATCCAAAGCCAAAGAGCACGGAAAGTTACTATGGGAATGTGAATACAGCAAATATGAGCATTTAGATGGGAATGATTTTCAGTGTCTCATTCTCTGCAGTGCTAGAATTTGGGGACTGAAGGCAAATTCCATGGGGGTAGAATTCTCATTGGGGGGCAATGCCCTCATTGTATATTACCCCCCTCCTGCACCTAGTAGCTACACTATGATATAACAGTGTATCTTTAAACTTTCTGCCATGATTGAGATACAGTTAGCCTTCGTTCCCATGGATTGTGCTTCCACAGATTCCACAGATTAAAAAAAGAATCCAAAAAGACTCCAAAAAGCAAAGGGGGGGGGTTATATAGGATATGAATATGGGCTAGGCATATACCTTAGTATAAAGTGACCATGTTTCCCAAAATACTGCATGTGTTCATGTAGCTGATGTCTATGGAGATTATCAGACATGCTAAATATGGCATTACCAGGAGATCCCTAAAGGGCTTCCCTTTCAGACGACGTCATTCATGTGTCATCAAGCTCCCGTTGGGCTGTCGTTACGCCGGCACTTCATTTTATTCACAGGCTAAGCCATTCATAGATCTCCTGTTCCGTTTCTGTAACAGAATGTTGTGTAAGTGAAAAGGTGCCCGTTATGCTGGCGCAATGCCAGCATCAATGGGAGGTCCATGCCAGAACACTTCCAGCTGAGATCGGGACATCAAGGTAAGTGACACTCTTTTTATGACCCTCAAAGGGCTACTTGTAAAGTTTTAAGTGTGTTTTGGTGCTTAGTGTAACTTTTTTGTCTTGTATTTTGCTATTACACTTTGAATTTCCCGCGCTCTCGCCTTCTCATGAGAGCAGCCAGGATTTCAATCCAGGAAGTGAAAGGAGCTCAGTTCGAGCTCCTTTCACTCTTGGGCTGCCCTGCTGAGGGAACAAGGTGCAGAAAAGGTAGGTCTAAGAAGTTTTCCTTTTTTCACATGACAGGGATGGGAGAGGGGTAGTAGAGGACATTTTGAGACGAGAACGCTTTTTTCATTCCTGTCTGAAAATCTTCTATAGCTAAAGCAATAAGATCTTCTCACCATTGAAAGGTAGGTGGTGACTGTTTATTTTTCCTTGGAGTATAAGCCTTTTTCATCTGTAAAAACACACTGACCGCATTGACTATCCATTACATTCCAGCTATATTCCATACCACAGTGATATGGTTTTAATAAAATGTATCTTTACAAATGCCAAAGATTGTTCTAATTTAAAATTAATGCATTGTAATACATCCAACCAGAAAGGGGTAACCACTGAATGATGCACCCCTGAGTATGTGGGTAAGTTGGCTGCTGGCAGGCTATGTAACCACCAGCGTGGGACAACAGAGAGCATTGATGCAGTTGCCTCAGCAATGAGGATATTTAGCCACCCCATCTCACACACACACACAGAGTTCAGAGTGAGGGCAATACAAGGGTTTTCATTAGCCCTCAGTAACGTATTGATAGATTACACACACACAAACACATATACCCTGATCTCACTCATAGATTTAAATACTCATGCATTTAAATGCTCAAGAAGTATATTGACAAGGTTGAATGTGTCCAATGAAGGGCAACCAAGATGAGCCAATGTCTGGAAACCAACACTTATGGGGAACGATTAAGGGAACTGGTTATACTTAGATTGGGGAAGAGAAGACTGAGAGGTGACTTGGTAGCCATCTTTAAATATCTGAAAGGGGTCGTGTAGAAGATGGAATGAGCTTGTTTTCTCCTTTTTCATAGACAAAGACATGAACTAATGGATTCAAATTACAAGAGAAGAGATTCTACTTCATTACTGTAAGAACAGTTTGACAGTGGAGTGGACTATTTCAGAGGGTGTTGTACCCTTCATCTTTGGATATCTTCAAATGGAGGTTGGATAGACACCTTTCAGGAGTACTTTAGTTGTGTATTTCTGAATAGCAAGGGGTTAGACTAGATGGCCCTTGTGTTCCTTTCCAACTCTAAGATTCGATGAATCTGTGTTCCTCAGTCTTACCATTCTGTGAAATGGATTCCTTGCTGCTAGATATTCAAAGTAATGCTATGCCTATGGTGATCCCCTTGGCTCAGTCTGTGGTCCTCTCTATCCCCCACCTCTAACCCCAGTGTGTACCAGTCGCCAGTGTTAAAATGCAAACCTGCAAAATAAACAGTTCTCAAAAATCGTGAGACAATGTTTGTTGCATAGAGGTGTGACAGGCATTAAGGTATGAAACACTTTCCCTCACTTAACGTGAGTAAATAATATTAACTTCTAAGTAAATGTTTTTTAGGACTGAAGACATGTAAGTAAAGCAGTAAATTAGCATTAAGTGTTTGCTTGAATTGTTACAGCTGTTGTAAAATGAGTGGTGACGGTGGGTGAAAATCTGCACTCTATGTGGGTGTGACCTATATATTACAAATATGCCAGCTGCTTTCTCTCAGTAAAGTGTGTGTGCGTGTGCGCGCGCACACATGCGCATGCATGCATATGTGTGTGTGTGTGTATTCAGTTGTAAGGTGAGAGGGTGCCAAAAAAAAGACAATTTTAAGTATTCTGCTATGAGTATCATAAGAAAATTACCATATAGAGACTGCCCTCCATTATTATATCTCATTAAGATCCTCTGATGGAAAGAAGACATAATAGATGTCATTTGTATGTACACACATGTGATATGACTGAGAAACCCAAGCATTGGGGGGGGGATGGCCTCTTTTTGTTGCTTGCCATTGTGCAGAAACTATGGGAAATACAATTGTTGTCAGGAGCCACGTTCTGTAATCTCCTTTCCCTTTATAGTCCTTTCCCAGTTCATTTATATTGTAGAACAACAGAAGTGAACACATATGCCAGAATCCCAGACTGTTGCCCTTAACTAGCTCAAAATTCCCCCCTTTCCTATTATTTTTAATGAAAACGTTGACTGTTTTTCCCTTTCAGGCACATTTTGACTAAGGAACTTTCAGGGCAAGTAATGTGTTTCCCCAAATGACTCTCTTTCTCATCTGTAGGACTACAAACAAGCAATTTACCCAGGAGTTGTATTTTCCTCTCTTCTGTGCTTGTTGTTCTGTGCAAAAATTAAATATTTGTTGCTTTCAGTAAACAAGGAACATTGGACTGTTCATCATCACAGAACCTTACAAGTGTACTGTTTTAAGCAGTCTTGTCCTCTCTATATAAAAAAGGGTTCCTTATGCTTCTCATGAAAACACAGAGAAGGGGGGCAGGAATGCAAGGTGAAACTGTTCTCCTTTCCATTCTTTGAAAAGCATTGCACCTACTGAAGTTCTCCCCTCTTTACAAATCTTTTTTTTTAATCTTTATTAATATATCTGCAGAAAGTATATCAATCAAATATACCTATCAAGTCAGTAGAGCCAGCATAGGGTAGTGGTTTGAGTGTTGGATTAGGGTGCTGGGAGACGGGGTTCAAATCCCCACTCAGCCATAGAAACCCACTGGGTGACCTAGAGGAATTCACACTCTCTCAGCCCTAGAGGAAGGCCATGGCAAACCCCCTCTGAATAAATCTGCCCCCCGCAAAAAAAACATCCTGAGCCTAAGGTCACCATAAATTGGAGTTGACTTGAAGGCACATAACAACAAGAACCACGACATCAATACTTTGATTCCACTTAAACATATGTGAACATAATTTTGGTCATCTCCATTAACTGTTTGTGTATCTAAAGTTAAAACATGTTCTACCCAAAATAGTTTTACCATCACACCTAATAGTAAAGATGGGGAGTGAGGACTGACAGGCCATTCAGGGAGAAACACGAATGTAGGTATCTCCACTACAGGGAAACTTTGAAGCTGCAAAAGTACCAAAAATAAGTAAAGGAAAGAAGAAAGAGCAACCCTAGGGGGCCAAACAGACAGACATACCAAAACTGCCCAAAAAGGAATGAGTATGCATGGTGGCCACACAGTTTAGAGTGACCCCTGGAAAACTAAACTACAACATGTGCAAGCATGGTAGAGTATCCTACTTAAGGGCAATGGTGGTATGGAGTCCTGAACAATAACCAGCCCTATTAGGAGGCAGAATGTACTGAAACCTTTAGTTGCATGTCACAGTTAAAAAAAAAAAAGTACAAAAACCATATTACAACTTTAGCATAAGGAAATCTTGTATTCTAGTATAAGAGTCTTCCAGTTTCGTTATGTTTGCACACGTAGGAACCTTTTCCTTTATTACTTAAGGATTTTCCCCTCCTCAAAAAGAAAGAAAGAAAGAAAGAAAGAAAGAAAGAAAGAAAGAAAGAAAGAAAGAAATCTACGGTCCTTTCTCTTTAAGAAACAGAATTTCCTTAACCTAAACTAGTCTTGAGAAAACATGTTTTCCTGTAGCCTCCTCTTAAAGATGTCAGTTGATGAGAAGTCTATGGGCAGCTGCAGGTTACAGAATCAAGGGGCATGAGATGTGGACGGGGTAGCAGGAGCGGGGGGGGGGGAGGTTCAGTAAAGACCTCCGTTGTGTGTTTGCATTGAGAAGATATGCTATGAACTCTTCAGAAAAAAATTATTCAAGCTACATTAAGTCATATGTTTTTTAAAAAGAAAGAAAGAAAAGGACCCTCCGCTGTTTGCAAAAACACTGCTGCCAACCATTTGAGGCGGCAAGCATTTAATTCTGCTCAATGCTGTGCTTCAGGTATAAAAGATGAGCCTAATTGTTTTTTAATTAATCCCTGGAAGCCAAAATAATATTGGTTGCTTCATTTCCACTAAGCTGCCTCTAGAGTCAAAGAGTCACAAATGACGGTTTCAGGGTCACCGGGGCTCAGTTTTCATCCAGACAAATGACAGTCATGTGTTGCTTCAGGAATCTTTAACCTTTTGAACAGAAGGGGTTGTAACTCTTTTATGCACATTTGCAGGGTTAAAAGGTCATAGCTTTTGACTTAAGAAAACCTTATTTGTTGGGTTTTTTAAACATATTTAAAACTAGCTAATGATATAGTTGATATTTTAACTTGAAGATAGAGCCAATGTCTGTTTACAGATCAGTTTCTATGCAATCTTAGCTTCCCCCCACCCCTTACTTGTTTTGTGGGGATCTGCATGACTTAAACATATGGCTCACACGGCTCCCTTTCTGTTAGTTCTTTTTTCAGGAGTACTGGGCTGTATAACTATTTGAATGAACCTTCATGCACAGGTTGTTGTTGTTACGTGCCTTTGAGTTGTTTCTGACTTACAGCAACCTAGTTAGGTCCTAATAATTCTCAGATTTCCATTTTTAAATGGAAATGTATTGCTTTCTTGGTTATTGAGATGCATTTTCAAATCCTGCTGAAAGTGACTGATGGAGAGGTGATCACTTATTTTCCAAGAGCTTCACTTTCCACATTCCCATGCATGCGCACACAGACACGTACGTACACACACACACACACACACACACACACACCTTCCCTTTATAAAGTACTTTTAAGGGTATGATACAAGAAGAGCTAAATGAGAAATTGCCTCTACAAATGTTTCCCTTCCCACACCTGCCTGCTTCCACTTCAAAAGCTTCCTGAATTCCCAAACTGTTTTGCCCAAGTTGGCAAAACATATGCTTTTTCAAAGTACAACCTGCCCCACTGGAGCTACTCGATCGTAAAATGGCATGTGATGTTTCAGCAACACTAGCTTTGTCTCCCATCTGTACAAGACTTCACCTTGTAGGCAGGTGATCCATTGGCAGCTGATACAGCCATAGGGCTCCTGGAACGATAGATGATGTAACCTCGTGCCCCCTTTCATCTTTTCTGGTTCTGTGGTTTTGGTTCTGGTTCTATTTCCTAACTGCTTCTTGATAACAAAGATTTAAAATTCTGCCTTAATTCAAAACAGCCGTCTTAGCACAAAGGAAGTTGACCCATATTATACCATTTATTGATTCATGCCTTCTAAACATTATTTTGTATTCAAGTTTTATGATTGACTGCAATGTATGAGCCACTCTGCTATATTCATAAACCCTGCTTCACATTCAACAGCAGTGACTGGAATCCATGGTTGATTCATAGGAAGTTAGCTGTAACAGAGCTGGATTCATCTAAGCTCTAATGACAGTCTCAGTCTATGAGCTTCTCTGATGAGTCAGAGCTTTGAAAGTTATTTTTCAAAAACATTTTGTTATGGTCCCAAGCCATCCCTGCCCTCATAGTTTATTACAATCACTGTATACTTTCTCATTTTGACAAATAGTTACGTTTTGTTACTTGTAATAAAAAAAAATCCAAAGGGACTCCATCTGTCATTCTGTCCTGAAAACGCCATACAAAACACTTTCCTCCTATCCACTTTGTTTGCACCTCAACCCCCACAACAGAGGCAGAAGCAAGGGGCACAGGATGAGCCAGCATTTGATCCATGTGATATTCCTCCTCCACCATTTAACAAAGCCACAAACCCATGACTACAAATGTAACTTTACTGTTAAAGACATATCAAAAATGAGTGAGCTTACAGTGATAATGTAACAAAGGCAGCATCTGTACTGCAGAGATAACCCAGTTTGAGATCACTTTAACTACCATGGCTCAATGCTATAGAATTCTGGGATTTGTAGTTTTGTGAAATATTTAGCCTTCTCTGTCAGAGAGCTCTGTTGCCACAACAAACTGCAAATTCCAGGATTCTATAGCATTGAGCAATGGCAGTTAAAGCCATGTCAAACTGGATTATTTCTGCTGTGCAGATGCAGCCTTAGTTACATTAAAATATATTGAATTTATATCTTTGTCAATGGGCAAAAAAATTGTCGGTAGTTAGCTCTTGGTAACTAGTTTCTTCCACGAGGTCATCATGAGATCTGTTAGGAGGTACTTGAGGAGGCATGGTTTAGTCTACCAAAGTTTAGGTGATATCAAATTTGTGGTATGAGCTTCTTTGTGGTTCTGAAGAGGAGGAGCAGTAGCAGCAGCAACAACAACTTGTGCCCTAGGGCCTGTGCAGTGTATGCCTCTATGCCACATCATATTTTGGACCAGGAGTGGAGGGTTGCCACATGAAGTGAAAACACAAACGCCTGGTGGCCTTTAGAACCCAAATCTCAACTTGCTTGGCTACTACTCTTTGGAAGAGGCAGCAGTGAATGAGTGGAAACCAGTGCTATGAATCTTCACACCTATCCATAGGTCATAAGGGACAGAGCATGGGAAACTTACATTTTGTGGACTATAACTCCCAGAATGGCCTAGCCATGGCAGCCAGACATTCCATTCCAGCCATCTCTATCAAAAGGGATTTCTTCAGAGGTCAGATCTGGAAACAGTGCCACAGGCTTCTGTTACATCCCATCTGGACTAATATAATGCACTATTCGTGGGGCTACCTTTGAAAAGTGTTCTGAAACTTCAGCTGGTCCAAAGAGCTGCAGCCAGATTGCTACCTGGGGCTGGCTACAAAGAGCACACAATTCTCATATTGCAACAGCTCCACTGTCTGCCGAACTGTTTCTGGGTACAGTTTAAATTGCTAATTTAGACCTATAAAGCCCTATACAGCTCAGGTCCAGGTTATTTGAAGGGCTGTGTTCTCCCTTACGAACCTGCCCATGTTTTGAAATCTGCTGGGGATGCCCTTCTCTTTTTGCTGCAACCCTCAGAGGTGCCTCTGGTGGGAACACAGGAGAAGGCCTTCTCAGTGGCTGACCCCAGGCTCTCGAACTCCCTTCACAGAGAGGCTAGGCTTGGCACCCTCCTTGCTCTCATTCTGCAAACAGATGAAGAGCTTTCTGTTTTGATATGCCTTTGAGGACTGAGTGTAAAAGCCCCCACCCCCCCAAAATATGTTGGACTTTCTGTTATTTTTGTTGAGCATTTTTTTAAAGAAATATATATTTTTAATTGGTTTTGATTTTTTAATAGTGTAATCATCTTTTTACTTTTAAATTTGTGAATGTTAATTATAGTATATGTTTTTTTATCTGTCATAAACTGCCTTGATTCCCCATCTGGGAAAAAGGTGGGCTAGAAGAAGGAGGAGCAGGAGATTTCAGATCCCAGAGCTGCAAAGACCTCTTCCTCAGTCTTTCAAGAGCTGCCCACTTGGTCTGAAATTGTTGGACTAGATGTAGCAGTAATCTCTCATAATAAAACCGTTTCACATAGGCAGGCAGGCAGTGGTCTACTATCAAAACTGACTATAATTCCAGGCTTAGCCAATGTGTATTTTCCATATAACTTCTTGACTTCCCATTGTTTTTTATTTCACTTCTAAGGTGTCATCTTCATCCTACAGTCATGCTTGCTTATTGATGGATTGATTGATTTGTAATAGGTGTCCAGAATCATGTTATTTGCTGGATCAGGCCTAGATACATGGCACTGTTCATGACTTTATATGCATTTGTTTTGGCATGATGACAATGAAACATGGTGGAAATCTCGATTTAGGTAATATGAAACTCTTCTTTATTGTTTCCTTTATTTTGTAAGCGGTTTATGTACGTACTTCTCCAGGATCAAATACACAAAGAGAGAGAAAGGCTATATATGTATATATACATATGTGTGTGGGCACATGCAGGCAGGCAGGCAAGCAAACAGATAGATAGATGTGAAGCCTTTAGTTTGCTTTCAGCTGTGAAATGTGCACACTGTGTTTTTACATTTTGAGCCCTCCCTGTTTGAATCTTGACTTCTGTTATCTTGCTATATTGTCAGAGCCTTCTATTGGAATATCATTCATTTGCTCAAGTAGAGATGTAAACACCAAAAGCTTATTTCCTTGTAAACTATCTTTCCCCTCCTTGGCTGACAAAGATGAAAGCTTAAAATATTGTGAAGTTCTGTTCTTAGTATCAGTCCTATTTTTGTCATATTTTTTTTCAACTATTCTTTTTCTTTCCTCTTCTTAGTGAGTCTAAGCCACTTCTGTAAAGCATGCAAGTTCTGAAATAAATGCTGGCATTGTGTAAGTGTTGCTTTTGCAAGACATCCTTTGAAATACATCAGTCTTGACTTCTTCAGTGAGTGATACCATAAATGAACAATACCACTCAGTAGTGCTTTCCCACATGTTTTCAGACAAGTATATTCCTAATGTTAGATCCAGTTGTGCTTTGATTTTTGTTCACAATATTGTAACTATAGCAGTTCTGACATTCTTTTAATTGGGACACAGTTGTTTTATTAGAAGATTAACCTAAGAATTCTCTTCTTGGAACTGCTTAAAATAAAGGTTAATATTTAATGTCTTTTGGCCACACCATATTTTTTTTAAATGAAGGTTAAAACTCGAACTTAAAAATCATCAAGATTTTAAAATAGGACCCTCAAGCCTAGCATGCACACCCACCCACCCTTGTGCCCTGCTCCTCAGTATCAGCTTAACCATGAGCCATGAAATTCATCCCAAATAGGAATGGTTTTAGCATGCTTGAAAGAGGTCCAGGCTTTGTTGCCAAGGGAGGTGTGTGTGAGTGAGTGAGTGAGTGTGTGTGTGTGTGAGAGAGAGAGAGAGAGAGAGAGAGAGAGAAGGAGCCTAGCTGGGAAGCATTTACAGAGAACGTCCCCCTCAGCACCCAAGGAGACAGTTGCACTCCATGAAGTGTAGCCAATGAGAGGCTTGGGCTAAAGCCAGACAACCTTCCCTCCCTCTCTCTCCCCCAGCCTTTTCCACTATGTTATGCGTCCCTGCCATATTTTCTGTCTAGCAAAGTCTCTTCAACCTCCTCTACCCAGTACAAAGCAGCTCTATGGAGCCTCGGTTTGGAACTCTCCCTTCACCCCTGATGCGGGATTGCAATCCCGTTGAAGCATCCTCTAGCTTCAAACAATGTCTACCATTAAGTTTAAAGTACTCTTTGCCTTTTCCAGTGTTTTGGGTCCTGGCCACCATATAACTGTTAAGTGAAATTTGATATTAGCTCAGATAATGAGTGCTGGAAGCAAAGCTGTGGGTTTACTCTTGGGGCTGCCCAGTCTCTATGGATGGGAAGATCAGGGGCCTGTCTAAATGGTAAAATACTCCTCTTAGAATCGTACCTGTCCTAATGGGATCCCGCATAATTCTGCTGTATTCAGAAGGAGGGGGTCCAAATCCACCATAAACCCCAAGGGAACAGCCTTTGAGGCTTTCCTCGAAGTTTGTTTAAAACTCAGTGGAAAATGTGCATTAGCAATCATTAGGGCAGGTGATGCATTTATTCGCATACCCCAGAAAAGCAGAAGTAGAAAGCTGATTGGCCAGACGGGAGCAGGGGGCAGGGCTTGGTAAGAAGGCAGATGCCCTGGAATGCCATCTTGGATTTTCACTTTACTGAGCAAGCAATCATGTGATGAAACAGTTGTTAATTTATTTTATTTATTTAGGCGGAATATCACACTTTTGCACCTAAGATATGCCTTTTTTTAAAAAAAAAATACAATTCACTGGTGGCAACTGGCAAAAATAAAAATGTGAGTCGCGGCCACCATCTTGAATCGCAGGCATGCCCGATGGGACAGCAAAAGCAGGTAGCCTCATGTGAATATGATTTTGCCAAACACCATTAGGACAAGGCGATCCTGCTTTGAATTTGTGTAAGCATTAGTTCACATTTTTCCCCTTATATAGATGGGCCCCAGAGTTTCTCAGATATTTTTAATGAAAGTCCCCCATTTAAATGTATGCTTCCCCCTTCCAACTCCCATGGGCTATCCCTTCTTAGCGGGTAAGTACATAGAATGTTTATGTACAACTACCTGGTGTGCAGCCCATTGCTGTAGGCTGAGGAGATAATTCAGTACTGGCACTGAAAAAAGAATGGCAGGGCACCTCTGACTCCCTTCTAAACCCAGGTTTTGGCTGTGTGTGCTGTAGGATCAGCTTCTTCTTTGGATCTTCACTCTTTCTCATGAGATGTCATGTATTCTGAGGGCCTCCTCCAGATTTTAAAAGCTTCCTGTTTTGGAGAAAGTAAGGAACATGATGGCCTACACCCAGTATTGTAGCTGCCTACCAGCTTCTCCTATCAGGAGCATTCCTCCTAGAAGAGCCCAGCTAGGGCAAAAAGGGCCTTTGGAGAGAGGTAATGAAGCCACAGGTAGGGAGTGGGTATATTTTTCTTCTGCTGCTTTTTTGCCAAGTCCCACATTATACACAATTAGAGCAGACCTAACTCCAAACTGAGAGTTCTGCTGCCAGCAGCTGTAGTTGAAGCCTGAGAAAATGACTTCAGAAATATGAATTCAGTTAGGAGACCACCAGAAGAGTGGAATATTTACTTTCTGAGAAAGCGAGTGCCTTTCTTTATAAGATGTGGCCAAGCCCATTTGATTTAACATTTTGTTTTGTCAAATGGAAACCAGTAAGACATCAGTCATTACAAGAATGTTGCTGTGTTGACTGACATCCAAATCAGATTCTGAGGTGAAGCGGCTAAGGTATCTTTGTGCAATACCTGAAGCATGCAGTGATCTTTATTGTACACCACTGATATTGAACTGATAGGATGAAAGAAAAGCATCTGGGTTATGAAGGAAAGCACCATTGCCTCTCTGATTATTTCTCCAGGTGCTCAAAATGCTTCAAAAGGAAATTATATCTAATAATATACACAACAGGATATATATATAATATTTCAAATATTAAGTGTTAAATTAAACCTGGCTTTGCATACTTTGTAAATTCAGAGCTTGGAAAGTTGCCTTTTTTAAAAAGTAATTAGAGCTCCAAAGCCTGCAAAAGTAATTTTTTAAATATTCTAATTACATTTCTGAGAAGTAATGCTTCCACTTTCTAAAAGAGCCCAACTCCCTTTAAAACCAGGTGCTGGGATAAAAATAAAAAGCACTCCCAATCAAATAGGTTTATGTCTAGAACAAGGCCCAGTCCTTACTTCAAACAAAAGTCTATTGGAAACAAGGCCAACCTCTCTAAGTTCTGGCCATGGCAACAAAACAATTAATGATAAGATATACAGGTTGACTCCCATATCCACAGATTCTGTATCCATGGTTTCACTTATCTATATCCCAAAAAAAGTTCTCTCTAGGCATCTCTAGGTCCTCCAATGAGATTCTATGGACAACTCCCAGCATTTGTCTCATTCAAAAGAATAGGGTTCCCTATTAGCCACAGTCTCAGGTACCCATGGTGGGGTCTTGGAACATATGCCCCACATATACGGTGTTAACCTGTATCTACCTGGTATTTGCCCTGAGGATAGTACCTCAGACAATTATGCCTTTGCTTCTCATGACTTGGGAACACAGTTGTCTCACTGGCTAATACCCTCCTCCCAAAACCAAACCAGCCTTGCAGTTTTATCCTGGAATATTGCAGACTAAAAATAACACAAGGGAGACCAGGAGTTTTTTTAATCATTGTCATCTTATGATATTATTTGTATGCAAGAGACATGGATAACTGAAAAAGAAATGAATGAGCTGACAATTCCAGGTTATAAGATTTGGTCTTTTCTTGCCATTCGTCTAGAACATAAAGGCAGACCAATTTAGCAATTTTAGCCTCCCTAAAATGGGAAACCCAATATGAGTGTCTAAATATCATAGGGAGACTTCCAGCCCTTATCCTCAAAATTACAGGGAGCAACAAAGTAATCTCAATTGTGGTGAATGTATATACTCTCTGAAGAAACTCCAAGTGTTATGACACTTCCCTTTGGGACTCCCTCTCCACTTTGGTAGAAACACTAGAAGAATCTTACCTGCATACTGTCATAATTATAGGCAGGGACTTTAATGCAAGAATAGGTAACAACATGCAGCATCTGTCAGCTGTGGCTGGAATAGAAGCAGATAATAACTACTTTATCCCCCAGAGAAGCTCAAGGGATTCCCTTATTAACATGAATGATATCTCTCTGACAAAAATTCCTGTATAAAGTCAACTATAGCTTTATCAATGGGAGATGACCAGTAGATGTAAATGGAGATTTCACCTACCTTTCTTCAAGAGGTTCCAGTATTACAGGTTATACCTGTCTTTGGAGATTTTCAGACTACACTGTTATAGTGTTACTATTCCACTTTAATTGCTCTGGCTTCCTCCTGTGGAATTCTGGGCTTTGTAGTTTAGTGAGGCCTATGATCTCTCTGGCTGAGAATTGTAAATGCCCCCCCTAAACTGCAAATCCCAGGATTCAACAGGAGGCAGCCATAGCAAATAAAGTGGAATAGTAACACTATAACAGTGTTGTCTGAAAAATCTCCTTTGTGTCCCACCTAGATCGAACAGCTAACTTTATGGTAATACCCTTTGGAGATAGTGATCATCTGTCTATTTAAAACTGTCCCCTGAGAGCCTTTGATTAAATTAGAATGATTCTCTAATCCAGTCTGCAATTAGCAGCTTCAAAAGACTTCAGTGGGATGAACATACTGCTCAAATGACATCCTCCCTCCTGACTGCTAATCCCTGTGAGCAGCAGAGGGATCAGATTTTGTACTTAAGCCACAAATCATTCCAGATCTTGGACATCTTCAGGTCTCTAACTGAATATATTCAATCTAATATTGAGATCCCAGTAGGCAAGAAACTAATGCCCCTAAAGGATCACTCTTGGTTTGATAAAGAGTTATCACTTTTTTAAAAATTGTTTAATCAATTGGTAAGAAAATTGAAAATAAGTTCCTCACCACCACAAAAATATCTAGAAGCATGTCTGGAAGAAACTGCTTTTCAAAATCTAGTTTGGTCAGATTTAGCCCAGGCTATGGAGCTTGAAGATCATAGGAGATTCTGGCATATTGTCAATTTTGGCATGAAATCTAGTAGAATTGATCTGACACCAAATGTACCACAATATATGTAGTTGAATCATTTTATTCCACCTTTAATAATCATAGTTCCAACATAAAAGGCCTAGAACTCTGCCTTGAGTTAAACTGCTTAAATCTGTGGCCACCAATTGCTGAAGCTGAAATAAAAAGGGGATAATATTATCATTATCTGGAGCAAAGCCCCAGGAGAAGGTGGAATTTATGGAGAAAGTTCTTAAGGAAAATTTAAGTTAGTGGGTACCCTTACTATGCCAACTTTTCAACTACATCCACTAGACAGCAAACTTCCGAGTGGACTGGAATCAAAGTATAATTATTCTCATATATAAAAGGGGTGATAGACAGTCCCCATTGAATTATAAACCAATTAGTCTGATAAACATAGTAGCAAATACAGTATATATGCTTGATATCTGTTAGACAATTTAGAAAAAAATATCTTCAATGAAGAACAGGCAGGATTGAGAGGTGGATATTCCAACTTGGAAAGCAGTTGCTTTGTGCTGAACCATCTAGTATATAAATTCTCACAATATAGGAAAGGCCATCTTTATGCAGCAGTTATTGATCTGAAAGCTGCTTTTGACACTATTGACCATGAGCTTTTGTGCCTCAAGCTATCTAATACCAACATTGATCACCACCTTTTGTTCCTTGTCAGAGCACTCTATACTGACACCTCCCTGAAGCTGAGATTGTCCTCACTGGGATCTCTTACACAATCTATTTCAACAGGCAGAGGGGTAAATAAGGTTCTGTACTGGCACCTTTCCTTTTTAACTATTTTATTAATGATATTATATATCACATGAACAATGATAAATTCTCCCCACACACACACCACTATCAATTTGTGGAACGAAAGTCCCCCTGCTTCTATATGCAGATGACATGGTATTCCTCTCTTATACTCAAATATATGAGACTTCTGTCTAATCTGGATGTATATTGTGCAGCCAACAAATTGTCAACCGATTGTAACAAGTGTCTAACCTGGATGTATATTGTACAGCCAACAAATTGTCAATCGATTGTAACAAGCTCAAAGTTGTAGTCTTCAGAGGTGGAACTAAGAAACACAATTGGCATTTCAAGCAAAATAAGACAGAACAGGTAACTTCACATTACTTGGCTACAGTAGCACCCTTGTATTCACTGATTCGCCAACCGCGGATTCAATTTTCCATGGTTGGTGATGGCAGGGGGAGGGGGGATCTCACTTCCCCCGTCTCTTCCTCTGGGAGGGCTCCTGTCACATGGCAACAATCACAGGGGTGAAGGCAGAAGGGGAGGAGGCGAGATTGCCTTTCCCCTTGGTGGGGCCATGGTAGGGGGAAGGGGACAGAGGAGCAAACTTGCCCCCCTTGCTCCTATGATCGCCACCGTGGTGACAGGAGCCCTCTCAGGGGAAGGGACAGAGTGATCTTGCGCCCCCTTCCCTTCACCCCTGCGATCGCCACCATGGCAGAGCCATGGCAGGGGCAAAGGGGGAAGGGAGGGGAGGAGCGAACTTACCCCCCTTTTCCCTAGATGGTCCCCCCAGGATGGCACTCGCTATTACCCGTGGAATTCACCATCCATGGGAGGCCCCAGAACCAATCCCCCATGGATACAGGGGTGCTACTGTATATTATTTGCTGCTTCTAGCTCATGGCAACCGCATGTTGGCTACAAAACTCAAAGCTGAGAAGCTCACAAGTGTGATTCTTAAGATTTGGTACCCCATAGGAGGCAGGCAGGTATCCCCAATTTTGCATTTGATTAAGCAGAAACTCCAGCTTCAGGTGTTTTTCTGGATCTGACAGTTGGGGCTTTCAACATGTTGCAGACTTGGTTGTCATCCAGAATAGAATTTTAAGAACTGTCTTGGGAATGGCAAGATACACCCCAGTACAGTATTTGCATCAGGAAATGAGATCACAACCCTGACTCATGAAAATCTGTTATGTTTATCTTTAATTTCTGGACAAGATTGAAAAGAATGCTAGAAAATTGCTTAGCAAAACTATGTTTTCAGGAATAACTGGCTCTTAGCTCCTCAAAAGAAAAATCTTGGTATGAAAATATCATGTGTGTTCTTTATCAATTTGCCTTTTCAGAAAGATAATGTATCAGCAAAGAAATAATTCAAGTTACATGCTAATGATATGTTCTTAGAAGAAGACTTTGCATCTCTCACTTCAGTTTTAAAAAGTCTCTCCATGGTATAATTTGCTTAAACACCTTCTAGGCCCTGAGGACTACCTGATTAAAACTGAAAAGTTTTGTTTAAGAAGGGAGCTAACATTAGCTAATGCTTTGCACAGTGTTGGATGGTAGATTAGCTGAAGTCCCTTATCAGTTACACTACTGTTGCTCTGGTAACAACAGGGGAAAAAAAAATAGATATTTGCAACTTTTTTAATGGCATTAGCTAAAGCCCATGCAAGTTATTATAAGGCATTCTCAAAAGTCTGAAGTTTTACTGTCCCAATGGCTTCATTTTGTATATTTAACTCTTACTGGTAAGCTTAGGAGCATTAGAACTGGTGTTGGAAATTCTATGCTATATTTTATATTTTAATTTCAATATTCGTATAACCTTTTTGTTTTTATATTGTGATGGCCTATAGTTATAAGCAATTAAAATCTGAACTGAATGTTCTAGAGTAACTAAAGTATCTGAATGCTGCTGACCTACAGTAAGAAGAAAAAATAACTGCTCTCCTCTTCAAAGCAGAGCATGAATCTGCAGCATGAGCCAGAGTATGAACCAGCATTTGATCTATTTGATATTCCTCCTCCAGCCTTTAATGAGCCCCTCTTCACTATAAAAGTAACTAAAATTTGAGTTACAACAGAAAAAAGTGTGAAGTTAATCCTTCATTTAGTCACAGTTCTAATACTATTTAATTATAACTTCATTAGTGTATAAAGGAATTAATCAGAAGTAGCCAGTTATTTGCAACAAGTAGCTTTGGAGGTATTTATATGATAGCATGGCATACAGTGGTTGATGGCAACTGAAGTAATTACGATGTCCATGGATTTCTGTGTTTTCTCATTGAGGATCAGAGACAATGACTCAACATGCACAAAGAGGTCATGGCCCGCTGATGATTAAGACATGTCCTCAAAGGGTGGCAGACTCTCCTTCTTTGGAGATCTTTAAACAGAGGTTGGATGGCTATTTTGGGGGAGTGCTTTACTTGTATATTCCTGCATGGAAAGGAGTTCTACTTGTTGGTCCTTGCAGTCCCTTCCAACTCTGGTTCTTTGAAACTAGCCAGTGTTCCCCTACTTTTCTGGGACCAGAGTAGAACTGCCAGTTACAGCATTTTGCTAGCAATGAAATTCCTCCTACCATTGTGATGGGAGCTACCGTGACTTTTATGCTGGCTGATGGAACCTTTGAGTCACGTCTGTGTCAGTCCATGGAGCCCCAGAATCAGGCCATTCCAGTGTCTTGGGGGAGGTTTTGGGGTTTTCCCGTATAACTAGTCAAGCTATGAGGGTTTAGATGGCACTAGTATTTTCTCCTCGGTTTGATGGATTTAAGAGGGGCCAAGAGGAGTCCAGAGATGCAAGAAGTGACCAGGTCCATCACAACCCTTCTATTTCAGAGCTGTAATTTCATGGGTGGTCTTATAAGCAAAGAGGTAGTGCAGCTCCCTCAACCATCTTTTAATTTAAACACAGCTCACAAGGGTTACTGATACTTTTCTGTGAAAATGTTTACTATGTATGTTGGATCTTTTCAAGTTGGCATAATTTTTAACATTTCTTTTGTGAGCTCTTGTTTCTTTTCTACATATGCATTTTTTTTCATCCCATGCACCTGGGATTTTATTTCTTCCTCTATTTCCTTGCTTTAGAATGGCTATCTGATCAAACCCATATTTTAAAATATACATACTTATACTCAGATGTGAAAATAGGTTAAAGTCAAAGTTTTTCCCCCTGCAAATGTGAGAATATTGTGGTCTTTTTTTTTTTTTAATATTGCCTTATCAGTTTCTTTTTTTATTATTACTGATGACTTCATTCTGCTTGAATTCAATGCTTCGGTTTCTTTGGGGTAAACTAATAGATTATGTATGCGATATTTGCCTGGCCCTGATTGAATTCATCTGGTGGTTTGAATGTGGTTCATATATTCATGTAATTGTCAGGAGCCAAGCTGAAATGCAGCACTGTTAAATGATTGGGTATCACAATAATTTCACATTGCTTGGGACTTGATGTGGTCTTGGGGTTGGGTTTTTTTTTGTTTTTGTTTTTTGTTACATGGTTCATATTTCTTTCCTCAATTAGACTTAATTTTTTAAAAATGCTAGTATTTTTAACTGTATTGCTGTAGACAGTTACTGAGAAAAATCCCTCAAATACTATGTCTGGTATTTTATGTTACAGGGGTTGCTACAAAGATTTGCCTTCATCACACAAATAATAAAAACGCTGGCTTTTAGAATTTAGTTCTTATTTTAGCAAGGCATGTTTTAGCACTGACCCACAGCTAAGTTGTGGCTGATTTGCTGATGAAAAGTCTCTGCATTCAATTCTGAAGCACACAGCAGCTTGGTTTTTATAGAACCCCTAGTATTTAAGGCTGTGGGTCAGGTTAAGCTCACAATTATCCTGCTGAGGATTTCTTGGAAGACTTTTGCTGCACCAGAGAAATGGCCAGAATAGCTAAGCGCTGCTGAGAGATCATCAGGTTTTACAGACAACGCTTCCATTGAAGACAGCATCTGGCCTTGTGAAGATATGTGTGTCTGCAACCATCTAGAGTCAGTCTGATGGCTAAAAACGAAGGCAGAGATTTTTAATGAGACAAACTACACAAACTTGTTAAAAAAAAAGTTGTGTAAACTGAAACCATGGTCACAGATACTTCAAGTGTTTCAGTTTTTCCAGGAAAAATATAATAGAACTTGTATGTGGCTGTTACACCTCCCAGCTGTGCACATTTCGATCACAGGGAGTGTGTACCCTAGGTGGCCACTTCTAGACAATTACACACATGAGGATGTTGGAAACAGTAGAACCTTGCTTCTTGGTTCTGTGGTTTGCTATAAAATAGTCTCCATTTTATTAACAGTTCATTACATTGTATTACATATCGCTGAGTGCTTTGCTACATCCCATTTACATGCTATATATTTTTGCATTTTGTTCCCATCGTTTGCCTATATTTTCCCCCCAACAAGGCCTCTTTCACCCTGTGCAGAAATTATTCCCTCTTCCTTGACATATAATCCCTACATTTGGACAGACGTAGGAAATGTATATGGTGCCCATAAATGTCACTGTGAATCAAAATATTTTAATATCCTTATATTTAAACCCACAGAAGATGGGGAAAATAAATCTTGCCCAGTAAACAGTCCTTCCCACTGCCTCCCTGTTCCCTCTGCATGCATTATAACACAAAGTTAACATTACTGTAATTTAGCGATGTAATAAATCATACACAGCAAACATTGCTCTTCTATCTTACCAGTCTATGTGTTCCCATTTAACAAACTTCCTTCAGAGTTCAACTGTGGGCAAGATGTTTGGGGCAGGGGGAAGGGAGTACTAACAGGACAATAAACAGGTCCTGTGGCAAGGTTACCAAGAGGACTAACAGATACTGTGGGAAGGAGACATGACACCCTTGATCCACTGGAAACAACCCCAGTGGCCATTTAACATCATTTTTAATAGCAAACAGTATCCTGCCCCCTCCTCCCATGTAGCAGAATTTCAATGTACAGTCGGTCCCCTGTATCCAAGAATTTGGCATCCACTGATTTTACCATCTACGGCTTGAAAATACAGTGGCACCCCCATATCCGCTGATTCACTTATCCACAGATGGTGACAGCAGGGGGTGGACAGGGGAGGAAGGGGAGAATGAGGAAATCTCGCCTCCCTTCGCCCCAGGATCGCCCCCGGGATTGCTCCCGTGGTGAGAATGGAGATGGGTGGTGAAGGGAGGGGAGGAAGAGATCTCGTCTCCCTCTCCCTTCGCCCCTGGGACCCCCCCCCCCAGGATTGCTCCCATAGCAGGAATGGTGACAGGGGCATTCACTATTATCCACAGATTTCATTATCCATGGAGGGCCCTGAAACCAATCCTCTGCAGATACAGGAGTCCTACTGCATTCCAAAAAATAAAAATAAATTCCAAGAAGCAAAACTTGATTTTGTCATTTTATACAAGGGACACTATTTTACCATGCCATTGTATATAATGGGACTTGAGCATCCTTGAATGTTGGTATCCACAAGGGGTTCCTGGAACCAAACCCCGGCAGATACCAAAGGCCCACTGTAATAGGAAAGACATCCCTTTTTCAGAGAAGAACAAGTTGAACCCAGAGTAGCACCAGTTTCTGTCCCACCTATACTGAATGGAGTTGTAAATTAAGCTCTATGGTGACCCATAAAGAAACAAGGAACATCAGTATTAAATTGTGTTCTATTTAAGTTGTTAAGTTTATTATTCCTTCAAACTTGGGGCTTTATGGCAAAATATAATAGTATAACATGAAGGCCAAGATAGTATATGGAGGTATGCTATGTTTGTGTACATTTTATTGAGTGGCAATGGGGAGCAAATCATGAGAACTGAGAATGCAGCTTGGGATTACCAAAGCTGAAGTCTTCGCCTCTTGGATAAATTAGATCTCCTACATGTAGCTGCTAAAGATGAGATAACACTGAGAGAGACTTCTGCTTGCATTTTCCTCTTTATCCAGTGATCGTCCAAGTGCTGGAACTGCAGAACGCATCCAGAAGTTACGGAAAGAATACCATCAGGCCAGGCGAGAAGGCTTACCTTTCTACGATGAAGACGAAGGCCGTGGAAGGCCATCTGATCAACATTGGGTAGGTATTCAGCCAATATCAAATCAATATATATGCATCAAGCATTAAGAGACAGCACAAGAGACAGCTGGTGGGTTTCTCAGGTAATTCACTGAGAAGTTTCTGTAGGTTTTGCAGTTATTCAGGACTGCAATTATTCAGGACTGGGTGCTCCAACAAAAAGACTCAAAACACATCATGTGGCGTAACATCGACCACTACTCTATTGATTACAGCTAAAAAGGGTGGCTTAACACAGGGGCCTGGAACCATTAGTTGAGTTAACTGGCTGTCAGCCAATAACTATCTCCTGCCAGACAAAGTGCCTGAGGGAACCCTGGGATGACAGAACCAGGACTCCACATGGTAAAAGTCACTGCATGGTTCCCCTGTCACCTCGGACCTAATGCCAGACACACACCCCAGCTTGGTGTGTCTCTCAGTGCTTCAACCCCAAAGTCCCATAAGGAGACCCTGTTAGACCATGCGTGGTGAGTGCACAGGCCCATATCCCTAAAATATTATCCATCCCTCCTGCTCAGCCAATAAAAAGTTGTGACAGAGATATATATCCAATACAAAATGGTGAAACCTGCTTCTAGGGAGGGTGGGTGAGGAAGCTGCTCCTGGAAGGAATGATGGAGCTTCTCCCAGGCAGCCAGGTTTAAGCTCCTCAGACTGATTAAAGCTTGATAATCAGATCTGCTCCATGATTGGTCAGCTCTTCCTGCCTTTCCAGAAGCCTGCAAAAACACAGGGACTTCTGGAAAAGAGAAACATCTGAGTGTGTCACCCTTTCCTCCCTCACCATACCTGTTGTCACTACCACTCCAGCTGCAAACGGGTCACACGGGCAAGTCTTGGTGCCATCAAACTGTGATTTAAGGCAGGGGTAGGCAACATGTGGCCTGTCAGCAGCATGAGGCTCCCCCGTCTGTTCTTGCACTTTCCTTAGCTGCTGCCAAATTTACTGCTACTCTGGTAAAGCCTCTAAAAACCAGGATTCTGTTTTTAAACAAGATGCCTGTTCCATACCACCTTTTCAAAAAATGAATGATTTCTGGCTCAAGCATACCATAGAGTCATGATGGAGGACCTAGAGATTCCTAGGTCTTCCATCTCTATAGGTATTTTCATTAAACAGTCTGTAAGCACTTAGAAAGGAATGCCGTAATCACTAAAAGTCAACATGGATTTCTCAAAAACAAGTCATGCCAGAATAATCTTATCTCTTTATTTGATAGAGGTACAAACTTGATAGATGAACAGAATGCTGTGGATGTAGTGTATCTTGATTTCAGTAAGGCTTTTGACAATGTCCCGCATGATATCCTTGGGAAAAGTTCGTAACCGGTGGACTAGACAATGCAACTGTTAGGTGGATTTGTAATTGGTTGACTGACCGAACCCAATGGCTCCTCTTCATCCTGGAGAGAAGTGACCAGTAAGGTGCCACAGGGTTCTGTCCTGGGCCCAGTGCTATTCAACATCTTTATCAATGACCTGGATGAGGGAATAGAGGGTATGCTTATCAAGTTTGCAGATGACACCAAATTAGGAGGGGTAGCTAATACCCCAGAGGACAGGATCAGAATCCAAAATGACCTGAATAGATTAGAAAACTGGGCCAAAACTAACAAAATGAATTTCAACAGGGAGAAATGTAGGATACTACACTTGGGCAGTAAAAATGAAATGCACAGTTATAGGATGGATGACACCTGGTTTGATGGCAGTACACGTGAAAGGGATCTAGGAGTCTTATTGGACCACAAGCTGAACATGAGTCAATAGTGTGATGCAGCAGCTAAAAAAGCCAATGCACTTCGAGGCTACATTAATAAGAGTATAGTGTCTAGATCAAGGAAAGTAATCGTGCCACTCTATTCTGCTTTGATCAGGCCTCACCTGGAATACTGTGTCCAGTTCTGGGCACCACAATTCAGGAAGGATATTGAGAAGCTGGAACGTGTCCAGAGGAGGGCAACCAGGATGGTGGGAGGTCTGGAAGCCATGCCCTATTGGGAGTGGCTTAGGGAGTTAGGCATGTTTAGCTTGGAGAAAAGAAGGTTGAGAGGTGACATGATAGCCATGTTTAAATATTTGAAGGGATGTCATACTGAGGATGGGGCAAGCTTGTTTTCTGCTGCTCCAGAGACTAGGACACAGAGCAATGGGTTCAAACTGCAGGAAAAGAGATTCCACCTAAACATTAGGAAGACCTTCCTGACAGTAAGAGCTGTTTGGAAGTGGAATACACTGCCTTGTAGTGTGGTGGAGTCTCCTTCTTTGGAGGTTTTTAAGCAGAGGGTGGACGGCTATCTGTCAGGGATGATTTGATTGTGTATTCCTGCATGGCAGGGGGTTGGACTGGATGGCCCTTGTGATCTCTTCCAACTCTATGATTATATGATTCTACGTCCTCCAGTGCGCCCCTATGGCCAACCTCCGGTGGAAGCATAGAATTGCACTGGAGGATCTAGAAAATGCCTAGAGAGAACTTATTTGGGTATGCAGTTAAGTGAAACGATGGGTACCAGTCGAACGGATATGGGGGTCATAGTGTAATGTTTAAAGTGCTGGGCTTGGAACCAGGAGACCCAAGTAGAAATCTCCACTTGGTCATAGAGTTTACAATGTGAATTTAACTCTCAGCAAATATGCCTTCTAGGCCCCTCCATTGCTTGCACTCTCCACTGACACCATTCACTCTCCCTTCCCTCCTACTCCCTTCATCACTTCACCCTGTGCCCTCTCACTGCCTCTCTTCTTTTCTTCTGGCCTTCTGCCACTTGCACCACTAACTCTCCCTTCTGTCCTGCTCTCTCCCTTGCCTCACCTCACATCCTCACTATGTGCTCCTCCCTTGCTTATTGCACTCTGCTACTTGCATCAGTCAATCTCCCTTCCCTCTTCCTCCCTCCCTTACCTCACCTTATGCCCTCACTCTGTGCCTCTCCTTTTCTTCTTGTACTCTGCCATTTGCATTGCCCACTCTCTCTTCCAACTCCCTTCACTCACCTCATATCCTTGCTTCTTGTACTCCAGCAGTATCATTGCTCCCACTCTGTTCCCTCTTGTCTAGAAAGGGCAGACATACTTTTTTAAGAACAGTTTCATAGAAGCATGCCTCCACATTTTGCCCTATATCTTGGTTCCTAAAAGGACTCTAGAAGCTTACTGTTAAAAATGAAAGCTTGGATTCCAGGCCAGGCGTTGGTCCAAACAAACTCTGAGTGCCATGCCTAGAACCCTGGTACAACCCAGCCAAACTGGGGGTATAGCATCCCTAATAACAGACATCCCTAAAACAATGTAAACAATAGAATTGTTGAAATCACTGCAACAGTCAAAGCAGTTTAAATAGCCAGATTGAAAGAGGCATCACCACCCTTCCTAAAAGCAACAGAAGTGGGAACTGACCTCAAATTGGACAGGAGTGCATTGTACAGTCTTGGAGCAACATAGGGAAGGAAAGCCTTCTCCCTGTCCCCATCCAGGAACATTCAGGTGACAGTATTCTCAGGAGGCCCTCTCTGCATAGTCATTTTCTTAATTAAACATTTATATATATAAAATTAAAAATTCTACTTCCATCCTCCCCTTTAATTTCCATCAACTGTTTCATGTTTTCTTCACTATATGTTAAACGCTAACCTCTTTATTTCTAGATGTAAATAGTTTCTTTACTTTCTGTACCTAATGTCTTTAACTGTTGCTAGGCTCAGAAGGATTTACTTAATTCTATATTTTACATAGCTTTATATATTTAAATTCAATATTTCCAATTCTTTCCACTTCTCCTTGTAATTATCTATTACCCTTATCCATTGTTCTTCAGACTTCTTAAATAACTTCTTTTATCAATATTGTTAATTTGTCCATAAGCATCATATCACTAAGTTTAGTTAGCCAGTGGTATGTCATTTATTTTCCAGTGCTTAGCAAAAATTATCCTTGCTGCCGTAATCATATATAATAGAACTCTCTTGTATTTTCCTTCTGTTTTTTTTTGTCTGTTATATTCAGAAAGTACAACTCCAGTTTCATTTTGAAATTTATTTTTACTATTTTTATATTTTAATTATTGTATCATGGATTTTTGCCCCATAAGTTCTTTGCACTTTTGCATAGCTGCCATGTATGATAAATTGCGCCACGTTGGTTCCCACAATTCCAACCATTTTCTTCTTTACTTTTTGTCATTTTGGCCAATTTAACTTGGCTAAATTTAAAGTTTGGCCCAAAGGTTGACATAATATCTATCTGCCAGTCCCTTTAGCTTCTCTCTCTATACACAGGAAGGGAAGAAGCACCGTCTTGTCCTTTATCTCAAGTAGCAAAATATTTTGAGCAGGCTCTGCATCTATATTACTCCTGGTAGGTCACTTATACACAAGGTGGGCCCAAGTTGGACTAGTATGTCATTTGTGTGACACCAACTAGAGTTTTGTCATCCCTGAAAATGTAGCCCTTTCTTAATCTGCAATCTTGTATGGCCACTTTAATGTGCTGTTTTTATTTATGAATTTTGATACCTTTATGCAACATTCTTCTCCTTCTTAACCTGAATGGTTTTGGAATATCCTTGCTTTATAGGTTTAGTGGTATGTTTAGGTGATCAACAGATTGAAATCTAGCTGTCAGAGGTTTTCACTCAGCCTTCCATCCTTTTGTAGGTCGGTAAAATGAGTACCCAGCTTGTGGGGGCAATTAGCTAACACACATTGGAAGCTGCTTAATGCAGTGTAGATGTGTACATTGCTATTGCTTAAAATAAATTGCAAGCTGCTTTGATAGCCTTTGTGGCTGAAGAGTGGGGTATAAATACCTAATTAAAAAAATATTAAATTAAAATTAAAAAGGTAAAGTCTAATAGAACATATTGTTTTTTAAGTATGAAGCTGTATTAAAAATCAGAGTTACTAATTGTTTACTGCTAAACCTATACTTACCTTCTCCATATGTATTCAATTCCAACTCCCCTGGACCAAAGCCTCAAAGTAATGCAAAAATATGTGTTATTAATCAAGAAGAAGATCAGGCTCCATCATCTCAGGCATTCAGTCTAAATCCATCATAGCTGATAGAAAAGGCTTTCAGGATCTGGATTGTGGGTCCATTTATGGAACAATGCCCAAAGCTAGCTCACATGTTGGTGCTTTTTTTTTTTTTAGTTGGTTCCAATAGATATGGCTATTGGGACTCTCTCCCAATAAATCAATTTAACATACCCTTTGATTAAGTCAGGCTGATTTGGCAAACAGAAATGAGAGAGAGAGAGAGAGAGAGAGAGAGAGAGAGAGAAAGATCTTAGAGATAAAAAGAGAAAGAAAGAGAGAGAAACTATTCTCCAAACCATGTTTATAAATAACATACTTATGCTCCCAAGGTAGGTGTTTAAAGAATAATTGATATCCTGGCAAATAATCCAGACCTAGTCAATGAAGCTTTGGGGGTTGGCTGAGGATTCCCATTTCCTATCAAACCTTGAAGGGCTTTATTACTGTGCTAACTATGGCCCCATATAGTCTCCAAAGCTTCACAAAAGTCCCTTCTGGGTAATCCCCTTTAAGCCGTTTCTATTAGGTGTAATACCTTAAGATTACTGGTTCCCAAGGCTACATGTTTTCTGTGAGAGAAGGAGTTGTTAATCAAAGCACCCAAGATAGCTTTAAAGCTCTCAGTCTCAGTCTGATTAATATCAGAAGCCTCAAGATTGTTTCCATTTTGCAGTCAAATGCATTTACGCCAACACTAATGTTATGGCTTTCATACAGAAAAGCGGGTTGGTGGTGGGCTGGAAAATTCCTTTAGACTTTTAGGTGCTTCTTGAGCCTCCATCTTCACTATCCAAGTTCTCTTAACCTACAATGCTGTTTGATTTGTGGTATGAAACATGTCAAACCATAACAAAGAGCAATAAACATACCCTGAAAAGGGAGAACTTTTTTCTGTTCCCTTCTTACAATTTTTGCCTGTTGATTATCTCAAAGATTGTCTGTCAACCAGGAGGATCACTTGGGACTGGTGGCTCTTATGAAACACGTGCAGGGTTTTACTACTCAATAGAGACTGTGAAGAAACAAAATGGTTTCCATTTGGTAAGGGGGCCAGTCAGCGATGCATTTTATCACCTTATCTATTTAACTTGTACACTGAACATATCATATGTAAAGCAGAATTAGACTCAGAGCAGGGAGGTGCGAAAACTGGAGGAAGGAACATCAACAATTTAAGATATGCAGACGACACCATACTACTAGCAAGAATAGCAAAGACTTGAAACATTTACTGAAAAAAGTAAAGGAAAATGCAGAGGCATGTTTACAGATGAAAGTAAAGAAAACAAAAATAATGACCACAGATGATTTACATAACTTTAAAGTAGATGACATTCGCAGATGACACAAAACTGGAAGGGATAGCCAATACATTGAAAGATACGAACAGGATTCAAAATGACCTAGATAAACCAGAAAATTGGGCAGAAATTAATAAAATGAAATTTAATAGAGACAAATGCAAAACTCTACATTTAAGCCATAAAAACCAAATGCACAGATATAGTATGGGGAATACATGGCTCAGCAGGACTACTATTTTAGCCTGCATTAATAGAAGCATAATTTCCAAGTTGAGGGAAGTAATAGTCCCACTATATTCTGCGCTGGTCACGCCTGATCTAGGGTACCGCACTCAGTTCTTGATGCCTCATTTTAAGGATATAGACAAGTTAGAGCAGGTTCAGAGAAGGACAATAAGGATGATAAGAGGTATGGAGAACAAAATATATGAGGAGAGCTATCCCAGAGGGTAGGACCAGGTGTAATGGTTTAAAGTTACAGGAGAGTAGATTTCAATTGAACATTAGAAAGAACTTCTTGACAGCAAGAGGAGTTTGGAAATGGAACCAATTGCCTAGAGTGGTGGTGGGGTCTCCTTCTCTGGATGTCTTTAAAAAAAAAAAGCTGGACAGCTACATCCTCGGGATGCTTTAGCTGGAGATTGAGTTTGGGGGAGTTGGACTTGATGGCCCATGAGGATCCTTCCAACTGTATAATTCTATGACTCTAAATAGTTCAAGATTTTCCATGTCTTGGCTCAGTCATTAATCAGAATAGAGACTGCTGTCAAGAAATCAGAAGATGACTAGGGGCTCAGCTAGATGGGAGAAATAATTGCAGAAAATAGTGCATGAACTCACCATCGCAGCCGTGTTCATTAGTCTCCACGATGCATTCGCAAGATCTCTGGCATAGGAAGCTATCTGTGTTTGAAGTTCACATGGAGCATGCCCATGAGCAAAGATGGTGGCCATGAGTGAATTACCTGTGTTATTATTCCCCAAAAGTTCCCTCCATTTCCCTTCACCCCCTTGTTAAATCAAAGATACATAAATATATATCTATATATATAAAACTCTTGGGTATATTGCCTTTACCAGTGTACTGATGGGCCGCTTAGGAAACACCCCTCAGCCAATCACCACTCACATGCAAATTCCTTCTCAACTTCACAATCCACTCCTGCCATTCAATCTGCATCTACACACCCAGCCTCACAAGGGCCCCTCCCTCCTCTCACTCCCTCAGCCACTCACCAGTCACGGGCTGCGATGGAATCAAGACAGTGGCAGCAGGGCAACAGAGCAAGTCACCCTCAGCAATTCCGGGGAAAGGGTGGAATGCTGAGAAGGGAGAGAAGGAATTTAAAATTCACCAGCCTACCTTACAGGGTTGTCATGAGGTCTGCAGGGCATTTTAGGGGGAGTTCTTTAACGGTTTATGTTCTTCCGGGTACAGCTAGTATATGTGTGTGTGTGTGTGTGTGTGTGTGTGTTGCTCTGCTGCTCGAAAATAGCAGACAGTCGCTCCCATGGCAATCAACAATGGCGGCTCTGGCCATTTTGTTGCTGACAAGCTTGCCCCACCACACACACACACATCCAACCAATCACATTTTGACTTCTGGGATGTGCCCCAATTAAAATTGGTTGTTCAAATGGGCTGGAATGCACATTTCCATATATATATATATATATATATATATATATATATATAACACACCTTGTGATAAACAGTGATGGCTGTTATCGCAAAGTACTTGGAGTTTTTGGCCCCCCCTCCTTTCGAATATGGTGAATCCCTGTAGGAGCTCATCTGGACAAAAGGAATTCCCCTCACAGCAGCTGTTGTTATCACTACATACATTACCAACCAAGTGTTCCAATGGATTGACACTTACCAATGACCTGTTGGTTTCTAAACATGAAATGTTGTTTACCTCCCACAAAAAGCAAAGTAATGATGTTGGGCTCTAAAAAAGTGATGTCGGTGCCTAAGAAAAAGAAAACCCAGATCCAAAATGGGGCAATTCATTCACCAGACTAAGCAATCTTTGCTTTTTGTATGATTTCGATAAAACCAAATTTAGCCATTGAAGAACAGGACTCCAAACCAGAGATAATTTTAAACTGCCTGAAGATGGAACTTTGTTCTTTCCAGCTTCTAGTTCAAGCTCTTCTATTTGGCTTCTACATGCTTTTTTTAAAAATGTCAAAGGCCTAAATACTCTTAATGTACAGGTCCCATCTGATCTTCAAAGCGAAGCAGGGTCACCCTGGTTTGTACTTAGATGGGAGACTGCCAATGACTATCAGGTGCTGCAGGCTATATTTCAGAGGAAGGAACTGGCAAAGTACTTATGAGTATTCCTTGCCTTTAAAAAAACCACTATGAAATTCATGGGGATGCCATAAGTTGACAGGTGACTTGAAGGTGTGTGCGCACATGCACACACATATCAAATACAATTAAGCCCTGGTTTTGCTGCTGAAAAAGCTTTCTGGTTTCTCTCTCTACCTATACATTTCACCATAGGATGGAAAAAGGACAACAGCCGGATTTCCAGTTTTCAGCAATGGAAGGGGAGAACTTTTTTATGTTTCCTTGGCCCAGCAGTCCTAAGTACATCCTGAAACTTGCATAGCACTGAGTAGAGTCTGATCTTAAGCCTATTAGTCATCTACTATTGTCTCCTACATTTCATCTTAAAACTGTGGCTACATGCAGATTCCATGGCTTTAATATCAGTTGATAAGTACCCAGGGTGGACAGTTTAACATCTCTCCCACATACGCCTACACAATTTTTACCCCACCCCCAAACTCCCTATGACCCCCCCTTCCCCAGCTGGCTGGAGCGAGCAAGCCAAGCAGCAGTTTTAAATCTCCCGCCGCTTTTTTTATTATTATTTAAAAAGGTGCCTGCTTTGCAGACATTCGGTTTTCCCTATTTACAATGTAAAATAAAAATAAATATATATATAATTCATAGACTTACTGGACTCTCACTTAGCCGGGAATCCAACATGGCGGGCGCTTCCAATTCCCCTTCTTGCTAGCCCTGCCCCCTCTACTCGGCCAGCCAATCAGATTACACTGCCTGTTCGTATGTGTGCGAACGGAGCGTACAGACCACCAGGCATTCGAATGGCTATACGGATTTTATGCCAAGATCTGCTACGCCTTTCGAACTCCAAATCCATGTAGTTTACGCGGGATTCACTAGCCCCCCTTCTGAATGACACGTATTAATTTGAATGGCCATGTGTACAGAAGAGCGATCTTCTGAACGGCGTTCATAACTTTTTTACCATGTAGACAGCCCATAGGATCATCCTGAAGTGTTTTATATATGTAGATAACAAGGTATGTTATGCCAGGTATAGCTAGTATATTATATTTCAGAGGAAGGAACTGGCAAAACCACCTCTGAGTATTCCTTGCCTAAGAAAACCCTGTAAAATTCATGGTGTCACCATAAGTCAACACACTTGAAGGCAACACAACACAGTTGAAGGCACACACTCACACAAACACATCCCTTTAGCTCCAACTTATGACAATCCTTCATAGGGTTTTCTTGGCAAGATTTGTTCAGGGGGAGTTTGCCATTGCCTTCCTCTGAGGCTGAGAGACTTGTGACTTGCCCAAGATCACCCACTGGGTGTCCATGACAGAACGGGGATTTTAACCTTGTCTCCATGAGTCCTAGTCTAACATTCAAACCACTATACCACACTGGCTCATGGATACTTGTAGACACACAGATAAAATATGTGATAATAGAGGCACAGAAGGTTATTGCAGACTTCTACCAACGCTATAATAGGGCTGATTTTCGACAGAAAACCTGTTTTGAACAAGCACATTTACAAGAATATACATAAGTTTAAATGAGTGCCAACTAAAAAATAAACCCTGCTTTCTTTAAAAAAAAAATCCTCTGGAAAATTGAGACCCACAAATGCTTAAAAGTAAGGACAGAACGCCCCCACAGAAATTGAAAAATAAGCCCACCATGTTTCATGTCTTCCTGGTCTTCCCCATTTCTCCTCAATTAATCCCTATGGTTATTGTGTAAAGTTTTAAAATTTTAAAACAATAAAAATAATTTACACAGACCAAAAGGATATTAAACAATGCACAGATTAAAATAGTTTTTTAAACGGTGAAGGTCATTTAAAACAATTTGGGAATAAATGCATTAGGCCCCAAATAAAATGCTTTAATAAAGAGCCATGTTTTTACTTGGCACCAAAACAAAGCCAACATCAATGCCAATACAGCTGGTATGCTGTGGCTGACACTGACACAACGCCACCTAGAGAGGAAATATGAGCAGAGATGCTTCTGCCCCTTCTGCCCAGGTACTCCCCATCTCCCTCTGGGCAATGAAGCAAAGAGGGCAGGGTACCTAGCAGGAGCCATCTCCTTCTCCTCCTCCTCCTTTTGTCCCTTGTGATCCAGCCCTGAATACAATGTTAGTGGAGACTGAGTGTGATTGAGTACTTGTCTGTATGAGGCTAAAAGAAATGTATTGCTCAGCAGTAATAGCTATTCAGGAGCAGCTGCAACTTGTCTTAATGGTTTTACAGGCCCCATAAATTTCACATGCCCTCTAGTCAAGATGGTGGCCATGAGTGAATTACTCAAGTCTTTTAAAGAGAGAAAAAAGAAAAATTGACATCCCATTTATTACCTCAGCAATTGCTCAATAAGGTGAAAAGCCAATATGGCAGCTCTGGTCGCTTGCCCTGTTAGCAAGCCCCACCCCCGTGATCATCCAGCCAATCAGGTTTGTGCTTCTTTTCATATGGGAACATGATTCATGTCGAATTGCTTGTCCCAATGAGTGGTAATGTGCATTCCCCTTGCTGCTTTTTAAAAACTCCGAGAAAAGATGCAAAGGCTTTTCCTGCAGAGTTTTTGCCATTTGGGGCCCCTCCTTCACAGTACTGTGAAACAACGCGGATGGCCATTAGGACAGGTCACCTTCTCCTTGCACTCAGTGAGGAGAATTTTGCCATTTAGACTACCCCTGAGAGGACCTGCCTCCATCCCTCCCTCTCCTTCTCTTGGCAGCAAGCACTGAGCCAGTGCTTACCGCACTCCAAAGTAAAGCGGCAGTGCAGCATGACGATTCCATCTTACGTGTTGACTTACCGCATTATGTCATCATTTTTCTGGTGTTCTGCCATTCTGGTCCTGTGGGAGACAGAGGTAAAACCATGTCTTTTTGCTAACAGGCTTTTCCAGTTAGCAAAAAGACATGCTTTTACCTTGGTCTCCCACAGGACCAGGATGAAAGAACAACAACATTGTGCAGTAAGGCAGCACGAAAGACGGAACCTTCCTGCTGCGCTGCCGCTTTACTTCGGCATGCAGTAAGCCCCTTGGTTATCAATAACATTGTGTATTGTGACACTTGAAGCAGGCTTCTGTTTGTGCTTTTACAGATCTGATCTCCCATCATTTGCAGACAAACAGAGTATTTTCTTTTAATTTCACTGTGCTTCCTTATGTTAACTTGGTTTACAAACAAACAGAAAATTACAGGAAACTAAGAAAACACTGGGGCCTTGGTATGTTTGAGAGGAGTTATTTGTTCCTGCTCGGGACATTATGTAAGAACTAACAAAAGAATTGATGCTGCAAAAGGTGTTATTGCTATGATTCAGTTAGGGACTGGCTCTGCGCTCAGTGAAACATATTTTAAAAAAATGCTGAAATCCCACCGATCAGCCATTTAAGAGTGGGAATAATTGGGAGGAGGCTGGATTTAATCTTCCCTATTCTGCCACTCAACAGCTGATCAGTAGGATTTTGGCTTTTTAAAAAGGGGGCATGCCCACACCAACCTGGCAGCTGCATGCAAGCTGAGTTGGGTCGGAACCATAGAACAGACATATGTGTATCTGTTCATACCTGCAAAACCTAAAATGACTAGGAATTAGTAATCTTTTTGCATATTTGTGTGGATTGCTTTGCAAATCTCACACAGAGATTGGGTTACTTTTATAATCTTAGCCCTGTCCTTTGGCGTGGCATTAATTTCCTCCCTCTTGCTTATCTTTTGGTCTTCAAGAACTGCATAAAACACAGTAATTGTGTCATTCTTCACTGGGAGGGTGGATGCAGACGGCATGACAATTTCCTTTTATAATGCCTTGTTTACATCCATCCTCATAACTTTTTTTCCACCCTCCTCTTTCTCTTTTGCAAGTAAGATTTAAATGTTGATAAATAACATCTTTAAAATAATCACATGTTTTGTTATTTGATCTACTCTTAGCCAGTCTGGGTTTCAAACTTGTGGAGTTTGGCCTGAATGTATGGTCTGTCAACAGGTTCTGACAAACACTTTTGTAACATACTGCAGCTTTGTCAGTTCCCAATTAAAGTTACAAAAAGAAGAAGAAGAATCATGCTAGTTTGTGTTAAAGGCCAAGGAGTTTATTGTGCATCTGGCACAGATCCAGACCCCAAAAGAGTCAAAGGGAGAAAAGGAAGCCTGAGAACTGCATTATTTTTCCATAACGTGTCAAAAGGTTCTGTGCTTACTTTGGACTGAGAAAGGAGCTCTTTGTGCATTTAATGAGCAATTAATTCCAGCTTCAGGATGTTGAGTTTAGAGTAGGTTAGGCTCCCCGAAACCACAAACGTTTGTATTGGATCATGATTTTAAAAAAGCAACATTCCAACTCAGAGAGAGTAATGGCATTCCTGTCTTCTTGTGCAGTGGGAGAAATGACAACTTTATGTAATGGGGGAACTGGCCGCAGAACCACCCAATGAATTCAATGAATTTCTGAAAGCCCTCTGGCTAGTATAGTCAATTGGGTGGTTCTTATTCTCCTTCACTCATTTTTAGAAAATCAATACTCAAAACCTCAGATTCTGAAATATGCCATAACAGTTTCACTTTAATGAAGATAACTTATGACTAGCATTGCCCCAAAATGACATTGAGGGACATGTTATTCTTGTCTCTCAGGAAAGGAAAGACATTTCTCTCTGTGTGTGTGTGTGTGTGTTTTGTTTTTGAGTAGGCGGGTAGCTTGCTTAATGAGTACTGGATGGAGAAGCCCATGTTCCTAAAGCCAGGCAATCATGCATACCTCTCTGCTTCGGAAATCTGGTACCCATATTTGACCTGAATGTCCTTTCACATTACACAGTGGCAGTGCTATGGTTCCACTTTAACTGTGGAATCATGGGAGTGAGCAGTTTGGTCAGAGGCACCAGAGGAGGAATCTCTGGCTGTGGCTTGCTGCCAGCTCCAGGATCCCACAGGATGCAGCCATGGCAGTTGAAGTGGGACCAGAGCGCTATAACTGTGTATTGTGAAAGGGACCTGCATGGCAGGAGAGGCTGGGTGGAAATAAACGAATAGGCTTAAGTCTGGCTAAGGAAAGAGAAAGAAAGGCAGCTTTTTTACCCCTGCTGGCACCAAATAAGCTGGGGGGGGGGTTAATGCTCCCTTACAATACAGTTGGTCACTTTATCTCTTCCCACAATCTCCCCTTCCCTGGTCTTTGGTAGGTCAACTAAACAGACACTACAAAAACTCTTCTAACTCATCATTATGCTCAAGGCCAGTGTGTCTAAGATCAGGACAGACATCACTGAGCAACTGCCAAGGCCCCAGGGGCATGGGAAGATATAGTGGCATTGACAACAGACCAGCTGCTGAGGAGTAGCAGCTGCCATTGACACCAGTTCAAAACCAGGCCCTCTAGGCTCACTGGGAGGTTTGAGCCCCTTAAATATGGGTGCTCCTTCTCTTTCTCCTCTGTAACCCTTGCTGTTTCTCCTTGTGCCCTTGGCAGCTCCCTGAACAGAGGGGGGCAAACAGTTGCTGCTCCTTGCACCAAGGGCTCAGGCAGTAAAGTAGATCATAATAAGGCATGAGGAAGAGATAGGAAGGAGCCATGGCCCCCACATCCTGAAGTGGGCCCCCAGACCAGGATCTTTGGCAGCCCCCCTACCTATTGCTAAGGTTAAGGGCACCAAGGTGCTCTACATGATTTAGAATAAAAAATAAAATAAGTCAGTTTAAATGATGACACCAAAGTAATATTTATATTTATTTTTAAAAAACTAAATGGATTTACATATGGTAATAAAAACTTACAATAATATCATGGAGGGGCTGTCAGCCCCCCCCCTTTGTGGGAGCCATGGAAGGAACAGGGGTGCAGTTACAGGGAGGAGAGGACAAAACAAAGGAATTGTCCTCCCAATAAGAATTCTTCCCCCACCAAATGAAATATCCCTTCACTCCCCAAATCTCTAGCTTTGATGAGCATTTAGAGATAGACTTTAGGCATTCAAAGCAAAGGGGCAGGCACAGTTACCAAGGGTATTTGAACACTGGAAATATAAGCAATCAAAGTGTGGATAGTTTTCAGTGCCTCCCTCCCTGCAATGCTAGAAATTTGGGGACTGGAAGAGAATTTCTGGGGGAGGCAGAGTTCCTATCTGGGGAGCAATGCCCTCACCCCCCCTCATTTCCCCTTCCCAGGTAGCTGCACCCTTGGGAAGGTGGGAATAGAATGAGAATGGGGATTGTTGCTAAGGGCTTCCCAAATTCTGGAAGTGGCCCTGAGGATTTTTCTCACAACAAGCCCTATGCTTATTATTCCTGAAACATTATGTTTGAGGAAATGGAAAATGGCAAAGCTGTATAAATCAGTAATACAATAGTGTCATTTTCAAAAGGTGTTTTTATTTTCCAGATTTGTGTTTCTATTGTTAGGCATATCTCCTGACTCATACAAATAACTGGCAAACATGGCCTAGTTCATATACTCCTTGAACAATCTTGGAATCAACTCATTTGGAAACTCTTTTGCTTTTGGTTCTGTTTGTTTAAAGAGAGTAGGGACAGTGCCTTCGGCAGTCTCTGCTACCGGGTTGGCTTGGCATACAGTACCTTGCCAATTACAATTCTATGTATATGTTCCATCTAAGCTAACTCTTTGGGATAATCCTAATTTGAAGAGTGTGAGAAGAAATTCATGGATTGTGGGATTTATTGTTGTTGTGTGTCTTCAAGCTGTTTCCAACTTATGGCAACCCTAAAGTGCACCTATCACAGGGGTTTCTGAGGCTGAGAGTATGCAGCTTGCCCAAGGTCATCTGGTGGGTTTTCATGGCCAAGCAGGCATTTGAACCATGGTCTTCAGAGTCATGGTCCAACCAACAAGTCACTACACCACACTGGCTCCTTATACTTAGGATCAATTGATTAGTACAGACTGAGAATTTTTGCCGTTTTCAATATAGCAGTCTGCTTGTCAGTTATATGCAGGTACACTGTGGCAATATTCACAGTTGCAACACCTTTTGGTGTCTATATATGGACCATTCACCTTGAATACCTAAGCAACCCATGCTGTGTTGAAAACATTAATCATATTCTGAAAGAAAATCAGACAAAAAAGTTTAATTTATAAATGTTTGTTGGAAAAGCACAAAATTTGATGTTAACAAATTTAGACTTGAGTGGGAAAAAGAGTTTGATTGCCCTTTACAGATTAACCAATAGCTTCCATCTGTAAAATCTCTTTAGATGCAAGTTATGTTTGGTCCAGCAAAAATTGATGTTTTGGATGTAATGGACCTTTTTAGTAAGAAAATGTCTGTTTTAACTAATTGTTGGTGATGTAATGCAGACAATGTTTTCCTTGTGGCATATGATGTGGGGGTGTTCTATGGTTACTCCTTTTTTGGTTGGCTGTGATACAACCTCTCAATTTTGTATTAGAAAAATCTGTGGCATGTGTAGATGTACCTGTTCTTTTAAATTACATTCCTTTGACATGGAGTTTAACTGAGGGTCAGTGTTGTTGGGCCTTGCATGCTATTACTGTTGTAAAAAAGACATGGGCTTCAAGATTGGAAAGAGAAACATTCACCATCTATTGTTCAATAGAAGATCTCATTGCTTTAGCTACTCACAAACGTGTATTTTATAGAGGCCAACTTCAAGATAAGGTATTTTGGGGAATATGATCAGCTTCTATCCATCTATGAGTGTATCTATCTGTCTAATTCTTGTTCGTGTCCTATGTATGTCTTCCTCCCCCCCCCGTTTCTTCCCCTGCCCCCTCTTTTCTGTTTCTTTTCTTTGGAATTGTACTTTTAAAATCTAAAGAGAGAGTGAAAGTAAGAGAGATGGGGAGAGAGAGAAAGAGGTGTAATGGGAATCACAAGTTCAAACTGCACATATGATTGAAGGGGTGGTCACATACATGTGTATGTGTGTTGTGGTGTGTGTTTGTGTACACACATATACACACATGTATGTATGCATATACACATGGGCATACAAACAAAATATACACAAATGTGATCAGAACCAGAACTGTGATGGATAGAGGGCAGGGTTAAACTGATCCCAGCAAAAATCTCTCCTAAATTGCTATGGATAAATAGCACACTATTCATGCTAATAATGGCTCCTCTGTCATAGAAAACAGCATCTTGGGGGCTTCAGAAAGAGCAGAAAATTGGCGTCTTCCTCCCCCATACATCACAGCTCTGATTTTGATGGACCCCTTCTCTTTATAAAACAACAACAACAACACTGAAATGGGCTCCTGCTTTTTCTACTTGACTATCTAGAAATTGCTTCTATACTGTTTCCTTCAGCACACAAATTGCACCCACTGTTCAATCAAGCCCTTTATTGCTTACTCAAAGCCACATAATGAGTCCCATCCAGCTCCTTTCACTTAATAAAGGGGAACAGAGTCACAGGGCACAAGAGAGACCAAACAGGGCACTTTGAGTTTCGTATACTGGCACCCACACAACAAGTGCCACTTGCATACCCATGGCAACTGCTCCACCAGCTCTCAGATGGAGCCAGACCCAGCTACAAAAACTCTGCAACCCCCCCCCAATTCTGTGCTTTGTTGCTGCTTTGTTGGCCACATCATCAGGCTTTTTGTTCATTTATATGTTTGTGTGATTGGATGAATCCCAAAAGAATTCTCTGTGTACTTGCTCAGCCTTTGTTAATGTGGTTGAAACACAATTCCACTGACTTCAAACCTGAAATGGTCCATGCAAAAGGGGGAGAGCATGAATCACAGTGACAGGAAAAAGTCTTTTTAACATTAAACCTTCCTGAGAATTAACTAGACCTACTATTTCTCCATTGGAACCTTCACTTGCCTATTTGAAATAGACGCCCAAATGACAGCTCTCTTTGTGACATCCAGCACATCAATGCCATTTATGCCACAGGATAAAATGTAGTTCCTTCTGACACTCTGATTGCAATGGCACATAAAAAAAAAACGTAGAACTCTTCTTAAGTGCCTGACAACCATCACCTCCTTTTCCACCCACCCCCACAGCAGAAAGATCCCCTGCTCCACCAGTGACTTTAGGAATGAGGCCCTGTTTTTCTGAAGTGAAAAAAAAAACCCAAGTTCTTTCTAAAGGTGAAAACAGGAGAAGAGGTCCTGTGTCTGCTCATGCTAAGACATGAATGTACATTTCACCATATATGCCAAATGTAACCCAGGCTGGCTTTTCACATGCTGTGGTAAACATAGACTTCCTTTCAAAAACAGCAGAAAATTGGGGGTGCTGTATAAAAATTAGGGCTGCCTAGATTCAGTACATGGTTGATACTTGATGAAGGTCAAAGGGCATAAAGCAGAGCATCAGCCAACTTCATACCCTAACACACACACACACACACACACACACTTTTAACTGGTTTTAATCCTATGTACAAGCCCTAAAACATTACAATTTAGATTAGATTTAGGATTGATTTACAGATTTTTATGCACAACTACCAAGAGATAAAACCTCTCCTGTATGAATTTCTCATAACAAAGTTCCATTTGTCAGCATGTTTCAGTTCCTTGAAGAAGTTACTAGGCCTACTTTCTTGCCCCGTTTTTCCTATTTGCCATGAAAGCAAGTTACTGTCCCATATATACTCTTCTTTCCCCTGTCCACATTCTCTATCTCCAGGCTATCTAGTCATTCATTTTTTTCCAGGCAGGGAAACTTAATGAGACCTCACTATGGGGCCTACTGGAAGGAAATCCAGAAGAAAATGGGTGGGAAATTTTGAGCAACACCAGTATGATTTTAAGCTACCAGTATGCGTTAAGAATAGGGGGGGAACTGGACAAATAAGACTCAGAATTTCTCACAGTGGCCCATGACTATGGGCTTATCCAGACTGGCAATTTATGCCACACTGTTTAATGTTGCTTTTTGTTTCTTTCTGTTCAAAACTCTCCTGACTTTTTTTTAAGGTGGCACATTATATGGGCTGTGATATTTGATGTACAGTTGTCCCTCTGTATCCATGGATTTAAGTATTCATGGCTTGAAAATATTCTTTAAAAAATAATAATCCAAAAAGCAAACCTTGATTTTGCCATCGTATATAAGGGACACCATTTTGCTATGCCATTGCATATAATGGCACTTGAGTATTCACGGATTTTGGTATCCACGGTGGGTCCTGGAACCAAACCCCAGCGAATATGAAGGGGCAACTGTAGTTGTATCCAATCTAATCACTGCTCCCTTTTGTCTAGATGTGCTTTGCAAGCCATGGTCTCATTTTCTTTTTTCCCCTCCCCCCCACAAAAAATGCCTCCTTTCAACACTACAATTATGTTATTGCTCAGCTCAAACAAGATATCCCCCTCACCTGATTCACACACAGAATAGTCACTAGTCTACCTGGAACAGATCTGGATAGCCACCAGTTTTGCTAAAGGAGACCACTTCCCTCTCTGTCCCTTTGTTGAAGTGAAACTGGTGGCTGCTGGAGGTGAGAGCTGATCTGCCCAAGGACAGCAATAACATCATTGGTGCTTGAAGGATTGAAGGAGAAGGAAACAGAAGGCCATGGATTGCAAAGCACATTTGGAAAACCCATTGCAATTCAGGTCACAACCAAGACAGCCATGTGATTTAAACTGGACCACATAATATATATATTTGTACATTACTTTTCTGGTATGACAAACAACACTGGAAGGGGAGGGAGATAGGTTTGAACAATTCCACGATGAGCAAAATATTATTTGGCTCCCAGGAGAAAAAGTAGTAAGTATAGCAATGAAAACTACCACACATGGCCTGTCTGGATGGGCTGTATAGGTATTTTTAACTTGCACAATGGTTTGTAAATGACAGACAATTGAGAAGAGGGCCTGCGTTTGAAATTAATTAGCTACCAATTATTAATTTGCTTGTAATTAATTTCTATTGCAAATAAAGAGGGCTACATTACACTATGGCTGTAATTTAATGAGGGGTACGTTTGGTAGCCTGACTGCAACTTGTATGTCCTTGCTATACAGTGGAGGAGGAATCTCACATAGCTCAAGTGCTGGCTCATGCTATGGCCCATGCTGCTGTCTTGTGCTCTTTTGAGGGTGTTGAGTTGGCAGTAAGGTGGACAGGAGACCGGTCCTCATAGCATTCATATTTTTTTAAAAGTAAACAGAATTAGCTGTTTAGTTACTTGTGAGAAATGAGAAAGTAAATACTGTAGTTGCTTTTAGAAATTGCAATGTGAAATAGTACCTAAAAAGAGTCAGCATGGTCTACTGGTTTAAGGGTTGAATTACAATCTGAAGAGCGGGGTTCAAATCCCTACTCAGCCATGGAAACCCACTGGGTGACCTTAGGCAAGTCACACTTTCTCTGCCTCAGATGAGCAAACCCCCCCAAAAAAAAACAAATCTTGCCAAGAAAACCTTGTGATAGAGTCACCATAGGGTCACCATAAGTTGGAAATGACTTGAAGGCACACAACAATGATAGTTCGTAGTTGGTGGGGGGGAAGCTTGGCATGGTAACTACTTGGGTTTTTAAAAGTCATTTCCCAAGTTATGAGGAGGCCAGACTGAGTTGAAGCTGACAGTTAGGAGAGAACATAGGGGGCAACCCAAATGAGTTTCCTGATGAAGTAAAACTGTCAGGAAGTTGGGAGAAGCATCTCACTGGCAGTAGACAGAGGAGGCTCCAGCCTGGATTCCTCTTCTTCCTCATCTGTAGAACCAGCAGAATTTGGAGACTCCTGTCCACTGCTAAACCACTTCTGTGATGCTCAGATGATCACGTGGACATTGTATTACATGAAGTCTGCAGTCGCCAATGACTTTAGTTAAAACTTGGTTTGGATTGAGTGCTAAATGAGAACAAGAGCTCTCGCACCACAGTGAGCATAAAGGATCAGAGCAGCCTCTTCTTTGTCATGTTTAAAGTGTTTCTTATATAATCGTAACTCCTTGGAATTGGTTAGGCCATACATTTTCACCAATAATCATCCTGTAGCTGAGAAAATATGTTTAACCACTAAGGTTGTTGTGCAGTTGTTTTCTGGCTTGTTAACCCACATGAGAGTTGCTGCTCTTGTTCACTTCAAAAAGGCTTTAAAAGTGTGGTGGCTACATTGTTGTCATGCTGTTGCAAACTTTAAAGAGCTTAAGATCCCCCTTCTTTTCTCAGCCAAGATGTGAAAATTAGAATGCATTGCCGGTGTTGTATAAAGCAATTATCTATGAATATAAAAGGGCTTTTTAACAAACAAGTGGCACTGTTATAATTATTTTAAATGAAAAATAAAGTCAGTGGCTCAGACACCTAGAGATTGTGTGGATAACTTTATTAGTTCCCACTTCAAGGTCTACAGTGCAGATGCTAATCTAATAAGAATGCATTAAAGTACAGAACAAAATAGGACAGAAGAAAACTTCATTTGCTAAATCAACCTCTGGTGTTACACAAACTGAGCCCTCCTGTCAAAAAAGTCATTTTTTGGTGTGTGTTTTTGCCCATAGATTTAATAGTTGGTGAGAAAGTATACTGAACTTCCTCTCCTTTTTTAATGGAGGAAAAGTTATTTAATTAAAAGTATTTAACTCAACAATTGTTTTGTGTTAAAGTCATTTGCTCAGGTTCTAAGATAATTCCATTTTGTTTGTATTCCTAATTTCAAAAATCTTTTTAGATGGCCCGTGTACTTGAATAAATTGGATTTTTTTAAAAAAAGAACTCTCTATACTTAGGCATTTTTCCAGAGATGGGGTTGTGGGGGTGGAGAGAGAGAGGGAGGGAGACTATATCAGAATAATGTAGAATATACACTTTATCAATACAAGCTCATTTAAATCATGATTTGTGGTGTTGAGCTTACAGTTGTATGGCATTGTGTCACCAACCATATTTAACACTAGTTCTACAATCATGTTTAATGTCTCATCTTAGCAAGTTAGCGTCCCTCATGACCCTGCCCCAAGGGAGGCTTCTTGAGGAGGAAGTTTCTGTTGTGGATAAGCTGTGCCTTGCTTGGGTAGACAGGCAGTAGATAGTTGGGCAAGGGTGATTGGGTAGATAGTTCAATGTGTAGGTGGGTGGGTGGACAGATAGATATGCATATGAAATTGCTATTTCCATCTGGGCCAGTACTGTTTTCTACTTTCCCTGACAGTGTTTCTTCAAGTTTTTAGAGCTCTTGGGCAGTAAGTGATAGTTGTTCATTGGAAATGTCAATGATTGGACTAATGACCTTGTGCATGCAGAGCATATGCCCTTCTAGTGAGCTCTGGGCCCTTATTTTCTGGTTGGTTGGCAACCCTTAAGCCTGGCATCTAGCTGATAAGGTCTAGCATTTCCACCTCTTCTTAGCTTTTCCTTGGAAACAGGCAATACTGATAGCCACAAAACTTTGCTAGGCCATGTTTGTTCCAGGCCAGGGATTGTTGTTGTGTGCCTTCAAGTCATTTCTGAGTTATGGCAACACTAAGGTGAACCCATCATAGGGTTTTCTTGGCAAGGTTTGTTCAGAGGGGGGTTGTCTTTGCTTTCCTCTGAGGCTGAGAGAAGAGTGTTATTTGCCCAAGGTCACCTAGTGGGTTTCCATGACTGAGCAGGGATTCAAACCCTGGTCTCCCAACACTCAAATCAGTACACCACGTTGGCCAGGTGTACTGGTGCAAATTGTTGACATAAGTGATCTGCATCTGTTCACAGAGACTAAGCAGAACCAGTCGCCATCCAAAGTAATCTGGCAGGTTCAAAAAATTTGTAAAGACTGGACTTCTGGATCTGCTCAGCTAGGCAAAAGTCGCGAGGGAAGGAGCTCCTACCTTAGCGACACACTATAGTGGTGTTTCTTTACCTCCCAACAACTCAAAGATCCCCCCATCTTTGGGAGAAAAGGGGTGGAAAGAAAGGCTCTACAAAGCTCCTGCCAGGTTGTGTGGGACCAGAGATGCAAATCCCTGGAACCCTCGAAAACCGACAGGAGTGCAGAGTTTGCTCGCACCACCATAGAAGTTCCCAGGGGAACCTGAGCCTTGGCCAGAATGGCTTAAAATTGAGAAAACTCCCTTTAGAAGGATATGAATTTTAGCCCTGTCAGTTCCACAAAGCATCAGTATGTTAGCAAAATGTATATAGCATTATTTGTTCCAACTTGTCCTCAGTCCCTTCACATACATATGACCAAAGTAAATAAAGTATTTGGGGAAGAAGCTCCAGGACTGCATTGTTGGATGTGGTGAAGCTGCACATAAACAAGTGAACAGTTGAGGATCCAGAGCTCATTAATATTGGTATGTGTGCAGTACCATTGTCTCTGGATTGCCTCCTCTTGGCATGCCACCATCTGTAGTGGCTGACTGACCATCTCTTCCATACACACAAAAAAGAGGCACTTGGTCTGTGAAGCTTCAGATGATGGTCACTGTATTTTCTTTGGTGCTTACTGAAAGTTATTACAGTATAACATTTTATTTTTTGTTGACTAACACAATAGGGATGGAGGAGTATTATATGACCACCCACAAGACATCATCTGCTTCCTTCTCTTGGTTGTTCAAGAGCTCTAAAGGGGGTTAGTCATAGGCTAAAATAGATACCTCCTTCTGGAGTTTGTCCTCTACCCAAATACACATTGTTACAGTTGTTGCTGGTATAAGAGTAAATGAAATTCAAACTGAAAGTTGCAATTCTGTCATTTTTGAATGTTAATTCAAATGTTCTACCAGCCTTTCCAAAACTCTTGACATGTTTTCAATGAATCTTTCCTATGACTCATTCTTATTTGAATGAGCTTTATAAGATATCTTGCATGTTCGCAACATTTCAGTTTTTTAAAGCAAAAGCATTTTGCACTCACTGTCTTTTTGTGCCAAACTGTCTTTATTACAAAAAGCAAAACACATATTGGTGAAAGCCAAACCTTTAGTATTGTTGCAGTATTCTTGCAGATCACTTCCACGTTCTTGATATAAAATATGGATGTTCAAGAATTAGACCCCCTCCCACCCAAAAAAAGCCCATGAAGCTCTGTGGTATTTGCAAGACACACCTGCATAAAAGTATCTGTGGCCTTTGAGCAAGTGATCAGTGATACTGGGGGGAAACAGTACTATTCAAAGTAGCCAAAATTCATTTCTCATGCTTTCACATGGAAATATGTGAAAATATACACGTGTAGTGTTTTGAGCTTTGTATTACGCCTCTGGAGAACAGGAGTCGAATCCCTACTCAGCCATGGAAGCCCACTGGGGAACCTTGGGGAAGTCACACACTTTCAGCCTCAGAGGGAAGCAAAGACAAACCCCCTCTGAACAAATCTTGCCAAGAAAACCCCGTGATAGGTTCACCTTAGGGTTGCCATAAATCGGAAATGACTTGAAGGCATACAGCAACAACAACATTCAGTGAGTCTTGCATATGTCTACAAAGAGTCATCCCCAATGCTCAAATCAGCTTATTAAAAGAGATGTAAAGGTGTCCTTAAGTCCTCTGAGCCGTGAATGAATGGTTGTTTATGCTTTTATTCTACCCGTACTATTACATGCTCATTCACTCAATTCACACACAGTATCCTTGTATAGGATCTGCCACATTAATTTTCATTGGAAGAGAGCTTCCTCGGCTGTTTTCACTACTGAATTAATGAGCTGCCCTTGGAGAGCTACTGTGCCCTTACACTGGGCCAAGAGAAGCAGTATTTATGTATTTTAAGAAGATAGTGCATTTGATCATCTGCTAAACTGATAAAAATATATGGAATAACATTCTCTGCTTTGTAGATGCACACATGTGCCTGCAGCCCTCAGAGCCCTGTCCAACATGATATGTAGCCTTCAGGGCCAGAAAAAGTTGTACACCCTTGCAATAGAGAGAGGGGGGTGATTATGGGTTGTTGGGATTTTTTTAACAGTGTGTTTGTGCATATAACACACATCAGCAATTCATAGGTACCAAAGGAACAGATCACCTAAAATACTGTAGGCATCAGAGTTCTTGTATCTGGTTTGTATACACAATGACTATGGATTGCTTTAATTTACCATTTTAAGAAAGATTCCCTTTCCCCTCAGTTTATTGATTCAGAAATATGAGTCCCCTTTAAAGATGGAGCCATGTGTTCCATTACTGTCCTTACATCGTCCAGAATCTAAAACACACCAATGTGGTGTGGAACAGTTGCACAAAGCAATGGAAGAAAAAGTAGCTTTTAGGTACAACTCATGAATTAACTTTAACATTTATTCTTGCATTAGAAGTTTAATTTTCCCTGATAATTTGTCAGGGAACTACTTGACAAGCCAGCAATTAAATTGTATTTGGTCATCAAGATGTTTACGGGGATTAATAGATCCTTCCCTTGAATGTTACATTCAGGAGTTTTAAAATAATAACTATAATACATGGTAGCATGACCCCTCTTGAATCTTACAAAAAAAAAAATCAAGTTCTGTCATTTTAATGCAAATTGTACCTTTGGAAATGATGGCCTGAAAAGAAAAAGGTTTCCATGGTAACCTTAGGGAACCACATAACCTGTTTATCATAACTTCTCCATGAAGCAAATTGCAGAGTGGAGAGCATGCTTTGATGTCAGCTGTATTTTCCTGCAGACACCTTTCTAAACTTAAGGACAATTTAACTTGACACTTGAAAAAAAAAATTTTTTTTCTTTTATACATAAAGGGGAGGCTTTTGTAAAATCACATTTGAATTAGCACCCTTAGGCTTCTTTCAGAATGATTAGATGACTGTTTCTAGATTTCCTTTCTGGGTTTCGACTCCTGTTTGAACAACAGGTCAACCTCCTGAAAGACTTAGGGAAAATGAGTACCCTATCGCAGGCCTCTCCTCCTGCTTGCTTCCTTCCATCTTTGCCTGCTCCATGCTGAGTATTTGGTCTAAAGATTTCCCTGAGCCTTTTCAAAAGCCACTAAAAGTTTTTGTTTTCTTTTTTGAGAGGTCAGATCTGGCCATGGTGACACATGCCTTAGTTACATCCCGGTTGGATTACTGTAACATGGTCTATGTGGGGCTGCCTTTGAAGAGTATTTGGAAACTCCAACTGGTTCAAAGTGCTCCAGCCAGATTGCATAACAAGAGCTGGCTACAGGGTTCCCACAACCCTGTTGTTACAGCAGCTCCACTGGCTGCCAGTTTGTTTCTGGGCACAATTCAAAGTGCTGGTTATGACCTGTAAAGCCCTACACAGCTCAGGTCCAGGTTATTTGAAGGACCATATGCACCCTTATGAACCAGCCCTGGCTCTTCGATCTGCTGGGGAGGCCCTTCTCTCTGTCCCACCATCCTCACAAGTGCATCTGGTGGGAACTCAGGAGAGGGCCTTCACAGTGGCTGCCCCTAGGCTCCGGGACACTCTGCCCAGAGAAGTCAGATTGGCACCCTCCCTGTCTTCCTTCTGGAGCCAAGTAAAAAAATGGCAGTGGTGGTATATATATGAGTGTTGTGTATGTGCATGTGTGTATATGTGTGTGTTTAATTTAGAGTTTTAGCTGTTTTAAACTTTTTTAATTGTTTAATTGTGTTTTAACTTTTGTATTTTGCTGATTTTAACAATTTTTATTGTACGCTGCTTTGAGTCCCAAACTGGGGGAAAAGCAGGGTAGAAATAAAGATCATCATCATCTTGCCACCCAGAAGGGCAGAAATGTTCAAGTCTGAAATCTGCCCTACTCCACACCTCTAAATTTCTGTTGCTGTCCCAGGAGGAAAGTATGTTGATTATATTTTAGATTCACAGCTGACACTAGTGGTTTAAGAGTTGGCATCAGGACTCAGTTCCTAGGCAAAGTGTAATAGAATCGAGAAGCTTCTACTTGTTATGCAGCTACATATTAACCTCTGGTTGGAAGAGAGAATGGCTACCTCATATATTATTAGGGTCCTTAGGAGTAAGGAGCAGATGTTGCAATTCCCCACCCACCTCAATTGTCTTGCTTTGAAGTGCCATTTGAGAAGACTAGTTGACAAGACTTGACCCTCAGTTTGGTGATTTAAAAAAAAAACCCTGAAGTTCAGAAGAAAGTATTGCCCATCTGGCATCCATCTGGTATTAAAAAAAAAAGCGGGGGGGGGGAGATTGTACCAGATCACAGAAATGCTATACCAGCTGCTAAATTGGTATCAGCAAGAAAGGGACGGTTGCTCTCCAATTGTCATTGCAAGCTTAAGGGAAATGATATCTGTTATTATTTCAAAAGTCAGAACCAATAAGATTAAAAACAAAAAAACAGAAGAAGAAGCCGGCTGGTGTGACATATGGAATATAGCTATTCTGAAACTCTTCTGCTGCTGATAGCTTTGATAAATGTTAATGCAGAATTTCTGGATGTTGGTGGTGGCTTTGTTTAACACAATGAAAGGGACTTTTGGAGAGTGTTCCTTTCTTCTTTTTTCTTCTTTTTTAAAAAAAGTGGGATGGTGAGAAAGAGAAGCAGGGGGAGCATTTCTTTCTTGCTCTGTCCTATCTATTTTTAAAAGGATTAAGGTGGATTTAGTACTCTAGCCATTAAAATTCCACAAATGCTTTTTTGTTTTTTCTTTCTTCCTTTCTTCATTAGATTAGAAGAAATGAATAGGGGTTAAAATTTCACAACAAAAATATTAGCTCTCTTATTCAACTTGGTTGTTTTCCTTGCTGTTTAAGAAATCAGTTGCTCTATTCCCCTTTCTTTCCTGTAATGTAGTGTTTGGATTTGTGCAGCAGTATCTGAATGTTTAGGATGTAATAATGCAAGTATGAAGAATTTATTACCTTGAGGCAACTCCTACTCAGAAGAGCCTCCAGCAAAACAAGATTAGTATAGACAGTAAGAGGCTGTGTTTCCCTTGTGTGCAAACGTGCCTGCCAAAGTATTTTATCTGACTCTTTTTCACTACTAGATCTGCATTTCCCTTCCATGCCCTGGGGGTTGCATGAACATGGATGCATGTAGGTGCATGTTCACATTCTTACATCAGGATGTGCTTTTGTATGTTATTGCCACTGAGTTAGAGTTGTTGCCATGGTATGCCATCATTTCAATTCCAATTTACGGCAACCCTAGCACATGGTTTTCTTGGCAAGTTTGTTTCAGAGGAGGTTTGCTACATTGCCTTCCTCTTGGGCAGAGAGAGTGTGACTTGCCCAAGGTCACTCAGTGGGTTTCTATGGCTAATTCACCACTAAAACTACTAGACCACTTGGTTCTCCCAACCTAGTTGTTAACAATAGAATAAAGGCTTCAGCTGGCTACCACCAACTAATAAACTGAAATATGTTTATGTCTCTTCCTCCATATGCCTACACTTGTTACCTCAGTGTTTGCTACTCTCTGAAGATCCTTTTTTGCATAGCTTGGACTGGAAAAAAATAGCTCTTGAAAAGCATACTGGGCAATGAGAAGTCAACATTCTCTGGGTTAAAAGTTAATCTAATGGGAGGAAACAGCTCATAAGAGCCTGAAAGTTCAGATAACAGTTGCAACCGTTAACAAGACAATGTGCTGACTTGGAAAAAAACCCAGCAGTCTTTCATCTGAAAGCAGTGGTTATCTGGGTAAACTGTGTGGTAAACTAATTGCAGAAAAGGGAGAAGAGAAGGGTGCAAGACTGTGGAGGGACAAAAGGAGATTAATTCTCAATCACAGGCAGTGTCAAAAGGTTGGTTTTAATATAAGGTATGAGGCAAAGGGGCAGATTCTTGTGGTGGTATTGAATAAATTATGTCCATCCAGTTCAAAGAAATAAATAGAGGGCTGACCATTTTCTGTGATGGCTTCTTTTAAGATTCCTGGAAAGAGGCCCAAGGCTTTGTCTGAGTTCCATGTTCTGTTAATATGCCAAAATATTCCTAACCTGGTCCAAAGAAAAGGGGGGAGGAAAATATTGGTAAGGCTTTCTCCTTGTTTGAAATACAAGTGTTCTTAGCTCTAAGCTGAAGGTGTCTACTGTTTGCTTTTCTAGTTTATCTCAGGGTTGGGTTCCAAATGCGGGGGAGGGTGCCAGTCTGGTGTGCATTTGAGACAATTAAGGGGTCAAATTGACAAAAACAAATTATTGGATTAATGGGAAGGAAAGCCACCCAGAGAGAGGGACCCACAGAGGTGGAAAGGATTTCATTTGGACTAGACACTAGACAAAAGAAACAGAGGCAACCTTGAAGAATCAGAATCAGAAGCTGACTGTTTTCGATTCTGTAAACAAGTCAAATCAGCTCTGCATTTTAGACTTATTCAGTGTTGTTTTGGATACATTGTGATGTGCTACATGATCTGATACATTGCAGGTTTTTTTCCTATATCTACTCCCCACTGAATTCAATAAACCCTACTGAATTCATTGAGATTTACTCCCAAGTAAGTGCATACAGAATTATAGTTTAGGAGATTATCTGATGTGGCAAAAACCATGTCAAAAGAAGAAACGGGCAACATTATCAGATGATGTCATCCTTCAGTGTTCCAGGGGTGTAGCATGGATGTGAATAAGGTGTCCCTTTTTATTGATGGCTTAGCCCTGTCAATAAAAAAGTGAAACCTCATCCGTACCAGAGCTACACCCTGGGAACCGCTGAGGACGCAGGCGTCTGATAATGCCACACTTTCTGTTATCGTTGCATACTTCTGATGCAGTTTGGGAATGCGGGTTTTTTTTTCTTTGCTGTGTTTCCCCACATCTGATAATATCCTCAGTCTCTAGCATGGCATAACTAATTATTGAATTATTGTACTTGTTTAGAAAACACAATGACTGTGTGTCTAGGAAGTGGGGGTTTTTTTCCCCTTGCCAGAAATGCCCATCTGCATTTTCCTTTCTTTATTAAGAATTCTTCTCTGTTCAAGTCTATTAAATTAGTAAGAAATGTTAAAATGTTGAGATGGTGATTGCATTTATTTCTGTTCCACCTTTTTCCCAGTTCAAGACTCAAAGTAACTTACAATAATTTTTTTAAAAAAAATTATTAAAAATTCACAAGATACAAAACTTAAAACACGATTGAATAATCAATTAAAACCACATTAAAACATATATTATTAAACATGTAAACACTTACCAGCACACAGTTAGCAAGATCCAGAATGTGATTTTCATGTGACAGGCCTTGTATAGTCACTCATCAAACATCTGTCTGAACAGAAAAGTCTTTACTTGCCTATGAAAAGAATGTAGGGAGAGTGCCAGTCTAACTTATATTTGAAGGGAGATCTGGGAAGGGAGTTCCAGAGCCTAGGCGCAGCCACTGAGAAGGCCCTCTCCTGTTTTCACACCAGATATACCTGTGAGGGTAGTGGGACAGAGAGAAAGGCCTCCCCAGCAGCTCTCAAAGCGTGGGCTGGTTCGATACTAAAGTTGACATACTGTTGTCTTGGAAGGTTCATGCTGGTTCTGGTGCAGAGAGAACTGAAATTTAAACATATTTGCAATGTCATTATCTAAGCTCTACTCCTTATATTTCTTTCACTGCCTTTTTCACAATGTTGGATATGGGGAGGTTAAAAGTACATTTAATTCTTTGACTTTGCTTTTCAGTTAAAAGTGTTTAGAACTGCTAACCAGAGGCACTGAGGTCATCATTAACTTTAATGTCCAAGTGTCTGTTGTTGGTCTTTTATAGAGAACAGGAAAGATGGTGTAATTATTCTATCTAGTTACTTTATTCATCATAATTGGATGTTTAATTCAAGGATGTTTTCCTGACCCACGGGCAGTGCATTCTAGTGACATGAGCATAACTATTAATCAACACTTATAGTGGTAATCAGGAAGTGAAAAATGATGACCAGAAACTGAAAATGCACCAGTAAAAACAGCTTAGAGGTTTTCCTCCCCTTGGAGATCATGCCCTTGCATTTTTTAGAATTTATAATGCTTACACAATTATGATGATATATGTTAAAATGCAGTAATTTAGGAAAAAAAACAGCTCCAATCCATTGCCACTTTAAATAACTTTACAGAATGCTTTGGAAATTATGAAAGGATTGAGATAATGATAGCCAGTTATTTAAAAATGTTTCTGTAGACTTCAGGGATAGCTGTTAGATTAAAAAAATAAAAAAAATAAAACCCACCACCCAGCACTGGCCTTCTCAGATGTATTCTGGGGTTTCCCATATTCTCTGTGCTCATTTTTACAGGATTAGGGTCCCCCTCCTCATTTTTAAGGATAGGTTAATCTGTGGTGCTGAGATCCACACCCCATGCCAAATTCCACACTTGTACAATATTTCAGTGGACTTGAAACATGGATGCATCTTTGCTTTAGGACAGTAACCAAATGCACTTAAGAAAGGGACCTTGGTTCTCTCCCTCCCCCTGCCCCATGTACTCCCTGAGCCTAACAGAATCCATTGTGAATCTGTAGCACACCAACACAGCATGGGCTAAGCTTTTGCAACAGCCATGTAGTGCTAGGTCAGAATTCTTTAGCACAATTTCTTTCTTTTTTTTGCCATTAGTGCTAACAGATTTGGCAGTGGAATATAGACCCCAAGATAGGAGATGTGCTTCCAATAAGATACATGTTTGCTAATTCAAAAATATTTGAGACTCTTCCCCAGCTGGCTATATGAGTACATGGAGGAACATGGGTGACATTCCTATAGTGTTACATGTAATGGGACTGGATAAGGCATGCCTAAGACATGCCTAGGAAATAGGCATGTGCTTTCAGGTGCTGAGTCTGAGCTAATTTTGTACGTTATCTATTTATCTATTACATTTGTATACAGCAATAGTTTGCAGTAGGCCACATTAAGAGGCCTTGAGCTACTTCTGTTGGGCTAAATCCAATATTTAACCCCAAAACCTATTAGGAATGAATAATAGTTCATGGGTCTAATGGGAATAGGTTCTGGTCTCCAAGAGTATACCCTCCAACTGTCATGACTTGGCAGGGACAGTCCTGATCATTCCTCTGTCATCTCTTTCAGCTGCTTCTAAAATGTCCCAGTTTCTCTCATCTCCTCCACTTTCCCTCTTTGTCCTCAGCTTAATTCAGTTGCTGCAAATTGAGTTAAAAAGGCAAAAATAGTTTGCATTTAATTAACTCACGGGGGAAAGAGGGGGAGAATCTTGTCCTTCTTAGGCTTAGGCAAAAGCAAACTGCTTCAGCCTATCCTAGCTTGTGTGTTCTTCCTTATTAATAACTTTCACCATCTTGACTTCACTCTGATGTTGTTTCGCCCATGGCTCCTGGTTTTCATCTGTGAAATGTTGGAAGATACACAAAAGATAAGGCCACAATAAATCTCCTCATGTAAATCTCTTGGTTATTTTAACTAAGCATGGACTTAGTTCAGTATGGGGTTCTTTGTTTTGTTTGTTGGCTTGGTAAAGTGCATTCCAAAGCAATATGTGACTAGCACGTAATGATGATATCAACCAAATGAAAAGAATCAATAAAGATGGTTTCTGCTAGACATTATAGGGATCTGCTGTCACAGCCACTTTGAAATCATGAAACTTGGATCATAAAATAGAAGAGATTAAAACTCCAGTCCTTTATACAAGTACTTGGGAATAAGTCCCATTCAACAGTAGCAAATTGGTTCTGGATCAAACTGCATAAAACAGAGCATCACGAAAGACAGTATGCCAATGTGGTTTCAGACATGATAAAACTGAACATTTTTGTGGGGGGGGGTCACCTTTTTGGCTGTTTGAAGTAGCAGAAAATATTTGCATTTATGAGCTTTTCCCTCCCTTGATATTGCGAACTAGCTGCTTTTCCATTATGCCTAGCAAAGTGTTTGATATAGGGGTGTCAGATGATTAAAGAATGTTTAATTGATTAATCGTCTATCTTTTAACTGATGAATTAAATTTAAATATCTTTGCATATTACTAAAACTTCAATGTTGGCTCTCTTTCTTTCCATATATATTATATATGACAAAATAGGTTTACAAATACAGGCTATCATGTATAATATTGTCCTAGTCATCTCCTGTTACATTTATCATACTGGCATCCAACAGAAGTAATATGTTTAGTTTAGTTTAGTTTGTTTTCCCAGCACTGGTGTCACTAGGGTTGGTGTCACTCAGTGTGATAACTCAGTATGTCACCTCCATGAACCTCCTCCTGTACCAGACCATACAGAATCTGTAGTCATTTTATTTTTGTACTAAGCTAGATTACAAAGCAGCAAGAGGAGGCTCTGGAAACTACATTTCCCAGCAGTCTACACAATCTGTGCATTACTTTGAGGGTCACCTAAAACCTACATGCAAAAGAGGAACAAAAAGGAAGGCTCATCTGGCTGGACATGGCAACAGGGATATTTTTAATTTAAAAATAGTAAATTTCTGCTGAAACACTGCACAAAAAATTTATAGTCAGTCATTATGGTGTCACCCCCTTTGACACCATTTCACCTGGTGCGATCTTCACCCCTCTAGTGATACCACTGTTTGTCAACAATTGCAGCTCCCTATTGTGACAGTGAAGTCTTCACACCCACCACTGTATTAGTAGAAGAGTTTGAATTATGCATTTTTTTGCCTATTTATGGGTATTCACATGTACCGTCCTGATTAATATTATGCTTAGCATGGACTCCACATGCCATCATCCTCCAATTTTAATTATCATATGTTTTCCTTCAATATCTCCCATCTTTTTGTTTCCCAAAAAAAATCCTTATAGAAAAGATAGAATAGCTGCAAAATTCCCCTTTGATGAAGCGTGGGGAGAGCCAGCACTCCTGAAAGCACTCTTCCTTAGCTTCATGGAGGCAAAACAAGATTGAATAATTTCAGGTCTTTCTATGAAGGGGAACTTGAGAGTTCAAACTGACCAACCAACAGCATAGGAACTAGAGACATTTGGGCTTGCCTGTTCATTTGGAGATATATTATAGAAAGGAGAGTGCAGGACTGGCTCTAGCACAGTGTTTCTCAACCAGGGCTCCCTGGAATCCTAGGGTTCCCCAAGAGGTTGTGATTGTGAGGGGAAAGCAATAGAAGTATATAGAATAATGTTTATGCAGGGGTTCCCTGAGACCTGAAAATTATTTCAAGGGTTCCTTCAGAGTAAAAAGGTTGAGAAAGTCTGCTCTAGCATTTCAGACAGTAAGGCTCCAGAGCCAGATTCTGCAGAAGTAGGCAGCTGTAGCCCTTCATGCAACTATTTTTGAATTCCTACTCTGCTCCCTATGTTGGAGAGCAGAGACATGTATACCACATGACCTGCTCTGAACTTCCTGTATTAAACCTTTGGCTCTTATACAGAGGATGACGCAATCCAAGCAAATGCCAGAATAGTCAGAACCTTCTGATTGGAAGGAACATGAACCTGCCCTTTGCTCCAGGCAGCAAAATATCTTGGGCTGTCCGGGGAAGGAAAAACTGCCACTCACTGAAGCATTAGTTGATTCCTCTATTTGTTAGGCATGCAGGGCTAGGGATTTTGCATAACACAAAAGCAGCAATATTCCTTCTTTCACAATGGCTCATACAATTGAAAAGTGTCCATCTTATCTCTTGCAGGCTTTAAAAAGAGAGGACAAGTTATTCTATGCAACAGAGAAGAATTAAAATTGTGTTATCAAACAATGGCACAGTGGTATTGATGGGATCACATAACCCTAGCTCTGTCTTCAAGAGATGGCTCCTGTCATTAAAATCAATGCAACTTAATTAGAGTAAATTATAGACAGATACATCTATAAATAAGATATTAAAGTGTACTGCTGAATATGATAATTGCTGCATATTTAGTAATCAGCGTGTGTGTTCTGCATTTGCCAAGAGGGATTGCATTCAGTGGAATCAATGGAGCTTTATTAAAAACCATCCAAATTAGAGGCAAAAATGATGAGTGTTATAATAATGCAAAATCACTGTTTCAGCTTTGATCACAAGAAACAGAAAAGCAAAAGTATACCCCTCCTCTATGTAAAGAAAACATGAGTGCTGGGTTTTTCCTTCTTTTCTTTTATTATGAACATAAGGAATGTTTAAAATTTTAATTTGCACCTTTTTTGATTCAATAAACAGGCAAATAGGCAAATCCTGAAGAGTTTAATAAATAACATGTCGGGGGTCCACAGACAGGAGGAAAAACCTCTGTTCAGTTTATCCACTTTCATCATACAAAGAAAAAAATAGCATTTCAAAACAAGAATACTGGGGGGTTTGTGATAAACCCTGTTACTCTACAGTTGGGGTACATGGGATAAAATTCGCTAGGTTTCTTTTTCAATGGTTAATGTAACTTTGGGTGGACAACTCAAAGTACTTTTTTGCCTACTTGCATTACCCAGCCCCAATATATTCCAGTTTGAAAATAAAAACTTGAGAGAGGAGATGTCAAAGAGCAAATTCCACATGGCTCCATGGTTCTTTTCATTCCTTTTCTTTTCAGCACTTGATCAGAAGTGTGGAGGGGTTACCCTGGGGTGGAGGGAGGGAAAGAGTACTGAAGCAGAGAGGTCAGGAAGCCTTCTGAGGCCAAACCCCTTAACACAATGAGGAGGGGCGGCAAAAAAACCAGTGAAACTTTGCTTGAAAGGGCATCCTTATTGTGTGCAGCAAAGGTAAAGGAGATACTGGAAGTGAGAGAAACAGTGCCTCCAAAGAGTTGCTAATGTCACCTTTGCTGGTTGGAAGGCGACACTTTCAACATAAAAGAGCAGCTGGTAATTTTTTGAGATGAGCACAAAGTCGGTGGGGTCCATTGAGGTTGTTAAGTGATGGCTATCATTAAAGGTAGCAAACTATTACAACTATAATCCCCTAAATCCCATTGAAGTTGGTGTCATTTAAGCAGCCTCTCTGTGAATAAGATTGCAATCTATGCAAAATGGTTTTTCCCTTTCTGGTACCTGATAGTCTTCACTAGATTTTCTCCTTGAAGACAGGGTTCTGCAAAATTTTGTGGCAAGGGGATGGAAAAATGCTACAGGCCCATGAAATATCAATAACCTTTTGGAGTGGCTAAAGCTGTTTTTTCCTGTTCTCTTCCTTTCTGGATATATTTGCTAAATATAAGTTTGACTTGATGTAGGGAGATATATGACATTGGCTAGTCGAAACACCTGGGATAAAAAATAAGTGTGTGAAAAATTCCTTTGTTCAGAAGATACTTTTGAGTCTTTTGAACCAGAATACAGAGTACTATCCAGAGGGAGAGCCCACAGCAGAAAAAGAAGAAAAGCAAGCCATTCATAAAACCCAAGCATTTTAAAAACTGCTAAGGGTGTGGGAGTAATGCATTGTTGTTACTGTTTTTTAACACTGAGTTATGGGAATACAAATATGAGCTATCTGCTTTTAGGTAGCTCCAACCAAATGCCTGTAGGCAATGGTTTGAAACATTTCACTGTAAGGAAAACTCTTGTGATGGCAGCCATCATCCACATCTAACATAATATGATTTCTCTCACAATAAGGAAGGACAATTGCCTTATGGACGTGATTTGTGCACACACAAAATATCCAAAGCCTACAATTGGCTCCCGCAGTTGTAAAAAGTGCAGCCTTTTCTAGATCGTTGATGTGCAGATATATATATATATATATATATATATATATATATAAAAGATGGCTGGTGTTGTCAGCCTTGGGAATGGAACCATCATCCTCCCTGATAGGTGTGTGGTGCCAACCAGTCTTCAACAGGAAGATCCTCCCATAAATTCATTCACAAGCCTGGCACAGTCCCTATTACCCCCCTCCCGCCCCCAACTAGCTTGGGTCATTTCAAAGACAGTAAGCCCTGCCAAAGTCCCAATGTTATCAAATGAACTGAACTTAAGCAAACATAACTCAGTGTAGTATTTCCCACCTAGCTTCCTGTTTTTATTCAGACTTCTACAGTGGGCTCCTATGATATTGCTTGTCAGTGATCAGATCCTATTGCCTTGGCTGATATGTAGAAAAAGCTTGGAAAGTTACTTGGTTGCAATTCCAAGGGCACAACTGTAGTTACTTCTCATTATAACCACATATTTTAAAAAGTGATGCTTTACTTTCTCATGATTCAATATTGTAGATTTTTTAAAAAATCCGAATGCTACTAGGCACAATTATTATAATTATTATATTTATTTCTATCCTGCTTTCCCCCCAATTTGGGACTCAAAGCGGCATACAATAAAGACATTGTTAAAATGAGCAAAATACAAAGGTTAAAACCAAATTAAACAACAAAAAATTTAAAAACAGCCAAGATTTTAAAAGCACACACATATACACATAGACAACACACACATATACCCTAGCACAACCATGATCAGAGATTGGCAAAGGCCTGCCAAAACAAGAAAGCATTTACTTGGCTCCGGAAGGAAGACAGGGCAGGTGCCAATCTGACTTCTCTGGGCAGAGAGTTCCAGAGCCTGGGGGCAGTCACTGAGAAGGCCCTCTCCCAAGTTGCCACCAGATACACTTGTGAGGGTACCACATGGTACAAAACATACCTATGTAGTGAGGCCGCACACATATGTAACTATTTTAATATTATATGGCAAAAAGAAAGATGTTATCCCTCCTTATTGTACAATTGTTATGTAACACAGGTCTTTTTCAGATGGGGTTAAAAAAACCTGCAGAGGTCGGGAGGAGGACGGCGCTGTCCCACTTCCAGCGATCGGTTTCGGATGGCGCCATCCTCCTCCTGTTCTTTGTTCATTCTCCCTCCGTACTGGAGGGACGATAATTTTTTTGACAGAAGTTTCCGTCAATAAAAAGCAGTGGAGGGAAAATGAATGAAGGACAGAGGGAGAATGAACAAAGGACAGGAGGAAGACGGCATCGTCCAAAACCGATCACTGGAAACAGGACAGCGCCATCCTTCTCCCGACTTCTGTGGGAGGGGGGGTTACCCTTTCTGAAAAAGTCCTTAGTCATGTTGTTGCAAAAGGAAATTAATTACAAATAACCTCTTACTTGCAACTAGTTGCTTCCAAGTTCTGTATCTGGGTGGTGTGCCATATTATTTACTCCACTGATTTGCAACATTTGCTGCCTTGCCTGTGGGTCATGCATTTTTATGGTGCAGGGTTATTGTTGTATTTCTTTTTCCTGGGCAAATCTCATAGAGGCAATTGCTGGGCTGTGAGATATTATTTGCAGCAAGAGTACCATCTGCTCTTATTAGGGACCTCTGCTAAAGTACCATGCAGTTATCACATTTGACCAGCTTATAGCTTACTTTTATACCTGTGCCCCTCCTCTCTCTCCTCTCTCTTTTTATTGCACTCCATTTCTCTGGATTGAATTATATAACACACCCACTCACACCTTACTACTTTCCTTTTGTTTCATAATAATGCTCATAGATTCAAACCTGGTTATCCACTCACTTATTCTCCCTATTTTGCTTGTTCAGTATCTGCTTCCAGTCCGTTGTCTGATGGTTACTGTTACTGTGCAAGTGTTGAGGCATCACTTGGTGCCTGGCAGTGGTCATTTCTTATTGCAAGATCATTTTATTGGCTGCTGATGAGAATGGCTAGTCCTCTGAACTGATACTCAAAGAGCAATAGCAGGAAAGAAGCTGACCTAGCATGAGAGGCTAGCAGTTATCATCAGTGGCAGCACTAGTGGGGTGCGGAGAGGCTGAAAACTCACCAGGTGACACTGTCAGGGAAGCCTTAGTGATGCCGCATGTTATCATTCCAGGTCAGGATACTACTCCTGAACATTATAGGTTTACAGCCAGTGATTTTGCAGTTAGAAATGAGTTGATTGCACATAAAACATAAGGGCTTATCAGGCGACCTAAATATCCCACTACAGGGATGCCAGGAGATTGTGAAAGGGCTTCCCTTTCAAGCAACATTGTCCCTGTGTGGTTATGCTCCCGTGCCCCTTCCATTCCACAGGTAATCCTTTTTATTCACGGGCTAAGCCGTGAACTGACCCATTGTTCCATTTCTGTAATGGAATGACAGGCGAGCAAAAAGGTGCCCTGTTATGCTGGTCCGATGCCAGTGTTACTGGGAGGTCCGTACTGAACACTTCTGGTTGAGATCGGGACATTGAGGAAAATATACATTTTCATACCCTCCCCGGGTTACTTGGGGTATTTAAAATGTGTTTTTGTGCTTGGTGTAATTTTTTATCTTTTTTAATTTTTATTTTTGAATTTCCTGCGCAATCGTTCTCTCGTGAGAACAGCCGGGGTTTCCTTTCCAGGAAGTGAATGCAGCTCCATAAGAGCTGCATTCACTCTTGGGCTGCTGGAGGGGAGGGGATGCGGTTTCTCTTGCGCTATTAAGGTAGTTCTGATTTTTTTTATTAAATCGTTACAGGGACAGAGTGGAGTGGGATAAGAGATAGCGAGACGGGGATGCTATATTTTTCCCAGTCTGATAATCTCCGAAGTCTTATAACTTGTCATACTCCTATCATTCATTCTACAGGCAGGAATAAAATAGCTTAAGATCTACTGGTAGATTTCTAGTCTAACTACAGTGGTTTAGCAATTACCACAAGGGGGGAAAGCCTATACTGTAACTTCTAAATGCGATGCCTGAAATCATGAAATGGAGAGAGTGATAGGAGAAAGGATTTCTGTGCATGATCCAATTCCATTACAGAAAACACAGATCTGTACTGTGCATGTGCTCAGAGATAGCTTGTACTGTAATTTTACATCTCACTTTTCTGTGCATCTATTTTGCATTCATCTCAGACTCATGGCGCTTAAGGCTCAAATAGAAAAGAAACCATATCCCTTTAGGCATAAAAGCCTCCCACTGCTGATTTGTGCTGTTGCTCTAGTGTCGTTTTATGTAGATTCTGTTTAGTTTTTTAGTTTGGGGTAGTTTCTAGAATCAAGGAGTTCTACAGAATGGCAGTATATGTATTTTTTACATATTTACAATATATTTTACGTATTATGTACTTTCATTCTCATTGCCAGAACCTCTATTCTGCTACTTCAGCAAAAAAAAAAACACCCTGGAAAACAGTTTCTGTTTTCTAGTTGAATCTTTTCCTCTGTTCAAATAATCCCATTCCTTCCATTTCTTTTTAGGACACTAATAATCCACATCTTCTCAGATGTTATTATATTGAGTCTTCATGGGTAGTTGTTGTTGTGTGTCTTCAAGTCGTTTCTGACTTAAGGTGACCCTAAGGTGAACCTATCACAGGGGTTTCTGGGCAAGATCTATTCAGAGGGGGTTTGCCATTGCCTCCCACTGAGGCTGAGAGAATGTGACTTGCCCAAGGCCACCATTGGTTTCTGTGGCCAGAATCATAGTCCCATGCTTAAACCACTACACCACACTGGTTCTCTTCATAGGTACAGATAGAGAAAGAATCTCCAACGCATACCTGTATTGTGCATGTTTACCTGGAAAATGAATTTTTTTCATAGAGCTCAATAGAGCTTGCTCGTCCAGAAACAGTCATTTACTCTGTGTTGTTGCAAACCTTCCTGTTCAGCTTAATGTCACTTCTTGACATGTCTCTATCCAAACACTGCTATGTCTTCATAGTGGGATATTCCAGCTAGACAGGAAGCCGAACTCCCAGCTTTGATTTTTTTTAAACTCCTCATCTTTCCCATACCTTGTTCCTTGCTGCTCTCATTCTCTAGATCCAACGGTGCAGCACTTCTTGAGATGTGTAGATAGTTAAGCTACATTACCAGGAGCCCCTGGGTTTTTAGTGGTTTAGTGGCAGTAATAGGTCTGTAGCGTAGTGGTGAACATTTGTGTTTTTTCTGGCAGACTTTCTACTCCAGCTCTCAAATGGTGGGTGTAGGAGAGAGAAGAGCACTTCCCCAAATAAGAATTCTGCCCCACTATTAAATTCTTCTTCACCATCACCCCAAATTTGTAGCACTACAGAGTGAGACACTTTAAATCATTCACACTTAGAGTTCTTCTGTTTGCGATGTTTGCATTCCCTTGGTAATTTGGACTGCATCTGCACTGCAGAAACAAACCATTTTGACACTGCTTTAATTGTCATGGCTCAGTGCTGTGGAATCCTGGGATTTGTAGTTTGTTGTAGCACCAGAGCTCTCTGACAGAGAAGGCTAAATATCTCACAAAACTACAAATCCCAGAATTCTATAGCATTGAGCCATGGAACTTAAAGTGGTATCAAACTGGATTATTTCTGTAGTGCAGCTGCAGACTTAGCCTGTCCCTTTTCATTGGTCATCAGTGCGCTTGCAGAAAGCGTGGGATGAGTCCTTCCTGAATCTTTGTTTGCGAAGAAAAGCCACACACGCACAGATGCTTTAACTGTGTCTCTAAATGTTCAACTGAAGTTTTAAGTATTGCAATATTAGAAATTTGAAAACGGCAGCCAAATTTTATTGGAGGAGGAATACTTATTGGAGGGAAGGCAATTCCCTCCCCGCCACCTGCCTATAGCTACACTCCTGGATCTTCATAGTACTGCTCAGCAGAGAGGTAGGAGGAAACTGAGGTGGAAACTGAGTTCCCTACCACAGCTGTCAGGTATTCCTATGTATACAGCATAGGAGTCCTGCAACCCTATAGAGAGGGGAACCGTGTATTTTCTACTGTAAATGGCAACAGACCCATCCACGTGCCACAGGACTAGAGGGTGAGAAATTGTGCTAGAAAGCATCACAGTGCAATAACACAATATTGCAATAGTGCAAACAATAAAAATAAAGGGGAAAATACTCTCAAGGAAAATGGTGGTTAGAAGTTTAAGCGGCACCTTCACATTAAAGTGAGCCTATGTTGTGATCTGTTGGTACATCCACAAGCAACAGTGTAGGAAGTATCACCATGCCAAATTAGCAATTCAGTGTGCTTTAGCTTTCTACACCCCAGTTGAACCAGTGGTAAGTGCCACTGTTTTTTTAAATATAATTTTCTAGACATTAAAAAAAATTGTTCAAGTGATAATGCTAAATACAGCATGAGAACAGAAACGGCCTTAGGACAGAACCACAAACACCCACTGAGGAAGCTGCCACTGGAATGCAGTGAAAGGAGTTTTCAGAAGAGCCATGTATTCAATTCCTCCTTCAGATGGCAATACGTCATACACTTTCCTGGAACTTAGAGTGTAATTACCCTACATAGTAATAAAAGTTTGACCTCACACTAACTCCCATGACCCCATCCTACATCATCCAGGGATCCCTAGTTTGGCGAATGAGGTACTTGTAGATTGGTGGGTGAGGTGCTGTACTTGAACTTTCTAGCAGAGAATTCTTAGTCCCTCACTGAACTACAAATCACAAAAATCCCTAAGATGAAGCTATTGCCCATAAAAAGTGGTATCAGACTACTATAACTTTGTGAGGTAAAGGCTTTTATGGCTCATTAAACCCAATAGTCTTGTAGAAAATAAGTGTAGAAAATGAGAAAATAAGTGGAAGATTCCAGCTGTAGTATATAATGGGGGGAAGCATTATTTTGTTGCCCAAAAGAAGGGATTTCCTTACAAATTCCCAGCATATTAGGGTAGTTAGGGAACATGATGTGATACTCTTCTAGCTGAACCATATACAGTAGGACCCCCATATCCACTGATTCATTATCCACTGATTCAGTTATCCATGGGACACAAAACAACACACCTGCCATAGAGTCTTCCTAGAAAATGTATCCTCTCTAGCCATGTTCTAGGTCCTCCAAGGCAACTCTATGGTATTTTAAACCAGAAGTCCCATTATTTTCAATGGTGTTCGCTATTATCCATGGTTTTCAGTATCGACACCCCCCCCCCGAACCAATCCCCAGTGGATACGGGGGTCCTACTGTTGGCCTAGAACCCAATCAATGCACACTGCAAAAAGTGAGGGGAAATTTCTTCTTCACTGAGTAACTATCCATGTCTCTCTAGGGAACTTTATCTTAGCAAGAATCACAGCCTTAAATGTGGGCAGATTTTTGTTCCTGTGAGAGGCTAGAAGGAGAAATTATCATCACTCTGTCAGAAGTGGCAGAAATTATCACTTACAACAGCCCTCCCACAATAATTTCTCCTAATTTCTAAAACATTCTTATTTCTTGGTGTTTCCCAGCCTGCTCCACAAATCAGATAAACTGTAGTACTTAAACTTAAACTCATTTAGTTCCACTTGGATTCAGATACTTCAGTACAACTCCTTTTAAAGAAATTTAAGGTATGACAGAAATTAAGCTCTCTCTGATAGAGCTGACCCCTTTTCCTGATAGTTGTTTCATTTAGAATCCAGTCTGCTGTGTGAATTTCAGCTTCCAGGCTTTTAAAAATGTTTCCTTTTGTTGCATTTTGTAGAAACATGAATAAAATGCCCACTTTTCTTCCAATCTGTTTTCGAAGAGTCACTTTGCATCCACAAAGATTGACTTTCAGTTGGAACAACTCAGTTTTATGCTCTTGTGTTTGTTTGTTTTGGAGTGTGTGTGTGTGTGCGTGTGCGAGCTTGCGATTGTGTCTGTGTGCTCACCAGGAAGTGTGCTTAAATTTGGAATAAAACCATGCTTTTTTTGAAGGGGCAAATTCAAATAGATGTTGAGGGTAGAAATTTGATGACACACTTTTTCAAAACATAGGCTGCAAATGAAACATGTTGTTAAAATATTTATATCCTACCCTGTATGAGAAGATCCCAGGGTAGGTTACAGACAAGTAAATATGGCTACTCTCTGGTTAAATCTTATTTTGGACAGATGGCAAGGGGCAGGGGAAGAATGAATTCCACAGAGTTTTGAGTGCCCAGAACATTTTATATGAGTCATAATCTTCTTCGGTGGTTTTTCACAACCTGAAAGGGAGACTTTATAGAACTATGTTATTTTGCAATAAAGAGGAATTTAGAAGTAAAAGAGAATATTTGAAAAGGCCATGAAATATGTTGCCAATATGGACAGTTGCACCATAGTGTGTGTTTTCTACCATTTTTCTCTGAACATGGCTTTAATGTAGAAACTTAATTTTATTTTATAGATAGATAGAAAGATAGATAGATAGATAGATAGATAGATAGATAGATACCGGTAGATAGATAGATAGATACCGGTAAATAGATAGACAGTCTATGATAGAACAGAGAACTGTATGTCAAAAGATTGGGGCTCCATAAAGATGGGAGGAAAATAATAGCTCACAAATGAGATGTCTTCATTATGCTAATATCTGTTGTGTGCTTGACCTCCACCTTGCAGGTAAACCTGTTGTGGGGAAGATGGCTCATCTAAAAGTCAGTTGTTATCACAAGTAGCCATAATGACAGCCTAACTAGTTTGATGCTTCCAGTGCCATACATTAATATCTCTCCTCTCCTCCCCTGGCATGTTTTTATCAGATCAGATATTCTTTCTTTTTGCCGGATTCACAGATCTTGACTTGTGTCTAGACAGATGGCTTGTGGAAGAAGGGCTTAGTTGACCCTCTAATGAAAGGCATAGAACCTAAGCCTGCTCTTTGAGCTCACTGGACAGTGCTGTATTACCCTGAGCAAAGCATCTACCAGCTTTGCAGAGTCAAATTTTGTAAAACTGTATCCACAATCAGTTTCTATGGCAACTGTGTCTTGGAGCACATACACAAACAACTGGCAGGGGGATTTCTTTTTTTTTTCTCCCCTCCTTCTTGCTGAGAAAGAAACAATCAGAAATTGGATGGTGGAGGCTATTACAAGATACTGTGTAACATAAATGCGTTTTCCTTGCATGGCAGCTGTGTAGACTTGTCTTGGTAAACAACCATAATTCTTCCTCCCTCTCTTTTTCTTTCTTTCTTCTTCTTTTTTTTTTTTAACACTACTGGGCTTGTTCTTGGTAGGCTTAAGAAGTCATCACCAACATTAACTACTGTTACATTTTATAATACCCAATTAGTTACTTTGAAGACCATTCCCCCCCCCCCAACATCCCCTGCCACTGCACATTACTAATTGGCTCCTCCTGACCAAGCAGAGTGTTTCCACAACTTTGGTATCATGTTAGTCTCAGAGCATGGATATAGAACAAGAATGGAGGATGCTTTTGAGTACCATGCTTAAGGGTTGTCTATCAGCAGCCTCCCCAGTTATTTAAGGTGGCCTCACTGTTTAAATTAGACATTTCTCAGTATTAATAGTGCCTCCTCCCCCTATTGGTTGCTTTGTTATCTAGAAACACTTGTTGCTTCCTCTGGTGAAAACTGGGGAGAACAAATAATTCAAGGCAAATATAGGATGCTGGTTCTGTGCAGACCCTTGGTTTGGATTCCATGAAGTCTAAGCACTGATTCATGCGCATTCATCCCACATGAAGTAGATTGGGGAGCAGAGACATCATAGCTAAACCCACCTCCTCTTTCAGACCCTTCTTGGCTCCCATTTGTTGGAGGGCTAAATTTCTGCCTTAGGGAAGCAGCTCCGTACATTTCCCTGATCTTCTCCTAAGAAGGGCAGGATCCAAAAGCAATAAATAACATATAATAATAGAAAAATAGCATCATCTCAAGGCAGAATATAATTTGAATATAATGAACAGACTAGGAACATGATATGCAAGCATAGCTACTGTTTATAATCAGCGAACAAGACTGTTTAAGCCCTTCAAAATGCCATCAGCTTTCTTAATGTGGCCAAGTTCTCATGCCTTCCGCTGACTGTTCCATGAATGGATGGTAAGTGGAACATTACAAAATGCTGGGATGCTTGCCTACACATGAGATGTAGAGGACACATATCTCCAAACCAAGAAATGGATGGTACTGATGGCAAAAGGATAGGAGTGAAAGAATTGTGAAATGGAACTTGGGAGGTAGGAGCAGTTAAAGCTGAATGAAGGTATGGTAACTGCTGTTGATATACCTGAACATTAGAATTCCTGACACATTCGTGTCTCAAAAAGCTTTACAAAGGAGTCCTTCAAGCTCCCTAGGCAGCTTGTTCTGTTATTGTTCTACTTTGTGGGCTCTTTGGAACCCCACTTACAGGGAAAGTACCTTTGAAGGACACAGCCTGAACTTTCTAGAAAAAAGAAAGGGAGTAGAGAAGCACTTACCCTGTCTTGCTTTTGTATGGTCAGGGGTGAAGCCAATGCTTTCCTGGTCATTTCTTTGGAATTGGATGAGTCTAGCAGAAGCTGTTTCTGTTATTGACTTTTTTTGAAAGATCTAGTACAGATAGGAAAATGTTGTAATTTTTATGTGAAAGACCAAGCACGAAACAGTAATTCCTCAGATAATTCCTGATGACTTCAAAAGCAACCCATATGCCTCAATGCTTTTGAACTCTGTCTCTTCCCTACTTTAAATTTACTCTTCCTCCTGACCCTGCTCAACAACCAGCTGTTATATTTCTGAAAAGTGAATGCATATAATTCCAACATGCAACTATGAAAAGTGTGTGTGTGTGTGCATGTGTATACTTTGAACCCTGTGAGGTAGGACAAGCCACAAGACTTCCCTTCTCTGTTTCTCAGAGGTAGCACTGCCATCAACCATGCTTTAATAACTCCTATCTTAGATATGCCAAAATCCAGCCTTATATACTAATGGGGAAGGATATACTTCTCAGAGCTTCCTTTAAACTCCTTACTAACAAAATTAGTCTGTGTTAGGAGATTATCAGACAGGAATGAAAAAAGTGTTCCTGTCCCACAATCTCCTCTCCTGCCCCTGATCCGCCACAATAACCAAACTTTTCAGACCTACCTTAGGAGTGTTGACAGGGCAGCCCAGGAGTGAATGGAGCTCTAACGGCACTCCATTCACTTCCTGGAGTGAAATCCTGTCTGTTCTTGTGAGAAGACGCAAGTGCAGGAAAATCAAAGTTTAAAAGAAAAATAAAAGAGAATAGGTTACATCAAGCACAGAAACACACTTTAAAACTTCCAAGTAAACCAGGGAAGTTTTTTTAAAAAGTGTGTCACTTACCTTGATGTCCCAATCTCACCCGGAAGTGTTCTGGCAGGGACCTCCCATTGACTCTGGGATCTCACTAGTGAAACGGGGTGCCTTTTCAGTCACTGTCAAATCCATGACAGGAACAGAACGGTGGATGTACTGATGGCTTCTCCCATCAATAAAAAGCAGCACCGGCGGAATAGCAGCAGAACGGGTGTATTACGAGTGGGGAACAACGTCATCTGAAAAGGGAACCCTTTAGCGATCTCCTGGCATCGTTATAACAGCATTTTTAGTGCATCTGATAATCTCCTTAGATGGAGTTATACTTTCCCTTAAAATGGAGGTTTGTAGTTCAGAGGTACTCCAGGATTCAGTTCTGAGCCTGAAGGTTCAGGAATTTGACCAGGAATGCTTTTGCACAGTTAAAGCTAGCAAGCCAACTGTGCTCATTCCTGGATAAGTCAGATCTGCCCACAATGGTACATCCCTTGATTCCATCCCGTTTGGACTCCTGTAATGTGCTTTACATGGGGCTGCCTTTGAAAAGTGCTGCAACCAGGTTGTTCACTGGGGCTGGATACAGGGAGCACACAAGTCCCTTGATGGAACAGCTCTATTGGCTGCCAGTCCATTTTTGGGCACAGTTCAAAGTGCTGGTTTTGACCTATAAAGCCCTACACAGCTTGGATGCAGATTATTTGAAGGTCTGTATCTCCCTTTACAAGCCTGTTAGAGCTCTAGGATCACCTGGAGAGGCTCTTCTCTCTATCCTACCACCCTCAGGTCCATTTGATGGGAACAAGGGAGAGGGCCTTCTCGGTGGCTGTTCAGGAGATCAAAACATTTTTGTGCCATCAGGCTGTCACAAACTGACTATGGTTGGGCTTTTAAGGCTTTATGGTGCTGTTTTTAATGTTTGTATATGGTCTTTTAATTAATTTTAATATTTTAAATGTTTTGGGGGGTTGTTTTTAACTTTGGTTACTGCATTTAAAACTCTGGGTTGTCTTTTGTACTTTTATACTCTTGTACTTTTTATCTTAAATGTTTTGTGTATTTTAAGTTCTTTGTCATGGTCTTTGCCTAGCACAATAAACATATTGATGATGTTTTTAAAAGCTTACATTTATACTTTTATTATTGCTCTTGTATGGTTTTTTTACTTGTATTGTTTTAAAATATGTTGCTAGCTACTTTGAGTACTATTATTAGGAGGAAGGCGGAATGTAAATGAATATAAAACAACAACAACTCCAATTTCCAGTTCAGTTTGTTGTTGTTATTTGTATCCTACCTTTCTCCAGAAGCTGGAACTCAAGACAGCTCACAGTTTTAAAGAACCATACAGATGAAACATTAAACGTTAAAATAGAGTTAAACTGTTCACAGTATTAGAAACAATTCAAATCTACAGTTAAAAGAATAAAATGCAATTAAAAAGAAAAAAAGCTATTAAAAACAGTTCCGTGTAAAACAGTAAGAGCATCCCTTATCCTGATCTTTATTTTTTTTTTCCTATTTTAAAAAGACTGTTGGAACAAAAAGGCTTTTGCCTGCTAGTGGAAAGACAGCAAGGAAAGGGACATTCTGGCCTTCCAGGGGGGAAATTTGCAGAGTCCAGGGGCAACCACAAAGAAGGCCTCCTATTGCGTCCCAGACAACTATGGTTTTGATGATGGTGGGATTGAAAGAAGAACCTCTCCTGATGATTTCAGGGCCCAGACAGGATGGTTGTTGTTGTGTGCCTTCAAGTCAATTATAACTTATGGCAGCCCACCATAGAGTCTTCTTTCCCAGTTTTATTCAGTGGAAATTTGCCCTTGCCTTCCTCTGAGGCGGAGAGAAGAGTATGACTTGCCCAAGGCCACCCAGTGGGTTTCCATAGCTGTGTGGGGATTTGAAGCTGGTGAATACCCTAAAGGCACCAGCTGCCACTGATCTTGAAAGCTAAGTAAAGTCAGTCCTGGTTAGCACTTGGATGGGAAACGGCCAATGAATACCAGATGCTATAGGCTTTATTTCAGAGGAAGGAACTGGCAAAACCACCTCTATGCATTCCTTGCCTAAGAAAACCCTATGCAATTCATGGGGTCACCATGTCAACAGGTGACTTGAAAGCGCACACACTCCCAGAGTCTTGCCCAACAATCAAACCACTGCACCACACTGGCTCTTTTTCCAATTCAATACACTTGTTAAAGAGGCAAGCAGAGGTTTGTCTGAATAAAGAAGGTGTTTGCCTGTCAGCAAAAAACAAAGCAGCCTAACCTCACTTGGCAGGAGGTTCCAAAGCCTAGGAAAAGCCACTTAGAAAGGACCTCTCTTATGTCTCCAAAAGATCATTCACTGTGGTTGGTGAAACTCTGAAGCCAGTATACAATCAGTCCACTACTAGGAGTGAAGTTCATTTCTAATCTTGGACAGATTCGCTACTCAGCTCTATAATCAAGCAAATGACACTCAGAGAGGAACAGAACTGGAGATCTGCAGTCAGAGGGTCCCTGGCTGATCTGTTTCCCTGTTGCTTCCATGCTTACTAAAGGCAGTGTGGCGACTGCAGTGCTAAACCTCTGCTGTTGAGAAGGGGAATGGATCTGGAATTGCCTCCCTTCCTGGAACTTCAGGAAGCCCCTAAAGTTCTTAGGTTTTCTCACCCTCAGCCCCACACTGAGGGTTTGACCCACATTTTGGAAGCACTGCTTCTCTCTCTCTCTCTCTCTCTCTCTCTCTCTCTCTCTCTCTCTCTCTTTATTTCAGAATTTGCCCAAGAAAGTATGAATATGAAAATGTCACATAGAAAGGAGTATTTGTTTATGCAACTCAGTATACAGCCTTTCCATCACAGTGAATTTTAAATCTATCCAACAAAATCTGACATATTGTACCTAACTTACAATTAGGTTATTTTGGGGGGGGGCGGGGGGGGGGGAGAGAAAACAAATAATACTTAAAAAAAACCTTTTTGCAGAAAAGCTGGTGCTACTTATTTTTTTTATTTTAAATTAATTAACAGTGTTTTGAGAAGACATTAGATCCTCCTTATGCCATTAATCAGGGGAAGGAGGAAAAGATTTAAATGGCTTTTTAGTATACAGGCTGAGTATCCCTTATCCGGAATTCCAAAATCCAAAATTGTCCACATGGGTGCTTGAGATAGTGATACCTTTGCTTTCTGATGGTTCAATAGACACAAACTTTGTTTCATGCACAAAATTATTAAAAAATATTGTGTATAAAATTACCTTTAGGATATCTGTATAAGCTATATATGAAACATAAATGAATTTCGTGTTTAGACTTGGGTCCCATCTCCAAGATATCTCATGATGTACATATGCAAGTATTCCAAAATCTGAAAAAATCCCAAACACTGAACACTTCTGGTCCCAAGCATTTTGGATAATTTTGGAGAGAACTTAATCTGTATTGCTTTGTAAAACTGCTGATAGGAACTCATATGGTGGAAGAAACAGGGAATTCAGTGACTGCATCTTCTGCATTTGCCAAAAGAGGAATTACTGGTTAATTTCGAGTAGACTCTTAGCAATCAGAGTCATCAGCAAGCATTGATCTGGTTCAGACACAACACTAAATTGTGGTTTACTATTCTGTACATGAGCCCTAGCTTCCTGCATAGCTGCAAGGAGGAGATCAGAAGCTTTTGTTTCTATTTTTGATTAACCATATTATTGCTATGTCAAAACGTGTAACTCCCGTTGATATTAACTATGATTTACAGCAGCTTTCCCAATCTGCTTCCTATATGAGCCCAACAGTGCTCTAAGATATGCAGGGGAAGGCTTTCTCTTGGTCCCACCACCATCCCAGACACATCTGGTGAGGACATGAGAGAAAGTCTTTTCAGTGGCTGTTTCCCAATTTACAGAGCTTTCTGCCAGCAGGTAAAGAAAGACCTTTTTATTTAAGGAAGCTTTTGGTTTTTAGTATGTTGTGCCAGAAAAGGCTTTTAATGGAGGGTGTAATGTTTTCATTATGTTTTAAATGTCTTTTAATGCTGCTTTTAACTTGTGTTTTTTAAATAGAAGTTTTATTTCTGTTTTAACTTTTGTATTAAGAGTTTTGTGCTTTTAAAACATTGTATACCTCCTTGGATCCCGTGCTGGGAGAAAGTTGAGGTATAAATAAAATAAATAATAATAAAATAATTAAAGATGCATTGGACTACAGTTCAAATAGCCCAAGCCTTCAAAATACTTTGTGGATTGAGTATGATGGGAGTTGTAGTCTAACATATAGAGAGGGCACTAAATTGTATATTCTGTGTGAATTTTCGGCATCTTTTTTGGGTTGCAAAAGGGATGGCAGTGGGAAACATTACTATGGGGCTTATGGCACTCCAAAGAAAATCAGCAAGGCAGCAGGAACTTTCCGCCTTCTGTGCTGCCTTACTGCATGATGTCTTCATTCTTTCGGTATTCTTTTGTTCCAGACCTGTGGCAGACCAAGGTAAAACTGCACCTTTTTACTATTGGTTTTTTTCCGGTTGGCCAAAATATGTGGTTTACCTTGGTTTCCCCACAGGAACAGAACAAAAGAATGATGACGTCTTGTGGTAAGGCAGCAGGGAAGACAGAACACTCCCATTGCACTGACGCTTTTCTTTGGAGTGCAGTAAGCCTCTACATTTTCAGTATAATTCTCCATGTTATTAATAGTGGTAAGACTGCATGTAGATTCCTCTTGAGCCCCAGCATTTCTTTTTTGTTGATTTTGGCATGCTGGAGCATCATTTGTTCTCTGATTATCATTTTCAGAAACATTGTAAGTAACTGGGTTGAATAATTGATCTTCATCTCTAATTATACTGTTCTCTACAGGTGTCTGGAAAAGTTCCAGATGGGGCTTCACACCATCTCCAATTTGAAGGAATAGAAAGACAATATGCCTCTTTACCCAGGTAAGATTTATTTTAATTTCAGTAGCCTTCAGTCTCTTATACACACACTGGTGTGCATCTACACAAACTCCCTCCACAGGCTGGCAGGGAGGTTTCCCCCTGCTATTGCTCTGTTTAGCAAAATCTGCATTGAACAGACATCTGGCAATGAAATGAGAGATTATGTTGCAATTTTGTCATGCTGCCCTTCTGCTGATGATTTAGTGCCATCTTTATAGCTGTGTTAATAATTTAGACAGCCAATTTTGGGGTGGGCAAGAGGAGTAAAGTCTCTTTCAATGAACATGTCAGCAAGAGTCATGATCTGCAGGGGAAGAACATGACATTGAGGAAAGCTTATTCCAGAAGAGTTATAGCAGGTCTTAGCAAGGCCTAACGGAGACAGAGTCTGCAGTGATAAAAATCATAGCTAGCAATGACAGAACATTGCTGTGAGGAGTTCCCAGTGCAACAGTCACAGCTCTGTTCGTGGCTTTAAAGCGGCCTGGAGTATCCTTGATTCTTACAGACATAACCACAATCCACTAAGGCTGCAGGATTTGCTTACTGGGGAGTAAGTCCTATTGGACTAAAAAACACTTAACTTTGGAATAGATGTAGGGTATTCAAAACATTACTTTTGGGGATGCTAAAAAAGTACCAGGGACTCTGCTGGCTGGGGGATTCTGGGAGTTGTAGTCCAGAAGAGTAAACTTCCCAGGCTCTAATAGGATCTTACTGTTATTGTGATCTGACCCAAGGCAGCTGGCAGTGAAAAGAATCAGTAGAATGTCCCTTTCTACTTCCTCTCATTTCCAAACTCTTTTGAAGACCCCATAAGGGCTCAGAGACAAGGGCAATCCCTCTGTCCCAGCCTGCAAATTGAAAATCTGCTGCTCCACTGTCTGGGGCAGTCTGTATTAGTACAGACTCCTGCTAGTCACCTTTCCATCTTAAGCTTGTCACTGTTCTCCATAGGCTACTTATTGATGTTTATGTCTGAAGAATAACAGTAGCAACATCTCCTTAAGTCTACCATGCATTAGCCCAGATTCAGAGCTTGGAAGTACCTTGTTAAAAAATAACATGATTACTTCTTACTTTTCAAACAACAAGTGTCAACATTGTAACATTTAGAGTTAAAACAAAAATCTTGTTTTACTTTTGAGTAAATTATACTAATTATTTATCTGCCTATATAGTTGTCCCTCCATATTCACTGGGGTTTGGTTCCAGGACCCCCTGTGGATACCAAAATCCATGAATACTCAAGTCCCATTATATGCAATGGCATAGTAAAATGGTGTCCCTTATATATTTATTTATTTATTTATTTATTTATACCCCGCTCTTCAGCCACAAGGTTATCAGAGCGGCTTACAAATTGTTTTAAGCAACATCAATTTACACATCTACACTGCATTAAACAGTTTCCAATATGTGTTAGCTAATTGCCCCCACAAGCTGGGTACTCAATTTACTGACCTACGAAAGGATGGAAGGCTGAGTGAACCTTGGAGCCCGCTGGAATCGAACTTGCAACATGGTGACTTGCAGTACTGGCATTTAACCACTGCGCCACATATAAGATGGCAAAAATCAAGGTTTGCTTTTTGGATTATTATTTTTTAAAGAATATTTTCAAGCTGTGAATACTTAAATCCATGGATACCAAATCCATGGATATGGAGGGACAACTGTACTGTATTGTAGAGCAAGTGCATGGATGGAATGGTAAAAGGTGTCGACTTTCTTAAGTTAATACTAAAATCCTTAAAGACTTCAATAACCTTGCATCCCCGAAAGCCATATGAGATTACAGCAGAATTGGAGCTAATGTCATAACCATTCCCCCACATTTTTTCTGGCATTATTAGTTTTCAGAAGAACTTACCTCCTGTCAGAGTCACCGACACCTACTACCTACATCTCAGACTAATACTACATCTCAGACTAATACTACCTATATCTCAGACTAGCTACATCTCAGACTAATACTACCTACATCTCAGACTACCTACATCTCAGACTAACGCACAAGAAGACAGGTTGTTTCCTGTGTCCTTGTGCTCATGGTAATATTGTCTTAAACCTTCCATTTTGGATTAAATTCCTAGAGAGCACCATGGTAATCAAGCACAAGAACACAGGAAACAACCTTGTCTAGCAAATTATCCACCTCGGCTGGTATTGCCTTACTCTGTGTCTAGTCTGATTTGCTACCTTGCTTCTTGGGTGTAGAAGGTGGGGGCCAGCAAAAGAGATCTTCCAACCCAACTCCACCCCCAGCTTCTGAGAGCTGGATTCAACTTGCCCACAGTAATGATCCTTTCTGCTCTTTGGACTGTAAGTTGCCATCGCCCAAATCAAATTCCACCATTAGAATCTAGAAAGAAGCATTTGGCATCTCTTCCCTATAGGGTGCCACACTCTGTATTCTCCCCCCCCCCCCCGAGAAGGAGAAAGACGGGGGTAATAATAGTTGTTGAACTCAGGTGTAACCCCAGCCCTTTAACACATTGGGTACATCTACACTATAAAAGTAATGCAGTTTGACACCACTTTAAATGCCATGGCTCCATCCTACATAATCCTGGGATTTGTAGTTTTGTGAGGCACCAGCATTCTTTTGCAGAGAAGATGAAAGACCTTGTAAAACTATAAATCCCAGGATTCTAGAGGGTGGAGCTACAGCACTTAAAATGGTGTCAAACTGCATTATTTCTATGGTGTAGATGTACCCATTGTTTGTTTGAAAAGATAGCATCAATTCTGCATTTTCTCTCCCTGGTGAGAAAATCTATATGTGTGAACAGCCTTCACTTGCATTGTCATCTTTTGTTTTGGCTATGTGAGAGCACCTTATTAAAGCCACTGTACCAATGTCAAGACAAATGTCAAGCAACTATACATTGTTATATAATGTCCAAAGTTCTCTGGATGTCAGTCATTTCAGACAAATGTTATGCATGTTCAAAACATCAGAAATATTCATGTCAATATTGTTAGTCATCTAAATAGGATTGCCAGCATTCATTGGTTTATGTCCAAAATATGTGAGAAAAGTGTGTGTTTATGTATTCATGAAGTTCATCTAGGATTGTCAATGTCCACGCCTTGTTTTTATAAGCATTTAATCATAATTGAAGAGGCAGAAAAACATCTTGGAAACATTACTTTCAAAAGTAAGGCATTAGCATTACTTTGTGAAAAAGCCATTTTCACAATAATTTGTCATTGTTACTTTTTCTTTTTTAGGTAGCACATTTTGTTTCTTTTACATTACTTTTAAATCAATTAAAATAGCTAGAAATGCACCCAAGATTACTAAATAATTTAATAACATTATTTGTTATCTATAAACAAATAAATTATTGTTGTTGTCATTATAAAGCTGAGTTGGCGGGGGAAAGGGTAAGAATAATAATTGTGTATTTAAAGACACTGTATCCAAACTCTGAGCAGACCAATGAAGCCCCAGTGGCTCAGTCCAAGTGAATCCTACACAGTACAATCAGCTTTAGAGCTCCATACAGTTTCTGAGCTAAAAAAAAAAAATGTGTTGTCTTACTCAAGAGGAGAAAGAAACATTTCCACTTGGCATGCAGCATCTCTGCGGAACAGAGCCTGTGTTTCCTAAGAGATCAGTCGGTGTAACAGCCTTTTTCTTAGTAGTTCACAAATTTGGAATCATTTCACACCTCAGGAAGGATTGGCTCTGATTTAAGATACATTGTTCAGTTCCTTGACCATCCTTAGAAAACCAGCACCGTTCACAGCCCTGGAATCTGATTACTGCCTTCAGAGCCCATCATACTTCTCAGGCCACCAAAAATTTTCGCTGTGATCCTGTCAACATATTTGAACTCTTAAGGCACTGTGCTTATGTTGTCTGTCATTATAGCATCCAAATAAAGGTTGCCTAATTCTACCTCTCCCACACTCCATTTTAAAATTTGGAGATTCCAGAATGGTTCATTGCAGTGAATGATGCAATTGTTTGTGTGTGTGCATGTGTGCGTGTATGCACACACATTTATTAGTGGTAATAGCTGTTTACAGGCCAGGGTTATTTTAGTTGTCTTGTGATAGCATTTTATACACAGTTTTATTTTGTAGCGTTTCTATGGATTGATGTCATTGATGTCATCTTGTTTAAGCAAGGTTTTTCTAGAGCCCAAGGCTTATATTAAACAGTATTAAGACTATTTGATTAGATTTATTAGATCTTTCCTGTAAGAAAAGTGTTCCCAAGCTTTAACATTCTTTAAAATATATGTTGGAATTGTTAAATGACACACTCTTGTTTAAAGGGGATTTTACATTTCAAGCAATCTCTTTCATTTACCTCTGTGACTAATGTTGGCCATAAATTGCTAATTTAATATCAGAAGAGCTTTCTTTCTTCAAAGTATAGTATGGCCCCACACAGTTTTCCCCATGCCTCGGGTAATGGGACATTTTCAGTATCTACTTTAATCTTTAAAAACTTTTGTCTGCAACCATCTATGTGAGCGGTAAGTTTCATTGGCTGATTATATATTGTAAACAACTGGCTTCATTTAAAGTTTCTATAAAGGAGCAGCTGAAAATGCAGTGTCCAATATACCCATCTGCCCCAATCTTTCCTTCCGTCCTTTTATTGCATCCTCTCTTATTCATTTCCTCTCCCTACTTAACAGGATCTACACCATTCAATCTCTCCCTTCAGGGCCAAGTTTTTTTCTAGGCCTGTAGCCACTGCTGTCTTCCATCTCCTCTCTCAATCCTCTCTATTTCTTTTACATCTGCTCTCCAATAGATCATCAGAACTGAATATAGTACCCAGCTGTGCATGTACTATTGATTTATATGACATTGGGGATTTTTCAATATTATTTTCCATTCAGTTCTTTTCCATATCAGTATCTTGTTTACTGAGCTGGCCTAAATACCCTAAAGGCAGCAGATCCCATCTGATCTTGGAAGCTAAGCAGGGCCAGCTCTGGTTAGTACTTGGATGGGAGACCACAAATGAATACCAGGTGCTACCAGGCTGTATTTCAGAGGAAGAAACTGTCAAGACCACCTGTGAGTATTTCTTGCCTAAGAAAACCCTATGAAATTCATGGCATCACCATAAGTCAACAGGCAACTTGAAGGCATATACTGTACACACACATACACTTTGACTTTGCTGAACATCTCACAGCTTTGCACTGAATTGTTCACTTGATCACAAAGACATTCTTTCCTGATTGGTTGGATCTAAATCAGGTGATTAGTCTCACACTCTTCTTCTCCAAACGTTCTATCTGAGTTTGCAATAGGTATTTGTAAAGAATGTAAGAAGCAATCAAGATGTTCTGTAGCTTTTGTACTTGTTAGGGTTAAGGGGCTTCCTTTGTGCTCATTCTCTATCAGTTGGAAGATTGGATTTCAAACTCTGCCCCTTAAATAAACAAATTATTCTTAACTGAATGTTCTTATTTGGCTTAAGCCTTTTTAATGTACATACTTTATTTCTGAATATTGATATTTCACAAAAGGTAAATTCTTAAAATTGTTTCAGTGATGGTGAGGCAAGAGGAAAATGCAGAACATTTGAGCATTACCCTTCAACATGAAATCTAAAACTGGTTTAGTAAATGAGGAAGGGATAGAAAAAAATAAGAGACACCAAGAACTAGATGAAGAAGGATGATCTGAATACCTAAACTCTATGATTTATGTATTTTTAGGGAAATGTCTACTGTACCCTTCTCAGCTTCCTCCTACCCACTTCTGATAGTAGGCATTTGTGCTAATAGTTTGATCAGGACCCAGTGAGGGGAAAAGAGCCTTCCCCGTGGACTATGTTCCTGAAGAGGCTTGCACCTTTCCATGCTTACTATTTATATTAAATAAAACCAGTCATACAAAGGCAGCTAAAGCTACAGATTATGTTATCGCCTACATGTACTAGTCCTGTAGCATTGGGTGACTTTGTTGAATTCATCAAGCAACTCCCATTGAAGATGTTCTTCAGTTCAAAAACACATGGTCTGTAGTTACTTACAGCTCTGTATGTCATACTCTCTAATAGATGAAGGATTTTAGGATGATACATTCCTTCCTGAGTTATTGTTTCTTTGTGCAATGAATGTGCAGTTGTTCTTTGTAGGAGCTTCCTCTAGCTACCCCTTCTCTTGTTGTCAATTCTAATCTATATCTATAAAACTCTTGGGTATGTTGTCTTTCCCAGTGTGCTGATTGGCTGCTCAGGAAACACACCCAACCAATCACCACCCACATGCAAATTCCCTCTCCACCTCACAATCCACTCCTGCCACTCAATCTGTGGCCCAGATGGGGACCCTGTCAACTGGCAGTGGTAGCGGTGACAGGCCACCTGTGATGGGACCCAGGCAGTCAACTGGCAGCGGCTGTGGCAAGTCAATAGAGTGAGTCACCCCTCAGCAAGTGCAGGGAAAGTGTGGAATGCTGAGAAGGGGGAGGAGGAATTTAAAAATCCACCGGCCTACCTTACAGGGTTTTTGTGAGATCTACTAGGCATTGTGGGGGGGGGGACTTTAATGGTGCATGTTAGGCTGGGTACAGCTAGTTATCTACATATTGTCATCAGGGTACATAGCACTATACAGATTATCATCATTAAAGGAGGTTGGTTTCTGTTCCAGGGATCTTGCAGCCTAAATATTGGCTGTTGAGCAATGAGAAGAGAAGACGGTTGAGTTAGGGATAAGGAAAGAACTGCACAAACTCAGTTTCTCATTTACTTCAGCTTTGTTTTCCTAAGGATGAAGACTGAGGTTTCTGTAGGGTGCAAAGATTAAAGGATTAAGCTAAAGCATTGGTAGAAAAGGTGAATTTTGAGAGGAAAGGGAGATGTGGCGCCACAAGGACGTTCTGGGGAGAATTTCTGACTGGACAGCTGAGGGTAGAAGAGAAAATGCTGAGAACATGATATATTGAGATACAATGGCAGAGAGATAAGGGTAGAGGCAAAAGGGGGGTATTTGAAAGTAAAGACATTAATCCTGTGAGATATCAGGCTGGTTTTCAAACCAGTGTCAGGATTTCAGGAAAGGCACTGCATTGTCTAGAGCAGGTGTGGGCAACTGCCAGAGGGTCAGGCCTCCAGAAGATCTTGGAAAGTGCATTTACCCACATGCAAGAATAATTAAAACAGTTCCCCCCCCCCAAAAAAAATGACCTCTGGGTGCATGGGAACATTTTCACCATGTTTTTACCCCAGCCCCAGTGAATTATTTTATCAATGAGAGGGAAGAAGAAGATAGGAGAACCCCATTTCCCAATGGTGTACTGCAACTGGAGTGCTGGGAGCAAGGGGAATCTAATTTGATATATGTTCCCTGACATATACTTTCCTTTAGACTAGGTGTGGGCAAACTGTGGTTTTTGTGGTCTCACAGGCCTCCCAGAGGTATAAATTGTTTAACTCCAAATGTCCTCTAGGAGTGGTGGGGGGCAGCTTTGCCATATTTTTGCCTCCTGGGACAATTTAGGCCCAGAAGAGGCCTTTTGTTAACAACAGGAATTCACTTCCTGTTTCAGAAAAGGCCTTTGCTAGGCCTACATTGTTCCAGAAGACAAAAATGTGGCTAAACTGCCTTCCACATCCCCTAGAAGACATTTGGAAGAAGAAAAAAATTACCCCAGGAGGCCTGGGAGACCACAAAAACTGCAGTTTGCCCACACCTGGTCTAAAGGAAGGTACATGACAAGGGACATACAGGTTGAGCCCCGGCTCCATGGGGGATACATTCCAAGACACCCCCCTCCCGTGAATACCTGAAACTGTGGATAATAGGGAATCCTATTATTTTCAATGAGATGAATGCTGGAAATTAACCATAGAATCAATTTCTATGGTCAAATGCCTAGAGAGAACATGTTTTTTCAGACATGGATAAGTGAAACCATGGTGAAAACCAGAAAACATCTGAAAAAACATGTTCTCTCCAGGTATTTCTAGATAGATACGGGAATTGACTAGTATATAAAATTAGATTCCCCTTACCCCCAGCTCTCCAGCTGCAGTACCCCAAAAAAGCATTCTTGTCCCACAATCTCCTCTCCTGCCCCTGTTCCTTCCCTGTCACGCCACAATAACAAAACTTTTCAGACCTACCTTACTTAGTAGCATGCACAGGGCAGCCCAGGAGTGAAATCCCAACCATTCTCGCAAGAAGATATGAGCATGGGAAATTCAAAGTTAAAAAGAAAAATAAAAGAGAAAAAGTGATAGCAAGCACAAAAACACACTGTAAACCAGGGAAGTTTTTTAAAAAGTGTGTCACTTACCTCGATGTCCCGATCTCACCAGGAAGTGTTCGGGCACAGACCTCCCATTGACACTGGGATCTCGCCAGTGAAATGGGGCATCTTTTCAGTTGCTGTCAAATCTGTGACAGAAACTGAACAGGGGATGTATTGATGGCTTCTCCCATCAATAAAAAACAGCACCGGTGGAACGGCAGCAGAACGGGTGCATTGGGGGGGATGACATTATCTGAAAAAGGAGCCCTTTAGCGATCTCTTGGCATCATTATAATGCCATTTTTAGTGCATCTGATAATTTCCTTAGGCTTTGTAAGCCACTTTGGGTGCCATGCTTGGAGAAAAGGAAGATATAAATAAAATAAATTATAAAAAATAATCACACACACACATATTATAAAAGGAAGGATGAGCAGTGATGTCAAAATCTTTGCAAGACAAATGGAAGAGTCTATACAAAATTCAGGTGTATACTACAGATAAACATGGTAATCATTCACAAGAGAGATAATAGTCTTTAACACAATTTTCCTAACATTGTTATCAAAACTGAACGCATGTGAGCTTGGATGGGAGAATCCTATACTTGCCAGAGCCCTGAACAAATAAATTAGAATTTGCCGACAGTTTGGCAGTTTTGATTTGCAACCTGCTTTTATTTTATTTTATTTTTACGGTCAAATAGTGGTAACTGGAACTGAGTCTCAGAGTTAATGTAGCAAGGCTCCTAACCCTGTGTGACTCCTCTGTTGTTATGAAAAGCTGTAAAGGAAAATAAACAGGAGTAAGTCAAATCAATCATGTGAGCCTTTAGAAAAATCTAATATTAATCAAAGTTTACAGTCACCATTTGGAAACCTTTCATGGGAAACTTTCTGCTAAGTCAGATCTTCCCAAGGGCTCAGGAGTGATGGAAACCCTTTCTCATACTGGATTGTGTTATTTAATCTTCAGAAAGGAAGGAATAGAGTAAAAGCAAAAGCCAGGGATTTGCAAGGAAGGTAGAGTTCTTCACACTCAGTAGTTGCCCTAGGGCTTTAAGGCAAACTACTGCTGAATCCTATTGAGCAATGTTAAAGCTTCTCACTTAGAAAGAAAATAGCAAGATTCTTGCTAACCCTGCAGTGATATCTTGGCATGAGGAACTGGACCAATAATACAAGTTACTGTAAAAATATTTTGAGATCTTCCCCTCCCACACACTTCCAGCTCACACAAAGCAACACTTGAGTATGCACACACACCCATAAACAAATCTGTTTTCTAAAATGATTAGTAGCCTATAAATTCATAAAATTGTTTTCATTTTACATATATCTTTACTTATTGAATGGAGAGGGGGGGGTGAAACCTTCCCAGTTGGAATCAGCCTGTTTGCTTAAAGACTGTTGCTTCTTTTGCTATTCCCCCCACCCCTTTTGCATTTGGGTTTCATGGCAGATTCCTTTAATTCACGGAATAAATTTGCCAAGAGTGTCCCAAGTCAGAGACGTGTTGATGTCTTTGGATGCAAAGAGTATCTCCACCTGGACCCAGAAATAGACTCTTAACCAGAAGGAGAGGTCAGTCCCTGAGACCTTTAATGATCCGTATTAATATGATGTATCTCTTGAGCCCCAGCCACCTTTCGAGCAAGAAATGCTGATTCTAAAAAAATCAATGTTTCGATTCTTCTTAGTCCTTGTGTTGATTCAAGAACAACATTTCCGTAACAGAAAGGACACCAAGGTAAAACTGAGAAGACCAAAGAGAGTGTTTTTGTTAAACAAATCACTTTTGGAGAGCTGAAGAAAAAGCAAGGAATGCAGTGGTGGAGTAGGGGAAGAGAGAACAGCTAAGCAGGAAACAGTCTCATCTTCACAAGCCCATTAAATGTAAAGTGGCCCTTTAAAAGCACACCTAGAATTTTCTTCTCCCCCACCCATAGGAATGAGTTTAGTGAATCACACAAGGGAGCAAATTGGTACTTGCAGCAGCATTTCTTACAATTATGGAGACAGGGGGGTATTAAATAATCTAGAGACTATTTTATATAATGCAACTGCGTACATTTGCATAAATCCAACATCCTTCCCAAACCTTGAAGGAATGCATTAATTCATGTCCATAACCACCCTGAGATTTGTTAGATTCATGTTCTTTCTCTTGTGCACACACACACACACAACCCAACTAGACTCTCCCATGCTGCTGGGCAAAATTAATCTTCTCCAAGGCATTTGTCTTCTGGAGTCACCTTCCCATTTTGAATATTCCCCTCGAGGTTGTAACAAGATGCAGAGTTTGCAATTACTTTTCTTTTCTTTCTTTTTTTCTTTCTTTTTTGCAAGGTTACATCTAGGCATGGAATAGCAAGGGCTGGTCTTTGCATTTCATTTCCATCCCTTCTGCCAATTTATTTTATATATTCCTTAGCAATATATTAGGGCAATTGTATTCTGTTATCCTTTTACCAGGGATGATAAATGGCTGTAAAACAGATGTATCATTCCTTACCCCAAATAGATTCTGAGTTCTTTGTGTGACAATTGGTGTTATCTCTGGACATTGTGAGATTAAACTGTTTCTTTGTCCCATTGACCAATCCAATTCTGAGTGTGTGTGTATTTGCCTTCAAGTCACCTGTTGACTTAAGGTGACTCCATGAATTTCATAGGGTTTTGTTGTTGTTATTATTGTTGTTGTTGTGTGCCTGCAAGTTGTTTTCTTGGGAGCTTATCACATGCTGAAGTAAAGTGGCAAGGCAGCTGGAAGGTTCCATCTTCTGTGCTGCCTTATTGCATGTCATTGTTCTTCAGTTCTGGTCCCATGGGAGACCAAGGTAAAACTGTGTCTTTTTGCTAACTGGAAAAATCCATTAGCAAAAAGACATGGTTTTACCTTGCTCTCCCAAGGAACCAAAATGACAGGACACCAGAAGAACAACAACGTCATGTGGTAAGGCAGCATGGAAAGCAAGGCAAGGAATGCTCATAGGTGATTTTGCCAGTTCCTTCCTCTGAAATATAGCCTACAGAACCTGGTATTCCTTGGTGGTCTCCTATCCAAGTACTAACCAGGGCTGACCATGTGAAGTTTCCAAGATCAGATGGGATCTGGTGTCTTATAGGATATTTAGACTCTTACCCAGTTACCTCTGCATACTGAAGCCAAATACTTGCTGGAGTGATACCTAAGCCTCTCTTCTCCAGTAGCTGGGGTTATCATGGCAGCTAGTTCAAAGAACTGCTTGCAACACATTTGCGTTGATAGTCCTTATATTCTCCAACATTTCACAGATGAAAACTGGAACACATGTCACCAAGCAACATCAGAGTCTGGGCAAGATGGCTAACCTTATTAATGAGGAAGATCACACAAGCTAGGAGAGGCTGCAGCAGTTTGCTTTTGCCTGAGTCTATTAGCAAGGGGAAGACTCTACCCCCTCCTCTCCTCTACACCCTGCTGAGATAATTGAGTGCAAACTACTTCAGACCTTTGAATTCAGTTTGCAGCAATTGAGATAAGCTGTGGACAAAGGGGGAAAGACAGAAACTGGAACATTTTAAAAGCAGCTGAAAAAAGTGGGATAGCAGAAGATTAATTGGGATTGGTCCTGCCAAATTGTGACAGTTGAGAGGGTATGTATACTCAGGAAGAAAGATCAATGGTAGATCACAGGTTTTGCATACCAACTTTCAAGTTCAAAACCTAGGTAGTAGAAGATGCCACAGGAGGTCTTGTGGGGAGTTCCATGGCCTGGGTACAGTCACAGGAAAAATATTTCTCCTATGGCCCAACCAGTGATACCTTTGCTTTTATAGGCCTCTGCAAAATAGCAGCATCAAATGGAGAACACAATCCTTTATTGGTCTTTGAATTTATTCACACATTGATCTGTGCCCTTCAAAAATAGCAGAAGCCAGGGCAGCTGTTGTAATACAGCTGGTCCATGCTCCCATGCACAAGCACCCACCAGCATGGTCTCTGCTGTAGACTGGACTTTTCACACTGCACAACAGTAGCACAATGATTCCACTGTAATTGCCTTGGCAGCATTGTATGGAATCCTAGGCTAGGAGTGGCAGTTAAGGGAGAGGTCTTTGGCATGTCAGCCAGGGAGCTCCTCTGGTGCCTCTGACCAAACTAAAAATCCCAGGATTCCACAGGGTGCATCCATGGCAGTTAAAGTAGAATCATAGTGCTATAACTGTGTATTGTGGAAGGGCTGCAGTTGAAGTTTACTGGAACTCCTCAAAGATGGGTCTGTGTAGAGGACATTGCACTGACTAAGACATGTCTTATTATGGGACAGTCTCACATAGTTTGGGAAATGTGGCTATAACTTTAAGGGTTACAGACTTTCCTGTTTGACAGGTATCTCAGAAAGAAGTGGTTGAAACTAGCACAGCAGTTTTCTATATGCCAAGCATTTTTAGCATAGAAAAACACTGAATGAAGCCCTCTAAATAAGCCTGCCTAAGTTACTATCTTGTATATTTAACTATCCTACTGATGACTGCTATATATTTATTTTTTGTTTAGTAAAAGCATTTACATTTTGCTACCAGGCTAGAGCTTAAGTATGAGGCTGATTCAATTTGGGGAGCTGCAGTCTGTAGTAATGTGGTCCAGAAATAGGATTTAGGCCCTTTTCTAAAGGTTTTGGACCTTTTAAGAATCAGTTTTAAGATACTTGCTGAGGGGGTGGGGTGTAAGTATCAGAGGTCAGAAAAATCTCAGGGTTGTTAAGGCTGCAAGCAAGCAGTGTGGAGTAAGCTGGTGAAAGTAGTGGCATTAAGAGGTCATGCAAAGATTTTGGTAGATCAGGAGTAGGTATCATTCAGTCCTAGCACATCTAGTACTGAGCCCAGAGGTAGCTGCCATTTCTGTTTTAGCTTCAGGACTTATTTATAAATAAGTGATAACTCTAGTGTTCGGTAGCTACTCTTCATTTGTACGCCTTTGGTAATGCAGGATATGACCCCAAAGTTCATCGTTTTAAAGTTGCCTTTCTACCTATGGAAGACCTCCTTCTGTTTGCCGAAGGGACTGTAATCCTGCAGAGGCACCAACTGGGAAAAGAGAACAAAGCAAGTCTGGCTGGTTCTTCCTTCCACCTGCAGCACCCCACATTACCACCTCTCAAGCAATCCTAGTGGGAGAGCGATCCATTTACCTTGTTTTGGCTGGTGCATTCATTAGCTCTAGTTCTTTCTAGGGAAGGCAGATCTGACCAATGAGCCATGCCTGAATTACCTGTCTGTCAGACTACTGTAACATTCTCTGCCTAGGGCTGCCCTTGCAAAGTGTTTGGAAGCTATAGAATTGTTCAGATGTAGTCACTACAGTGTTGTTGTTTTTGTTCATTTTAGATATGATCTTGAACCAAGTGCAGGAGCTCCCAGTTTGCTTCTGAGATCAATTTAGGGTGCTACCTTTGGCCCACAAAGCTGTTAAAAGTTTGCGGCCAGGGTATCTGAAAGACTGCCCTATGAGATTTCTAGTGGAGGCATTGTGGTGTGTGGTGAGAGATTAAGTTAGTAGGTGTTAAAGCTGGGATTCTTCTGTAGCAACACCTCAGATATGGAACTTCCTTCCAAGGGATGTCAGGCTGACTCCTTGTGGAATTTTCAACAGGCAGTCAAAATGATTATCATTTTGCCAGACCTTTCACTCTTAAAATTGTTTTTGCTCATTTTTACAAAATGTTTTGCTCCATTTTTTAAAAAATATATTATCATTTTACTAAACATTCTCATGGGGTTTCTGTTGGTCTATAAAGCAATTTATAAACATTTTTAACAAAATAAAAATAAATGAGGATCACCCCTTCCACTTCCTCTCCTCCAAGCAAGGGCATCCAATCAAGAACAGTGTCCCAGGGAACTGTGGAACCAAGCCAAAGGAAATCCCAGCCAGCATGGTGTGGAGGAATAGGTTAAGCCCTACTCAGGAGTAAAAAGGGATAAATAAGTAACGGTGTGCAGTCCCCTTCTTTCGGCTGATAGACACCTTGACACAAGAGGTTCCTCATTTCAATTTAAGGTCCATGATATAGGGATGGGATGAGGATGCTTTTTAAGACCTGGGGTCACATGTGTGTGAGAGCGGTTTATGTGCCAGTCACTCAGAAAAACCTCAGGCAAGGAAATGACCCATTTTAACTAAGTGTTGTCCATTCTAGGTAAGGCTAGATTTAAAGTGATTGCAGCCCCGGAACAGTCCCAGAAAAGTACCCCCTTGAGCACAGGCATGCACTCTCCCACTGGAGTAATGGCTTTGTTCATGGCAGATCACAGGGAAGTGGGGGGTGGCTCTGGATATCCCCCCCCCTACCCATTTTCTAGCTAGTGTGACCAAAGCCAGAGCTTCTGAGGCAATGACTTCACCAGTTTCTTGTATCACTTCACAGATACAAATGAAGTCAGAGAGAACAGTAAACACTTAGCAGCCATTGGAGGGGAAGAAGAGGTCTATGCTCCTCTCTCTCCAGAAGCATTACAACATGTCAGCACAAGCAACTTGTGTCTATGTGTTTACAGCAGCAGTAGCAGCATGGGGCCCCTAGTCACTGAGGTCCCCAGAACCTTTGCTCCACCTCTGCCATTGTCAGTCCAGGCTGGATCCTGGTTCATCCTAGAAATGTATAGCCTGCACTCTTAAGAACTGTCCAAATGAAATAGCCTCTTCTTATATGTCTGGGCAGTGCAGATTGCTCTCTGTGTTCCTGGACACATCAATCTCCCACTGACTTTGAGGATGCATGCCACTTTGTTTCAATTAAGATTAATTGTATTAAATACTTAACATTAAATGAAGTACTTCTTTATTAATTTCTGTGAGAGAAATTACTTTGCCCCTGATTGCCACCTTATCTTTGGCATCTCATAAAGTCAGGGCAATGAATGACTCAATTTGAACAAACCTTTAAATTGAGAATGCCACAGGTCAGTTTAAGAGAAGTTGTTTGTTATTGGGGGGGAGGAATACATTTGATAAGGAACACATTATAATTACAAAACAAAGCCACCAAGCATCATTGTGAAAGGTATGGGAAAGATAACAGCCCAGCAGCAGTAGGAGAATTAAATTTGCAACAAGTGATGTAAAGATCAATGAATTTAAGAAATTTGATGTGCAAGATTAGTGTATATTTTGTTAAAACTGTAAAAAAAATGGAAAAGGCCCCTGAGGGGCAGTAAAATACAAGTGTAAATTATTGGACTGCATTAATTTTAAATTACTGAGGCCCTGACTATACCTTTGCATCCTCCTAGTTTTCAAAATTAATCCCCAAAGGGTGAAATAGTGTCACTTCCAAACTGGAAAACAGGGTGCAGGCACGCAGACTAAGGATTTCTCCTTCAGTTGAGCAGAGGGGGTTGCTCTGCCTGAGAAAAGTCATGCAATCTTGGTAAGAAGAGGATGGGAGGATCTCCAGGCATTCTGGGATGCATTCTGGAAAGCAGTAATATGCAGAGATTTTGACAAGTTTCACTGTTTGGACTACAACTCCCAGCCAGCATGGCCAGTGGAGATTCTGTAGTCAAAAAGGAAAAAGAAAGTTTTCCTTGGGGTTTTTTTGGGCTGTGAAAGTTTCTTCAACTCAGGTACTTCGTGCACATGCATTTAGAGCAAGTAGTTGACAGTAAAGTAGATTAATAAGCCAAAAACCCTACTTATCTCCTTACCTCTGCACTCATCAACATCACATGGACGTGAGGGAGGAAAGATGGTTTAAGTGAGGTGCTCACTGAGCAAACACAAGAGATGAAAGCCAATTTAAGCAGCATGGCGGGAGCATGGGGGCAGTGACAGGGCACATGGTGGCAAGGGCGTAGTGTCGGTGAGGGGCCGAGTCACGGTGGTGGCGGCGGCGGCGGCCTGGGAGGCCTAGACGGGCCAGGTTGTGGGAGCAGCTGCCTGGGCCATGAGCCTCTCTCCCTCCTCCTCCAGGGTGTTCCATCTGCGCACACCCCACCAATCTTTGCATAAAGTTTTATTTGCTGTTTCTTCATATTTGCGGGTGTCTTGTGCCCCTAACCCCTGCAAATGTGGAGGAATGACTGTATTCACATATTTAACCTCAAGTCCTTCCCCCTTGTTGGCGATGCTTATCTTACAGTCAGTGCTGCATGTCCACATATTCTTTATCCATGGATTCAGCCATCCACGGCTTGCAAATATTCCCCCCAAAATCCAAAAAGCAAATGTTGCTGTTTGCCATTTTATATAAGGGACACCATTTTACTTTGCCATTGCATATAATGAGACTTGATCATCCATGGATTTTGGTATCCATGGAGGGTCATGGAACCAAACCCCAGCAAATACCAAGAGCCCACTGTATTTCACTTTACTCTATTGCTTCAGTAACCACTAGCAGGTTAGGGACCCATCCAGATTGGTGATTTATGCTGATTTATATTACACTATTAAATGTTACTTCTTGAAACCTTTTATTGCTGTTGTCCAAATGCACTTTTGATGGTTTCAGTAAAAAAAAAACCAACACACTTGGTTTCATTTGTGAGTGTCTTGCTTACGACAGGTTATGATGTTTAGTGTGTGTATGCCAAGTCCACTTAAACATGTGGAAGATATTTCCAGATGTTTGCAATCCTCAGAGTCTCCTACTTCTGTCCCTTTGCTGCCTTAACTTTGTCTTATTTTTTTAAAAAAATTCTCGAGGTATAGTGTTCAAGTTGTAAAGTGTAATAAAGATGGTATTGCTCTGTTTGCTTCCTTTGAACAAGATCATGTTCCATGATCTCTGCAGACAGTCTCTTCCATTGCCCCATTTAACTTAGGGATGTGAACTCTGTGTGTGTGTGTTTGTACATGAGGGAGAGGTATTTAACTTTCTCCAAGGAAACATACATAGGAATAGCACTGCTACATTTTACCATGTTCAGATTTTTTTAAAAATAAAAACCTCTAGGCATATCTCAGTTAATAAAGGAAATGTGTTCCTGGACATTAGTTCTTTAACAGAAAGTTTGGTACAAAAGCAGAAAGAATATGTGAAGAATAGGGTTGGTTTCCCACACCACACACACACACTCACACACAAAAAGAGCAGTTCAACATATTTCAGCAAACTTTCTATTCCAAAATAATAATACTGTACACACATGTGAAATGAAACAATGAGGTCAGGTTAGCCTTGCTAAGTAAACAAATATATTCTGAACACTGCAGAAACCATCTGAAAGCTGCTTCCAAAATGATTTTTTTCTTCATTTACCGCCCTCTACTGTTCTTATCATTTCCATTTTAGTGGCAAGATCTATGCTTTTTTTATGGCTTTTATCACACTACACTGTTATAGTGCTATTACTCCACTTTAACTGCTCTGGCTGCCTCCTGTGGAATTCTGGAGTTTGTAGTTTAGTGAGGCCTAAGAGCTCTCTGGCTGAGAGTTCTGAATGTCCCTCCTTAAACTGCAAATCCCAGGATTCCACAGGAGGCAGCCAGAGCAGTTAAAGTGGCATGATAGTGCTACAGTAGTGTAGTGTAGTGTGATAATCTTGTAAGATACAAGTGGTAGCTGAGGAGGCAACCTTATGTGCTTTACTTTTTTTCTCTCTGTTTTGCTGTTGGTGCATATTCAGTAAGGGATTCTAGAGGCACTTGCTGTTTTTCTTGCTTGTTGTATGCAGGCACACACACACACACACACACACAGAGAAGGATCAGCTAGAGTAGACTCCAATTCTTTCCCAGCTCAGTCAGTTTTTATTGCACTGTTTACTACAGGCACACTGCAACCCAACACTGAAACTTAGTGTTTTCTAGTCCTCCTTCAACATCTTCCCAGTGCCAATACAGTGGGACCCCCGTATCCACTGATTCACCATCTGCTGATTCAGTTATCCGTGGTTGGCAATGGTGGGAGTGATGGGGGAAGAGGGAGGGGAGGAGGAGAGATCTCACCTCCCTTCTCCCTTCCCCTGTTGAGGGCTCTAGTGGTGGCGGTGGCGACAGCAGGGGCAAAGGGAGAGGAGGAGGAGAGATCTCGCCTCCCGTCTCCCATTCCGCATTTGCTGTTACCTGTGGATTTCATTATCCATGGGAAGGGGAACCAATCCCCTGCAGATACGGGGGTTCTACTATACTACTAAAAATAACCCTTCCAGCTTCACAAGGAGGAAAAAGGGGTTGAGCATTTGTGAAAAGACTTTATAAAAATAAGTTTCTTCGTCAGAGGCTTTGTTACCAGAGATATTTCTGTAATCGATAGTTGTGATCAGAAATGTATTTATTTTATTTGTTTCATTTCTATCCCACCTTTCTCCAGTATGGGATTCAAGGAGGCTAACAACAAGTTAGAACAAAGTACAGTTGGCCCTCCACATTCGCTGCAGTTAGGGGTGCAGGACTCCTGCAAAAGTGGAAAAATGGGAATATATCTAGCCCCAACCCCAACCATATTTAACACACACAAAAAGTATGATCTGCAAATTCAACCCACTGTGGGTAATTTAGAGGTGGCAGGGTTTCTTGCAAGGCAGAAACAGCTGCTGCCTTACACTATTTTTACTAGGGATTTATAAGCCTCACCACACAGCACAAGGCTCACCACACATTTGCAGTCTGTCTGAACCTCACCAGGCTTGCAGTTCGTGTTAAAAATGGCATAGGGCAACAGCAGAGGCAGCAGCAAATAGTCCATGAATAATCAAATCTGCAGAAGTTAAACCCACAAATGTGGAGGGCCAACTGTACAGTTAAAAACTATTAATATAAAATGTTTTTTTAAAGCAACTCTATAAAAAATTCAAGTTAAAAACAGAACATACTTAAAACAAAATAAGACAGACACAACACACTCCCTTAAAATCTCCATCTGCCCCAACAAAGCCTGCCTAAATAAAAAGATCAACCCCCACAATACACATGAGTCAACCTGAGGAAAGCTTCTACTGACTTGGAGCTTCAGTCTAAATTGAAATTGAGTAGCATGTGTGGGGGTGTGATTTTTCAAAGCACGGGGGCCCATTGCTTTATAACTAAAGCTCTAGTGAGAGTTTTAAAAATAAAAAAAAAGTTAAAGTGAGGCATGGTGGTCATGAAAAGAAATAGGGAAGCAGGTAGAAACATCCTGAAAATACGCAGAGTATAAGGGATTGGACACACCTATTTCAATTGTCAAAAATTGTATGTGGACCCAAATGTATTGATTTAAATAAACCTTACCTTTCAATTAGGAACAAAATACTTAAGAACACTGTGGAAAAGGAAGGGGAATAGCCCAAAACATTGTGTGATTTGCAACACATCATTTTGATCTTTTAAAAAAGTGGGATGTACAGTAACAAGTACCACCACCTCCTGATGTATCTGCTTTGTCTGGAAGAGCCCTTAGAAAAGCTGCTGATCACTATTTTCAGAACAGTTTAGGTCAATTTGCTTGTTGTAGTCTGAATCCTCACATTCCATAAAACTGCCCGATTTGGCAGGGACAAGCTTATGTCTTCTTTTTCATTAATAACTTTTGCCAGCTTGACCACAGCCTGGTGTTGTTTGGCCCCAAGTGTCCCAACTTTCTTCTGTGAAATGTTGGGGGATACACCTGGGACTGACATCTTGTTGGTTAGTCTCAGCTAGAGTAGACCCATTCAATCAATGTAAGTAAATCCCATTGATTCAATGGGTATATTCTAGTCAGGACTAACAGCAGGATTTAGACCACAGTCTGCTTGCATAATGAGAAAGAAAACAGGTTCTGGATTCCACTATTGTCAAATTGACAAATTTCCTGGAGCTGAATAAAATGAAAGTGCATTCAAATCATGCATAAAGATGGGGAAGACCTTGAGAGATTTGGAGGAAACCCATGTTACAATATGCATCTAAATTCACAGAACTTCTTATTTAATGGGAAGTGGAAATTTGACCACATGCTGTAGGTATAAAAAAGGGGGAAAGGGTTGGCTTTGATAGTGAAGAGGAATAATATGTGATTCCTTCAAGTAAAACACAACAAAGCCTGTAATTAACAAGTTGAATTTTCTGAAAGCCAAATTAGGTCCTTTATACTGAAATGCTTTCTTTCTAAGGAAGTCAAAAGGTCAGGAGGTCGAACCACCAAGTCATAGAGTGCAGCTGTCGAGCCAGATCTGTAATATCCAAGGGAGTAACTAAAGCAATTTCAGCAGAAGGGAAAACACACACACATACACAGACTAGAATCAATGAGATTTTTTTTTAAAGCGCTAAATTTAAGCATGAACAGGTACAGACTAACCTTGTAGCTTTTTAAAATCAGTTATCCCAGAAGAATACTTTGGAGATGTAAACCATTTCAGAAATTAAGAGAGATTTGGTTTTGTCATGGGCTATCTTAAAGGTCTCAGTGCTTTGGGGGAGGAGGCAGTTGATATAAGAGAGGCAGCATGGTATAGTGGTGTGGGTATTGGACTCCTGCAACAGGCAAGGTAAAGGTTATGGTCAACACCTCCCTCTATTTTTTCTTGGGCCACAGACCCACTAATAGTGCTCTGTACTCTCATAAATGGTCAGCAGCAGCAGCAGCAGCAGCAGCAGCAGTAGTTGTATGCCTTCAGGTTGTTTCCAACTTATTGTGACCCTAAGGCAAACCTACCATAGGGTTTTCTGAGACTGAGAGTGTGTGGATTTTCATGGCCAAGTGGGGAATCAAACCCTGGTCTCCCGAGTCATAGTCCAACACTCAAACTACAATGCCATGTTGGCTCAGTACTGCCTTTCAAACATATGAACAAAAGTAGGAATGTGAATGCCACCTAAGTTGGCTGGGCAGAGGTAAATCTTTTCGCGAATAGGCTGTCCCATTGTTGGATAAACATATCCAGTCGTAGATGCTGAAGTCATTATAGGATAAGAGAAGGTTTCCTGTTCAGCCCCATGGGCATTATGTTGTGGAGTGCCACAGCGTCCAGTTTTGTTTCCCATGCTATTATATATATATATATATATATATATATATATATATGAAGCTGCTGGAGTTTTGGGTTGGGTGCCATCAGTATGTTGATGACACCCAGTGCTACTTTCCCCTGTCATCAGCTCTCCTCTTCCCGGTAATCACAGCTAGGGCTGTGAAGATGATGGAGCAATGCCTGGGTATTGTATGAGGGCTATTAAACTGAAGCTAACGCCTAATAAGATGGAGGTCCATGGTCTGGGAATTGGTAAAGTACTTGCCCTGGGTGGAGTTGCACTTCCCCTAAAGGAGCAAGTGCATAGCTTGGGAGTACTCTGGGATCCATCTTTGTTGTTGGAGGTCCAGGTGGACTCCCTGACTCAGAGTGCTTGGGAACAGTTTTGACTGATCTGCCAGCTACATACAGCCTTACTTGGGAGATTTTCACACGATACTGTTATAGTGTTACTATTCCACTTTATTTGCTGTGGCTTCCTCCTGTAGAATTCTGGGGCTTGTAGTTTAGGGAGGGGCATTTACAACTCTCAGCCAGAGAGCTCTTAGGCCTCATTAACTACAAACCCCAGAATTCTACAGGAGGAAGCCAGAGCAGTTAAAGTGGAATAGTAACACTATAAAAGTGTAGTGTGAAAATCTCCTTGGACAGGCAAAGGGTGGTACCCCAATGATGGAATACCCCTGGAGACCCAATTGGGGCCAGTGTTGGTGTTGTCAAAGCATCATTTTTTCTTAAGCTTTCAGGCCTAATTAATTCTATCCAATCTGTACATGTGCTATGGTTGGCATTAATTTAAATCGTTTTAACTGGTTTTAAATTACCTTGTTTTAACTGTCAGGTGGTAGCACGCACTGGGAACTTAAACAGGTACCAGGCAGCATAAAATAAACAGGAGAGTGTTGTTCCTTCAGGCATCAGAATAAATGCCCAGGCACAGACGTGTTCTCTTATCTTTCCTTGGGCATAATGAAGATTTCACAGAACTGCTCAGTTCATCTCTATAGGACAAACTAAAAACCCAGCTCTGCAGAGTTCCTAGCACCTCCCCCAGTCAGCTCTGCACCAGAGCTAGAGCTCATCAATATTTATACATTTGCAACTGCCACTAGCTCTCTAGATCTGTGCAGACTGTTTGCTATATCCCAGCTATTTATAGGAGAAATCTACTGTATGTCCCAATGTCCTGACATTAACTGATAAATAATTTAATATATTTTTAGTCTTTTAAAATGATTTACTGTTGTTCTTAGCTTAAAATTGATTTGATTGTAAGCCCCCCCCCCCGAGCTTCAGATATTTGTTTTAGGAAAAATAAATAAAATAAGAGCGTCTGTATCCATCCATGGATAATGAGGACAGTGCTCATTCCCCCTAGTGCAGGAGGAGAAAGGCACAGAGGAGGTGGACATGTGAAACAAGAACCTGGGGGGAGAAACAAAGTTGCAAGAGACATAAAGAAATCTGGTTCTGAGTTATGTGTGAGAAATCCAGGGTATGTGTAAATTTAAAATGAGGCAGTTCAGGAAGTCAGTGTTAGGGCTCACTATTTATTTGACAGTAAGATAAGGGTGCCACTGTGCTTTTGTGGATGCTATGAAGCATGCTAATTTCTCAGATCTTTGGGTGATGGGTAAATAAACATACAGCCTTCACCAACACTTAAGAAATTGATCACCCGGATTTACACGGCTAATTTACATAGTGTGAAAGAAATTGTCTCAAATAAAACTGTATATTTAATAAACTTGACTTTATAACATTTTTATGTGGATAGGAATTCAAATCACTATCAGAATACATTATAAACCATGATCAAAGTAAAAAGCAGGAAAAATATAATTTTGCATAGTAAAATGGATGAAAAAGTTTCTTGATGAGTAGGAAAACATTCTGTTTTGCAAATGTTCTTGTGATTTTTAAATTATTGGGCTCCTGTTTTCTCTCAGATTCAAAGAACCCAGAATCTAAATCCTGTATTGTGATGTTTCTGGGTTGGCATGTGGTGCCGTGTACTTTTGGTGTGGTCTTGTATTATAAATGTTGTGCAGCCTATAGCAAATTAAAATGCAACTTTATCTGGTTTGTGTATGTTTTTTACAAAATTGTAGCTTACTGCTAACTTCTAATGTCTAATACTAATGTGGGTCTCGCATTACTAGCCTTTCACTCCTTATTTTCTCTCAAAAGACTGAAATATGTGCAATCCTGTGAGACTTCTGGGTAAATGTTAGTTTTAAAAGAGTTAATCCCCTCTGAACCATGTAATGAAAGGGAAAGGGAAGTCATGAAGTCCTAATTCAAGGTCCAGGAGGCATGAATTTAAATAGCAGAGTAGTTGATAGGAGGGTGAGAAGTAATGTTAAATGGAGAGCAGTTATTCAGGTCAGCATCCTCTGCACTTGAAGTAATTGATATCCCGTACAGCTGAAAAAACAGCAGAACATGCTCAACACGACATTACAGCCGTAGGAAGTGAGAGGAAGAAGGGTGTTATCCTTGAAGGGAAAGCGAGTTACCTACCAGTTTTGTTCCACTTCAAAGCTAATTTAGTATGGCGAATGGGAACTTGCACATTCAGCTATTTTTTAGGCTCTATTTTAGAAATTGGTGGCACAGCATCATCTAAGGAAGCCAAAGAAGCAAAATCACAAAGGTGTATTAATTCTCAGTGGTTCCTGATATAGTGAGGGCTTAGAGGAGTACCCAGGCAATCGGATGTATTGTGAAATATCAAACTGAAATATTTTGCTTTTATTTAGAACTTCTGCTTTCCGGGTGAAACAAAGTACCGTACTTTGTTGAGCAATAATCTAGTATAGATAGCAGCAAAATTTGGCAAGCACAAGCAATCTCAGTGGGATTTCACAGTTGAAACTCCGTGCAAATGACTTTTTACTTGGCTCAAGGTGTCAGCATTCACTGTATTATATGACAGCATTTGACATTTTAGTTATCAATTTTCATTTTTAGATGTTTTCTTTTTTTCAAATAGAGTGGGGGGGGGGTTTTCTGAAGCAGCAGAGAAACAAACATGAAAAAAGGAATCTAGCGGACTTTGATGCAGATAGCGTCTAGAGCCCAATGAAAAGAAGGAAATACATTGATAATTGAAGTGCAATTTCCAGCTTTTAATTAATCTTTCTGCTTCATTGAAAAAATAAACAAAAAGGTTCCAAATAAGAGCCGTTTACTCTGACAGAGAGGCCTCTGTCTGTACATCCTGGATCAGCCAGTCACAGTCTTGACTGACATTAATGGCTCACTGCATCACCCTGGTCTGAGGTGTCTGTAGTAAATACTTTTCATGCATGTCTACTCTCAAGATGTGCAAAAATCAGTATTAGGGCACTTTTCAAGAAAAGCAAAACCTGAAGCTAAATTGTGTGTGGACAGGAATCCTGCCACTGTTGCTTGTGATGAGAGCTCAGTGTGAGTTTGAGACAGTTAAAATACTACAACCTCTTCTAACTGTCAACATCAACTTTCAAAGTCTACATGTGACCCAAATCTTTTAGTTGCAGAGAGATTTAGGAAGGTTTATTTCTGTGTTGCTTATCTTTCATATGATCTCCCTGTTCCAGTATGACATGTTTATGCTGGAACACAATTTATTGTGTTGTGGGTTGTTGTTGTTTTTAAGCTCACTTTAAGAATGTGACAGGCAGGGAAACCCAGGTATTGTTACCTCTCCAACGCATCTGGAGATTACAGAAAAGAAATGTGCATTTGATAAAATGTAGTATGGGAAGTTGCAGATAGCAAGATGACTCCAGTAGCAGCATTGTAATAAATGCAAATCAAAGTGCACAGAATTTTGTCAGAACAACCTGTAGCATAGCAAGGCACGGTTTTAGCTGGGGGAGGCAATGTAACCATCATTCTTCCTACAGTGTAAAATCTTACATTGGCAGCTTTGTTGCAGTGTGGTCAAAGAGGCATTTAAAAAGCTGCCTGTGAGCCAAGCCATTGGTTTGTCAAGTTCAATAGTTTACTCTGACTGGCCGTAGTTGTCTAGGGTTTCATACATATCTGGAGGTGTCAGGGACTGGAGCCTTTTCCATGTAAAGCATTTCCTTAGGGCTTGGTTACACGGTGAAAAAAAACCATGAAGAATTCGCCAAAATTCCTAATTGTTTACATGCATTGCGGCACAAAGTCGCCTCTTTCAGAAGGAGGGGGGCACAAAAACCCATTAGTAACGCAATAAAGGATTTCGGGACTTTTCCCGACTTTTTTGAAATGTAGCGCATTTTCGATAGTCTAAACAACCATTACACTACGTGCTGTGTGAATTACCAGCAATCTTTCGGATACATTCACAGCAGAGCTTTGCCATGATTGGTTGAACTCACCAGGGAGGGGTTTGGACAAGGAGGGGATGGAGGAAAGATCCATGTTGTTTCCAGCCACGTAAAAGACAGTGAGTGCTAGCCGTGTGTGTGTGTGTGTGTGTGTTTCCTTCTCTCCCTCCCACCTTGCTACTTTCCGTCTCTGTGTGTGTGAATGATCTAGTCTCCTCTCCTGCGATCACGTCCCTTCCCTTCTCCCTGTCTTGTGTTTAGCCACGAAAAAGACTGTGAGTGCTAGCCTTGTGTGTGTGTGTCTTTCCTTCTTTCCCTCCCTCCTTGCTATCTTGTGCCCAGCTGCTGCGATCTGAAGAATTAAGCAAGCCTTTTCCAGTCTCTCTTGTGTGTGTGTGTGAATGTTCATCTCAGGCGTTCCTGTGGTAATCAGAGGATGTGCTTGGGAGGCCACGCCCCTGTCTCAGTCTGTGTGTGAATATCAAAGCGGAACACAGCTGAAAACTAAACCGATAGATCAATTAAGCCATATATCATCTGAACGATGCACTACAGCTGCGAAACAGCGATAAAGCGCAAATTACCGCAATAAAAACTGTCGTGTAACTGAAGCCTTAGTGATCTTCACCGAAGGAGCCCTTTCACACTGCACAATTATAGCACCTTGATCCCAGTCGAACTGCTATGTCTCCATCCTATAGAATCTTGGGACTGGCAGTTGAGGGAGGGGCACTTGGAATCCTGTGGCAGAGAGTTCCTCTGCTGTCTTTGACCAAACTGCCAATCCCAGAAACATAGGAGGCAGCCATGGTAGCTAAAGTGGAATCAGAGCACTATAACTATGTAGTGTGACAGGGCCCTAAGAGAGAAATGGTAGTTGAGCTGCTTATGTGACCCTCTCCCCCACTGGTCAGCTAATCTGATTTTAAGTAGAGAAGATGCACTCTGCAAAGTGAGAGTATTTCTTGGTGTGTCTGAAATCAGCTCAAACCACACAAGCATTGCTTGACCCATACTGCTGCCATACAGTTCAGCACCCACACCATTACAGTCTGGTAAGCATGCGAGCTGTGCTCCCCTTTCATGTTGTAAATGTGCTCATGTGGCTTAAATACCCTAATGGCACCAGAGCCCATCTGATCTTGGAAGCTAAGCAGGGTCAACCCTGGTTAGTATTTGGATGGGAGACCACCAATGAATACCAGGTGCTGTAGACTTTATTTCACAGGAAGGAACTGGCAAAACCACCTCTCAGTATTCTTTGCCTAAGAAAACCCCATGAAATTCATGGGGTCACCATTAGTCGACAAATGACATGAAGGCAAATACACACAGACCGTATTCAGCAGATTGTGAGGACATTTGTTATTGTTTAAAACTGATCTGTTTTGCTACTGTGCAGATTTATCAATATTTAGGGCTTGACTAGATGGCAAAAATACTCCTCATAGAATTCGAGGAAAATACCTTTTGTCACAATGAATTCCCACAGTGATTCACCTTATTCAGAAGGGGGGGGGGACTTCATTTACTGCACGGAAAAAGCTTTCATGGCTTTTCCTGAATTTTTAAAAAATAATGCAAGGAAATGTGTATTAGTGCTTGTTAGGACAACTGATTTGCTTTGCTGCTAATTCTCAGAGAGGGCAGAAACTGGATGCTGGATTGGTTGGACGTGTGCAGGGGTGGGATTTTCATGTTAGCGATCATGTACTTTTTCATGGCGCCAAGGCACCCAAATAATTTTTTAAAGCAGAAGGTCACACTTGCACACCTTTGCTTTAAAGTTATATGTATAACTATGTTTAACACACTAAAAGTTAAGTGTACAGAAACATATAACACACTAATTTATGGCTGCCATCTTGATTTGTACGCACGTGAACTTCAAACAGCGTCTCAGCCTATCATTTTTGCTGAAAGAGCATGGAGACAAAAGTAAATTTGCAATAATGCACAGGAATGAGCATTATATCTTCTTATCTAGACTAGCCCCAAGTCTTAATATTTTATAGCCCATTGCTAGGTTTATAAAGCCCATGAAGAGTAATGTTCTTTCTTACCTAAAGAGAGCAACATGTTCCATAGGGATTTCCGGCAAAGTCATGCCACTTTCTGTCCTTTGTGGTCTTTGTTGTTGTAAGTGGGAAGATAATTCAATACAAGCCTGTTTGTCTTTTTAAAAGTTCTTGAATGGTAGCAGGATGCCAAACCTCTGCAATTCCACTGGAAAACCTTGACAACTTTTAAATAATATTTGTGTTGCAAAAGTAAAAATTTTCTACCAGCCATATAATAATGCTTCTCTTCCAGCCATGAGGGAAGTAATTAGGAGATTCGTGCTAAGTATTAGCTTTATGCTGTCTCTCCCCCAGGAATGTTGAGGTGTGTTGCTCCTTCTTTTATAAAAACTGTATTGGTTAAGGATTTTATACCATGGAAAAGTGTTTCTTTTCTGAAACAGATAAGGCACGGTTCAGCATAGGAAACTTGGGTCAAAAATATGTTCTAACTGTACATAATATCAAGTGGGAATGGGAAATGTGGGAATCATACATCTAGTTATGTCATTTGCTGGCACTGTTCAAGAATGAGAAAAACTTAGCACTGTCGCTAAATTTTGTGGAACTGTTGAATGCTGATCCATGTTTTGCTATAAACATACAGGACACCACCAGTATTAAAGAAAAATTTAGTAGGAGCAACAGTTGTTCTTTCTGGGTTATCTATTCTCTCACTCTCTCCCTCCTCCTCCTTTATTCCATAATCTTTGGCCATGTCTACATGATGAAAAAAATCCATTTGGCATTCGAAAGATCGATAATGTGTACACACGACTGTTCAGATGCATTTGTGTCTTTCGGAAGGGGGGGCTAGCAAATCCCCCGTAAACTATGTGGATTCAGTGTTCAGGAGGATTCGCGGATCTCGACCTAAAATCTGTACAGCCGTTTGAATTGTTGATCATCTGTACACCCTGCTCGCACACATCTGAACAGGCAGTGTAATCTGATTGGCTGGCCGAGCAGAGGGGGCAGGGCTAGCAAAGAGGGGAATTGGGAGCGGCTGTCATGTTGGATTCCCGGCTAAGTGAGAGTCCGGCAAGGCCATGAAATGGAGATTTTTTTTACATTTATTCCTTTTTATTTTATATTGTAAATATAGAAAACCAACTGTCCGCATAACAGGCACCTTTTAAAAAAAAATTTAAAAAAGTGGTGGGAGATTTAAAACCTCTGCTTGGCTCACTTGCTCCAGCCAGCTGGACAAGGGGAGTCATATGGAGTTTAGGGAGCATAAAAAATTGTGTAGGCAGATCGTACGCATTCGAACAACTGCCTTTTTTAATTTTTTACCCCCCAAATGGATGTGTTTTTTTGTCGTGCAGACAGGGCCTTTGTAGCTACCCTACTCTGCCTAAGAAATAAAACCACTTCACATTGTCATCTTGAGGAGACTGAGGCCTGAGGGGTTTGGCAGCTGACATGATCTTGAGATTAACACTTTCTTAGGGGATTTTTTTAAAAAAAATAAATAAATAAAAGTCCATTATATCAGTATAGGGATTTCAAACACACTGGAGAAAAATCAGCAGCACTAGTTTTCCTATGTAGGAATAGGCCATAATATTTACCATGTCATAGTAGTTTGAGTGTTGGACTGGAGACCTGGTCTGGAGACCAGGGTTTGAATCTCCGCTCGGCCATAAAAACCCTCTGGGTAACCTTGGACAAGCCACACACACTCAGCCTCAGAAAACCCCATGAGAGTTTCACCTTAGGGTCACCATGAGTCAGAAACAACTTAAAGGCACACAACAGCACCACAAATTGTTCATGCATCTCTCTCTCTGTGTATGTATATGTATGTATGTGCATATGTATATACGTACACAGCAAATTACCATTTGTGAGATAGAAGCTACTGTTGATGGTCTACTACTTGTGCAAGGTAGCTTTTGCACTTCCAGTTGCAGCCCTCAGTATCCCATGAAAGTCCTCCTAATTTTTTGGGCGGCAGGGGGATATCTGGAGTGTCATCCTATGAGTGGTGAAATGCTATTGGAGGAAAGCAAGTCTGTCCCCGTGTTGTGAAGTCGAAGGCTTTCACGGCCGGCATCCATAGATTTTCCTTTGTTTTTTTGCGGGGGGGGGCTGTGAGGCCGTGTTCTGGAATAGTTTCTGAAAGAGTTTCTGAAAGAAACTATTCCAGAACATGGCCTCACAGCCCGGAAAAAAACCCGAGGAAAATCTACTGTCCCCGTGTTCTTGGTACCGAAACCTTTCCACACTTGCATATGGAAGTGTGTGGTTGGATCCTGGCCTATATTTATAGCAGATATCACAGTATAATAGTGCCACGTTTTAGTTGACATGGAAACTATAGTTTGGTTTTGGTGAATTTTACTGCATTTCTACTTAATCTTGTTTTAATACAACATGAACTAACCTCTGTGGCTGCCATCTTGGCCCACGAGTAAATGCTATTGAACTCAATGGGGCTTGCTTCTGGACAGATATCCATTGGATCATGATGCATACTTCTTTTTATGAAATAGACAGATCATCCCATGCTGCCCAGACTTTGTAAAATACAGAGTATCATGGAATATTAAACTCACATTTCATTAACAATGCACAGGAAGTTTTCAGTAAATGCAGTATCTACAAAGTGTGTGAAGCAGGGAAGACAATGTAGAGCCTACATTGCAGGCAAATACTTTCTTTAAAAAACATGTAGGAAAACAAGTACAGTAAACCTCTTCAGAGCTACTATACATCAGAAGAACAGGAATAATATTTGTCCTTTGAAATCATATGAATGTACATAGCACAGTCCATTCAGAGTTAAGCATTTTCATGTCCTGCTGATTTTAGGCAGTCTTCACAGTATTCAAGCCTCAAGGGTGTTTAGAACTTTAAAGATAAGAATGAGAAACTTAAATTTGGCCTGGAAACAAACAGGTAACCAGTGCAGGTTAAACTAAAAATAAATGAAGTGTCCTGACCAGCCAGCCTGAGACACCAAAGACTTCCATTATGCATGCCATAGCAAAACAGAACTTCTTCCATTAAATGAAGTTGTGCTGTTTGAAGCTAGCCCCATGTAGAGCACAACAGTGATCCAGTGTTGAGGTTGTCAGCTGCTTAGGTCTAGTGTTGCATGCACTGATGGCGGGATCTTGAGCGTATGTAGCCTGAGCTCTGAAGCAGAGGGCATCAGACCAAGTGCAGAGAGGAGAGACTGAAATGTGAAGACAGCATTTTGAAGGCTATATGTCTACCTCCATCCTTGTGCTTTGCTTCTGTCCTTCTCAACTTCCTCCATCCATCAACTTCTCCTGGAGCTCATCTGTACGAGGCAATAAAATGTGGATTGATGCACAGTAATGCCAATTCACAGCAGCTTTCATTTGTCTCCATGGTTTTTTGGCAAAACTGCAGTCATGCAAAGCTATCCATGTTCATTGTTCAAACGGACATGCCTGCAAATCAAGATGGCAGGTGTGAGTGAATTACTCGTGTTTTTATCCCCATCAGTTGCTACTGCTGAATAGTATTTTTTAAAAAAAGCAAATCCAAGGTGCATAAGTGTTTTCTTCCACTCAAATAAACAGAGGGAGGCTGTTTTGTCACCTCAGCGCAGAATCGCTATGGCGAAAATCCAACATGATGGTTCCAGGCACTTACCTTGCCTGCAAGCTCAGCCCCCTTTGCAGGTCCAACCAATCAGCCCAATTCTTAGAGTACTGTCTACTCTAAGAATGTGCAGCGATGTGATTTGGTTGTCCTAACTAGCGATAGTGCACATTCCCACTCATTATTTAAAAAAAAAAATACAAAAAAAAGCCATGAAGGCTTTTCCCATAGAGTATTTGGCATTTTTGTCCCCCCTCCTTCTGAATACAGCAGGATCCCATTTAGACAAAAAGTATTCTCCTCAAATTCTATGAGGAGTATTTTTGCCATATAGACAAGCCCCTTCATTATCCTGCCCTCGAAGCAGAAAGCATGGAGGAAACAATGCAGCACCAATGGGGGAGTGAGAGACAGAGGAAAGGAGGAAGGAAACAAAAGGGGAGAGACGGGTGCGGAAAACAAATGCAGCAAAGTCCGTTTCAGAGGAGAGTTTATTTGATATCTTTTAACATCAAACCATTTTACACTCATGTGCATGAGTGAGACACTGGCAAAGTGGTGGAGGAGGTAAGAGCCAAAGATGGGAGAAGGTTATTAGTCCTCCCCAAAATAGAGGGGAAATGAGTGCAGAGCACAGTACAGGGAAGAGCTGGATATCCATGGTTTGAAAGAGTGCCTGGGGCCGTTTACATGATGAAAATGTCCCGGGAAGAATTTGTGTTGATCCCTGGCAGTTTACACGTACATTGGGTCGGGTACGTGATTTTCGGAAGGGGGGCCACCTTTTATCCCTCAACCTGCGGGACTTCCAGTCCCACGGTTTGTGCCGTTTTTTTAAAAAGTCACTGGAGGATTCGGAAAATCGGAAATGTATACAGCCTGGGACAAAATGTCTCGGTACTGGGATGACCAGAAATGGTGACTGGGGGCGGGCTTAGAGATCAGCGACCAGAAAAGGAGGGGTCAGTCACCCGTTCAACAGATTCAGCCTCACCAGCCGAAAACAAAGGCATCCCTTCCAGCTGCACAAAGGTTGATGTGTATGTGCGCACGCGCGCATGTACTCAATCACCTTTTTAAATGGATTTCTACACTGCAAACCCTTCAGCTTTACCTTTTCCTCAACTGCATGTTACAGAGAGATCGTTGTTGCCCATTCATCCCCTGCCTTGGTCACCTCCCTGGGTCAGAATGAGCACATTAAAATATTCAAGCCTCTGAGCGAATGAACACCCTTTAATTCCCCCTCCCTGTGCCTGTGTCTTTCAAAACGTCTGCCTATAGCCGGCTTGAAATCTCTGCAGCCTGCTGTAAGGGTTAATATTTTAAAGAGGCAAGGGGAAACCCAAGCGGCTTGATTTCAAAAGGAAAGCACTCAGCTTGATTTCAAAAGGAAAGCCCTGCATCTGAGCGAAAGATCTATCTGGATCTTTCAAAATGCTTTCTGCCTCTTCTGAAAGGGTTAAAATTTTAAAGAAGCAAGGGGGAATAACAAACCTCTGCCCCCCCTCTCCCTGCCCCCAGCCAGCCAATAGCATCGCTCGTGGCGCGGAACTCTAAAGGAAGTGCGTCACCGAGGTTGTGAAAACACAAGTAATCGCATCTTTGATTGACAGCCAAAAAAAAATTAAAACCTAAACAAAACCAGAACTTTGGACATATAAATATCAGTCAAGGGACCACCCGGGATATCCAGATCAGTGACATAAATTGTATAAACAGCGAGGGACGGATTCGTGATCACAAAGTCACGGTAAGCACCACGACAATTTCTGTCGTGTAACTGGCACCCCTGTCTGTCTCTCATCTATAGTTGGAAGTGAACCTATGAAGAAATAGGGAAAGAGAGAGAGAAGCAAGCACATGAGCACATGTGCACACATGCACAAATATTAAAAATTATACAAGAAATGCCTTTACTTCAAGAAAACAAGGCTCCAACTATCTTTGGTGGAGGGTGTTTGTCCTGTCTCTTATCTGTGAAGCTGAGAGAGGCTGCATTTCTGTACCAACCAGTGTACCAGATCGACACACCTGGGAAAGCAAAAGACCTCCAGTTTTGCATTAGTTAGCACATTGATGATATTGATGACCAATGAGAAGTCAAATCTGCCAGTCATACACTATTAGTGCTGTTCATGCCCTTTGACTGCTGGTCATTATAAACATTGGTCTACAGTTGCCAATTAATGCAGCCAATTTTCTTCTACAAATTAAGCCCCATAAACATCTGTGAATTACCAAAGACAAATGGGTTCTGACCACCCAGCCTGCAAAGCCTACCATCTAAAGCTTGTCTGATGAGAAAGAAAAATTAGTCTCCCAATCAGTTGATCTAGCTATGGAAGCTCTTCTCCTATAACAGGAGAAGCTGAAGGGTACTGATGATGTGATGAGGTGGGTTTTGTGGTGGGGGGGTTGGTTTTATTATGTTTGGGGGGAGGTTGCAGCACTTGTTTGGGTTCCTCATATGAGTATGGTCTGTTTGGAAAACAACCAAACTACCAAAAATTACCAAAGCATGTTTCCAAACCTTGTGTAGCAGGGACTGTCCTGGTTAATCCACTGCTATCTCACTTTCATAGCTGCTTTTAAAATGTTCTGGTTTCTCTCTCCTTCTTCTGCTTTCCTCCTTCCTTGACTTAACTTCATTTGCCACAAACACAGTTCAAATGCCAAAAGTAGTTTGCACTCACTTAGCTTAGCAGGAGGGAGTGCAAGGGCAGAGTCTTGTTCTTCCTAGTAGGAAATCATTTGGGTCCCCTCCTTTTTTTTAGGCCTTGCTAAACTCAGTACATAAATTCTACTTTCTCGGCTTAAAATAGTAGTTTTGTGTGTTCCTTCTTCATTAATAACTTTTGCCTGCTTCTTGCCTGGCCACATCCTTTTGATCACACTCTGATATTGCTCGTCCATGTGTCCCACTTTTCATCTGTGAAATGAGGGACGGCACATGTTTTTGGGAAACCCCAGCTAAAATTGCTGCCCACAGCACAAAAATGAGACTGTTGTCATTTTCCAATAACACCTTCATATATACTTAACACCTTTTTATGTTCCTGCAGAAGGAATGACATGAAAATTTGCAAAAGCAGGAACATGATTCATTGTTTTTGTTACCTGTTTAGAGGACAGCTTCAGACCTAAGCAACAGCATGAATTGAAATATCATCTAAATAAAACTAACAAGCTTTTTTGTTGTTTTTTAAGATGATGATCTTCCTTTGGAGCTTTGGGTATGAAAAATAAAAAAGCACATTTCAGTGAGTTCAATTAAGTTACTGTGTCTAGAAATAAAATGTAGAAAGTGGAGGGAAAATACAATCTGTTCTGGCTCGGCATCTTTGTCATTCACTGAGGCATATGAGGCATATTTTTTAATCACAGAATATAACTGAGGAGGGTGAGCCCAGCAGAGTTGGGGGAGACGCAGCACAGAATGCTTTAGTTTAGATTAAAGATAATTTTTAAAAAATCAAAGTTCTGTAATAGCATTAATAACATGCTCTCATAGTATTTTACACAGCCTCTAAATATCAGGCTGTGCATTACTAATAATCTAACAGTTGAATAACTAGAACCTCTGCACCAGTTGTTATTACTTAAGGAGACTCTCTCTAATGGCTTCTATTATTTGTTGGAAATCATTTAACAATGTCACCGAATGTTCATTGTGCTTTAAATTCAGCTCATCTGTAAAATGAGAACTGATTAAAATGTATTTTTGCATGACTTCCAAATGCTCTGGATACTTTTAGTGCAGTGAACTCATGGGTAAAAGAGAGAATGATTGCAAGGGTTCTTCTGCAGTCCCATTCGTTTGAACTGGTACTGCTTTCCCCTTTTTGTTACATCGTACAAAAGTATATTTTGTCAGAGCACCAGAAAGATTTGTTTCAGATGCACAAACAAAAAATTACCTCAAAACCTTGGCAGTTATAAACAAGCAGGATAAGCGCTATTAAAATGTGTTTTCTGTCACTAGGTATCTCACCAGTGCAGTTCGGCTTCATGGCAGCAGAGTTTATTTTTATGTTTCTTTTCCATTTGGATATTAGAATCATATAATCTCAGAGTGGGAAGGGTCCACAAGGGCCATCTAGTCCAACTCCTTGCCATACAAGAATACATAATTATAGCACTCCTGAAAGATGCACATCCAACCTCTGCTTAAGACCCCGAAAGAAGGAGGGTTCACTATCCTCTGAGGCAGTCCTCTCCACTGTCGAAGAGTTCTTACGAGGTCTTTCTATTAAATAATGAGACTGATACAGTAACCCTTCTTTATTTATACGTATTACAATTCTAATGCTTGTCCTCTTCAGTATATTCCCCATTCACCCTCACACACCAATGCAGTCTTGTTTTCCACTGGTCGGAGGCATGGAGCAGGTCAGTTTCTGGCAGCTGTTTCAACACATCTGCCATTTTCTTCTTTACTGCATCACTTGACTCAAAACGTGTTCCTTTAAACACCGATTTCACTTTAGGAAAAAGAAAAAAGTTGCATGGTGCCAAATCCAGTGAATATGGAAGATGTTCATGTGTAGCAATGCATTTATTGGCCAAAAACTGCTTCACAGAAAGTGCTGTGTGAGGAGGTGAATTGTCTTCATGAAGAATAGAACCATTTTCCCACAGTTCTGGTCTCCCCCCCCTTTCTCTCAGCTTTGTCAAAACTTTCTTATAATAATGCTGGTTCACAGTTCTGCTTTCTGGAATGCATTCTGCCAAAATTACACACTTGATGTAAAAAAAACAACAACCAATGAGCATGGCTTTGAATGTGGACTTGCTTTGGTGTGCTTTTTTCATTCTTAGTGATGATGGTGTTTTCCAGTGCATTGACTGTCATTTTGTCTCAGGATCATACTGGAAGATCCAGGTTTCATCACAAGTGATGATTTTTTTGGAAAAGGTTTGGGTCCACCTCAAGTTGCTGTAGAATGTCACCTTGCTCGGCTTTTAAACTTAGCATTTTTCCAGCACACAACAGACAGCACAGCTGCTTTAAACAATGACTTACAATTAACTGAATGGCCGAGAGTGTTGATGTTTGTCATGCAGGTTCAGACATGTTCAAGGTCACCACTCAGTTGTTTACAATCAGCTCTCCCTGATTTGTCTGAAAGGTAGAAACACAGTCTCGTTTTCTCGTACAGTAAAAAAATTTCTTCCTGATGTTTAGGTAGAATTTCTTTCCTTGTAATTTTAATCCATTGGTTTGTGTTCTAGTCACTGGAGCAGCCAAAAGCAAGCTTGCTCCATCTTCTACAGGGCATCTCTTCGGATATTTAAAGAGGGCGATCATGTCACTTCTCCCTCTTCTCTTCTGCAGGCTAAACATGACTAGCTCCCTATGTCATTCCTTAGAAAGCTTGGGTTCCAGAACTTTGATCATCTTGGTCACTCTCCTTTAAATGCATTGCAACTTCTCAATAGTTGTTTAAGTCAGAGTTTTCTCTTTATCCATGCCTACCCAGTAAGGGAACCCATTTTATTGTGGTCCATTGGTTTTGCCAGCTTTCTCCCATGTCAGAGGTATGTTCTGTATGCCCCCGACACACACACCTTCTGTTAATATTCCAAGTAACCTTTAGATATGGTGTGTAATTTTTTTTTCTTAATGATGCTTGCTTTTCCCTACCCCGCATACACTCTCACCCCCCCCTTTTCAACATGTAAGCATTTGGGCAAGTATGAGAATTCTACAGAGTGATTCTTTCTTCTTTTAGATAAGAGTTTTGTGTACTTATTTTTCCATCAAGGAAAAAAGAGTGAAGGTATTTTATCACATGAAGATGAATCCTATGCAAGAAGAAAGGTGGGATAAAAATTAAATACTTGCGTAATAAACCAATATACCTGGTGAATGTTCTTGGTGAACCATAGAACCAAAGACCAACAGGTTGCTGTCTGCTATCTGTTTTATTACAATATTTTATTTATTTTATTTATATCCCACCTTTCTCCCAATGTGGGATCTGAAGCAGCTTACAGTATAAAGCTGTCTGGTACTGCATTATCATATATATATACATGTGGGCACCAGGCATTGCCTCACATTCTTGCTGCTGGCCTTTTCCCACTAACACCAGGCTCTCTGTCCTCCATCATGAGCAACCACAGCAACATGTTCCAGGATGGTTTTAAGATGGGGAAAACTCCCTGTGCTGTTCTGACAGAAATACCTAAAGGCTGTCACCATCCACTGGAAAGTGAAGCAGAAATGTCTTCACTTTGGCCACAAGGGCTTCTGTAATGTTTTTCCAAATAGCCTCATCTCTAGACTGATCAAGCAAGTTAATTCAATGAGATGCAAAGCACTCTTTCCAGAAGGCTGAGTGTTTTTGCTTGCATAAAACCTTCATCCCATGCTGATCCAAGGAACAAAAGGCTAGAGACAGACCCCAATCCTAATCCTGGGCTCTCTTAATAGGGCAAAGGGTTTGCAAGACAAAAGGCGCGACTACTTAGCATGGAAGCAGGAACTGTTGGTGCCAAGAGGTTAATGACTCTCAAGGTATTATGCTGTGTCGAAAAAACGTGCAACATACAGAATGACACATGTTGTTAATTTAAGTAGCAAGCCATTACAATCTGCTTTAGCCCCTTTCACTTTTGAAAAGGTCATGGAATAGCAGCATGTTTCTCAATAGGTTCTTTAATTCCAGGCACCCTCTGAGAGGAAAAGCTAGCTTTGCTTGAGATGATCTGAATATAAAGAGACCATAGGCTAAGGAAGGTCATCTGCATGGTTGCTTTCTTTGCAGTTTAGCTCGCCCCCAAAGAAAAGAAGAGGCTGTTATGTTGCTCATGTAATCTGGTTCCTCACTGCACTGCATTGTGGATCATGACGGAATGCCATCACCTTTGATGTCCCACCTCAGGCACAGGGTTGTTAGCCTTCTATAGAAGGGGCCTCTATTCTCAGACTTCCTGGGCTTGGTCTCTTGTTCTCCTTGAAGTGTGGGGAATGGTGGTGTCGAAGTGTTGAAAGAGGGCACACTCACCCCATTTTCTGCCACACCAGGAACCCTGTGGACTACACATGCTTGTTTTTTTCTTGAAATGTTATTTTGGGCCTTTAAAGGAAGGGGCCTGAAATAACATTTAAATAGAAAATCCCTCCTCCAGAGGCCTCTGGAGGCACTATTCTCCATTTTTCCTCAAAGTTCCCTTGGTGATTTAGGATGGTGCACCGCAGAAAAGGCCCTTGGGGCCACATGTAGCCTAGAAACCACATACTTCCCACCCTTGTAAGCACTTGCTGTCCTGGCAGTCCAACACGATGAATGTTTATTAAAAGGTTATCTATACGAGACAAAAATAAGCGGGAGCACCACAGTAAAGGCAACTCGCAGCAGCTGTGATTTGTCTTAATAATTTTGGGAGGGGGGTTGGCAGATTGCAGACATGCAAAGCTTACCCGCATTTGCTGTGCAAACAATAGGCTGACCCTATTTCCTTGAGAGAAAATGGGACATTGGATGGCACAAAAGGGACGGAGCTGCTGGTGGTCTCTCATACAAATACCAACCAGTGCTGACCCTGCTTAGCCCAAATCCAAAAACTAAAATGGAGGCCGAAACAACAAACACCCCCACAAAATGGCAGTCCCACCAAACACACCGAAATAATCAAAGATGCACACCCAATCCATCAAACATACCAACACAATCAACCTCACACACGTAACAATTACCACCACACCCACATGCAATTTAAAGGTGAAAACAGTCAGCAACACACCCACATACATAAAATGATCAACCACATGCAATAAAGCTGATGGCAGTCAGCAACAAACACACCCATACACAAAACGATCAGTCGCCGCCTGCACAGTTAGGAACAATCATACACACAGCGCAAGCCACCAACCCTAACATGCCCACAATGCCCCCACACCCTGGAAAGCAATTGTCCAACATAGCACCCACAAACTTAAACCCAAGACAATGTAATTAATATATGCGTCCAGAGCTGGCCAGAAAAGAAGGGGGGTAATAGCCCATCCAAATGGCCCACATAATAGAGCAGGCAAAACTCTACGTATAATTAAAAACAAGTGAACCCTGGAAAGGCAAAAACACTACAAGACTGCAAGCCCGCAGTTAAAATAAGGCCTGCAGCCAGGGTCTACAATCTCAAAATTACATTCAAAAAATCCCAAGCCAGGGGCATGTGAGGTGGACAGAGGGAAGGGCCTCCATGTCCAAGGACAGGCTATCTCTCGATGTGAGTGGCAGGGGAGGGGAAGGATGTGTGGGCAATCAAGGGGCTGGGAATGGCCTGTCCCTTGAGGGGCCGAATGCTAATATTCTGTTGGCCACATGGCCCAAAGAGCCAAAGCTCGCTCCCTCCTCCTGCTGCCTGCCAAAGAAATTCCCAGCTGTGAGGTACCTCGCAGCAGCCCCCCCGCCCCCCCCCCCCCGTGCTGCTGCTGCCGCCAACAGGGAAAGTGGGCATCGCTGCCCCAGAAAAGTTCCTCTCCAACCCCTCTGCCCACCCTTGCTACTACACCAGTGCCCAAGTACTTACCTGTAACCTGCTGCTCAATCACACTGCGGTGCTCTGCTCTAGCCTCTCTAGTCCTCTGTTCTGCTCTGTCTCTCACAAGGCTTTGAAAAACGGGAACGCAAGGATCCTGTTTCCATGCAGCTTCTGTTTCCGGTGAGGGTGGGTCATCTTTAACATGTGGCAAATGGGCAGTGAGTTGAGTTGCCCCGGGCCCAGCCTGTTGAGGGGACCCAAAGCAGCTGCAATTTGTCCTGGTCTCAAAAAGGGGACAAAAATGGACTTTTCTGTTAAAACAATGTGATGGTCTGAAAATATGAAAAAAATGGGACTGTCCTATTCAAATCACTACATATGGTCAGCCTGGAAAACAGGCATGCTTGCAAATCAAGATGGTGGCCATGAGTGAATTACTCGTGCTTTATTCTTACCAGTTGCTGCTGCCAAACAGGTTTTTCTTAAAAATGCATATTGTTCGCTAAGGCGGGGGGTGGGTGGGGACCATGACGGTTCCAGGCGCTTTCTTTGTTAGCAAGCCCTACCCCCATACCTGTCTGGCCAATTAGCTTTCAGCTTCTGCTCTTTTGGGAAAGCGAATCAATTCACTTCTTGTCTCAATGAGCAGGAATGCGCATTCCCCCCACTGTTTTTTTTTAAACTCCAGGAAAAGCCACGAAGGCTTTTCCTTTGGACTATATGGCGTATTTAGCCCCCCTCTTTCTGAATACAGTGATACGATACGGGACGCCATTAAGACAGGTTGTGTTTTCCTCACATTCCATGAGGAGTATTTTCACCATTTAGACAATCCCTAAGATGCACATTAAGATTCCCTTCCCCCATGGGACTTGTTGCCAGAGAAATGTGCATAGAACTCCAGCGTTAGCCATATCTCTTTCTTCCTCTGGGACACTTTACAGTTGATTCAGCTTGCCCCGTAATCATTTTTGAACTTGACCCATTTGAGGCACATTCTGTGATGACAGTGGCTGCTACTCCTCTGTTGACACTCATTTCTTCCATTCCCTCTATGTTCACATTTTGGAATTGCTGTCTCATATTCACCTGCAGTGAGTTAGAACCTTCAGGAGAATGGAGCAGACAAACTTTTTGCTGTAGCAGGGTAGCTGTAGGCTACTGGGTAAGTCAAAGTTTGCAGTTGGTGAGAGAAAAATGATTAAACATCAGACTACTGCCAAAGTATACGGTAGAGGTCGGAGAACTCATAAGCTGCAGCTGGCAAAATATTATGCCCTGTACATATTTGTGCATGTATGATACGTACAGAACTGGAGATCAGCTTTCTTGGAAGACAGAATAACTGGACACAGGAGAGGACAGGGCTGCTGAACTTTTAGTAGGAGTTGTAGCAGCAGCAACAACAGCTGTGATTAAGAAAGAAATTCTTTCACCCATAAAATTAAGTTAAACAAACTCATTTCCTCTCCTTTGGGTGTGTCCTCCTACTTGTCTTCATGGGCTAAACTTTGTTAGCACTGAGTTTTCTAGTCAAATAATTAAACTCCTTAATACAGCCAAGCTGATTGGTTTTATTTCAGTACTTAATCATTTATTTATTTATTATATTTATATCCCACCTTTCTCCCAATATAGGGACTCAAGGCAGCTAACAGGGAGTTTAAAGCAATACATAAACATTAAGCATATAAATATAAATATGAAATGTGCAGTTGAAGGCTTTCACGGCCGGCATCCATATATTTTCTTGGGGTTTTTTCCGGGCTGTGAGGCCGTGTTCTGGAATAGTTTCTTTCTGGTGTTTCACCTACATCTGTGGCGGACATCTTCAGAGAAGATTCTCTGAAGATGCCAGCCACAGATGCAGGTGAAACGACAGAGACTATTTCAGAACACGGCCTCACAGCCTGGAAAAACTCCAAAGAAAATCTATAAATATGAAAATTAAAAAACAGATTAAACAATTTACAGTACTAAAACATTTAAAATATTAAAATGCAACAAAACTATATACATCTTAAAAACCAAACTGCCCAGCATGTACAAGCCCAGCCCCCATCAGATTGAAAATGCCTAATGGCACAAGAATGTTTTTACTTGTTGCTGAAAGGAGAGTAGAGACGGGGCCATTCTGGCTTCTCTAGGGAGACAGTTCCAAAGTCTAGGGAGCCGTTTACACGATGAAAAAGTAGTGGGAAGAATTCATGTCGAACCCTGGTTGTTTACACGTACATCGGGTCGGACACATCATTTTCGGAAGGGGGCCCACCTTTTATCCCACAACCTGCAGGACTTCCAGTCCTGCGGTTTGTGGTGGTTTTTAAAAAAGTCACAGGAGGATTCAGAAAATTGGAAATGTAAACAGCTAGGGAAAAGATATTTCGGTACTAGGTGATGACTGGAAATGGTAATGGGGAGGGGGGGCAGACTGAGAGTTCAGAAACCAGAAAATGAGAGGTCAGTCACCGGTTCAATAGATTCAGCCTCACCAGTTGAAAACAAAGGCATCCCTTCCAGCTGCACGTAGGTTTGTGTTTGTGTGTGTGTTTCTGCACTACATCACCTTGTTCAATGGATTTTTACACTGCAAACCCTTCAGCTTTAACCTGTCCCTCCCCTGAATGCTGCGTTTAAATTTTAAAGAGAGAGTAAATTATAAAGAGATTGTGGGCAGAGGATCACCCATTCAACCCCTGCCTGCATCCCCCTCCATGGGTTTAAAGGCACAGTAAAAAAAATGCCAGCGTCTGAGCGGATGATCACACATTCATCCACCATCACCACTCCACCAAGGCACAGTAAAAAATGCCAGCGTCTAGGCACCGAGGTTTGTCTTTTAAAATGCCTTGTGTGTCCTCCCCTTATGATCCCCTGCATGGGCTTGAAAACTTCACTCCACATCTGCCTCTGCTTAAAGGGTTAACATTTTAAAGAGACAGGACAACTGCATGCCTCTGGGCCCCTGCACTCAGCTTCCTGGCTGAAAGTATACTGGTTTGGGCTTGTGTGTGTGTGCATGCGTGCCGGGGCTCCAGTCCGTTCTGCTTTTGACCTCTCTCACACTCCCCAGCACCAACTGATCACTCCTTCCTCCCCAGTTTAGCTTGCTTTAAGTGGTGTTCTTTCCATTCAGAAGGAAAGCACAGGGTTTAGCCACTGATCGCTCCTTCCTCCCCACATTAGGTCACGGATTGCTCATTCCTCCCCTCATCCCCTCATCCCCAATGCAACACTCATTCATCCCCTCATCCCCAACGCAGAAGCTTGAGCAAACATTTGAGCCAGCCAATAGAACCACTCGTGGTGCGGAACTCTAAAGGAAGTACGTCACTGAGGTAGTGAAAAAACAAGTAATTGCATCCTTGATTGACAGCTAAAAGAAAATCCCGGGACCTTAAACTCATGTAAACAAACAAACAAACAAACAAAAAACCGGGGTAGTATATAGTGGGAGAAGATACATATCACGGGACAAGATGCCATGTAAACAATGATCCTGGGATCTCCCAGGATATCGAATTCAGAGACAAAAATCGTGTAAACAGGGAGGGACGAATATGGGATCAAGAAGTCCTGGGACGCCCCGCAACAAAAACTACCGTCTAACTGGCACCTAGGAGTAGCCATGGAGAAAGGCTCTCTTCCTCATTCCCACCAAATGAGCTTGAGATTATGGTGGGATAGAGAGAAGGGCTTCTCCAGATGATCTAAGAGCTCATAAAGAGAGATACAGTTCTTCAAATAACCTGGACCCAGGTCATGTAGGGCTTTATAGGTCAAAACCAGCATTTTGAATTGTGCCTGGAAATGGACCAGTGGCTGATGGAGTTGTTGCAACAAGGGAGTTGTTGCCAATCCTAGTTAACAACCTGGCTGCTTCTCTTTGGGCCAACTGACGTTTCTGAGCACTTTTCAGAGGCAGCCCCACATAGAGCACATTACAGTAATCGAAATGGGATGTAACCAAGGCACGTACCACTGTGGCGAGATCCGACTTCTCTAGGAACGGGCGCAGCTGGCACACTAGCTTTAACTGTGCAAAAGCTCTCCTTGTCACTGTTGAGACCTGGGCCTCCAGACTCAGAATTGAATCCAGTGACGATTCAATACAAGGAGTCATCATCACTGAACCATTGAACCATAGAACCATAGAATTGTAGAGTTGGAAGAGGTTGAGTTTCTCATTTCAGGGAGGTCTAATTCAGGCACTAGTTACACCCAGTGAGCAGTTCCTGATTCATGACAGCATCATTCATTTTCTTCCTGGGGTTCAGAATAGAAGAGGATGCAAAATAATTTAAAGTTGAGCAGCACCTAGATTTTTCGTGCCAAGAGTGAATTAGGAATGGCCACGGTGTTGGTAGCATTGTAGCAGAGTGCAGTTGTGTAACAGAAAGGAGGACCTGGATCTGCCTACCCACCAGCCTTGTTGGGAAAGTGTCTCTGTTTTAGTTTCCCTGCCAGCAAATAATGAAGGGCCTTCAGCTCTGCGCAGCTTGAAGCAAATACTGGTAGCATAAGTGAAGGCTTTTCTTTTTCAATATTTGTTTTCCACTCAGTAACTTAGGTCATCAAATGATCATTATTTTTTATGGATTTGTAAAGCCTGGAAAGTAAAAGCTATGTAATACATAATGTTGTAGAGTGGTCTGCTAATCCCGTTCAACCGCAGTCGTGCCTGGACCTGGAATGTGAAGTCTGGTAACTGGAAATCTGACACTGTAGGAATTTCAAACACACTCTTCAGACTAAAAACAGCTCGTACTGCAAGGGCATGTGCTGTAGGAGAACCTGAGATTTTGTATTAGTTTACATTATCTGGTTTTTAAAGTCATGCATTGGTGATAAAGAACAGGAGGAGGAGGGGGAGGCACCTTAGCCAGAGCAGCCCATAAATACCCTGAGTGTGGCATTGCATTTGGCACTGGTCAGGGTATCTACTTTGGACTGGGGGTATGACAGTCTTTTTTGGGGAATCAACAGGAACAAAAGGAACAATGCAACACTGGGTGTATTTTCTTTTAACACCTCTAAGTCCCTTTGGGTTCCTGCTTGTTTTTTTTAACAATGTAAGCATATGTCACTCTTCCAGGAATGTTGCTTTAAAATGACTAAGATAAAGAACATTTGAGGGAATAGCCAGAATTTCCAGAGAGTTTGTTAAATTGATTTTAATGAGCCATGGCCAGTAGACTTTCCCTTATGCACACTTGCATGCAGGCCCACCCACGGCACGCACACCAGGGATTCTCTTTTTTTCTACTAGCAAAGGGTCGTCCATGGAACTGTTCATTTGTTTAGGCCCAACCTATCAATAATATCTCCTTGCTCAGAAAAGAAGTACAGTTGTCCCTTCATATTCACTGAGGTTTGGTTCCAGGACCCCCATGGATACCAAAATCTGTGAATACTCAAGTCCCATTATATGCAATGGCATAGCAAAATGGTGTCCCTTATATAAGATGGCTTTTTGGATTATTATTTTTGTAAGAATATTTTCAAGCCGTGAATACTTAAATCCGTGCATACCAAATCCATGGATACAGAGGACAACTGTACTTTGGACACTCAACGTGTGTTGCCATATTTGAAGTAGCCAGTGCCTGAGAGTGTCTCTACAAGGGTTTCATTGCCCACTTGGCAGGTCCTGGCCCACCACTAGAAAATCACAGCTACAAAGAGACTTTTCTTCATTAGTTTCCCCACCACCACCACCATACCATCCTGTATGAACTTGGGTTCCTTTGAACCAACCATAGTACTAATTGTAATCGTAAGACACTGGAGTACAGACAAAAAGTGATTAAAAATTCCACCAGTTTTTTTTAAAAGAGAAATGCCTTTGCTTCAAGTTCCCTCAAAACTCCTAACTCCCCTCCCCTCCCTCGAGCCACCACATCTTCATTGAACGCCAACCTCCCTGATATTCTGAAGTTGTTGCATGGTGAAAACAACCACCTTTACTTTCTGGAAGACTATTCTTCTTACACAGTTTGCTTACCACAGACTTGAACTGGGTTCCTACATCCAACAGAAGGTGGGGCAAATCTTGCTTATTGCAGGGATACTTAGTGGAGTAAATTGACCACCCTAGCTTTCAAGTGTAGAAACACTAATGGAGCAACCCTAACTCCCATTAATCCAAGTGGTGGGGAGATACCCCAGAGTTCTGCTTATGAAATAACTGCCACATCCACTGCCCTGCTATTTCACCATGAACAAGAAAGAAGCATTGTCAGTAGGGAGGGGGGAAACAAAAGCAATTTCTTCTTCCTTCTCATTGACTACAGTGAAAGGGAACTAACTACACCAGCTGGATGAAACAGTGCATTATCCTGCACTCCGAATCGGGATCAGGGTGGAATTGGGACGGGTGGAGGGGTGATTGGAGGGCAGGACAGGTGCTGGTGGACTTTCCTGTGGCTGCAGCTGGTGAACAACAAAAAATGTTGACACTATGCTTGCCGGACATGAATGCCAAATAAAACATCTTTGGGCCCCATGAACTTTGCCCACTTCCCACCCGCCAGGCTCAAGTTGTGAACAATTGAAGGACCTCCCCCACTTGAAGGACCCCTAAGCACACCCACCCACACCCGGATAATGCCCTGTTGTAAGAAATGGTGTGACTTTATACATTCCTACACAGAACTAAGTCCAGTGGAACTTACTCCCAGGTAAGAGGGCAGAGGATTACAGCCTTATTCGAGAATAAATTCCTTTGGACCCAGTAGGAAATACCGTAGGTTCAAAGAAACATGGAGAGGATGGGCCTGTAATATTTACTGGATTTGGAATGATAGGTTTACAAACTACGATAGCTGTTCCATTCTGTAGTTTTATAAAAAATCCTGTCAATCTTGAGGGAAAATCATGTGGGGAACTTTAAATATAGTTGGCTAAACTGAATGCGGAGGCATTTAATTCTCCCAGGCGAGGGAATCTGTCAAGGGAGTTATCCAATGAAAGTGCAAGTGGCCAATAAGAATGACAGGAAAACAAGAAAGGCTATTGGTTGCTATGGATATGCATGCTGGGAAGAAAAAAAAACAATGCAGCCATTGCGGTTGTGTGACCTAAATGTAATCCAATTCACTGAACACGTGGACAATGGCAGAAATACCCTTTGTACCGATATGACTTTAGGAGAGGGAAATGTGTGGCTTTCAAGGCTAATTTGAGTTCAGATTAAAATGTACCTTCAGATGCCTACAGGTAGCATCTTCCACACTTCCACCTGTTTGTATGCATAGACTGACAAAGAAGTCTGGGTTTCCCTGCTTTTCCATATTTGATTGTAGGTAACCCAGTGTGTGAGAGAGCAACAAAGCCACTAATTAATTTTTATGAGACTGTCAGTATAGGTTAGCTAGCATGCTTGTGATGATATTTAAGTTTAACTATAATTTTTAAATGACAGCCAAGAGAGAAATTTAGTGTTTTATTTATAGTATTTTTTAAAAAATAAAATCCAGTTAATAACTTTTTAAAATTTGATTGTTAGTTTTTAAAATAGCATCCATTTCTAAATTATCAATTTTAATAAGCAGTACATTAAGGCCAAGTATACTGTTTTTCAGAGCAGGTTTTAGATTTCTTGCCTTAGAAAACCCTATTAAATTCATGGGGTTGCCATAAATCAACAGGCAACTTGAAGGCACACATACACTATACAAACTGGAATAGACAGAGGATCTCTTGGACTTAGGTGTAAAAGAAAAAATAACATTTAACAAACAGGAGATGAATGAAAAATAACCCAAGTACTTGATCCAAATCCTGGTACTCTTTGATAGTTACCTTTCTTTGTCTTTTGACTGTTGTTTATATGATTTGTTGGTATGATTTTGTAAATCTTTATGTGTAATGACTGTCGAGAATGGAAGAGAAGGATATTGGGTTTGGAATACTGGTTGAGACTATTTCTTTGAATTTTTTGAAAAGGCTGCTCAGTTTCTATGCCTTTTCTGTGATCATTCTGGCAAAATAAAGAGGGCTGGACGTGTTATGTCTATGCCTCCCCTGACATGACCCTTTTTCCATGCCCCAGTGGTGGATCATCATTGATAGACCCCCTATAGACTCATAGGAATACCCCTGCACGGATTACTGGTTAGACTGGTGGTTGTGAAACACTGAATGTTATATCAAGAATTTACATATAAATATAAGACCCAAAGTAACTGGTTTGAGGGTGACAATTTAAAAAATGTTAGAAGTTGAAGTTCTCTGTTGATAAAGTCAACATGAAGAAAAACGTCAGAAGAGGTCATTTTGTGGCTTGCATCTGTTCCAGTCTTTCTTTTCTTTACACCAAAGAGAAGACGAGAAAGTAGAGCTTAACTTCACTACCACTATTTATCATTTCTGTAACATTTTTAATTTGCAAAGTGCTTTGTAATCTTTAGTGAGTTTGCCCTCACAAACCTTTGAGATTTCCCATCTTACAAATGGGAACCTGGAGATGTGAGAGAGATTGATGCTGAGGCCCCACAGTGACTCCGTGACCCAGGTAGGGCTTGAACCAAGGTCACTCAGATCCAAGATCAAAGCTGTCTCTGCCGACTGTACTGCTGTATGTGCTGCATAGCTCACATTCTTTTTAGCTGCTTCCTGTGACTCCATTCATCCAAATGGCTTGGGTGTCTATCCCACTTTCCCCCTTTGATCTAGCTGTACAAGCTCTTACCAGGTATGATCTTTCCATTTGGTCCAGTTCAAGTGACCGTTTTTGACATGGCAATAAATATGCTAAAAGGCCTGTTAGCTATGTTTCCTGTAGCTTGAGCTGAGACCATAGTGTACAGTTTGATTTAATAATTTTTTAAAAAACATTTCAAACGTTGTTTGGGAAGGGGTGGGTGAGAAAGTCTTTCCCAAGGAAGTCTACCTGGAATCCTTGTTTGAAGCATTGGATTTCTTTGTATTTGTATACCATTATCATTATAGCTATTATTGCTGTTGTAGTCATCATCATTATCATCATCTTGTACATTTGTTTCTTCCTGCTTCCTTAGCCTGCCTGGAGACATACATTTTATGTTAAAAGTTCGGCATATAAATTATGTACAACATACAACACCTCAAAACTTGCCAGAGCATTCATTAAGATCTGTCATTCACACCACAACCACAAAGAACTGATGCTTTTTTCTGTGGCTGCATGGTTCTTTCCCCATTTCATCACAATGCTGGAGGACGGGGAGTTGTACCTGTGGGAATTCTGTCTGTACACCTCTGTAGAGTATGTAAAGAGCAACCTTTTGTTACAACAAGGCAGCCTAACACTTTGGGAGCCTCAAAGTGTTGCATCCAGTTGTACAATCTCTGCCTCATTGTGGTAGCTTCTTCCTCAGTCTCAGCAGCTTGCTGAGACACTGCCTTGCTTGCCTGACTCAATTGCTACCTTGCTGTTAGAATTGCCACCTAGATCTGATGGGATATAATGATATATGCTTAAGACCACACCAGTTTCCCTCCTGTTTCTCTGGATAGCTGAATTCTTTCTGGCCTGGGTCTAATATCTATGCTTCAGTTATAGAATCCTAAGAGTAGCCTTTTTTCATCATATTCTGTTCTGCAGGATGTTCTCCACATGTCTTCTGGAGTGGCTGGACAACAGTTCAGATAAGTCCCAATGGTCAATAATTTTCAGTTTGCCTGACAGATATATATGCCCACCAAGCCATGGGTCACTGGGGATGCATGAACCAGGCTTCTGAACTCTGAGCCTCTCAGGAGCCAACAAAAACAAGGAGGAAGGAGAACAAAATTAATTAGGAGTTCCTTGGAGGTGGCCCTTTTGGCAAGAATAAGCAGCTTTGTTGTGCTTCTGTTTGGAAAGACAGAAGTGAACTGTGCCTGTGTGCGTGCGTGCGTGGTTGTTTTTTAGAGACATGAGTAACTAGTTAGGCATTAAGGTCAAGCAAAGGAGAGCTGGTTCAGAATTTTAGCATATGTACCCTTCTGCAGTTTCATCTTTGTTAGTCTCTCTCATTCCCATTCCTGTTCCCATTCCTATTCCTATTCCTATTCCCCTCCCCACCCCACCGCTCTCTCTCTCTCTCTCTCTCTCTCTCTCTCTCTCTCACACACACACACACACACACACACACACACGCATATTCTAGCCCAGCACTTCCTCTGGTTTCAGTGAGGTCCAGGTTTTGAAAGTTTTCAATTTGATCTTGGAGGGCAAAACTACATGTTATACTTAACCAAGATCTAAGCAGTGGTGTCCTACCTGTGGCCCTCTAGGTGTTTTGCTCCCAGAATTCCTAATCATTGGATCAGCTGGCTCAGGCTTCTTGGAGTTGGAGTCCAAAACACCTGGAGGGCCATAGGTTGGACACCGCTGATCTACAGCCTAAACCAACATCCCCTCCGGCTTTTTCTCCTTTAGGAAACTCACTCTTCCCATGCCCTGATGTGGTCAGATGTATTTCCTCCAGTCCGCCCACATCAATAGCTCCACAGCTATTGAAAAGGGAAACATGTTAGCTTAATGACAGCTGGCAAACTGCATATATATATATTTCCACTTCAGCTACTATGGCTGTTTCAAGACCGTGTTGAAAGCAGCAGCTGAGCATCTTTATTCACAACTCAGCATGAAAACATTATTTTCAAAATTAAAATGTAGAGGTGGGGAGAAAGTGATCCAGCCATCCAAAAGAAGGATTGGAACGTTTATCCTGGGAGTTCTTGTAGCCTTAGTAGGCTTACATCTCCTTCCTTGTGTTTCATCAAAAACTGGGTCGGTTTTTACACTTCATACATGCAGTCTTTAATTCTGATGCCTGCCTGGTGTTTCCTCATCCACCAAGAATGAAAGATGCTAATAGGGCATGGTGCTCCCTTCCGCCGCCATCCTTTTCAGCAAGAAGCAAAACAATGCAATGATCAGCCAAGATGACTTATGATTGAGGGCATAATTTTTAAAAGGAGAGCCAGCATGTTGCAGGGGTTTTGAGTGTTGGAATAGGACTCTGGGAGACTGGGGTTTGAATCCCTCTTGCCATGAAAACCCAGTAGGTGACCTTGGGCAAGTCACACTCTCCCATCCTCAAATGAAGGCCTCCTCTGAAGAAATGTTGTTGAGGAAACCCCCATAATAGGTTCACCTTAGGGTTAGCATAAGTTAGAAATGACTTGAAGACACACAACAGATGATGATGATGATGATTTTAAAACGGTAGTATTGCCATTTAGATCTGTGAAAAAAATTGTTCATTGTTCAGCATATCAAACTAAGGAATAGATTTTCTGGTGATCTTCAAGCCTGTGCAATGGATTGTTCTGGTGGAGCGCAGCGTGCACAGAACTGGCCTCACCCTTTAAACCAGAGATTCATCTGCCGTGGCCTTGCAAGCATGGACGTGGCAGCGAGGTCCTCGGGCTGTAGGTTTGATTAGAGTTTCCTTCTCTTAGATGGTTGACCTTACAGGGTTGGACGAGCACCATCTGCCCGGGTTTGGGATTAGAGTTTTCCTTCTCCTAGGATGCCATAAGGCTAGAGAACCCATCCTGCCCTTTGACGCTCTTTGTCAGACCCTTCGGTTTTGACCTGTCTGGCATGGGAGACCCTACCGGTGGCTTTATGCCACCGCCAGCATAGCTCAAAACATCATTAGGGTATGCAAGCCTCTCTCCCACGACAAGGGGGCATCAATGGAGAGCCAGCAAGGTGATATGCTCCATTGAATGTAAAGGGAGTGGCTTTTGAGCAGGTATGCATAGGACTGTGTTTTATAGATGCCATCATCTCAAATAAAAATGTACATTTGTGGATATAACATTTTTGAAAATGTAGTTTTAACTGTAGCCCTCTGCTCTATATTTGAGAGCCAAGTCTAGTTAGTTACAGTACTTTATTTCCAATAAAGTATAGTATGTATGAGTTACCAGTGCCTAACCTGCTCTCCCCCAGTTCCTCTAGAATTGGTCTGCATGAAACAAAACTGAATAGGCGTTCATTTTCCTGCCTCACTCCCTTAGGCCTGTAGGGTAAATCACCACCATAGGCCATGTACAAATATTATCTGCCTTGAAATGTACCTCTGCTGTCTCTCGGGTCTGCTCAGTGCAAATGTTTCCTGTTTAAAGTGGAAAGGGAGAGAGGAAGAATTCCAGGCCTTAGACTTTCAGGACCCCTGTCTTCCCCAGAGATTTCTCATTTTTAAAACAGAACATTATAAAAGACAGGCCCTCCCGGTTCTGCATGAGAAACACCAGACAACATACTGAAGGGCCTGAAGCCACCCTAAGAGATACTAAAAGGACACTGGAACCACAGGTCTCAGGGCTGTTACTCCCACTGCTTGCATCAATAAATTGGTGCAAAAGACCAGACAATATTTTCATTCTCTTATTTGTGTCACACAGTTCCTGTCACAAAATGAAGGTGTTTTTCCTTATGGATATGTGTTTTACAAGCATACCTCAGAAACATATTCAGGGGTAGCCGTACTGGCTGAGCAGCAAGACAAAATCCACAACAAAAATACATTTTTGGGGGGGGTTTCCGGGCTGTGAGGCTGTGTTCTGGAAGAGTTTATTCCTGACATTTCACCTGCATCTGTGGCTGGCATCTTCAGAGAATGTTTGGGGTAGGGGTGTGTGTGTGTGTGTACAGGGGGGGTTATATACTGTGAGCCCCTGTTGGAGAGGATATGTACCTTTGTGTATTTGGATGGCTAGCTCCTGGGGGAAGATATGCAAGGAGGATTAGTCTATTTAGCTATAATGGTCCATTGTCTGCTGGGAATCCCCCTGTCCCTGGGTGGAGTTCATTTGCATGTGTTCCATTTTGATTTTGGTGTTTTTCAGGACTGGTAGCCAAACTTTGTTTACTTTTAGGGTTTCTTCTTTCCTGTTGAGGTTGTCCGGGTGTTTCTGGATTTCAATAGCTTCTCTGTGCATTCTGACATGATAGTTGTTGGCCTGGTCCAGAATTTCAGTGTTTTCAAATAACATTTTGAAGAAGAACATTTTGAAGGGGAAATCTTTTTATGGGTGAGTGCGTACCTGTCTTCTTAGAAAAAACAAATCCCTCTCAGCACTAAAGTGTGTTTAGGATTGTAGGCCTTTAGGCCTTGAACCAGTTGAGTGGCATTTATGGTAAGGCCCTGAATGCTACTTGGACATTTCAGATCCTGGTGGGAAGACCTGCCAGAAGAAGCACTCTGATATGCATGCATCATCACCTAATCTTTGTATCATGGGTATTATATATATGGGAACTCTCCCAACGATATTGATCATAAGTCTCTGGCTTGCTGTCAACAGTTTAAGAGGGGAAGAAAGGCTAACCATAGAGCTCGTGGCTATGTGTAGATATTAATGCATCTAGATTTTTCCATCTCATTGTGAGCTTTGCTTGCTTGGCTTTTCTGTGAGGTTCTGAATAATTGCTTTGATCACAACTGCAACACAATCATCTGGAAATTATCTTGATTTAGGTCCATTTCTCTGTGGTGATTGAGCTTCTTTCTTGAGGGTTTCCTTAAAAGACTATTGGGAGGATTCATCTTGACTAAGAGCACATTCGCTCCACTGGTGAAGGAGCCAATCTCATTTCCCCTTGACAGTTTATGAATAAAACCGTTGATGTGTTAAGTAATGGAATGATGCACTTCTTCCTGATATTCTGAGTGCCAGGTTGATGGTTCTCTGAACAAACCAACTGATACCATTTTGAGACTATGGAGATTATCAGACGCAGGGAAAAGCTGCAAAAAACCACATTCCAAACCACTTTAGAAGAACGCGACAAGAACAGAAAGGGCAACATTATCAGGCACCCACATCCTCAGCTGTTTCCGGACGTAGCGCTGGTGCAGATGAGGCTTCACTTTTGTATTGATGGGGCTGAGCCGCCAATTAAAAAGGGTGCTTTATTCATGCCTGTGCTACACCCCTGGAACGCTGACGGATGTTGTTGTCTGATAAGTTCACCCATTTCTGTTCTTCATGCATTCTTCTGACACAGTTTTTGCAAACAGTCTCAGACCTCTAAAGTAAATGCTGTTACTTTAATCTCGCCTAAGCACAGGCTATAAGGTGGGACTTTCAGTCTTTCCACTACCTCCGGTGTAAGGCACAGATGGAGCTACAGAGAAGAGAGTGGCATTTACTTGAGACAGCAGGCTCATCTGGCTGATAAGAGCCCACAAGCTCCTATCAGATCAATCTGGTTTTATTGGGGTTTGTTTGTTCTCCCTTTTTTGGTACTTCTACACTCATTTGTCCTTGGGTCTTCTCCTAATGAAGATGACTCTACACAGAAGTCTTAAGAACACCATGCCAGCTGGGGGGGGATTTCAATTTCCCCTCTTCATTCCTTGCAGCATTTATAAAAGCAAACTCCTAGGAACTCCTAATTTAATATTTCTGATATCCAAGTGATGGCATGGTACGTGTTCACAAGTATTGGCCCTTGGGTTTTAACTTATATCTTTCTTTTTTTACAAATAAAAGACAAATGTGCCCTTTCCATATGAAGCACAAAAGCACAACCCTTTCCTCATGTAAGGGTTGTCTAAATGGCAAAAATACTCCTCATTGAATGCAAGGAGAATACGATGTGTCTAAATGGGATCCCACATCGTTTTGTTGCATTTGGAAGGAAGGGGCCAAAAACACCATATACTCCATAGGGAAAGCCTTTGCGGCTTTTCCCATATTTTTTTTCAAAAAAAAAAACAGCTAGGGGGGATGCGCGTTCCTGCTCATTGGGAGAAGCAACACAAATTGATTCACTTTCCCATGCGAGCAGAAGCTGAAAGCTGATTGGCTGAACAAGTGCAAGAACAGGCTTGCTAACAAGCTCCTGGAACCGCCATATTAGATTTTTGCCTTAGCAAGTGAGCACTAAGGCAATAAAACAGGGGGGTTGTTATGGCAAAATATCGCTGTATCGCACCTTGGGTTTAGTTTTTTGTTTTGTTTTGTTTTGTTTTTTAGTACTGTTGGCAAATTGGTAAATAAAAATGTGAATAATTTACTCACAGCTGCCATCTTGATTCACAGGCATGGCCATTTTGCACAGCACACGTGGATACCTTCACATGCCTGCGATCTGCCCAAAAAGCGGCTGCTGCAAATTGCCATTACTATGGAGAAATCCTCCCCCCCCCTCTCTCTTTTGGCCTTGGATAGATGAGGCCTAAGTTAAAACCTTGTGAGGTTGCCTATTCCCCTTTCAGAGTCTACCCAGGTTGCACAGCCACACTTGGAATAGTACATATCGTTCCCACTACAGGATCAGCAGTGAGTACCCAATAATCACACCAAGAGCAATATGTTGGAATAAATAGGGTAACAACTCTCTTGGTTACACCTGGAGAAATGTGACTCCAGTGCAGGTCTGGATCCAGGCATCAGTCAACCTGCCTGCCACCCACTGTCTACCCCACCTCCTGGAGATATCTAGGATGACAGACATGGGATGCCACATGGGCATCCTCTCACCTGGGAGTGGGGCAGAACCACCTCCCCCCAGCTGGGCATGATTCCATATCCCTTTGCCACCAGGGTCCCATACAGGGACCTCCATCTGGGTATGATAGTGCACACTTGCCCCATCTCCCTTCCAACTGGATCCAGGCACCATACTAAAACCACCTAAAGTTGTGAAAAAGATGACCAAAAAAAGTTTATAAATCTTTACACAATAAAAGTGTACACAGTAAAAACAAAATGCACAAATATAGGATAGGTGACACCTGGCTTAATGGCAGTACATGCAAAATGGATCTAGGAGTCTTAGTGGACCGCAAGCTGAACATGAGTCAGCAGTGTGATGCAGCAGTTAAAAAAACCAAGGCGATTCTAGGCTGCATCAATAGGAGTATAGTGTCTAGATCAAGAGAAGTACGGTAATAGTGCCACTCTGTTCTGCTTTGGTCAGACCTCACCTGGAATACTGTGTCCCATTCTTGGCATGACAATTCAGGAAGGATATTGAGAAGCTGGAACGTGTCCAGAGGAGGGTGACTAGGATGGTGGGTGGTCTGGAAGCCATGCCCTATGAGGAGCAGCTTAGGGAGCTGGACATGTTTAGCCTGGAGAAGAGAAGGTTGAGTGGTGACAAGATAGTCAGGTTTAAATATTTGAAGGGATGTTATACTGAGGATGGAGCAAGCTTGTTCCTGTGGCTCCAGAGACTAGGACAAGAGATTCCACCTAAACATTAGGAAGAACTTCCTGACAGTAAGAGCTGTTCAGCAGTGGAATGCGCTTCCTCGGAGTGTGGTGGCATATCCTTCTTTGGAGGTTTTTAAGCAGAAGCTGGATGGCCATCTGTTGGGAATGCTTTGATTGTGTATTCCTACATGGCAGAGGGTTGGACTGGATGGCCCTTGTGGTCTCTTCCAACTCTATGATTCTATGAAATCTTGACACAGCAGATTGGTGAGCAGGGATGAAATCTAAAGGTGATCTGGTTGTGGGAACGATGCAAGCTGGCTTAAATACTCTCTGCAGAGTCCGGAGAGAAGGCTATGCACAGGCTGCCTCCAGTCCCACCCACCAGCCATCTGAATGCTCCCAACTGGCTACTTGTCCAAGAGCCTGTGAAAACCTCATGGAGGATCCTGGGAAGAAGGTGGACCATCAGGGCAAAATGGTGCCTGACTGACCAGGATGCTCCTCTCATGACCCACAGAGCTCCCACCCTGATAGGTTAGGGAAACGTCATTCCCACATCTCAAAAAGGACATTTTACTTGTAGAGGTGGAAAAGCAGAAAGGGGCAGGAGCATGGACCAGGGGGCTGAAGCAAACCCCCTTTGAGAAAAGGTTCTGTTCGGAGCTTTTGGCTTTAGCTAAAAATTGTAAGTAGAGAGGGGATGTGGAAGGTGTTTATTATAACAAATGAGGTGTTGTGTAGAACAGGAGCTGGCAAGCTTCTCCAGAGGCCAGTTTCTCACCTGCCAGCCCATCTGGGAACCACACTGCCTCCCATGAAAAAATGTGGGAGCTGGGATACAAAACCAGAAGTGGCTAGAAATTCACTGCTGGTTTTCTAAATAGTTTTCTTTTGGAATTCTAAAGGGAGGGGGAATTGTTTGTTTGAACGGAAAATTGCTTCCAGGAACCCCAATTTGCCTCTTTTTCAGTATCCCCCCCCCCCAGGGAATAGTGCAGGAAGGGCTGGGATTCTGCAAAAACAGCCTTGGTGGCCTGCAGCCTGTATGATTCTCACTCCTGGTGGAGATAAAGAGGTGGAAAGTTTTTCTCCCTGTTTCCTCATAATAGACCCCAGGGTCATCCAGTGAAGCTGTATGATGGGAGATTCTGGACAGACAAAAAGAATATTCCTTCACACACCAGGCCATATTTAAACTGTAGCATTCACTTTCACAATATGTGGTGATGGTCAACATCTTGGATTCAGAGAGGGCTATATCAGTGGCCATGAAAAGTTGCCTGCAGTATTCCTGGTTCCCACAGTCAGTGTGTCCATCTCCCATCTACTGCCCAATCATACTCACCCCCTCCCACAGCCTGCACTGGTCCCACAGTTTGCAGAGGGGGGAGGGTTCTCACAGTGAGTTCAGGGTTGTCCTGGGAGCATTCCCCAGCTTTTTGCATGCTGTTAACTGCATCTTACAGCACCAGCACAGGAATGTGAAAGACTGCATCTGGAGGCATCCTAAGGAAGGTATTGCTGCTGTGTGCCTTCAAGTTGTTTTCGATTTATGGTGACCCTAAGGCAGACCTATCATGTGGTTTTCTTGGCAAGGTTTGTTCAAAGTGGCATGCCTTTGCCTTCCTCTGAAGCTGAGAAAATGTGATTTGCCCATGGCTGAGCGGGGATTCGAACCCTAGTCTCCAGAGTCATAGTTCAGTTCTCAAATATTCCCATGAATGGTGGTTAAATGGTTTTTCCAGAAGAGCAGGATCTTTATTTGGTTGTGTTTTGCTTTGCATGTTCAGCCATTATGACTCATGGAATGGGTTTGAGCAGTTTGAACTCTACCTCCCCTGTGTATTAATCTTGTACCCCACTTTAAAAGGTGTAGGTCTTTCCACAATTAGTCTGAATGAATACATTGAGCTGTCACCCTGGCCAAAGTGTTGCCTCCCTTTCATCATTACCCAAGTCTTGTTGACTTGCTTGTAGTGAATTTTTGTTGTTACATCAGAGCAGCCATGTACCTAGATTTCTTTTAGCAGAAACTAAGCCTGGCTGCCTTCCAAGGCTCCACTTTTTTCTCTTCCAAGCTGGATCAAATTTATGGAGGTTTCAAAAAGAATGTAATTGCATAGATTCAGCATTTATTTCAAAGATTTTTTAAAAAAAGAGGTAGAGCATTGTGTTTGCAGAACATATGCAAGGATGTATCACACAACAGCACTTAATCTGAACCAAGTTTGCACCAAGACTTACTAGAAATCACAGTATCTATTTTTGCATCTCACAAAAACATTGCAGTCAGCCATTTTCTCCAGTGTTGTTTCTGTAACCAAGGAATTATTTTAGTCTGAAGAGACTAACCCCTAATCGCTTTGAGTTTTTGTGGCTTCTGAGTTGACATCTACATACAACAGTTATTTATTCCATGTAACACTTATCCTGGCTTTATCCTTATTAGGAGAGAATCCCTCATTAATGTAAATCCTGGAATTAAGACAGAGAAAACTACAGAAATGACTCCATAATCAGGCCCCCTGACATTATACTGTCACATGGGTTGCCTTTTTTCCACATGCATCAGAGCTTGTCAAATACTTTTGGATGCAGACAAGTTACAGAGCTCCCCAGATCCAGATTTCCTAGTCTCTTATGTACATGTGTGTGTGGTGGTGGTGGGGGGAGAGTTCATCCCTAAAACCTTATTGGCAGCTGGCCCACTAAACACAGATATGATATATCTGTGTTTTCTTCTGAGAGTTCCACACTTTCCAACTATAGGGCTTAAGAGAGTTTTATGGACTGATATGTTTGAGACAAGAAAATTGGCCAAACAGCTCTGAGGTGTGAATATTGGTGTACAGGAAGCCTAGGGAGGTTTGCTGGGGATGCAGAGCAAACTCATCTGTTTATCCTCAAGCCAGAAAAGACACAGTCAGAGGCACACCACAGAAAGGGTCTTTGTTTTCCATTATTGCTGAGGGATAATGAGTGGTTTTGCCTAGTGAGCTGGGAGATTCCAGTGGTGCCTCTTTGTCAACGTGCTGCCCTATGCACTGGACCTTTCTGCCTGACATCTTCTGTGCTTTGCCTATCGAGCAGCAATGAGGCAGGGGGAGCCTTTATTCTCTTTTGCCTTGCATGGGCCAGTTGCTAGAGAGGGTGGCATTTCTTGCCCCAGACAAATGGAGAACTTTAAATGAAAATGATGCTTGAAATTATATTTACAGCTGTACAGACACAAAGCATTTAAAAAAAACTATTTCCCTTCCCAGGCATGGACCTATAGAACCAGTGGAGTACATAACGGGACTACGGACACCGTACAAAGAGAGAGATCTTCCTTACTATCAAGGAGCCCAGCCTGCCGTTCATTCTTCCAAAGGGAGCTACCTCCACCCACATGAAGGCTCAAGGGCAACAGAGTTATGGTATCCTCAGTACTACCCGACACAACCAGGGCCTCAGCATAAAGGACCCCTCCGCCAAGATGTACCCCCTTCACCACCTCAAAGCCACAGGGTTCTGCCTTACAATGAAATGGGCAGAGTGGGCCCCCGTCCAGCTGGTCCTGATCACTACCAATATAGGCATCAAGATCCACGGCAAAAGGACCCCATGACTGCAGCTGTATAGCTTAAAGCTGAACTCTTCTTGGCGTCTTGTAAGAAGGAAATGGACATAATCTTTCAGTTGGCAGTGCTGAGCTAGTCTACTCCAGGGGAGACGTCCTTTAACTGTGGCCAATTGACATCCAGGATATATTCCTAAATATATTACACACTCGTACAAAGTGGTACATGACTTTGAGGTAGCAATGTATCAGAGAGTTTTTGTTTTTGTTTTTTTTAAAAAAGGTTGCCTGTACGTAGAAGGTGGTAGATGAAGAATAGGTGGAATTTCAAAGCATACTACAAAGTGCCATTCAGGGCTGTTTGCAACTGTCACAAGCACATATTTCAGGACACTTGTTTTGGAGAAGCTTTCAGAAAAGGCATTTAATCAGTGCAACTGTGTGTATATACTTAGTATATAGCAGATCCTTCATTATGAAGACTTCCTTCAATTAGATGATCTCCCACTTGCAGGGTCCCCTGGCAAGTTAACAAGAGACGTCATTGTGTTGGGAAATGCATTGCACTGGTGGAGTGAACTGCAGACTTATTTTGTTGTCATAATATCAGGAATATTGTACATCATGCTCATTTTAACCTTCCCAGCCATCTTCTTAGTTGCCCCTGGGGGAGATTACATTTTCCATCCTTTCTTCTTTATTGATCAAATGTCAAGATTCTCTCCCTCCCTCCCTCCTTTCCTCCCTCTGTTTCTCCCCCCAACCCCCAACAGTTTTCTAATATCAAAGAATACAAATGGACAAATGGAGGGGGAGGTGGTAACTCTTCAGCTGATGCCAATGTCCAGTGGTGTTTTACTGTGAGGGCTTCAGAAACAAGATATAAAAAGGAACAAGATCCAACCTCTCATTTCCAGACAATGGGTGTGTTTGCCTATTTGGGGGGCTGTGTTTGTCTGGAGAGAGCTGGCTCCCCATTAGTAACATTGCCACATTTCACCTAATAATTGTACACTGGAGGTCAGCAACTGGCAGCCCATGGAAGACCAGACCCACTCCTTGAAGGACATTATTTGGCCACCACCCTTACCAACACCCACCCCAAGGCAAGAAGGCTGTAGGGAGTAGGCAGTCACTGTGGAATGCAACTCACTGGCAGCACACTTGTGCAAAGCTGGTACATAATCTTCCTTTCAAATTGGCCTTCCCAGTAAACTTATTGTTGACTGTGTGTATAAGGCTGTACAATACTGTGCTGCTGTGTTGGTTTTTGCAAAGGGCTGCTTGTCTTAGCTGGCATCCCACAGATCCCAGAAAAGAAAGGCTAACTGAATGTTACATGGCAAACAACATCCTGTTCTATGGCAAGAATCCACACTGCAGCAGCCCTTGGGGCTTTGGGGGTACAGTGTGTGCATGTGAGGCTTCTCCTGAAATAACTTCCAGTCATTTTCAAAAAATGAGGGTAAAAGAGAAAAGGCCAAGGCTCTACTCTGATGGGATCTGTGCATTGCTATGCTCTGAGATGGAGGGAAAGGCATCTCTTGCAGGTTACTGAGAAGTGTAATAGGGAGTCTTTTCAACACTATAGAACTGCGTTTGCCACCAAGGCTAATAAGGCTTCTTAGTTCTTTTAGGGATATTGAACAACTCCAGCATGTCTTTTTAATTCTCCAGACTTTGGCTTCAGAGGCGTGAAATGCCTCTGCATTAGCCCATTTTCCTGCCAGGGAAAGACCTTGGTCTGGCCACGGAAATGTATTAGACGATCTGTTGGTTTTCTTTTGGTATGCAGCAAATTAACAGGATTCATTACACAGGTCATCTCATAATTATTATATATCGCACTGAGGGGTCATCTACCAGGCACAGCCATTTATCATTTACCCTTTCTGAAATGGCTTCATTATACTGGGTGGCCTCAAGAGACATGGCGTATAGTGAATCTATCACGCACACAAATTTGCGTTGCTGCATTTCAGAGCATCAGCTCCTTTAGTGCCCATGAAAGATTCAACGGTTTTATATGGAATCCACAGGCCTAGCATTGTTGTCCTGAGCATTAATATTCAGGTAAGTAATTGAATTTTAACAAAACTTGCAGCCTTAGATTCAAAATCCCCAAGTAATGATTAGTGGGTTTTGAATCCAAGGTTGTATGCCATATCCTTCTCTAGATCTCAATGTCATATACATTGCTGAACAAGAGTAGGAAACACTAAGTGACTTGAAATACCAAATATGCTTCTGTGATTAATTTTAACAGGAAAAGTCACCAAGAAGTGAATTGTCCACATAATTATTCCTTGGTTATTTATTTCTAGAAATGAACCCTAATGTAAAATAGCGATATAGCCATATCAAAGCCAATGACTATTTCCAATAAATGAATTTAATTTCAGGGGTGTGTGAATGAGTAGCTAGAAATGACTTGCAAGAAAATGTGATGATATGTTGCCATTTCACATGAATTACTTTAAATCTTGTTTGTTCCACTTTTAAGTGGGCAACTGATTCCTCTAGCGCCCAGTGCTATCATATTACGGTAGTTTACATTATATGGGCTTAGTCTGAAGTGAATGGCAATTGCTTACTCCTTGTTTGTTCTGAGTTCTTGTACCTTGTTTAATAGCTGAATTGAGATAAACCACTACAGTATAGAAGGAAAATGGTGGCATTTTAAAAACCATATTTTATTTTATTAAATATATTAAACATACAAATAAAAAAGAATAGGAACAATTTTAACATAAAATGCAGTTATTGGTAGCTACAGTCAAATCGACTTTGAAAGGTGATATTTGGTGAATCCTGGTCTGTGGTAAGTTTCTCACCCAAAATATGATGAAGTCATACAAGGCATTCTTTTTATATTGGGTTTTACTTTCTTTTTTTTTTATTTTTGCTCTAATTTCAGTTCCTCTTGTAACATACACAGCACATTTTGAAAATAGCATGCAAAGAGTGTTTTCCACTTTTTGTCTTCTTTACCACTTCAAACTATGTCAAGCATTTGCTGTGTTTATAATGTACTTGCAAACAGTGAACATTGTTCAAAACTCAGTCCTTACCCACATTGAGTGGCCAGCGTTTGACTTTTCTGAGTCAAGTAGATTGCAGTGGGGTTGGAGCCACATTGCCTTCCTGTCTGGCCAGGGCCATGCAAGCAAGCCTCTGGGCCTGTTCCCTGTGCTTCAGTTCTCTTACGTCACCTTATACCTCACCTCTGGACCTCTTTTAGAAATTAGCCTCTGATGCATGCAGGCAAACAGTTAATGGAAAGTACGTCAACTTTGGATAAGAAGCAGGATAGACATTGGGGAGGTTCTTCAAAATAAAAACACTTTCACAACCCCCTTCAGGGTGCAGCACTTATGAGTATGGTCTCTGTAGGATTCTGAGATGAACAAAAATTTGGCAGCTGTACAATCGGGTCAAGGAATGCTTTTGTGTAAATGGAGCCCTGCAATACATTGTGATATTTTGTTGAAAGAAACAAATATCAGTGATGTTGACTTTATCTGGCCTGATCAGAATTAAAAGGCATTTTAGAAAATAAGCTTCAGCCTTGTAAAGTACTGCCTCCTAACCCTTTGTTGGCCATTTTGTTGCAGTTTTAAAAGATAGCTGACAGCCTTTCAGAAGCAAGAGATGTGTCCAGATTGGATGGCAAGAATCTGTCTTGGTTATTTATGGCCTTTGATGCTCCGTGCTCAGTTGTTTCTACGTAACCTGGAGTGTCCTGTAAAATTCCCATTGACTGCAGTGGCACCATTCCGTAGGGCAAAGGAGGTCAAAAGGAGACCTTCTCAACCATTAATCTTAGCCAATGGCTTATTAAACAGTAGTTCTGTTTTTAGAACAGTAGGATACTTCCTCCCCTAGATGAACGGAGTATATACAGGTGCTGCATACACTACAGATAGCTGTGGAGGGGTAAAAACTCTTGATCCCTCTTGTGTGGGCAGGAACAAAATGAATTTCTCCTCATGAGTCCAAAGTGCCCAGATTCTGACTGCAGGGCTGGGAAGCACTTGACTGCTTGAATTGACTGATAGAGGGAGGGAGTGTATGTGTGTGTGTAAGCGTGTGAGCATGTGTGTAGACAGAGAGTGCCTGCTTCTCTGCAATAATGATAAACAATCTCAGCACCATATTGCAGACAAGTGTGTAGTGCACACATATATCACAAGGTGCTATAGCTGATGGATTAAAATATACTGCTTGCAAAAATAAAACACACATACACACAAGAAGTGCATACAAGCTGATTTGTGTGTTGCTTCCTCTTACCATGAGCTCATGTGTTTGGGATCAGAAAAGGTTCTTTTGTATTCTGTAATGCCTTGGCTCAATTTATGTAAAAAATAAGTGCCAATCTCCAAAGTGAATGTTGGTTTCTGGGATGGTTTATATTTGGACTTCTGGTTAGGCTATTGAAAGCACACCCCAGGTTTCAAGGTGGGGACAGGTTACCCTTCCTGAATGTGTCCACAGCATGGAATCCACCCTGTGAAGAGGTGGGATGTCTCCCTGGGACTCAAGGCAAATAGATAACCCTTCACTACAGCCCCATTTTGATTTTGCATCTATATTTTAGTCATGTATACAAACTCAGACTCCTCTGTTTTCTTCCTTATCAGACACCCTTATGATTCCCTTCCAGGAGCAAGTGATAAGGATACCTGGTAAAGTAAAAAGAAAAGGGTCCTGAGCTTGTATAGATGACCAAATTAGCTTGTAATACCCTGCCCAGAAGTAGGGAAAAAGTAAGAAGCACAACGCTGCAAACCATGGCCATCTGAATCTACCCACACTGGGGGGGGGGGCTGTTGTCAGCTCAACCACCCAGCATGGCTAAACAAGATGTTCTTTCAGCAACCATGATGTGTTTTCTTTGAAGACTGGCTATTTATGCCAGTGGGGGCCAGATTTCAGAAGGGGATGGACACACCATGATAGTAGAAGGACAGGGCTACCAACTTTGGTTTCAGACCAGAGGTGTCAAGTGCCTTATTCTGGCCTTGGGAAGTTATTCCATGAGTGCTAGGATGTTTTCAGCATTGTATTTGGAATAGAGGTCTGGCTGAAAGCCCACTAAACTTACTGGAAACATCAGTGTACTTTGGATCAAACTTTAGTTGCTTTTTTAAAAGCGGATCATACATGAGCAACTAAAGGTTTAATACCAGCAGTTTCCTCAACCACCAGTTGGCATTAGGCTGTGGTGGAGAGGGAAATTAACACTAAGCACAGCAGTTGATAAGGTGACTCTCTGAGCAGCCTAAAAGCCAGGGAGCAGAACTAGGAAGCCAATCTTCCAGACAGCATTCAGCAGCACATTCCAACTCACAGTGTTAACCAGAAACAGCTTTACCTGCTGCCTAATTTTTGTATAATGTGAAAGTGCTACCTCTTTCTTTCTTTCTTTCTCTCTCTCTCTCTCTCTCTTTCTTTTATACTTTATGTAGTCTGGAGTGAATTCCGTCTTCCTTGTGGGAACTAAGAGGCGGGTGTTTGCCCTCCGAGGTCAGGCCCTCAAATATAACTTTTTGCAAGAGTACTTCCACCATATTTAGTCAAGTGCTAAATGTAACATTTTAATCCTCAATTCACAAAACAACTGTTTCAGACCATTTTGGATTTAATCCCACTGACTTTGTCAGTTCAAACTGTAATAAGAGTTCCTCTGGTTTGCACATCGTCACCCTATCTATATTTCTGTTTTGTTTTTTTAATCTATATTTGTGTGCACTGAATTGTTTAAAAAGTTCCAAAAATTTATTTCAGAAGGAACTACATTTGTTACCACAAGATCAAATTTGACCTTTTGTTTTGTTTCTGCTATATATCATCATATAAATGTTGAACAGTTTTATTTTGCATTAAAATAAAGGCTTTAAGAACAACAGCCAAGTCACCTTTGTAATCTTTTGCTCCTTTTCAGCCCCTCTTCCAGTGATCCCTGTTTACCTGTAACAGGTTCAACTTTCTGCTGCCTGCCCCTCATAAACCAGAGCCTCTGTTTTGCCTGATGGCAGACAGTTTTTAAAGGTGGGGGGTTTGCTAGAAATTCCATTTGTTATGCTTCCTTTGAGCCTCTAGAAGTCCCTGGTGGGAGGGAGAAGTACATTATTTCTAGTGTACATTTGGGGTGCATCTACACTGTAAAAATAATGCAGGTTGACACCACTTTAACTGCCATGGCTCCATTCTACAGAATCCAGGGATGTGTAGTTTTGTGAGGCACCAGCACTCTCTGGCAGAGAAGGCTAAAGACCTTGTAAAACTACACTTCCCGGGGTTCCATAGGATGGAGCGATAGCACTTAAAGTGGTGTTATACTGCTTTATCTCTACAGTGTAGATGCACCTTTAGGCTTAAAAAGAAGGTGATTCCCAGAAGATAATGTTTCCAATGATGATGTCTACTAGTAATCATAGTTTTACATTATCCCCAGTATCAAAGCTTTATACTTGTGGACTTACTGGTCCACATGGGAAACATATTTCACATATGACATCAAGTAAAGATCTATTGGAAAAGCCCATTATACTGCCCATTAGGACAGAACGTCAGAGAAGCCTGTTTCATTAGCCAAAGTGAGCCAATCCCTCTTTTTATTTTAAATTAATTAATTGGTAACTGGATTATTTTTCTTTTGGTTGTCTAAATGCAAAATGGTAATACAATGCACATTCCACCACATTCCTACTGTTCTTTCAGTACCTGTTGGGGGAAACAGGTAGCTTTTCTGGGTTTTAACGGTCCTTTTATATATATATTTATTTTTTCAGAAGGACAGATTTACTTTATTTATTTATTTATTTATTTATTTATTTAATACTGCTCAGAACAATTGTTGCTATGTGCCTTCAAGGTGATGCTGACTTATGGTGACTTTCTCATATGGTTTTCTTAGTCAGATTTGTTTTTTTGTTTTGTTTTTTCCAAAGGAGGTTGGCCATTGCCTTCTTCCTTAGGCTGAGAGGGCATGCCCAAGACCACCCAGTGGGTTTCCATGGCCAAGCAAGGATTTGAACCCTGGTCTCCTGGAATCCTAGTCCAACACTCAAACCACTACACCACAAACTGAACAATAAACAAACAGCACAGAATAATAAACAAACTGCAGCAAGTATATTTACTTCCCCTCCTGGTCTTGTAATTTATAAACCCACCAAGTAAGGCTGCCAGTGTTTTATCTACTCAAGCGCATCCTTTTCAAATAATAAAGGCAGAGCAGTCAGCACTGGCAGCTATGGGGTCCCCAAGAGGCAGAGGGGTCAGTTAATTCTTCATTAGCCCATTGCCATGGTGGTTGGGGGGAATGGAGCACTCTTAAGATTATGAATGCAAAGCAAGGGTATTGGACACCCACAAAGACATGCAAAAGCTCCACCCTATACCCATAATTCCCTTTGCACAGAGAAACAAGTGAGTTTAAAATAATATGTGAAAAATTGGGATAGGGTAGTACAATCCAGCACTTTAGCCAGAAATCAACACATATCCTCATCAGAAGTGAATTTCACAATATAACTCCATTCACAGGCATACCATTGTTGCTCCAGGCCACACCACACACATACAGATGCACACACCTTTCTGCTGCCTTCACACACACCCCTTTCTTTATGGTGCCCTCTCACCTGCTTGCACTGACATCTGTCACTGGTGGACAAAGTGCATGGCCTTCTGCTACTGCTGTAATGTGCTCTGCAGTATAGGGCAGAAAGCAGACTGGCACTGGAGCAGCAACAAGACTTTTTTAAAAAAAGAATAACACATTTATTTATTTATTTATTTATTTATAGCCAGCTCTTCAGCCACAAAGGCTCTCAGAGCAGCTTACAAATCGTTAAGCTATAGCACTTTACACATCTACATTGTTTTATATCGCACCAGGCACTCTCTGTTCACTTCCTCCTTTGAAATCCCACGGAATATTGTGAGAATTCATCATGTGAGGAATTTAAAAACAAACAAAAATACAGTCCTCCCTCAATATTCACGGCCTCCACACTCACAGTTCCGCATATTCATGGTTTGTGAGGGGAGGCTGAGGAAAGTGGCAATGGGGCCTCTGAGGCCCCGTCGCCACTTTCAGGAAAGAGGGAGGAGGCATGGGGAGGCAATTACGGAGCTTCCGGAGGGCCTCCGGCGGCCCCGTTCTGGCCTGGGGAGGTGGGTTGAGGTGACTACAGGGCCTTCGGAGGGCCTCCGGAGGCCCTGTGGTTGGCCGAGGGAGGGCATGGGGAGGTGGGTTGAGGTGACTATGGGGCCTTCGGAGGGCCTCCAGAGGCCCGTGGTGGAGTGGGGAGGCGACTACGGGGCCTCCAGAGGGCTTCCGGAGACCCCGTGGTAGCTGAGGGAGGGAGGGCATGCGGAGGTGGGTTGAGGTGACTACGGGGCCTTCGGAAGGCCTCCGGAGGCCCTGTTCTGTCCTGGGGAGGGCGTGGGGAGGTGGGTTGAGGCGACTACAGGGCCTGCGGAAGGCCTTTGGAGGCCCCATTCTGGCCTGGAGAGGTGGTTTGAGGCGACTACGGGGCCTCCGGAGGCCCCATGGTTGCTTTGTGGGGGAGGGGAGGGCAGTCTTTATTCGCGGAATTTTCAGATTCGCGTGGGCTTGTGGAACCTAACCCCCGCGAATGTGAAGGGACGACTGTAACACTAAAAATGTGACATAAAGCACAAAAACACACTTTAAAACTTACTAGTAACCTGGGGAGGTTCATAAAAAGTGCATCACTTACCTGGATGTCACAATCTCACCCAGATGTGTTCATGCCAGACCGGCCATTGATGGGGTAAGTACAGTAAAAAAAAAAGACATGAGGTTTCACACATCAGCTATGCCAGCACAAAAGCAGCAGGGGAAGTCAATTGAGGGCATAAGCCATCAATTTAAAACTATAAGTTTTGGACTGATTTTAACTGCAAAAGGGAGACGTTTGATCTGCCCACCCTCTCACAGTTATGTAGCATCGTTATGACACATTTTTTCAAGTGTCTGATAAAGTCCTGGGAGAGGGAAAGGCATTGCTGCTCCCCAGTCCCGCCCCACCCTTTGTCCATAAATGGGTCGTCCCTAGCAACCAGGCTACTTTCTGGGAAATGTTTAAAGGCCCACAGCTTTGCCAGAGACACATTTTTGAAAGATTTGTGGTCTGGCAAAAGGCACTATTTCAGAAAAAGGAACTGGTAAAACCACCTGTGAGTGTTCTGTGCCTAAGAAAACCCTACAAAATTAATAGGGTCATCACCATAAGTCAACAGATGACTTGAAGGCGCGTGCACATGAGCACACGCAAAATGCACTAGTAGCATATATAAATTATTTCTTCAGACAAGAAAAAAAAAGAAAATATAGTCCTACGTAGCAGCCGCTGAAGAGATATTTTCCCACTACAAATTCCACTATGAATAAAGCATTTGTTCCTTTACAATATTAAATGACGAAGCTGAATAATGATGAAACCTCAATGCGGATCATGAGAAGGTCTTCAAAATCTATCAAGGTTGTGACTGTATTCATTAAAACATACTCAGTGCTCAGGAAAATCCGGGACATATATACACAGAGTTTGACATTTATACCCGAGGCACAGGCAACATTAAGTTGGGTTTAGCACATATTAAATGGTAATCTGAGTAGACAGCAATTTTGAAGGGGATTTCTGTCAAGTATGTTGCACTTTTAGCTAAATCTACATAGGTAGATAAAACTCTTAATGCTTTAATTCTCCCTTTCCTGTTAATAATATAAACAGATGAATCAAGAGAATTGGAAACAAGAAACCTTTTAAGAACAAAGAATCTGGTGACACTGCCTTTTTTGTTTTAAGCTGCTCTTAAATCTGGCTTCTGTTTTCTGTAAGAATTTTCTAAACATAGAGGCTTGAATACTAAGATAGTGTTAAAACTGCATACAAAGCTTCTACTCCTTTGTAACTACCCCTGTCAGTCTCTACAGAGAACGGGGGTCCTCTGTGGGATGGAACATGGGTGGCTTGTGGGCACGCGGGGAATCCAGACATCTCATCAGCAGGCTGACACTTGTATTTCTGATCCCAACAAAACCTGAAAGCAGTGCAGTACTCTGTATGTTATCATTACAGAATGGGCAGTTGCACCACTTTCAACACATTATGAACCGAGGTTTGGGTACAACTGTATAAGGGGAAATATAAAGTATAAAACCACCATCAGCCATGAAAGTCACCAAGTCACCCCATTGTTAGTATGCTAGAACAAAAATCGTTCATCTACCTAAAAAACTGGCATGTCAGAGTTCATGGTTTTAGCCTAGACGTCTTCTCCCTGGCATGCTGATATTCTGTATGTAGAGTTTTTATTATTGTTATTAAAGTGGGAGACAATTTAATCTGACTTGCAATCTGAAGTGGTACAGCTCAGCCAGGGACTTCCCACAGCAGTGACGAATATGCCACAAATCTCCCTGTCTTATTTTGATCTGTTATAACACACCCACTCACTTGCTGATTAGTCCTAACAAGGAAGTATAATTCAAAGAAACCAGAAGGCTGGAATAATACTGTCTCATACCAGAATGCAGTTGACAAGAAGAAGGAAAGCACTAAGAAAGTGGGGAGAAGAGAGGCAATAAAATATCTCCAGGTAACTTTTGTTGGTTTTATGTTTTGTCTTTTCTCCCTTACCAGTTGTACATACAGATCCATGCCCTAAAATTAAGAAATAACAAGGCACAATTGGTAAGAAGCTGAACAGAAAACATTTAAAAAATAAAATTGTGCCTGCTAAGCCCTTGTGCCTTGTCATAATCCACTTTGAATCCCATTTTTTTTGGAGAAAGGTGGGATATAAATTCAAGAAAGAAAGAAAGAATTAGCAGCACTTTGGATCCTGGTAGAAGAGTGGCACACAAGCATACTTTTGCAGGATGGGAAGAAACTTGCAGACAGAACCCTACTCCTACCAGTAGGAATTGTATAGATCAGTGGCTCTTAACCTTTTCTTTCTCAGGGACCCCCTTTATATATCTTTTGTTGCCAAAACTTAATTCAAGATTTAAAACTCTAACAACAACAACAATACAATTACACCACCCATTAAGCCTTCCCTCAAAGGCACTGGCAGAGGAGAGAAGACATTTCTTTCTACAAGTTTGTGGCTGGAGCAGATTGAATGTCAATGTGCAGGCCAAGCCAGCCAGCCTTTGCCTTGGCTCCTGTCATGTGGCTGCTCCACTGCAGGGAGAAGGTGGGCTGAGCAGCCTTCAAGCCTTCGCAGACCCCCTGTGAGGGCATCACGGCACCCTGGGGGGTCCCTGGACCACAGGTTAAGAACTACTGGCAGTAGATCCTCCTCCTGAGCTACTGAAGAGCTTAAACAATAAAAGTAAGTTTCAGGTTATAAATGATTTTTTTTCAAAATCATAAATATCAAGTATCTTGGTCTCAAAACAGCAACAAGTTCCCTGAAAGAAAAAGCATCCATTTCAGTAACAGGATAGTCAGATAGACTGACTTGAGGATTTGCACTATATATCCTCTGATTAAACTGAATTGGTATGATTTATACTCCGTGTACACATGTGAAAAGTTAACAACCTAAAACCAATTGTCACAACTGAAGAAGACCCATTGAATCAATGAAATTTGCCTAGCTGTTGACTTGCCAAGCTCCCATTGATTTTCTGGGTCTACTTGAGTTGTGGGACTTAGGGACTTAGGTTACTGAAAGATGGCATGGGCTATATCAATGACTGGGAGATGAATTTTTTTATCCCAGTTGGTTTTTAAATTCCAAATAGCCTCTCAATGTATAATTGTTGTTGTTGTGTGCCTTCAAGTTGTTTCTGACTTAAGGTGATCCTAAGGTGAACCTATCACTGGGTTTTCTTGGCAAGATTTGTTCAGAGGGGGTTTGCCTTTGCCTTCCTCTGAGGCTGAGAGAGTGTGACTTGCCCAAGATCACCCAGTTGGTTTCCATGGGCGAGTGGGGATTTGAACCCCAGTTTCCAGAGTCATAGTCCAATCTCAAACCACTACACCATCCTTGCTCTCCCAATGTACAATGAGGTGGGGGGGATTTAAGGGTTTTCACTAGTGTAGACAAGCCCTTTCAAACCTCTTGGTCTGATTTTGAAGCAGCGACATTCTATGTAGGTATGTTTACATTACAGTGCCCAGTAAAAAGCCAGGTTTCTGAGGATGCTGTATCATGTGGGTCAAATGAAATATATGTGTCCAGAATACAAGGGGACACTGAACGCAGAATCATATGGTGAAATGGATACAATATTTTGGTTATCCAATTCAATTAGAGGGTTGGGGGAAAAAATCATGGAACACAAATATAACATTTATTTTATGTAATGAAATTAAAAGAAAAATTTTACAAGATCTTATTTAGATGGTATATGACACCAATCCAAATAGCTAAAATGACAAAGAAACAAGATGATGGAAAATGTTGGAAATGTAAAGATCAACAAGGAACGTTATATCACTATGGTGGACCTGTAGGAAAATTCAAAAATATTGGAAAGCAATTCATGATATGATAGTGAAAATTCTAAAGGGAAATATGGAAATGAAACTGGAGCTTTATTTATTAAATATAACTGACAAAAAGATGGATGGAAATAAGAAAGAAATTTTACTCTATATGATAGCTGTGACAAGGATTGCATTGGCCAGGTATTGGAAAAATAATAATATACCTAACTTAGATGAATGGTTAATAAAAGTATTAGAGATTATCCCAAATGGACAAATTAACAATGATTATGAAAGGGAAAACAAGAGCCAAGATCATTAGTAAATGGGAGGGAGTTATAAATTTTATGAAGGAGAGATGGACAAGGATTTGATTGTAGGAATAAACTAAAGTGATAAAAATATTACAGAATAAGTACAAGAGGTTGATTACATGGCAAAAATAACCTGGGAAGACATTGGGACGAACCCTGTTGGTCCTCACACTCATTGGGGCAGACACATACTATTGGGAAGGAAGGGAGGCAAAAAACCCACAAAGTATGGGATTTTCCATCCCGCTATTTGTCACAGATTTTTTAAGAAACTGCAGGAAAAACCTACTATTGGTTCAATAGATCAATCAGCAACCATCTCAGATAAAAGGCACACAGCAGAACTGGATTGTGATTGGTCAGGCCTCAGAGGGGGCGGGCTTGCAAGGGATGTCTTGCAATTGAGGATCCGCCATTGTTGAATGGCTGTGGCGGCTTCTATGAACAAGTGCCCGTACCTCCCGCCTCCAGCCTCTGCTTCCCTCCCAGCCTCCATTCCTCCCCCAGCCTCCATGTCTGTCCAAGACCCCACATAACGAGCCCTCCCTCCCCCCTCCCAGGCCAAAGCCGAGCTAGCTCAAGAAGCGGCCGGGTGGTTCTGGCAAGGCTGCCAAATGGCCAGGAAGCTGCAGAGGGAGGGCAAGTCAGTTACGCGGATGAGAGGAGAGGGCCAGCCAGCTGAACAGCCGAGCAGGGACCATCTGCGTTCCTCCTTGGTGACTGACAGCTGGTGGGGAGGCATGAGGTATGGAGACTATCTGCGTATACGTTCTTGGTTCCAGAAACAGGCCTCAGCAGCAAGTCCTGCCCTGCGCCCCACCAGCTGATGGGCTGCTGAGACTGAGGGCTCTCCCTCCATAACTGTCAGTCATGGAAGGAGAGCCCTCGGCCTTAGCAGCAAGTCCCACCCTGTGCCCCACCGGCTGATGGGCTGCTGCGATCAAGGGGTCTCCTTCCTTGACTGAGAGCCGGCTTCTGCAACCAAGGACTTATACCTCATGCCTCCCCGCCAACTGTCAGTCACGGAGGAGGCTGGGGAGGGCAGGAACGGAGGCTGGGAGGGAAGCAGAGGCTGGAGGCAGGGAGGCATGAGGTATGGGCATGTAAATAACCAGTCCGATACTTTACTACCCGCAACAAATCGTGGGTACAGTGGGTGACAGAACTGAGTTCTCTATTTCTCACATCTTCTCAGAGTAAAAACTGCCGTGTAGCTGAGCCCCAACTGTTATGTTAATATAAAATAGAGACAACAATATAGCAAGTTCTTTTGAATAAAGAAAGAATAAAGAGAGTACAAATTATTAATAGCGGATAATGATGAAAGGTTATTAAGCTAAACGGGATAGGCAGAAATAAGGAAGGAAAGAACTACATTTATGTTAAATTTTCTATTATAATAATGTCATAATTATGTTATAAGGTTTTTTTCCTTACTGTTTTTGAATACTTAGGTTACACTTTCTATTCTGTTTTTGAAGAAAGGATATATGTATTATTTATTGTTAGTTTATTTAGGAAATAATTTGTAAAAATGATGAAAAATAAAATGGATTTTCTCGGAAGGGGGGAAGAACACAGAATCAATCATTTTAGGATGAAGGAGAAAGTAAGAGTTTATTACCCTTCCCTTTACTTGAAATGTCTCAGAACAATCCCTATGTAAGGGAACCAAGCAGAAGAAGGAGAAGCCCAGGAGATCCCAGCCTCTCACCACCACACCCAGAATGCCAGTGAAGCACAAGGACTTCACTATACAACCCTGCAGCAAAGTGCTCCCTGTGGTCCAAGGCATCAACCCCCCTGTTAAGGGCTAAACTACCCCTGAAAGAGAGAGAATACTTCATGCATACACTTCCACTTTGCATAGGCAGATCAAATTCAAAGTGAAGCTAGTATGGAGTGGGAGAGGGTTGGAAGTCTGTTGGTTCTATGGGTAGGGGTGGCAGAAGAAAATTGCAACAATGAGGACAGTAGAGTGCTATAGAAAATGACAGTGGAGGTTTTAGACTGACATGTCAAGCACAAGCAATGGTATCATGGCTAAGTCAAAGACGAGAAGAAATGCCACTGCAGAAGGCATACCCTTATGCTCATATGATTAACCAGCTGATCTGCTCTCACACAGTGCTGGATTACTGATGCTTCAGTTGTTGAAACTGCTCCAGGACTCTCACTGACTAGCAGACCAGTGCTGAAGGGGAAAAAAATATAGATCGGTTGATCCCTCACTTTACCTAGTTGCTTCCTCAGTCTCTCAAATCCTCCCTGGCTGGTTGGAGGATTACTGAGCACACCTGGTATTGGGACATGCTCAAAATCTTCGTTTAGCCTTGGGTGAGTGACTAGTGAACATGCTCAGTGATAACCTATACTTGGAGCATTCCTCCAGCTCAACAGCAGAAGTTGGAAGGAGCAGGTAAGACAGGTTGTTGGGAAGGTTTGGTTTCTGGCCCTCCTTTCCACAAACGAATAGATATATTGGATTTTCCTTTCAATATATTTTCAACCAAGTATACCCACAGCCAAGCCTAACAAAGCCCCCCCCCCCTCCAACACATCAGTTCTTTCAGTACTTTCCCTGTCTTGAAGAGCAGTGAAGAAGCATCAGGAATAGGAGCAAACAGGCTCTCCAGCAGACTTTCTGCCTGATAGTTTGGTGAGGGGCTGTAGGGTGAGTGGATCCCTCTAACTGATTTTGTACTCATGAGCTTAAGCATATTTGGTTCAGTTTCCTGTGTTGTGCAATGCTGGCTGTTGGTGGGACAGAAAACTGTGGCCTCAAAATAATGCTTTTGTGGATAATAATGTGCTTTTGTAGATTATTATCATTGGCATTATTGCTATATACAAAAGGATGGATTGTAGATGCTCTGTGAACATCCCGTGTGTATTTTAGAATCCTGAGTATTCTAGTTCTTCTTACTTCTGAGAAGTGATGCATAAGCTTCTCACGTTTACTTTAGTGTAGACATGCAAATGGGTGGCTTGCTGTTAACATGCTATGGTATGGTTTTATAATCTCGCTGGAACATTTTATGTATCCCAAGGGCTACTTTTTGAGGTGGCTCTGAGGAGATAATCATTATAGCACGTGCGTGCGCACGCACACACCATGCTTAACTTTTCATTTTTGTTCTCCGTGTCCCGTTTTTCAATGGGTGGGAATGAATTGTTGCTTTTGTTATCAGCATTTTAGGTGTTAGTGGAGTAACAGAATAAAAATACATGGGATCAGGCTTAATCTCACTGAAGTTGAATGGCTGGAAATGGATTGACATATGAGGTTCCCCCCCTTCTGCCTCTTGTACTTTGTGAACTGTTTGTTTGTTCATTCATTAGTTTTTGTGCCTCTAGTCCTAGAATAACTCCTGCATGCACAGAAAGAAGGGCCTGTTTATGGAACTGCTTCAACCTCCTTAATTTGGACCTGCCCTTGCAGAAAATGTAATTCCCATCTGAAATTGGGCAGTCAGACTATGAACATGGGCTGAAGCTATATATACCTCATGCCTTTTATGTAGCATCTAAATTACCATCAAAACAAAAGGATGCTTTGTTAGCCTATAACACAGATGGGCAATACCTTTATTGGGATCAACTTAAATTGTGGCCTTAATCCACCCTGTCCCCAAGCCCCTTCAGTGGAGAACTTGCTAATGGCTGAGAAGACAGAGGGAAACCCTAGATGAAAAGGTCCTGCCATTTCAACTCTCTCCTCTTGTAGTTGGTTGTCCATCATCTATATATATAATTCTCTTGGGTATGTTGCCACTTCCAGTGTGCTGATTGGCTGCTTAGGGAACTGACCAACCAATCACAGGTCTGTTGGGCAGCCAATCAGCACACTGGGGGCGGGACCATGTAGATCTCAAACATGGTGGCTGGAGCTGGAGAGTCAGTGACATGGGGTGGATGTGGTGTGTGCCTGTGTGTTCTGGAGTGCAGGAGGTGGAGTGGGAGGGGCAGAAGGAGTGGAACGAGTGGGGGGAGGGGCAGAACGAGTGGGGGAAGGTAGAAGGAGTGGGAGGAGGGGCAGAATGAGTTGTGGGAGGGGCAGAACAAGTAGGGGGAGGGCAGAACGAGTGGGAGAGAGGTGAAGGAGTGGGGGGAGGGGCATAACAAGTGGTGGGAGGGCAGAATGAGTTGGGGGAGGGCAGAACGAGTGGTGGGAGGGGCAGAACGAGTGGGTGAAAGGTAGAAGGAATGGAGGGAGGGACAGAACAAGTGGGGGAGGGGCATAATGAGTGGGGGGAGGGGTAGAACAAGTGGGGGGAGGGGCAGGATTAGCAGTGGGGGTGACAAGAGGCAGAACGAGCAGTGGGGGGAAGCAGGGGGCAGAACAAGCAGCGGGTGGGTGAGTTAAACCCACCAGCCTACCTCAAAGGGTTGTCATGAGGTCTCCTGGGCATTTTGGGTTTTTTTTAATGGTGTATGGTACGCTGCATCCAGCTAATAAGCTCAGAATTTCTCTCTGTTCTTTACTCCTCCTGTGATTATGCCCTTGCCCGATCCTCCTGTTTTGAGACCATCAATATGTGGAAAATCCACTCTCCAAACTCCTGATGATGTACCTTATACCCATCATAGAGTTTTGCAATATCTTCTTTCTTTATCTGTCCCTCTCCACCTTTACTGCTGCCTATGGTCAATATTTTCTGCTCATCACTGCTTTTAAAAATATGGTTATTGTTGCTGGTTGGCTTTTTCTTTGCTGAGCTAATAGCCCAGGATGGTTGTTTAATGTTATATCAGCGGAGGCTAACCACAGGAATTGGCCTGCCAAGAGCATGAGATATCAAGTGCTTTGAGGGAGAGAGAATCAGAGTTAGACAGCAGAGGTTCAAGGGTGATGGGGAACATCTGCATGCTCTGATGCAGTTTTGGAAGTGACAGGGGAAGGAAATAGAGACAACTGAGAGTTTTGGACCAGAATCAGTTGAAATGGGGAGCATACCTTCTAGGGAGTGTGGGTATGATATCTGTATACAGTTCTCTATGATATTTGTATACTCTATGCTACTCTATAATACTCTATCATGCTCTATGATATTTGTATACAGTAGGACCCCTGTATCCACTAAGTCATTATCCACTGATTCAATTATCCACTGGACACAAAACAGCACACCTACCATAGAGTCTTCCTAGAAAATGTGTCATCTCTAGCCATTTTCTAGGTACTCCAAGGCAGCTCTATGGTATTTTAAGCTAGAAGGCCCATTATTTTCAATGGTGTTCGCTATTATCCATGGTTTTCCACGCCCCACCGAACCAATCCCCAGCGGATAACGGGGATATTGTCCTACTATACAATACTTTTAAAGAAAGTACATATGACAAAGGGACTACAGGTGTGTTTTCATCCAAAGAAAAGTACAGTACCGTAAATCCAGCACTTGCCTGAAAACATCTCATGGCTTGAGGAAGAGCAGCGCAAAACGACGCCAAGGTTCTCCACTGATTTCCTCTTCCTATATCCACTCCTCAGCTTCTTGTAAGTGCTTTCATATACCTGTACACTACTACCAGTACCTCTTTCTTTTCTATCTGTCTTTGCTCTTCTGGTACTCCTAGTTAGACACGCTACTTCTGTTCTTCTCCACTGGGGCTGCCTAGCAGTGGAGCCTGACTCTTGCCTGACATTTAGCCTTTCTGCTCTGTTACGAAATGCACACAGCTCCTCAAGGTGCATCTCTTCTGAGCCTTGCCTTTTCCTGTTCCTCCTTCTTTCTCCCTCTTGGAGGGCTGTCCTGAATTAGACTGTAGCCCTATAAACAGGGCCTGTCATATTTTTTAAAAAATAATGAATCAACATTCAGTCAGAGAATAATATCTGGAGTAGAAGGAGGCAAAACTGGGAGAGGAAACATGGAAGTAGAGCAAACCTTAGGAATGTGTATTGTAAAGACTCTAGAGAGCAAATGTATATTTATTTTTACCTTTAGTTGAATGGTATGTTCCACTGGCTGAGTTGATCCAGACATTTAATTGCATGGTGCCTGCCTTTGCGGATTGAAATACTGGAGAAAGGGGGATTCAGGAATATCAGTTCTGGTAAAATGCAAAGGCACATAGAGGTGGGAGGAAGGAAGAGCGTGAGGGAAAAGAGAATAACAAAAATGCACTATTTATTTATGAACGGAGTGAAGAGAATGGATACTTGGGCTTTTCTTACAGAAGATATTCACCACATTGATCCTTCCAAGGCCACACACATGAGGAAGGTCCAGATTGCCAAGAAGAACAGTACTCAAAAAATGCACACAAAACATTCATATCCCATCTTTCCTCAAAAGTGTTCAAGGAACGGCTGAAAACAACATAAAGTAACAGTTGGAGACATTAGTTGCCTGCTAATATTCAAACCATAAAACAGCAGCAGGAAATAAGTCACCAGTGATACAGCTGTAATTAAAAAAAAAAAATATTAAGAACAAACAGGAAAAAGACAGTCAAAACCCATTCAGTGAAACAGCCAGCAACAAACCAAAACACCCTTCTAAAAAGGGAGGTTTTTAAAAAGACCATTCAAGCCTTGCTGAGCCAAGCATCCCTCAGGAGGGGGTTCAAAAGCCTTAGGTTTTTGCAGGAAAGACCCTACACATATACACAACACAGCTGGTTTCAACCAAGTGTATTGCTGGGGCCCTTTCTGTAGCTTATGACAGGAACTTGAGGATGACCTCAATAGGCAAGCAGGCAGGATGGCTCATAGCTGCCAAAGGTGGTCCTCCATATACACTTGGATAAGTGAGTTTTTGAGGTTATAGCTCTCAGAAGCCCATTGGGATAACTTGCCATCAGGAAGTGATAGGAACGTTTCTGGAATTGGATGAGAAGGTGTGTGTGTGTGTGTTAAACTTTTGATATGCCTACTTTGGTATTTTGCAGGCTATTGCAGGCTTTTTTTAAAAAAAAAGTGGTGTTGTAACTTCTGTAGATTGATTTGCAAGCCTGGCTTATTTCTTTACCAACATGCTGCATAAATTTGTGTATACTTATTTGACTTTCCCTGTCACCCGTTGCTTGACTCAGCAGTTGTTGGTATCATTACGAGTTATTTATTCTCCATGCAGTTTGTTAGGTATTGATCTCTGCTAGTGGCACATATATGTATACTGAATTGTGCTGCTTGGTTTATTGAGGTCCTGCTTCAGGTCTGGTGTTAGTACCTGGCATCTTTGGAAAATTGCCAAGGCTCCAGTATCCTGACAGACACCAGCAGTGCTGACACATCTCCTTTTAAAATTCCTGTGGTCTCCAAAAGCACCTAAACAGCATCACTATCACTGGCGGGGCTGCGGACATACTGCAGAAATAATGGACTTTGACACCACTTTAACTGTCTTGGCTCCATCCTATGGAATCTTGGTATTTGTAGTTTGCTGTGGCACCAGAGTTCTCTGACAAAGAAGGCTAAATATCTCACAAAACTACAAATCCCAGAAATCGATAGCATGAGCCACGGCAGTTAAAGCAATGTCAAATTGCATTTTTCTGCAGAGTGTCAACCATGTCAGAACTGCCATTGGGCTGACACATTGGTCCTGTCTAAAATGTCAAAATAATCCTCACAGAATTCACTGGGAAAACAATCTATCTTAATGGGAGCACATATCAATGTGTCGTATTCAGAAGGGGGGTAGCAAAAAACTCCAGAAAGTAAGCCTAGAGAGCCTTCATGGCTTTTTCTGGAGTTTTTAAAAAGCTTCAGAGGGAATGTGCATTCCTACTCATTAAGACAATCACATCTGCATCGCAGCACTTTTCCATACAAGAGGGAACACAAGCTGATTGGCTGGATGAGTTCAGGGGAAGACCTTGCTAACAGGGCAAGCACCCACTGCCACCATGTTGGATTTTTGCCATAGCGAGCGATCGCTAAGGTAATAAAATGGTGATTTGTATTCTCTCTCTCTCTCTCTCTCTCTCTCTCTCTTTTTTTTTTTTTTGTAAACATGAAATATCACTTGTGTGCACCATGGGAAAAGGTTTAAATTAGGTGGTAGCAGATTTAAAAATGCAAGTAATTCACTCGCGGCTGCCATCTTAGCTAGGAGGCATGCAGAACTGATGGGGGCTGTAAAACTGTTAAAACAAGTTGCAGCTGCTGCAAATTGCTATTACCGTGGAGCAATCTGTCCCCCCCATATAGATGACCCCATTATATAGATCAGGGGTAGAGAACCCCTGCCCCTCCAGATGTTTTGGACTTCAATTCTGAGAAGACCCAGCCAGCATGACCAAGGGATTATGGGAGCTATAGTCCACATTATCGGCTGGGCTGAAGATTTTCCCCTCCCTGGAACAAATGGTATTATTTGACATGGAGCTGAGAAGTACATAGCAGAGCAGGCTGCAGATTTTTTTAAACCATTGATCCCACCCCCTTAACCTCCCAGAAGACTGCCAGGCCCTGCCCTCTTATTTTCAAGTCTCTGGGAATCTGGCAACTCTAGCAGAAACTTGTTATGTTCCCAGAATAACTTCGGAATCTGAATAAAATAAAATAAATGACTTAGGGAATCAGTGTAGTCAAATAAAATTGCAAAATCAGACTCTCAGTGTAGATTCTATATAAAACCATGCCCTTTGCCTCCAACACACAATGAATAAAAAAATGATATAAAGAAGCAATGAACATTCAATGTTTCATATTTAAAATATGTTTTTGTGAGGGAAAACAATGTGGCATAGAAATGGAGCTGAAAGGTTCTCAAAGGATAATGCCAGCAACTGCAAGATGTTAGCTGCATTGTCATCCAGGTTTCAAGGCTGGTTTTTAATTTTCTCCTATGAATCGCAGCGGCTGGGGTGAGCGCTGCCATGAAAATTCATTAGAAGGGGGTGGGCTGGGGGTGGGAAAGTAAACTTGTGCTAAAATCTGCTCTGTACTTTGCAGACTTCTGGTACTTGTTTGTGAGAAGAGTGAGTCAGTCAGCCTCCCTGCTAAACTTCACCCGCACCGAGTAATAATCTGAACAGAAATTCTGTGAAAGTTGCCTGTATTGTAGCAGTTCTAGAGGGTATTTTTGTTCCCTATAAACAGAGATAGTTGGAAACGGTGGCTTTCGAATAATACAAGAGAAACAAACTTCTCACTGCATATTTGTCAGGTTGCACCCAGAATCTTGGCTTATCCAAGCAGGGCCGGATGGAGGGAGGCGATGGCAGCAGGGAGAAGCAGGTGAGAACCACTGCTGTCTTTCTCACTGAATCAGTATGTCCTAGTTAGCAGTGATGCAATTGCTACCATATGAGCAAGTGGGAAAGTGGTGTAATCTGCCTAGTTTTATGGCCTGCTGTAGAGAAGATCTATTTTGGTAAGGCTGGTGTTGCAGCAACTCAGGTAGAGAAGAGCAACCTACAGCCGGAGGGAACTCCTCTCCTCCCACACCCCAAAACCCACCCTTCATGCCCCCCTCACCCCATGTTGCTCAGCAAGGAGCCACCAGTAGGATTTTCTGGGTGGAAGTAGAATGGGATAAAGCATTTTCCAGGTCCTTTAGGGTCTAGTCAGGTCAGATTAGCTGTGTGTGTGAGGGAGAAATCCATTAAAATACGGTACCTTTTCTGGCCCACCTTTTCCAGCATAGAATAAACCCACCATGGTGTTATCTATCCTGTACAGGAAAGGCAGAAGTGAAAAATTCTTATGAAATTCAATGAGTTTTTTCTGATGATAATTGAGTGATTGGCTTAAGTGTATACATTTTCTCAACAGTGTAAGTGCTTCACAGATGTTCTCTCAGTAGTCCGTGCCTGTAGAATGGATTGAATTTTAACCAACCACTCGTTTTTGAAATCAGTGCATAACAACAGTACGTTGCCATGAGTTTGGGCAGAAGCGACACCTCATTCTCCTATCACAGACCCCAGAAAATGAATACATGCCCATGTTGTGCTGTGAGCAACATTAGAATGACAGGACCTAGAGCCCTATATAGGCTGTTTCCAAATTGTGGAGAGGAAAGCACATATACATGTACACCTCTTGTGGGTCTGGCTTTTCTTCAGCCTATCAGTTGCTTCCCATTCTAGTAACTCGTGGGGGCATCCTTTCTTTTCCTTGACTTCTCACTATAGGCTTTACCGCACTTTTAAAGAAAAGCAGCAGGGGAGCAGGAACTTTCCATCTTTCCTGCTACCTTACCAAATGATTTCAATGTTCTTTTGTTCCAGTCCCATGAGGGACCAAGGTAAACCCATGTCTTTTTGCTAACCAGAAAAACCTGTTAGCAAAAAGATACGGTTTATCTCAGTCCCCCATGGGACTGGAATGAAAGAACGCTGGAAGAAGAACAATGTCATGCTGTAAGGCAGCGCAGAAGACAGAACATTCCTGCTGCATTACTGCTTTTCTGTGTGTGTGTGTGTGTGTGTGTGTCCATGCATGCACACATGTAGGAGGCTCATGAGCACCTGCATATGTACAATGCATACATGTACACATATGCAATGTGAATATCACACCCTGTATGAAAATGTATTATCTTAGGCCAAATAACAAATGCCAGCTGTCCCTACCCTATCTCTCCAGCCCCTCCCATTTCTGGGCTGCCATTCCCTTTCAAGGTATCCTTTCTGCCATACTCCTTAGTCTCCTGACTATCTAATATACCATCCTCTCTGCATTTCCTCCTTTCTTCTCTTTAGTTCTTGCCTTCCTAACTCTTATCCTCTGACTCTTTCTTCAGCTGCTCCAGGTTGTTATGGATCTTGGACGGGGGATGACCTTCCTTGTTGGTAAAACCCCTTCTTTACAATGATCCCTCCCCCCACACTGATAGGCTGCCACTAGCCAGACACACCCTAGTCACATTGCACAATTATAGCAGTTTGATCCCACTTTAACTGCCATGCCTCCACATTATTGAATCCTGAGATTTGTAGTTTAGTGAAGTACTTAGAATCACCTGCTAGATAGCTCTAGTGCCTGTTTATAGAGGATTCTAAAGACCTGTTGTTGTTGTTCTTGCTGTTGTTGTCGTTATGTACCTTCAATTTGACTGACTTATGACAACCATATCATGGGACTTTCTTGGCAGGATTTCTTCAGAGATTTGCCCCTGCCTCCTTCTTAAGCTGAGAGAGTGTGACCTGCCCAAGGCTACCCAATGGGTTTCCATGGCTGAATACGGAATCAAACCCTGGTCTCCAGGAATCTTAAGTCTGACACTCAAACCACTATACCACACCAGCTCTCCTCCACACCAGCTCTCCTCAGGGGCCTCTTAGGACCCTCAGTGGCTCTTTCCTCCAGAAGAGATTATGCAAATAGCATACTTTTTCCAATGAGAGCTGGCGTATTGTAGTGATTTGAGCATTGCACTATGACTCTGGAGAACAGGATTCGAATGCCTGCACAGACATGAAAACCCACTGGGTGACCTTGGGCATGTCACACTCTCTCAGCCTTAGCGGAAAGCAATGGCAAACCTCCTCTGAACATATCTTGCCACAAAAACCCTTAAATAATTTAAAGGCATACAACAGCAGCAGCAACAACATCACCATTTCCCACTCATGATTTTGGGAAAGGTGGTCCAGGTTGTCAGAAGCAGGAGAAAAGATGCCCCTGGAGCTCCAGGAATGCTTGCCACTGGTGCTGCCTGTCTCCTTCCAGTTCTCCAAGGAGCTCTTGAGGCAGGGGGAGATATCAGTGGCAACAGGACTCTTTAAAAGTGCCAGATGAGCAGACTCTTGTTTGCCTTAGTATTTTGTGTGAGCATTTCAGTGCTTGCTATGGAATCCTGGGATTTGTAGTTTTACAAGGTCTTTTAGCCTTCTCTGCCAAAGAGTGTTGGTGCCTCACAAAACTGCAAATCTCAATATTCCATAGAAAGGAGCTGTGCAAAATAATCCTGTTTCAACCTAGATTGTTTCTCTAGTGTGGATGTCCCCTGAGACAGTAGTTCTCAACCCTTACGTCACCATGTGTATTGGGCTTTGGCTCCTAGAATCCCTCACCACTGCTTATCCTATCTGGAATTTCTGGGAGTTGAAGCCCCAGCCAAAGGCTGACAAAGGTTGGGAAACACTGGTCTAATAAATATGAGGAATACAGAAGTTGGCTATCCCTTTATTGGCAATGGCAGGATATAGTTAATCCCAAAAGCACCATAGAATTTTAGTAGCAAGGAAATTGAGTTCTATTTACCTGTGCAAATATGAGCTATTACTTCATCTGCTACTTCAGGAAAAGTCTTTCCTCCTGCATTGTGACCACACTAATATATATATATATAAAATAATAATTATGCCTTGACACAGAAATATATTGGGATCCAACCAGCACTGCCCTCTGCCCAGGCAGAAAGCGATTACCTACACACAGAGAGGGGAGGATGATGTTCTCTTTCAGAAACTGATTTGGGGGAGTATGTAGGGAGTGATCGAGGAATACTCCTGTTGAGTGAGCAGAAGGCCACTTGCCTAAGGTTGGATACAACTTAACTTTGAGTGTTACAGCCACTGTCAAAATGAAAGAGATTCAAGGTTTTTGATACCTAAAATACCATATTGTACTCTCACTGATAAGAGTGCCTTTCTTTCATCAGCGCTGTATACGCACAATCCTAAATATACACTGGACTGACTATGTGACGAATGTTTTTGTCCTTGAGCAAGCAGGGATCACCAGCATTGAGGCCATGATATTGAGAACACAGCTGCGCTGGACAGGGCATGTTTCTAGGATGGAGGACCATCGCCTCCCAAAAATAGTACTCTACGGTGAACTCACCATGGGTCAGCGTAAGAGGGGCGCTCCAAAAAAGCGATACACGGACTCCCTGAAACAACATCTCAGGCTCGGCCAAACTGATCACCAACAATGGTCCGCCCTGGCCTCACATTGGGAGGCTTGGAGATGCACTATCCACAATGCTGCAGCCTTATTTGAGAAGTCACGCCAAACAAGTCTCAAAGAGAAACGACAACACAGAAAGAATCACAACCCAGAAACATCACCCAAGGAGACCCTCTTGCTGTGCTTTCTGCAACCAGACTTGTTTATCTCGGATTGTCCGTTTTAGTCATCAGCGTGCTCGCAGAAAGCGCGGGATGAGTCCTTCCTGAATCTTTGTTTGCGAAGAAAAGCCAGATGAGATGAAGATATGGAGAAATCTCTCTCTCTCTGGCTTTTCTTCGCAAACGAAGATTCAGGAAGGACTCATCCCGCGCTTTCTGCAAGCGCGCTGATGACTAAAAAGGCCAATCCGAGATAAACAAGTCCGGTTGCAAAAAGCACAGCAGAAGGTCTCCTTGGGTGATGTTTTTGGGTTGTGATTCTTTCTGCGTTGTCGTTTCTCTTCAAGACTTGTTCGTCGTGAGTTCTCAAATAAGGCTGCAGCATTGTGGATAGTGCGTCTCCATGCCTCCCGATGTGAGGCCAGGGCGGACCACTGTTGGTGATCAACTTGGCCAAGCCTGAGATGTTGTTTCAGGGAGTCTTTGTATCGCTTTTTTGGAGCGCCCCTCTTACGCTGACCCGTGGCGAGTTCACCGTAGAGTAGTATTTTTGGGAGGCGATGGTCCTCCATCCTAGAAACGTGCCCTGCCCAGCGCAGCTGCGTTCTCAATATCATGGCCTCAATGCTGGTGATCCCTGCTTGCTCAAGGACAGCAACATTCGTCACATAGTCAGTCCAGTGTATATTTAGGATTGTGCGTAGACAGCGCTGATGAAAGCATAACCTTCCTACAAAACAACCATAAGGTCTAGAAACTCATATTCTGCATCCTGTAGTGGGATGGCATTGCAAATGTGGGCCAGCCTGAGGGAGAATTCATTGGACGACTGGATGGATCTTAGCCATTCATTAATTTTAGTTGGAAAAGTCTCCAAGGGAATTTAGTGCTAGGAGCCTACTTAACTTCTAATGTAAAAAAACAACATGGACTTGAAATGAGCTTAGCATGCCTAAACAGAAAGATACAAGAGCTTTAAAAACAAGAAGGGATCTTCCTACTTATGATAGGAATAATCATAATCAGAGCCCTCCTTAATCCCCTTGGTTGCTTTGAAGACGAGTATATACATATGAATATAGAAAACTCTGATAGGTTCACCTTAGGGTCGCCTTAAGTTGGAAACAACTTGAAAGCACACAAGAACAGATATATACCTTTACTGCTTCATCAGCCTGTGTCCTTCTTATTCCTGTTTTCCCAGCTCATGCTGGGATCCATTTTTTGTCCTGCATTTTGCAGGGGAGTGAACAGGGCACCACCAGTCAGGCAGCCAACATTGCCCAAGTCTTTCAGAGGGCCTAAAAGAACATGCCAGTAAAATCCAGACAGAATCCAAGCACAGCCGTTAGTTACTCAGAGGTGATTCCTAATTAAAAAGTGGCATATGGTTAACCTTTCACTAGCAATTCTCCCACCATCTCCTGCAATAAAAATGACTCCGATATCATAAAGCATTATGGCTCATTTTCAGCCCCTGCACAATGTAGCCGTAGAGACGTAAAACCAGGGACAATGAAACCATATCCATCAGCGACTTTCCCTTTATCACTAGAATTTTATTACAGCTGAAGTACGGAGGTGAGGGGGGGAAATGGACTTGTTAGCAAATTAGAAGTTCATTCTATGTATGGGCCCCGTACTACACATCTTTCACTCATTGCTTGTTTTAATAGACTTGACTAGAGAGGGACAGTCCCAGAAAGTGTGGTACAAGGAAGAAAGGCATCCCACAGTGTCATTAAGCCTTCTGGCATTATGCCTTGGGCCAATCACTGTCTCTTAACCTAGCACAGCCATCCTACCATCAGGCAGAGTGAGGTAGCTGCCTCAGGCAGCAGGTGCTAAAGAGGTGGCATGGATTAAAAGTACCAGAGAAATACTGGGGGTTAAATCTCTGTGTGCCATATGGCTTTTGCTTTGGCAGCTAAACCATACTGCTGTCTTCAGTTTCTATGCTGGCTGGAGGATTTTGGCAGTTGTAGTCTTAAAAAAAGGAACTTTTCCAATCTCTGATTCAATGGCCAGTCCAGTCACCTTTTGTGTGTGGCACCATGGGGAGGGAAAGGACCACCACTTCATCTTTGCTTCAGGCAGCAAAATGTTGGGACTCATCCCTATTGTCAGGATGGGACGGGGAAATCATCCTATGTCCATTGCCCTGAGCTCCTCAAATCAAAAGAGAACACACTGGTCACAAAGCTTGCCTAAGTTAACTAGGATATAGAAATAGGTGTCTGCCTAGACATATCCAGCCCTGCCTACAGCCTTACTGCCTGCCTCCTAATAAGTAACCTGGAACAGAGGCAGACTCCAATGGTGGGAAGGAGTTCCCAAATGTCTGAAAATAGTCTGCAAAAAGGAGAAAGGATAGGTTACAAGTGTGTGTGAGAGTGAGGGTTGATGGGGGTATGATGATCATGGTACAAGTTATTAACAGTCCTAGAACACCTGGAGTATATTGGCATGGTCACCCTCTTTTGGAGCACTGGGGCCTTTCCCCTGAGTTGCAATCCCATGTGGCTTCCTCCCTCCATTTGTCATCCATGATGGTTGTGATCCAGCCATTCGGTGAAAGATTCCTTCAAGCGATTGATCAGAATTGGGGCCAAGCTTTTAGTCCCCAGATTAATGTTTTGCTCATTCTGCCTCCCCTTTCTAGTCCCCATGCTTTGGCTCAGCCCTGCCTGTGTGACGGTCATTTCTGCTTCTTCTCTCTATCCTCTTCTCTTTGGAACATTGGCTCTTCCTTTACAAGCCTGAAGCAGCAAAGAAGAGAAACTTTTTGCCCTACCCTGTTTGCAGTGACAAGCCCCTTGCTTGAGAGAGTTGTCTCCTTGTTATAGACCTCCAACTACTGCAAAAACAAACAAAGGTATTCCAATAGTATAGAGCTTCAACACACATACACATATACATTTATATTATTTCTCTGTGGAGTCAAGATGCCACAATCCAGGATCCTGCCCCCTCTTTCCCATTATCATAATCAAACTGAAGTTCCTTTTGTTGTATATAGACTGCACAGTAAACCAAATAAACACATGAATGGTCACTGTTTTAGTGATTGCCAGCACTGTCATGGCACAAAAACATGAGCCGGAGGCACAGGCTGTTATGCTTTTTACAAGGGATCTCCGCAACTTTCCCCCCCCATCAAACTGTAGGTCATTTCTGTGTCTGTGATTTGATGGTGGTTTTGTTGTTATCCCATATACACTGTAGGGTTTTCAGTTGTGGGGGGCGGGGTGTTTCAGTTTCTGTATTCTGTATTTTGTTGTTGTGTGCCTTCAAGTCATTTCCAACTTATGACATCCCTAAGGCAAACCTATCATGGGGTTTTCTGGGGCTGAGATTGTGTGACTTGTCCAATTTTACCCAGTGTGTTTTCATGGCTGAACGGAAATTCAAACCCTGGTCTCCAGAGTTGTAGTCCATTATTCAAACCACAACATCTCATAACTATACTGTATTAGAAAATGATAACTTTGCACTTTGACCAATAAGATGTCTGATTTGGGCCATTTTTCCATAGCAACCTCTGTTGAACCTGTCTTAATATTCTAAACGCCTAAGTGCTGGAAGGCCATTCCAAGACACATTCTAGCAATGCTAACATTAGGAGAACATCTGTCTGGTTGCTTGAGATTGTAGGAGGTATTAGTCTAAAAAATAAAAATGTATTAAAAATTCCAGGGATCTAGCCCTTTTTAAAAAGCAATTAAAAATATCTTCTTTTTAAAAAGAGTTAAAAATCATTTACTTTCAAATTCATGCAGAGTGCCATTTAAGAATGCAGATAAGCTGAATTAACATTTAAAAGTGTATTCTGAGGTCTGTGGTCTGATCTGATCACCCATTGAATTAGACTCATTACAAAAACAAAGGAGTCAGTTTAAAATGCAAATCAAAAGTTTACTGAAGGTATATCAATCTCAATCTACATACTAAAACAAACTTTAAAAAGGGTTCCTAACTAACTAGGAGGATTTGGGGTAGAAAGACTCACCCAGCCTTTTAGCGGTAGAAGGCTACATGGTGATTTGAAAAGCAAACATCATGGCATGGTTTCATAGCAGCAGCATGGCTAAGAAAAGATAAAGATGGCTACAGCCGCATGGAGACTCTAACTTAAAGAGTCTCTCAAAGAGCAATAAAATTTAAATTAGGTCATGTGTTGAATGACCCAGCACTCCAGTTGGCTGGAAGTGCCCAGTGAAATAAGAAAAAGGGAGTTTGGGAGAAAAGAAGGATGCAGGGGGGAAAAAAACCTAGACTTATCTTAGGATGTTAATGGGGTACACAAAATTGCTTTTACTGTACATTACAATTAATTATTTCCCCACATACTACAGATATCAGTTTGCCTCACCTGCCCAGCTCCAAATTAAAAGATACACAAGAAGTCCTCAATGTGTGTATTAATAAACTCAGCAACATGTGTGTATTAATAACTTAGTAATAGTACAATAATACGATGTGTGTATTAATAACTCAGCAAAAACACAACACAGTAGGTTCAGAATATATGTCTCTAGGAAGAAAGTTATACACTCTGTCTAGTCCAGTCATAAATGGGCAAATGTATGGATTTAATTTAGATTTGTAGCCCACCCTGTGCTAAAGACTCAGGTTAAATGACAGCCTAAAAGGTTTGTCTGCAAGGAAAGCAAATTACTGCTATGTTAATAAAGTTGCTGGGCTCCTTTTGGGAAATCTCCTGCTAATAAGTACAACTTCATCAGCTCACAAAGGTCTCCTTCTCCTGGCTCTCAGACTTTGACATTATGAGCTTCTCTGTTCCAGGAAACCTATGAGCCTCCCTAATGTAACTAAGACAAATCAAAAGTATTATTTTCATATGATTGATTGCAATTTAATTAAACAATGCAGAGAAAAAGAAGGGTATCTGAATATAGGGATTTTCAGAGAGGCAGACGTTTCAGTACATAATGGACATAGAAGCACCACGTTATATGGAAAACCCACTCACTGCTGCACCTATTACACACTTTCAGTTTCCACCAAGAATGCACCACCAAGTCTATTGTCTACAGCCAGGCTATCCAAGATAACCACATCTGAGATAGAGACACCAAACTCATGGATTTGCAGCAGGCAGTTGTAAAACAGCAATGTCCCACCCCCTATGAACTGGGGGGGGGGACTGACAGTATAAGACTGGTAGTACCCATGAATGAAAACTGAAAATAACAGAATACCACTAGTTGTCACCTGTACCTTGCAGCTGAGACCACCCAAAATCATCCCTGACAAGTATTCTGCCTTGGTCAGGCCTCACCTAGAATACTGTGTCCAGTTCTGGGCACCACAATTCAAAAAGGATATTGACAAATCGAAGCATGTCCAGAGGAGGGTGACTAAAATGGTGAAAGGTCTAGAAACCATGCCTTATGAGGAAAGACTTAGGGAGCTGTGTATGTTTAGCCTGGAAAAAAGACGGTTAAGGGTTGATATGATAGCCCTGTTTAAGTATTTGAAGGGGTGTCATATTGAGGATGGAGCAAGCTTGCTTTCTACTGCTCCAGAGACTGGAACACGGAGCAATGGGTGCAAGCTCCAGGAACGGAGATTTCACCTCAACAGTAGGAGGAACTTTCTGACAGTAAGAGCTGTTCGGCAGTGGAACGCACTTCCTCGGAGTATGGTGGGGTCTCCTTCCTTGGAGGTCTTTAAACAGAGGCTGGATGGCCATCTGTCAGGGATGCTTTGATTGTGATTTCCTACATGGCAGAATGGGGTTGGACTGGATGGCACTTGTGGTCTCTTCCAACTCTACAATTCTATGATTCTATGTTATAGTAATAAATGCCTTCTCACAGGCTTTGGGTGATAGGTCTATACCAGCTTACAGACAGCCTCCTGAACTTAAACAATTACTCATCTATGACAGGTCACACAACATGGATGGAATTACAGGTATATATGGAAACCCACTGGGAGACTTTGTGCAAAAGTCATACACCTCTCAGCAAACCCTCTCTGAACAAATCCTGACAAGAACCCCCCACGATAGATTCACCATAAGTCAGAAACAATTTGAAAGCACACAACAACAACAATCTTGCTACTAATCCAGTTGCTAATTCTGTCCTCACATCTGCTCAGGTGACACCATTACATAGCCTAATAATGTTGCCCCCAACTTCAGGGGCATCATGTTTGCCATCTTCTCCCAGCAGTCCTCCTCTGCATTCTGTTGTTGTTGCTGTTTGCCTTTTAGTCATTTCCCACTTATGGCAAACCTATCACAGGGTTTTCTGAGGCTGAGAGTCAAGTCAGGCAAAATTTATGCTGACCCTATGAATAAAAGACCTCTGAGACTCCCTGTCATCAACCCTGTTCAGGTCTTGCAGAGTCAGGGCCAGACTTTTCTTGAGTGATTCTATCTCCTTGTGATGCAGTTTTCCTCTTTTCCTTGTTGTTGTGTGCCTTCAAGTCATTTCTGACTTATGACGACCCTAAGGCAAATCTATCATAGGGTTGTTGTGGCAAGTGGATTTGCCATTGCCTTCCTCTGAGGCAGAGCGAGTTTGACTTGCCCAAGGTCACCTGGTGGGTTTCCACAGTCTACTGAAACCAATATAATCTTTTCCGGTGTGTCATGCCATCTACATGAGAGCCAGTGTGGTGTAGTGGTTTCAGTGCTGGGCTATGACTCTGGAGACCGTGGTTTGAATCCTGGCTGGCCATGGAAACCAACTGGGTGGTCTTGGGCAAGTCACACTCTCTCAGCTTCAGAGGAAGGTAAGGGCAAACTTCGTCTGAACAAATCTTGCCAAGAAAATCTCATTATAGGTTCACCTCAGGGTCATCCTAAGTCAGAAATGACTTGAAGGCACAAAACAATATGTCATCTACACACACTAATGTGCAGGTTTCATTAATGATCTCTGTATAAACAGCCTTCTCCAAGAAATAACTCAGCCTGTTTTATGACTCTGCTTGTATAATTTTTTTTTCTTTTTTCATCTGCTATCTACTACTTAGTATGACTATGAGCCAGCATCATGCAGTGGTTTGAGCTTTGGACTATGACTTTGGAGACCAGGGTTCAAATTCCCGTTCGACCATGAAAACCCACTGGGTGACCTTGGGCAAGTCACAGTCTCTCAGCTTCAGAAGAATGCAATAGCAAACCGTATCTGAAGAAATCTTGGCAAGAAAACCCTGTGATAGCTTGGAAATGACTTGAGGTACATCACATCACAACACAATACCAAGACAAAGACTTTGCTCTCATACATGTGTACCTGCTTATCTATCCTTATCTTAATCACTCTGATGACCACCATTAAGACTGTACTTGTCACCTCATCACTATGTCAGACATGTTTTGTGTTTCTGTTCTATTCCATATTCTCTCCCGTCCCCAATATTTGTATCAATTTATGTCTGCTGAGGTTGCACTTAAGGGATGGGCAGTTGTTCATGGAAGCTTATGCTAAAATAAATGGTAGGTGTTTAAAGTGCCAGAATACACCTTTATATATTATGTTAGAGCAGGAATTATCAACTTTTGGCTAATCTGGGGACCAATTTTCTCCAGAGGCTACCCAGGCTACCCTCAAAAATGAAAACAACAACACAAAGTGGGAAGTGGCAAGACCCCCACTTCTTGAATTGAAAAACACATTTTAAAGAAACAACAAGAGAACAGGCAAATCTTTGTTGTTGCTGCTGCATGCCTTCAAGCCATCTCTGACTTAGGGCAGCCCTTTCATAGAATTTTCTTGGCCAGATTTATTCCAAGAAGGTTTGCTGTTGCCTTCCTCAGAGGCTGAGAGCATGTTTATTTTATTTATTTATTTGTACCATTTATATGCCACCTTCCTCCCAAAACGGGATGCAAGACAGCTCACAAAACAATTAAAATCACAATTTAAAAAATTAAAATTAATTAAAAACATGCAAAGTAAAAAAAAAATCATAAAAAACGCACCCTGATAAAAAGCTCCAGGGGCACAGTTATATATCAAAGGCCTGGTTAAATAAAAACGTTTTTGCCTGCTGGTGAAACAAAAGCAGGGAGGGAGCCAGCCTAGCTTCCTGCAGGAGGGAGTTCCAGAGGATGGGAGCAACCACTGAGAAGGCTCTCTCTCGGGTCCTCACCAAGCGAGCCTGTAATGGTGGTGGGACTGAGAGAAAAACTTCCCCTGTTGATCTTAAGACCTGCAACTGGGGAAGGCTTTCTCTCAGTCCCACCAACATGCAAGGGTCTTAAGATTCCATGTGACTTGCCCAAGGTCTCCCAGTGGGGATTTGAACCCTGGCCTCCTGGTGTTCTAGTCCAACACTGAATTCATGACACCATGCTGGCAGTGAGGCCAAGCATGTCCTACTACCTATCTAAAAGGTAAATTGCTGCTTTGGAGAGCCAATCCATACACCACCTATCTTGGTCAGGAAAAGGGCATTCTAGACACCAAAGTATCTTTGTTGGGGCTGCATGCAGCCACAAAGTTACACTTTGCCCACCTTGCTCCTGACCCTCAAATGAATGGATATAGAAGACTACTATCAAGTTCGTATTCACCTACACACAGGTGCAAGCTTGTGTGTGTACACATGTACACATGCACACACATGTGCACAGAGAGGGTACATGAGCTCATTTGAGTGCCTGAAGGAGGTGGTCTATCTTACATTTCCAGATCTAGTCCTATCAAGGCTGCCCATAACATTTTCCTTTCATCATTATGCACTTCCTCTAACAATTGTTGCAACCATCAGGGTCAGCTGGCAGCCTGATCTTGATGTTACCCTAAGAGGTGGGGGTGCTTTAGAGCCCCACCCATGATGCCCAAATCTCTATTATTATCTTGAGGGAATTATTAACTCAAATGGAAATCTGCGAGAGGAAGGTAACTTCGGGGATCTTTTCATCTAAGTATACCATACTAACTGTAGAGCGCATTCCAAGTAAAGATAAATAAAGTATTTTTATTGGAATAACACAAAGTGAACTCACACACCCAATACGCATGCCGAAGCAGGGCCAGTTTAAAGGCCCTCCAGCACCTGCAGCCGCAGGTCCCCCATCATTGTGTCCCCTCGTAGTAACCCTCCTCCTGCAAAAATATTATTAGTAATAATCTGAATATCCTGTACTGTGAATAGGTTAAGTTAGGTTAGATTAGGGTCTGCGATAAACATATAGGGCCCCCAAAATAAAGCATTGCAGGGGCCCCCCAAATTCCTTAAACTGGACCTGTGCCTAAGAACCATACAAGGCTATAGTGGATTAAGACAGAAAGATTAGATAAAGGGAGAGGCTCAGGAATATAGGGCAATAGTTACCAGTCTTGGAGACAGGAGCTTCATGCAGCGAAGATACTCAGACAAGCATCTAAGGGTGGCACAAGAGGTTCCGATCTGGGACATGCCAAGAAAGAGAGTGGCCAGATAGTTCACTGTGGCACACTTTACTATTGTCAGGGAATATTTATACCCTATTTCAGTGGCTCTTAACCTTTTCTTTACTAGGGACCCCCTTTAAATATATTTTCTTTCCATGGACCCCCAAGACTTAACTCAAGATTTAAAATAATGATGATGATGATGCCTGATAATAATAATACAATTACACCATCCTTTAAACCTTCCCTCAGAGGCACTGAAGGGGGAGGAAAGACTTTTCTCCTGCTTCTTCCTGCAAGTTTGTGGCTGGAGTGGACTGAATGGCAATGTACAGGCCAAGCCAGCCAGCCTTTGCCTTAGCTCCTGTCACATGGCTGCTCCACTGTGGGGAAGAGGTGGGCCAAGCAGTCTTCAAGCCTTCATGGGCCCCCTGTGAGGGGTCTGTGGACCATAGGTTAAGAACCATTCCCCTATTTTATATCATGAAGGGCTACTCTGGTTATGACAAAGCCTGGATGGATTTTCCACCAGATAAACAAAGGAAACCAAAACTCAACTGATTGCATTAATGGCTGGGGGATAGGGATTGATGGATTTAGGAAAACCTCGCAAGGTTGGACAGGATGGAGTATAGGAGAGATTTCCATAGGAATAGATTTGGGAATGGTCACTTAATTGTTTGATTGGATTATTGCTAAGATGTCCACAGATGGAAGAAGGATTAACACATACCTCCTTAACAACTGTGCTTACTAAGGGGCTTCTGCACAATTTGGGCTTTCTTGCCATTATATTTCTAAAATGTATCCCAGGTCGTTATGACCTCCAGATGACCTTTGGTTTGCCCCAGCCAACCTGACCCCGAAAAGTGTCCAATATTTCCAGTTATGGGATATCATGGGGAGGGTAATAGGGCATACTGACATTGAACTAAATGTATTCTATTTGCCATACCACCAAAATACAGGGAGCACTACTGCCTGTGCTGGTGCTCAATAGGTTTTGCTCTTCTTTCCCCAATATCTCCAAAAGTTATTTGCTCAGTAGCCACAGAATTAGTAACTTAATTTAAAAAACAGTCAATTCCTAAGCATCTTGGCTCTTGGATAGAAGAGTCTGAGCTCACGATTTGAGACATTTGGAATCTCCACTTGAGCCCCTTCTCCAAGAGACACTGTCATTTGCAAGACATTTTTTTTCCTGTCTTGAAAGAGCTTTGATGGTTAACTTGGGTGTGAGTCTCCACAGTGAAATTTCCCTTCTGTCAGCTTTCTCAAACTAAGAGATTTTGTGTTGTCCTTATCATCCAATACATAAACAGTACATTCTGGGACTATAAACAAAGGAAAAGTTCAAGATGAAAATGAGTTCAGGATGGCGTTGTTTTTGCCAGGAGATTTCTTTTCTTAACAGGACACAGTCTTATACATTTTTAGCCACGTGCATGTTAAAAGAATTCAGAATGTCACAGGGCATTCTGGGAACTTAAAACTCAGGGTATAAGGCCACATAGCACTAGATAAGGCAATGCTAAATTCAATGGAAACAAAACAAATCTGAGTTCAGAAGAGAAGAGAAATGTTTGGCTCACGAGTTCAAAGTATACTGTATTCATGTGTCATGTGGACTTAACTGTTGCTTAATGGGTTACATATTTATCTGGGATTTTTTTTTTAAGATTACAAAATAAAGGAGATGAGAGAAAACGCTTGAATTAAATAAACATGTTGTTCTTGACCCTTTCCTTTCAAAGAAATTAATGGAAATAGTATGGAACATAGTGCTCCACCAAGCAAACCTCTACCCCCTCTGTCACACACATCTCATGCATGCAACTGACCTCTTTAATGCCAGAACATACTCCCACAGCATGTTTAGTGGCCTCAAGAGGATGAGGGTGCCCAGGCAACATTTTGGCAATCAGGAATACGGAAACATTGTCTTTCCTGGATCTCCAATGGGAACCTAGAAATCCAGATCATGCGGTGATGTCTTCTCTGTGCTCCCATTTGTTTGAGTAGAGTCAGACACTGCCTAGGGGTGTGTGGGTTGGTGGTGGATACGTGCACACACAAACACACACACACATTCTGCTCTGGCCACTAATTGGCCATGGAAATGCACTCCAGTATTTTAAATTGTTAATTTTAAACTACCGTATATTCCGGCGTATAAGACGACTTTTGAGCACTCAAAAGTGCCCTCCAAAATTGACAGTCGTCTCATACGCCGGATACACTTTGCTTCACCTGCCTGCCTATCTCCTGCCTCTTCGCAAACGGAGCGAAGAGGCAGGAGATCGGGCAGGGGGTGAAGCAAAGTGCTCCTCCCTGCCACCCGCCCACCCCCCGCGCTTCCACCCCCCCTCCCGAAAGTCGCGGAACCGCGGCTTTGGGGGGGTGGCTAGGAAGCCCCCTCCTCCCTTCCCCCCGCCCACTCCCCCTGCATCCACCCCCCTCCCTGAAAGTAGCGGAACCGCTGCTTTCAGGGGGGGGTGGAGAAGCCCCCTCCTCCCTTCCCCCCACCCAACCCCCGCGCATCCACCCCCCTCCCTGAAAGCAGCAGAACCGCTGCTTTCAGGGAGGGGGGCGGAGAAGCCCCCTCCTCCCTTCCCCCCGCCCACTCCCCATGCATCCACCCCCCTCCCTGAAAGCCGCGGAAACGCGCTTTCAGGGAGGGGGGGTGGCTGAGAAGCCCCCTCCTCCCTTCCCCCTGCCCACTCCCCATGCATCCACCCCCCCTCCCTGAAAGCCGCGGAAACGCGCTTTCAGGGAGGGGGGTGGCGGAGAAGCCCCCTCCTCCCTTCCCCCCGCCCACTCCCCATGCATCCACCCCCCCTCCCTGAAAGCCGCGGAAACGCGCTTTCAGGGAGGGGGGTGGCGGAGAAGCCCCCTCCTCCCTTCCCCCCACCCACCCCCCGCGCATCCACCCCCCCTCCCGAAAGGGAGGGGGGCTGGGAAGCCCCCTACTCCCTGCCACCCACCCACCCTCCGCCCAACCACCACCCTTCCCCAAAGGCTCGCTTTGGAGAGGGGGGGTGGCTGTGAAGCCCCCTCCCCCCAGCCACTCTCCGCCCAGCCTCCCTCCTTCCCCAAAGCCCCATTTGGCCGCACAGCCTGCGGATCCCCCTCCTGCGCTCCCTCCTGGAAGGGAGCGCAGGAGGGGCATGCAGAGGCTGCGCGGCCAAACCGCGATTCGCCCCTTCTCCCCACCTTCCTGGAAGGTGGGGAGAAGGGGCGAATGTGCCCCTTTTGGGCGCACAGCCTCCGCATCCTCCTCCTGCGCTCCCTCCTGGAAGGGAGCGCAGGAGGGGCATGCGGGGGCTATGCGTTGGAAGAGGGGGGTCGTCTTATAGGGCGAATATATCACAAACTCTGCATTTTACCTTAAAAATTGGGGGGGTCGTCTTATACGCCGGGTCGTCTTATACGCCTGAATATACGGTATGAATTTTAAATATGGATTGATTGTTTCAATGGGTATTTGTCTTATTTGTTCTTTTAAATGGATGCCATCCATTTTAACGGATGTTGTGTGTTTTTAACTGATGTATGTTGTATGTTGGCATTCCCCACCTCAATCCATGGGGAGAGGCAGGTAAGAAGAAATAACAACAACAACAAACAACAACAACACATAGAATTTTTAATGAGTTTCAGCTTTCAAAGTATTGAGAAGTTTGTACAGCATGTCATGTGGAGATATTGATGATGACTACAAGCTCATATGATGCTTATCCTGGAACAGGCAGTACCTTGGCTCGGGAGTGTGGGTCATGCTTTCTTGCCTTGTATTGGCTGACCTCTTGCTGGCAAGGGGCAACAGTTGAGCCAGATGATTGTCTAAGTGCCCTATCACACACACTGTTATAGCGCTATATTCTGCGTTAATTGTTATGGCAACATCCTGTGGAATTCTGGTATATGCAGTTTAGGGAGGGGCATTTAGCATTCTCAGCCAGAGAACTCTTGGGCCTCACTAAAGTAAAAACTCCAGAATTCCACAAGATTGTTGCCATGGCACTTAAAGTGGAATAATAGTGCTATATAACAGTGTAGTGCAGTGTGATAAGGGTCTAAATGAATTCTTGGAAAGGTTACTCTTCTGGATTACTGGTCCCAGAATCAGCAGCCAGCAAGGAAACTGTGCCAACTGGAAGATTCTGGGAATTTTGGTTAAAAAAATAACTTTCCCAAAATCTGACATTGCTCCCTATTTAGCCTCAGAGGAGCTAACCACTTAAGTGTGTCTCACCCACCCATCCATTTTTGTCTGCTAGCATCCCATTAAACCCCAGCAAGGGTGATGACAGCAAACAAAAGGAGGGTTTGGACAGAGGCCTTGTCTTAATGCTAGGGACTCACAGTGGGATGCCTTGTGGCCACAATGCTTTCTGGAGGCAGCTGTGTTTTGTTTTGCTTTTTGGCAGCGGCTGCTCTTACACCAGGACTCCTCTGTGAATGACAGGAAAGGTATCATTCTGCCTTCCCAGTGGGGAGCGAGGGAAATGAAATTTCAACAAACAATCTCACAGTTCAGAACCATGGCAATATCAGCTCTGTGATGGGACTTGCCGGTGTTGCAGTTTGGATCTGAAGGGCTAGAGGTACATTTTACTTACTCCTGGTGCTGCTTGGATCTCCTAAGTTAGGGCTCCTTAAGCTATCTAACAGGGGAGGGTGCCATATTTTTCTCTGAATATGCCAGGGAGTAGTACCATATTTGTCCCCAATTGATGCAGTTATTTCTTTCTTTCCTGGAAGCTCTCCAGGGACCAGCAGCAGATGTCCAGGGACTGGCAACTTTCTATATAGATTTGGGAACTGTTCTTTAGGCGTGCCTTCAAAGTCATTTCTGAATTTTAGAGACCCTAAGGCTAGCCTGCTATGGGGTTTTCTTGGCAAGATTTCTTCAGGGGAGGTTTGCCATTGCCTTTCTCTGAGGCAATGAGTTTGACTTGCACAAGGTTGCCCAGTGGCTTGGCTCAGTGGACATTTGAACCCTGGTCTCCATGAGTCCTTGTCCAACACCCAACCACTACACAATGGTGATTCTTCTTTAGGCTAAACCATTCAAAAATAGCCTCTGTGATACAGTTGGCCAACGTGTCCAGCTCTCAGTGGGTGGGTGGTATTGGCCTGTTTACCCCAATTCTTTTTCAAAAAAATATAATTTGTATAAGCAATTGATTATACAAGATGATCACTAGCATAGAGGGTATTATGCTGGGGCAGCAGGAGCAGGATGCCTAAGAGTACAGTAAGCCCTTGGTATCCACTGGGGGTTGGAAGTTGCCCCTGAGTAAAATATGGTACGGCTGCCTCCAATCGTACATGGAAGTGACACCAGCAATTTCGCGAGAGGACCGGCGTCATCCAAAACGGACCCCATGCCACGCAACAGCACTGTACCTCTCTTGCAAGCTTCTAGCATAGTAAGTACTGTCTGAAAACGTCCTGAGTCTATCCATCTGTAACACAGTCTTTCTCTTTTCCTGCTGCCTTCTACCTTACCAAGCCTTGTTCTATTTTATAATGAGTGATGTCTTCTCATGATATGTCCAAAGTGTGACAATCAGTAAAAGATTTTTTAAAAAGGGAAATAATATACTTTAAAAGCATGCCATCAAGAAAGGATAAAATTACCATTAAATTGCAGATTCCTATACAAGCTTTCCAGGTAGTACCAATCATCCTATTAGGCATCTCAGTAAAGTAGGGGTAAAATACACTAGGTTTTTCACATGTTTTGAACTTCACTCCCAGAAGGCCCAGCCAGCAAGGCCAGTGGTAAGGTGTTATGGGAGCTGTAGTCCAAAATCTCTGGAGGATCCAATGTTCCCCACCCCTGCTGTGAAGGCATTTAAAGTCTCAAATAGGGACTCCCTGGGCTGGTTTACACAGCAGGTTTTATTGCGTTAAGTTGCGCTTTAGCTTTTCCCGCATCAGTGGTGGGTAGTTTACACAGTATATGCTTACACAGCTATATTTTGTGGCTCTTTGATTTTTTCCACTTTGAGGTTCACACAGCCAAAAGTGCTGGGGGCATGGCCAAGCATTGTGAGGAGACAAAGGGATGCCATAGGAATGTCTGCCCTGGCCCCAACTCCGTGTCCTTAACAGCTTAGAGGCAATCCCCCCCACTCCCTATCCACAATTCAAAGGGAAGGTTTTCTTCCTTGCTTAAAACAGCATGTTCTGCCAAATAGAGGAAAGCCAGAGAGAGGGGGGAGAAATAACAGCTTAGAGGCAGTCCCCCTCCCCCCCACTCCCTTTCCACAATTCAAACGGAAGGTGTTCCTCCTTGCTTAAGACAGCATTTACTGCCAAGTAGAGGAAAGCGGCTGCCTCCAAGAGAGAGAGAGAGAGGGAAAATAGCAGTTCAGCTTGCTACAGCCTTTCGTGAAATGGTTTCTCTCCCTCCCCCATACGCAGGATAAAAGGTGATGAACAAGCTTTTACATACTTTCAAAACAGCAGAGAGGATGAGAAGGAATGCTCCCTGAATGAAAATTGTTGGGAATCCTTTTTGTTTGCAAACTGGCTTGCAAAATAGCAGAGAGGATATTTGCAAAGTTTCCTCTAATCGCTACTGTCTTTGCCTCCCTCCCTGCCCCTCTTTTAAGCCCACCCCTGCATCATCAACCAATCACAATGCAGCTCTGCTTTAACCCTTAGCGGAATGGTAGTTTACACTGCCAATAATGCACTCCATTGCAAATATACCTGCAAAAGTAGCGACATCCCCTGGCACGCTATATTTGGGTGTTTTACCTTCCCCCCTTCTGAATGAGGCGATGCTGTGCTGCAATCCGTGGGAACTATGAGCTATTTTAGCGGTATATTTAGAAGAATATTTGCCCATGTAAACGACTCCCCTGTGTTTCTTTTTCAGCACCATCACTGCAGCTTCTCAGAGGATGAAATTGCTGGCTTACTCCCTGGTGTACTTAACTGCCACAGGGAGTACTGGAGAGAGCAGGAGCAGGAGCTATTGGCTCAGCAGGGACTGGATGACCTGAGGGAGTTAATAACATTTCACCTGGCAGTATAAACTTTCTGTCTCTTGCTGTGGTTCTATAGTCTGAGCACCTAAGCTTTTGGATAAGGGCTAACCAGACATCAGTTTACTCCCTGCCTACTCCCCTGCAACTCCCTCCCCCACATCATCATTGTTCTGAATGGTTGCTGGCCTGCCAGTCCTTCAATCCTGGTAACTCTGATACATTTAAGTGTTTTTTACAAATTTTGTTTGTATTTGCATGTAGTGATTGGGGGCATGAATGTCACATTAGGGGTGGAGTTCAACATGCACATACAAGAGTGCATGTTGCTCTTTTTGCTCCCCAGGGCCAAGCATTGCCTGTATCAATGCATGCATGCAGGGACACACATATAAACATGCATGCATGTGCACACACTGCCATCTCAGGCCCATCAAATCCAGTGGGGAGTAGAATATGCGTAGGGAACAGGTTGTCATGTTCCTGTTTTTTATTTTTCTAACCCATTACATTTTGTCAGAATTACCTTTGGGTTGAACCATGTTCCCTTGGCTGTTCCAGAACTTGTTGAGGAGGAAGACCAAGATGGATAAAGGAAGACACAGACAGTGATCACATAAAATATTAACACACTTATAGTTGTTTGCCCCTTAAATGTTCCTTCCCTGAACAGAAAAAATCACTTGCTCAACTTCTAGAGGTGGTGGCTGGTTGGGTAATGGAGGAGGAGGAGGAGGAGGAGGGAAAAGCCCCAAAGCAGGGCTTCCCCTCAGCTATAAGCCAAGTGTTAAGACATTTCTGGGGTGGTTGACAAGCCCACCTCAATCAAAACATGAGAATTTGTTTTAATTCCCTGGGAAACGTGGGCTTTTGCAGATGGTCTCCTGTTAAATGTATGTAGGATAGGGCAGAGGACTTCCTAAATGAGAAGGGAACACTAAGGGAAAGTGGGAATGGCCAGAGAAGATGTTTCACAGAAAACTTTGATCAGCCATTACAGTAATGACATGCAGACTGCTTAACATTTCTGCAAATTGACAATAATCTGGTTTTCTGTCGGAACAGGCTTTCTTTATCCAGCGGCCTGCCGCCCTCCCCCTTGGAAAGCTCCCAGAGATGAAGGGGTTTTTGGCTTTGCAGAGCAGCTGGTGAGGGAGATTCCCTGTGAAGTTCCTTCCTCGCGGCCCCCCAGGCCTTTCCCTCTAATCCAAGGCTGCAGGCAAACACCAGCCAGGTGCCCTCTGTTCTCTGCCCCCATGAGCCGGCATGGCCAAGTGCTGCTCTCCCTGCTTTCTGAAGCTGATTCATCTCGGTCTCCTTGAAAACAACGCTGGCTAAAAAGGCCCTTTCATCCACTCATTATCCCTTTACTATAATCACCTCAAAGGGGAGACTTCAAAGGGTCGGGCCAAGATGGAGTCTCATTTACTACCACACTGGCTCTTAACCTTTGCTTTATCAGGGACCCCCTTTAAGTATCGTCGTTGCCATGGTCCCCCAAGATTTAACTCAAGATTTAAAACAACAACAACAATACTGTAGTAATAACTGTGATAACAATACAACAACAACAATAATAATACACCATCCATGAAACCTTCCCTCAGAGGCACTGGAGGGGGAGGGAAGACTTTCCTCCTCCTTCTTCCTGCAAGTTTGTGGCTGGAGCAGATTGAATGGCAATGTGCAAGTCCAGCCAGCTTTTGCCTTGGCTCCCATCACATGGCCACTCCACTGCAGGGAGGAGGTGGGCCAAGCAACTTTCAACCCTGGCCAGACATTGTGGATTCTTGGGGATCCCTGGACCCCAGGTTAAGAACCACTGTGCTACCAGATTGGCGGCAGGGCCAAACTGGAGCAAGGAAAGCAAGGACAGACAGGTGGAGGGAAATGCCTTCCGTCAAGAGTGCCTCGTGTTGGTTCATACGCATTTCTTCAGGATGGAGGGCGTGCCTCACCCTTTGCCTATACATAAAAACTGCCAAACCCCCCCCCCCGCTCCCTACAGGCCCCTGTTGTTCTTGGTGGCATCTGGCCATTTTGAACTCTCTCTTTCTACACATCTCTGCTCAGGGTCCCCTGCTGGACTTTCTATTAATCCACCCAAATATTAACAGAGGTGGGAGCAACATAATCACGGCAAGGCACTCCAAAGCTCTTTGGTGTCATCAGTAGTTTGACAAGCCTGAGGAAAAGTTATTTTAAAAGCATCCCAAATCCTAGCTTTGGAATACATTGACAAAGCAAAGCAAAACAAATGCTTTTGAGATGGCCCACTCAGGGTGGAACAAAACACTGTGAGCGCATATTCTCAAATCCTTTTTTTTTTTTGGCTAAATTCCAGGGACAGAGGGGGAATTATGAGGTGGGAGGAAACAGTGCTTGCCCTCTTCCACTTCCTCATGCAACACCACTCTGATTTAATTCTGATTTCAAGGCCTGGCAGGAGTATAAGATTTAAAATGCCACGAAGATGGGAGGTGTTTGCACAGAAGACCTGTAAATGCCCCATGCCCCCCATCACACATTTGACATGAGGTAAATATGCCCTATGCACATTGTATGCACCTCATAATGTGTGTTCCACCCTGAGCTTGCATGTTTTCTTCTGTTGTACACTTTGGGGTTTGGAAGAGCAGAGCACAGTCAGAAATATGGGTTTTATTTCTTGTTTCTTTGTCATTCACAGACAAAATAAAGTCAGACCTTTTTTCAAGACTAAAAAGATGGGGGGGGCAGGTATAAGGAGTCTGGCACCAGGGATGCAAGATAGCACTGGGAACTGCCACTAAAGCATTTTTCTGCAACTCTTTTCAGATGCCGTGTGATTTCTAAACCTGTAACATACCTAAGCAGTTCAAGCTGTGTTGTCACAAGTTATATACTGTTGACTACGTCAGTCTGCCCTAACCAGGCTGGCCTCCAAATGGGTGGCATTACAGATGGGAATGATGGGGGTTGTAGTCCAACATATGGGGTGGGTCAAGGTTGAAGACAGCTGAACTATGGTCTTTGCAAGGACACTATCTTGTGAACCTTATGGGACCAACATGTACCATAGCCAGTCAACTAATATCTGGCAAAATGTCTGCTAAGAACAGGGGACTTGATACAGAACCTAAACAGTTTGGTAGTCAAGGTTACACACACTTTTTCACCATGAGGGCTACTTTAAGGAGAAGCAGGGCCAGTTCCTCATTTTGTGGGCTCTTAGGACTTTTTCAGACAATACTTACCGCACAAGGAGGTCTCGGGAGAGGCATGGCGTTGTTGCACGGCAGGGGGTCCTTTTCGGACACCGCCATCCCTCTTCCAAAATCATTGGTGTCACTTCTGTGAAGGATTGGAAGCGGCTGCACGATATTTTAATCATGGAAGTTGCCCGTGAGTAAAAAATGGCCAAATATGACATGGCTGCTTCCAATCCTTCACAGAAGTGACACCAATGATTTTGGAAGAGGGATGGCGGCGTCCGAAAAGGACCCCCGTGCCACTCCCGAGGCACCATGCCTTTCCTGAGACCTCCTTAGTCCCTAATCACCATGGCTTGCCTTCTTGGTCCTTGTCTTTTGTCGCCCAAAACATATTAGGTGAGCTGATGGTGCTCTTTCTCCTCCTCCACCACCACCATCATTGCTACCAACTAAGGTGATCCTTTTACCTTAAGATCAGGGGGCTCCAATTCTACACATTATTACTTCAATGTAAGCCCAATGAACCCAGGAAGGATTTATTTCAAAGTAAATTTGTACAGATAAGATTGGACTATAAAAATTCAACTCTCAAAGCTGCCATGAGCTACCCTATCTTACCTGCCCTCTGTACACTGGATTGTCACTGTATATGTCTAGAAGTCCTCTCCATTGATGGCCCCTTGTCATGGGAGAGAAGCTTGCGTACCCTAATGGTGTTTTGAGCAATGCTGGCGGTGGCATAATAGCCACCAGTAGGGTCTCCCATGCCAGACAGGTCAAAACCGAAGGGTCTGACAAAGAACATCAAAGGGCAGGATGGGCTTTCTAGCCTTATGGCAACCATCCTAGGAGAAGGAAAACTCTAATACCAAACCTGGGCAGATGGTGCTCATCCAACCCCATAAGGTCAACCATCTAAGAGAAGGAAACTCGAATCAAAACTATGACCCGAGGACCTTGCTGATACCGTCCATGCTTGCAAGGCCACAGCAGATGAGTCTTTGGTTTAAAGGGTGAGGCCAGTTCTGTGCATGCTGCACTCCACCAGAAAAATCCATTGCACAGGCTCAAAGGAGTAATCCAGTTCCGAAAAAGCCCTGTAGTGATAGGCGAGGGATGAAACGGCAGGTGTAAAGATGCACTGGAAGCCGCAGACCCAACCCTGCATGCAGGTGGTTCAGGACTTTGGTTGGTTGAGGCTGACCCAGGAGATGACAGTCTTGTTCAGCAGCATCCTGAATGACCAAGCAGCCTTTTTTAAAGAGAGCACTGCTTGCTCCATATGGAGAGGGGCCCAGAAAAGGTGGCCTAATGAAAGCTCATCCCCATCTACCTGGTTGGCTAGCCACAGCCAACGGGCAGATTCTGATGCGGTCAAACCAAGGCAAACACAGGCCTCCAAAGGTGTAAATAAACTGATGCTTGCATGCTGGAACATCAGAACCATGCAAGACTCTGCAGATAGTGGACGACCTAAGCGTCGTTCTACTCTAATAGCCCATGAACTATCACGACTTAATATTGACATTGCTGCTCTTAGTGAAGTTTGTCTCCATGAGGAAGGCAGCCTTAAAGAACACAGCGCCAGCTACACAATTTACTGGTCTGGCAAACCCAAAACCGAAAAACATCTTTCAGGAGTAGGCTTTATGATTAAAAACTCCATTACCTCCAAACTCGAAACCTTGCCAACAGGACACTCTGATCGCATTATTTCCTTACGCCTCCCACACGTTGTTCTCTTTAGTATATATGCCCCAACTATGCAAGCCGACCCTGTAGAGAAAGACAAATTCTACACAGACCTACACCAACTCATACAAAAAGTCCCTGTAGAAGATAAAATTATTAACTTTGGTGACTTCAATGCCAGAGTAGGAAAGAACTCCGAAGCCTGGAAAGGTGTCTTAGGCAAGCATGGTGTTGGAAATTGCAATGATAACGGACGCCTCCGGCTAGAGTTCTGTGCAGAACAACAGCTGACTATTACAAACACTATCTTTCAGCAGAAAGACAGCTTGAAGACAACCTGGATGCATCTCCGATCCAAACATTGGCACCTCATTGACTAGGTTCTTGTCCGCCAGAGAAACATTCGTGATGTCCGTCATACTCGAGTGATGCCCAGTGCAGAATGCCAAACAGATCATCGCCTGGTAAGATGTAAACTAAATCTTCATCTTAAGTACAAACCTAAGAGGGGTGGCATCTTAAAGAAGAGACTCCAAGTCAACAATCTTCAACAAGCTACCATGAGAGACAACTTCCAGGCAAATCTGCAAACAAAACTTGAAGACCATCCTACAAATCCTTCTCCTACAGTGCTTTGGCAACATATCAAAAACAATATCCTCCAGTCTGCGGAAGAATCCCTCGGGTTCTCCCACAAGAAAAATCAAGACTGGTTTGACGAAAACAACCAGGATATCCAGGAGCTGTTGGCAAAGAAGAGAACTGTTCACCAGACATACCTCGCCCAGCCAACTTGCCATGTAAGAAAAGCAGCTTTCCATCTCACATGTAGTAAACTTCAACAAAAACTCCGAGACATGCAGAACAAGTGGTAGATCAATATAGGAGAAAAGACACAACACTGTGCAGATCTGGGTGATCTTAGAGGATTTTATGAAGCTCTTAAAGCAGTGTTTGGACCTACTTATCAGGTCCAAAGCTCCTTATACAGTACAGATGGTCAAACATTATTAACTGATAAAGCCTGCATCCTGAATCGATGGGCTGAACATTTTCAAAGTCTCTTTAGTGTCAACTGAGTAGTCTAAGGCTCAGCTATCCAACGTATGATACAAAAACCGATGAAAAATGAATTGGATATAGCTTCCACTTTGGAAGAGACCCTTAAGGCCATACAGCAGATGAAAAACGGCAAGGCAGCTGGGATTGATGGAATCCCACCTGAAGTTTGGAAACACGGAGATCATGTACTCCACGATAAATTCCACGAACTCCTTGTTAATTGCTGGGAAAAAGGGGAACTGCCATCAGATCTCCAAGATGCAGTCATCATCACCCTGTACAAGAAAAAAGGAGCAAAATCCAGTTGTTCAAACTAACGAGGCATAACACTGCTCTCTATTGCTGGAAAAAATCCTTGCAAGGATACTCCTGAACAGATTAGTTCCTGCTATTGTAGAAGAACTTCTTCCTGAAAGCCAATGTGGCTTCAGAGCCAATAGGAGTACTACAGATATGGTATTTGCCCTTAGACAACTGCTGGAAAAATCCTTGCAAGGATACTCCTGAACAGATTAGTGCCTGCTATTGTAGAAGAACTTCTTCCTGAAAGCCAATGTGGCTTCAGAGCCAATAGGTGTACTACAGATATGGTATTTGCCCTTAGACAACTGCAAGAGACCAGAACAAGGGTCTCAATGTAACATTTGTCGACATCACCAAAGCCTTTGATACTATGAGTAGAAAAGGTCTGTGGCAGATCCTGGAAAGGCTAGGATGTCCCCCCAAATTCCTTAAAATGATTATCTTGCTACATGAGGGCCAGCATGGTCAGGTCAGATATGGCGATGCTCTTTCAGAGTCCTTTCTAATAACTAATGGAGTGAAGCAAGGTTGTGTTCTTGCTCCAACTTTATTTACAATCTTCTTCAGCATGATGCTTCAAAGGGCTACGGCAGAGCTGGAAGAAGAAGACGGCATCTATATACGTTACCGTACTGATTGTAGCTTGTTTAACTTAAGCCGTCTGAGGGCTCGCACTAAGACTCTAAACTATCTAGTTCGTGAGCTGCTCTTCGCTGATGGTGCTGCCCTTGTTGCCCATACAGAAGCAGCTCTGCAGCGCCTAACATCCTGCTTCGCAACAGCTGCAATGCTTTTGGGTTGGAAGTCAACCTGAAGAAAACAGAAGTTCTCTACCAGCCTGCACCACAGGGCAAACACCACCATTCCCACATTGCCTTAGGCAAATCTGTGCTTAAGTCCATTCAGCAGTTCACCTTACTTGGGAAGCATCATCTCCTCAGATGCCAAGATTGACAAAGAGATCGATCACAGATTAGAAAAGGCATATAGCGCATTTGGAAGACTTTACAAAAGAGTCTGGAGTAACAAACACCTGAGGCGAAGCACAAAAATCAGTGTGTATAGAGCCATTGTACTGTCTATTCTCCTTTATGGGTCTGAAACATGGGTCACCTATCGCCACCACTTACGACTCCTCAAACACTTTCATCAGCGCTGTATATGCACAATCCTAAATATACACTGGACTGACTATGTGACGAATGTTGCTGTCCTTGAGCAAGCAAGGATCACCAGCATTGAGGCCATGATATTGAGAACACAGCTGCACTGGGCAGGGCACGTTTCTAGGATGGAGCACCATCGCCTCCCAAAAATACTACTCTACGGTGAACTCTACTCTATGGGTCAGCGTAAGAGGGGCACTCCAGAAAAGCGATACAAGGACTCCCTGAAACAACATCTCAGGCTCCACCAAATTGATCACCGACAATGGCCCGCCATGGCCTCACATCTGGAGGCATGGAGATGCACTATCCACAATGCTTCAGCCTTATTTGAGAACTCACGCCGAACAAGTCTTGAAGAGAAATGACAACACAGAAAGAATCACAACCCAGAAACATCACCCAAGGAGGCCTTCTGCTGTGCTTTCTGCAACCAAACTTGTTTATCTCGGATTGGCCTTTTTAGTCATCAGTGCACTTGCAGAAAGCGCGGGATGAGTCCTTCCTGAATCTTCGTTTGTGAAGAAAATCCAGAGAGAGAGAGAGAGGTGTCTAGCAGTATTGATGGAGGTTTTTGTCCTAAAAAAAAATGTTTGAAACAAGCCAAATAAGAAGGAAGGTGGCGGAGGGGGGGGAATAGCCATAGCTTATTTCCTATTAAATCCCCCCGTTCCTCTTGTGCCTGCACCTTTGGGCTGTAGCAGATGGAAATGCATCCAAGAGGATTACATGCTGTTGGTAAATTACGTGTGAGATTGGGTTCAAAACAAATTCAGAACAAAACAAAACAAATTCAATAACTAACGGATCCCCATTTCTGCTACCCCCTCCAAAAAGAGAAGGAGAAGAAGAAGCCAACCAAAGGCAACCACTGTTAATCCCATTGTTGCTGGATCTTGAATTAGTACATTTATGCTAACCAGGGCTAGCCCAAGATGTTTTGCTACCTGAGGACAAGGACAAGAGCCCCTCACCTTACCCCAGTCACCCAAATTCCATGTACAGAATTCAGCCAATCTCACAAATTTAAGTGCTAGCTAGGGTTTCCACCCCTGAGGGTAGTGTAATGGGGGAAACTTAAAGTCTGGGTGATAAGCTATATACTACACAAAAAGCAACTTGCTGTTACTTCTCTGTCCCCAGGATCTGCCTTTTAAGATACTCTCTTCCCTTGGCCTAAAGGTAGGGGCAGGTTTGATGCTGATGAACCTGGGTGAAAAGAACTGGGTAGTGCCTCTTCCTAGCCTCATTTTCAGAGGCATCTGGCCCTGGCAGCGTTGGCCCCAGCACCTGATGCTGCATATTTTGGCCTGCAGGCCAGGTTGGGCTGTTTCACCAGTGGGGCATTGTGGGAGAAGCCCACCTTCTGACCCTGTACCATGGCCAATAACATAGGCACATAGGTGCAAACTAGTTCTTACAGCCGCTGCAGCCAGAAGAGGAATCCACTCAGTAGAAGGGCCCTGCAAGGAAGAGGGGCATTGCCAAGGCATTGCCAAGAGCACCAGAGGAACTGGGTTCCTGGCATCAGCACACACACACACAGCCATTATGTGAACCCTAGAAGATGCACAACTATGCTCAGCAGTGATGCTGGGCCAGAAAGGCCATGAGCCAGCCTACTTCTATTCCCACACTTTGGAGATTTTCACATGGGGCCAAAATGCCCCGTTACTGCCCCGCCACCTCCTCTCCCGTTCCTGCCATGGAATAACGTAAATCTTTCACACACTTACCTTAATTCCGCGGCAGGATCAGGCTCCCCCTCCCCTCACTGGCTGGCCATAAATGCAGCCATCGTAAGGCTGCTTTTACAACCGGCCATCTGAAACGTTACCACATTATCATGTGATAACGGCCGGGCGGTAAATTTAAAAAATAAAACTCCCCTAAACATAAAATCAGTTCACCAAGCACAAAAACACACTTTAAATCACACAATCAAAACAGGGAGGGTAAAATAAAGAGTGCCACTTACCTGGATGTCCAGATCATACCAGGAAGTGCTCAGAATGGACCTCCCCTCCACGGCTGCCATTTCGGAAAAGGAAAGGGGCTCCTGTTCGCACACCCGTGATTGTGTGATAACAACAGAACAGGAGGTCTATCCACAATGAAAAATTGTGATTACATTGTTCCAGAACAGTCACGGGAGCAGGATGGATACAGGACAGAACAGGGTCAACATCATCCGAAAGGGAAAACCTTTCCTGCCCCTGTTCTGTTCCTGCCATGGGATATATAGCCTGTGTGAAAATCTCCTTAGTGTCTGGCTTTTCTTCCATAAGAAAGCAATTTCTGTGTTTCTCAGAGAACCTTTAATGAAAGTACTCTGCCCTTTCCTGTTTCTCCTGTCCTGTCTCATCTAAGCCCAACTTAGCCATCTCAAAAAAATAGTTAACAGGACTACACATTTTCCTTGGTTTTTTTCCAGGCTGTGAGGCCGTGTTCTGGAAGACTTTACTTCTGACGTTTCTGACGTTACTTCTGGGTGTAGATATGCAAGAAGAATTGGTGTGTGTTTGTCAATTCTCCTTGCATACCTTCACCCAGAAACTAACCATTCAAATACACAAATTTACATATCCTCTCCGACAGGGGCTCACAATATATAACACCCCCCCCATACACTCCTACCCAACTATTCGCTGAAGATGCCAGCCTTCGACTTCACAGTTAACAGGACTCATCTCACACATGTCACAAATCCCTTTGGCTTTTGGCTTGGCAAGTAGAAGTCCTGCTGCGGCTTCTCTGGAAATAAGATCTAGTTTGGGGGCATCCAGTTACTGACCCATGCTACAAATGTACCAGGAAATCTATTTTGATAACCTGGCCTAGGAATACTTCCCACTGTTCTTTCTGTGCCATAGAAATGTAAAAAACATATGACTTTTGCTAGAGGTCCTGACAGGATCATCTGGAGCAGAGTAGAGTTTCTGGCCTAAAAGGCACCAAATCCCATCTGTTTTTGGAAGCTAAGCAGGGTCAGCCCTGGTTAGTACTTGGATGGGAGACTGCCAATGAATATCAGGTGCTGTAAACTCTATTTCAGAGGAAGCAACTGGCAAAACTACCTCTACATATTCCTTGCCTAAGAAAACCCTGTGAAATTGACTGTTAAATTGCTAAGCCGTTCTGATAGCCTTTGTGGCTGAAGAGGGGGGTATAAATACAATAAATAAATAAATAAAATTCAAGGGGTCACCATAAACTGACAGGTGACTTGAAGGCACATATGCACAGAGAGAGAGTTTCCAGAGCAGCTTTGCTTGCATCCATGCATCCTCCAAGTCTGAAACTCTGAAAGCTGAAGGTCTCTAGCACCATCTGCTCTTGCAGCCTCCCTTTTCAGAGCCAACATCTCAGAGCAAGATCCCCCACGGCCCCATCTGGTGCTCCTACATTTTCCTCCTTATTCCTGTCTCCACTATAGGTTGACAAACAACTAGAAGTCAGGCAGCCCATGAAAGTCTGGAAATCCTAAACCCATTTTACCAAGGAGGGGGTTGTATGCATTACAGAGGGTACTACTGTCTCTGAAAGATAGAACAGCTGGTCACACTATTGGCCTGATCACTATTTCACTTATTAGAAACCTTTATGGTTTGGATGCTGATGATTTCCAAACAGCCAGCTTTGTTCCCTTCTCCTCCTTTTTCTCTTTTTGGGTTTGTTTTGAATCCCATCCATATGGCACTAAAATCCTGGCTTCCATCTACACATGGCACCAAACACATTCTGGAATTTCCTTTCCTTTTGCCTAATCAAAAAGCAAAGGAGAGGCATGGTGGAACAGAGGGACTGAGCCAAGGTGGGTTACAAAGCTGAGAGCCAAGAAGCAACCAGTTATCCCATTTTTAAAAAGATAAAAATAAAGCAGAAGTCCAGGTGCAGTTTTTCCATTGCATAGAGTGTGTCTTCCAAGCAGATGTCTTTATGTAAAGCTCACACTGCCACCCTGTTCCTTTTGTATGCTGCTGCACCAAGGGCTAGAATGAGAAACAATATAAATTAATATCCTTTGGAATGACAGCTGTTTGTATGTTTCACATAGGCAGGGACACGTGCCTTCAAACTAAAACTGATGCATGGTAACACTGGTGTGGGGTCATTATGATTAATTTCAGAAAAACAGCAGATTTTTCTTTTCTTTTAGTTTTCTAACAAGGAGACAATATCCTTTGCCAAGAAGAAAAGATGGTGCTTATTTGTTTTGCAAACTCTTCAGATAGATTTTGAGTTTGATTTTCAGATGCGCTGGGAACCAGCAATACCTGATGGAAAGTCAATGATCCTAATGCAATTGGCACCTTTGAAAGTCACCATAGTGTTATCCTTAGTACTGTGGGGGGCGGAGGGGGGAGAGAAAAGAGATTCACAGATCAAAGGCAGAACAACTAAGCAAGATCTGATTAGCTGTTGCTTCTTGATGTACAAGTATGTAACTAAGCCAAAAAAAAAAATCACATACAGCTTGCTTGTACCTATAGCCATAAAGAGATTTTTAATTTTGCTTTATCCCTAATTGTCTCCCCCCCCCGCTATGTTGGTAAAGCAATAAGGTACTTGTCAGATGAGTGTCCAATTAGTAGCTATAATGAGTTACAGTAATATGACGGCAGGTTCCATTCCAATTCCTTAGCAACTGTAATTGGAGAGACAGATTGCATGTTTCTTTTGCCCTAAGAATAAGCTGAGTTATGCCAAGTGATATTTTTAAATGAAAATACTAATGGGCTAAACAGTAATATTCAGCTGGTCAATGACCTTGCAACAGCATCTGTGCTAACAACTGATGTTTGAGCGCCCAATCAATACTCTGAAAATTCCTTCTTTTATTTTAAGTGTAGTAATTCACAAAGATGAATATTTGGGTGCCTTTAGACCAACCTTCCACCACCTGACATTACCTAGAGGTGTTGTTTTACAGCTTCTATCAACCCCATCTAGCACACCCATGATCTGTGCTGATTGAGAATGATAGGAGTTGTAGTCCAAAACTTCTGGAAGTTGCCAATTTGGGGGAGGCTAATTCAAATCATAACAATGAATGGACAAGGGAGAGATGGCCCACCTTGGGCTTTGTCTTGGGGCCCTTTTACACTACACAATTTTAGTGCTATGATTCCACTTTAACCATCATAGCTGTCTCCTGGAGAATCCTGGGATTTGTAGTTTGGCCAGAGGCTGCACTAAAGGAGTTCTGTGGCATTAGAGGCACTAGAGGAGCTCTGTGGCTGAGATTCTAAGTACCCCTCCTTAAACTACAGATCCCAGGATTCCATAGAATGGAGCCATGGCAGTTAAAGAGAAAATACTGTATAGTGCCATGATTGTGTAGGGTCCCCTGCTCAAAGGGTTGGGGACTTGATCACTGACCATTCCTTTGCAGATTGGCTGAGTGACAGTGTACTTTGAAAGGTGTATCTTATCAGACAACAGCTTGAGCTTACACATTCAGGTGAACCAGTCAACAAGGCGGCTAAAATAGAAAATACACACTGGCATGGAAGAAACTGGATGTGCTCACCTAATGCCAGAGACAAAATCCAAACCATCCTTCTGAAAGCCAGCTGATTCTAAACTGGGAACAGGCAAATGGCTGGAATCTCTCTTTCAAAAATAAGTAAAGAAAGGGACAGACTGAAACCCACTTCACCAGATGCATGAAATATTGATGTTGATGTTGTTTTGTGCCTTCAAGTAATTTCTGATGGCAACCCTCAAGTGAACCTATTACAGGTTTTCTTGGCAGAATTTGATCAGAGAGGATTTGCCCTTGCCTTCCTCTGAGGCTGAGAAAGTGTGACTTGCCAAGTCCGTGTTGACTCGGCCCATGGCCGAGTGGGAAAGTGTGACTTGGTCTGTGGCCGAGTAGGAATTTGAACCCTGGTCTCCATGTGTCCTAGTCCAACACTCAGACCACTACACCACACTGGAAATATTGTTACCTGAATGTTATTATGAAATATTATTTTGCAGCTGATATATACATGGTTGGATGGATGAAGGATTGTAATCAGTGCATCTCTAAATTATGCCTCTCCTACCTTCCAACCTTTGCAGCCATCTTCTGCTTGCCTGCCCTCCCCTCCTCCCCCCACCTCCCAAATCCTAATCCTTTCCCATATCCCTGGTGCTTTGTCTTCCTTACATACCCCCATCCTCACCCCACAGGTTCAGGACAGTCTTCCAATAATTCATCTTTTCCTCTTGGTAGTGTCCACTACCTGCTGTTTTGCCTGGTTCCTTTATCCTGTGACTCCTAATGATGCTACCTTGAACTCTCCTTCCCTTATTCATTCACTCATCCACCCATCCATTCCCAGCTGCTTCTCTCTAAACGCCTCCTCCCAAAGTCTCCACAACAACAGTTTCAGGAAAGATGAGGCAACAAATATGCATTCTTGCAATAGAATAGTTTAAAACAAAAAAACAAAATGTTTTTACAGATAGTCCCCAGTCAGCACTGCTTTGACTATTGTGAAGCAGAAAGCCCTAAGAAATGGCAGCTGTAAAATATATTGTAAAGTGTTTCATTCATTCTCCTCAACAATGTGGCAAAAGACACTAAATACAGCTTTTCATTTGTTTTACTAAAAGCTGCCATTCCACAGTCTCTTTAATGGTAATGATCCCCAGGCTTACAATCGAAGGAACAGGCTCTCTCACACAAAAACCTTCAAATTTTATACCAACTTTGTCTGGTGAATTATTGATGGCTGGATCCCACTAATATCAAGCTTTGAGAGACTGACAGGAAAGTTGAATGCATTGCATTTTTCTTCTGGATGTATTTAAGGAATGAAGCATGCTGAGGAAACAGGCACATATTCCTATTGGCACTATACTTACTACTAGTGAGTTTTTACCAATGATAGCACTAAAACAGAGAAGCTATTTGGTTAGAATCAGGTAATCCTAATCAGAGCTGGGGAAAGTTGCTTTGCTGCACTATAACTTTCCAATCCCACAAACAGCATGGCCAGTGGCAAGGGTTGTAGTTTTTTAAAAAAGTAATGTTTCCAAGCTCTGTTCCTCACATTGCAGCAGCATCAGATTGTGTCCATTATGAAGAGGACACTAGGAAGTCAAAACTGTAATGGTTATGTAAGGATCGCCTCCAACCAATAGATGGTCCTGTTCTCTGTTCTTAGTGCTTGGATTAGTTTCTTTGGACTTCATCAGACTAGCGGCTAATAACGCTGTAATTCCGTAAATGAGGAAAGTGGAAACATAGTGGCATTGTTACATTTATTATCACACGTCGCTGTAACCACGTGATTCAAACACCATGGAATTATCGGACAACCACCACTAGCACTTTAAGAACAGGAGTTTATTTCCGTGATTTAGCATGAGAGAGATTTTGTCGGTTCTTGCGAGAAGACGTGAGCGTGCTTAAAAACACCAAAAAAACCTTTATTAACAAAGTAAATCAACACATAAACACTTAAACACACCTAAAAATATGCAAACAAAATGGAACAGTTCATACAAAGAGCGCTCTATGGATAGTTTTCGTGTTCACACCCAAATGTTTTCTCACCGGGAATGGGGGGGGGGACTGTCCATTCACATTGTAATCTCACGATTACAATGGGACGTGTTTTCGCACGTTCTTCTATACAGCGAAAAGAGTGATATTTAGGGCTATTGATGGCTTGTTCCATTAATGGAATGGAATGCCTTATTCACGACTGCAGCACACAGTAAGCACGGGAGGACTACCACATCATGTAATAGCGGGACCCATTCGTGCTATCGTGGCATCATGATCGTGCAATTTTTGTCACATCTGATAAAGTCCTTTGTCTTGACTTCTTGTCAAGGGCCAAAACTAACAAAATGAATTCTTTTCAAAATGAACAGGGAGAAATGTAGGCTACTACACTTGGGCAGTAAAAATGAAGTGCACTGATCTAGGATGGGTGACACCTGGCTTGATGCCAGTACATGCGAAAGGAATCTAGGAGTCTTAGTGGACCACAAGCTGAATATGAGTCAGCAGTGTGATGTGGTAGCTAAAAAAGCCAATGTTATTCTAGGCTGCATCAATAGGAGTATAGTGTCTAGATCGAGGGAAGTAATAATAGTGCCACTCTATTCTGCATTTGTCAGGCTTCACCTTCAATACTGTGTCCAGTTCTGAGCACCACAATTCAAGAAGGATATAGACAAGCTGGAATGTGTCCAGAGGAGGGTGACCAAGATGGTGGGAGGTCTGGAAGCCATGCACTATGAGGAGGGGCTTAGGGAGCTGAGTGTGTTTAGCCTGGGAAAGAGAAGGTTAAGAGATGATATGATAGCTATGTTTAAATATTTGAAAAGATGTCATACTGAGGATGGAGCAAGCTTGTTTGCTGCTGCTCCAGAGACAAGGACATGGAGCAATGGACTCAAACTACAGGAAAAGAGATTCCACCTAAACATTAGGAGGAATATCCTGACAATAAGAGCTGTTTGGTAGTGGAATGCACTGCCTTGAAGTTTGGTGGAGTCTCCTTTGGAGATTTTTAAACAGAGGCTGGATGGTCATCTGTTGGGGGTGCTTTAATTATATATTCCTGCATAGCAGGGGGTTGGACTAGATGGCCTGTGTGGTCTCTTCCAGTTCTATGATTCTATTATTCTATGATTGTCTTGGAGAAAAGCCCCAGTTTCTGTGCTGGGAGTCTGTGTAGTTGGTGTAGCCCTCAATATGTTGTTAGACTATGGTTTCCTGCAGCCCCACTCACCACAGCAGATAGGGGAAAATGCTAGGATTTGTAGTTCAACAGCCTGTGTGGAGGCTGCATGATTCTTACTCTGAGTAAATCAGGCCAAATCCACGCTACAGAGATAATTCAATTTGAAATGGGATTATTTGCCATGGCTCCTTCCTATGAAATCCTGGGATCTGTAGTTTGGTGAGGCACAAGAACCCTTTAGCAGAGGAGGCTAAAAGACATTGCAAAACCACAAATCCCAGGATTCCATAGGATGGAATCATGGCAAATAATCCTGTTTCAAACTGGGTTATTTCTGTAGTGTGGATTTGGCCTGATTTACTCAGTGTAGGAATCAGTTTCAAACCGGATTACTTGTGTAGTTTTTATGTGGCCTCAGTGATAGAGTCTGCTTCTCCAAGCAAGTGTTATAGCTGACAGCACCAAACACAAGATGGCAAAGGCTTCATTTCTTGAGAAGAAATGTACTGGTTATGGAAATGGACCTGGACTTGTTGAGTGACCTTTCTGCCTAGTGGAAGAGGCCTCATAAGGAGACTCATGTTTGAAAGCAGCTCCCCATGTGGGTCTCTCCTGTCACCTCATGTCTCCATGGCATTTGCCAGGCATTTGCAGCAGTTGCAGACAGAGATTCTTCATGCCATGAGCATGATCCATGTCATGGCTAAGCCTTTCAATTTGCAGCCTCCCGCTGCCCCACCTCTACCCCAACAAAAAGTCTGTTTTGTTTAAGCATTTCCAGCGGCCCTTTTTTGGCAGTTGTAACATTTGAATCTGCTCCTAAACTTGACACAGTCTTTTGGCAACTGCCTGTGTTGGGTGTGTGGATTTCCTCTTCCTGCTTGGACAAGAGCTAATAAACTCTCCTTCCCAACTGAGTCTTTATTTTCCATAGTTCCTCTTATAAATTCTTCCCTTGGTAGTTAGAATTGCAAGCTTTATTTCTGGCAAAGCTACTCTGGCCTTTACAGGCAGGAATACAAGTGACAGAGAAAAGGGGCATCTTTTTTTTCACCTCCTGAATTTCTCCCTGGTGTGCTGCTGGCAAGGGTGGAAGAGGCTGCAGCATTACTTGGGCTCAGCAAGCTTTTGTGTTTGCATGCTGTCCCCTGGAAACGGATCTTTGATTGGGTTATCAGATGAGGATGATGGAGTGGAAGGGTGGAGGCAGAAAAGGTCCCAGCAGTCAAGATACCCCCCAATGGCCTCTCAAGCCATAGCTATTAAGCTACCCCTTAATTAACACTTAACAGAACCAGCATGGTTGGTTTGAATGCTGGAATAGAAATCTGGAAGACCAGGTTCGGATCCCCACTCAGCTATAAAAACCTACTGGGTGACCCCGGGCAAATCACACCCTCTCAGCCCAAGAGGAAGGCAACAATGAGCCCATTGAGAGGGTCACCATCATAGTCTGAGTCAACCTAAAGGCACATAATAACAACTAATTAACACTTATGTCTCTTTCATACTTGTTATTAACTACCATCAAGTTGACTTCAACTGATACCAACCCCATGAATGAGAAACTTCCAAGTCACCCTAGCATCAACAGCCCTGCTCAGGTCTTACGGACTCAGGGCCGTGGCTTCCTTGATTGAGTCCATCCATCTGGAATGCAGTTTTCCTCTTTTCTTGCTGCCTTCTACCTTACCAAGCATTATTGTCTTTTCCAGTGAGTCATGTCTTCTCATGATATGCCCAAAGTACAACAATCTCAGTTTAGCCATCTTGGCTTCTAGGGAGAGTTCAGGGTTTATTTGCTCTAGGACTCATTTATTGGTCTTTTTAGCAGTCCATGGTATCCATAGAACTCTTCTCCAGCACCACACTACCTAACTATAATGCTGTGATTCCACTTTAACGTCCATGGTTGCATCCTATGGAATCCTCCTGGGGTTTGGCGTTTGATCCAAGGCATCAGAGGAGGATTCTAAAGGCCCCTCACTCAACTGTCTGCCCCAGAATTCCATAGGATGTTGCCATGGCAGTTAAAGTGGAATCATACTGCTATAATTGTGTAGTGTGAAATAAATCCCTGTGAAAATTTATGCACCACAGGAAGCTGCCATTTGCTGAGTCAGGCTGTGGGGTCCATGTAGCCCAGCAACTCTACTATGCAATGACTCTCTAACGTTTTGGGGCTAGGGGAGGCCCTTCCCAGCACTGCTCTATAATGGCCTTTTTGATTGGAAATGCCAGGAAGCCAACCTCTGATCTTCCTTCTGTGTCCTGTGCATGTGCTCCACCACTGTAATATGACCCCTCCCAATATGTCTTAATAGGATAGTTAGGAGTATTATACTGAAGCCCAGTTAAATACCACAGCTTTCCTAACTCTCTGTGGTGTTTAAATTGGCCTCTGAATTGAGCTCTTTTCCTCTAAATGTATTTTGAAAGCACAGCCTCCTGATTCCCCTTAGGCTAGCAGAATGAAAGTGTTTCACCTTGTTTTCCAGTCAATCTGATTTGTGTAACATTAGGTCGTGGTTGAGATGTGGCTTACCAATGGGCAAATGATAACGATAGCCTCTTAGTCTATGGCTAAGCAGTCACCTAGTCACAGCTCTAATTGTCCTCAATAGGAATCCACACCCAGCACTGGTTAACCCACTCCTGACTTATTTTTATTGGCAGGAGAGAGAGAATATGTTGTTAATACATTTAATGTTCTCCATTTACGTTGTCATCATATCTTACTGTAAGTACTTCTTGTATATTGTTATGCTATTGCCTCCTCCTCTTCTTCCTTTGTAATAATTGTACACACTATAGTAGGAATTAATCCAAAGAAATCTGCATGGTGTGTAATAAGTTGTGTGTCTGCATAAGCTAGCAGCCACCCTTCACTTGATGTGCCCAGCAGTGGTCATGACCCTCCTGCCATCTCTGCACATACCCTATCACACTGTCCACTTGCATGTGTGTGCACATGTGAGGTGTGTGGGGTCATCAGATACCTCCCCTACCTCTAAGGCAGGGCTGAGCAACTGTGACAAGTCTATGGGCCAGTTTCTGCTGCTGTGACTGTTCAGGGGGACACATGGACTGCCAAGAATGCTCCACAAAAGAAAGAAAGAAAAAACCTGGAACTGGGCAGAAGTCTATTTCTGGTTTTGAAAATTAGGTATTTCTGGATGTTAAAGAGTGCAGGAAGACCTGCAATCTGTTTGAAAGGTGAATTCTCATTCCTAGAAGCATCCACAGGAATCAATTCACCTGTTTGTGAGGAACTAGACAAAAAATACTGGGGGAGAGGTGTCAAGGCCCATTAAATCAGCCCTAAAGTTGCACTTTTCCCATCTCTGCTCTAAAGGAATTTCATCATGCCAAATTTCCTTTCATGAGATCAGTTTAAAGAGAGTGGGTAGGAGGGGATGAGGGGAACCCCATCCTGAAATTATTCAAGAGCTGCATTGTGCCAAGCATAGACAGGCATCATGCCTGCCTGCCAGGACACTGACACCGACACCCATCCTAGACTGTCTTGCAGGGAGGCAGTTTTCAAAGCAGACTCCTCACTTTTTCTGCCTCTGCTCTTTTTATAAACTTGGAAATGTTTTGATATGTGCATATGTTTGGATATGTAGGCACGCTGGAGATCCAATGTCCATAAGTAGTCTGTGGGAAAAGAAAAGCTATGGATTGGGATTTTAAAACTTTGTTTTTTGAAAGGGAGAGTGTAGCTTTTACAGTTAAATAGACAATATTTGTTGCATTTGCTATGTGTTTAAGGTATTCTTGAACGTCTTTTAAAAATATTCCTGGAGAGGGAAGGAACTGGGAAGGAGGAGCACCAGTAAAAAAGGTGGGAAGTGGGGAAAGGCCATGAAGCATCCCCCTACCACATCTCATGTAAAAATTAACCTCTTCTGAAGTGGTTTTCTTTGGAAGAAAAGGAAGGCTGGGTGGAAGGCTGTTACATACATTTGTAGGACTTTAGCAGACAACCCCCGTAAACCCCATTCTTTTGCCGACATAACTTCTGCCGTTTTTATGCTGGCAAAAGAACTCCCCATGCCACACTTACCTTGCATCCACGCTAAAGGCTTCTGCGGCAATGAATGAGGAGTGAACGGAGCTCTGTTCACTTATGACACCGTATTTAGATGGTCTGATAAAGTCTGTGGTGTGTAGTTAGACCTTTGAGACTTCCACCCTCATCTGGAATCTGAGGAGATTTTCAGACCGCGTTTTAGAGTGCCTAGGGTGGGAGGAGCTTTCAGGAGAGGGACGGCGATCTTGCGCAGCAGGGGGGCGTTTTCGGACGCCATTGTCCCTCTCCCGAAACCATCCGTGTCACTTCCGTGAAGCTTCGGAAGCCGCAGAGCCATATTTTAATCACGGAGGTTGCCCGTGATTAAAATATGGCGCTGAGGCTTCCAAAGCTTCACGGAAGTGACACGGATGGTTTCGGGAGAGGGACAACGGCGTCCGAAAATGCCCCCCTGCTGCGCAAGATTGCTGTCCCTCTCCCGAAAGCTCCTCCCGCCCTAGGCACTCTAAAACGCGGTCTGAAAATCTCCTGAGTCTCTTCAGAGGAGAAGCAGCAGCAGCAGCAACAACAACAAAAAACAAGAACAACACAGTAAACAACCAACCCATCTCTACACATTGCCCATCTCTACACATTGTCCTCAGAATCTGACAGACAGGGAATTTAAGGAATTTTGGGCCACCCTGCAATGCTTTATTTTGGGGGGGGGGCATATGTTTATCTCAGGTCAATCTAACCTAACCTAACCTATTCACAATACATGATATTCAGATTATTACTAATAATGTTTTTGCAGGCGGAGGGTTCCAACAGGGGTCCCCACAATGTCAGGGGCCCCTGTGGCTGCAGGTACTACAAGGCCCTTAAACTGGCCCTGCTGACAGAGCAAGATCTTTCTCTGCTACAGGGCTATAAGTTGTTTGCCTAGGTCCTGGCTGGCCCGCAAAGCCCCCTCATCACTCCTAGTACCACTGTAAGCCAGGCAGGAACTTCAGGGCTGCTGGCAAATTGCCTGGGCATGCAAGTTTTATCCAAAGGAGGAGGAAGTGTGTGTAAACAGTTTTCCTGGGTTAAAAGCCAAGGAGAAATGGAGCCTCCAGATTCAGGTTCCTAGATCTCAAGGCCCAGACTCTTCTCTCTGGTCCAAAGAGTGAGGGGGAAGAATCTCAGGGTGAGAACACTGCTTTGAAAAGTGCACCTGTGTTTCCCTCATCTGCTATACTCTGTTTTTTTAATTGCAAATGGCAGATTCTTTGCAACTATTGTTGTTGTTTAATGTCTCCAGTTTAATGACATGACATTGGGCTACCCCTTGTAACATTACCAGAGCCCACTAGAGAATTATCCCTGTGTCTCAGGTTTTGGCCCTGAAATCACAGGGATTGGGATAGCCCTGGCCTGGCAACCTTTCGTAAGCTCTCTTTTTCAAAAAGATAAAGTAGCAGCTCCCTTGGAACCAGAGTGACGGACAGGACTTTAGACGGCTTTTCAAGAGGCTAAGTCTTTTAGCTACGATATCCAACTGCAGCCTCCAGTGCCAGAGGCAGTATGTTTCTGAATACCAAAGAAGGTGGGACAGACAGAAAGGGGAAAGCCTTCAGTCCCTGCTTGAAAGATCTTCCAAACTACTTGACTGGCTCCCACCAGTCTTAGCCAGGATAGATCAACATCTAGAAGGCCATGTGTTCCTCACTGCAGGGCTAGATTAACTCTTGGTTCAATTCATCAGAGAGATTTTTTTTAATGAGCCTAATCCAAAGCAAGACCCAGAGATGGGACAGACATGGCTAAGGAAGTTCACATGGATTTATTCTGTCCCCATACCCACCCCACACCCATTATTGGAAGCTCACACTGGCATGGTTCATCATTTTCTGTCTGATCTAAATTGTGGCTCCTGAAGCTGAAGCTGGTTATTAGTTCTCAGTTCCTTATTTCCATGAAACTCTACTGCTGAATTAGATGCTTCAACAAGGAGCTGCCGTTACCCTAAACACTCAGGGGGGTCTTAAGAACCCTCCAAATATTGATATTAATTTGGGGAATTAATATACTCAGCTTTGCTAGGCAAGAGCGGGCAACGGATAGCAGGACCTTTTGACCTAGGTAATAGGGAGGAGAGTTGATCTTTATTTGAGAAAAGCAATAATAACAACATTCACACACACACACACAAGCTTCAAGCATTCATGCAAGGCTAGCAAATAAAGTAGGAAGTATTGGGATAGAGGACTAGCAAAGGGAGGTTGTTTTTGGGTGATGCTGTACCGATCTAAGGAGATGAGGTTGCAGAAGAAACCAGCAGAGTGGGGTCCCAAAGCCGGAATGGTTGCACCTGGCTACACAGACAGACATCGTGTCCACAGGGAAGGGATCTATGTGCACTTGAGTGGAGTTTTGGAAGGGTTTTTGTACCCAATAATTTCCTTCTGGGGATGGAATTTAGAGTGAAAGATCCTCAAGGTAAGACAATGGACACTTCGGATATGTTAATGACCCTTAATATGCTGATATTATCCTCTAATTGATTAGAGGAAGCAACCTTCTTTGTTTGGGGGAAGGTAGAAGTTATGAGGGTTCTTTACAGACTTGAGTATCTCTGCTTAGGCTGATGGGATTAGCCAGATGTTCAGGCAAGAGTTGCCTTGCAAATTATCCTTCTTTGGAATTTGGGCTGGCTCCTCCTTAAATGCAAACCTGACTGAGTCTCAGCCCTAGTTTTTTAGAATTCCTGTTTTCTGGGGGGAATTTCCAGTTTACTGGCCACACTGCATAGAAGGCCACATTTGGCCAAATTATTAAATATTGCAAATTATTACATATATGAGGTAGAGGGTGTCAGTGTAGATAACACTGCTTCCTGAACCGTTAAACAATAGTGGGCTGTCTCCTGTCATCTTATCTCCATGACAGTCGCCTTTGAGATCCACAGAAATGATCTACATTCAAAACTACCACCTCCCACAATATCCTTATTGTGCAATGCGTAATGATCCACAACAACACAACTAAAGAATAGGGCCACCCCAGATCATTTGCTGGCCCATGGCTGAGAAACGGACCAAGAGCTATACTAGATGAAACCAAAGGCCCACTTAGCTCAGCATGCTGTTTTGCCCCCATGGCCAGCCAGACTGGCAAGCTCACAAGGAGGGCAGAGAGCTTGGAAATAATGCATTTACACTGATTCATTAAAAATTCAATGGTGCATTTTAACACCATTATTTTAATCTTTTAATTGCCAACAAATATCATGGGTTTTTAAAGTAATTAATATTTTGTGTTATTTTAACTTGCTACTTTAGAGTAATTGGGGGTTGGGGTTGGCCATTTTTAGTAATTGTGAATGGGTTTTTTACAAAAAAATAATTAATAATTTTATTAATAATTAACACAACAAATTAATTGTGCAGATTTTCCTTAATAGTTTAATGGCAAGGAAGGAATTAAACAATTTAACATTAATGCATTAGTGCTAATATTAATATTTCCAAGCCATGGTAGGGCATGACGGCAACAGGCCTCTCCCATTGTTGCTGTGCAGCAACTGAGGTGTTCAGAAGCATTTTGCCTCTCGTTTGTGAACAATGTACATCCATCATGTCCGGCAGTCATTTATACGCTTGTTCTCCATTAATTTGTCCAATTCTGTCCATGTTGGTAGCCCTCACTACATCATGTGGTATTGAATAATTCCATCATTTAACTATGTGCTATGTGAACATGTACTCCCTTTTGACAATGCGTTGACAGTTTAAACAACCCACAACAATATGTATGCAGTTTGCATGTGACATAGTTCAGTCATTGTTTGGCCAGGGCTTGTTGTTGCATTCCGTAGGAGCAACTCCAGAGTTTCTTTTGCTCTGTACTATACCGTACATTCTCCCATAAACATACTGTGAAATAAGCAGTTTTTCAGACTGAAGAATCCATTAGCCAGCCTAGCCAGTGGAAAGGGTGCTGGGAATCTGGGAGCTGTAGCTCAAAAAAGTAATGTTTCCAGTTCCTGTTCTGTGGTTCACTGTGTCTGTGTTATTCCAGCATATGTGCTAATGTTTCCTGGAGTATGACTAGTTCTCCCTTGGGACTTACTGCTTTCTTCTTCCCTTTTCACACTCTGTGACATTGTGTTTAATACTGAAAAATTGCCTCCAAACAAGACATATCGAGTAATATTTAACTGCATTATATGAGTAACTGTGAAAGCAAAGATCTCCCTTAGCCAGCACCAATCCTCCTGGGTTGTGTTTAAGGTGAGTTGCAAGGAGAGCAAGGAGAACAGAGTTTAATGAGAGAAAAGGTTAAGATCCCATGGGAAAGATTCAACTATAAAGCCACTATCAGGAATGACTTGTCATGATGGCTGTATATTACCTCTGGTATCCAAGGAAGTTTGTTTCTACATACCAGTAGCTGGGAAACATAAGCAGGAGGGTGTTTTTGCTGCTTGCGGGCTTCCTCTTGTGAGCAGAGACCAGTACTATAAAAGCCTTTTGCTCTGAACTAGCATGGCTCTAATATTCCAGTTCACAGTAAGTTCCAAAGATCTTCCAAATGTATTTGGAAATGTAACCACCTTGTTCTTCCTTGTTCAGCATACATGTAGGCATACTGGATTGCCACAAGAAATGGAGGGCTTATACATATACCTCCTACATATCTACAACCAGCTTGGTGCCTCTGTTTGGTCAGAGTACCAGCTTGTATTCCTTCACTGAATGGGTGAACTGGATGGGAGATATAAGAAGCCCAAATTCCCTGTGCATGCTCCAAATTTCTATCCAGATGTCCCTTCCACATACAGTCCAGGCTGCCAGCACCAGTACTAAGCATCCATGACCAGTTGCCAGTAGGGATATAACTGTTTGTTTTGTTTTTGCAGGTAAGGATGAAACATTTCACAATTTTTCTCCTTGTTAAGTGAGGTTACAGTTGGTGACCTGCTAGTAATGATGTGAAAGTCCAACCTATACCTGCGTATGTCTTTTTTTGGTTGTTGCAGGGCCTGGTATTCTCTGTCTCCTTCTGTAACAACCAACTACTTCAGACTTACCATTTAGCTGCTGCAGCCCTGGTGCAGACCCAGGAGAGATGGGGAAGCATCTGTCTATATCTCTATAGCCCAGGGTGGGCAAAATGTGGCCCACATATGGGCCCCCCATGGCCATTTTTGTACCCCGCAGGGAGGGGGGGGGTCAAAATTGTACAAAACTTTTTCTCCAAAATGACCTCTAGGAGATGTGGAAGGCATTTTCCACATTTTGCAAAACAATTCAAAGACATTTTTTTTTACCCAAAATGATCTGTAGGCGGTGTGTGGGTGCATTTCTCCCATGTTTTGAGCTCACCCTGGGCCAATACAGGCCCAGAAGATGTCTTTTTTGAAATAGGAAGTGACATCTGCTCACTTCCTGTTGTTAAAAAAAGGCCTAAAATGGATGAGGAAGGCCCCCAAATATGGCCAAAATGCTCCCCTTGTCCCCTACAGGACATTTGGGGACAAAAATGATTATTATTTTTTTTGCAGGACCACATGTGGCAGGGTGTGCAGCCCTCCAAGGTCTCCTGTGAGAGATTAATGCACCCCCTACCCTTTTACGGTTGCCCACCTCTGCTGTTGCCAGTTTCAGAATGATAACATCATCCAGTGAGGCTGCCAGAGGATCCTAGCAGACTCCAGTAGACTATGTCATCCACTTGTGTCTGGCTATGGGGACGTGGCCAGACACTTCCCCAATCTCCCCCCTGCTCTTCAGCAGCCACTAAATGGCTGGGGGTGCATGCAGTGGCTAAATGGTGACTTGAGGGGGATTCAGAGGAGAGACCTAGCACAGTGTTCTGCCTGTGGAACTATTAGACTATGCTCTGCCATACAGCATCTCAGCCTACATGCACTGTTGCATGTTCCCACCACCATTGTTTATATTTCATGGCTTGCTTTCAAAAAATGCTATGGAGGTTGTTTTTGAACAGAGGAAAACACTGGGGGAAATAGTGTTGTATTTTGTGCAAACCCCCTTGTACTTTGCTAAGAAAACAACAACAACAAAAATGGAAAACAAACACACAAAAAGCCTGTATTTTTCTTTGTCATAGAGGCAAAAATCTCACTGCTGCTAACCATTTTCCTGACCATTATCTCAACACGGCAAGAAACTCTTTCTTGTCAATGATAATAACATTTGCAAATATTCTTAGGTGCCAGAATCCTATATCACCTTTTACTTAACGTAACTTGATGTATATTTAGATAAGTAGCAGAGGCGCTAAGAAACCATGCTAGGGAACTGTGAAGGTGTGTATCAGGACAACAGCAAGGGTGCCTGATGCACAATGGGCCTGATGCTATTGCTGCCCAATGCACATCAGCTCATCAGTCCTATTGTGCATTGGTCCCTTTGTACGTCAGCCCCATTGTGCGACAGTCACTTTGTTAGCATTGCTGCATAGTAACATAACCACAACCCCCTACGGAATATGGACATTACAAAAATTTCCAGTTCTAACTCCTGCATACATACATCCACTTAAGAAGATGTAACTTCCTTACAGGATTTCAGCCTACATTCTAAGTTGTCAGAGGCCACGTGCTTGCTACTGCTGATGCTGAAAGCATCGGTGGCGATGGGACACTGCTGGTGAATGAGGAAATGGGGTGCCATTCATAGAGAAGCTGTTTCCCCTTCCATAAAGGACACTTCACTGCTTCTTTTGCCTGGCTGCATACAGAAGGCCTCCTATCAACGAAGGGCTCTGAGGTGCCTACCTATTATAACATATGTAAAATTCTGGACTGGGATTCATACACAGATTGTACAAATGTGATATTTAATATGACACAATGTACCATGGCAGCTACAGCACATACAAAGAAACAGTATGCTGGAGGGAGACAGAGGCGTTACAGCCAACCCACTTCGGCTCTGGCATACAAAGCTTATTTGACCAGTGGCCTAGTGCAGACATAACATTTCACATTTCATAGTCTATGTGATCAAGAAATGTACAGTGAAACCAAGGTTTATTTTAAGAAATTAGTGATTTAAAAATAAAATAAAAGTATTTTAAAATTTAAATTGGATTTTTAAGATTTTAAATCAGAATCCAAACTTTTCTTAAAGCAATTAATTTTTAAAATAGCCTAGGACAAAGCTACTATCATGAATACTAATTATGTTGTTTTGGTTAACTGCCCTTGAGTCAACTTTGACACATGGTGACCCCATGGATGAGCCATCTCCAAGACCTCCTGTCCTCAACCACCCTACTTAGGTCTTGCAGGTTCAGGCCTGTGCCTTTCTTGACTAAGTCTATCCACCTAGTGTGTGATTTTCCTATCTTTCTTTCCCCTTCCACCTTTCCTAGCATTATTGACTTTTCTAGTGAGCCATTCCTTCTCATGATGAGTCTGAAGTTCAAATGTACTCAGCCTCAATTTTGGTCATCTTGGCTTCTAATGAAAGTTCAGGCTAGATCTGTTCTAAGACCCATTTGTTTGTGTTTTTGGCCATCCACAGTATCCTCAGCCCTCCTCTCCAACACCACATCTCAAATGAGTTGATTTTCTTCCCATCAGCTTTCTTCACTGTCCACCTCTGACATCCATACATGGTGATGGGAAATACGATGGTCTGAACAATCCTGAGTTTAGTGGTCAGTTTTATATCTTTGCATTTTATGATCTTGTCCAGTTCTTTCATAGCTGCACTTCCCAGTCCCAGGACTTTATCAGACCCCCTCCCCATGAATGTTCTTTTGCCAGCATATTTTGTGGCGTTTTTATGATGACAAAAGAACCCCCTCTACCAGACCTAGAGCAGTGGCAATGAAGCATCCCTGGCATAAATGGAGGGAGCATGAATGGAACTCCATTTACTTCTGAGGTTGAGATCTCGCCAATTCTTGTGAGAAGATGAGAGTGTGGCAAATTTTAAAAATTAAGCAAAATAGACACATAAAACATACGCCAAAGCACAAAAACACATTTAAAAAGTCCCAAGTGAACCCGGGGAGGTCATAAAAAGAGTGTCTCCTACCTGGCTGTTGCAATCTCACCTGGAAGTGTTCTTCCAATTGAAGCTGTATTCACTAAGCACAATGGCGCAAAGTTTTAAACGCCAGCAATGCCAGCAAAAAAGCACCAAGAGAGATCAATTGACAGCTTGGCCCATCAAGAAAAAGGAATGGGTTTTGAACAATATATGATCATGAAAGGATGTTGTTGTCTGGTACACCCTTTTGCAATCATTAGGCGTTGTTATGACACCATATTTACCTGGTCTGATAAAGTCCTTAGTCTTCTGGTTTTCTGGCTATAGTCTCCATTCTGGGCTATGACTGATCCAAGGAATGGGAATTCTTTCACTATTTCAATTTCCTCATTGTCTATTTTGAATTTGTGTTGATCCTCTGTGGTCGTTATTTTTGTTTTCTTCATGTTCAACATTAAGCCTGCTTATGCAGGCTTAATTATACTAATTATACAACTTCTAATTATGTTCTATGACTATTTTAAAAGCAGTAATTGGGATGGGAGATAACCTGATCAGTCCTGTTCCACAGGTGGTATACATGAAACTTTGTTCTCTCTCTCTCTCTCTCTCTCTAAGTGCAAAGACAGAGAAAGGTCAATGAAAAAGAGAATTTCATTAGATGGAAGAGATCTGGAGGAGGAGTTTGGATATAAATGCAAGAGAATTTTTTTATGAATTGAAAATTAATATTGAAAACAATTCAGAATAATTGCTTAGGGTAGATCTACCTACTAATGAAACCTACATCTCTGAATGTGTATTAAAGTTATATTAAATAATAATATACAGTATTTCTACCAAAAATGATGATTAAAGAGAATCTTCTTCACTAGTGATTTAAAGTGTGATTTAAATCAATAAAATTTAGGCCACTGGAGAAGTGATTTAAATTGTGGTTTAAATTAATTTGACTTTAGTCAGCTCAGTCCTGACTGAAACCATGGTTTGGCTTGCAAATCTAAGCCCTGCCCATGAAAAGCATGACTTTACCAGTAGAAAAGATGGAGAGGCAGTGAGAACTCTCTTGATATGGATTGCTTGATGAAAACAAGAGCTTGAAAAAAATTAGTTGTTAGACTACAATTGTCAGAATCTTAAAACCTGAAACCTGCCTGATTAAGTGGTGGATTCTGGGACTTGTAGTCCAAAGCACTAATTTTTTACGAGCTATAGGTGAACATGGAACAACTGGCTGCTCGTTATTGTTACAAACCCTCTACAAACAACTATGGTTTCAAATCTTAAACTATGGATAATCCTTAACCTTGATTTAGCTATACTTAATCCATAGTTAAAAGAAATGAACTTGACATATTTGTGAGCTTCCCAGAAATATTTGGCTAACCACTCTTGGACACATAATGCTGGGCTAGGTGGTTTGATCCAGCAGCACTCACAGGGTTGTTGTTTTTTAAATTTATTGGTGAAGAAAAGAAACGGGTATGTAGACCATGGGGAGTGAACCTCTCCAAAAGCATCTCAGCCTGTCTTTAAAACACTGCTTTGCCTTTTGCCAGAACTGAAATAATTTTCAGTAATCTAGCAATGTACTTCCTAGTCAAATGTGCTGGGCCTTATATTCTGCTAATGGGGAAGGTATTCCATAGACTCTCCTAAAATATAACATATACGAACCGTCATGCTTCATGTAAGTCTGTGACTTAATGAAAATCTCTTCTAAAATGTGTGTAAATATTGGGGAGATGGGAGGTCACAAACTAAAACATGACAAAATTGTAAGGGGTGAGGAGATGACAGTTCAAACATACATAGATTTTCTTGCCAGGGCCTATCTATCAAGCAGCAAGTCAAAACACAGCAAATTAAATGAGAGAGAGGGAGGGAGGGAGGGAGGGAGGGAGGGAGGGAGGGAGGGAGGAGTGGAGGATGCAGGATGAAGGGGGGGGGCACTTGTGGCCTGAGAATTTATTTGCTATGGTTCAGCAGGAGGGAGATGAAAGATCCTTGTGATAATTTGGTTTGGGGAACTATTTTTTATGGCAGTCTGTATAACAGAACTGCTGGCAGAAAAATAAATATAATATAAAATACTGTGCAGACCTTCTGGCACTTAACAGTTGTCTGCCCCAGACTCTGAAGTGAAGTGAGTTGCCTCTTGGAATGTTTAAAAATATCATAAAATGTGAAATGCAGTGAAGAAAGCAACGAAATAGAAAGTAGCCTGCTTTTTCTAAGAACAACAGCAGTTAAAAACTCAGTGGAAAATGGAAAGGTTATTTACAAATGGGAATATTGTACTTAAAATATCTTCATAGTGATCTGTAGTGTTTGCTTCCTTGTGCCTCTTTGTGACTGCTTTTCTGTGTCCCTTTGTGGCTCTGGTTATCATTTTAAGAGCAACAGTGTGTTCAGGGATATGGCTCACAAACATCTTTAGTCCCATTCATTTTTCTGCCCCTTGTGCCTTGCTCAGCAGGCGGCTGCTTGCTTGCTTTCTTTCTTTCTTTCTTTCTTTCTTTCTTTCTTTCTTTCTTTCTTTCTTTCCACCCAGATTATTCACTGGCACTATACCTTAAGATTTGGTTTTGTGTGTGTGTGGGGGGGAGATATACACTTTAAACAACAACAAAGGATCTTTAAGCATGAGCCAGTGAAAATTTGAGAATGCTGATTGCTGAAGCCAATTGAAAGAGGATTAGGGATGAATGAATCCACCTATTTTCAGTCCATGCTGGTTTCACATGTGTTCACCTGCGAATGTGTCCCACTCCATTTCTGCATTGTTCTATAGCATGTTGAAATCTGCACTAAAAATTACATATAAATATATACATAAATACTAGTTTCTATGCAGACTAGGGAGATTTTCAGACCTGCAAAAATTCATGTCTGCCGCGCGAGCAGCCTCCCGAAACTGCTGCGCGGCAAGGGTCTTCTTCGGACGACGCTGTGCCTCTTGCGAAACCGTCCGTGTCACTTCCGTGAAGCTTCGGACGGCTCGGCGCAATATTTCAATCACGGAGGCTGCCCGAGATTGAAATATGGCGCCGAGCCGTCCGAAGCTTCACGGAAGTGACACGGACGGTTTCGCAAGAGGCACAGCGTCGTCCGAAGAAGACCCTTGCCGCGCAGCAGTTTCGGGAGGCTGCTCACGCGGCAGACATGAATTTTTGCAGGTCTGAAAATCTCCTAGGGCTCAGTTCAAAGATACTTCGGTATGCATTGTAAATGTGCAACATGTGTTCGTTGAAAAAGAAGGAGTGAGTGGAGGCAATTGGGAAGAGAGTCAATGGGCCACTTGGGCCCACAGTGTCATTTGGGGAAAGGCAGGCAGCAGAATACTCATTTTTTGCATAAGTCCTGTGAGTGGCACAAGACTCAGCAGCAGCATGGGGCCTGAAAAAACTTCCCATGTATTGTGTGTGTGCTTGGTAAGGCCACATGAGATGCAAGCTCTAGCAGAAATGGCAACAAAGGCTGCAGCTTCTAAGTAAATATTACTGCCCAGATAGCTATCAAAAATGCTTTGTTTATTCCCCCCTCCTATGGTCTGGGTTGCCATATTACTTGGCGAGTTGGGTTCTGTGACGGTTAAGCCAGCCCCCTGCGTGCGCTCACACTCACGCACATGCCTGAGGGCAAGGCTTGCCTGTAGTTGTGATGCAGCCCAAGAGTTCTTCTGCCTGAGGACTCTTTAAGCTGCCACCTTGTGAGCCTCAATCTTGGGATTCCCCTGTCTGGGAATTCCCTCAATAGCACCCTCTAGAGATATTTAGCTGCCACTACCCTTTGATTTTCTATATCCCTTTTCCACACAGTTCAAAGGGAAACTGTGAGGGTTCCTTTCTTTGGCCTCTGCCCTTGCAGAAATATATCTCCCCCTCCCTTCTTCCAAAGAGAGAGAAATAAGCAACCGAGTAAAACCAAGGCACATGAAGCATCAGCTGAGAGAAAGATTAGGAAAAGCTATTTATTTCAAACAGAGCTATAACATGCAAATATCCTCATGGAGAAGGCTCTTCCTTTTCCAGGTACATCTTAGAAGTTACAGAAATAGTAAATCAGTCAGTTATTTACATTAAGCCAAGTGGGAAAATAACAATTCCCTAAATGCAAGCTAGCTAAACATTCTCTAGTCTACTCACTGATCCAGGAGTCGGTCTGTGGGTTCAGAGAGCCTGTGAGCCACATCTCTGTTTCCAGACCAGGCCGTACAGCCTTCCGCCGGCCAACATGAGGTTCTAGCTTCAGGATGTCCCTTTCGTTCTCTCCCTCCCTTGTGGCTTGAGCCGGCATTTATAATCTTTTCAAATTGCCACTCTTGCAGTCCTGATTGGCCAGTTCTGTCTCTTGTGATCTGTACATCATGATGATGATGTTAACCCTAAAGTTAACCCTTTGTTTATCTGATTGCTGAGCTGCAGATAATGGGAGATATAGTCCACCCATCCCATTATCACAGGTTCTATCTAAATTATGGGGGGATTGCATCCAAAGGTTCTGCTCTACCTCCTAATCACATCCAGGGGCTTGTCTATATGGCAAAAATACTCCTCATAAAATTCAAGGAGAATATCTTTTATCCCAATGGGATCTCGCATCATTTAGCCATATTCAGAAAGGGGGCAAAAACTCCAAATACTCCCTGTGAAAAGCATTTGCAGCTTTTCCTATGTTTTTTTTTTTTTAAATGCTGAAAGAAATGTGCATTCCTGCTCATTGGGACAACCGATTTGCTTTGCTGCGCATTCCTGATAAGAATGGAAGTGGAAAGCTGATTGGTTGGACGTGTCTAGGGGGTGGAGCTTGCTGGCAAAGCAAGTGCCCAGAACCACCATGTTGGATTTTTGCTGTAGTGACCGTGCACTGAGGTGACAAAACAGCCTCCCCTCTTTTTTTTTCTTTCTTTTTTTGTTGTTGTTGTTTATTTAAGCAGAAGATCACTCTTCTGCACCTTAGATATGCTTTTAAAAAATGTCAGTGGCAACAACTGATGACAATAAAAATGCGAGTAATTCACTTACACTTGCCATCTTGATTCACAGGCATGTCCATTGACCATCTTTGCATGCCTGCGATCTTCCTCTGAGCACTAGGGTTTGTCAATGCTTGTCTCCTTAAAAGAATAACTAGAACTTTATATCTTATATTTACTCTAATCAACATGATTGTTTGTTGTACAACAGCACAGACAACTATGGATAAACATAGGGCTTGTCTATACGAGGGGGGAAATGTGGATTGATGTGCACTAAGGCCAATTTGAAGCAGCTTTGATTTGTGTTAATGGGTTTTTGGCAAAATTACAGGCATGTGAAGCTATCTGCTTTTGCTGTCCCAATGGGCATGCCTGCAAATCAAGATGGTGGGTGTGAGTGAATTATTCACATTTCTTTTCTTTTCTTTTTATTTCTACCAGTTGCCACCATTGAACAGTATTTTTTTTAAAAAGCACATCTAAAGTACAAATGTGCAATATTCCACCTAAATAAATTTAAAAGTGCGGGGAGGCTGTTTCATCGCTTCAGCACACAATCACTAAGGTGAAAATTCAAGATGGCAGTTCCAGGCACTTGCCTTGTTAGCAAACTCAACCCCCTGCCTACGTCTGACCAATCAGCTTTATACTTCCACTCTTATAGGGAATGCTAATCAATGTGAATCAGTTGTCCCAATGAGTGAAAATGTGCATTCCCCAAGGAGCTTTTTAAAAACTTTGGGAAAAGCCACAAAGGCTTTTCCTTTGGAATTTTTGGTGGATTTGGCCCCCCTCCTTCCAAATAAAGTAGGACCCCCATATCCGCTGATTCATTATCCACTGATTCAATTATCCAGTTTCAGTTTCAGCATAGCTACCATAGAGTCTTTCTAGAAAATGTGTCCTCTCTAGCCATTTTCTAGGTCCTCCAAGGCAATCTATGGTATTTTAAACCAGAAGTCCCATTTTTTTCAATGGCGTTCGCTATTATCCATGGATTTTGTTATCTGCAGTGGGGCCTGAAACCAATCCCCCACAGATACAGGGGTCCTACTGTACTGAGGATTGATGTCAGATGGCATTTAGACAAATCATATTATCCTCACATTCTATGAGGAGTATTCTTGCCGTTTAGACAACCCCATAAATATATACTGCATAACATGGAAATTTTCCATGGAAAAATACAATACACCACATCTCCCATTCAGACCATGAGAAAAAATAGTTCTGCTGTATTCTGCACCAGTCAGGCAACATCTAGAGCCTTGTGTCTATTTCTGGGCACAACATTTTGAGAAGGACATTGAGAAAACTGGAGGGTGTCCAAAAGGGCATGACCAGGCTATTTAGATGAAGGAAAAGCCTAGCAGAAGCAGTTCAAAGAACTGGGTATGTTTGTCCTGGGAAAGAGAAGGTTAAGCTGTCTTGAAATATTTGAAAGGCTGTCAAAACAGAAGATGAGGCAGACTTGTTCTTTGTTGCTCTAAACAAAAGGACTATAACTGATGGATAGAAATGGCAAGGAAGTGGCATTCCCCTAAACTTCTGGAGAAACATCCTGATAGTGAGAGATGTTTTGACACTGGAACAGCAGGCTCTCTTTCGTTGGAGATATGGAGTGCAAAGCCTGGAATGGCTTTGGTCAGGGATGCTACAGTTCAGGAGCAGGGATCCGTGGGCCTCCAAATGATGTTCCAGAACCACTCCCAGCATCCCTAACCATTCACTATGCTGGCTGGGTCTGATGGGAATTGGAGTCCAGTAGCACTTAGAAGACCGCTGTTTCCTCACCCCTGCTATAGTTGCATAATATCTCCTTGAGCTGGTGGGTGCACTGGAGGATCAGTCAGATCCTGTCTGACTCTTCAAATTCAGTGATTCTAAGATAAAATGGGAAGAGAATCCAATGTGCCTCCTGGAAAAAAGGCAGGTATAAAAGTTATTAATTATGTTTTCCCAATTGTACATTCTTCCAGCCTATACTTCATATATTTAAAAACCAAGTTGTTGTCTCCTCTCTAGGTTAAAAATGTTCTAGAAAAAAAACCGTAATTGTCTGACAATATGGTTTCACAGTTCACAATATCCCTAAGAAATGGCAGTGTGTGAAGTGGCAATTTTAGTCTTGCGTGGTGTTAGCACACAGGCATTTACATGCATGCTTGCTAGACATAAGGTCACCTTCACTACTTACAGGTTTAACCAGGGTCGGGGGGCGGGGTCTGAATCCTATGGAATGACACTGGCACTAAAGAAATGTTTGCATCCCGAAAAATATCGTATGAAGTTTATAGCATTTATAGCATGCTCTATGGCTAGAAAGGAGAGAGAGAGAGAGAGAGAGAGAGAGAGAGAGAGATGGGTGGAGAACTGGGTGGAAATTCTTATGTATGAAGTACCCTACCTGTTCCATATGTGGGCACCTAGAGTTGCTGTTGTTATTTTTCCTATGAGGTAGCCAGGTTAGTCTGTGGCAGAAAGTAAAATAATAATAATAATAATTGGCATTTGATTGAGTAACAAATGTGTTGTGGTATGTTCAGTTATTGCCCACCTGTGTGTCAGCCTTATTATCATATTAAGTTGTTGTTGCTGTTGTTAGGCTAGTAGTGTCTGGAAACGAATTTGCTACTCCTGTCAGGCCTTTGGCTTTCAGGCCTTCCTCCTCAGTGGAATGCAGTGAATTTTGAACACAAAGAGGAAAGTCTCACTTGACCAATATCTGGAAGAGGGGAAAGTGGAAGTGAGGGGGAGCGAAAAGCTGAGCAATAAAGCTTTGTGACACCAGCTGCTGCATAATAAGAAGTGGAACTGGAAGGGAAACACCATCCATTTAGATCCCTTATCACAGAGAGGTCAGCGGCAGACTGCACACTGAGCCTCTTCCTCCTTTAGAATTCAATTTTCTAAGATCCTTGTTCAGCTTCATTTCAAGTCCTAGGGCTGTTTTTGCTATGGGGCCTGGGCCTTGTGTGCCGGAGTGTAATTAATAGCTGTGGAAGAGCCATCTCTCTTGTCCAGGGCCCTTTCTCTCCCGCCCAGGCATTCCATTCACTGGTGTAAAACATCCGCTTACAATCACTCCACAGAGGGGTTTTCTCTGCCTAATGTAGCCACCCAGTAGGGAGCCCAGCCAACATGAAAGCAGGCAGAGGGAACCCTTTAATGAAGTTAACCTGCTGGAACCAGGAGAACGATTGGGATGAAGTCCATCTTAAAAGCCATAGCTTATACAGAAACTGCTTTTTTTTTTTTAAGAAAGAGAAAAAGAAAGATCCGTTGCCCCCTATTATACTGCTGATGTATTGAGAGTAATAGTGTTGGCACCTTTATCTTCAGCTCCATTGAATCCACTCGCTAGAGTCTGAAAGCTTTTATAAAAAATTATGTGTAACTCTGAAGAGGTGGCTTCTTCCCCCCACCATCTCTCAAAGGAGCTTTCAAAAGATTTAAACCTTCCCAGTTCAGCAGTGCTTAATTCCCTTCATATAATATGCTTGTGAATTTCAACATGATTAATTTTTTTTTTTTTAAATTCTCATGCTAATCATTTGTCTTTACTTCGGAGTCTCTCTTTCTCTCTCTGTCTTCATCTGCTTTTTCTATAGATTTCTCACACGCCCCACCCACTAACATTTTTACCTTTGTTCCCCTATTTGCCTTGTTTGTCTCTCCTTTGATAGTTGCTTCATTTTATCCATTATTTCTCTGTGCTCTTTCTTTTCCCACCACTTTGCTCTTTTCTGGTCACAGCTGCCCCCTGATGGCTTCCAAACACATTACATTTGTGAAAATATTACAGGCAGCAATGGGGAAGAGAAATGGAGAAAGTGATGGAATTATAATTATACTAATTAAAGGCAAGCAATACATTTAGATGTACTTTTACAGAATCTGCCTTAATTCCTCTCCCAACTCCCCTTATAAACATGATTGTAAAGAAAGAAAAGAGGAGAAAGCATACTTGATTTGGTATGTGATCCAGGAGAAGAGGCTTAAAGTCATCTGGAATCTAGTGAGTTGTTAATGGCTAGTTTGGCTTGGGAAATGGTAGTCTGGGCTTCTCATCAGCTATGATGGTTCTTCTGTAAACAACACCAGTGAATAAATAACTGTCCCTTCATCTAACACACTTTATAGCTGGCAGGATGCAAAATGGTCATTACAGGTTCATTGGAGGGAGCATGAGATATCAGTGTAATGTCACCAATAAACCAGGGTGAGAATGGGCTCTATTGGCTAGGGCTGATGGTTGTTGTAGTCCCCTCAACACCTGGAGGGCCACACACTTCCTAGCCCCAGTAAATAGTAAATGTAAATATTTCATGTAAATGTTACAACATGAGTTATGTTTGCATTACCATAACTTCTTTGGAGGTTTTTAACCAGAGTCTGGATGACCATCTGTCGGGAGTGCTTTGATTGTGCATTCCTGCACAGCAAGGGGTTGGACTGGATGGCCTTTGTGGTCTCTTCCAACTCTATGATACCAGGTGGCCTCAGTGCATGCAACCTTCTGCAGTACAGGGATAATTATACTGAATAGCCTGGCGAGTTCATCGTAAAGCAGAGGTGGGAAACATTTGGTTCACCATACGTTTTGGACTACAGCTCCCACAGTCCCCTACCATTGATCATGCTAACTTAGGCTTTGGGGAACTGTGGTCCAAAATGTCTCAAGCACCAATGGAGGAATTATAACTATATAATACATGTGGAGTGCTTTCAATGACTGAACTGATACCGAGATGCTACATAGAATGTTGTTGTTTTTACCGGTAACTGTCTTCAAGTGGGCTTTGACTCATGGCAACCCCATGGATGAGACATCTCTGAGGACCCTTGTCTTCAACTGCCCTACTCAGGCCCTGTAGACCTTCTGTATTGAATCTAACCACCTAGTGTGGTCTTCCTCTCTTTCTTTTCCCCTCTACCTTTCCTAGTGTTACTGACTTTTCTAGTGAGTTGTTCAATGATACCTTACATAAACATTATTCTGGTTAGGTGTTGAGGTATTGACTGAAGGATGCTTGTTGTTTTGTTCTTGTTATGTGTCAAGTCAAACAAAGTATCAGTGACTGACTGAAACTTTCTTTGAAAGGTAATACTATGGATTTTATCAAACCAGGCAAATATGGCATTATAAGGATGCCTAATGATCACAAAAGGGCACACATACTAAATGATGACATCCTTTCACAATCATGTAAGGTAAATGAGGCATACTTTTTTATTGACAGCCCAAGCCATCAATAGCTCTCCCGTGGTGATTTGTTTCTAGCATTGCCGGCATTTGAATTCTTGTGCCGTTGTGCTTATGTAAATGCAGCATCAATGGGCAAACCCTTCTGGGTGAGATTGCAAGATCCAGGTAGGGGATGCTCTTTTTATGACAACCCTCCCCCCATGTACCTAGGACTTTTAAAGTGTGTTTCTGTGCTTGTGTGAACTTTTTGCATCTTTATTTTACTTTAATTTTTGAATTACCCGTGCTATCTTTGAGATCTCAACCCCAGAAGTAATCGGAGCTCCGTTTGTGCTCCATTAATGCCGGGGAAGCTTCATTGATGCTGCTCAAGGTAGGTCTGGTAGGGGGGTTCTTTCACTGGCATGAAAATGCCACAATTTATGCCAGCAAAAGAACATTAATGGGGGGTGGTCTGATAAAGTCCTGTATCCCTGCACTGACAAAAAGATATGCATTTTTTTAAAAAAACCTCAACAACGACCATGAAATAAAAGGCAGCCCAAACTCAGTAACATGTAAGGGAAGCATGATTGTGAAGGGGCCCACTCATGTCTTCAGATGCTAACATCTCTGCAAACTGTGGAGAAGAGGGGAGGTTGCTTGAGTCAGTGCCAAGAGATTATCTTCTTTCTAGCCTTCTTCCCCTCCATTTTGCTCACTTTTTTTTCCAGACTCAAAAGCTGTTGAAGGTTTCTCACTGGAACAATGGTTTTCTACCCAAGGTGTTAATCAAGCTGAGGTTAGCTTATGTCTTTTAGCAGAACAGAGCCAAGTCTTCAGCCACTGTATATTTTAACTGTATATTTTTGTAAGTGTGAAGATGGCCCTCAGTGGGAATTAGCTGAGGACCTAACTACACTAAAGGCACCAGACCCCATCTGATCTTGGAAGATAAGCAAGGTCAGGCCTAGTTAGTACTTGGGTGGGATAATGTCGATGAATAACAGGTGTGTTGGCTATATTTCAGGGGGAGGAACTGGCAAACCCACCTTGCCTAAGAAGACCCTATGAAATTCATAGGGTTTCCATAAGTCAACAGGCAACTTGAAGGCACATACCCACACACAGGAGTTAGTTGGAGATGGTCTATCATTACAATTTAGAGCTTGACTACACAGGGGTAAAATCCAGATGGGATTCACACTACTTTGGCCTGGAGCTGCGGTACATGAAATTCGGATTATTCTGGCCCAGATGTCAACACTACACCTGTCAATGTCAGAATCTGATTTATTTTTTTTAAGTTGGCTTCCTGTTACTCATGCTTGACTCTGATCTCTGGGAAAATCAAAGCCCCAGTGGTAGTCGCCTTCTCTGAAGCCAGAATGGGTGGCTTACTTGCAATGACAGAGCAGGCACTAATTCTGCCTTCAGACCAGGTGAGGCCCACTGGCACTTTGCTTTTCCAGCAAAAGCAAAGTGCCAGCAGGATTCACCCGGTCTGAAGGCAGAATGAGTGCCTGCTCCACCATCATGAGTAAGCTGCCCGTTATGGCTTCAGAAAAGATTACTTCTGCTGGGGCTATGATTTTCTGACACACAGTTGCCCGGGAAAAGCGAAGCACTAGCAGGAATTGCCTCGTTGAAGCCCAATCGGGTAGATACCATGGGGGGCTTTGCTTTTCTTGGAGCTCAGAGGGGCGATTGTGCACCAGAAAAGCAAGTCACCCCTTATGAAGATAGAACGGGTAGCTAGTCTCACAGTGGTGGGGCTCATGAGGGTTCTGGCCTCAGAGAAAGCAACTACCATTGGGGCTCTGCCTTTGGAATAAGAAGTGGTGCTGAGGAGGGGGGAAATTGTGGTGCACCAGACAGCACTTGCCCTTTTCCTCCTCCCCACCCCACTCCCTGAATCTGGTGTTGATGGCTTGTTCACAGGGCAGTTTTCTCCAGAGGTTCCACTGCAAGTTTTCTAAAACCTGGATTAATGGGTTGTGAATAGGGCCCTACACCAGATTTGGAGAAAAGGCTGCACGTCATGTGGCATTATCAGGCCAGATTCAGTGTGTGGGGGGGATTTGGGGTTTGTGCCTGGTGCAGTCAAGCCCTTAATCACAGAATATGTTGGAACAACAGTGTTGGCCAAGAGTGACAGATTGTTAAATACCAGGGTTGGGCATTGGCAGTGGGGTCTTGGGGCCAGTTTTCTGCCCCAGGACCCTCTGGGTCCCAGTTATTGACCCACCTTAATTATTGATATTATGTTATCCTGATAACAACCCAGTGAGGTGAGTTAGGCTGAGAGAGCAACTGGCCCAAGATTGCCCAGTGAGTTTCATGATTTGGTGGACTTTGAACCCAGGTCTCCCTTCTCCAGTCTAGGAGTGATGATCTAAACACATACCATATTATACCAGTCCAGGGATGATGGTCAAAATAACTTAGGTTTTTAGTATACACGCACACATGCGTGCGCACGCACACACACACACATTTAGTATTAGTGTTAGCGTTAGCGTAATTAGTGTTAGTGTTAAATTTATAATTAGCTCATTTAAATTGGGTTCATTAACAGGATCTCTGCTGGATGCTCCAGATTACTTAGTTTTTAAAATGGGCCAGTTGGTAATTGGCAAGGACTCTGGGCCCCAGAGGATGCCTAGGGATGTCAGCTGGTGCACAGAGGAACCTAGATACTGGACATACAGGGAGAAAGTCCAGACCTTTACTGTACAGTAGTCTGAGCCACAGCTCTCTCTGTTGATCTTGCCTCCTGTGAGATAAATCACAATTCTGGTCAGGAGAAGAACAGATCAGAGGGAAGTTTTGAACTTGGAATAATTAAAAAAAATGTGCTGGGGCCAACAAAAATGGACTCCTGAGCTTCATACTTCAGATTAGTCATCTCTGGCATTTGGTACTATTACTAATTGCTATAAGAATATGTGGTCTTTTAAATTATACAGAACTCCTAAGCAAGAACTTTGCAAGAGACTTGCAGTTTACCACTTTCCCAGAATGAGTAAGGTTTTGTTTTGTTTTTCTCTGGCTGACTAGTTTACCAGATACTATGTTCAAGCTGTCCAAATACACTAGTTTGTGTAGGCAGATGAGATAGTAACATGTTCTATCCTTATCTACACTGTTTATTTCTATGCATGGGCTTTGGTGCTCCTATACTACCAATCGTGCTGGTGAAAGCTGTTGCCTTACATATGGTGCAACAGAAAACTCAGCATTTCAGATCTTCTTTCCTAAACAGAGGCTGCTGATAGTTAGCTCTGGTAATGGGCTCAAGGTTAGACGATGACTTCAAACCCCATAATTTTGCCATTGGCTGTTTGCCTTGTGCTCTCACCACCACATTGTCTCTGAGTTCTTGCCAGAGGGAAAAGTTTTGCTCTGTGCATTTTTGTGGGGAAATGAATCTGTGCTTGGCTTTCTGTAAGTGCTCATTTTCAGCCCTGCCATATTGTTTGCTTATTTGGAATGATGTCAGGGGTCAGTGATAGAAGCAATATGTTGTGCAACATAAGAATGAGGGAAACGGCATGGCTTATCCAAGCAAGCTCAGGAGCCTTAAAAGCCAGCGCTTTGGATAAGTTACCAAAGCTGGCTAGGGGACTGGTCTGGGAATGATTGTCTAAAGAAAGTAACTTTTCCTAGTTCTATATTTTTGTTTTTGTTTTTTAAAAAAGCACAAAATATTCTTATTTATAGAGATAAAGATTCTGCCTGAACTTCTTTTACATGTGGCTAAAGGACTCTCAGCTCTTCAGAGTGGTACAAGTAAAACACACGGGGGGGGGCAGTTTGGCTGGATGAGTGGACAGGGCCCCTACTCCTTCCCACACTAAAGTCATTTACATGCATTTGGGGCCATTTGGGGGGCAGAAAATCAGTCTGGATTTTTAAAAAGAGTGCTTGAGGAGGGTAGAAGTTGCAAGAGTGGGGTTTGGGGACTACATATGACCTAGAGACCATCCTTTCCCAACACTTGGCCTAGGTCCTTCCGCTTCCTGGGAACAAGTCCAGGCAAACACCTTCTGTAGGAAGCTACCCTCGTTTGGTGGCAGAAGCAGCATCATCCCTGATAGGAAGGCTCTAGGGCAGAGGTTAGGAACCTTGGGAGTTTCAGAAGTTGACAAGCTGCAACTCTCATATGGCTTTAACATTTGGTAAGCTGGCTAGGGCTTGTGGGAACTGAGCTGAGCAAGATCTGGAGGGCCCTGCTTTCACACAGTGCAGTCTCTCTTGGGTAGATCTTCCAATCTAGCAGTGTCCTCATCAGCCCAGATACAGCCTCAGGGAAGGCAGGCAAGCAGGCAGGCAGGCAGGCTGCTACCATCTTGCTGGTGCAAGACATCAGCCTCCACTCTGACAGAGTCATTTTACAGCAGCTGCCTTAAATTGACCATTCAAGAGAGTGACCAAGATATTTTGAGCTTTTACGTGTCACAAGGGTTAGGGTCAGTTTGATCAATACTGTTGTCCTGTCTTCCAGTGAATGGGACAGAGTGGCATCATTTAGAAAGACCATTGAACCCATCTGAGGGACATCAGCTACAGCTTTGTTAAGTGACAGGAAATAAGGAAAGGTGAGCTTTTAGAAGAGGATATCCTTTCCCTCAAGACAGGAATAGAAAATAATAAGGGGGGAAAATAGGTTCCATATTTGAAGAAGCATTGGGCTTCTCCTCCCCCAGCAAGAGGAAATTCCATCCCGTTGAAACTTCAGCCAGCACTTCATCTGTTAAATTCTTCCAACCAAATTTAATGCAGATGGTGAAGTAAACAAACTATTAAAGAGCAATTAAATTACAGATTGTCCCATTTTCCATGAGGATTTATAGATGTTTCTCCATATACCAAGACTTTTGGGGTAGAGGGGGAAGGAGACTGCTAGTTCCAATAATATGTTGACAACTCTTGCTGAGCCATTAATTCACAGTAAGATGTAACACAAATGGGTCTGCCTTCTATACCCTCTGTAAGTGCAGTTTCTGTTGAAGTCACTGGGCATTCAGATCAAGCATTGTTCCTTCCAGCAGCTGTCTGGGGCCCTTTCACAATACACAGTATAAAGCATTACGATTCCACTTTAACTGTCATGGCAACATCCTATGGAATCCTGGGATGTGCAGTTGAGGGAGGGGCTCTTTAGAATTTTCACCAGGGAATTCCTCTGGTGCCTTCAACCAAACTACAAATCCCAGTATTCCACAGGATGTATCCATGGGTGATTCACCTTATTAGGAAGGAGTGGGGTGAAAAACTCCATTTACTGCATGGGAAAAGTCCTCACAGCTTTTCCTGTATTCTTTAAAATAATGTGAGGAAGTGTGCATTAGTGCTCATTAAGACAACTGATTTAATTTGCTGTGCAGTCTCAGAGAGAGAGGAACTAGAGAGCTGATTGGTTAGATGTGTGCAGAGGGTGGGCTTTTGCACTAGCAATTGTGCACTTTTTTCTCCATCAAGGCATCCAATCAAATGTATTTTTTTTAAGATCTGTAAAAAGAGAAGGAGGTATCATTTGAAGGTTTTAAGTAGAAGGTCGAATGGGGCAAATGGTGGCTTGAGACTAAGCACTGTCTCAAGTGATCTACAATTGTGGTGAATCTGTCAATTCCCCTAGGAATTGGGGGTGACCCAGCCTCAGGAAAGGTGGGGGATTAAAGGGGCTCATCAGGGACCCAAAGATTCTCCCTATCAAAGTGGTCAGGAATGGAGGCTTCTGACAGCAAAGAGAGGAAGCTGAAGCATTGGAGAGCAGCCATGGACTCAAGCTTGACCTGCATTTTTTTAAAAATATAAAGCAGTGATGACGAAGCAATTCAAGGAAGATCCATAATCTGAATATCCTCTTTTTCTTCAACTGGGAGACTCTACAGAAATATAGCAGTGGTTAGGAGATCAGTGGAACCTGCTATCTCGCCTAAAATGAAGAGACTATAGAAGGGAAGTGAAATTCAGAGTAAACATTCGAATGATAGTAAACATTCGAATGATACCCCTTCCCTTTTCACGGCTTGAAGGAAGCTTTAGCAATTCCATCTGGTGAATGCTTGTTGGTTACTTTCTTTGTAGCTGTGTTTGTGCAGGAACCTTCGAAACAAAACCGAAACTTCATAACTACAGACTTCAAGCTTCAAAGGCCGGATAGCAGCCTACTGTTTTTGCTGAAAGACTGAGGAGACAAACGCTGCTGCGAATTTGCAATAATGCGCAGGAATGAGCATTATTTCCTCGCGTCTAGACAAGCCGCTAGATGCAATTTGATACATCTGGAGATGTGTAGATTCCAAGTGGGTCTTTTCTGGAAACAGATGAAGGACCTTCTTCTGAACAGCCAATAGAGTGAACACAAAGCCTACCTCTATGTCTGAGGAGAATATCGCTTCCAGCTGTGGTGATGTCCTGCAGCCACAGCTGTTCTTCTCATACAGGCTTCCCATGTGGGACCTACCATGGAAATTACACTCCAGAGAATCTCAATTTTCATGCTTTAAAGATAAAACTATAAATTCTTATGGCTGTGGAGAAAGACATTAGTGCAAGGTGTTTGTGTGTGTGTGTGTGAGAGAGAGAGAGAGTGTGTGTGTGCGTGCTATCCATCCTAACACAGGGAGGGACAGAACATGTATGTTGACACTCTTCTTGAGAAAGATCATTGCCTGACTGCTTCAGTAAAAATTGAGCTGGGACATTTACTTTATTTGGTAAAAAGAAAAGGTGAGCAAACTGTAAGATTCCCAGACTTTGCTGGACAGCATCTCCCATTATCCCTCATCATTGTCTGCTATTTAGGGAGGTCACAATGCTAATGATGTCCAGAGAGCAACATTTGGATGGTGCACTAAACTTCTGAGCATATACAGAGTATTTAGACAGCAAAGGAAATGCAGCAGAGTCTTTTCATTTCAGCCATCAGAATAAAGAAACAACACAGTCTTCTGAATTAAGAACTGGCTTTTACTCCAACATAAGCTAAAACACAACTTGCTACATAGAAATCCAAAATAAGACTGAATACAAATAACAAACAGAGAAAGAGTTATATATATATAATTCTCCGAAGCATAATTAGAGAAACTGAAACAAACTCCTCCCAACTCGTTAGACTTTACCAAACTACTTGTCTGCAGTTACCAAAAAACATCAAGTCATAAATCTTCCTTCAAGACTGGGATGAACCCTTAACACAGTCTGCTCCTGCAAACAAGCTCTTTCATGGAACAAATGTATTAACTGGACATTCCATTATCCCCAACATTTACCCACTCCAATATGAAGCAGCTCAACAGGAAACATCCCAACATGTAATACACATTGACTGGAATCCTGTAGTTCTGCATGTGAAACTACGCTACAGCTGACTATTCAACACCCCCAGACTTATTATTAAGCTGCTACAACCCCCCACCAAGACCATCCTGTGCCTGGTGGAAGGGGGGTTCAGAGAAGAGTCTGGCTATGTCCCTGTGGCCAGATGTGAAAAGATTATATCCTCTGCTGAGGTCAACTGGAATCCTCCAGAGGTCTCAGTGGGTTATGCAATCATTGTGCATCTGGCTATGGAGACATAACTCCCTCCTAGCCACTGAATGGTCATGGGGGGCTGCAGTAGCTCACTGGTATATCCAGAAGTGGGCTTTGGCTGTTGCAGAGGGAGGAAGAAAATATCAATGTTCACAACAACCACACACACAAAAGTGGCATAACCAGGCATAAGGTGGACTTAACATCCACGTATGCCACCAACAGGATGCCAGATATTCCATTTAAAGAAAGAAATGTCCTGTATTGTGGCTCCTTAAATGTGATTGTACAGTGACTGCTGTGCATGCTTATCCACTGACTGCAGAAGTTTCTTACTTTGGGCTTACTGAAGTGGTGAGCTAAGGGAGCTTGCTTAAGAAGAGGGCTAGGAGTCCTTTTCTCTTCCTGTTTAGGGAATGCACTGATTCAGCAATTGTTAGCCAGGAGCAGGATGCTGGTGGTGAGAAGAGCTTGAAGCCTGCAATGGGTGGGGGCAGAAACCAGAGAAGCTGGGCTCCTCCCCTTTTCTGCCTTCTCCTTCTCCTGCCAATAGTTTAAATTGAGCACCTATACAGGATTGCCTACCTTTGGTTTCAACTTCCCTATACCATACTGAATATGTTAACATCCAGCCTGGCTACAGATTTGTATGTTTTTATTGAGATTGTGGCCTGATTTTGCAAATTTTTACTGCTTTACCTGATTTTTCAACATGGCTTCTTAATAATATAGCTTTACAAGAGTAATGCTGCTGTTCCAGTTTCTTAGTATTTATTTTGCCAGTTTACTGAACATGCTTGGGGATTATGCTCCCTTCTTGTTCCTGTGTTCTTTCCTCCCCCTCAAGAACAAAACCCATGGTTTTGTGACTTCTAGGTTTTGAAAGTCTGACTGACATCTCTTTCATGGGGCTCCATGAAAGAGAGGGTGGCAGCAGCATGATCACCAGTTTGAGACTGGAGGAGAATGAGGAGATTGGCCACAAGGGTTCATGAACCCCACCAACCCCACCATGGGGACTGTGGCAATAGATCGTGAGCAAGGGAGGGGGACCACAAGACAAATTATATCAGCTCACTCCACTGCATGCAGCCTTTATGGAAATTAAGCTGGCAAACTGCACTTTCTTTTTTAAAACTACAGTACGACCCCATATCCATGCGATCCGTATTCACAGATTCATTTACCCACATCCGAAAAAATATGGTCTCCCTAGGTATCTTCTACATCCTCTTGCATGATTCTAGGGTATGCTTCTGCTGGAAGCTGACTATAGAGTTGCGCTGGAGGACCTAGAAGATTCCTAGAGAGGTGTTCTCTCTAGGCATCTTCTAGGTCCTCCAGTGTGACACTATCGCTTGCTTGGGCTGGAAGTCATCCATTTTAATAGGGGTTGCTATTATCTATGGTTTTGCCAGTATCCACAGTAAGTCTGGGAAACTATCCCCAGCGGATATGGGGGTCATACTGTACTTCTTAAATAGTAATTGGATTTGTTGGATAAAAAGAATTCTTCAAATTAGTGGTTTTATCAATGCCTTTTGTATTAGCATGAAAGATCTTGAGGACTATCTTCAAAAAGCTTTAAGACTGTAGTCTGAAATCAGAAAGTCTAACACATTTTCTGAAGAAAACAAAAAAAAATTAAATGGACAAAGGACATAATAACATGAATGATGGAAGTAATTTTTTAAGTTGGAATATTGGGTGTTTTTGTAGTTCCTTGCAAGTAAAAATGGACTGAAAGAGACTGGTTTGTTTTCAGAAAATGGAATTGTTTTCTCTGGGAAAGGTATCTCATTGAAGACCATCTGAATAACAAGAGAGGCTTAAAGCTTAAAGTCACTAGTACATGTTTCAGAGGAGGCAGTGAGGAGACAGATGTGTTAACACTTTGTGTGCCAAGACCTTATTTAATAGTAGATTGTTAAAGAAGCAACCCTTGCAAGATGAAATTGCAGCAATATGGCAAAGAGTTACTGGAGGAAATTTGATGGAAAATGACTTTAAGAACATTAGGTGGAATTTTAGATTTAAATTTGGCCTGATGGAAGAACTGGAAGATGAAGTAAGAGAACCAGAGGAAGCTATGGGACTTGATATGGAAGAACAAGATAGAGGAGTCAGCTTGAATTCAGAAGAGTGTGAAGAGGTAATTACAGATGGATGTTTGTGCCCAGACTGGGAAGATTTGAGAGTCCTGCAGAACACAGGAGAGAATGTCAGGTATATCTTTACAGACAGAGGTCACTGCACAGACTGGGAAGATCTTAGAGTCCTAGAGACGATCCTGGAGGAGTTAGGGGAAAATGTTGGGGGCACCAGAATTAAGGCAGAATGGAAGATGATACTGAGTGTGGAGAGGGTGGTTGCATAGATAAGAGGATTTGGGAGGAACAACAGGAATGTTTGTCATGGACGGTTGTTCCCCCACCTCCACTCCAGTTGGTATGCAATCGGAAGATCAATGCCCAGTTAGTACAACCGCAAAGATTTGGTAAAGAACCCAAGGTTAAATTTAAGTATGAAGTGTAAGGAAATAAAAATGGGCTTTTCTGGATTTAAGATATTAATATGGGGCTTGTTGTTTGATGTTGATTTAAGGTTAAGATTTAAGAGATTATTTGATACAAAATAAATCAAAAGGAGTTAAAGATTTGTATTAAACTGATAATGGTTGAACTGACAACTGTTTCTAAAAATGAAGGGAAGAATGTAACTTTTAGTTGTGAATGTTTGGGAAATGCAGCTGATGTTATAAAAGATTACAGTTGTCCCTTCATATTCGCTGGGGTTTGGTTCCAGGATCCCCCATGATACCAAAATCCCATTATATGCAATGGCATAGCAAAATGGTGTCCCTTATATAAGATGGCAAAATCGAGGTTTGCTTTTTGGATTATTATTTTTAAAGAATATTTTCAAGCTGTGAATACTTAGAATCATAGAATTGCAGAGTTGGAAGAGACCACGAGGGCCATCCAGTCCAACCCCCTGCCATGCAGGAAATCACGATCAAAGCATCCCCGACAGAGGCCATCCAGCCTCTGTTTAAAGACCTCCAACGAAGGAGACCCCACCACGCTCCGAGGGAGTGCGTTCCACTGCCGAACAGCTCTTACTGTCAAAAAGTTCCTCCTAATGTTGAGGTGGAATCTCTGTTCCTGGAGCTTGCATCCATTGCTCCGTGTTCCAATCTTTGGAGCAGCAGAAAACAAGCTTGCTCCATCCTCAACGTGACACCCCTTCAAATACTTAAACAGGGCTATCATATCACCTCTTAACCGTCTTTTTTCCAAGCTAAACATACCCAGCTCCCTAAGTCTCTCCTCATAAGGAATGGTTTCCAGACCTTTCACCATTTTAGTCGCCCTCCTCTGGACACGCTCCAATTTGTCAATATCCTTTTTGAATTGTGGTGCCCAGAACTGGACACAGTATTCTAGGTGAGGTCTGACCAAGGCAGAATAGAGCGGCACTATTACTTCCCTTGATCTGGACACTATACTTCTATTGATGCAGCCCAAAATCGCATTGGCCTTTTTAGCTGCCGTATTTTAAATCTATGGATACCAAATCTGTGGATACAGAGGGACATCTGTAATGTTAAATGGGAAAGTGAGAGAGGGGTAAATTGATTATTTTAATAGTAGTATGTATGTCTAAGAGAGGAGAGCCACTTTGGTGTAGTGGTTTGAGTGCTGGGCTAGGACATTGGAAGGCCAGGGTTCAAATCTGTGCTTGGCCATAGAAACCTATTGGGTGACCTTGGGCAAGTCACAATCTTCTCTCAGCCTCAGAGGAAGCCAAAGGCAAACCCTCTCTGGAGAAATCTTGACAAGAAAACCCCATGGTAGTTTCGCCTTAGAGTTGTCATAAATCAGAAATGACTTGAAAGCACACAACAATATCTAAGAGGCAAGGTATTATAGTTTTGTTTAATTTAAGTTAAGACAGGGGGGATAGAAATAGAAATAGTTGATAATGATTACTAATGTTTAGTATTACATATATGTTAACACTTGGTGGACTTTTTGTTGGGAATATAGCTAAATGTAGGGGCATAAGGTTATACGGGTAAAAGATTTTATTTAAATTATTAATAACCAGCTGGACCTGGTATACCACACACCATTAACAAACTCCCCCAAAATGCCCACTTGACCTCATGACAACCCTTTAAGGTAGGCTGGTGGGTTTAACCCCCCCCCATTGTTTGGCCTGGGGCCCCCGTCGCTCACCCTGGCCCTGTCACTTGCTTCCCCTGCCGCTCACCCTCACATCGCTCAACCTGCCCCCCCATCACTTGCCCCCGTTGCTCCCCTGGCCCCCCTGTCACTCTGCCCTGGCCGCCCTGCCACTCGCCTCCCCTGCCGCTCGCCCTCCTGTCACTCGCCCTGGCCCCCCTGTCGCTCACCCTGCCCCCCCCATTGCTTGCCTCCCCTGCCACTCACCCTCCTTTTGCTCACCCTGGCCCCCTGTCACTCCCCTGCCCCCTGTCACTCGCCTCCCCTGCCGCTCGCCCTCACATTGCTCAACCTGGCCCCCCCATCACTTGCCCCCGTTGCTCCCCTGGCCCCTCTGTCACTCTGCCCTGGCCGCCCTGCCACTCACCTCCCCTGCTACTCGCCTTCCTGTTGCTCATCCTGGCCCCCTGTCACTTGCCTCCCCTGCCGCTCGCCCTCCTGTCACTCACCCTGGCCCTCCATCACTCGCCCTGCCCCCCTATTGCTCGCCTCCCCTGCCGCTCACCCTCCTGTTGCTTGGCCTGCCCCCCGTCACTCGCCCTGCCCCCTCCCCCAAACTCGCCCCTCTACCAGTCACCCTCCTGCTGGCAAACTCACCTCCCACACTGCCAAATTCACCCCACCCCCCACCGCAAATGCTCCCACGCCGCCGAACTGCCCCCCACCCCCTGCACACACCACGTCTACCCCCATGTTATTCCCTCTCCCTCTCCAGCTGCCATGTGTGAAATCTACATGGTCCCGCCCCCAGTGTGCTGATTGGCTGCCCAACAGACCTTTGATTGGTTGATTAGTTCCCTAAGCAGCCAATCAGCACACTGGAAACGGCAACATACCCAAGAGAATTATATATATAGATTGTACTCTGTAGAAAGGAGGTGAGGATTTATTATATGAGAGAGGTATTGATGAATTTTATAGTTTGCTTTAGTTTGATAACCTCTGATGAGACTGTTCTCCTTCCCATCTTTGTTTTATTCCTTTTTGTTCTATGTATTGTTGTTGTGTTATTTTATATATCTGGAAAATTATTTTCTATATAAGTAAAATTATTAAAAAAAACACATTTTTCTGACTAAATCAGAATTCAGAGTTGAGTACATCAATATGTAACACACAAGCAACTATGTTATGGTTCCCCAGAGCTATTTATATACTTTCAAACTCATGCTTGACTAGTTTGATAGTAGTCTAGCCATAAGCTAGCCGTTTAAAAAGTCACACATTTTCATGTTGAAAATTCAGTGAATAAAGGACTTGATTGCAGTCCCATTTCGATCAGTGGGAATCTTTTAACAAAATGCTAGAGATGACAGATGAGACAGACCAAAGCTGAAGTGTCTATATAAATCACTGAAGAAAAAGCAACCAGCCAAGGTAAAAATTACAATTATTTCACAAAATGGGCCTAAGGAATCCTTTGACTTACAACAGGAGATGAAGTTTATACGGGTGTGAGAGAAAGAAAGACTATGTTTTTGTTTATATGATGGATCACAGCAATATACAGATTTTATTAGTATGAATCAACCAACAAAATGTACAACCTTTGTTCATCAATCCAAAGACCCCTAACTTCATTCTAGCACAGCACATATATTTTATTTGTGAAATAACTTTTGTGTCTTTGAAAACTTCACATCATATATGGGTGGTGGTGGTGAGATGTTGTTTTGCTGGTTTTGGTTAAATTCCTTTTGCTAAAAATATCATAAGGGATCAAAAATGGAATAAAAGTCCCTGAGCCATGAAAGAAACCACCTTTGTATTACCAGAACATCCAGGTGTCTTATTTGCAGACTTCTTGACATTTGAGACTAAAAAGTTATGTGTGAACCCCTCTAAAAGGTGCACTAAATTGTATTTAAATCAGCTAGTGACCAAGACAAATGTGTGCACCCCCACAAACACACACCTCCCTGTTTTTCAGAACAAGAACAAAATTGTACCTCCGATTATATCAAAAACTCTCTTTTAAGACATCTGTCACAGACTTTAGAGTGTTAGAAATTTTTTCTTTATTTCTTTTTTTTTACAAAGAAATGAGAAGGTGCCATTTGTCATAGAGACAAAAATAAGAATTATCAGATGGTTTACAAAAATACTTCTTACAAATAACTCCACTAAAAATGGTCCCCATCGATATGGAATTTTTTGTTGTTGATCTGTATAAGCCCTAATGAGGCAATGCTCTTTATGGCTAAATTTGAAATTCAAGAGCAGCTGAACCAAACTATGATGAATATAGCCCTACAGTTTTAAAACATTGCATTATCCCAGTACCTATAGGTAGGCCAATATTGTTACTCTCCTTTATAAATTAGGGACAGGGACTAGGGGACAGAGGCTAAGGCTGCTGACACACCACAGAAATAATCCAGTGTGACACTACTTTAGCTGCCATGGGTCAAAACTATGGAATTCTGGGATTTGTCGTTTGTGAGACATTTAGCCTTATCTGTCAAAGAGCTTTGGTGCCACAAAAATCTACAAAAGCCAGGCTTTCATAGGATGGAGCCATGATAGTGAAAGCGGTGTCAAACTGCATTATTTCTGCGGTATGTCAGCAGTCTTAAGTAGGGTTTGAACTGGGAATCTCAGAGTTCACATATTTAGCTACTACTACACTGCACAACACCACCCAGTGTATGTAGGACTATATCAGTAGTTGTGGTAGACCAAGTGAACTCACAACAAGGGTGGGCAACTATGTGAGGCTAGGGAACCAGGAGACCTTGGTAGGCTGCAACCCCCCGATGGTATTTCCCATGAAAAAAGCACACATTTTTGTCCCCAGATGCTCTCTAAGAGGCATGGGGGAACACTTTCACCAAGTTTTTATTTTTCCCCCAGCCATTTTAGGCCCAGGAAAGTGCTTTTTAACAATAGGAAGTGAGTGGAAGTCATTTCCTGTTTACTTCCTCTTTTTACACTAGGCCTCTCCTGGGTCTAAAAGAGGTGGGGGGAAGCCCCCCATAACCCCTAAAGGGAAATTAGGGGCATTTTTTTTTCAAATTGGGGAACACTAGAGTTTGCATGTGGCCTGCACTTTGCCCACCCCTGCTCTGCACAGACGGGCAGCAAGTCTCCAGGGTTTCAGTAAGTAGTCTTGTCAGCACTGCCCTCTCCCCAGCAATCTCATGCTTGTCTCATGAGATACACTTACTCTGTGTATCTGAATAGTACACAGTGGGAAAACAATGAAGATCAGTGATGAAGTTCATGCTTTTCAGGTCCTGGGCTCAGTCCTCAACATCTACAAGTCGGAATTCAGGTGAATTTATATCCCCTAGACAATTACTTTGTTCTAAAACCCTTCCCTTGTGCTGGCTTCCTTCCACCTTACTAGCCCTCTACATTCTTTGCTGCTGGGGGGTATAAGACCTAATGTTTATATCAGGGATGGAGAACATGTGGCTCTCTGGATGCTGTGGAGTGTCAGCTCCAATCATTCTTCACCACTGGGGCTGATGGGAGCTTCAGTGCAACAGTATCTGGAAGGTGACAAGTTGCCCCTTCCTAAGTAGCCAAAGCCATTTGCACTTGCTATTCTCAAGAAAGCTCATTCATCCCCTCCAACTGTCCCAATTTGGCAGGAACAGTCCCAACTGAAGCTGTGCTGTCCCACTTTTTCAGCTGTTTCTCCCTCCTTTTCCACTTTCTCCTTTTGTCCACAACTTACTTCAGTGGCTACAAACTGAGTTTGTGTGCAAAGATAGTTTGCATTCAGCTAACTCAGCGGGGGGGGGGGTTAGAGGAGAAAAGGTGTCAGACTCTTGCCCTTCCCAGGAGGTTCAGACAAAAGGAAACCATTGCAGCCTCTCTTAGCTTGTCTGTTTTCCTTCATTATTAACTTTCGCCATCTTAACCAATTCAATGTTACTAAGTCACACGTATCCTTGTTTGAAATGTGAAATGTTGGAAGTGTGAAATCTTGAGAGGTATGCTTACTATGAGACTCTGGCCTGCATGAAATGGAAAGAGAAGGGAAGAGAAAGATGTCAGGATTTAACTGATCAGCTATGGGGAGGGGAGAGAGGGAGCAGCAGAGGCTGAGATGGTTGCTGCGCTCTTCTACCTTTATGGTGTAAATCAGTGGTTCATAACCTGTGATCTGGGGATCCCCAGGGTCCATGATGTCTTCACAGGGGGTCTGCAAAAGATTGAAGTCTGCTTGGCCCACCTCCTCCCTGCAGCAGAGTGGCCACATGACAGGAGCAAATGCAAAGGCTGGCAGGCTTGGCCTACACATTGCCATTCATCAGCTCCAGCCACAAACTTGCAGGAAGAAGCAGAAGAAAGTCTCTCTCCCCCAGTGTCTCTGAGGGAAGGTTTAATGGGTGGTGTGATATTATTATTATTATTATTATTATTATTATTGAGTTAAGTTTTGGGGGTCCACATCAACAAAAGATATTTAAAGGGGGTCCCTGGTGAAGAAAATGTTAAGAGCCACTGGTGTAGAGCATTTATTAGTGAAAATGGAATCAGACATAATTGGGGAATGAGAAAGAATTCCACACACAAGGGCCAGAAGACGTGTTGGTCCACTGTGCTAGTGGTTGTACTTTCTAGGGTAAAAGAGCAGTGGCAAGGGAAGGCAGACAAAACCTGCCAGCTCTGAGCAGCCTCTCTCTCCAGTGCCTTCCTTCCTCTTTCACAATCACTACACCTATTGTGTTTTCCCTCCTACCACACCCAGCTACAATGGGGTGATGTACCAACAGGATTCTGGCCATGATAGAAACACAACTCATAAGTAGCAAGAGGGTGGGGGTAAATGCGCTTACATTTAGTAAGAAGTTGCCCTACCAGGTTTCACATATTACTTAGAAACAAATGCAGATATCCTATTTCTGCACAGATGTTCCCAGCTAGGGAGGCCAGCATAGGGCCTCTGCAGAACTGTTTTGAACCATTTCTGCTGATATTCACAGCCTCCGTGTCTGAAGCAAGTGTACTTGGAATTCACAAATCCCACATCCATACTCAGAGGTGAAACTCATTTCCCCCAAAAAACTTTTTAAAAAGCCCTGGGGCTATGAATGAAGGGATGCTTGGGTATTCTGGTCCACATTTTAAAGGAAACCAATCTCATTTGTATTTTCTGAACTAGTTTGGAATGCAGCTTACACACTTCTCAAAAATTTGTAGTGCAGGTCTTTGTTGAAAACATACACAAATATGTACAAGAAAGCATATTTTAGGCTTAAATGTACACAAAATTATTTTTAAAATGTATTTTAGTGTAAAATGCATGCAAAAATTCATCTTTTTTCTTTTCTTTTTTAAATGGCAGTTTGATGCATAGAAGAGAATGAACTTCTAGATGGATACATGGAAATCTAACATGAACAAGAAATAGACTGCTCCACCCATCTCTTCAAAGCATACATAACTTGTTTAAAAATATTTAGTAAGCGCCTTTGAACTCTTTGAGGAACAATTGTGGCCACAATATCATGAAAATGAAGGAATGGGGTTTCCTCTCCCTTTATCTCCTAATGATATCCTTTATTTTGTTGCACTGAGAGCCAACCAAAACTTTGGCAAAGTATTACCAGGATCCTCATCCCCAGCAGATATTTAAGAACAGTTTATGTATAACATGCAACAGTAAATCAATGCCTGTCCTTATCACAATAACAAACAAGAACACTGTTTTAATGATGTGGATCCTTAGCATTGAATGCTGCCTGGTTTACCTTTCACTCCCGAGGGCAAAGGAGCTGATCTGAAACACAGCAGATGACCCCAAGCTATATCTGAGGTCACTTCCTCCAATATGTCCTTGCAACTCTATACACCAGTGCCTCATTCTCCCTTTTTTGCATTGGGCACCCCAGTCCTGAACGAAGGGATGCCATAGCCCATCCTCATCCCTGTGTAGTCAGAACTGAATCCCACTGAGCTAAATGGAACTTACACCCAAGTCTGGGCATAAGGTACATGGCTGCAACCATACTAATTTCCTTGTAATTAAGGTCAATTCACTAGCTGTCAACTGCAGGGACAGGAATCATTTGACCCACCAAATGTAGCTAAACCACAGCTCCCAGCATTCCTTGTTGTTGGCTATGCTGGATTAGGGCTGTGGGAACTTGCAGTCCAACGCCATCTGGTAGGCCACATGACTCCCATCACTGATCTGTGGATGCAGGGATGCTGATCTTTCCATGCTGGACAGCTGGAACAAACAGGCATTCAAAATAGCTCACCACCAGACCACCCATCAGGCCACTTTGGGAAGTTTTGCAGTGGTGTACATCACCTCCAAGGGGTCCATTTTCACTCCTGAACACCACCGGGAGCATTAGATTATACCCAAACCCCAAGAAAAAAGACACCCCCCCCCAGGGAAACTGGGAGAGATTGTTGGGCAATTTTGGGGTGCTACAGCCTCTGAGGAAGGCAACAGCCCCTCTGAACAAATCTTGCCAAGAAAACCCCATGATAGGTTTGCCTTAGGGTCACCATAAGGCACACAACAACAACAACAACAGCAAACAGCATGTTGGTGGAGGAGTTTTTCAGGGACAAGATTTGGCTCCTGCCACCCCTATGTTATGAGAAGTGATTGGGTCCTATGGAAACTGAGCACCATGTGTAGAAAGGCGATAAGAGGCGATATGATAGCCCTGTTTAAGTATTTGAAGGGATGTCACGCTGAGGATGGAGCAGGCTTGTTTTCTGCTGCTCCAGAGACTGGAACACGGAGCAATGGGTGCAAGCTCCAGGAACAGAGATTCCACCTCAACATTAGGAGGAACTTTTTGACAGTAAGAGCTGTTCGGCAGTGGAACGCACTCCCTCGGAGTGTGGTGGGGTCTCCTTCCTTGAAGGTCTTTAAACAGAGGCTGGATGGGCATCTGTCGGGGATGCTTTGATCGTGATTTCCTGCATGGCAGGGGGTTGGACTGGATGGCCCTCGTGGGCTCTTCCAACTCTGCAATTCTATGATTCTATGAAAGGCCAGTTCTTACCACTATACTGCTGCAGGGCAACATTGGGAGAAAAGTGGGCCATAAGAATAAAGTAAGTGAGAGCCAGTAGTGGTTTGAGCTTTGGACTTTGACTCTGGAGACCAGACTTCAAATCCCCACTCAGCCATGGAAACCCACCAGGTGATCTTGGGAAAGTCACACTCCGCCTCAGAGAAAGACAAAGGTCAACCCTTTCTGAAGAAATCGTGCCAAGAAAACCCCATGATAGGTTTGCCTTAGGGTTGTCAGAAGTTGGAAATGACTTGAAGGCACACAACAGAAGTAAGTCCATGTTGAATTCCCAGCCATTAGTGCCATATGCAAATGACTGAAGATGCATGGTTGATGGTCTGTGCACAGCTGATTTTTCCTATATTGACTTATAGCATGCTTTTAGCAAGAGTGAAACCGTCTGCATGCTGAAAGGCAGTATGCCACCAGTTTGCACCACATATGGCACCAGCACCTGGGACTTGACATATATAGTGGCAGCCATGCTAGAGGTTGTCATGGAAATCAGCCTCTGTGGTTTGGTTACACAAGGATAGGCAGGCCTGCCTGCCTGTGAGCCCCTTTCCCTTCTCCATTGACAGGAAGGTGTGGGACTGTCAGGTCCTGGCATGGAGAAGCACCCATTCCTGCTCTCTAAGTCCAACCAATCTTAATTGGTGTTAGTTGTATGTTGATAGTTGTCAGACTGGGGTTTGGTAGCGCTTAATCTCCTCAGCCATTGACATGAAAATGCACACATGTCCAGGCTGTGCAGAGGTTTTCCTAGGGCTTCTTCCTACCTGGTTCTGTGCCGCTGGAAAGGCTGCAGTCTTTTACCCCTGGGGAACACTGCCCCGCTAAATGATACCGTACCTTTCCTTGCCCCTTATCCAGTGGACTCTTGACTGGGCTGAATCTTTACAGGTTTGGCCTCATCCCAGAGGTAAAAGGTATTTATTGTGCTGCTGGCAAGTTCTTAACTAAAAACCCTTCCACGTCTTTAGAGCAAATAAGCGTGTCTCCTGCCAGCCTTTTTAAGTGTTATTTGTGTCTCTCTCTTTGTGTGGGTGGTGTTTGGAGCTCAGGATTTTGTTTTACATTTGGAGAAAGCTGTTAAGCACCCAAGCATCACTCCTCACCCCTCCCACCGCCCAGCTTCTCCTAACAGCCTCCTCCCAACAAGTCCATTTCCCAAACCTACATTGGTGTAGCTAGATCTATATGTCATATTTTTAAAAAAGAAAGAAAGAAAGAAACCCCGGTGCATGGGCGTGCATGAGACGCGGTAGGATGTGTGCACATGCACACACACACGCCTCTCCCCCCCACCCCTCAGCCGCTAAAGCCAACCCTCCTTCCCTGGACAAGATGTTAGCAAGCGTGGGCGGGTGTTTTGCGGGGCGGGAGACACCGTGGCCTCGGACTTGTTGCTATTTTTCCCCCTCTCGGCCAAGGGCGAGGCGGGAGCTGCCTCCGCCGCCTCCAGAGCCGGAGTTGGTCCGAGGAGGCCATAGAATCAGATCCAGCCCTGCCGGCTGCCTCGATCTGGCGAAGGGCTTCCGAAAGGCTGGGCCGGGGCTGCCGGGATCGGGGGGCCCTGCGGGGGAAGGCGGGGGGCGCTGGGCTCTGCGGGCTGCCTCCCCTCCTCCCTCCTCCCTCCCTCCCTGCCTGGGTGGGTGTTGTGGCAAGGCGGCCACCTCGAAGGGGCGGGCCCTGGGCGAGCGCGTAATCGGATCGCTCTGCCTTTCTGCCTGACATCCCTCCACATGCTGCTCTCGGCCTGAAAAGGCGGCGAGGAAGCCGAAAGGCAGGCAGAGCCAGGCGAGACGCCGCCGGCCCCGCACCGCCCAGGCCAGCCAGCCAGCGGACCGCGAAGCTCGCCCGGCCCCGCACCCCCTGCGGCGGCTCGGAGGCAGAGGGAGCCCCCGTCCCGGCCGCGCATCCCCAGCCCTTCGCCGCCCCACGCCCCCAGGGCCCAGCTGGCCAGCGGCGGGAGCCCCAGCCCTTGAGCGCGGACGAGAAGCCCCCCGGCTCCGTGGGGTGGGAGATTGCACGGGCACAGGGAGAGGCACAACATACACACACACACACGCCTTGCCGAAGCGCTCTGCCTCTTGTCTCTCTCTCTCTCTCGGCTGGCGGGGCCCGAGGGACGCGTGGCTTCTCCCCAGAGCCGCCCCTGCCCGTGAGGCTGCTGCCTTGGACAGACAGAGCGACTGGCGCCGGGCTTGGCTGGCTCGGGCTCTCCGCGTGGACGGCGATTCCATCAGGGAGTTTCTTTCCCCCCCCCCACGCGTGTGCGTGTCTCTCCTTCGGCGTGTGCGCGTCTTCATAAGCAGCCTCGGCGGCGGCGGCGCTTCCTCCTCCCTCCCCGACTGTAAGGAGTTCCCTCCAAGCCTGCCGGTCCTTTGGGGAAGGAGGTTGGCGACCGAGCGGAGCGGGAGGAAGCCCCGCACGACTCGGCCCGGGAAAGGCGGCGGCGGCGGCGGCGGGATCACCTCGGATCGAGAGGAGGAGGCGAGGGAAGGAAGAAGAAGGCGCCTACCTCGCCGATCCAGCCCCGCTTTAGGGAGAGGGCTGCTCTTTCGGCTGCCAGGCATCCCCGCACATTGTGCTCGCTCTCCACAATGGATACGTTTCCTCTCCTCGGGGGATTTCTAGTTCTGTACTTGGCCGGGTCCGGAGTCAGGGCGCAAGCAGCAGGTAAGGCGAAACCCACTTTTTAAAAAGCTGCCTCTCCTCCTCCTCCTCCTCCTTCTCCAGTGTGCATGCTTAGGATTTCGCCTTCCCGGCAGGCGACTAAGTCAGTCCCCTTCGCGCTGCCGGGTTGTCGCCCGGATCGGCTCACCTTTCCCTTCCCTCCAACACAACTTCCCAAGCCCCTCCACCACCACCACCACCCCTACCTCGCAGTGCTTTGCAGGAGACCGGAGTGTCTGCTTTGTTGCTTTTTTCCCCCCTCCCCAAAAAACCCTTGTTGTGTTCGGATGTCACATATGGAATGTATCAAAGGTTTAAAAATACTACAAAGTGCCTTTCCTTTACCATTTTCTTTTTTGCGCTGGAGGAGGAGGAGGGGGAGAAATAGTAATGTGTGGGGCTTTTTTAAAAAAATGCGGAGCAGAACTCCCCAGAGCCTGCCCAGCCTTTAGCAGAAAGACATAATACTAAATCATTTATAGCTTTGAGAGACATTTCGAGGATTCACGTTTCTTTCTATTTAAAGGGGGGGGCATCCCCCGAGCTCCGCCAGCGATCGAAAATTGGAGTAGGTGACGGGAGGTGGTGTGGAAGAAACGTCTCGGCTTTGCTGTCCTGTGTCTAAGGGACCCAGAAATGGGGTTGGGGGGGGTTGGACTCTGCTTTCAGCCCCCCCCCGTTAAGCCGCAAACTTGGGGTCTTCCTTCAAGGGAGAAGACCCTGCTAAGTACTCATCCTGATTGGAGGGAGGTTGTGGGGGGAGCCCAGCCCAACCTCGGCGAGCTGGACAACCTTGCAGAGTGGTTGTGGGGGGGGACGACTTGTCTTGGTGGGACTTAAAAGTTGCCAGAAAGTAACAGGGATGATGCGAGGATTTGGGGCAGGAGGTGGAGAGAGAGAGAGTGAGTGGAGGGAGGGATGGCAAGACGATGCTGAAATAAGGGGGTCCCCGTGTGTCCCCCAATCCCCAGCCTGCCACCCAGTTCCAAAAGGCAAGGGAATGATGCCCCCCCCCGAAGTAAAACACTCAGTGACTTTAAAACCAAAAACAAGACCAAACTCCAGCCGTGTTACTGAGAGCAAGAGCGAGAGAGAAAAGGGAAGCCGGAGCTAATCCCTGCTTACTGGCGAAGAGGGCGCACTAAACCCGTCCGCCTTAATTACTCCATCGGAGATCTGACACTCATTTCCTCCGAATTAGCCACCGAGCAGGCAGTGAAAACGCCGATAAGGCAGATCAGAAACAAAACATCGGGATTTGGAGAGCGAAGGGAGGAGGGAAGCGAGCAAGGAAGCATCGCCCTTCAAGGCGGGGGGGGGGACGCGTCTCGGGAGGGGATCCCCAATACTGTACAAAAGGAGGCGATCGCGGGCGGAGGGGGGTGTAGCCTGCGCTATCCTTGCCGCTCGAGGCGAGCTAAGAGCCACCTCTAGCCCTGCGACTCTTCAAGAGTGTTTACTCTCAGGTCTGCCCTGCTCAGTTGAATGGGACTACTCTACATGAAATTCTGTTAGGGTTGTAGCGGCGAGGCTCATTCCTGTGTAGGATTAAGTCTCCTTGGGTCTACTGCCAGAGAAAAAGTGCCCCGGATTGCAAACTGAACCCCTGCCAACCATCTCCGCCATAATCCTGCCAGGATGGATCGTGTGTGTGTGTGTGTATATATGTGTGTGTTTTATACAAGGAAACCATTTTGCTGATGAGAAAATGGGGGGGGGGTGTAGATTAAAGCCAGGGTTCGCCGGTCCCGTTTTTTCCTGGGACGGAAAATAAAAGCCAGGAAGAGGGACTTCAGAGCATAAGCAAAGTGCCTTTCCCGCATCACCCATCATCCACGCGTCTGGGACATAAGGTGCAGTTTCCGCATCCAGAGGCTGGGGCTTTCTCGTTGCGAAGGGGAGGCCTGGAGGAAACCCAACCGGGGTGGATGGGCAGGCGAGATTCGAACCCAAGACGCAAATGGAGGAAGGAGACATTCCCTCAAAGCGCTGACCCAAGAACCCTTGACCCGCCGTGGATGTTTGCCCTCCTGGGCAAGGCAAGCCTGGCTGTTGAGTCCAAAGTCGGCTGCGCCCAGTTGGAGGAAGGAGAGCGAAGGGTTTTCTCGGGGGATGGGCGGCTGCTCAGGTTTGGATCCCAGCTCTTTCGCTCCCATGCGCTATTTATGAGAGTTAGACTCTCCTCTCCCCCCGCCCGCCCGCCCTAGTTGTTATTTGCCAGGGGAGGGAAGCGCAGCCAGGGGCAAGCAGGACCGGCGCTCCCTTCGCCTCTCGGGCGCCCGCCCTCCAGCCCCTGGCGGTGGGGTTGCGCGCAGGGCGTGGGCGGCGGTGGCGCTGGGGGACGAGCCCCGGGCGGCGCTTCTTCCTTCCCTGCCGACTCGGGGCCGGAGAGCGGCGGGCTGCCAGCAGCAGCAGCAGCCTCCTTCCCTCCCTCCTTTTTGGCAGAGCCGAGCCTTGCGGCAGTTGCCCGCCTCTCCTACGCGGACCCTGCCTTGCAAACTCATACATCAAGTCCCGTCAGGAGAAGCTGGCTGGCTGGCACGGGCGCCTCAGCCTGCAGTTCCTCGCCGCTGCCACCGTCTCCCCGCTTCGTCCAGCCGCCTCGGGCGTTTCTACACAGCACACACACACACACACACCCGAGGCTGGGGACACACCTATCTCGAAATCCCACACGGCCATGCCCGCGCCTCATCCCAGACTATCCTCGGGTAGCGGAGGCGTCGTCGCCTCATGGCCACCTTCTCCCTCCCTCCCCCGGCCTGGCCGAATGGCTTCTTCCCGCCTCGGGGCCGGCGTCTGGGACTCGCCTTGCGGGAGAGAGAGGAGGTTGGAAGAGGTCCGCCCGGTCTGCCATGTTGTCTCTGGCCACCCTGGCTCCCCGCCACCTCCGTCTGGCTTGAGGCAAAGCCCGGCTCGTGTCTCAGCAGCGGAGAGCCCGCGCTACGCTACGGGAGGAGGGGGGAAAAGGCGGGAAAGGAAGAGTCGGGGCGAGTTACGAATGAGGGCGAGAAGCGCGGCTGAGGGGGAAAGGCGCGCCCGACCCAAAGACTCGCCCGCAGCCTGAGGTCGACCGTGTGAACTCGCATCCCCCTCGTCAAAATGGACACCAAATAATAAAACGCCTCTTAAAAATAACACCCACACCCAGCGACCGACCCTCCAACCGAAACACACACACCCTGAGGGGAAAGTATGTTAGAAAGACCTGTGAGGGCCAAGAGATCGCGGGCTGAGAGAGGGCCAGCAAGCAACGGGAAGCCCAACGAGGTGTCGTGTTCATTATTATCCCGTTGCCTGCAGTGGTCGTTTCAGACAGCCCTCCGCTTCTCTCGGCACCTGACTTTGCCCAGAAGAGCCCACAGAGTAAATCACCAGAGGCCTCGGGGAATAAGGGGCCCTGGTGTGTTTTGGCTTGAGGGAAGGAAAAAACACCCACCCACTCACCGTGAGACAGGGCGAGGGGTCTGGGGTGGGGAGATCCCACACACCCACCCGCTCTTTTTCTCTCCCCGGGCTGAGTGGCCTTACCAGGAGTCCCCTCAAGCAGAAGATTTGGGGTGCCTCAAAAGGGGTAGTGAATAGTTAGTAGTTGGGGTTGTTGTAAATTTTACTGCTAGGCGTAGAGGAGGGGTTCTTGTGGGATTTTCTGACTCAAGTGCCAAAATAACTTCGCTGACTTGGCTAAGGTGGGATGTGGATTTGGTTGCATGTTTATGGGTATGTGTGTGTGAGAGGGTTGTGGGTACAACTTGTTGCTCCACCACAGCAGGCTTCAAGGTTCACTCCAGCCTCCCATCCTTTCATAGGTCGGTAAATTGAGTACCCAGCTTGTGGGGGCAATTAGCTAACACACATTGGAAACTGCTTAATGCAGTGTAGCTGTGTAAATTGCTATTGCTTAAAACAATTTGTAAGCCACTCTGATAGCCTTGTGGCTGAAAGAGCAGGGTATAACTAACTAACTAAATAAAATGCCTTGGCCTGGTCCTGCTCCTTCTGCCAGAGGTAATTAGCCAAGGGCCTCATTTGGTGTGCCTGAAACAACTCGATTCTTTTTTTTTTTTTTAAGCAATCTGGCTAAGAAGGGCTCCACAATGGGCTTTGACTCCCAGGATTAGTGAGGTGACTACAGTACTTGGAGCTACTGTTCCCTTGGCCAGGCTACCCCCTTCCACTGCAGCTTTCTCAAGCCCCACCTCCAGCAGATGATTAGCACCAGGGCATGGAGTCCCTCCAGAGGATACACTCCTCCCCTCCCCACACTCAGCCCAGCCTGATGATTTAAGGGAAATCGGCAGGGAAATCAGAAACATGTGATTGAAGTAATGGATGGAGGAGGAGGAGGGGGGAACAAAGGAGGGGGGTGATGGATCTGGTAGTAAATGCAGACTTGTTCCCAAATTCCTGGCACTTGTGCTGTGCTGCAGAGGGACTGCTGCCGCCACTGCTGTCATGCTCCTGGCAGCAGGCTGTATTTTTTTTTAACTGCCCAACTTTCCCCAGGCAGAGGCTGGAACAGAGATCTGGTCAGGTGTGTGGCATGACTATAGAATGCCACAGGGGACAGTGAGTCATGGAAGACCCACTGAGGCTCTGAGCAGTCCGCGGCAGCTCAGCTGTGCAGCTTCCTGGAGGCAGCCCCCAGTGATGCTCATCCAAACTGTTTAGGGGAGAGGGAGCCGGCAGTATGTACAAGAATACCAGAACTTGCAAAAGTGAGCCTTTTTGAGACTATAGGAGCATCCTGGGAGGAGGAGGAGGAGGAGGAGGGGTGTGTGTGTGTGTATACACACACACATATATATGGAGGGGGAGAAATTTTTCCTTTGAAGCATATATGTGGCAAGAAAAGTTGCATATTGGTATTTCAAATCACTTGTTCAGTTTTCCATTTTAAGATTCTTAAGGCTCTTAGTTAATCGGGCTGGCCCAAGTTATTTTGATGCCTGAATAGCAAAGATGGTTCCTTTTTCCAAAGGACAGCATCTTCTACATGTGAGAGCACCAGGCTAGTTCAGAGGGCATCAGGAAAGAGAGGGATTGCTCAGGAGGAATGGTTGAAGAGTTGCCACTTGCTGCCTCCCTCCTTCGTACTTCATGCTGCCGCCTCCTCACCGCCTAATTGCGGGCTGGGGTCTGTTGTTAAGGCAAGTCTTGCTTGCTTCTGTGTACAACCCACATACTGCAATGGTTGTGAAGGAATGGGGGTGTGTTTTCTGTTTTTTGGGGGGGGGTTGTGCTTGGATCCAGGTGTTGTTGTTGTTTAAAAGAAAAATCTGTGTCTCCAAATATGAAAATTATGTTTCTGGATAATGAGAATGTGGCTAGGCTGAGTGGCTTGGTTGGGCTTCATGCAGCTGATTGGGCTCTGCAAGAGCTTCCTTCCCACCACCCCCATGCACCTGCTCATGGTACACTGTGCGAGTGTGAGACAGATTTCTGAATGAAAAGTGCTACCTTCCTGGCCAGGGATTGGCTGGAGAAGCTTTTTGATTCCTCCCACCATCCTTGTGAGTAAGAAACACCTCAGCTATGCACTGCAGCTGTTGTGTTCCTGAGAGTCCTCTCTCTCCCTCTCTCTATTTGCTGGCAGAACTGCAGATGTAGGACTTGTATCCCCACTGCAATACAAATGATGTAACTTTTTCAGGCTGCAGTGAAGGGTCTTCTATATTGTTAAAATCCCAATGAAAAGCTTGATGCAAACCAAATGGCATCATTAACAAGGGTTAGAAGGGGTGTAAATCAGATGGCTTGGATATTTTTTTGTGGTGGGTGGGGAAAGGGGAAGAACAGTAACTTGCTTTGCTTTCCCACTGTTATGTGTGGGCCAAACTACAACAACTGCAGACAACTCTGTTCACTCCAGAGAGCTGCCTTTTCCCACTCTCTGTTGCTAATTCTTGGCTCTTGCTTGTTGAAGAAGGGAGGGAGGGCTGTCCCTGTTTGTAGTGAAGAGCAATCTCTTTTACCACTTGGCATTGATTTGCTTGGGCCACTGAAGCAGAAGCAAAACCCAGGCAATCCATAAAAATTCTATTAAGACAAAGGTTACCCACCCAAACAAAATAGAAGTACATAGGTAAGACAAATCAGCCCTTGGTCCCTTAGTGGTAACTTTGATGGCTTTGTCATCCACAACAAATGCTGACTGTGGCTGTAGGGAGCTAATAAAATGGTTGGAAGAGAAAAGGTGGGCAAATTGAAAGGTGTAGATCCACGAACGTTCAGTGTATGCACTTAAACTTCATAGGAGGGGAATTCATTATTTATAGTGAGACTTTCATATTCTTTGATAAGTGGGGGGGGGAGTTCTGTTAGAACAGGGATGGCTTTTATGCTTGAATACCTGTGGATGGATACTTGTGGCTTTTATTTTTCTGTTTGTTATGCTAGGGTGAAAGAAAGATAAGCTCCTTGCTTTTCCTTTTCTGCAGTTTGTCACTTTGTTTCAGAGCTGGCCAGCTTTGGCTCTCCTGATGTTGCAGGCAAGCAGCTCCCACCATCCTTCATAATTGGCTGTGTTAGCAAGGGACAATTAGAGTTGCAGTTCCAGCACATGCATTGTTGATAGAAGCTTTTCTTGGCTTGTTTTGTATAGCCTGCAGGCTTTTCTAAAATACTGAGTAACTCATCTCTCTTTTATTTTAATGCAAGTGTCTATCAGAGACAAAATTGTTGGCATGCATATGCAGAAACTTGGGGGGGTATGCAAGTGAAGAGAAGCCTGCCTTCTTAAACTCAAGGGCCTAAATCTAATTGCTAGAATAGAGGAACTAGAGTAAACCAATTGAATTGGTAGGATTTCCATAAGTGTTGATTTACCATTCAGCAATTGATTCATTGGGTCTACTCTAGTTGGGAATAGAAGTTGGGTTTAGACATTAGTTTTGTGACTTCTAAGATATATCAAGACTTTTTCAAGGGTTTAGATAAGGATTTTCAGGGCTGAGTTTCAGAAGAAGAATATTGTATAATGTGTGGAAGATGTCCACCAATTGTAGTTTAGCATCTGCTGTGTTCATGAAAATGTTATGCAGAATGCATTTATTACATGGAACTGTGGTGTGCAAATTAGCTACAGCTCTCTAACTTGTGATATATTTCCAACCATGGCCTTTTAGTGCTTGCTGCTGACTGCCAGCTCCCAACTCCTGCTTTAAGTGTAAATGTAAGGGGATACTAAGAAGTCCAAGGAGAGAGAGATATATTGCAAAGGAAGCTCCCTCATTTTGGGAGCTGAACCATTCTCGGTCCCTCGCCACCCTCAGGAGCAATTTCAGTTGCAAATGAACCTCTCTGCCTGTTGTTGCTTTTCCCACGTGAGGAGGAAATTGTGGCTAATGCTTCATTTCAGCTGATTGATTTCTCCTTAATACCAGCATAAAGTTAATAGAGGAGAGCAGAGCTGTGATTAAGCCATATAGCCCCAATCGCTTGACTTACTTTGATTGAATCTCTGTTCTTTACAAATATAATCAAAGAGGCCTGAAACTTGTTTTGGTCGAAAAGCTGTTAATGGCAAAGAGGAGGAGGAGGAGGAGGAAGAGGAAAGACCCCCTTGAAGACCAATCTGGTCTACATACTGTGGACTTCAGTAAAACTACACTGGTGTAAATGGGTTAGGAAGTCAACTCCTAATAGGGCATACTCAAGATAATATAAATGGGAATGGGAATGATCCTTTAACAAGCCTTTAAAAAGCTTGGAAAAGTTACTTTTTTTAGACTGTCACTCTCAGAATCCTCCAGCCAACATGGTCAGTAGTCATGGTGTCTCAAAGTTGTAGCCCAAAAATTATTTTTTCCAAGCACATATCTGTTATCACCATGAGCACTCTTTTGTACTTTCATGAGGGTGGTTAAAGTATAGTCCAAAAGTTGGCTTCCATCTACTACTTATATAGTGTCATTTAGTGTCTTTGTGAATACAGAATTGGGTGTCTTTCTGAATACAGAATCCAAAACTATTGTGGATTAAGTAGCTACAGATAAAAAAAGGAGTAGAGTACAGTGTGCTAAAGGTACATAGAAGCAACCTTTCTTAGTAAACTTTCCAGCTCAACCTAATGTGAGCAATTGGAGCAGGAAGTGAGTTGCACTGGAGTTCCTTTGCAACAGTGAGTGAGATTTCTTGTGCAGTAATTTGAGTTTAGCATTTATTGAAAGACAACTGAGTGACAGCCTTGGAAAATGAAGGCTCCCTCTCCCCTTCCCCTCTGTGTGGACCATCCTACTCTCTGCAGAAGTAGTCACTGGCTTTCTTCTCTTGCCCTAATCCTGACCCAGACAAACCACATCTGAGGGAGGGTGTGTGGAGTTTCCTCTCCAAGGCCCATTTATTTCTTGCCCTTTTGGCTCATTCTTCCAATTAGTTCTTGTAATAGGGAGGACATTTGCTGGCTTAGGTATTACATACAGGCTGTGAGTAACACATATACTGCACTCAGTTGGGAAGATTGCTGGTAGCACGGGAGGGAGGTGTAGGTGAGTGTTCATGCTTTAGCTCCAGAATTTTGAGCCTAGTCTACTTCAGCTACTGGTGATAAAAGTATCCTACAAGTTAATAGATCTGTATATTTTAAAAATGCATTTCTTAACCTGCTGCCTTTCACAATTGCTGTTGAATCAAGGTTGGTTAGTATATAAAACTTGCAATACACAATCAGTTTTACAGGTTCATAAGATTACTTTGAAACCAACCTAAGAATGAATCAGTTACAATACAATACCATTTAAAACAAGTCAAATCTCAGAATGGCTAAAAGTGCTGATATCCTTAAAATTGTTGAAAATATTTTGACAGTGGTGTTTGGGTTAATTAATTCATTAAATTACTGTACTTATACCAAGACTTGCAAATAACCCTGCAGACGTTACTGGCTTGCAACCTTAAACATCATCATCAACAAGAAAACCAGTTAATAGGCTAGTAGCCTGTATTTCCAAGCTGTCTGTGGATGAGAAGGTCTCTGCCCTCCCTGCATAGTCTTTCCTAGCTAGCATGGAAATGCAGGATACTACTGTCTTAACAGGCTACTAAATGTGAACATTGCCTGGATTGATCTTCCCTACAAAATACATATTAAGCTCTTCCCAAGTATAGTTTTGCCAGTTCCGGAAGGGAAATTCTTCTGTCACTCCCCCTTTCTTCATGCATTGGAATATTTTGTTTCTCCTGAGGTGAAGGGAGAGAAGAAAGGGACACCCTTCCCCTAATGCTGGCAGCTATAGTGTGTGCTTGTGGACCATGCATGGTTGGAAGAGTAACCAAGTGAACCTGCTTGTTTGGCCATGAGCCATCATCATCTGGAAAGAGGAGTTTTGCTTAGGTCAGGGAGAAATTTGCACATTGCTTCTCTTCTGGCACTATTTTGGTTCCTTAGGGAATCAGATCCTTCCTGCCACGTAAAACAGCTGTGGCTCTAGGGTAAGCAATTCATATTTTCTTTTTAACCACAGTGGTAATGTGGTTTTAAAATGGGCAATGAAAAGGAAGGCTCTGTTGTTGTCACTCACTAAATGCCTCCTCAAAATATGTTCTGTATGCCGTCCAGGTGGCACACTGTTTTAGGAACCTGTGCTATAGCTGGTAACACTGGGAGTGCTTATTGCTTTGACGAGCCACTCATTTTGTGGGAAAGGTGGCCTCTACCGTTGATGTATACACACATATATATTTGTTTCTCAGCTGTACATGCCCTTCTACCCTCAGACAATTCCAGTACTTAAAAAAAGACAGTGATGATCAAGTGTTCCAGGGACATCTGCACCAAAGCTATTACATAGTTTTAAAGCAGGGCTACCAACCTTTGAAGTAATGCAAGGATTGGCAGCATATCAGCCAGCAGGCATGCATATAGTATATCCCCCATGTCTTCAGGGGATATGTTCCCCAACTTAACATGTATACAGAAAACCATAGATAATAGTGAACCTTATTAAAATGAATGACTTCCAGCCAAAACTGGAAGCTACATTGGAGGACCTAGAGATTATTAGAGAGAACACCTCTCTAGGAATTTCTAGGTCCTTCAGTGCAACTCTATGGTCAACTTCTAGTGGAAGCATGCCATGGAATTGTGCTGGAGGACCTAGAAAATGTCTAGAGAGACCATATTTTTTCAGATGCAGGTACCAGCCCTGCAGATATGGGGGTTGTACTGTATTCTGTAGGTAGATGCTGTATGTGACAACGCTCTCTGTGTCCACTATATGCCACAGTAATGCAAAGATCACTGTACCTGAAACCCTGTACTCCACCTTGAAAATCTTGGTGTTTCTGCAATTGTCCCCATCTCTTTGGATCAAGTTTTTAAAATTCCGAGAACTGAAGTGAGTTCTAGAATGCCCCCTCTTCCTCTTCAGGTAAAAGAGGACCTACTATTCTTTGAATTCTACATACTTCTTAGGTATTTTTAGGTCAGGGGGATGCCATTCTTGCCCTCCAGATATTTTTGGATTTTAGCTACCATAGTCTCTAACCGTTGGCTGTGCTAGAGTGCTACATGAAACGTCTGTAGAATAACAGGTTCCTCCTATCTCTACTTTAGGTAGCCACTCTTCCAGCCTTGGTTCTTTTTTTTCCTTCTCTTTTTTATGCTATGGGAACACATAATTACTCATCTGTCTGAGATCCATAGAAAGTGTACGAGAATAATGACAGTAATGCATTTTTTCTCAGTAAATGTTACACCAATGATGATTAATAAACTAGCAATAGGCTGATTATGTGGAATCGGTATGTGAAATTAGCTACTCCTGATTTTCATTGCATCCTTTCTACACTCTGTTCAGTTGTTGCAATACACAAAGGGTGGGAATTTTATGGCCCTTCAGTTGATGTTGGACTCCCAAGAGCCCTGGGCAAGACTATTCAGTGTTGAGGAATGCTTTTGAGTTGCAGTTCACTCATCTGCTGGGCTATACTCACAGCACAACACACACATACAATAATAATGATCATGAGGAAGATACATACAAATTCTAATCCACTTCCTGCAAACTTGGCACTTTCACATTTCATCTGTAAGCAAATATTACATGTTTTATTTATTTATCAGTTATACTTAACAGTGCACCTTTTTTTCCAGTGACCTTAAGACCTTAAGACTGTGCCATACCTGGCTCCACTCCTCCCTACTTTCTCCTCACAACAACCTTTTTAGCTCTGTCAGGTTGAGACAAAATGATTAACTCAAGTTTGCCCATTGAGTTTTATGACTCAGTGGAGACCTGAACCTGGACATCTCAACTTCTGGGCACGCCTCCTCCACATGTAGTTCATTGCTGCTCTCCATCAAATTCTCAGCAAACTATGCTAATATGCAAATCAACATGTCAGGTGTTGGGGTTTTCATGTGTTTACATAATTAAAGGTAATTATTGGTCTTTTAAAAAAACAAACAAACAAACCCAGAGCTTTAGGAAAGTCCACAAGGATACATAATACCATTTAACATGTGTCTTCAAGATTATTCTGAATTTTCAAAATATTGAGGATACATTTTTCTCATATTTGCTAAGCACATTTCCAGAGAATGAAGGAAAGAAAATGTTGAGTAAGAGGGGGCAGAAGTTGAGACACTTTTAATAAACTCCCAGAAGACCAAGTGGTTTTCTTTATAATTCCAAGAAATTAGAATGTATATAGAGGAAGACTTTCAACTGCCTTGTACAGCTTCCCTTGAGTCCCTTCTCTCTCCCAATCTGATGCTTTACAGTTAAGCAACATTTATAAGCACAACACATTACTGCATGAAGGGCTTAGTATATTTTACAAGTAGAAATGTAAACATTCCCAGCAAATCTCCTTCAAGTAGCTTTCTTTGCCAAGTGCCGCTGCCTCACTGTGGCAATGAGAGAACAGTTATATTTAAATAAATAGGAAACCAAAGGGAAAGAGTCCATGCTTCCTTCACTGCCAATACATTGCGTGTAAAATTAAGAGAAAACATTGTGGGAGTCTTTTCCAGAGTGAGGTGGAGCCTGTGATTCTAAACATACTGTTTGGAAGCATTCTCTGTTGAAACCAATGTTGCTAACTTCTGAGTAAATATTTTGAAGCTTGTCTTCTGTAATGTGGTAGACCCACAACATGATCCTAAGCATGTTTACTTAGAAGTAAGTCTCAATAAGTTCTGTGGAGTTATTCTACTCAGTCTGTTTAGTGTTGTAGATTCTTTCTTATGGTGACCTTTTTTTTGTCAGCTTAAACTAGAGGTGATGAAATGGTTGTGTCACTATTTAGATGGCTATGTCATTAAGGACCACCTCAGCATGAATAGGAATTGAGGCCTAAACATATGTTGACCAAATATCAGGTTACAGGATTGAATCCAAGGCTTATGAGGATCTGAGTACTGGAACTTTCCAGTTATCAGGGATGGCAATAATCTCTCCCCTACCTGCCCCAAAGGTAGTTTATAGGCACTAGGGGAAGGGATGGATTTTCTCAGAAGACTATGTTGCTGTTATGCAAAGTATTTCTGGGTAGCTTAATCCTGAATGGGCAATTAAGACTCTTTAGCTTTACAAAAGAAGTGCATCTGATGTAGATAAAAAACAGTTAATTTGTTGATATGGAGCAAGAGAAGTGTCCACATTTTTGGACTCGTCACAAGGGCAAAACTGGAGACTATCATGATGAATGCCTGACCTTTGACTCTACACCACTGCTGGAGTCGTGTTTCCATATGATATCAAGGTGTGCCAAGTAATCCTGAAAAGTCTTGAATCTTTACTTCTGAGGATCTCAAAACTGCCTCTGTGGTCTAATGGATGGAGAATGAATGAATTATTGCTTTCCACAATTCTTTAAATTAAACATTACACTAAATTTTAACATTACACTAAAAGATATTAGAAAAAATAAAGAAAAGAAGAAAAGAACGCAAGAAAGTGATGACTTCTGCTTGTCTTCAGCAGTTATACATATTACATAATTATTCATACCTCCCTCTCTAATATTCATATATTTTCTCTTAGTTCCATAATCAATTACTTCTAATCAGCAAATTCCTAAGTTACCAAATCATTTTCTTTCTTTCTTTCTTTCTTTTTTTGGAAAAAGCCCATATGTGGTTTCCAGTCTCTGAGAAATGTCACCAATGGCCTTTCCCTACTCAAACAAGACCATTTGTCTATTTCTCCCAAATCTATCAGTTTCACCAACCAATCCTCCACAGTAGGTAGTATTGAATTCTTCCATCTTTGCTGCCGTGGTCATATACTGAAACAATCTTCCATAGATCTTCAGCTTTGCATCCAACTGTCCCAAAAGAAGCAGTTCTGGTTTTAGCTGAATATTAGTCTCTAAAATCTTCTGCATCAATGTGTATTTGTATCCAAAATGTTTTAGCTTTTTCACATGTTCACCATATATGATAAAATGTCACTTCTTCTTGTTCAGATTTCCAGCATACATTAGAAACATCTTTATACATTCTAAATAACTTCTGTGACACAATGTACCACCTATACATCATTTTATAAAAATTCTCTTTAAGCTTATCTATCTCTCAGGCTTTTCTTTGCAAACGAAGATTTAGGAAGGACTCATCCCACACTTTCTGCAAAAAGTCCGTAAACTCATAACGTAATGTAAATTTTAATCCCTTAGACCTCATATTCTTCCATCAGTCCATCTATATAGTATAACCAAGGTTCTTGGCCCATTTTTCCATGCATTCTTTAACTTATTTTTCTTCCATTTCAAATACCAACAAAAGCTTATACATTTTATCAATTATGTGTTCATCATCTGTACACAATTATATTTCAAATTCTGACTTATTTTGTTCAAAGCCATGCATCTTTTTATCCATTTTAAATCTTTCCAATATCTGTAAATAAGAATACCTTTGAAAACAATACTCCTTTGCTTCTAGCAGCTCTCTTAATTTAATTTTGTATTTCCCCTGACACCACTCCAAAAGATTTTGGTACATCAGCCATCTATCTTCACCTGTTGTTTCTTTTCTATAAAAAGCTTCTTGTGCTGAGACCCAGAAAGGCATTTTTGGGCACAGCCTGGGTTTGTATCTATTCCATAATCTCCATCTTCATTTTTGACCTAGTCAGGGAGAGGTTTTATCTTCTATTTTCCTCCCAAATATTAATCACTTATTACACCTTCCCTTTCCTCAGATTTCACAAGGAGCTGGTTAGAATGCACATGCTGCATAAACATTGGTTTTTTTCCTAATGTACATGACCAGCTCTAAAATGGAAACATAAGGTTGTCACTCTAGACACAATTTTGCACTCAGTGAACAGAGGTCCTTGCCATAATTTGCTGAAAGGTTGTCTTCATTTTACTTTAATTATTCCTATAAAACTAAACTTACATATGGGAAAATACCAACATTAATTCCTATATACCCAGAGACAAATGGATAAGCACTCAACCAGTCAAGGCTGAGCAATGCAGTTCAATGCAACATCAGTACATGGTATTTTGTTTATCACTGGCACTGGCCTTATTCTGAATACTTGCAATTAAAGATTGGAGGCAGCATTGTCCCAGATTAGCACATATCCTAATACATGTCTGGGTGTGCATACAAGAGTGCCAAGTATTACTCACTTGGTCTTACTCTTCTGAGATATATGCCCTTCATGTCTCACCATCCCAACCATGATGAGGCCTGACTCCAGAACATAAGACTGTTAGGAAGGAAGTTAGTGTTAGTGAATAAACCAGTTGCACTGTGTGTTCATGGCACCAACAGTTGTTGAACCAAGCTTTTCCTAATCCATTTCTAAATCTACATCTGAAATATTTTGATTCCTGTGATGATTTTAAGGACTTTATAAACTAATTTGTTTTTAATTATGTGTATTAGCATTGCATTGAGTGCTGTTTTTAAATCAAAAGGTGGGATAAAAATGTAATGAAATATTTCATTCATTCAAAATATATTTGGCAAATAAATAAACCTCAAGTTAGCATGCTGCAGTGGTTTGAGCACTGGACTATGACTCTGGAGACCAGGGTTCGAATCCCTGCTCAGACATGGAAACTTTAGTCAAGTCACACTTTCTAGCCTCAGAGGGAGGCAAAGGCAAACTCTCTCTGGACAAATCTTGCCAAAAAAACCCACGTGATCTTAGGATTACCATAAGTTGAAAACAACTTGAAGGCACACAACAACAATTACAAGATGCAAAGGAGTGGGGAGCATTAGGTTTATCTGATCTGAAATTGTATTTTGCAGCACGTACTGTTTGGATTAAGGAGTGGGTGATGCTGAGAAACAAAAGACTATTATTGCTGGGAGGGCACTATGTGAGGTTTGTATGGCATGAATTGTTGAGTTCTGATAAAATCAAGGTTAATGTAGATTTTAAAAATCACTTTGTGAGATATGCCCTATTGAGAAGCTTCAATTTGCTTGTTGTTGTGTGCCTTCATTTGTTCAGAAAGGGTTTGCTGTTGCCATCCTCTGAGGCTGAGAGTGAGTTGCTCATGATCAACCAGTGAGTTTCCATAGTTGAGCAAAGATTTGAACCCTGGTATCCCTGAGTCCAGTACTCAAACCACTACACTGCCCTCATTGTCCTTCGGTTTGCTAGTTGTCGTCTTATCACACAGTATTTCTTAATGCAAGCAGTTCATATCTTCAGCACGAGACTCATTAGGTTTTGAGGAATCTGTGAACTGCTTCATGTGGGAATTGTTCTTTTATCTTCCTCCCCAATCATTGTTTGTCTCTCTCATATAAGTATGTCATTTTTAGGTGCCTGCCATTGTCCTGTTTTTGAAATAGATACAGACTTAAATGTTGGATCAGGTAATTAAATTCTAATCCTGTTTATATTGGTCTGGTTCTGTCATCAATGAAATGAATGTGATATCTGAGATAGAGTAATGTGACTTCAGCACACAATTTAGCAAGTGATAAAGGAGGAAGCCCTGACTTCATCACAGATGGCTCTGATAATTAACAAAGCAGGGTAAGAAAACATGCTAGAGGTAGATAAATTTATGTCAAAATCTGGTGTGTTTGAAAGCTTTCCTCCATTAGAAAAGTCTATTTTAAGTCCCCAAGGGGATGTAAGATGAGAATAGGAAAGAGTTTTAAATAGACAATAATATGGCAATCTACACTGAGAGGAAAAAAACAACCCCAGTCCTCTGCAATTTATGTACTTCAAAAAAATATGAGAAAGGTAAACAGTATAGTTGCCAGGGTTTATGTTGTCCAGCAAATGCTAAATTAACAGTTTAGGGCCATGAAGGGGAGACAGAGAATAAATCAGATGCTTGAACAATTGGGTATTTTCCTTTACTTTGGCTAGTTAGAAAAGTAAGCCAGAGGGGGTAGAAAATCTCTTTTGGGTGACCACAGCACAGAGTAATTCAGATATGGTTTATGGAACTCTGAGCAATGTGCGCTCATAAAGACTTCGAAATGTTTTTGCTAAAAGCTAGTATTTTTAGAAATGACTTCAGTAAATCTAGCAGAACACATTGCAATGGAGAAAGGCAGGCCTGCAGCAAATATTTTACATACACTAGCTGGTTTGTTTGGCTCCATTGCTTCTGAAACCAGGGGTTAAAGTTTTTATTGGAAATGAGGACTTTAAACCAGGAAATGAACAGCTGTCAGAATCATCATTAAAACATCCTAGTGAACTTTTAATTAAGAATGGTAATTTTTGCTGACTTCTCTGGGCTGGAGTCCTGACATCTACCATGGCAAGCAGATAGCAGATAGCAGATGGGCCTTGGCCATATATGCAACTCCTGTAGTGCTCTCTGTTTGGTCTTCTCACTGCCCCTCCCCTGCAAAGCCACCCCACAGTTAGCTGTATATGATTCTGAGTAGGTTACTGAGCCCCTTAAAGTATGTGGAAAACATATTAATTTAAGTGGGAGAGCTGAGCATATGCTTAAACCATTTGCACTAAAACCAGGAAATTAAAAAAGGGTTGAGTCACATTTTGGTTTTCTTAATCTGCTCATAAACAGAACTGGATGTCTCTCAAAGAGGATGTCATATGCTCTGTAACCATTTCAAGAGTTTTGACATGAGGTGTCACTTAGATGAGACTGGTATACAAAGCTTCCCCAACACCAAACTAGGCTGTTGATCTCCCTGAATTCCCTACTTTATGGTGTCCATGTTAACCATATCTGTACAGTGGGCTGGGGTTTGGTTCCAGGACCCCCCATGGATACCAAAACCCATGGATGCTCAAGTCCCATTATAGACAATGGCACAGTAAAGTGGTGTCCCTTATATAACATGGCAAAATCAAGGTTTGCTTCTTGGAATTATTCTTTTTTAAAAATATTTTCATATTCAGAGGTGGTTTTGCCAGTTCCTTTCTCTGAAATGTAACCTACAGTAGCTTGTATTGGTTGGTGGTCTCCTATCCAATAACTAATCAGGGCTGGCCCTGCTTAGCTTCCAAGATTAGGCTGGATCTGTTGTTTGGACACAGCAACTATTGAGAACCAGCTGATTAATAACGGGTTTTTTCTTGGGCCTGAGCTCACTTTCATTAAATCATCTGAACTCTTCAAGTGTTACTGCATGTATGTTGAACCTGCACTGATTCCCTTGTAGTCTATATGCTGCTGCATGCACGAGTGACAGATACTCAACGAAAAATCCCTTTTTCTTCTTACTGCCTCTTCCTATATGTCTGGTTGTGTGATAATAAAGCACTAAATTTGAATGTAGGGGATATTCTCTCTCTCTCTCTCTCTCTCTCTCTCTCTCTCTGTAGGTGTAGGTTTGTGTTTTGAGGGGGAAGTTACACCTGTTTTCTCTTTTAATTAGTGAAGGTAAGAAACATCACTTGCCTGGAATCCATGCCTGACCTCTAAATCCCCCAAAGGCTCATCTGCAAAAAAATAAAACAAAGCAAACCCACCCCATCAAAATTTCTTTGCCAAAGATATCCAAATCCTTGTTCCAAGACAAACTGAATTTTGTGACTGGTATAAATTAGTCAGATGAAGGAATGCGCATATCCTCTTTGGCATACTCAATTATAGGTTTGGTAGCACCACAGGGTTGACTGCAGAAAGAACTATGCAGAATTGCAATCCTGTACAGAGAAACCCTTACTCAACTGTTGGCAATTTCTAGAGCCTCTCCTCTGACTTCTGAGATTTTGCCAGCGTTGCCCACTCTCTTTCTGTCTTTGTAGCCTGAAGGCTAGAAATGTGCTGTTCTAAAAAAAAAAAAAAAAAAAAAAAAAAAAAAGGAAAAGGGGGGGGGGAGAGAACAATGAGACGAGATTCTAAGAATGTTTCATATTAAATAAAAAAAGTTTGAGTTTAGAGAGAACAGATCCTCTACCCTTTGCTTCTCTATTTCCCCCTTCCTATGTGGATTGGCTGGAGAGGCTGGTGTCTGCTATGTAAACGTCTTATATTTAATCTCTGATTTCTCTGGGCAGCTCTGACTCCTTCCTCTGTGGCCATTTAAAATGACTTATCAGCGTGAACAAGTAAAATATCTTTGTCCAGACAATGAAATTGTTCTGTTGGACCCTTTTAAAAATCTCTCTCTGTGTTGTCCTTTCTAGCCTTCTGATCTGTTCTCCACTTTCACCTGGCTGTCAGTTTCCCCCCAGTTAGTCTGCCAAGATTCCTTGCCACATCCTTAAGGGGTTGTTTTTGGAGGTGCTCCCCACTTTCTCATCCCCTGCCCCAGCAGAGTTACATTGTATCCCAGCAAACTTTAGGGTTCCTCTGGGTCTGTCAGTACTTCTTTCTTATGCAATAGGTGCTGCTGCTTTGCCTACATGATAATGGGTGCTTTCCTTTGATGTTTGGAAGAAGAATAGAAGATGATATTGATCACACAGTGAACTGTGAAGACACTGTTTGGAGAGTGAATCCTTGTATTTGCAACCTCAAGGTTTCACCTAGAAGCCACCTTCCTCTCTTGTTTCAAAGCAACACTGTTGCCTCTGCACAGGCAAACAAATAAAACAGAGGAAGAATTTGGTTTAGTTTCTTAACAGGATTCCAGCGCTATTCAAATTCCAGGACGCAGTGGCCTTGTACCGTCAATAGCCTTAGAGGAGAAAGCATCCTTCATAGGCTTTAGGAAGCTGTCAGGTTCAGATAAGGCTGGGATCCTATCCTGTGGGACCCTCAGTAGTATTAATAAGGAAAAATTAATTTTTAAGCACTGGGATGGCTGCCAAATCATGTGACCTTTTGGCAGACCAGCTGTGCTATAAAAACAAATTGCAGATATCTAAGAACTAGCGGTGGCGGGAGGGGTGTGTGTGAATCCTATCACAAGTCAAAGATAGGATGTATGTGTGATGATGGAGGATGGGTGCAGTTTTGTGCTGAGGGGAAAAACAAACCTACAAACGGGAAATCTGCTAAAGCCTTTGCACATTCAGCTATGTGCTGATGGAGATACAAGCACTGTGTTCCCCTTGAGGTCCCAGATTACAGTCATCTAATCCAGAAAGTGTGGGGAGATGACAGGGAAGGCATTCCCAAGGGAGGGAAGGAGGCATTGACGATTCCAGCTTTGCTCTCACCCTACAACTGCAGCCCTTTGACATTTCCAATTAATACACATACAAGCAAAAAGAGAATTAGGTTCTGGGAGGGAGGGAAAGCCTTACCTCTCTCCCTTTTTCCTCACTTCCAACTGCCTGAATTCCTAGTAGCCATGATCACTGTATTGTAAATCACCTGCTCCTGTCATGGTTTAACACGAGCTCTTAAGAAAAGCATGGTTTCTAGTCACTGTGTTATAAAATAAAGGGCTAAGCTCCTTTGAAGTCAAATTCAAATCAAAACCTCAAAGGACTGGCCCTGATGTCCTTGTGTTTCTCTGTGTGTAATTACAGACCAACCAACCCCCCTCACTGACTGAGGTAAGAGTTTTTGCCTTAATAAAGCCTTCTGGAACCTGCTGACATTCACCCAATGTTCTTTCCAATGCAAGCATGTTGTTTTTTTCCCTTCTGTCACAATTTTGCACCATAGATAGTATTTTCTTCCTTGAATAATGAACTCTTGGGGTCATGTTGTTAAGGACTCTCCCTCATCACTTCATACTTTTTCAGACCTGCTTAAAAACAATATTCCTGGTGCTGAGATAAGCAGCTCAGGCTGTCTTACACACTGAATATGTGGGAATCTTGACTGTCCTTCCGCACTTCTAAGGGGATTCAGTTAGTTAAAGGGCACCTCCTGCTCTGCCTGTCTGTTATGTCAGATAGAGGCAGACTTCAGGCTTGTTGAATCTACTTTTTATTTTTTAAATTAAATCTCTGAGATTAACCAGAACTTGATTTTTTAAAAAAAGCATATGCTCTTAAATAAACAACTGTGAACCAAGAATGTGTTTTCACTGCCAAAACTGGTCATGGCCCTTCCTTGTAAAAACCCACTCCTGGTTATCCCAAGCTTTCAGCAGTATAATTTGGGTCAGGTGAGGGGAGACTCATTTTGAAGTTGTTACTGTTAAACAATTGGGTATCAGAAATCCTTGCAAACCACTGCAAATCAACCAGAGATCTACCAGCCGATCCCAAGTTCCCGGTCACCCATCTCTATATTACAGTCTCTGGACGCTTGTTTTTGCCAGTGAGAAGGAGAGAAAGAAGCCCTTTGTGGTTGCTAGGCAACTGTGATAGACATGCCAGTTCTCCAGCTTTGAGCAACAGACAAGCTACCAATTTTTCTGTCAAACTTACCTCTTTTTCCACATTACCTTTTAAATCTTCACTTCCTTGGCATATGTACCATTGTCCTTACACATACCTCCATCTCTACTGGCTGGCTAAGCCTGGATCAGGATGTTTTTAAACTGTGGTAATGGAGCCAGGTTGGTGTTGTGGAAGCAGCAATACCTGTTCATAGTTGGGTTCAGTTACTTCTTGGGGTCTGGGCCAAAAGCTGCCTCTATAATTTTTTTGGGGGGATGTGACAAATACAGTTCAGGAAGGTAGTCCTGCAGTGCTTCTTGTAGAATGGTTATAAACCTCGCCCTCTTCCCTGCCCATCCTTTATTATTTACATTTTAAAGAACTGTGCTTTTCCAAAACTAGAGTTACTTTTTTTTTGGTACTTGTTTTCAGTCTGAACAATAATAGTAATAGCTGGGCCTCTGTAGCCCAGGTGATGTGAATATGCCTTTTAATTTAAGATACCATCACTGCTCCTCCTGCTCTCAGGTTAATGATGCTCTTGCTTGGGGCGTCAACATTGGGAAAGGTTGCCACTGGTTTTTCTGGTGGGGCTCCTGTGCCTTTAAAAGACACAGAATGTAGTAGCTGCGTTCCACTCCAGCACTTTGGTTCAATGATGAGAAGAATTGAATGTGTTTCCTTTTGGCCATTCACACAGCTTTTACGGATTCAAGAGCTCTGCTGTGCCAGGTCTTTCTGAAAGGCTGAGGTGTTCATCATATGGGAGATTATGAAATCTTGAGACTTTAGTGGGTTGTGTTTTTTTAAAAAACCTTTAGAGCAGATAATCGAGGTAACAGGTTTTACTTCAGCAGCAGTGCAAGGTTGTGTGTTTGTTGAGTGTCAGTGTGAGAGTGAGAAAGAGAGATCATTTCTCAATCTAAATCCTCCCTGAAGCTACCATAAGCCCTGTCAAAAGAGGGGCTAAAGGCAGAGAAGCTTCATCTGTGTTCTGTCTCCTCTCCTAGGCTAATAGTGATGCTTTGAGCAATGATGGTATTAAATTGAGAAATGGGGCCCCAATGGCTTGAGGTGGGGAAAAGAAGCTTAACTCTCCATTGATCAGACACTTTCATAGACTACCCAACTTCCTGCTTTACAGGAAACTAAATTAGACCATAAGTACCATCTACTCTAACTGATTAGAGTTCTGCAAAGGAAGAAGGTAGATGTGACAGGGCAGCTGTGTTTGTTGTTCACATGTTGGCCTTGTTCCCATAATAAGTAGTCTTCTCTTTTAACATGGAAAGGGAGGTGAGAGGATCTAATCTCTTTCCCCATGGTACAGTCAGACTCCCATATGCACTCAGGTTTGGTTCCCACACTTACCATGGATACTGGACTTATTGCGGATAACAGCATACCCTATTAAAATAAAGGATACCCAGTAAAAATATACTATAGAGTTGCATTGGAGGACCTAGAAGATTTTCCAGCACAACTCTATGGTATGTGTCCCTATTTTTGTCTTGTGGATAACTGAAACAGCATATATTGGTTCTGCGGATACGCAGGTCTGACTGTACTAGAAGTGGACTGGGAGTGGGAGTGGACATGCTGGAAGCAGGAAGGAATGGGGGATGGTGGTAGAGGCAAGGATTTAGGATCTTTCCTTTCCTGCCCATTGGCAAAGGTTTAGAAGTTTTCATTGCTTCTTGACATGGAGGAGATCAATAGAACCAATATCTATTTGTGGTGCTGCAGTGATGGGGAAAGCAGTTTACCTGATGGGTGAATATTTACTGTGCTACTCTTCAAGGCACAGCAGAGGTGGTAGTGGGGATGGAATGGGGGAGCACCACACTGTCAAAGCCAGTTGTCTCTGAACCTAAACAGGAAACTTCCTGGCTCTTGTGAAAAAAGCACAGCCTAGTTATTGTTCAGCCAATGTTAGAAACAGGCGTTCTCCAATGATGGGGAACCTTTGGCCTACCATATGTCTTGAACTGGGGTTTCTGGGGACTAAAGTCCAGAACATCAGAAGGACTAGCTATTCTCCATCGTGGTGCTACTCTAGATGTCATGAACTTGCCCTTCCCAAGCAGTAGATCTTACCATTTCAGTCCTTGAGGCTGTAGTCCAGGGTTGTGGATCATGCAGCCCTCCAGATGTTGTTGGACTACAACTCCCAGCATTCCTCACCATTGGTTTTGCTGGAAGAATTAGTCCAACAGCTTCTGGAAGGCTGCACAGTTCTCACCCCTGCTACAGTCCTAGACCCAAAAGCCTGGAAGTAAACTTGTATCCAGCTTCATTTCTAAGATATCTAGTGTCCAGGCTCGCCTCTTAATAATGAGAAAAACAGATTTGGATGTGTTGTCTGTGGATGCATAGTGGTGCTCTTCCTTCCTTCCTTCCTTCGACAGAGTTTGCTCAGTAGGAAGCAATGTGTTTAAGGCACTCCACAGAATGTGTAATAAACTCTGCTGTGGCTCTGAGCAAAAAACTGAATTGGAGAAAGTCATCATAAAGGCAAAATAGGTCTCACACAGCAAGGCTCTTCATAATCCCTTCTCCTCCTGTGTCTCCATAGAAAACCCCCCATCTAACCCAGCAGAATGGGGAATGGGGAGGGGAGGGTGGCTGCAGGGAACTTCACCATGATGGTCCTGCTGATATGCCTGCTGGACAGCCTCCTGCCATGCCAAACTGCTCAAGGAAAAGCACACAAGTGTCTCAATAGCTTTAGCTGAGCCACTGATAATGGCAATTTGCATTCTCAAAGGCTGGGGTATTTGGCAAGGGGGGTAGCCACTTGTTTTATGGAAAATCAGTCTTGCTTCTGAAAGGAAACAGTTCAGGGTTTGGGACAAGAAGACCTTGGTTTGGATTGAGGCTCTGCCCTGAAGCTTATTATTAGGTGGTTCTGAATTTAAAATTGAGTAGCTCTATAAGCACTACAATTTAAGGAAGAGTGATATACATAAGTGACTGATAAAGAGGAGGATCAGCCACCTCCCACTGTCCAGATGTCTTCCTCCTCCATTGGTTTTGTTTATTATCTGGAGTGATGACTTCTGGAGAACTGAAATGCTTGCACAGTATTTTGTGACCTTTTTCCTAATAAATATATTATCATTTTGATTCCTGCCCTTTGGCCAACACGGATACCTTTGCGTACAATTGGCGAGGTTTCCAAAAATTCAGTAATCCAAATGGACTTGAAAGGCATTGTTTGCACTAATATAACAAATAAGATAGCACATGTGATTCTCTTTGAGGACTGTATGCATATGGGGTAGTATAGAATATGCTAGAATACTGTTGCCACGATGTAATTCTTTAACAATAATGTTGGAAATGAGTGGGTAAATACTGAAGAAACTGAGTTCACAAATTCTCCTTTGTTTCCCTGCATAATTCTAGGCCTCAATGGCCATAACTTCCAGATCATCATCAGTACTAATTCTATGATGGGATGCTTCTGCTACCTCTTACAAGGTGATTTCAAGTCTGTTTTTTGCATTTGAGTAAGGACACATGAAGTTTGTCAGTTGTGAATGGTGTAAGGGCATCTTGATTGAAACATTAGGACTGATGATACGTAGGTGTGGCTGAAGGCATATGCCTCATTCCCCATCTCTCTCTTCTCCATAGTCTATTTCCATGTAATGTTTAGTAGTGCAAAGATTAGGTGTGTGTGTTTTCCAGCAATATTCTATTCTGATATTCTCAGACCCTACAATGAAGTCAAGAAGGGACAGGAAAATTCTTAATGCAATGGTCTCATATTCTATAAAGGTGTTCCCTGTTTTTTGATGGTCCACTTTTCGACGATCCATTCCTCTGACCCTTTCCAGTTATAACCAGAACCCATACATTTGACATGTGATCTGATCTTTTGACCTATTTCATCATGTTTCCATGACCTTCCATGTGCTTCTGTGACCTTTTTTGGGGCTAAGCTAAAAAGACAGGGTCCGCATTTTGATTATTTCCAGTTTTTTTCCAGTTAGCTCTGGACCTAATCTGTCAAGTAAGGAGGGAGAAACCTGTAGTTTGCATTGCTAATCATTATAGGGAGGGGAAGGAATTCTGCTGTCCTCCAGATGTAGCTGAATTGCAGCCAGTATAGCCAATGGTAAGGAATGTGCATGCAGCAGTTTAGAAAAGGTCGAAATCCTGTTGCCACAGATAATGTAAAGAAATTGGATCAGTTAAACCATCTGCCTGCACCAGCTACAACAGATGACCTGCATGTACATGTTTTTTATATTTTGGTTATCCATATTCAAACGCAGAATGTAAAGCATTTTTCAGTCTTATGTCTGTCTCCTATGCAGTTGTTATAAACCTCATTTTCAGATAAAGGCTGTCATATTAAGCAGGGTTATGCAAGATTGTTATACACTTGCATACACTTTTTGTATGCAAAAAACGTTTGTTTGCATACACTTATTGATTTGTATAATTTGTATCAAACATGGAATGCCAGCTTCCCCAGTGAAAACTCTGAACTTTACAAAAGTGGCCATCTATCTATATGTGGTACAAGATTGATACAATGTTGTCTATTTTGAACTGGAGTTGATTGAGGATGTAGCTGCACTTTATCCTATGCTGCACACCCTGACTATGTACAACCCTAAAACATATGGCAAAATCATATGTTAAGGGATGACGAATAATGGAAGGTTTCCATACCAGAAATCATTTTTGTTGTTCCATAGAAATGCAGTGGGATTAGCATTAACGATTGCATTGTGAACATTGCTTGTCCAGATGTTGTGGTTTTGGACAGGAAGAAGAAGTTAACTTTGATGTGACAGCACTTCTTGATGAGAACTTCCAGTAGTTGTGGACACAGAACATGAGGAAGGGCCAAATCCTTGTCATGAATTGGTCAGGGACTATAGAAATTGCTGTGTTGGTTCTCTAGACTGGATAGAAAATGCCCTAGACCATTCAGCTGAAATCTCCAGCTGCATTATTTTTTGAAGCTTTCAGTGCACTGATGTGCGCACCTGTGACTTAGAAGGCATGCAAAAGTCACATGGAAATAGTTATATCCATTTCTTTGTAGAGCTGTTATATGTTTTTTCCTGACTCATGAAGTTTTACTTGGATTTTCTACTGAGCATCCAAAGCCAGAAGAATAACCCAATGCAAAATAAGATGCATCCACAGTGTAATCCTGCATGTGTTTACTCAGATGTCCAGCTATATTCAGTGGAATTTACACTCTAGTAAGTGTGTTAAGAATTGTAGCTTCAGACCCTGGCCGTCACAGTTAATACAGAGCTCAACTGCAGGCCACAAATGGTACTAAAATGCTTAGCTCAATATGGGATGATGAAAATCTCCTCCTTTTCCACTGTGATCATCATAATCATCAACTTGTGTGGTTTTAAATAACCTTTTAACATATGAATCCCACATGAACACAATATGAACAATGCATTTCCCATATCTCAGCCACCTTTTTCTACAGGGCATTAAAATAGTAGTATGTTTCCATGTATCCAGATTGTTACAGGAGCAACTGTGGAGACAGAGCACCCACATGAGTGAAGACATATGTGAAAGGTGTCTAAGAACTGCCCCTCTAAAAGGCCCCAGAGCTGCTGTGTATTACATGGGGAGAACCAATGATTGATGAGGTTGCTATGAATTGTGATGCCGGAACTATCAGCAATGGCCCCAGAATTGCATTTGCAGTAATGCTTGGACAATAATGGACATAAATATAAATTAACACTATTAAATCACATGTTCTATTGGAATTACATTTGTTTATGATATAAGATGACAGATAACAATGTTAGTGTCAGTAGCATTATGGGTAATCCAGGATATGAAATCTCATCAGTTATGTTTACTAAAAAGCATAATGTGAATATTAAAAAAAAAATAAATTGTGTGTTATCCCTCTAGCCTTCTGTAAACAGTTTTTCTCCTTTGACAAAGGAATGAGTGGCAGATACACAAACCTGTGTCTGTGGTGCAAAAAGCAGCATTAGGAGAGAACATTCAATTGAAGAAAGACCTGATGCTTAACACTTTCTTTTCCACTAATTTTCTCTGTCCAGATTACTCTTCTCAGCAGCCTTAACACAATAGCTTGACTGCACTTAAAGAAACATGGCACAATGAAGCTCTTGGGGGAAGATTGGGAGAGCAAAAAATGACTTTCAGGGAAAGAGGCAAAGATGTCATTTCACTATTCTAAATTCGACCCTTTACAAGCATCCTGCCAGTGAACAAACCAATAGCCATTGAGACTTATTATTAAATATGTTTTCATGGAAACCTGTGTATAAATATATAATAAAGTAAGTTTCTAAGGTGAGCTTTCTTTGATGACCTAGCAGATACATCTCTGTTATCCTGCCCTATGAAAATGCTGTTTCAGGAGTCTGTAGTAAAAAGTTTCAAGTCTTGAGAATACTGTACATATAACCTATCTATCCACATTTACTCGAACAAGTGTAGTACCTTTACGGAGACAACTTGAAAGATTACAAAAATATGTGCAGGCTTTAGAGATCTCTAACATCAGGCAAGATGTTACAAAAAGCAGGTGGGATGGGATTATAAGGGGTGGGAAAAATTTGACTTTATACTAAAGTCTCGATGTCTGCATGATCACAAAGTTAAGAGGACATGGGAGGAGAGGAGTTCGTAGAAAAATATTTTGCTTTTTTGCTGCCAGCAATCCTGGGGGTTATTCCAGGTGTAACATGAAGTCATTATGTCACCTGCTAGAGATAGAGCATGTGACCTTTTTTGGCCATAGGCGTCTACCTCTAGTGTTGGCTAGGGGCCATGTATGTACATGTGTGCCAAAATACACACTTACATACATGCACAAAATACACACTTACATACATGTGTGCCAAAATACACACTTACATACAAGCCGCCCCGATTGTTTTAACAGAGGGGTGGGGTATAAATAAATTTTATTATTATTATTATTATTATTATTATTATTAGTGCCCATACAGTCTTACCCTTCCTTGCACACATCAGCATGCTCCCATCCTCAGCAGTTTCAGAAGCCAGTAAACAGTGTCCTCCCACCCCACCCGTCTGTTGAGTTAATTAGCTGAGCTGTACAGAGACTTTGCTTAATATAAAATATGGGTCAATCTAAAAATTAATTTCCAACCATGGACAATGGAGAATCTGTCAATCAAGTTTTCCAAGTTGATCCATTTGGGTTGTACTCGCTTGAATAAAGGCTTTCAGTTTCTGAGTGGGGGAAGCATGGCACTTGATTTTATGCATACAGTTGGACCCCTGTATCTGCAGGGGTTTGGTTCCTGGACTTACTGCTGATACCGGAAACCACAGATAATAGCTAACCACGTTAAAATACAGTAAAGGACTTTGGGTAAATGCATACCATAGAGTTGTGCTGAAGGATCTAGAAGATGCTTAGAGAGGATGCCTCTCTAAGCATTTTCCAGATTACTCTATGGTATGTGTTCCTATTTTGTGTCCTGAAGATAACTGAAACTGCAGATATTGGTTCTGTGGATACAGGGGTCTGGCTGTATTTATTCGAGCGATCCAGCATGGTCTTGTGGCTTGAGCATTGGGCTACAACTCTGGACACCAGGGTCCAAATCCCCACTGCCATGGAAACCTACTGGTTGACCTTGGGCAAATCATACTCTCTAGTGTCAGAGGAAGGCAATGGCAAACTCCCTGTGAACAAATCCTGCAGAGAAAACTCCTTGATAGGTTTGTCTTAGGGTCACCATAAGTCAGAAATGACTTGAAGGCACACCACCACAACAGCAAAGGAGAAAATGAGTAGGATGCCACATAGGAAATGTTCCTGGATTACAGACTGTGAACATAATCTGAAGTCTCTGCAAACCCACTTCATCTGAAGACTCTGCTCATACAGACATCATGAGTCATCATTGAGTCTGCTGCTCCAGAGACTAGAACACAGAGCAATGGGTTCGAACTACAGGAAAAGAGATTCCACCTAAACATTAGGAAGATCTTCTTGACAGTAGGAGCTGTTCGGAAGTGGAATGCACTGCCTTGGAGCGTGGTGGAGTCTCCTTCTTTGGAGGTTTTTAAACTGAGGCTGGATGGCCATCTGTTGGGAATGATTTGATTGTGTATTCGTGCACGGCAGGGGGTTGGACTGGATGGCCCTTGAGGTCTCTTCCAACTCTATGATTCTATGAACACATCATGTCAATCTACCTCCCTTCTTCATCCTCCTCCCATGACCTGCTTTGTTACATGTTGCCTGGTAAAGAGATATTGGGATTTTGAAAACTTGCACAGTTTTTGTGACTTTTGACATGGCCTGTAAAGTATTATACCAATATAGATTTTGAAACTTTTCTTACAGCTAATGAGCTTATCTTTTTTGAAGAAATTTCAAGTCTACTAATGTGTGAGCATACAGTGCTTGTTATATATAGCTGCAAAAATGTAGGGTTGAAGATCTGTTGTCCTTCTCTATATAATTGGTACATTTTTAGAATGATGGAGAGCTAACATGGTATACTGGTCTTGGACTAGAACCAGAGAAGTCCTGGTTCACATCCATGTAGTTTCAGGCTGGGGGACCTTGGGTCAGACAGCAGTTTAGAGAGACCATGTGAGGCTGCCTAAACTGTAAAATCTTTGAAGGAGTGCTTTCTCTCAGTCCTATCACCATCATAGACTTGATTGGTGAGAACATATGAGAGTGCTTTCTTGGTGGTGACTACCAAGCTGGGGAATTCCCTCCCAAAGGAGGCAAGGATTGACCCCCGTCTACCATCTTCCAGCACCAAGCAAATACTTTTTTTCTTTATTTAAGTCTTTGGCTTTTGCTACAAATTAGTCTTTTTAATGTATGGTGCTGTACTTTTATTCTCTTTGTTATGTTTTCAATGCTTTTAAGCTATTTTAATTTAGTGCTGTTTTAAATACGACTGCTTATTCATGGATTATTGTATTTGTTCTCTCTAGGCATTTCTAGATCCTCCAGTACAATTCCACTAGAAGTTGACCATAGAATTGTGTTGGAGGACCTAAAAATTCCTAGAAAAGTGTTCTCTCAGGTAAAAAAAAAATAGTATTTGCTATTATACACAAAAATTGCTACATGTGAAGGATCCTCATGTATTACATGGACCTCGGGCCCATCTACACGAGGGGGGCGAATCCAAAAATACCTCATAGTATTGGCATCTCGCAGCAGCAGCAGCAACATGTCTAAACGGTTTTTCTGAACTCAGAAGCCCCCATAACCCTCGCATTTCTGATGGCAGCCGCGAGTCATTTACTTGTGTTAGTTCTTCACTGTCTCCATTTTTTGTTTTTGTTTTTAAAGTCATCCCAAGGTGTGCTGGTGTGATAGAGCGATTTTCCAGGAAAGCAAAACAGAAAATATTAATCCTTTTTATTGCCTTAGTGAGCGATTGCTGAGGCGAAAATCCAACATGGCAGCAGCGGATGCTTGCCTCCTAGTAAGTCCTGCCCATGCTCTTGCCCAGCCAATCAGCTTTGTGCTTCCCTTTGAGGTTTTTATTGTTCAATAATCCAAAAGAGCAAAAATGCGCACCTGCCTCGCAGTTTGTGAAAAAGTGCGGGGAAATCTGCAAAGGATTTTACCCTGTTGTTTTTGCCATTTTGGGCCCCCCCCCCCTCCTTCCGAATAGTGTGGATTGGCACTGGATCCTGTTTAGACTGGTAGGATTCCCAGCAAATTCCATGAGGAGTATTTTCACCAGTTAGGTGGGCCCCTATATTTGCGGTTATTCCACTTTCATAGGGATCCTGTGCCCCTAACCCCTGCGAAATTTGAGGGCCGACTGTATATGATAAAAGTTGGGAGGGGGAGGGAGAGAAAAGAAAAAAAAATGCCAGCTTCTCCAAGGAATGTTGGGAGGAGTAACAGGGAATCATTGGCCTTCCAAATGTTCCAGAAGCCTTAGCCAGCACAGCCATTAGTAGGAATCTGGCAGAGTTATAAGAGTTATAAGAAGGCTGGGATATAAATGTAATACTGTACATAAATACTTTCAAAAGCAGGCTAAGTAAACACTAACTGAGCCTTTGAAAGACAGAGGCCTAAAATGCATATGAAAACGTGATGACTTTTAAAGTCAATTCTTTTTGTCTTTTGTTTAAGGAAGGAGGACTTAAGCTGATTTCTTCTCATGAAAGTAAATGGGGAAAAATAAAGCCATATGCTGAAGTTTCAAGAGTTCATTACTCACTGCTGTCCTGTGCTATAAAGTGGATATATTATATTCTTCCCCTCTTTGCCTCAGGAAGTGGTCAAACGGCCACATTCTTGGGCTGATAGATTGGCTCCTCTCCTTTGCTTAAGCCCAGACATGGCATTTATGAAGTTGTCTTGTGACAAGGCTGAAGTCACTTTGAATAAAACAGAATCCTAGTTCAGATCCCAAGGAAAGAGGAGGGGGGGACCCTTCAAAACCTGCTTGTCCTTGTCTTAGCATGAAATTTAGTTAAAATTCTGTCTGAGTGAACACTGAAGGGTTTATTAGCAATGTGGGTTGGATTTTGAGCTTAAGAGATGCTAGTGGAAAGTTGAGTTTTTCTATGTGCTTGCTTGCAGTGTAATTTGATTGCAAAAGTCTTATGGCATTGTACAAGAGTAACACATTGGGGCTATTTCCGCACCTCACATACCCCCCCCCCATTGTTATTAATTTGTTTCAGGAGTCTTATATAACCTACCCCACAGCACAAATTAAACCAGTGTGACACATCTCTTAAAAATGACCTTTCCCATCAGGCTGAAACTGTCTTTTCTCTACCTTATTAGTGACTCCTGTCTTGGTTGTCGTTCTTTGATAAATTACTTTCATAAGCCCTGTTGTTTAAATCAGAGGATGTCAGATTTACATTATTCGATCCCTGCTCATGCCTCTAGGCTGTAGTTCTCTATTGGGATTTTGTCTTGTGATCTTTAGAATATTTTTTTGCCTCTGATACTTCTAAGTAGACTATAAAAAATCCTAGATCACCACTTCACACATCTTGTCACACTGTGAGCCTCCTTACAACCAGGAAAAGGCTTGATTTAGTTAGAATAAGGGGATGTGGCTAGAACACTTGAAGATTCCCTATCCCAATGAAGCCAGTGTCTTTTGGGGGGAAATAACTTCTACAGGGTTAGCTGCAATTGTCTGTTTATTCAATTGGTTTATATAGGGCATTTGTATCTTGCCTTTTTCCATTGTGGAAATCAAGACAGCCTCTACAGGGCTTGCCACAGAAGCAGTTTCCATCCTGGCATTAAAAAGGTCAAGCAGGCTTAGCTTCAGCAAGGTGGCTGCTACATGTGTCTTGAGACTGGAGCTTGGGAAAGTTACTCTTTTGGACTACATTTGACCCTCCACATCTGTAGGTCTTGCTTTTGTGGATTTGATCATTCATGGATTATTTGCTGCCACTTCAGCTGTTGCCCTATGCCATTTTTAATAGGGACTCCAAGCCTTGTGAATGACTAAGAGAGACTGGGAATGTGTGGCAAAGCTTGTCTAAGTCCCTATTAAAAATGGCATAGGGCAGCACCAGAGGCAGCAGCAAGCCCCACCAGCTGCCCCCTTCTGTCTTGCACAGGAACCCCGCTGTCACAAAGGCATCCCTGGTAGGTTGAATCCATGAATCATACCTTTTATGTGTGTTAAATATGGTTTAGGGGCCTAGAGATATTTGCAATTTTTCCATAGGGGTCCTGTGTCCCTAACCCCAGTGAATGTAGAGGACCAACTGTATAGTTCCCCAATTCCCCCAGGTAGCACAGCCCATGGCCTGGGGATTCTGAGTGTGTGGTCCAGAGAAGTTAACATTTCCAAGTTCTGCCTTAGGCCATGATCTGCCGGTTTCAATGAACAAAACCCACATATTTTGTGGCATCTTGAAAAGACAAACCAGTTACTTGGGCCATCTGTTGTTGTGGCCCAAGTAACTGGTCACAACAAGTAACTGCCAAGTTGCTTACAGACAGATCTCTTTTTCCCTTCAGTGTAAGGTGTGTCTGTGTGAGGATTTCATGGAGACTGCAGCTGAGGATGGTGCAGGTCCAGACAGTGGATCCATGTCTATACAGCTGGTGATTCAACTCTGAGTTTCATGGCTGCTCCTCTCATAGCTGCTCTGAGTTGAATGAGAGCTCTGCCTGTACTGGACCTTGTCCCTTTACTGGTCTAGCAAGGCTCAACTAAAGCAGAGGAATGGTGGTAAAATCAAGAGTGCATTTGTTCCCTGCCCTCAATAGCAGCAGATCTACTGGCCAACCCCCTCACTCTGCGCTTAATTCCTGGTGAACCTCTGCATTCATTATTAATTCATAAGCAAGGAATGCTGCTAATAGCACTGTCACTGACTTCTATGAGGTAACAGCAGTGGGGCCCTTAGTCCTGAAAGCACTTCCTTACTTCTAAAAAACCAACAACCAACCAACCATATTTTGGCAATGCTACTGATCATGGAGTACAACAGTGGTTCTTAACCTGTGGTCTGCATCTGTGGTCCTCGAACGCTTGAAGGCTTAAAGGCTGCTCAGTTCACCTCCTTCCCACAGCAGAGTGGCCATGTGACAGGAGCCAAGGCAAAGGCTGGCTAGGCCTGAGTGTTCCTATTCAGTCCATTCCAGCTGCAAACTAGCCAGGCGAAGCACCTGTGAGGGAAGGTTTAATGGATGGTGGAATTGTTAATGGTTCAGTGTTTTATTAGTCTTGTTGCTGTAATCTTGAGATAAGTTTTTGGGGTCTGCTGCAACAAAAGATATTTAAAGGGGTCCTTAGTAAAGAAAAGGTTAAGATTCACTGGAGTACAATATAATATGAATTCCACTCTCACCTTTAGGGTGATGTATGAAGGGCACTTGTACATCTAAAGACAGCGAGTAAATGTGTAACATGGGTTGGACAGCTATGGCTTTCAAGAGGTGCAGATGCTCTTCAGATATTATGCAAAAGGCTGTGGTCTTTACTATAATGCAGGGAAGTGGCCCTAGGCAACTGGGTACTTAAGAGCGATGCAGAACGATGCTTCGAGCCCAGCAGGCCTAAGCAATTGAGCCATGGAGCCTTTAAGCACACTTGCATGCCTGTGTGGTTTCTGAGCTTTGCAAGGGGAAGTTTATTAAGTTTGTGGAAAGAAGATGGTGGGAAGCCTGATCCTGACTGGTGCTAGGTCCTTTCCAGTCCCCCTGTCTGCCTAAGGACTTGAAGGAGCTCAGCACTTTTCTTTCTTTCTTTCTTTCTTTCTTTTTTTTGCAAGAGGCGCAGTGCCTTCACTGGATGGAGTCTTTACTGAGCTATAAATGGACACACGTGCTGGTGTGGAAAGCTGCCTTCAGGGAATCTTCCCTCTTCTGTACTGAATTGTGATGAGCAGAAAATCATCTTTTTTTGCTTGGAAGGCCAGCAGTAGCTGAGTGTGGACCTGAATGTGCATGGCATTTAGAAGAGAGTAAATAAGGAATTCAGCTTAAGGGGATATAGCTCTGGCAGCTCAGAAATTTAACTTCCAATGATCTTCCTTCCTTTGCAGTTGGACTCAGAGCTTAGTTAAACTATCCTCCATACCCTTTCTTCCTCAGCTTAATTTCTAGAAGTAGTTAAGGGTTCCTTTTGGGAGGGTCATAAGTACTAATAAGTATTAAATGCATACTAATTTTTTATTTTTCGTTCTGGAGTGGATGATATTTGCATTTTGTCAGAGTGGGTAGGATAACACCTGGGCTATTGAGTTCCAGTGCCCCACTTGGGCAACTTTGCTGTTTAACAGACAACCCTATATTTACTGGCAAAGAGCTTTAAATCCCATCAGTTCCCTTTTACACTCTTTCCCCTTCCAAAATTATAATGTAACATTAAGCTGGTAGCTTTATGGCTCCAATTACTGAGAGCTCTTTAAAGTAAAGCTCTGAGGCTCAAGGGAAAAATCTGGATTTTCAGGAGGTTGACACAGAAGAATTTGTCCTGTGTTAGTACTGTTTTTGTAGTGGATGGGCGGGTTGCAGTGCTAGCTTGACAGGCTAATAGAAAAACAAAACAGTTCCTGTTAGAAACAATGCTAATACGATGCATCTGTTTTTGTGCAGACAGGTCTATATTGGTGTTTGTTCATACTCATATAAAAGCATAATGTTATGATATAGTACTAACTTCATAACTTTGGAGATTGATACACCACAGGGGAGGGGGGAACCATATTTAGAGTTAGAATTATACAGTATTTTCTGTCTATTGAAAATGTTGATGTGTTATGCTGTATGAGGGACTATTATATATATTAAAGTATTTTGCTCTAGCTATGTCTTACAGGTACAAAGGCCTGCTTGTGGTTATGCATATTGACTAGAGAAGGCACAAACTCCTACCAGAATATGCACATTTCTCAAGGCCTATTGGCTATTATACGTATTGATTGGTGAATGAACAAAATGTTGTTGAGATACGTACATTCCCCAAGGCTTGCTGGAACATGTGTATATTGACTGGCAAATGTGCACATTCTCCATGAGGTAAATGTGCATGATGACAACTTGTTATGCACATTATCGGTTCAACTCACATTCTGCCTAACATATATATATATATATAGTTCTGCCTCCCCACACTGGAATTTGCATATCCTGTAGCCTTGATGCAATCACTTTGAAATGAATAATTTTGGTTGCCGTTCTCTTTTGGTAGTCCTCGGTCTACAACAAGGTTGCAATGGATGAATTTGGAGCAGTTGAGTGCATCCCCACACTGTGGCTGTAGTTATAAGGTTGCCTCTTAATTTTATGTCTCTTAAATTGCCCTCCTGTAACCCTAGCCATCTGGGCATTGCAAGAAAGAGTTTCACAAGTTTGATGTGTGCTGCTTTTTATGAAACACTTAGCTGCTTCTGTAAATTTAATTGAAATGTTGTGTGACATCTTAAAATATGTTTGGATCCTTGGTGGGTTCTTAAAAACCATTAAAAACATTTTATAAATGTACTTTTTCCAGATTACAGGTGTCTTGAATGTGTTGAAGTGATTACTCAAAGGGAACTTAAGATGGGCATACTAACCCCACAACCTCTTCCCAACTGATAAAACAGTATAGTTATTTTATTCATGACCACAGTGATGAATATCACTGTTTTATTTGTTTACTGTACTTTAACTCCTACTTTTTGGATTATTATTGTCTCCCAATGTGTCTTTAACCAATGATGATGATGATGGAAGAAGACAGACCCTGACATCAGGCTTGCAAAATGAAATGACATAAAGACACAGGAGGGAAGAGGAATGGTGGGAAAAGGAAGTGAGGGGAGAGGCATTCTTCAGACAAGGCAGTGGATCAGAAGTAGCTATTTCTTTTGTATATTTTTATTAAACACACACATTTTATATATATATAAAAGACATACGAAACACAAAACAAAGGGCTTGTCTACAGGATCACTCCCCATTGCTCCACAGTAATAGCAGCAGCTGTGACCTTGTGACCTGTCTTAATGGTTTTACAGCCCCATAAACTTCCCATGCCTGTTGCCCATGGTGGCAATGAGTGGGTTACTTGTGTTTATCTGTCTCCAAACTTTTTTTTAAAAAAACCCTATTTCTATTGTGCGCACAAGCAACATTTCATCTTTCCAAAAAGAGAGAGAGAGAGAAAATAACAACAGAAATTCCCCATTTTATTGCCTTTAGCAATCACTCGTTAAGGTTAAAATCCAACATGGTGGCAGTGGGCCCTTGCCCTGTAACCCAACCCAGCCCCCTATGCTTGCCCAGCCATTTAGGTTTATGCTTTCTCTTGTTTGGGCAAGCTAATCAGATCAATTTGCTTGTCCTAACAAGTTTTTTTTAAAAAAAAGATGGGAAAAGATGTGAATGCTTTTCTGGCAAGGTTTTTGCTGGTTTTGCCTCCTCTTCATAATATGGTGAAATCAGGCAGAATGCCATTAAAACAGGTTGGATTCTCCTCACATTCTGTAAGGAGTTTTTTTTCACCATTTGGACAACCCCAAAATTACAACAATCAAAACTAAACAGCTAACAAAACCTGCCCACTAAATTACTTACTACACTGGACTGGAAGTAGCCATTTCAATGCAGTTCCAGTGCACTGAGATGCCCACTGGCTGTACTGGTTGGAGATTATGGGTGCTGTAGTCCAAAAAACTAACTGTATTAAGATCTGGTTCCAGCTTGGATGATCCTCCCTTGCTAGTGGTCTTGCTTGAACCTTCATTACTTGGCAGAGGAGGAAGGGGAAGAGTGTTCTTTCTCCTGCAGTCCTTTCTGAACAGAGGGGAAATAATGGATAGGCTTGCCTTTGGCTTGATGATATTAACTAGGAAGATGTGTGGTGACAGACTATGGTGGTCATTGGTTCCTGGCTGGTAGCAGAAGCCAGGGTAACACTTTGTCAGGAATTAGAGACTGAACTCCATTATAAAATGGCCAAACAAACTGCAGAGTCATGCTGAGTCATAACGGCTGACTCCATGAACTGCCTAGTCATGCCACAGCTACAGAAGGAGGGTTCTTATTGGTGTGTAAGATCATGTGACTGAGTAAGCCAACACCCTGTAAATGTGTATATAAGAGAGCTCAGAACAGAGCTCACCTGTCTTCTTGTGAATGCTGATGCCTGGTGAAGCAGTTTGTCCTTCAATTGTAAATATTTGTACATATTGCAACTGCTTGACTTTGAAGATAAAAGTGCCTCCTGCTTATTTGGACGTCAAACACTCTGTGTGTGAGTATTCTTGGGAACGGGTTGTTACTAAGGCTGCTGACATAGTTTTTGGCTTCTGTCGGGGATTGAGTGTCCTATCATCCCCTGACACGTTTAGTGCATTTAAACCTTTTCTTTATATAATTAAGAAATTAAGTGTTATTTCCAGTGCAGCAACTAAGTAGTCAGAAGTCGTCGTCGTCATTGTCATATATATCCCACTTTTTCCTGAAGAACAGGACTCAAGGAGGCTTATACTTTACATAGATTACAATTAAAACATAGAAAAAGCCACATTAAAACTGAATTAAAAGCAAAGAACCATATTAAAAACATAACTTTAAAATATTTTAAACAATAATCAATACAATTTAAAATAATACAGCACTTATAGCCCCTTTTCAGTTCTGAAAGACTATCAGAATACAAAAATTTTGGCCTGCTGATGGAAGGATGGGGGGGTTGTTGTTCTAGTCACCCTAAGGAGGGGGTTCCAAAGGGTAGGGACAACCACAAGCTATCTTCTGTGGATCTCTGAATCTGGGCAGGTTTATATTGGGAGATATAGTCTGTCAGATACCATATATACTTGTGTTTAAATCCAAAAATATATGCCAAAAATTGACCCCCAAATCCTGGGCTGACTTATACACAGCTCAATATGGTAATCTTGATTTAAAAAAAAAAATGGCAGTGGCATCTCTTTGGGATTTTTCTGCTGTCGCGGGGACAGCAGAGGGGGTCCTAAAAGAAGCACTGACACTCCCGCTTCCCATCGTGGCAGGGAAGTCCTGAAAAAGTATCAGCTGCCTCCACTCTTCCTGCTTTGGCAGGGAAATGCCCTAGATTTCCCTACTGAGGTGGTGTGTGTATGTGCACACTTCTTTTACAGGAGGCTCTCCCCAGATGGACTATGCTTAGTCCCTCCGTGGAGAGTGTCCTGTGAAAGAAGGACCAATCCCTACTCTTGCTCCCTTGGCAGGGAAATCTTTCGTATTTCCCTTCTGAGAGGGTGGGAGGATGCTCAGTGATTCATTTAGATAAGGCTCTCCTGGGATGTACTATGGCAAGAGCTATTGGACAGGGAGATTTGAAGGAGTCAGGAGAACTGGAAAGAAGCCCTAATTCCTTCTCCCCACCGCAATGGTGGCTCTTTGGAGCTTGCCCACCTGGGTGGGGGGATTTAGAAGGAGTCAGGAGAACCTTTAAAAAGGATCCGAGGAGCCCTGGGCTGAGCCCCAAAGTTTTACCCTCAACGTATATACAGGTTATATAAAAATCCATTATTTTGGCCCCAAAACCTGCCCTCAATTTATACATGAGGTCAACGTATACATGAGCATATATGGTAAATGTATCTTAAATAAGAGGCAAGAATTAAATGTAGCTGACAAATAGCCTGCCTCCCATGCCCTGCATTTAATCAGCTGTACTATGGGAGGAAGAGCAAAGGGACAAATATTTTGGTTTAAGAGTCAGACTGCACATTATGGCAGATGTGGAGTGGGGACTGGAAATGGTCTCCCTTTGTTCTCTTCTCCTCTCCTTGCACAGTGATTTTCACATATTGATGCCACAATGCAGGGGTGGGTCACTACCAGTGTGATCTGCAAAACTAGCAGGGAGCTCCACCCACTTCCCTCTGCCGAGCTGGTGGCAGTGAGTAGAAGTGCAGGGCCAGTGTGGCTGTTGGAAGTACCTGTTGTGGTGCTTCACTGAAGGGGAAGAGGAAGGGGCAGGAACAGAGGCCACCCCGTGAAGTGAGGTGCAGTTCACCCTGTGTTCTGTTGTCTGAGGTAGGGATTAACCCTGGCACATGGAAGGATCAGTCATGGCAGGCCCCTGTTGGAGGGAGCTATAGATAGATTTCAAGGTCTGTGCTTACCTGGGTCTGCCTCGTGTAATGCATGCTTAGATTGAATGTCTGCTATATTTGGGTCTTGCATTCTTCTTATATAGAGTGAAGTCTAATAAGCTGTCGTAAGAATTAGTGGTTTGAAGTTTCAGTGCATATAGTTGGCAGCTAGGAAATTGTGGAACTGAAAATACATTTGTTTTGCTTTTTCAGTCTTTTTTAAAAAATATCTGAAATATACGTCTCAATCCTATATGCCATGTGAGGAGAGGAGGAGACATAGGTGTGAACATTTTTTCTTTACTTGAAAACTTTGCCCTGTCTCCCAAGCAAAATGTTTTTGTTGGCATGGTTTATGCTCTTGCAAATGGCAAGTGATTTTTTTTTTTAATGAAGAGAGTGCAAAAGTGTATACAGGATGGAAGTGTAAATTGCATATACATTTTGTCAAGTTAATGGAAAGATGGATGTATAGCTTGCCTGCATAAACTGTACAGATGTACGAGCATGTTTGTGTGCCTTGCTTCTAAGCAAGTGAAAACAATTTTAGAACAATGCATTTATATAAATATTTTTGCATTGAGAAAGTTCTCTCCATGGAACAAAACCAGATGTTTTTGTAAGAACTTGTTACCTTTTAAATGCTTTCTTGTGAGTTCTCTGGGATACTACTTTCCAAAAGGGGAAATCACATTGAGTCCTTTTGGTAATGTGTAAAGAGGAGAAAGTATTTAAACAATATGGTGGAGAACAAAGCAGCATACACAAACACACACACAGGAAGACGGACTTTATTTGTGAAAGATAAAAACAGTCTTTTCTGGATTTTCCTTGGTCTTTTTCCGGGCTGTGAGGCTGTGTTCTGGAATAGTTTCTTTAATTCCAGAACACAGCCTCACAGCCCGGAAAAAACCCAAGGAAAATCTATGGATGCTGGGCCGTGAAAGCCTTCAACTTCATTTCTGGAATGGGAAGTGATGACTCCTTTGTCAGGCAGACCAAGGGAGCCTGAGTAATGGGGCTTCCAGTCACCAAAGCAGGGTGTCTTTCTTTGGGAAGGAGGAAGATTCTTATTCCAAAGAACAGCTTTGCTTGCAGGGAGGGCAGGGGAAAGGAAGATGGACCAAATAGTTTGCAAAAGTTAAAACAGCTTTGGAGTACCTGCCTTCCTGAAGGTGTTGGCTTCCAGCTGTGCTATTTTCTGTGGTCTCTCCCTGTGGCTTGTGGGATGTTGACTCAGGGGGTTGCAGTTTTTTTTTCTGCTAGAGATGGCAGAGGAGCATACAAAATTGGAAAATTACACCCTCTGCCACTTGTGAGCCAGCTGTCGCCTCTGTGTTGGATTACACCTGGAAGGCCGGATCCTTATTGAATGAAGTCAGCATGTGGCTTTGGGCTAGCCCATGCCAACTGAAGTGCTTTTGGCTTCAGTCTTTTCTTTCTCTCCAGCCTAAGCGCCATACTGTTCTCAGTCACTTGTCCAAAAGAGACACCCTTCTGGTATTCAGTGGACACATGGAGTGTCCAAAGGAAAATGTAATTTGGTTTAGCTTGCTATTGTGAAAGGGGTGGGGAGTCTGTTTAGAAGTGGGATGATTTGTGAGGAGCTAATTATCTCTGCTATCTCTGCCATTGTGTTGGAAATGGTGTAATTGTTAATCTGTGCCAGAGAGCAGCAGGCTCCCTCCTGTGCGTTGTCACTAAGTAGGGGATTGTGCACACCCATTAAAGGCAATGGCCTGATTTCTTTATGTGATTTAGTGCAGCTTAGTTTACCACATCTGAGTTCCAGCTAGATGTGGAGACTGGACTCTGAATACGAAAAGACTTGTGGCCAGGAAGCCAAATTCTCTGTTTGCTCTCTTGCATTTAGGCCCTGAGTGGCAGGCCCTGCCTGAGGTGGAAAAGGGGGAGGCAGTAATTCTGGCAGGTTTGGAGGTGAAGGGGGACTTTACACCTATAGAGAAGAATGCCCCTGTCTTCCTAGTGAGAGGTGGCTGCTGAGAAGTAATATATAATTCACAAGACCATGCTGTTTCATGCAGATGGTGATATTCAAGCATGACTGACAGAGGAGCAAAATCTCAGAAGCCTTTGTTTTCTTCATCCTTTTTCTTTCCCCTTTTTGCTATGGTCTGTTGAAACTCTGCATTTAAAAAATAAAAAATAAATCTCAGACCTATACACTTTAGTCAGTGTCACCATATAATTTGACAGTACTGTGACCAGTCCCTAATTTTGGCCTTTGCTTATGTCTGTAAGGCCAAAGCAATGTTTTTCCAGCATATGCTTTGTTCTCATGTTACCTGAAGGCCTATTAGATCATCATCCTATGTATTTTGGGTAATCAGAGGTTTGGATAAGCTGGAATTTCTATTGCAGGGCTATGTGAGTGGGTGGGGTGTGGAGAAGATACAGTTAGGCATTTGTAGTACAGTATTCCTTGTTTTAAAATGCATTATTTAATCCTCGAATGTTAAGTCTTTGCAAGACTAAAATGGTTGCCTAAGAAAGAAAGAAAAAGATGAGTGGGGGGCAGCATGGCTCATATGCATATATCAGAGGTAGGCAATTGGTAGCCCTGAGGCTCTTTAGGTCATAAGGATTTTCCATCTGCCTCAAGATGACCCTCAGTCCTGGCATGGCTGTGATAGAGAAAGGGCCTTCATCTTATTCCACAATCCTCATGCACCCCCCCCCCCTGGCTTCCCCTCCCAGGATAAACAGCAATAAAGTTTTCCCTGCTTGCCTTTGTGATTTGGTTTCCACAGCCACATTAGCAGAAAACAGGTATACAGTAAGAGGAGATTCCAAAGATTATACTGCAGCTTAGAATCTAAGTAATCTAAACTTTAGACTGCGCAGAAGATGCTTAAAGGGTCTCCCCTAGTATTTGTCTGGTGTTCACTGCCCATCCTTTGTATCACAGAGTACATGATCAGACCAGTTACGGAGCATCCAGAAGAAGTGGAGGCTGTCTTGTCCCCCACAGCAGTGTGTGTGTGTGTGTGTGTGTGTGTGTGAGAGAGAGAGAGAGAGAGAGAGGTGTGTTCATTGTGAAAAAATTTCTCAAAGTCCTATAGATTTTCATGGACTTTTCTTCCAACTATGGTTAGGATCACAACCATAGATTTAACACACAACAGAAACACATGCATATACACTTGTACAAGATGTTTTTTCTTTATTGTTTACTTTCTTGTCTCCAGGTTTGGTGATGAGGCCAAGGATTTCATTGCAGGAAAGTGCTTCATCATTTAACTTTTTGTCTGTTGGCAGTCACCAAGAGTCACTTAACTCATGTTTTCCCAGGGGGCAAAGTTTTGATAGGTAGATCAGAGCAGGGTGGAAAATTACTTGTCTGTAGCACAGCTCCCAGAAGCCCTAGTGGATTTTGGGAGCTGCAATCCAAACTAGTAACATTTCTTGGTTCTGAGGATAGAAACAGGCACAGCCAGTATTAGGCTGCTACAGGGCAACATCTTCTGCCTGTGGCAAAGGTGCTGCTGAGTGGCTGTGTCACTTTTGATGGCCCCAGTGAAAACAAGCACAGTGTGCCATACAGGGATAGATATGCTGTGGGAAAAGGCAGTGGGGCAGGGCAGGGGGTGTAGTTGGGATTCTTTAGTATGTTATCAATTGTGTAAAATGATGCAGATTCCCACCCACCGCTTAGCCAGTAATGAAATAGTAAATCAGATTTGTGGCATTCGTAAGATGAAATGTTTTCTTCAAGATGAAATCACTCTCTGGGGTCTGTTGAAGTATAACCAAGGGCTGAAAGTGCTTTCCTCGCTCAAGATATAATTGTTACCAGGCTGTTTGTGGGCCAGTGCCACAAAAACCACCACTGTTGATTGTTGCGGTCTTTAATTCCAATTGCTTAGCTTGGCTCCTAACCTTGGAAGAGATGGGGAGGAGATGAAGGGAAAAGCCAAGAGGGAGGGAGATTTGGAAAGGAGGTAGAGAGGGATGTGGAAGAGCAGACTTGTGGGATGGAGATGAATCAAGGGTTGCTGAGATGTGATCTGGAAATCATTCCAGGTTCTGCCAGAAACGTCATGTGTGGGCCTGTGTGGGACATGTAAAACATCTCATCTCAGACAAACTCTGGTGTTGGGCAGAGTGGATTTTTGTCCAGGATGCCAGTAATGTAGTTTAGCAATTGGTTGAGTTGCTTCCCAATTCAGCGTGGCAGGGACAGCATTTAGGCAAGCTGTTTGTTTCAGATGATATATGATTAAGGAGGACCACAACTGTATTTCTAGTTCTGGATAGAACTTTGACTAGACTTGTGGGGGGATTAAAATTAAATAGGGTGGGATATTTGTCAGGTCTTCCAGTGTGGTGTAGTAGTTAGAATATTGGTGAAGGTCAAGTTTTGAATCCATACTCAGCCAGGAAGCTCATGGTGTGACCTTTGCCCAGTAATCATTTCTTAGGCTTGGAAGATATTAATAAAGGAAACATGATACGCTTGTTTAAGAAAAGAAGGACTTCTTATTCTTTGTTGCTGACATTGGAAAAAGAGAATTAAATAATTCATTTGCCCCTGGATTATGCAAAAACAGGTCTTTGGGTCTTGTTTAATCTACCCAGCTTTCTCCAAGGCCCTCCTCTTTCCCCACTACTTTCTGAAATGGTGCTCCTGATGAGCTTGGAAAGCATTTGGACGGTGGTCAGTCCAGCAGTCATGGAAAGGCTCCTTCCTTAAACAAAATGGCTATCGAACATTGAAGCTTGGAAATGGCTAGTAGAGTAGGGGAGCATTTGCTAAGCTAATAAAGTCACATAACTCAGTGAAGAGAGAGGACAGACATGGAGGTTGGGAGAGGACAGAAGAAGACCATAAAGCAGTAGAAGATGGGGGAATTGTGGCGAAGGCAGAGGTGCCCTGGGGTTAATTTTGTCTATGACCTCAGGGTTATGATCTGCCTGATTTTGTTGCATGAGCCTTTCTTATAAGGCAGACCATTTTCCTGTTTTGCAAAGGCAACATTGTTGGGTTTGGATCTAGTGATATCTGTGAGGTGCTGTTAGGGTAACTATGGAAGAAAGCCATAGAAGGCCATGTAAAACAGCTAAGAGAAGGGAGGAAATAAAGGCATTTTTCCATGTATTTCCAAATCAGCTGATGTCTGTGTTGGCTGTTTGAAGGAAGGAGGGAGGAAAGAAACACAACAACATCTGAAAGTGCGTAGGTGGGCCCATTTATAGCTGTTCCTTTTTCTGGTCTGTCTAAGATGTGGAATGTGTATCTGTGTGGGGAGAATTGTTGTGTAGAGTAATCATCTTCATGCTTAAGTATCCAGAGATTTGCGTTGTACTTGGATACTTTACATGATTGTGATTTTTTTTAAAAAAGAGAGAGAGCCTGCAACACATTTTTAAAAAATCCAGCAATGACCAGACTCAGTCATCCACTAGTACAAATCCAGAGGAATACACTGTGTTGTGTTTGAAGTTCATAACCAATGTCAGCTGCTGTTTTTATTTTAGCTTTTGTTTTTGTTCTCTGTGTTGGCAGCTCAGTCATGTGGGGGTCGTTTGAATTCCAAAGACGCTGGCTACATCACTTCACCTGGCTACCCGCAAGACTACCCTTCCCACCAGAACTGTGAATGGATCATTTATGCCCCGGAACCCAATCAGAAAATTATCCTCAACTTCAACCCACACTTTGAAATTGAGAAACACGACTGCAAGTAAGAGCTTTTTTCTCTTCCTTCCCAACTTGAGAAAAATCTGTCTACCTCTTCTGGTTTGTGGACTTGTGGTATCTCTAATCTCAGGGTGTGATGAGTATAGTCTGTCCTTAAAAATGGACACTGTGGGCTGGAATTGTAGGTTAAGTAGGAGGTGTAAACTTTAGAATGGAAGTTGATTTGGTCTTTCTGCAATGGTGCATGTTATAATAATTACAATAGTTCATATTTGGGACATCATTAATAAACAAAACTAATAAGACCTTATTATATCATACCCATTTTTCATGAACACACACTCTGGGTGTTCATTCCGGTGATGCGTTGCTGCCACCCAGGCTTATCCTATGGTTAGACTAGGAAAAGCAAGGCACCAGAGCTCTGTAGTAGAGCCCTTGTATATATGCAGCAGGTCCCAGGTCAAATTCTCAGCATCTCCACTTAAGTGATTTATCTGGTAGGAGGAGGTGAGAAAGACCTTGATGGAGACCCTGGAAATCTGCTGCCAGGTAGAATTGACCATTCCGAGCAGGAGGAAATTGCTGGTTTCCATTGTGGAGACAGAATACTGGACTAGATAGGCCTTTGGAGTGATCCAGCATGACTTTCTTTATGTTCATATTTGTCTGACTAGCTGAAGCCTTTCCCATTATTGTCTTCTCTGACTGGCACAAGCCTTTTCTTTTTAACTGGAGAGTCAAGGAACTGGACCTTGGGCTGTCTGCATGTAAACTCTGTGCCCCACTACAGTACTGAGCTATGGTCTTTCCTTGCAGCAGGGCTGCTTGATCTAAATTGGGACACACCAATTTTGCTAATTGCAAGGCATGTTGGGATATCCCATGTGGATAGAGAACTGAAATTGCTGGTTTGATTATTGCAACCACTGGCTATGGAAAAACCACTGGCCTTAACATATTTAATAGTTTCAGTTTTAATTGATTCCCATGACTCCAGCATTACCGCTCCCAGGGCTATGAGGTAATGATTAAATTACTTGAAGGGGAACACTGATGACCACTGCTGCTATTACTTCCCTCAAAAGTATAGTTGGACCAGGGTGATGAACAAAAGTTCAATATCAGAGTTCTGTATGATCATATAGTTCTTAAATGCCACCATCTGGTAGGTTGACCAGATACAAAGGATAGCCCAGCTTATGTTTTTTTTGGGGGGGGGCGGTGTTTGTGGCTTGTCATGCAAATTTGAGAAACAACTTGCCAAAAAATAGTACATGATTCTTCTCTGCTTCTGCAGCTTGTGGACCTGTTTCAGGGATTGTCTACTGCTGGCCCTCCAAGGTGTTGGACTGCAACTCCCATAGCCAGTGATGAGGGTTGATCTGGAGAATCACAGAATGCCTAGACTTGCCCTAGACTCTGGTTCCGTAATACGCATTCCCATAAGAAGAGAAAGCATTTGCTCATTTCTTTCACAAATCTGACAGATTCTATTGCAGTTGGTGAACTGCAAGACTAAGGAGCTGAATGTCCAAGAAAAACAATTAGCAGCTAGTAAGAAATAATTAACAGCTTCAGTGAGCACCATTAAAAGCATGAATTAATGAGGTAGTCTCTTGGGTCTCCTGGCCCTGTTTAAATGTCTGTGGCCTAGAGGCTGTCTAAAATGTGCAGCATTTCCTCAGTGTCTAGAACTGGGTCTGATCCTGCAGTTTTTTCCATGTGTTTTTAAATCCCACTTATTTCAGAGGGATGGAATACAGTAGCTCATGGGCTGCTGTTGGGCTGCATGGTAAACAGATAGAGCAGAAACTCTCACACCTTCCAACATGATTATAGAATAAGAGATATGGAGAAATGTCTCTGTTTTGTATTTTCAGACTTCAGGCTGAAAACTATTAGGAAAACTAATAGGAGAACCAAAGCATGCAGTGGTGATGGGTGGGGGAGAGGGAAGGTTTCTACTCACACTTCCTGACTTTTTTGATGCAATTTTCCAATTGAAATAAATTCCCCAAAATGCATTTATTTATACATATGAATGTATTATATTATGGGAAATGGCTTGTATGACTATGCAACTTATTCAAAACTGCATATACATTTTTAAAAGGTGAAAAGAAATGCTCAAACAAATATTTACAGATTTTTTTTATAAGGACAGAAAAGATGAAAAGAAACTTATAGAAAAATTCAAAGACATAGTGTGGATTAGTATGCAAAGGGATCTTGTAGCACCTTTGAGACTAACGGAAAGAAAGTAGGTCGTAGTATAAGCTTTTGTAGACTTGAGTCTACTTCATCAGATGCATGGAGTGAAGTTAATCAGATGAATAGAGTGAAGTGGTCTGTTCTTAGGCACCTCATTAATCTGATGAAGTAGACTTATGTCTGTGGAGATTTTCACATGGGGCCAAAATGCCCCATTACTGCCCCGCCACCTCCTCTCCCGTTCCTGCCACGGAATAATGTAAATCTTTCACACACTTACCTTAATTCCATGGCAGGAATGAGCTCTCCCTACCCTTGCTGGCTGGCTGTAAATGCAGCCGTTGTAAGGCTGCTTTTATCACCGGCCATCTGAAATCCCGGCCGTTATCGCGTGATAACAGCTGGGCGATAAATTTAAAAAATAAAACTCCCTCAAACATAAAATCAGTTCACCAAGCACAAAAACATACTTTAAATCACACAATCAAAACAGGGAGGGTAAAATAAAGGGTGCCACTTACCTGGATGTCCAGATCGTACCAGGAAGTGCTCGGAACGGACCTCTCCTCCACGGCTATCATTTCGGAACAGGAACGGGGTTCCTGTTCGCACACCCGTGATTGCATGATAGTGATGGAACAGGAGGTCTATTCATGATGAAAAATCATGATTACATTGTTCTGGAACAGTCACGGGAGCAGGATGGATGCAGGACAGAACAGGGTCAACATCGTCTTTTCCCGACCCTGTTCTGTTCCTGCCACGGGATATATAGCCTGTGTGAAAATCTCCTATGAAAGCTTATGCTATCAGCTTCTTTCTCTCAGTTAGTCTCAACGGTGCTACAAAATCTGCTTGTAGAAAAATGCTTGGGAATTTTTTTGTGGACAGGAAAAGGATCACAATCTGATATGGATACAGGATGAAACTATCATTAAGAGTATAGAAATTAGAAACTGACAGGAACAGATTTTCTTGTTGCAGTAGATGATTAAAGTAAAATATACTCCAGCACTGGAGAGGAGGGGAGGGAGATGGAACATTAAAAAAAAAAACTAAAATCAAAATGCAAAAAATAAAAATAAAAGATTTGATTACATGGTGGGCATCAGAGGCAGTGTTGTGGAGAAAGTGGTAGCCTTGCTGGTACTACAAGTCATCACCATAGTCCTTGTCATCATTGCTCAGAAATACCTGTCAGGAGAGGACTGATATAATAACATTAGCAAGAGAGGCATACTACAGCAGGCCTGCATAATTTCTCTGTGGTTAATGTTGTAAGCTTCAACTTATAGCATTTAAACTTTGTTAAATGTCCTGTATTGACATTTTAAAGACTACGGCTGCTTACCACATACCCAGGAGCAATGAGATTTACCTGCTCAGAAGTAGGCCTTCTGCGTTCAAATTTGATTTTGAAAAGTACAAGATCTACATATGCAAAGTGGTTCGAAAACATACTAGCAGCATGCTGTTCTGCATTGTAAGTTGCTGTAAAATTCACTTGTATATATGTAATTGGCCTTGCTGCATTGGAGTTGTAATTTGATTGTATATAATTTGCATAATGCCTCAATGTAGAAAACTTCATCTTTCAAAAGACAGGTGATTGTAATGTACTTTTCCCCTTTGGCTGAGCTGAAAGCAAATCCCTATTTTCAATAGAGCAAAGACAAGAACAACAAAAAAAAGGCTCCCTTTCTGATGACTTTTAGATGCTCTTTGTGTGAAAATGTGTGCTTATTTGTTTACTTTGCCTTTGCTCTTAAGCTATTCTCATGCCTCCACTAATATAATTTCTTCATTACTTAATTATTTGAAGATTCATATCCTGTCTTTTCAGCAAATGATCCCGAAGGAGACTTATAATACTGTAATAATGCACCCACTGTACATGTGCACAACCCCAGATCAACACAACTTGGCAGCTCTTGGTCTCCTGTCCAGTGACTGAGACCAGGGTGTCCTTCCCTTGTCTTCTGCAGTCCCAGGGCTACATCATAAGATAAGCACATGGTAGCATTATGATGTTAGCAAAGTGCCACCTGTGCGCTTCATGTGGCTTTCAAGTCCACATTTATGGCCATTGGTGTAGCACAAATAATATATTTTTTTAAAGAATAGGTTTAAAAAAGTCTTCCAGGAGTGATGATGCTATAAATAAATAAATAAATAAATAAATAAATTGAAAACAGTTGTGATTTGCTGGCCACTTAAGCTTTTAATTTTTGTAATTTCTTTTGCACATATCTGCTTCTGTTGGAGCCCTGCATAGGTTGTAGGATGGGGAACTGGCTTCCAGATCTGCCAAATTTGTCATTCCTCTGTTAACTCATTCTGATTGGGTGGGATGACCCTTGTGACTAATTTAGGGAAAAAGAGTTAATATCATCCAGGAAGTGAAATTGCCCACTGAAGTAGTGGCAGCCAAAGGGTTGTAGGGTAGGGTGTTTAAAAATAGATATTCATGCTTTTCCTTTTTAAAAAAAGTGCTTTTTATTTTTAAAAAAATTATCATACCCAAATGCCTAATAGAAAATTGAAACTGATAAATATTTATAACAAGTCTAGTTTTCATGCTATATTTGCATTATCTTTGGACAGTGGTGTGATTTGCAGGATTGGAGTCACTTTAAAAACTAAAAAGGGTGAAATGAAGTATCTGCATTGCCCTGTTTCCATCCACATTTTATTGAGTCACCTTCATTCATGAATCCATTCATTCATTTTCAGAGAGCAGGCATGGTATACTGGTTTGAGCATGGAGACTAGGATTTGAATCCTTGCTTGGGCATGGAAATTGACTGAGCAAGTCACATTCTCTTTCAGCCTCAAACCCCCTCTGAACAAATTTTGCAAAAACAAAACAAAACAAAACAAAAAAAACCTTGAAACCCCTCAGGGTCGCCATAACTTGGAAACAGTTTGAAGGCACACATCAGCAATGACAATGTGTGAGCATGTTTGTGCATGCATACACATGCGTGTGCTTCCAAATCCATTTTGAAAAGATTCTGCCTTTGCCTTCCCCACTGTGAAAGCCATCACTTGGCGCAATTTAAACCTCTTTTGCCCCCACTGCTTCATTTCTGCTCCAGGAAAGCTCCTTAGTTTTGGCAAGCCCTTCAAAATCCAAGAAAATTGGCTTCCTTCTGTTGTTGTGCCCTGTGTGTGTTTGTGATAGGCACAGCCAGGACCCTTGAATACTTGCAGGATGGGCACTTTTCAGAAATGAAGGTTAGAAGCTGTGCCATTGTCTGCTCTGCTGCCCTTCAGAAGCAATGACACAGCAGTAAACCAAGAGCAAAAGGGGAAAGGGGAACAGAAGCTCTCTGATTAGAGGCGTGCCAAACTATTCGGAAATAACTGTAATAGCCCCCGTCTGCTTGCCATTTCTTCCTCTCAGTGCTGCTAGTGCAGCTGCCTTTTTCCTACTGCTGCTCTTCAGCCCCCCATGCCGTGGGATTGGGTATCTGCTATCTGAACCGGGAAGCGGCATCTAGTTTGAAAAGAGCGTGCTGCTTCTCTAAAAGGTTGCCATTCTGTCACATTACATGGGGCAAAGCTCTGCTGCCCTGCCCATGCCAAGGTTTATTTTTGATCTGGGAGAGAGACTTGAAGCAGCCTTCCTGGAACTGAGTGATGGTGATGACTTATTTCTCCCACCTCCAAAGAAGAGCCGCTTGGTCACGTAGCCGTCCTGCCCAATTCTTCTGTAATTGCTCCTTCCCACCTCTTTGCCCCACTGCCTGTGGCTGGAAAATCCCACTCAGAAACTTAATCAGTATGTGAATCACTGCACAGAAGGCCCAGCTTTTCCATTTATCCACTCCCTCTCTCGGGCATCTTTCAAATTCAAGTTTTGCTTTGGAGCTCATGTGCCAGTCTTCTCCTCCCCAGCCCCCTACCTGTCCAATTTCTGAATTAATGCTGCTGAAATGTGTCACCCACTATTCTACACTAGGCTAATCATTGTGCTGGAGGATCCTAGTTTCATCCCAAGTCTGTTTTGCATAAACATGCTCCCTCCACATCACAGTGGAACAGCCTCTCTCCCACTCTAAACAAAGACATTTCTAAGAAATATCCATAAAAAGCCAACCCAGCGTGTTTTCTCCATCATCATTTAGTGAACATGACATTCAATTGAATTATGAGTAATCCAGCGGACATCCTGTTTCTGGCAGGCTCATGCTCGCATGTGTGCATCTGTGTGCTTTGAGCAGCAGTAGCTTGGAGCCCCCTCTGGTGGTGACATGTCAGAGAGGACACATGATCTCTGGAGATGTTGCTTCTTTTGAGAGAGAGTGGTTGAGATTGGTGGCAGTGGCCAAAGAGATCCTATGAAAATCAAGGACAGAGGGCTCAGGGATCTGAAATTTCACATGCAAGTGGTCACTCTGGAGTGAAATCATTCTATCTCTGTCTCTCAGGTTTTAAAAACAAAAAGAAGGAAGTATTGTAAATTGCTCATGCGTAGTGGACAGATCTTGAAATATAGTGAGGTTTCAGAAAGCAGTCTTTAAACGTGGCCTGCATTTTGCATTGCATGCATGGTGCTTTAAAACTCCTGTCTAGATTCTCAAAAATAGATCAGCTGCCTCCGGAGTATATTAACAGTATTGATTTAAAACCCAATCTCTTTCTTATTTCAGTGTGTTAAAGTTGTTGCTTCATTATTCGATCCTATCTTAGTTAAGATATTGTAGATGGTTGTGTAGCACTGTACAAGAAAAAAAGTGTTCTGCCTTTTGAGGGCAGACAGGAGAGATGGGGAAGAGTAGAAACAGAAGTGAAGATTTTCTCTGAAAGCAAGTTTGTAGTTGTCCTGGAACCTCCTTAATCATTTTGGGCTGTCAAGCCAGTACAGAAGCCGATCCACCTGATCACCCACCTTTTTTCCTAAGAAGCAGAATTGCCTTACCTTAGTGGCTGTGTATTTGATTTACTTAGGCTGAATCCAGACTACACAAATAATCCAGTTTGAAACTGTATAATTTGCCATGGCTCCTTCCTATGGAATCCTGAAATTGGTAGTTTTTACAGGGTCTTTAGCCTTCTCTGCCAAAGAGTGCTGGTGCTTTGCCAAAACTACAAATCCCAGGATTCCATAGGAAGGAGCCATAGCAAATAATCCAGGTTCAAACTGATACTGGCAGGCACATAGGTAGCCAGATTCAGGAGAGGGTCAGGCTCCTGAACCTCCAGCCAGCCAATGGGTGCTGAAAACTGCTTGCCCCACCTCCCAGTGCTTGTCATGGAAGGAGGAGGAGGTGAGAATGAGTACCATGGTGGCAGAAGTTCAAATAGCACTTGTGTGTGGAGAGGAAAGGACTTTATACCACCCTATGTACTAACTCTCTTCTTTCTTCTGCTCATGGTTGGGAGTATACAGAGGTAGAGAAGGCTCTGTGTGTGGTTGTGTGGTTATTTCCAAAGTGTGTGTGTGTGCCAAAGAGCAGCTGTAAAGGTCGCTGGCCCCTAAGCTTCACTGCTGATTCCTTGGGTTATACTCTACCGCTGCCCTAGTTTCATACATGGGAAAATGGAATCAAAACGAGGCAGGTGTTGTGAAACTTAGCAGTGTTGCATGTGAGTGAGGTTCACTGATATGGGTAAGGCCTACTTCCAAGTAAAGTAGTTGAGTCTACTTGCAAGTGAACATGTTCAGAGTTGAGATGCACAAATGGCTTCTTCCAAATTACGATGAAGTCTGTGATCGAACAGGCTGAGCCAAAAATTTCCCACATACTACTATTTCAAATACCCCCCCCCCCATAATCTTTCCTTGGTTAAAGTCACACTATTTGACTTGATTTCACTACCAGATGTTTCTGCACAGGAGAGGGAAAGGTTGGGAGTACATGTTGCTACATGTTCTGCCTCCACCAGATATCTTCTCTGAAGCAAAGCAGGGGTTGAAAGGGCACAATTTTCATCCTCTTTGATCGCCCTCTGCGTTTAATGCTTTTTCTGTAGAGCAGGGTCAGACCTTTTGTGTGCCACAAGGATTGGTATAGGAACAGGATGTGAGGCTCTTCCCTCCAGGCAACTCCACTCTGGAGGCAATAGTAAGGCAGTAGTGTCTCAGTGACTTGCTGAGCTGGAAATGTTACCTTAAAAAAGTAAATATTTTTGACACCCCGCATAGTTAATTGCTATTAGAGTTGCAATTTTTAAAAAGTAACCATTTCTCCAAATTAGCTAATATTGTTATGTTCTAGTTAAACATCTCAATGCTACAAACAACAGGGCTTTGGTTACAAAACACACATTCCTTCTGTGTAGCTCATCCCACCTCAACATCCTCAGCACAGAGTGTGAGACAGATCTTCCACCTTCATCACTTAGTGATGCCACACTCACAACTCAAAATAATTAAAAAGCTGTAGCTATATGACAGGAGTGAAGTTATTCTATGTCAAGGTACCGTTTTAATATAACTTAGTTAATACTTGTGTCATAGGGAAAAGGGGTGAATTCCAAATAGCTATATACTATATTTGTAACCAGTTATTTCTACGGTTGTTCTGGCAGCAAGGCAGCAGTTTGCTTTGTAAAGTGGAGCCTTCAGATGGAATTGTTTCCTCTCTGTTAGTTATTAAATGCCTCAAAGAATCCATACCTTCATAGAAAACCAAGGCAAACCAATGAATGCCATAATAGTTCACACTAGCATTCTTTGTATAATGGTGGTAGCTTTTGACTGGCTGCTTTTGTTAAAAAATAAAATTGATGTTTCCTTCAAGGGAACATCATGACTACTTTCCAGATGACAAGAAATTTGGCAGACCATTTTCTGCCAATTGCTTCTAAATTTTGGTCTGTTTAGATGCCTATTTATACCATTTTCTTCTGTTTAAGGAGCAATTTCTCTCTCTCTCTCTCTCTCTCTCTCTCTCTCTCTCTCTCACACACACACACACACACACACACACGTGCAACAAGTCCCCTTCCTTTGTCACTGCAGTGAGAGGACTATCTTTAAGGTCTAAGGAGAGCAAACTGTGATGCAGCCATTTTTCCTTTCTTGTTTCTGAGCAAGGTAGGATGTGTTCACACAGTGGCATGATGGGACACCCACTTCATAGTCTGCAGTACAAAATTGATAATTCATCCATTTCTACCCTTCCCCCACAACTGTCTCATAGAAACTGAGTGGAATTTGGGTCCTTGAAAAATAATCAGAGTCAGAATTAACAGGAAAGTTGAGAAGCAGGACTTGGAACTTGGATGATCCTGTTATAGTACCAGTACCTCTTACATATTGGAAAGTCACCTATTTAGATCTTCCTTTACCAGCGAACTCACTAAGTGATCTCAGGTAAGCCACTGTCTCTCAGCCCCATTCCTTCCATCACTTGTGAGTTGGTCTATCTTAACAGGGTTTTTATGTGCAATATTGAGAGAATCTCTGCCTGGCATTTTGAACACTCCAAAGCTGAGGATGCTCATGGTGAATGGGGATTTCTTTTGGTGAGAAAACATTGTTATATGAAAATATACAAAGTGTATTTTTTAGAAATAAGAACTGTTGCATGCCAGTTTCATAATACCATACAGGGGAACATGAGTGTTACATAAATCTGAATTTTGTTTTCTCTACCCCATCCTTCCCTTGTTTCAATAAAGAAAAGCAGAATTGAAAATAGTGAGTCAGAGGAGTATGACTGTGACTTGACTGTATGCTCACTAAAACCCAGCTGATGTTTATAATTTTGGACCATCCAGCCTTGACTGTATCCTTCCACATAGGAACCTAGTGTTGCAAATGGTCTTCTTTTCCATCAGTTGAGGTCAAAGAGCAGTTGAGGCAGCAATTACTGGTGGATAATTAGTCACTGTTTTGAAAATGGATGAATAATTAGCTCATGTGTAAACATTTGGGATATAATACAAATTTATCTTTAGAACAGGGAAAGCTTATCTAAATATAAATGACAAAACTGAAGATATGTAAGCACATAATTTCCTTTCCCCATTCCCTTATTTAAAGAAATATCTGTTCTGTAGTACCATATATGTGTTTCCAAACTAAAACCAGTTGTTTTGGTGTGACATAAAACCACTTGTTTTATAACTTTGATGGAAATCAATTTTTTAAAAAGAAAATCTTGGGCATATCAATATTGAGTAGCCAATTTTAGGTATAGAAAGAAATATGAAAGTTATTTATTTATTGGTTGCTGTTGTTAAAAGTTCAGAATTTTGTCCAGGCATTAATTGGAAAACTGAATGCTTTTTGTTGTTGTTGTTGTTGTCAAATTCTATATCTGTATTCTACAGGAATGTAATTTGACTTGCAAACTAGGCCTATTTGAATAAGGAACAAACAAAACTTAATATATAAAATTGGAAGTTCAGCGTTTGTACATAAAAAGGCAGCAGATTCTAAAACCTTTACAGTAAAATCCTATACATGTCAGTTTAGAAGTAAGCCCCTCTCTTAGGAAAGTGTGTATATTACCTTAATACAGGAAGCCTCCACTTATCTGATAGGTTGGGACTGCAGCAGTGTCCGAAACCAGAATTGGTTGAAAAGCAGAACCCATGCAGGAAATATGAGGGAATTACAGTGGCTTGCTTGGGTCTGCCTGCATGCACTTGCGGGCACCTGCGCCTGTGCATGCAATGCTTGCAAAGTCTCTACATAAATTGGCTTAGTGACCTTGCCCTCCCCTCAGCTTACTTTGCAAGCAGCATATACTCATGCAGCCAGTCCCAAGCAATAGATAGGCAAGAACTGTAGAAAGAGTGCATTATTCCTCGAACGAATGGAACTTGTCCTTAATTTGCAAGCATCAAAAGAGCAAGTTGTCAGATAATGAACCGTTGAAAGGCAGGGGCCTCCTGTTAACTAGATCTGTGTAAGACAGGAATGGGCAAAGTGTGGCCTTTGGAGAGGTTGCTGGACTGAACTCCCATCAGTCTTTGGCAGTGTAGTCAATGGTACTGAATACTAGGAGTTGTAGCCCACCCCAGATGTATGAAACAGACTTAACTGATACATATAAAGCATTAAATACTGTGAAACAACTATTTGAAAAAGGAGGCAAAGCAACTAAATTAAGAGCTTGGACAATAAATTGGCAAATTAATGTAAAAAAAGAAAAAACAGCAGTTCAGTCTATGAGAATTAAGATGCCAAGACAAACACAAAATAATGCAGAATTTATCATTGAACTGCTATGCTTTATAGAGCTTTGATATGATGTTTCCTGATAGCAGAAATATTAGTAGTGTTTTGGAAGAGATGGAAAAAGATCACCAAAGACAACAGCAATTGTCACAGATTAATTATATCACTCTAAAGCTCAAACCAAACCTAATTCCAGATCTCTTTGGCTTGCCAGCAGAATGTTATAAAACTTCAATGATTCAGTTACTAACAAATATTTTCAATTAAAGCTTGGAGAGATGGCATATCCCCAACTCTTCAAATGATGCAAGAAAGGGTTTTTTTTGTAAAACAGATAAAAATAGGAGAGAAATAAACTTTTATAGACAAAATTTAATTCCAAGTAAGGATGTTAACATATGTTTCAGTGGGCCAGTAGGTTAAATAAGATAATTGGTAATAACATACATCAGGATCAGCCTGGTTTTACAGCAGGAAGACAATTATCTAGTCACACTAAAAGAGGCTTATTCATAATTAACAAGTGTAGTGAGACAAAGGAAGATGTTGCATTGATGTTCGTTGATGCAGAAAAAGCTTTCAATAGGGTGGAGTGGCATTATCGTTTCATCACACTGCAGTGTTTTGAATAGATGGACATTTCCTCGTATGTAAATCTTGGAACAAAAATTGTTAATTAGTGGATAAAATTCGGAAGACTTATTTGCCATGAAACACCTTTCAATCTGATTGTTCAGGATCAGTTTAGACAAATGATTGAAGTTGAATATCTCTTGGTTAGGCAGAGATGCCATCATTAAAATGAATATCTTCCAAAGTTTTTATTTGTTTATTGGGGATGTACCAATTTCAGTAGTGACCGGACACCTAAAGTTTGGCAGAAGATGTTTTGTAATTTCATTTGGGAAGGCAGCCAATCATCAGTCCCTTTGATGAGTATGCCAAACCCTAAAGATAAAGAAAGCATAGCTTGTCCAAATGTGTGTACATTATTAATATAACAAATTAAAAAATATATGTAGCTTGTTATTTTCAAATTTGTAAGTTTCATGCAAATTTAGAATGGGGCTGCTCTAAAATTTATACTTGTTCTGTGCCCTCAAGTCCTTTCTGTCTTATGGCGACCCTAAGGTGAACCTGTCATGGGGTTTTCTTGGCAAGATTTCTTTAGAGGGGGTTTGCCAGTGCCATCCTATGAGGCTGAGAGAGTGTGACTTGCCCAAGGTCATCTAGTGGGTTTCCATGCCCAAGCAGGGATTCAAATTCTGTTCTCCAGAGTTGTAATCCAGTGCTGAACCACTACGCCATACTGGCTCTCTGCTCTAAAATACAGATAGACCCCTGTAGCCGCAGGACCCATGTCTGCAGATTCACTTCCCCGTGACTGAAAAATGTGGTTTCTTTAGGTATCATCTAGGTCCTGAATCACAACTCTATGGTATGCTTGGGCTGGAAGTCATTCATTTTATAGGGTTCATTCTTATCCGAGGTTTCTGGTATCCACAGTAAGTCCAGGAATATATTTCCCACGGATACTGAGGTTTATCTATACCTTTCTCATTTTCACTCTGGTCATATATCATAGACACAGATCTATATAAGGTAGATATAGAGTACTTCTGTTGCTTGTATAGTTACAACATTGGAATTATTAGATAAACATAGAACATATCTAAACTAAATGTATCTTTGTGATCCTTCTTTGTCTATAAAATTTAGTGTAAAGAGTAGTATACAATATAAGATAGTGTCTAGTTCTTCATCATGGCTGAAATATAAAATTACATGTCCAGCTGTTGTTGTAACTTGAATAGTGACCAAACCTCCTGTTCCAGTGCATCGATTGCCTGGTACTTCTTCAAATCAACCTTTGCGAACGGCAGAGTATAGAAGCCTGTATAAAAAAATTCAAATTTCCCCCCATATGTTGGTTCTATTATATATGTTTGTTATGATTCTGGCTTTTCTTGAGCAGTTCAGCTGTTATGATATTTGGTTGATCCCTTTTCCCAAACCATTACGTGGTTGTTTTCTGCATAGGTGATATGCAAAATTGTGCAGTAATAGACCATCTACAGAGACTTTTGTTATGCATGTCTTTTTTGAAGCCTAAATCTGGAATGTTCTACCCAGAGATGTCAGATTGGCACCCTCCCTGCCATCCTTCCAGAGCCAAGTAAAAACTTTCCTGTTTCAGCAGGTCTTTGCTGATCTTTGCTAATGGCAGTGCGGGGGTATATGTGAGTGTTGTGTACATGTGGGTGTATGTATGCATATGTTTTTAGAGTTTTAGCTGTTTTTAACTTTTTTAGTTTATTAATTGTGTTTTTACTTTTGTATTTTGCTGATTTTAGCAATGCCTTTTTATTGTACATCCCTTTGAGTCCCAAACTGAGGGGGGGAAAGCAGGATAGAAATAAAGGTGATGATGATGATGATGATTCCCCATGACTTCTGGTCAAGAGTGCACTGATGCCTGGGCCTAATTTTGCTGCACAGATTTCATTATAACATTGAAAACTGCACTTGCAAACTGAAGCATCCAGTGTTGTCATGGACACATTAAAAAGTGTCAGTGGGGGCGTTCTCTTCCCTCCTCATAACAATATGGTTGCGAATGCACATCACCTATCACTGTTTTTGCGAGAACTGGATTGGGGATTGTGTACATGTCATATGCATATGCACCTGTAAAGGCATCAGATTCTACCTGATCTTGGAAGCTAAGCAGGGTCAGCTCAGGTTAGAACTTGGATGGGAAAGCACCAATGAATACCAAGAGCTGCAAGCTATATTTCATAGGAAGGAATTGGCAAAACCACCTCTCAGTATTTCTTGCCTATGAAATTCATGGGGTTGACATAAGTCAAAAGGCACATGCGCGCATGCGCGCGTGCTACATTTTATAAACTTTAGGGAGAATGATTCAGGAGAGATAAAAGAAAATACTTCTTCACACAGACAATAGGCAGGGGTGGAGGGAGGCAGTATCAGAGGTAATGTATCACAGTAGAACATGACTGGAAGGGAACTGTTGCCCTTGAGTCCTGCTTGCGGCCTTTCCAAAGCCATCTAGTGAGCCAGAGTGGGAATCCAATGGTGGACAAGACTGGCGTTTGATCCAATCCAAGCAGCAGGTTTTATTTACATTCCTGCAAGATTTTTTGTCAAATATGAAAATAGTCTTAAGGGCTGCTTCATTTGTTGCTTTCTCCCCCCCCCCATCATGACACTTTGCCTCTCCTGCCACTATTGCTTAGTAATGCCAAATGTGGTATTGTCATGTTGCAAGCAGGTGTGGTGAAATGTGCAATACAGTGACATCATCACACTGTCTGCATTACTAAATGTTTTAGAGAGTGGTGTGTGTGTGTGTGTGTGTGTACGTGTGGGAACTGCTTTTTTTTGGTAGCCATGTGTGATTTCTAGTTGTGGCCTCAGATAGGGAAGTGATGAGGCAATCCAGATTCTTGGAGCATTATCAGGAGAAAAACACACAGTAAAAAAGGCAAATTTCAACAGATGCAACATACCAAAAAACCCACCAACATGCACAGCCTTAGATGTTATAACCCTCAAGTAGTATATGTCCAATTACTAAAATGATTTATTGTCACTGGAGAAATTTGCTGTTGTTCATATTAGCAGCTATTGGTATCTATTATCCTCTGCTCCTTGTAAAATACAGTAGAACTTTTCTGGCAGTCTTGTAATAGAATTCTTTCTCATCTAATCCTAGTGCATCACTCTTTTCTAGCTACTTGAGGATTAAGTGGCTTTAACTCAAGGAGCTTTTAAAATATTGGCACGGAAATTATTATCTTTCTGATGTATGTTCCCTTTTTGCAGTTTGCAAATATAGGTATTTACAGGGTTTGTGTTGTGGGGTGCTGATGTGTGTGTGTGTGATGTGTGTGTTAAGAGACAGACAGACAGTTCTGTTGGTTTCTATGTGGTTTTATCTACAAGTTTCACAATAGAGATGGATAATCTTCAGATTCACCTTTTGTCCCTGGAAAGTGGCTGCTGCTGTTCACCTGATCAAAATATCAATAGCATCTACATGGGGAAAGCTAGGGAGAAGCAACAATTGAATAAAACAAAACAAAATGAATAAAACAAAAATGGCAGAAAGAGAACGTGCCCTGGAATTTAGGAGTACAATTGGCAGGAGCTCAGACTGTAGCATTTAAACTTCTTAATCAGAGATAGATGGATGCTCCCTTCAAAAATGGGATGAAGAACAGGATAGATTTCCCAGATTTCTTCTGGACAGTTGGAAGATTAATCCAGCCTAAATTTGAGCTCTGGACTTGCCCATGGTATTAACATACAGTGGAAACTTTGCCCTGGGTTCAGACTGAAGTCAGCCTTTAGACCGGGGTCTAGATCTTTCAGGATACATGCTTGCCCTTGCCCAAATCCTTTCCATTAGGTACCAGAGGCAATGGGTGTACTACAGAACTCTCTTGCAGAATTCAGCCTGTGCCTTCCTTGCTGCCTCTGATAACTTAACTGGAAGCACCGGGGAGAAAGAAATTGGGATGTGGCTGGGGGTGGGGGTGAGGGGACTCTCATGGCTTCAGCACAGATCCAACAGACATAGCTGAATGTGACTCACTTAGTGAGTTATTAATGTTTAATCAGAAGGATTCTATCATAACTTCAGAGTTGAATTAATAGCATATGATCCAAGACAGATGATTTTTTGCATATTTAAATATGGGATCTTTGGGGATTTCTTTGACATCCAGCAACAGGAGGCACTTCTCCTTATACATACCCCCTTGCCTTGCTTTTCCCATTCATCCAGATGCTGTGGGATTATTAATTAAAGAATGTCAAATAATGACATGGTTACCACTGGACTGCCATTGCCCTGGTCTATCGGCCAATGGAGTTCACCTGCTGCCACCTGCCCTGCCTCTGAGTGCTTGTCCTACCCTGCCACACCAATGCAAGTGTTTCCAATGTCAATTTGACAGTTTGTTGACAAGCCACACTTAGTTAAACCAGACAGGTTCTGGGCTGCTGATGTTTTTGTCATCTTTTGGCAATTGTCAGGATCTGCCAAAGTTGTCCCTGGGTAGGCAGCAGACTCCTCCCTTCTTTCTAGTGGCTCAGCAGAGAATAAAAAAGGTAGTAGAAGGAACCAGCAAGAGAGGATCTTTATTGAAGGGTGCAGATGAGAACCAGTGAGTGGGGAGAGGAGAGCCAACCATTTGACACTGGACAAAAGGACAGACAACTCACCTTAGCCTACAGTGATCTGACCCAGTCTTTTGCCATCCCCTCCTTTTTTATAAATAGCTTTATTAGGTACTGTTATCAGAACAGCACGTAAAGTAATAGGAAACATGCATAAGAACACTACGTTATACAAAATATAAAAACAAAGAGACATTAATCACTCCCCCCAAAACACCAAACAAAGCTAAAATCCTTGAGAGTCCACATTATTATTATTATTATTATTATTATTATTATTAATATCCCGTTCTTCAGCCACAAGGCTATCAGAGTAGCTTACAAATTGTTTTTAAGCAAAAGCAATTTACACATCTACATTGCATTAAGCATTAAGCTGTAAACTGTAAAGTTATCTGTTATGGTTTAATCAAGGAAGAATGTTCACAGTAAAGAATCAGGATACAGGGTCTCTCCAGAAAGTGCTGTCCATTTTTGGTGGATTATACAAGTCACTTCTTAAATTACAGTATTCAGTAAAAGTCCACAACGTGTTACAAAACTCACCTTCCCTATTCCACCATTAGTTAGGACCAGACAGTTGATCAGAGTGGGTCCAAATATAGGTAGATCCACTACATGGAAATATTGGACTCCCCCCAACCCACCAGAGTACCTACAAGATTGCTGCCTGAGATAAAAGGTAAGAGATGTGCTGAATTAAACCAAAGTCCTGTGCATTCTGCTACTCTGTGGCTGAGCAGGTGCTTCTGGGAACCACAAAGCAAGATGTGATGTCAAAAGCATTGTCATGTCATTGTTCTACAGAAGCAGATGCTGGTAGGCAGTTTGGCCTGGGTAGACAACAGACTCTGGGTTGAGTTGGTTTGATTTGGTTTGGTTTTGTGGGGGATCTGCTGTGTCAGACTTTCATCCTTGTGCCCAGAGGTTGGGAAAATTATCTTTTGTACTGTAGCTTCCAGAATCCCCTAGACAATATGGACACTTTGGAGTTGTTTAGCTATGCCAAAATATTCTTTTCAGACAACTGCCTTTTTAGACTATTGCCCATGCCTGGATAACTTAAAGATGCTTCATAATCTCCCACCCCCAGTGTGGTAAAGAAAGGACTCATAGGATCAAAGCACCACCATGACTTTTTGTTAAATCATTAGAATGTATCATCTGCTGCATGTATCATCACACACACCTCTGTCAGGTTTCCCTGTTCCTCCTGAGCTCAGTTTGGGCTTCCCATAGCATTAGCCCCCCCCCCCACATCTTGCTTGTGGACTGTGGGCCCTACACTATGACCTGGTTGTCAAAGGAAATAATTGGTTCTTCCTTCCTTCCCTCCCTGAGAGAATTATAATTCTTCTAATTGTACAAGAATTGAATAAATGGACAAAACTTCAGAATGTCAGGGCAAGATAAAGAGAGAAGATGTCTTGGGACAAAAAGACATCTTGAAATAAAGCACTGACCTAACCAGAAGAGAGCGAGCGAGAGAGAGAGAGCGAGCGAGAGAGAGAGAGAGAGAGACAGCAGAAAATGTCTCTAAACAAAGCAGTGTCAGGGATCCTTTACTGTAAACTGGAGACATGAGGGCACATATAATAGAGATGTCTGAAGTGTGTTACAAAGCATATGTACCAATTCATTCTTGTCTTTCCATTTTGTTGTACAGTTGTCCCTCCACATTCACGGATTTGACATTCACGGATTTGAGTATTCACGGCTTGAAAAATATTCTTAAAAAAATAACAATCCTAATAGCAAACCTTGATTTTGCCATCTTATATAAGGGACACCATTTTGCTCTGCCATGACATATAATGGGACTTGAGTATTCACGGATTTGGGTATTCACGGGGGGTCCTGGAACCAAACCCCAGCGAATGTGAAGGGACAACTGTATTTTTTCTCTCATGTCCCCCATTCCCCCCGCCCACCCATTTTCACCAATTACTGAAGTGGCAAAAATGGCACCTGTAGTAGAAGCTGCAGTGTAGCCTGGGTCTGGCTTCCTTAAGAGGGTGGTGATCTTGCTTCTTAAGGCTGTTTATAGCCTGAAGACCAAGTGTGATGGGTGATCCAGGAAGTTGACTAAACAGAGTGAAAGGCTTGTATTGTGGCAGAGATGGTGGTGGACTGTTCCTCATTTCCCTGCCAGCACAGCAGAGAACAGCACCATCCAGGGGAGCTTTTCTCATATAGTTGTGGGCTTTGTTCTATGTAAGCCTCAAGATGAGGAGGAGGATGGAGTACTTGGGAGCCCACTTGACACATTTGCAAAGCACTTGGCTGATAAAATTGTTCCCATCCGCTTCAGTCTAGGCACCCACTTTGAGTACAGTTCCTGCTTGAGTGAGATCTCCTTGGCTTCCACTTAATCTATTTGCTTTGGATGAGTTTCAGTTTTTCCTGGCTGGAGATGATGTGGGCTACTTCCTTGCAGCTGTTTGACCTGCCCCTTCTGCTTAGCTCCTTACCCTACATCACTGGTCAATGCCAAGAGTGGTCACTTGTATAACAAAAGTACTGTACTGAGTACCTCATTGAGAAGGGAGTGGACCCTGGCCTTTTTAAGGGAGTTGTGATGCCTTTTAGAATCTGGAAAAATATAGATTGGCTTCAAGTTTGAAATGTCTGGGAAAGTTATCTCTTGAGTTTTGTCTGTGCAGTCTCATGGACTTCTGGATGAAGCAGGTTAACTGAACCCATTTCAGTCTCGTTTCAAAATGGTTTTTAAGGCAGAAACCCAAAGATCGCTGGCAGGTCACCTTTGCCAAGAGGTGGGGGAGTGGGACCTTGTTGATTCATTGGAACATTTGGTGGCATTGGTTACCACTGATCCTGATATCCTTCCATGGTTCAGTGTAATTATTGGTGGTTATTTCTGCCATGTTTTGATTCTGTCATCCTTTGTTGTTGTTTTTAAGTGCCTTCAAATTGAGTCTGATTTATGGTGACCTTACCTGAGGGTTTTCTTGGCTGGATTTACCCAGAGGAAGTTTACTGTTGTTTTCCTCTAAGGCTGAGAGAGTATGACCAAGGTCATCCAGGAAGTTTCCATAGCTAAGCAGGGATTTAAATTTTGGCCTTCCTGAGTCCTAGTCCAACTCTGAAACCACATGGAAGAAAATAGTACTGAATGAGGTTATTGCTTCATACTGTAAGGGTGGGCCTGCAGAGTGACACATGTTGGTGTAATTTCCCTCAGTCTTTTTGACATATGAAGAAAACATGAAGCTCCCTTATACTAAATCAGACATTTAGGCATGTAGTCAAGTATCATCTACAGTACTTTAATTGTCAGTACTGTACCGCCAGAGTAAAGAGATGGGCCTTTCCCTGTATCTGCTATACCCCATGTCCTTTTAAAGGAACATGACAGAGATCCAACCTGATGAACATCTGTATACACCACAGCTGCTCTTCTCTTCCACATGCATGAGCTGCCCCATTTACATAAAGCTACTGGAAAAGTCATTTTGACATTGGGGTGAGGAGACGCTTGCCTGATAGTATGAGGGCTGATAAAAAACAAACTTACTGATCTAAAAAGGAAATGTTGATGACATTGGCCCAGTTGATAGGCTTAGTGTTTTATTGTTATCACTGTTTTATTGTTTATTGTTATCACTTATTTATTGACAGTCAATTGTGAAGTCACTGGATGTCTTAAAGACAACCACTGTCTCTGTGCCAATTCCTAGTCCTCATCTGAGAAGTGCAGCTTCTTGGTTTGTTTGGGAGGGGTAAAAGGAAAAAGTGAAGACTATGACAGAGGCATATAAAATTATGCATAGTTTGGAGAAAGTGGATGGAGTGAAGTCCCCCATCCAACCATTCTTATTTGCAGTTCTTCATTATGGTCTCTATGCATTACACATACACACACACACACACACACACGAGATATGTGGCTGCTCATAACAGCTTGTTGGAATCTTCTAAATAGCTTAGTTTTCTGGGGCACAATAAAGGAAGATGGGGCACAATAGATGAATATTACTTTTGGCTTTCTGTCCTAAGAGATGTGAAGGCCTGGGAGAGGATCCAGAAGAATTCAGGAAAAGATGATGATACTGATGATGTTGATGATGCTGTTATTGATGTTACTTAGCAGTGATATTAATTCTTGACTCAAAAGAAGTCTGAAAGAAGTTGTGCATTGCAAGGCAAAACTGTACCAGATAAGTATGCTCCTGCTTTGCAAGAAGCTCTGGGTTGCTCTCATGGGCTGCTGCCACACTGCAGAAATAATGCAGTTTGATACAGCTTTAACTGTCATGGCTCCATGCTATGGGATTCTGGGGTTTGTAGTTTTGTGAGGTATTTAGCCTTCTCTGTCAGAGAGCTCTGATGTCACAACAAACTACAAATCCCAGGATTCCATAAGATGGAGACATTATAGTTAAAGTGGTGCGAAACTGGATTATTTCTGCAGTGTGTCAGCAACCATAGATGACTCTACCCAGCTCCTTTGTGATTTCAAGAAACAGTGTAGACCAGTGGGTTAGTGGGCAGAAAACTGATGGAGTAACCAGGAAAGCATAGAGCTAAGATCAGAGTTTCTAGATTTTTGCTCTTTTGCTTTCTTCATTGATACAGACCTCTGTTGCCCTCTGGCTAGTGACCTGTGCCTCTGGCTACTGCATTATGTTGGATATTTGCACCCTGGGCCTGTTCAGGCAAAAAAAAAATAAATAAAAATGAAAACATGATATTGTCAGAAGAATGCCTTCAGCAGATACATTAGTCATTCTTTTTGGCTCTGCAGTCCAGCATTCCTTGAATGGATGAGATGGTCAGTGTCATTATTTTTTTTAAAAGTATGTATCATATTAAGATGTGCTTTTATTTTACAAAGCGGAATGCAGTAAATGATTTCTTCTATAGTTTGGACCCTGTCACCATGTACTACTTGAAACACAACCAGGCCTTGTATTTCCCTAAGGCATGGAAGGAAAAATTCAATCTTCAATCCAGCCTCATTGTGTCAGGGCTGCCTTTTAAGCCCAGCCAGAACAATGTCTTCATAATTCATCTGACAGGGGAGGTGCCAGAGTGTGAACTGGAAGAGAGTTAAAAAATCACTGAAGGAAACAAGCTGCCTCAGCAAACCAGCCACTGGGAGAGATCTTGCACCATCCTTAATGTCCTGCTGTTAAGACAAATGGGAGAAATAAACGGTTTTAAGAATTAATGTGCAGTGATGGGTTTCATGTCCTTTCCACAGGATGATACAGCTCAGTAATATTTTTAGGAACTTGAGTTAAGTCGTATAGAACACTAAAAGTCATTCAATATATTACCCAGAATGAGTGTTCACTTAGAATGGTAGAATTCAGATTGTTCTACTGCAAGCCATAGGATTGGCAGTGTATATAGTCTGTCTATCTATCTATCATCTGTCATCTATCTATCATTGTTATTAAAATACCATTTCATTAATTTACTGTTAATATTATTTTATCTTGTCATAACATGATTTTCTGGCTTCTTTTATTTCTTTTTTGTTACATTTGTTATTCTCTTTTCCTACAAGGTGCTCAAGATGATATGTCCTACATGTTATTGTTTCATTAGGGAGATTAGAATGGGAGATAATGACTGGCTGAAGGTGGGCATCATGGCTTGGGAAGGGGGATTTCAACCTATTCTTTTCCAATCCTAGCTTGACACTCCCTGCTACTAGTACAGTGTTTTTTTTTAATCTGTTTTAACTATATCCTAAAATTATTTTAAAAGTATTTTGAACCTTAATCAGTCATTTCTGCCTACTGTCTTTCCTTAGAAAAACAGCTCAGTGTTTTTACTGGGTCCAACTAAATTTAGGATGTTCTTTGATAGGGAAAAGTGTTACACATATCACTCTATGTATTCCAGGAAAGGAAGCCACGTAACACAGAAGTCAACACTATCAGTTTGCTCTGACCTGGTATGTGTTTTTTTCTTACTTTACCCCCAGAATTACACATTGCTATACAATAATCTCGATTTGGTCAATGAATTTATAGGAACATCCAGATTCTGTATCAAAATGAGTCACTTTCTGCAATGAAAATCAAATTATATTAGCCATTTATAATGCAATAGGGTTGGATCCAGGCAGAGACTTGCTTAGATTTGCTTGCAGATGAGGCTTTTGTCTTGCAATTGGTCTGCCTCAAACATAGTTTTGTGTGTGTGTGTGTGTGTGTGTGTGTGAGAGAGAGAGAGAGAGAGGGAGGGAGGTGGGTTGGTTCTAGTCTATCATTTGTAATGGTGTCATCTCCACTGTTTCTTTCATCCTGTTCTTACCAGAAAAGATCTGTGGAACAGGAAAAGATGTCTTTTGAATAGTAGCACTAGGGATGCTATGTATGGAAGCACCCAGGACAGTATAAAAAACTTTGACAGTTAGGGCTTTTTGGCCCAATTTAATCCGTTTGCATCAACTAGCCATGGGCAGATGTTAAATCTCTCTGTGTTTCCTTTCCTCCCTCTCTGTTTCCCTTCTGCTAATTTACTGCATGCAGGGCGGTGTTGGTGTGTGTTTGTTTTTACCCATGGTGGAACATTCAGAAATGAGAATAGTCTCTCTCCCACCATGGCATCTGAAGTGCTACTGTCAACAATATCACCTTTACAGTGTGCCACCTCATGCTGTGTAATGTGTGAATTGGCTCCTGGAGCCAAATCACGCAAGGTGTTTTCTTCTATAATGGGAACAATTCCAGTTCTCCCTGTGTGTATACAGTTGCATGGGCTATTATAAGACATGAATGGTGTGAGTACAATATAGTTGGTAGCAACTCTATGATTATGTAAATGTGTGTGTGTGTGGGGGACAAATTGCGCTATCATAGGAATTGTTGCCACCTGCATCTGTGATCAACCCAGTTCACCTTGCCAAGGCTGGCCAAGCTTGCACATTGAAATGTCTTGTATAATTATTTTCCCCTTAAAGTGGAAAATAAGCCACAAGAAGGATTTTGCTGGTAAAGGTCCTCAGTGTTGTGAAGTTCTCACAAGGCTCCAAACTTTTCTGTTGTTCTTCAACAGGGAATTCGGCTTGCATAGGATGAGGACATTATTCTGGCCTGGCTTGTCATCGATCTATCGTCTCAGTACTGCTCAGAAGCGAACATTTGTAATATCTTTTGTGATATATACTTTTTCCTTTAGTGATCAAGTGCCACCGAGCAGTGACAGCGCAGTGAAATAGAAAGCAAAGTCCAATTTTCTTCAGAAATGGATTGCAGTAGCCCTAGGAAGGTGTGAATGTAGTTTCTTAAGGGTCCGTGTGTCTCTGTAAGTCACACATTCTTTTGTAAATAGAGGACAGGAGCTGTACTTTTCTTTAGTGTGTTTTATACTATAACATCATACCAGAATGTAGGATAATGTGGCAATAAGGCTTTGTGATGTGTGTGTGTTTAAAAGATGTTTCAGTTCTTTTTTTAAAAAATGTTTTTGGCCTCCTCTTTAGAATGTTTGTAACAAAAGAGCACTGTAGCTAAAAATAGAGGGTCGAAGGACTTTAGAGAGATTGTTTCTACGGATGCAAATAGAATTAAACAGCCAACATATGACTCAAGAATGACAAATTGCTGAAAACCTTGAAGACATGTGCTTAGTATACTAGTTTTTCCTTATTGGGGATTGTTGAGCAGTTTCCCAAATGTGGCCCATTTGAGAAGAATAGATTTTTTTTAACCCCCCTTTCCCCTGTGGTGCTCAACTTTGCAGAATTATGGCAGCATAGTCCCAGACCACAGTTTTATGAAGAGAAGCTGCTGATGAAAGTAAATGCCAGCAAAGGAAAAGAAAAGTGGAGGTGATTTTCTCACTATGGATTTTTTCAGATGCCCCATTCCTGCCCCGCAAGCCCCAGTCCCATTCCTGCCATGGAACAAAGGGAAAATGTTCAAACACCTTCATTTCGCGGCAGGAACACCTTCCCTCTCCCCTCACTGGCCGGTCATTAATGCAGCCGTCATAAGGCTGCTTTTACAACTGGCAACTGAAATCCCACTTGTTCTTGTGAGAGAATGGCCGCACGGGAATTTAAAAAAATACCCCCAGCTGTCAAAATAGTACAACAAGCACCAAAAACATTAAAAAAAAGTAACCCAGGGAGGGCGGGGAAGGATGCCACTTACCTGGGTGTCCTGATCCGTGTCCGGAAGTGTCCAGAGTGGACCTCCCCACTGCAGCTGTCATCGCAGGAGAGAAACGGGACACCTTTCAGACCACCCTGATTCCGTCACAGAAAAGGAATAGGTGGTCCAAAAATGATGTTTCCCCATGATGAAAATATCACGGGGAAATCCAGAATGAGGATAGGGAAGGCGCAGAAAAGGGTTGACGTCTTATGAAAGGAAGACTTTTCCTGACCCTATTCCGTGTCTCCAACAGAATAAAAAAGCCCATCTGAAAATGTCCTATGTCTTAAACTGCTCTGAGAATTATTATTTTTGAGACATAATTAAAGCAATGCTTAAAAAACTCCCTTGTTGTTGTTAACTGCTATCAAGCCGACTTCAGTTTATGGCAACCCTATGAATGAGAGACCAAGTCACCCTATTCTCAACAGCCCTGCACAGGTCTTGCAGACTCAGGGCTTGATTGACTCTATCCATCTGGAATGCGGTCTTTCTCTTTTCCTATTGTCTTCTACCTTACCAAGCATTATTGTCTAGAAAGTAATTTCTTTTCATTATATGGCCAAAGTACGACCCGTCTCCGTTTAGTCATCTTGGCTTCCAGGAGACTTCAGGCTTGATTTGCTCTAGGGCCCATTTATTTGTCTTTTTAGCAGTCCACGGTATCTGTAGAACTCTTCTTCAAATGAATTGATTATTTTTCCTATCAGCTTTCTTCACTGCCCAGCTTTCACAACCATACATAAAAATGGGAAATACGATGGCATGGACAATCCTAACTTTAGTATTCAATGATATATCTTGACACTTCAGGATCTTGTCTAGTTCTAGCCATAGCTGCTCTTCCAAGTCTTCATCTTCTGATTTGTTGAGTCCTGTTTCCATTGTGATTAAGGACTCAGCCAAGGTATGGAAAATCTGGAACTATTTCAATGTCATCATTGTCTACTTTAAAGTCATGTAAATCTTCTGTGGTCATTATTTTTTGTTTTCTTAATGTTCAACTGTAAAGCCCCTTAACAATCCTTATTTTATCATCAACAGATAAAACAGACCTGATTCTAACACACAATGTATGAATACTCTTTACTGTAATTTGCCAAAATGTGCATGTAACCAGCGTGTAATATTTTTTCTGAGTCATCAAGGGAATTTCACTGCTTCTTTGTTGCTTCTTTAGATTTTTGATGAAGTGTGCAGAAATGTGCTTTCATTTTTTTTCACCCCTTGCCGCTTAGTGGGGTGATGTAGTGGAGTGGTACACCTGGTTGCTACTCAGGCATATCATGGCAGGTGGGTCCTTGGTAAACTCTTGGTTCTATTTCTACACCCACTGGAGGCAACTTAAGATCTTCCACAGTAAGAAGAGGAATGAAGATAAAGTTGAGGATTAAATATATAGCATGCAGCCCAGACCTCTCTTTACTTTTTATTTAAAAATGAGCGTGCAGGACCTGAACAGGACTATTCATAATGGTGACTGGGCAATCTCTCACTTACAGCATTACCATAAATCAAAGCCTATTTGATGGCAGATAATAAAAACAGTATGCACAGGGCTTTGCATGCTTAGTGTAGCCTAAATTCAGTTTTAATCCTGACTGGAATAGATCTTTTGCATCATCTGCTGAATGGTAAATCATCATTTGTGTAAATCTCATGGATTTAACAGGTCTACTCTGGTGGAGCTGAGTATAGGGTTTGAGCTGAAAGACTGCTGAATACTACACATATAAATAAACACACTGTGCAGTTTAGCCTTGAATAATCTCTCTCTCTCTCTCTCTCTCTCTCTGGATGGAGGAGAGCAGAAGGGGTGTCTCTCTCCTTGGCCAGCATGAGAACATGAGTGGCTTAAGGCCAGTGCAAGGTTGGGGGAGGACTCAGACTACCTGTACTATCTGGTCCTTTCCTGGATTCCTGGAGAATGCCTGGTATGATTTCATTCCTACCATTCCCCAGCCCCACCCTCAAACATGCAGGCTTGTTTTTTCCTCCCAAGTCCTTCTATACAGCAGATCTCAGCTGATATCTGACTGGATAGGGAAGGATTTTCTCTCCTAAATCTCCTGATTTGGTGGCCTGGTTTTGTTTTGTTTTGAAACCTCTTTCCTAGCAATTTTTGATATGTGTGCATGCTCTGTTCTGCTCTCAAAACTGGGATTGGGAGTTGAATTTAGAGAAATTAAGGCTAGGAATCGGGCAACCCTCCAGATGTTGCTGGAGAATTCCTCACCATTGGCAGTGTTAGATTCACATAAAATCAAAGATAGGAACCATGATGTGTGTTTATTCCCAAATTCTGATGGTTCTACCCTTGTCTTCCCTGTAGTAACTACTGTTCCTTTATGGTTCAGAGGAATGGCTGAGGCTACAGCACAAAGAAACCCTCATTCTAAAACATGTGAAGCACCCCACAGCCCAGGTCATTGCACACAGAAGTCCCTGGTCCCAAAACAGAACAAAATGAACGATAATAGGTAGAAATGTGGATTCGGAATTCAAAGTATCTTGGGGAGGAAAAAGTGCTGCGTTTAGCTAAAGCCCCAAATTTGGGCTTGGGATCCTAAAATGGAGATTCATAGAAGGAAAAGTTTCTTGTTTCCTTCTTCCTTCTGTATCCCCTGTGCTGCATCATATAAGAGTAAGTGAGATCTTATCTGGAGGGGCTTCTGGGGATGCAGATGGCTGCAGGGGAGATGAGAAGGTAGAAAACATTGGTTTTCTGAATGTCTTTAAGTTAAGTTATGTTTAGATCCAAACCAATATATTTTGTTCCTGTTGTGTTTGGAAATGTTATATAGCTCCTACATATATGGAGGAACAGGGCTATGGATCAACTTGGTTTCAAGGTGCCCGGGCTGCCTCTCCTTCATCCTGTGTTCCAAAGTGAGTGTTCCCTGCATGTGTAGGGAAGGAGTAGGACCCAACTGTGAAGCAATGTAAACAGTGATTCCAATAAAACAGGAGTGGGGAAATGCTGGCCCCTCAAACCCCCTTTTGCAGTCCTTGATACCTTCTAGGGGGTTGTCTAGATGATGAAAATACTCTTCATAGAATTTGACTAGGATACCTTTTGTCCCAACATGCTGCCAATGAGATTCGTGGTATTCGGAAGAATGGGGGCAAAAATTCCATCTACTGCAGGGGAAAAGCCTTCGTGAATTTCCCTGAGGTTTTTTTGAATAATGCAGTTTGGGACACTGTTCATTCTTGGTGAAGGTGGAAGTGGAGAGCGGATTGGTTGGCCACGTGGGCTGTGGGTTGGCTTGCTGGCAAGGAAGCGGCCAGAAGTGGCATTTTCAAGTTTTGTCTTATCAACTGTGTGCTTTTTTGCTGTGCTGAGGTGACCACATTTTTTTTATAAGTGTAAGGTCATACTTGTGCACCTTTGATTTACAAGTAAAAAATAAATAAATACTATGCAGCGGTGACAACATGTGTGGAGAATAATAATACACTGTATTCTTGGCCACCATCTTGATTTGCAGGCATGTGCACTTCAAATACAGATAGTTTCACATAGAATAGATTTTGCCAAAAAATTGTGGACACAAATGAATGCTACTGCCCATTTGCAATAATGTGCACCAATCTGCTTTATATCTTCTCATCTAGACAACCCCTAGGATAGACCTGCAAGTCTTCAGACCTCCCAATTAAAAAAAAAATGTTTGAGACATATTTTAGCCTAAAAATCACTCCAAGGGATCAAAACTGCTGCAAAGCATCCTCTCTGCCCTCCATGTCCACAAAATGGCCAAAACTGGAAGTTTCATTACCTGACTGTATGTACGTTTGGATGTGATGACATGAAATGCCAGGGGCATGGCGTGTGGGTATGAAATACCCTCTATCCCTGGTGCATGTGATCGCCCCTGCAGTGTAGGCTATGGAGCAGAACTAGGCATCCTGCGAGACAGCATTCACAGGATGTTGCTAGGATTGATCTCTGTACGGACAAGGTAGACTCCTTCCCCTCATGCAACATGCCATGATCTTATATCCCCTCATTGGTGTACAGGTATGTTCATCTCTGGTTTCGTCACAGTGCTTGTGTGTCCTTAACTGAGCAGAGGTGGTAGGATAGATGGAGATACAGGAAGAACACAAAGGTCTGCCACTCCTCATAAAAGCTTGGGGTCAGTGCTTGCTCGTGGCCTTGTGTGTGTGCACCATGAGGTGAGATGAGGGAGCAGACTGGCTCTTTTATCACCATCCCTCTGTGCACATACATTCACAAGGAAGAGGATCATGCTCCAGATTCTTTGACAAGATACATCGGATTCCAAGGCCTGAATGAATGACACATGTCTGCTTAATTCTCTGTAATTTATTCTGGTTTTTCTAACCTGCAGTAGGCACTTTTCATAAACTATGCAAACTGACAAAACCACCGTTCCCATCATTATAGACCTTCCTTTGTCTTCTGAGATGGCATTGTCATTTATCACCATGGTGGCCCAGACAAGGCATGAGGACTAGATACTTACTTTTTAAAGAAGTAAACTCTTAAGATATTGCATGATGTTGCCCAATGTCTTACATTATGCTTGTACAATAAGGTACCATTTTATGGAGTATACACAGCACTAGATAAAGCCTTGGGGGAAATGCCTCACATAGTGTTTGGGTCTGTTATCTGATTGTGTCCTTTGACCCAGCTCTGACTACAGGATTGAAAAGTGCAGTTATCTGAAGCTTGCAAGATTAAGGTTTTAACTGGTACCTAGTACCTTAATCTTTCTGTTTTATGTTGCTTATCTGACATAGGCTTAGTCTCCTACAATATATGTCAAACCCAAGTCTGTTCTATTTTTGTTTCTCTTGCAAACTTCCTGTGTGACCTTGGGCAAAAAGCTGGCCCTCCCCCTCTTCTTTTCTCCCTTGACAGGGGTCTTGTGAGGATAAACTTGCATGTATTTGCCAAGGGCTCAGTTAAGGCAGTGATGAGTGCCACAGAAATGAGTGCTTGCTGATAAAAGTAATAATAATAAATGGCTGGAAAAGTTTGGATCCAGATTTGTGTTTTGCCTGCTCCCTTCTATGAGATAACAAGGCTATGTAATTTCTGCAGACAGGCTAGCTAAAATAATAGTGCGCATCTTATCTCATTTTCCTTCCTACATGGGAGCAGTAAACTGTGAAGCACACTAGAAAAGGCTATATTTCATGGGTGATCTTCAGATGCTGCCAGTGCATTTACCCTTTTACTGAGAATGGAAAGTGGGGGGGAGGTCTGTTAAACTTTACGGGGGAAGTGATGTAAACAAGGCCTGATTTGTCCTGCTTTAAACTCCATTTCGTGTCCTGGTGCTGCCTTTTCAGAGAAGTGGGCCAAGGTGAGAATCTCTGGGAGACGTGTAGATCCAGCAAAGGTTTGATGGATTCTCATTTTGCTTCAGGCAGCAGGGTGAGCGGAGAGACCATTCCTTGAAGGAGTTTCATTTGTAAATCGAATGGCTGGAGAACGAAGGGTTTTGTTTGTTTGTTTTAGCTCAGCTGTATGGGCAGAAGCAGCACCTTAGACTGAGGAGAAGCTCTCTGAAGAGCTTCTGACCCTCCTTCCAACCTCCTTGCCTGACTGCAACTGCCTTTGAGGAAAACAAAAGAAAGAGCCCACTTGCTACCTTTGTTTGATCCCTTCACCTTGAGCCACCTTGAATCCCACACTGGGAGAAAGGTGAAATATTAATTAATTAATTAAATTCACTAGCAACTAATATTCTGGATTTATTGTACAGGCAGCATGGCCCACCTATAAGTATGTTTTTTGTTGTGATAAACAATAGAGGATTGTTTTTGTTTGAAATTAGCACATGTTGTTTAATAAACAATCCTCAGGTTGATTGACAGCAAGTTTTGTGTGTTGAGGGTTTGGTTGAAGTCAGGTCATGGTAGATAAAACTTGGGCTTCTTTACATCAGGGATGAGAATTGTGTGGCCCTCCAGATATTGTTGGAGTGCAGCTTCCTGGGAAGAGGCCAGTGGTGAAGAATGCTGGGAGTTGCAGTCCAATAAAATCTCGAGAACCACATGCTGTATGTGCTCTTAAATATTAATATATTTTCAGGCTTGTTACTTCAAATTTAGAGACTTACCTCATAACTTGATTCAGAAGAAGTGAGTCAAGGAAGCCATTTTACATTGTGGGTAAGGTGGAGAAAATTCCAGCAAGATTTCAAAGGTTATTTCCCAGTGGAGAGGGCTCCAGAGCATCCGTATGCTTGGGTTGTCCCTCCCACTTGCTTCTAGTAGGCAGATAACAGAGTACTTTTGAACTGCCCAACGGTGAGGTCATCTAGGAGAGACGACCCCCCCCACCAGCTGGCCACTCTGTTTCCTGCCTATGCTCCTGGTAGAACGTGTTTTTTCCTTGTCCTCTCCTGCCCTCTTCCCATGTGGCTGGTGCCATCTTGGATCTTAAAAAAAAAAAACCCTTTGTTTTTGTGTTTTGGTTACTTTGTTGGGCCATGAAGGGAAAGGGCAGGATGAGTACTCCAGAGGAGATTGATACAATTATTGCAGCAGTGATAGGTAGAGAGAGAATGACCAGACAGAGCAGTCCCAATCCGGCTGGCGCGGAGGAAGAGGTCGTTCTGGGGAGCTCCGCTGCCAGATGCAGCGGCAAATCAAGCTCCTCAAAGGGCAGCGGCAGCAGGAAGAGACCGAAGAAGGGGGAGAAGCCCCATGCCTCGGTCGCTGCTGACTGTGCCCCAAGCCTGCTCGACCCGGATGGGTCCAGAGACAGCCAGGAGGAGGACTCCATTGCACAGCCTCGCGAAGAGGAGGAGGCATGGACTGTCCCTATCAACGGGGCGTGCTCCGCAGTGCAGGTGACCCCGGCCATTCCCCCCCACCACCAACGGAGAATCTGGTGACCATCCCCCACCAGCAGTCATTGTGAGTGGGGCTTTGCCCCGGGGAACGGGAGCACCGGGGCAGGGAGAGCTTGGCTTTACCCAGGACTGGGTAAGGAGCATTGTGGCCAGGGAGGCTTTGAGCTGGCTGGCAGCAGGCCTTTTCCAGCCAGGCTTAGGGGGGATAGGAGAGCGTGCCAGAGGGGAGGTGGTTCAGGAAGCGCAGGGACCTGCCCCCCTCACCAACACCAGCCCCAGCCCCGCTACGGTCCCAGTACAACGGCTCCAGACGAAACCGGCACCCCACAGGGGCGGCAAGGGCAGTGGGGCCAGCAAGGGGAAGACGAAGTACCCTAGACCCCAGGCCAGTAGCGGTGGGAAGACGACCGGGGAGGGCGATAGGGGAACCGACGAGGTACCTGGGCCCAGTAATGCCTCCATGTTCCATACCAGCCACTCCGCGGTTCCAGCCAGACTCCTCAGTGATGATGAGGAGGATGGATGGACTGAGGATGTAGTGCACCCCCCAGAAAAGCGTCCAAGGCTCAATGCTGGGGAGGATGTTAACCAGGATGAGGAGGTCGTATCCCTCTACTCATTGGCGGGGGACGGCTCAGACCCAGATGAACAGTCAGACAGAGAGAAAGGGGAGTTGTTTGAGGAAGATCAGGAGGAGATGACACCACCGCGCCCCTCGGCACGCCACTTCCCGCAGGAGGATTTTGCTGTCCTGTTAAAGAAGGCAGTCAGAACCCTGGGCCTGAAGCTCCCTACCTTGCAGCAGTCCCAGATGGATCCGGATTTGCCAGAAATTTCTGGTGATTTTTTTCCCGGATTCACAACCAACAGCATTAGAAATGCCAGTTCTGGTCACCTTAATGCGCTTAATTTGCAATGAATGGAAGACACCTGCAGTGGCTAGACCACAACCAGCATTGGCAAAAAAGCTTTATGCCCTTCCTAAGAAGGTGATGGGGAAACTACAAGTCCCACTCATTGATGTGCTGGTCTCTGAATTGGTTTCTTCCGCGATTTTCTGTAGAGATGGGGAGGAAACCCTGAAGGTCCCTGAGGATAGCGCATGGATACAACACTGAAGAGGGCCCATGAAGCCTTATCCCTGGGCATTAGAGCATCCACGACAGCCACTAATCCGGGCTGCAATACAGTGGTCCAGAGACACCCTAAACGATGTGCCAAAAGCGTAGACTAGAATCTGTCAGGACCTCAATAAACTGACTAAGGGTCTCCGCGTTCTTGGCCGATAGTACTTTGGATTCCATCCAATTCTGTGCAAGGGCCCAGGCGGCAACGGTAGCGGCAAGAAGACAGGTGTGGTTAAAATCCTGGAATATGGATTTTAAGTCAAAGCGAAATCTTGTTTCTTCTCCTTTCTTGGGCGAGAAGTTATTTGGCGAATCCCTGGAACTGGTACTGGTGGAGGATAAGGATAAGAAGAAAAGACCTTGGCCTCCTCTTGCAAACGCAAAGAAAGAAGGTTCATGAGGAGATACTGGCTCTTTCAAACCTCAGGAAGCCACCAAGTGACGAGCTCTTCTGCGAATCAGTCCGGCTCTAGGAATTTCAGATCCCCCAGGCCTCGATGGGGAGATAATAGATACCACCGCAGAAGTCAGCAGGGGGGCACAGGGAAGATTGTGCAATCTCAGTCTGCAAAACCCAGCACCAAATCTCAACAACAACAGTGTCCTCCCGGTGGGGGGAAGACTTCAGGCCTTCGTGGAGGCTTGGGAAAACTACCTTGGACAAGTGGGTCCTGCAGTCCATTCGACAGGGCTACCGGATAGAATCAACTCCCCCACTTTGATTCATGCCAACTCTGTGTCACAAGGACACAGAAAAGCAGTGCCTGATGACCAAGGTTATTCAGCGTCTTCTACAAATGGGGGCCATTGAGGAGGTTCAGAGACCCCAACAGGGGAAGGGTTGTTACTCGATCCTGTTTCTAGTACCGAAGAAGAGCAGTCCTAAATTTGAAGGGAGTGAACAAATTCGTCCGGAGGCGAAAGTTCAGAATGGAGACTCTGAGACACATTTTAGAGGCCATAAGACCAGGGGATTTCCTGTCCTCTCTGGATTTGCCAGATGCCTACCTTCACATTCCAATCCATCAGGATCACCACCAGTTCCTGTGTTTTTGCTACAACGACAGGCATTGCCAGTACAAGGCGCTCCCCTTTGGTCTTTCCTCGGCTCCCAGGGTCTTCACAAAGATTCTGGTGGCTCTGGTAGCAAACTGGCGGCGCTCAGGGATCCACGTTTATCCTTACTTGGACGATTTATTAATACGCTCCTCAACCCGCCAGGGGGCGGAAAGAGAGATCAGGCTGATTCTGGAATCCCTCCTCAGGCATGGATTCCAGATCAACTTCGAAAAGCGTTCTTTAATCCCGGCCCAGCAGATTCATCACCTGGGGGCGATTGTGGATTCGGTGGGGGGTCAGGCCCGATTACGCCCAGAGCGAATCAACTCAATTCGGGAGGACGATACAGAAGGTGATGTCAAGCCCCAGGACAGACATAATGAAACTGGCTCAGCTACAGGGCCTAATGATAGCAGCAGTAGAGTGCCTCCCATGGGCAAGATTTCACATCAGGATGCTTCAGTGGTTCCTACTCCCATACCAGCAGGAAATAACCAACAAGAGACACCACTCCGTGAGACTACCTCAGAGAGTCGTTCCAATGGTGGCTCTCCCCGACCATACACAAGGGCAGATTGTTGTGGCAACAGGGGAGGCTGCAAATTACCACGGACGCCAGCCTGCGAGGAGGGGGGCCCCATTGCAGATCCCACCTGGCCCAGGGCAAATGGTCAGTGAGAGAGGCGACACACAGCATCAATTGGCTGGAACTTAGGGCGGTCAGACTGGCCCTTCTAGCCTTCGGTGACCTGGTAAGGAACAGGGCGGTGTTGGTATGAACAGATGACGTCACGACGAAAGTGCACATAAATCTCCAGGGAGGAACCAGATCACGGGCTCTCATGGCAGAGACGACACACCTCTTGAAGTGGGCGGAGGAGAACCTCATGTTGATAACGGCTGAGCATCTTCGGGGGACCCTCAACTTGAAGGCAGATTGGCTCAGCAGGTCGGATATCAACCAAGGAGAGTGGAGTCTTCATCAGAAGGTGTTCAACAACATCACCCAACACCTGGGACACCCAGAGATAGATCTGTTTGCCTCACCAGTGAATGCAAAGCTCCCTCGTTTCTTCTCCCATTACATAACAGAGGGAGCAGAGGACATGGATGCATTGACTTGACCCTGGCCTCAAGAGCTACTTTATGCATTTCCTCCAGTCTAGTTGATCTCCAGACTGATCAACAGGATACGGGCAGAGAAAGCAGAGGTCATCTTAGTCACGCCAGAATGGCCACGAAGGAAATGGTTTCCAGACATCCTCGACATGTGAGTGGATTCAGCACCAATTCCAGTATGCAATGACCTACTAGCCCAGGGACAGGTGTTCCATCCGGACCTAGCCTGGCTGCAGTTTCGCACATGGAGATTGAGTGGCAGATGCTAGCAGCAAAAGGATACTTGCGCCCAGTAGTTGGAACGATACTAGCATCCAGACGTGAATCCATGCAGCGTATTTACGAGTATACCTTCCGTGGTTTTTGATGATGGTGCAGACGGAAGAACCTGGACTTCAGAGAAGTGTCAGTTCCTGTTCTTCTGGATTTCCTGCAGAACAGGGGGCAGGCTGGGCTTCAACCTAACACAATAAAAAGGCAGGTGGCGGCTATTACGTCTTTCTTACCTCCGGAGCGGGTGTGCTCAGTGTCCGCACATCCCCATCTTCGCCGCTTCATCAAGGGTCTCTCGAACCTAGCCCCTCTGATGATCCACAGATTCCCATCTTGGGACCTCCATACAGTTTTAAAGGCCCTAATAGTACATCTGTTCGAGCCCTTGAGGGAGGTACCCCTAAAGTTTCTGACATGGAAGGTGTTTTTCCTAGTGGCAATTACGTCAGCACGAAGGATTTCAGAGCTTGCAGCGATGTCAATCAGACGGGACCTGTGTATCTTCAGACCAGATTCGGTGGTGCTCAGACTATGCCCAGATTTCAAGCCAAAGGTTGATTCGGCATTCCACAGGGCTCAGGAGATCGTGCTGTCCTCCTTCTGCCCAAACCTGGAGAGAGAATTGGAACGGATCTGGCACACCTTGGACGTGCGCAGAGTGTTGAAAATTTACATAAAGTGTACAGTTCAGTTCAGATATTGAGGCACTGTTTGTTTCCCCTCATACCAAGTACTTGGGAAAAAAGGTATCTCCTTCCACGCTGGGATGATGGATCAGATGCTGCATCGCAACGTCCTGTGAAGCACAGAATAAACCGTTACTGGAAAGGATCTTGGCACACTCCACACGAAGTGCAGCAACATTGGCAGCATGGGAAAAGGATGCACCGTTGGAAGAGATCTGCAAGGTGGCAACATGGAAGTCCTCGTCAACTTTCGTGAGACACTATAGACTGGACAAGTGGCAGTCTGTGGAGGCTGCATTCGGCAGGAGAGTGCTACAGCAGATTGCCCAGCCTTAAGAATCACAGAACTTGCCATGCCCACCCATGGTTGGAGCTTGCTACATCCCAAGCATACGGATGTTCTGGAGCCCTCTCCACTGGGAAAAGGAACATTGGTCTTACCTGTGATAAGTTCTTTTCCAGTGAAGAGGCAAAGAGCATGTGGGCCCACCCAGAGCAAGCTGGAGGAACTACAGTGGATGGACTGAGGACTATCAGTTACAACTGATGCAGTGAAGGAAACTTCGTGACTTAGAAAGAAGAATGAACATACAGCTGGATTTCTGATGCTACTGCATCGTGAGGCTGTAATATGGATTGGCCAGCCAGGGGGGGGGTCGTCCCTCCTAGATGACCTGCGTACTAGGAGCAAGTGGGAGGGACAACCCAAGCATACGGATGCTATTCGCCTCTTCACTGGAAAAGAACGTATCACAGATAAGACCAATGTTCCTTTTTAATCTCAATCTCTCTCTCTCTCTCTCTCTCTCTCTCTCTCTCTCTGGATTTAGATGGAAGAAAAACACTGCCCTGTCACTTTTAAATGTGTTTGTGTGGTTATTTTTCATATCTCATAGTAACTAGCTGCTTTGGGGTAAAATCACATGACCCTTCTCCCTAAAGTTTGACCCTTCTGTGAGTCTAATATATTGATACTGCACTGTGGCATCACTAAGGCTGGTGTCACCCCTCCCCCTGACGGTGTCAGGTTCTGCCTCTCTGCACCCCCACTGGTACCACATGAAGTCTTTCTGTGCATTGTGAACCTTGGTTGTGAACCCCTCTGATGACCAGCTTCCTAGAATAGTCTGTGTTGCATGGTTCATCTGGTCATCTATCCCAAATTGGAATAGTGATAAAGGGGGGTGCTCAATATCTGTGCCACTCCTCTCAGTGTTTAACCCACTTTGAGCTCTGTTTTCCATTTGGACTGTCTCAGCATATCTAGGGCAACAGATGAGGGCAATAGTTTAGCATTTGTGCTTGGCTAAGTAATCTTGCCAATAATCACTGAATAAGATTTCAGTTCGTTCATTCACAAGAGAATACTGTAGTGTGTTTCTTTTTACTTTTTTCTTGGTTGGTGCACTAGAACCAAACTGTAGGACAGAAATGAAGTGACAGCTTTTCTCTTGAGTGCTATAAACTAGAGCAACAAATAGACTGTTTGTTTGTTTGTTTCCTTCATTTTTGGTCTATAATGTTTTCAGGGCTAATGGAGAAAACAGAAGAATGAATTTCTGGGAAATGGATAAGTGTTAGCCACAAGAGACATTAGAAATGGCTTATTCTGAATAAGAACAAAACAGAATATCAGAATAGTTTGATCTGATATCTTGTTTAATAAAAAGGGATATGGAAACGTGTTGCCAATTAAAAGCCCTTTACACCTTGCAATACCATAACCTTCTTCCTCATAAAAACCCACTAACTTGTATGTACACAAGGGAAGGTGCACTGTCCCTTACCTTGTGACCTGCTCTCCAACATAGCTGGTGTGTATTTTGCTTTCTCAGAGAAGGGAGAGTTGGGGGGGGTGTAGTGATATACTAAGGTCCTTCTTACCATATTGCTGATTGTGAAGAAATTTCATCCTCTAGTTTCTTTTACTAGTATTAGTCCAATGACATAATTTGTTAGCAATGAAGAGTCAGCAGTCTTATTTCAGTCCGGTTTGAGGACCTGACTGTGTAGGTTCCCTGTCAAATTTAGCAGTTTTTGCTTACAAAACATGGGTCATACATTTCGCCATGGGATGGGAGCATAAGAAGAGCCCTGTTTGTGTGTATGTGGCTTCAAGTTGCTTTTCGGCTTGTGGTGACCCTATGGATTTCATAGGGTTTTCTTAGGCAAGAAATACTTAGAGGTGGTTTTGCCAGTTCTTTCCTCTGAAATATAGCCTAGCACAGTCTCCCATCCAGGTACTAACCAGGGCTGACCCCTGCTTAGCTCCCAAGATCAGGCAAGACCTGGTGCCTTTAGGATATTTAGGTCATCAAGAAGAACCTGCTGGATCACAGCAAAATGGTTTAGAATACAGTATTCAGTCCAGTATGTCCAGGAAGCATACAAACAGGTTACCAAGGCAACAGCTTCCCTTGCATGATTTGTCCTGTATACCAGGGATGTCCTTTACATCCACTACTCTGAGGTATACCCCTTTTGTATGTTGCAGTTCCATTTTGTGATTCTACCTAATAGCCTTTGATAAACCTGGTTCCGCCTCACCTCTTTGGCCACAACCCTCCGTGGCTTTTTCACCAGCACATCTTGTGGTAATTAATTCAATAAGTTAGTTGTGTGCTGTAAGTAAGCACTTTCTTTTCTCTCTCTTACACTTACGGTCGATTGATCCCACTGGATGACCCAAAGTTCTAGTGTTATGAGGAAGGTAAACATATCTCTGTCCACTTTCACTGCATCATGGAGACCTGAAACCAATGTATCCATTGTAATTAGGATTTGATCTCAGTTAGAATCAATCTCTGGACCCAGAGCTGTGGATTACAGCTCCCAGACCCCCCAGCCATTGGCCAAGTAACTTTGCCCAGCTCTTCAAGGAATTAGCCTGAAGTGCCATAGGTTGATCTTGAACTCAAGAGTGGAGGATATTTCAGAGTTGGGCACCCAGCCTAAGTCTCTCCTGTTGTGTATTAGCTGCAATAGAGTTGTGGGCACTTTTTCATGTTTTGATCAGTTGAAAAGGAGGATTTGTCTGATCATATGCACAGAAACTCTCTCCTCACTACTGAGGAATGGCAGCTACTTTCCATACAGCTGGCATTTAAAGGGCAGGAGGATTACTGGCTACAGAGGACTGACTCCCAGGCAAGCTCAAGTAATTTCACTTCTTACTTGGGAAGGAAAGCACCAGTTTTAATCAGTGGCACCACAGTGTGTATTTGAATTTGAAAAACAGCTGTCCAATGATTGGCTGAGGTAGCTTTGAATGCCATCATAGCACAAAAGGGCCCCACCCAGCAACAGACAAACAGAATCTTTCTGGAAATGAAGCTTGGAATTCTAGGAATTGTTTTTCTTTTGCAAATGGGGAAACCAAACTATCTGAGCACTAGAAAAATCCTGTTTTAATTTGGTTTGAGAAGTAGCAGACTAGAAAGACTAGAAAGTGGTCTGGGGTGTGTATATGAGCCGGGAACATAGAAAGAGCAGCAGTCACTGCATAGTTAAAACAAACAGGGATTTTTGTCCAAATGCCCAGGCTTTTGGAATGAAATGGTTCTCTCTCCTCCCTTTCCCCATTTTTCTTCTAAAAGCAAGTACATAATCTCTAGCCAAATGCCCAGACAGTGTATTTTGGCAGCAGCAATATCACGATATAGGTTATCTCTCACTTTGCAGATCCCTTTAACAGAGTGATAAATATATATTTGAGAATTTTGCATAAATGAAGACTATAGGTACTGCACCAAAAAATGAGGGCAAAGGGAGCTGTGTTAACATTTTGTGTCACATTTGTCATGTTTGGCTTGGTGCTGTATTTCTTGCTCTTGTTTTCTCTGTTTAGCTTTTCACTTGGGCTGCTTTGCAAAAAAGAAAAAAAAAGGAGCAGCTGGTCCCTATACCTCTCTAGATAATACACCTCCTGAGGAAGTCCCTTATCTCATATTGGTGGAGAGATATTATACAGATGAAATTAGTGGTGCCTCAGCTCTGTTTTAAATAGATGGGACAAGTTAGTTGTGATTAATTTCAGATTGCTTGATGCCAATGGGTCTTCAATGCTGCTAGCTCTCATAGGTTCAGATACCATGTTTATCCCATGGTAAAGAAACTCTCCCTTCATTATTATGTGCTTCATATCTTCCTGGGCTGAGCTGTGGCACTGATACTGAGCTCTGGAACCCTATTTCAGGTTAATCTATGGCTGTGTGTGCAACATTTGCTATTAAAGATAGGTGGCAGAAAGAGAAAAATCCTTGGGATGTATGAATGGAGACAAATTAGTAAAATTGTGTAACAAAAACTTCTAACAATTCTAATAATTCCTTCTGCTAGTTGGTAGGATGTTGACAAATATGGTTCAATTTCCATGTGGCCACAAAGTACATACAAAGAATTAGAAGATTAAACAGATGGTGACTCATCTTATTAGTACTTAATGACAGCAACAATAATGACAACTTTAGATTTCTAAAATGTGCCTGGTGTTCAAAAGCCAGTATGATATGTACCTTAATGGGAACACAACATAAATGATTACACAATGATATATCTTTGTTCTCTGGTTATTGCCAAGCTCAACTTAGAAAGTTACTGTCAAGAAGAGTGAATATAATTATATCCTGAGACCACCATTAAACTTAGCAGTGGCAGGATGCTTCCAAATGTTGGAAGTAATACATCACAGTGTTGTTAGTAGTAATTTGTTATTTATTTATAGGTTTTCCATGGTTTTTTTTCCAGGCTGTGAGGCCGTGCTCTGGAAGAGTTTATTCCTGACATTTCGCCTGCATCTGTGGCTGGCATCTTCAGAGAATGGTGGGGTAGGGGTGTGTTGGGTTTATATACTGTGAGTCCCTGTTGGAGAAGATATGTAAATTTGTGCATTTGAATGGCTAGGTCCTAGGGTGGGAGGATATGCAAAGAGGATTAGTATCTGTTTTGCTAATGGACCATTGTCTGCTGGAAATCCTCCTGTCCCTGGGTGAAGTTCATTTGCATGTGCTGAGTTTTGATTTTGGTGTTTTTCAGGACTGGTAGCCAAACTTTGTTTACTTTAAGGGTTTCTTCTTTCCCGTTGAAGTTGTCCAAGTGTTTATGGTTTTCAATAGCTTCTCTGTGCATTATTCATTCATTCATTTATTTATTTTTGAAATAGCAAGGGCATAATGGTACTCCACTTTTTGTTATAGCATTAACATGTTAGTGGCTTTTGGTATACTGAGTAAGCTTTTGGCCATTTTTCTGCATATTTTAATTTAAAAAATGTTGTTGGAAACATTCATGATACCCTTGGAAAACTGAAACCAGCAAGTCTAGCTTATAAATGTTTGCTGAAAAGTGAGAAATTTAATTTTGATGAAATTAAGAGTTGAATGGAACAAAGATATTGTCTTATGTAAATTAGCCAATGGAAAACTGCCATAGTTTCAATAACTAAACCCTCTTTAGACCTAAACTATTTTTGTTCAGCAAAAATTTATATTTTGGGCAGGCTGGACATGATCATGCTTTTTTAGAAAGAACCTGTCTCCTTCAACTAAACGTTGGCAGTATAATGCAGGTATGCTTCCTCTTGGCCAATGATCTGGATTTTCTGGAAATAGTAGAACTAGAAAATTTTCCAGTGTTCTAAATAATGTTATCTGATTTAGGATACTTGGTGAACCTATTATATTCAGGAACATTCAGAGTGTCATGTGAGAAATATATTATTGGAATAATTGTAATAATGTAAAGAGAATAACATGCACTTCTCTTATGTGTAACAAAACATGACTACACCTGAAAGAACATACTTTTAAAAAGTTCACATATCTAATGAGGGCAGTACCTGATATATCTTATATCAACAGTTTAACTTTATCTGATGTAGTACCTTCATCTCCACTCACTCACTGCACTATTTATCAATTCTATCTCAAGTTGAGAAAAAATCATGCAGTACAACTAGCCGGACGTTCTGTTTCACTAAAGGATGGATGGGAGTCTATGATCACAGGCAAACTATCACATTTTGTCTTGACTGTTTGTAATTGTGACTAGAGCCAGTGTGGTGTAGTGATTTGAGTGTTGGACTAGGACACTGGGTGACAACATTCAAAACCCTGCTCAACCATGGAAATCCACTGGGTGACTTGACCATGGGTAAGTCACATTCTTCCAGCCTCAGAGGAAGGCAAAGGCAAACCCCACTCTGAACAAATTTTGCCAAGAAAACCCCATGATAGGTTGCATGTGTGTTTGTGTCTTCAAGTCACCTGGCCACTTATGGCGACCCCATGAATTTCATAGGGGTATCTTAGGCAAGAAATGCTCAGAGGTGGTTTTGCCATTGCCTTCCTCTGAAATGTAGCCTACAGCATCTGGTATTCGTTGGTGGTATCCCATCCAAGTATTAACCAGGGACAACCTTGCTTAGCTACCAAGCTCAGATGGGTAGGGTTGCCATAAATCAGAAATGACTTGAAGGTACACAACAACAGCAGATTTAGGACTTATTGGGGAAAAAGAAATGAAAAACAAATAGCACATCAATAAAACCATTACTGATTTGTCACAGTCAGCCTTAACATGTTTAATATGATTAACCTTGTCATGTTATAAAATTTTAAAGTAGCTGCTAACACTAACATGTTGGCCATTTTAGCTGACATTCCTAAACTCTGATCCTACCAGTGTTCAGTTATGAATGGCTTCAGCATGTCACTATATTCATTTTTCTTGTGCGCCCACAGTAACTAGGTATTGTGTTGCAAGCTAACAGTCCTGTCCTACCAGTTTTACCTTATTTATCATTTTAAAAGGATTATTTTTCTTTCCTCTTTTCTAATGAAAGGATATATATCAGCTGGAAAAAAATGCAAGGACAACCAGCATTAAAATTATAGCCGTGTCATGATGACCTGCAGTCATCATGGTATCCCATCACAAACTCAGAGGAATAACATTGGAAACTTCCACTCTTTATTTGGAAATGGGAAGGGGGGTGGGAGAACCTCATTGAATAAACATGACGTCACATCGCTTGATTAAGATAACTCTCTGATTGGCAAAAGGCAGGGCCAATGAGAGATCAACACAAAGGACTTTTAAAAGTTCTGATCTTCCTTTTGTTCTGAGTCACACGGGGGAGCACACGGCCTAGCAGCTGAGCTAAGGAAGGCCTAGGGGCCTCTTGGCTGAGCTCCATGGCAGAGAGACCAGAGAATGGCCAACAAAAGCCATGGAATAATTAACAAGATACAAACTGTGATAACAAAAAGGTTGGGGGAAGCCAACTTTACCAAAGGCCTCAAAAGGATCCAAAAAGGACTCTGAAATTCCATCACAGAGACTGTAACTTACATTACATTAGTAGAATAGGGAACTGTTTTAGTTAGCTGCATTAGATTTATGTTTTATTTGTAAGTGCTCTGAATGAATGCAAACTGTATAAGCCTTAAGCTGAACCTGGGAATGTTTTGCCTTCTCAAGTAACATAGACTCCTAGAATTGAATAAAAGCTTTCTGTTATTTTCTAACCTGCCTCGAATTGCCTGCTTCTGGTCAGCTATCAGAACCTTCTCTACATTAGATAAAAGAGTTATTATTGTTCTTTAACCCAGCATGTCTAGTCTCACTGCCTAGATGTGGAAAAAACCATAAAGTCAGTGAGTGGTGGCAAAACCAAGAGGAATACTGTGGGTTTGGGATTGGAAAAAGGGCCAACCCTGGATTTCAGGCAGCAGAAACTCTAGGGTCAGCCACGACAAGCCGTCATCATCCATAGATTATAGATGAGCTGATGTACTGCTGGAGCAGTTGTGAGGGTCAGTGTTAACAGTCAGAGGGTTGGTGTGAGGGTACATAATACCCATTGGCACAGGTCAGCCCTGGAAACCCCCAACCCAATGCTTGTACTACTTCCTGTCCATGGCACAGAGAAGCCAGAGAAAGAATGCCTCTGCCACTCTTACTGGGCCGGTTCTTATAGAGTGGATTCACTTCTAGTTTAGAAGAAGCTTTAAGGGAAGTCAAGATTTGTCTGCATTTATTTATTTTTTTGAAAAAAATATACTGTATTTCAGAATTTCTTGTGAAATTCATTGCCTTAACTTGATCACTGCATCTGATTGTTACTAAGGAACACTTTAGTATATATTATATTATATACAGGTTGCCCCCCATATCCACAGATTTGGTATCCATGGTTTCACTTATCCACATCCAAAATATGTTCTCTCTAGGCATTTCTATGTCCTCCAGTATGATTCTGTGGTCGACTTCTGGCATTCATCTCATTGAAAATAATAGGTTTCCCTATTATCCGTGGTTTCAGGTATCCCTGGTGGTGGATCTTGGAACATATCCCCTGTGGATACGGGGGTCAACCTGTAATTATATTATATTATGGGGAATTTAGTGCTTTCCCAAAGAGCTCCTGAGTTTTCTGTACTGAGCTATGCAGTTTGTAGATAGTGACAAATTCACATCTTATTTGTTTTAGCAAGCACCACCACAGGTTGCCTACTTGCAAATAAATTTAGCTAATACCAGATAGCATTTTTAGTGAACATCTATGCCTGTTTATGTGTATTAACTTGCTGGCAGGTGAGGGCATTGAGTGGCACATGAAGCATGGTGCCATGTTCACTTGCAGCCGGAGATGACAATTGGTTTAAAAAAGGACAAGCTGCTGCAATTACATGCAAGTAAACTTTGCTAACAGATAGTGATGACACTGGGTTTCTTGAAGAACAGCTGATGTGCAGCTACATTTCTGAGCAGGAAGACTCACTAGCTCTCTTGTAAATATGCAGCTGGCATTTGGCATCCCCTAGAAAACTCCAGTCTGAAGGATAATCCCAAAACAGAATAAACGTTAACATGCAACAGCATCTAGTAGTGTAGAAACATTAAAACAGTTGAAGCAGCATCACAAAGACATGCTGCACCAGTTTATGCTCAACTGTCACTAAACAAAAATATATAGTTGGATCTAATTAATATAATTACATGTAATTTAGTACTGTCACAGAAGTATAACAGGTAATCCACCTTGAACCTACTCTACAGTGGTGCTATTCTGAAATTATTGTTCTTCAGGGTATTTAAAAAAAGTCAGTGCCTTTGAAAATAAATCTCTTTCAGATGAGTGAAAAATTAAAGGAACTCTAATTAAATGTGTCTTAAGGCCTTTTAAAATCACTGGGACAAATTAGTTTAAAGTGATTTTAAAGGGATTTAAGTGTGCTGTATTCCTCTGAACTGGAACTATTGCTGTAGGCATCATCATTCTGGCTTCCTTGTTTTTATTAGTAGATTTTAAGCTTATCTGTCCCAGAAGTGCTGTCTACGGAGAAACAAAAGATGGGGTTCTGAGGATTCTAAACAGTGCTCAGGGGCCACAAGTTGTGTACAGTAGAAACCCCCCCATATCCACTGATTTATTATCCACTGATTCAGTTATCCACAGGACACAACAGCACACCTACCATAGAGTCTTCCTAGAAAACGTGTCATCACTAGCCATTTTCTAGATCTTCCAAGGCAACACTATGGTATTTTAAACCGAAGGTCTCATTATTTTCAATAGCATTCGCTATTATCCATGGTTTTCTGTATCCACAGGGCCTCCGAGAACCAATCCCCAGTAGATATGGGGGTCCTACTGTAATCACAACACTGAAATAAGGATGTCTTTCTGAATGGTAGCTATGACATGGCTGTGAGCAGGGGGAGTAGGTTGACTCTATTGTGGGTCATCTTTTTCTTTTTCTTCATCTTTTTGTGGTCACACTTTGCAATAAACTCTCCTTAGATTGTCTTGAAGTTGTCTTTGAGCCTTTCCAACTTTCTAACTTTTCCTTGCCTTGAATGCCCAATCTACCTCCTAATGGAGAGACATCCCTTTTAAATTAAGACCCCTTTGATCTTCTAGTTGCCTTTCCCTTCTTCACTCTTCAGGCTCAACTCTCAGGCTCCTGTCCTAATAAGTGCTAGGCTGAGAAGGAGGGATGAAGGACACTTAATGCTGGAAGATCCCTCTTTGCAAGTCTGAATGGACCTCTACTCCTGCGTATGTAGGCCCAGGGCCAAGTCCTGACCTGCAAATTCAGAGGAACTGGGCTACAACCGTCCTGTGCAGTAAGAGGGTATAGCTGTCAGCTCAAGAGAGAAGGTGTCTTTGCTTCTAGCATTTGTTCCTGGAGAGAAGCCTGATTAACTCCCAGAAAAGGAATGAAATGGGAAGCACTCAGTAGCTCTCCTTGGTATAGCACATTGAGTCCCTGTAAGTTTGGTTAGGGTGGTTGTTTGGCAGTGTGCCTCTTTCAGGAAAGGAATGAGTCACATGAGAGTCCTTTCGTCCAACAAGCTACTTTTCCTTTCAACTCTTGATTCACAAATAGAGCATCTTGTGATAAAGCCAGAAGCCTGGCAGTGTATCACTTTTCTTTTCTCCTCTTCCCCTTTCAGGAGGAGAGTGGTAACATGCTGTTTCAACAGGTTGACACAATGCAAATAAATCAAGGGAGGGACCAAGGCTGCTTCCTGCAAATGTGTTATTGTGAGTGCAGGAAGGCTCACAATATACAGCCATACTTTAGTACAAATTGGTGCAGGAGGCTGGAGGGAGAGAACATTCAGATTTGGGACTGCAGGACTGGGATGAAATTATGTCAAATGAACTGCCATATTTGATGAACCTCTTAAGTGGGGAGTTTCCTCCAGGCTTGCCTTGCCTCCACATATGACAAAATAAATAAATCTGGGGCCCAATCCTTATCTTGAGGAACAAATCTAGATTTCTTCTAGATAGCCTCTCCTGCCCCTGTGTTTTGCTGAGCAATTTGTGAGAGATCGCAGCAAACTGAAATGTAATGAGAGTTGCTTTGGACATAACTTAAAAACACCAGACAGTCCGTAGGAGAAGTGTGGTTGGTGGCAGAGCCACGAGAGTACAACAGCAAAAGAACAGATCTACAGGGAGAGGAAGGAAGAGAAATCTAGTACATACTCTCTAATATTTCACAGATGAAAACTGGAACACAGTGCCAAGCAACATCAGAGCATGGTCAAGATGGCAAAAGTTACTAATGATGAAGAACACATAAGTTAGGAGAGGCAGCAACCATTTGCTTTTGCCTGCTGGGAAGGGCAAGATTCTGCCCTTTCTTCTCCTTTCCTGTTTGCTGAGTTAACTGACCACACAATGCTTTTAACTCAGCACTTTGAATTCAGTTTGCACCAATTGGTGTAAGCTGAGGACAAGGGGGAAGGTGGGAAGAGAAGAGAGGAACTTGTACATTTTAAAAGTAGCTGATAAATAGGTTGGCAGAGGATTATATTGGGACTGTCCCTCCTAATTGGGACAATTGGAGGGTAAGCTAGTGCAGTGATTAAGCTCTGAGCTGCTACAGTCTTTTTAAAATTTACCTAAGCAATCAACTTGCTAGAGTTCTAGATCAAGCCATAGTGCCTCAGCGTTCTCTGTCTATAGTACATGGGGTGGTAATAATAATCTACTTTACAGGGTCATCTGCCTTTAGAAGAATATTGCCAGGATAATTTTGAACATAGCTGAACCACTTTTAGCACTTCATCATGCTACAGGAATGCCATTATTAAGTGAGAGAAGGAATAAGTACAAGAGAAGCTTCTTGAAAGCCATGTATTTTCACTGAGACTCTCCCATAATGTGATCAAATCTAACCTACAAGTATACCCTGCAGTTTCAAATTATTTTTGGAGAGTGGACTCAGAATTAATTTACCTTTACTAATTTATATTGTGCATTTTTTCTTTCAAAATAATTGAAAAATAAGTTACTAAGAACCAAATCCATTTAAAACAGTTAACATAAAACTCTCAAGGAATCAAATAAGTCTCAACAAATGACAGCCACCACCAAAGAGGCACAACTTCATTTATCCACATACTTGATGTTATATGGGGGCTCATGTTATATATATATATATATATATATATATATATATATATATATATATTTCTCCCTCCAGAAGTGGGAGGAGGGGAAATAAGCATAACTTAATTTTTAAAGGTTCTGTCTTCATTTTGTGTTGGAACTTTGTGCTTTAAATGCTTCACTTATATGAGCTGATCTTGTAAAGATATGGCTAACTCTAAAGTCACAACTGTGGAGACATCTGTCTGGGATGAAATGGAGCATGGTGACCAAAGGTTTAAAATACTCAGTTTTACAATCTTGACAACCAGACATTTAGCTACAACTAAGTTCCCTTGTCAGTAATTAGTTTTATGGGACAGCCACTTTGAAGAGAGGATGGAACATGATGAGCCATTTCCCTCCTGCTCCCCCCCCCCCAGTGTGGACTGCCAGGAAATCCCAGTGCTTACAGTCAATGCTCCCTCCACACTCTTTGTTGGCAATTGAGGAGCCAGAGGACAGATACAGCCTGGTTGTCTCCAACTTAGATCTGTAACAGTTTGGTGAAAGGCAAAGGAGCAGAACAAGATACTGTACTGTAATTGGCATAGAAAATATCTCTTGCCTCAAAGCCACCTGGACTTCCTCATTATTCCTTGTGAGTAGCCAAAAACTTTGGGGTTTTGAACAGCGAGGAATGGTTATAAAACAAGGTTGGTTTTTGTCCCTTCCTGAAAAGAACAAAAAAGGAGTACCCTTTACCTCTGCAAGGGATAATAAACATGATGCAGAAGGGAGTCCTGGCACAGTCCTCCATATAAGCAAGCTCCCTGGAATTTGAAATTATGCTTCTGTTTACTGAGCACACCCAGGAGTACCAGTTCCTGCTGGGATCCATTTACAGGAGTGCAGTTATGTGAATGGTGGCTGTGTTAGTAGCCCAGTTGCAATAAACATAACAAAACCCCCAGCTGCCTTCTGGAACACAGAGAGCTAATAAATCTATTATAGTTTAAGCTTTCATGGACCACAGTCCACTTCATCTGATGCATGGAGCTGGCAGGAATACACATAGCTATACTGTACAGAGTAGATCAGGTGACAATTAAATGCAAGAAACACAGGTCTCAGGATAAAATTAAACAAGTTTTGATCTTGGGAAGAAAAGATACTTCGAAGAATATTATTTTCTGATGTTAGTTGGGATGGTCAGCTGGCTTGCAACTCAAGGAAAATTTTGGGGAGTAACACCAGCTCACAAGTATCACCTCAGCCTACAGAACACACAAGTGCTTCAAAAAGAACTCTGCACGGAGCTTCCAGAAGGTCGGAATATGGAATTGGATTTCTACATAGAATACTTTTGCCTTTATACCCAAATGGAGATAAGCAACAAGAGACAGTTTACCACACAGTGTCTGCCATATGGAACAAGATGCCATCCATAGTCTCAGAAACAATCCTAACATTATTATACAACAGGCTGACAAAGGGGGAGCTGTGGTCATCATGAACAAGTCTGACTACATACAGGAGGCAGGACAACTGCCCAACACTACATTTTGCAGAATCCTCTCTGAAGATCACACTGATATATATCTGAAGGAATGACACAAATTACTCAGAGAAATCTCCATTCATGTACAGAATTGAATCCAAATGGACACACTCCAGGAGCCCAAACTGGGCATGTTCTATCTATTACCCAAAATACACAAACAAGGCAATCCAGGAAGACCTGTTGTCTCAAGTATTAGACCCCTCGCTGTTGGGGTACCTGGAGGTATGTACTCAATTCTCAGACCATATACCATCAACAATCAAAGTTACATCCCAGATACAACTGATTTTCTCAGGAAAATACAGTCCACCCACATCCTTTCCAGAGAATGGCATCCTAGCTGTTATGCATATGGAATCCCTATATACTAACATCCCACCCAAGGATGGACGACAAGCCATCAAGAATACAACAGAAGCAGTCACCAAACTCTGCCACTTTGTACTTGCTAATAATTACTTCAATTTTGGGAATAATATGTACCTCCAAGTCAGTGGCACTGCCATAGGTACCCACATGGCACTACAGTATGCAAGCATATTCTTGACTGACCTGGAACAAAACTTCTTCAGCACATGCATCCAGAAACCTCTCTTCTACCTGTGATTTCTTGATGACATCTTTATAGTCTTTATAATTTGGCCACATGGAACTCAATCACTTGAGAAGTTCCACTAGGATTTCAGCTTCTACCCTACCATCAGCTTGAGCCTGGAGCAATCCATGCAACGATTAACTTTCTTGACACTACTGTAAAGCGATGAAGAAATAAATCAAGAAGGCAAGGCAACCCAGGAACAAGACAGACCAAAAACACAAAATGACCTATAATCCCCAGCCAAGATCACTCAAACATTTAATCAATGAGCTACAACTGATTCTGGAGAATAACACAGCCCTCTCAAAAAGCTCTGGAAGCAAGCCTTTATTGGCCTACAGATAGCCTCCAAATCTTTTAAACAACTACTCCCTAACAACAGGACACATAACATGGATGGTAATACAGGGACAAAGACTGTACCACAGACTCAGATGCCAACTCTGTCCCCACATCTACTCTGGGAGCAATATTACATGGGCCAATAATATCACCCACAACATTTACTTGCTCTTCCTCCAATGTGATGTATGCAATCCTATGCCAGCAATGCCCCTCTATGCTCTACATTGGACAAACAGAGGACAGTCTCTATACAAGAGGATTAATGAATACAAATTTGACATTAGAAATGGCAATACCCAAAAACCAGCTGCAGAACATTTTAGCCTTCCTGGACATACAGTAAGGGATTTACAGATGGTGGTAATTGAACAAGAAAATTACAAAGGCAGATCAGAAAGAGAAGCAGCTGAATTGAACTATATTCACAAATTCCAATGCATTAACAAAGACAATGGCTTCATTACTTATATTCATACAAGAGTTCTTACTACTACACATATATATAAAAAGAACCTCCTTAGAGAGAGTTTTGAACTGGGAGAACTGACTTTTTCAGAAACATTTATTGCCTTCACACATAAGCACTAACTGACCAGTGTAAAGATCTGAAAGACCTGCATTGCCTCCCCCAGTTCTTTGAAAATTTAGGGCAAGGGACATGATTTGCATATTTTTGGATCCTATTACATTCTATCTCACTTCCACAACTGTATAAATATGATTTATAACCAGAGACTTTAATATCACTCAGTATTGCATCTGAAGAAGTGTATTATATTCATGAAAGATTATGCTAAAATAAACCAGTTAGGTCTTAAAGTGCTGCAACATTCCTTTTTCCTCTCCACTCTTCATTTTTATCCTCCCATTGTGGTTTACATTATTGGAAAGGGAGATGTGGTGGGTGCATCCCATTTCACTGGTCAGCCCCCATATAACATCAATGGACATCTCTGAATCAATTTTGCTTTCAATTTTGTCTCCCCTGTTTGAAAGCTCACCTGTCCGGGTGTGTTAGGAGCTCTAGAGGAGCAGAAAATGGAAGTCAGAACTTGGAAACAATGCATTAGAAATGTTGTCTGCAGTACCTAAACAATAATAAACTAAACTATGTCTGCAGTACATTACTTTTGCAGGGGTAAGGGGCTGTGATGTAATTTTTTTCAAAATAATGTAAGGACTGATAATACCTTTATTTTAGTTTGGCAAGTACTGTTTACTTGTTGCTCCTAAAACATTTCTTTTCAGAGGGTTTTATTTGCCATTTTTGTATTTGTTAAGTGGTTTTTTTTCAAATGAGAAAAGTAACAAAAACCAACACATTCTTATTGTAGTATCAAAGTGCCACCACCAAAATAATGAGGAATGTTAATGTTACCTTTAATTTTAAAAGAGGACAACAGTATATTGTGAAATAAAGCTTCAAACCCTTAACAGAAACTAGGAGGTGACCATGTTGAGGAGTGAACTTCTGCTCTGTATTCTTGTGCCTTTTGTAGCCACTATCCAATGGATTGGAGGCAGAGCAGCTTTAGCCACAAAGGAAGCAATCCTAACCTTGCACTTGAAGTTCTCCAAGGTCCGAGTGTCTAATATATCCAAAATGAGGAGGAAAGGGAAGGAGAACCATTATTTGCTGCTCTTCTTATCCTTTTCTTTGAGCTGTTTCTCTCCTGTTGGTTACTTCAGTCCTGGTCTAGATGTTCTTGTGTTGTGATGTAGGTGGTCAGAAACTGGGAGGGAAACTGTGTGGTCCACTCACATCACACACACCCTTTCTCTTCCCTCCTTCTTTTACCTAAGTAAGAGAGGCAAAGGTTGGTGGAAGTTTACATGAGCGGCAAAGTGTGGCTCTCAGTTTGATCTCCAGTTTCAGAGGATGGAGCTAATCTTTTCTTTGGCCCTTGGGAACATAGTTCCAGGGTTTCTGCAGGATTAAGGACCATTCTTGGAGCAAAATGTAAGAAATAATACAAGCAGATAAATACATTTTTAAAAATGTAGTGTCATGAAGTCCGAATATGTGCATTTTAAAAGAACTGCACTAAACTTCTGCCTGGGCCTATTAATTTTGCGCACACAGAGTCAGCAAAGACCAACAGCTTGGAATATAGCAAAGAACAAGCAAACAAAACATGATTTTTACAGATAAGTAAATGGAAAGACCAAATATTTATGGGCTGCTGGAAAAGCAGGGAAATCTCTGTGGTTATATGTGTTTTATGGATTATGATTGCTATAAAACTTTATTTATCACAGAGGCTCATAGGACATCTAAAACATTCAGATAATGAAATGCTTTCGATAAATGAGCAGAACTTTCTCCAAGTTTCATTGCTTTGGGAAGGAGACAGTGAATTCTGATTAGCAGGATAGTTTGATAGCAGGAGGTTACATAATAGGACACTAATTAATTATTTAAAATATAATAGCCTCAGGCCTAATGTGTAAAGGATCAAGCCTGTGGAAAGGTTTTATAGAGAAGTTACTGTCGTGTGAAACATATTTTACCACATGTAAAATACAAGGTTTCTAGAATATAGCAAAATATTTTCATTTGGGGTGTTTCTGTATTTTTATTAGTGTTTGTTTCTTCATTTTTTGTCCACATCGACAGGTACGATTTTATAGAGATCCGGGATGGGGACAGTGAATCTGCTGACCTTCTGGGCAAGCACTGTGGGAATATTGCTCCCCCTACCATCACCTCATCTGGCCCTTCCCTTTATATTAAGTTCACTTCAGACTACGCCCGTCAGGGTGCTGGCTTCTCCCTGCGCTATGAGATTTACAAGACAGGTAAGTGTCTAAGTGCTCAGGAAGGCACAGGTCTTTTGTTGTCTCCCCCTCTACCAAGTTTTTATGCATGTTTTGTATCAAAATCCTTTTCCTTTTCTTGGTGCTGATGGAGGAGCTTTATTTATTTGATTTATATCCCACCTTTCTCCTCATGCAGGACCCAAGGCAGCCTACACCATTTTAAAAACAAGATACAGTTAAGGAATCTTGTAGCAACCTTGAGACTAACTGAGAGAAAGAAGTTGAAGCATAAGCTTTTGTAGACTTGGTCTACTTCCGCAGACCAAGTCTACAGAAGCTTCTGCTACAACTTTTTTCTCTCAGTTAGTCTCAAAGGTGCTACAAGATTCCTTTGCATATTGATATTCCAAACGAACACAGCTATATCTTTGAAAGATACAGTTAAAACATTATGTATACAAAAGTTTTTAAAAGAATTAAATAACTACAATTAAAAACAAGATTAAAACACTATAAAAAACACTAATCACGAGGAGGGGGGCAGCTATACTTATTATCAATGCAACAGCTCCCAGCTCACTGGTCTGAGCTGAAGGCGTGTGATGAAGGATCCCTGCTGAAGCCAAAGAGTTGGCTTTGGCCACAGTCTGGATGGGAGACTTCACTGAATCCCTCTATGTATCCCTCATGGAAGAATATATAGATCCTCATGGAAGTACCTCATGGAAGAAACATGGTGTTTTAATGTAATCTCCACAGTAATTTCTAAGGAGTGTCTGTGGGTCTATTAAGTTATCAAATCTGAAAACAGAATTTCAAACTTGGATGTGTTACCTAAAAGGATAAAAATGAAGACAACAGTAAGGTTATAGAGCCAATCCATCAACTTCGTTGGGTACTTTCCCAACAGACACTACAGATTTCTGTATTTTTTTGCACTAAAATACACATTCATGAATTAATTTTGACCAAAGATGATAGGTGAATTTAACGTTGGCATCCCAAATGTTTTCATGCAAATTTGAGACTGAGCAGCAAACTTTGCCCCCCCCCCCAATGGCCATGTTTGGTGCATTTTTCATGGAACTTGGTGCAAAAAAAGTTTTTTAAAGACTGTAGATGCTACTAGTCAACATTTTATTTCATTCAAATCATAAGTGAAACCATCAACATCAGCCTAGACAGCTCCAATTAATTTCCTAGTACAGAAATAGAACACTTTCCCCTGCCCCAGTTTTTTTCTTTACTTCCTTGAAGAAAGCTTTAAAGTATGTCACAAGCTGAAGTAGTGTTACCTGTTTGTTTGTTTTTCAAAAATTATCTGCTTTTTAGGAGATTTTCAGACAAGAACAAAAAAAGTGTTCCTGTCCCAGAATCTCTACTCTCGCCCCTGTCCCATCCCAGTCATGCCACAATCAGCCTCCCCACTGCACTTTTTGTAGTATTGTAGACAACTTTTCAGGAGGCACATACCAGTGATACATCATTTTATAAAAATTCTTCTTAAGACTCTAGTACAATGTAAATTTTAAACCTGTGGACCCCATCCTTTCCCATTGCTCCATTTGTATATTATATCCAAAATTTGTGGCCTACATTATCAGACATTCTTTCACTTGTTCATTTTCCAGTTCTAATTTGAAGAAGTACTGTATTTATACATTTTTACTGATCAAATGGTCATCATCTGTACATAGTAGCACTTCATACTCTTATTTGTTTTGTTCAAAACAACAGTACTTTTAATCTACCTTAAATCTTTCATCTGACTGTAAACATGAAAACAATCGAAAGTTATATTCCTCTGTCAACAGAGTCTTAGTTTTAATTGTATACTCTCCTTGGGGATTCCCCAAGATGTCTTAATCCCTTATCCAGCTCTCTTTGCCTGCTGTTTCTCTTCTATAAAAAACTTCCTGTGCTGAGATCTATAAAGGTATCTTTGGACACCCTCTTGGTTTATATCTGTTACACATTCCTAATGAGGTGTGTCTTATATAGTACTTCTTAAAATCTACATTTACCTTAATGTTGTCATGCCATAAATATCCATGCCATCCATACCTCAGGTCATGTCCTTCCAAATCTAATAATCTTTTATTTCTCATCATCATTCATTCTTTCAACCAAACCAAACATCAGATAGCAAAGCATAGTTTCAAAGTCAGCAAACCTAACCCTCCTCTTTGTTGTGCTTGCCCCATTTTCCAAAACTGTTTCATCAACACTTCCGAGAAAGTAAAATATATCAGTGCCATATTGACAGCATATTTTTATTTCTGCTTTGACATGACAAGCAAGTTTCTTCATTAAATGATCTCATGTATTCTAGAACTACAAACAGTATATCTTTTTCTCTATGGCATATATAAAAAGCTTGTTAAAGTCAAAGCTAAGTGAAAATTGTTCTCTCTTAGATCTTCACAGAGCCTGCCCTCTCTCCCCTCCCATGAATATGTGATTCAAGCACTGATCAATAGCCTTGTGTTTCTTCTTTTCAAGAAGCCAAGGGTTTTGTAACTGGTGTAATGCTGGCTTAAACGGGCTGCTGTTGGCAGTGCCATCAAGGGAACAAGACGGGCGCCTCTTGAGCAACACACAAGAGGAACTATTCATAATGCCTTTTAAAATGCAAAACTATTCTTGGAGAAAGTGAGTGGGGGAGGGGGGAAGCTAATCTGTAGACATTTTAAAAATTTGCCCTGTCTAAATATTTGTCAGATTAGTGTGTGTGTGTGGTTGAGAATACTTGGGGAAATAAAAATACAGTACATCTTGTTTTGCACTGGCGAGGCGTGGGCGAGACAATGTTTTTGTGTACTCATGGAGAGGCCTGGCTGTGTTTCCCATGAGGTGAGTGGGGCTGAGCTCTTGGGCACATGACCCAGCCACCAGCCCATATTCCACTGTTAGCATCTGAGATGGAAACGCAGAAGATTTACATCACCTCTGGAACAGGAAATAAATACTATGAAGAAACTGAGGTGGAGAGGGAAATAGGAAGTGCGGGAGAAAGAGAAATAATTTTTCTTACCTTACCCAAAAGGTTTAATGAAACCTGGAAGAATAAATGCAGAGGGGCACATTGATTATTCAGTGCATATATAAAATATGATCCTATCTGCACTGTCCATTTGTAGGTCAATGTTCAAAAATACATAGGAGCAGCAGATTTTACACATATTTGTGCATCTTTTTGACCTTTAAGGTTAATAATAATAATAAATAATAATATTTATTTATACCCCGCCCCTCTGCTAAAAACAATTGGGGGGGCTTCCAACAATTAAAACATTATAATAATGACTAAAAACACCACCCACCACCACCCTCCCACATAAAAAGACATTAAACACAATAAGATTAAAACCTTCTAGCTAAAAAACACATTAAAAACAAATATATACATAATTTTTAAAAAGCCAGGAGACTGAGTTCCTGAGGCCGGGATCTAATTAGGAAAGGCCTGCCGAAAGAGATCCGTCTTTAGTGCTTTTTAAAAGCTACTCAAGCTCATCAGCTGACGGATCTCATTCGGCAGGCCATTCCACAATTTGGGGGCGATTACTGAAAAGGCCCTCTGGGAGATTGCAGACAGCCTAGATTTTTGTGGCTGAAGCAGATTCCTCCCAGAGGACCGGAGTATGCGGGGAGGATTGTATGGGAGGAGGCGGTTCCGGAGATAAGTTGGACCCAAGCCATTTAGGGCTTTAAAGGTAATAACCAACACCTTATACTGGGCCCGGAAACTGATAGGCAGCCAGTGGAGAGATTTTAGTATTGGAGTTATATGATCTCTCCGAGATGTTCCTGAGACCACTCTGGCTGCCATATTTTGTACCAACTGAAGTTTCCGGACCAAGCACGAGAGTAGCCCCATGTAGAGCGCATTGCAGAAATCTAGACGAGAGGTTACCAGCGCATGCACCACAGTCTCAAGGTCCCTTACTTCCAGGAAAGGGCACAGCTGGCGTATCAGCCGAAGGTTAGGAAAGTGAATGACATGAGGTACAACTGCACCATTTCCTAGAGGGGGCAGATCTTCCCATAGTGGTTAATGCATTAATTACCTCCTGCTTAGACTACTGTAGAGAGCCAGTGTAGTGTAGTGGTTTGATTGTTGGGCTATGACTCTGAAGACCAAGGGTTTGAATCCACATATGGACATGAAAATCTGCTGAGTGACCTTGGGCAAGTCACACTCTCTCAGCCTCAGAGGAAGGCAGTGGCAAGCCTCCTCTGAACAAATCTTGCCAAGAAAACCTTGTGACAAGGTCACCATAAGTTGGAAATGACTTGAAGGCATACAACAACAACAAAATGTGTTCTGTGTGGGGCTTCCTTTGAAAAATGTTCAGAAGCTACAGGTACTGTAGTGCAAAATTCTGCAGAGACCATATAATACCGGTCTTTGAAGAACTACATTGGCTTCTAGTTTGCTTCAGGGGTTAATTGAGGCTCATGGTCTTAACCTATAAAGATCTAAATGGTTTGGGGCCAGAATATCTGTAAAGCTGCCTTCTCCCATATGAGCCTTCCTTGAATGCACCTGGCATGACAGGGCTGAGCTTACCAGATATTTGGGACTGCAGACCCCACATGCCCTTGCCATTGGACATGCTGGGAGCTAAAGTCAAAAGTTAGTGGAAGGCCAGATGTTCCCCCACTTTTGTTGCATAGGGAAAATGTTAGCATGGAGTAAACAGGTGTTGTTTTCACTATACTGTGATTGTGGAATTACAAATATTCTGGAACTGCTGAAGGCTCTATTCACCCTCATTTTATGCTAATTTGGACTGCAGGGGTTGACTGGGTAGACTAATTGCTTAAAAACCTTTGGATAGGTGCCCTTGATTTTTTCAACACCAGGTTTTAAAAAGTGATTTTATTTTTTAATGTGATGGCATGTTGCACGTAAGAAGTATTGTACTTTCTGTCTTGTACAGAGAGGAATGCTTCTTCAAAGACAGTCCCCACTATGATGTACTGTATGTATGTATTCTCTAAATATAAAGGAAGTTTGATTTATTTCACAACTGTTGGTTTATTTACATGAAAATGTAAGTTGATATAATTGAAATTTGATTAAAATTCCTACCTTAATCAACTACGGTATGTTTCAGTGATGACCCAAACACTAGTATTTCTCCATACAGTTTGCAAGCATGGGTGTGGCTAACTGAATATAATGCCAAAGTAACCTCCTTGACCATGTAACTTGGCCACTTTCTTGGCTCCCATTTGCCATGACTTTGGAAGGAATGAGCGTCATTTACTGCTCCATTTCAGGTGCTGAAATATTTCTATTCAAGCCTTTCTTGAATCTCTTCATATTAAGTAATTACAGGCCAGTGTCCATAATTTCATATTTAGGCAGGATATTGGCGCGTTTGGTGATGCCTCAGCTCCAGAGGGTCCCGGATTAAATGATCTTGGTCCCTTTTAGTCTGGTGTCAGGCCTGGTTGTGGAACAGATAGCATTGGTCATGTTGGTGGACAATTTTCATCAGAGCTGGACAGGGACGGAAGGGATGTATAGGTTTTGTTGGATCTCTCAGAAACTTTCAATACCATTGACCATGGTATCTTTCTGGTCTGCCACATGGGGTGGGATATGTAACACAGTTTTACAGTTGTTCATTTCCATCCTGCACAGCTGAACCCAAAAGGTGGTGCTTCAGGATGTGGGGGTTTGACCTGTAGAGTCAGCATTCTGTCCCACCCCCACCCCCCGCCATACTTACACATGAAATAGAAGGGAATTTTTTTTTCCAGAATATGGTGTAACTAGTATAATGATGACACCCAACTCTATTTCTCTTTTCTGCCAAATTTCAAGGAGGCTGTTTCAGTTCCAACCAGTGCCTGACATCAGTAATAGATTGGATGAGAGCAAACAAATTGAAGTGTAGTTCACACTGGACAGAGGTACTCCTGGCCAGTTTAGGTAGGTAGGTAGATAAATAAATAGATAGAAAGGTAGTTGTGGATTCATCCTGTGATAGATGGAGTTATACTTCCATTAAAGACATGGTGTTTTTTTGTTTGGGTGTTGTGGCCAGAAGTGCTTTTACACAATTAAAACTAGTGCTCCAGTGGCACCCATTCCTGGAGATGCCAGATTTGGCCATGGTGATGCCTGATTTATTTACATCCTGTTTGGACTTCTGTAGCACACTCTATGTCAGGCTGCCTTTAAAGAGTTATCAGAAACCTCATTTGAACCAAAGGGCTGCAGCCCAACTGGAGAGGCATACAACAGCTTCCTTGTTACAACAGCTCCACGGGCTACTACTCTCCTTTTGGGCATGTTTTAAAATGCTGGTTATGACTTATAAAGCCATATATGGCTTAGGGCCAGCCTGCTAAAAGTCCATATCTTTCCATATGAGCCTGACCAGACCCTGAGAGCTTCAGGAGAACAACTTCTCTCGGTCACACCATCCTTACATGTATATGTGATGAGGAAACAAGACATGGCCTCCCTGGAGATGCTCCTAGGTTCTTGAGGCCTCTTTCCTTGGGAGGTTAGAATGCCCCCCTCCTTGCTGTCCTTCCATTGGAAAGCAATTTTTTTAAAAAAAATTCTCAGGTTTTCACAAACTAACTAAATTAAGTTGTTGTTGTTATTCTTAGGGTCTTTTGTTCAGTGTCCTCTGTTAACTGGCTTTTAAATGAAATGAGGATGAGAAAGAGCCAATTACATATGGTCTGTTGTGTTTGTGTTAGCAAATTCAGTGATTTGTTTTCAGCTGCCTGTATCTGAACTGGTCAATCAAAGTCTACATTGCCAGGTGATCCAATTAAGTCCCACTCATTTTGGAAGTCATCTGATTAAATAGATTTCCATTTCCATATCCATTAGTGTAATTTCATTGTTCATATTTCCTCTCCCTTCTCCACCCCCTCTGCTATTGAAAGGGCCAGAGTTTTTGTTTTGATTTGTTTTGCTTTAAGCAAAACATCCAGCACACATCCAGTTTTGTGGTTGTGGTGGTTGCAGCCAGTCTGTTAGGCATTGCTCAGTGGTAGAACTGTGTGTCTTTGAAACAACTTATTCATAATAAAACACTAGAGATCCTGTGTTAGAACCAGGCAGCCATAGGGTCTTGTAACATTCTCCTCCCCCCTCTCCCTCCTCCCTCTTAGTGACCCATAGCCTAGAGAATTCAATTGTTAATTGTCTGGTCCCCACAGAGCAATAGTTTTAATGCAGTCATAGCCCAAGCAGAGTGCAACCTCCTTTTCCCCCCAAGGCACCTTGGGCTGGCAAGAAATAGAAAGGCACTTAGCAGGCTGGGGCACAATAGAGGCCAGTGTTGGGAGTCATCCCTAAATAAGTGGTAATATTGTCTGCACTGTTGGCAGGGAGGAAGGCGTTCCTTACGGATTGGAATTACTTACATTTCTGGTGTGATGGTTAACATGGGCACATGAAAAAGGCAGCTCTGTTTCTTCCTTGGAAAGAAAGCCCCGCACGTACCCCCTATTCTACCCCCACCCACTAGGATTTTTTGACCTTACCATTGTGAAAGCTATGCCTGTTCATGTGCCACTTTTTCAGTGCTTAAGATGCAAAACTTCGGGTGTCACTTCAGTGAAACTGCTTTGCTAATTGCCACTCTGATGGAAAATAAACAGGGACAGTAACATTAATAATTAATACTTTTGCAAGGCTGTAGCAATTTTCTGCATGAGGGATTTAAGTGCTTTAAGAAAACAATTATGAATTACACCTCACAGACTGGCTACTGTGAATGAGGGGGCTGACAATGTAGTATATTAATGTCTTGCCTTGCTTGTCTTGTCTCTTGTTGTAGGCTCTGAAGATTGCTCTAGAAACTTCACTGGTTCAAATGGTACTATTGAATCCCCTGGATTTCCTGATAAATATCCTCATAATTTGGACTGTGCCTTCACCATCATGGCCAAACCAAAGATGGAGATCATCCTTCAGTTTTTAACCTTTGACCTCGAGCATGACCCCTTGCAAGTTGGAGAGGGAGATTGCAAATATGATTGGCTGGACATCTGGGATGGTATTCCTCAAGGTAAGGATTAAAGTGATGTATTGCCAATATTCTCTTCCGTATCTGGCTATTGTCAAGCTAACAGCATCAATTTTGAGTCCGAAGAATTCCATAAAGGTCATAAATTGCTAACACTCTACAGCTCTATCCAATCTCATATACTGTTGCCTTGTTCTTATCAGAGGCCAGAAGTTAAATTGAACAGTGATGGAGTTCCCTTCTCCATTTCTTGTGCCAGCATCACACCCTTTCTGGTTAAGTATAACTGTGTAGATGATGTTGCAACACATTGAGACCTTTGAACAATCTGATTTATGTAATCAGATCATGGAGATCAGAAAGCAGAATTTGAAGTACTTAGAAGTACAAAAGTATTCTAATCTCAAAATGTCATTAACACTATATATATATATGTGTGTGTGTGTGTGTGTGTGTGATATGCAGCACAGGTTGCATACAAGAAAGCTTTGTATATCACTTTAAGCACAATTTCTGTGGAAAAGTGGCTGGAAAATGTTATTCAGTAATCTATTACTCATCAGTATGTATGTCAGTGAAACAACAGATGCACTAGAAGTATAGATAGATGTATTCTAGGCTTCACACAATAGTTGTATACCTCTGTACTCAGAAGTAAACCCCACTGAGTTCAACAGGACTTACTTCCAGGTAAGGTCTACAGTACTGCAGCTGAAATCATTAATTTTCAACTGTTGGACTCTATTTACTGCTGCCTTATTCCTGGCTATGCAGCCCAAAGGGCCTTTTGAAGGCAAGGAGGCACGGTGGCAGGGGTTTAACCAAGAGGTAAATTGTACTTAATTTCTGTTTCTGTTGTAGTGGGTCCCTTGATTGGCAGGTACTGTGGCACTAAAACCCCTTCAGAGATACGCTCAACAACAGGCATCTTGTCACTCACTTTCCACACGGATTTGGCGGTGGCTAAAGATGGCTTCTCTGCTCGCTATTACTTGGTCCAGCAGGAAGTGCCAGAGAGTAAGTAAGGAAGTTCTGAGTGTTCACCTGTATTAAAAAAATGTAGCCATGTTTTTGTGATGTTTTTGAATTCTTCATTGCTGAGCAAACTACAACACTGAGGTGGTGACGATGGGGAAATCAATATTCAAATTATTTTTAGTTTTGACAGTTTGAGTTCCAGCATTTGAGCTTCAAGGCATAGCTCAGAATTTCTCTCCCCAATATGATATGTTACATCTCAAATTTGAGGTTTTATCACCATTAACTTCTAAGCTTCAGTGCTAGATTTCAAAACCGCTGTTGAAAATCAAAAGCCAACCTTATAATTAAAAATTCTTGAAAATGGTTCTCTTCAGATCTTTTTTCCAAGTTCAAGGTTTTATGGAAGACTTAGGAGTCATGTAAAGAATCCATGAATATGCAATGTTACCACTTGCGTCTTCTGCTTGTGAGGGATATTGCATTGTTTCTTTCTTTACTGTTTGCCATTTCACAGCTTCTACATCATGCTTAGATCACAGGTGTTGTTGAGGTAGAATTTCAGTAGCCCAGAAGTGGAACTTCATCATTCGCCAACACCAAGATATGAGAATGGCCACTAGCTGAAGTCTTTAACCCATCCAGGCCGAGTGAGACAGCTGCCTTAGCATTTTGCCACACTACAAAATGTTATAGTGCTATTATTCCACTTTAACTGCTATGGCTGCCTCCTGTGGAATTTTGGAGTTTGTAGTTTAGTGAGGCCCAAGAGCTTTCTGGCTGAGAAGGCTAAATGGCCCTCCCTAAACTTCAAATCCCAGGATTTCACAGGAGACAGCATAGCAGTTAAAGTGGAATAATAGCGCTATAACAGTGTAGTGTGATAAAGACCTTAGGCATTAGATGGTGGGGGTGGGGGTGGAGAACAGAACACTGTGTGACCTGCTCAGCATTCCTTAAGTCTGGGGTGGGAAACTATGTTGGGTGAAGGTGCTACATTCCCCACCCACAGCCTTCTGTTGGCTGGATGATATCAAGGATTTGTGGGCACACCTCTGACACCAGAAGCATAGCCACACCCCTTTGAGGCTGCTAGGTTTGCCCTTCCTTGCTCAGGGGAAGAACAGCAGAGCAAAATCCTCTCAATGTGATTTGCAGCTCTGCAGCTAAATCCTAATAGGCACTCATCAGCAGTGATTGCAAGTGCCACTGGAAGTTTTTGCTTTTCCACAGTCGTGGAAGGGCAAGAAAGACCAAACTTCTCATGATCAGGCTTACAGAGGTATACAAATGATTTAGAAACCAACTATGCCTGTTGCAAAATACTAATTGCATGTGCAAAATATTGGGTGTTGTGTTCATGTTGCTTAGTGCAGAATTCTCAGTTTCTTGGTTTCTTCTTGGAAATTACAAGGCAAGAAAGATTTGCATCTTCAGTGATGGTAACTCTTCACTACAGATGAGGATGGGTTTTATAGGGCCCATGCAAGCTTTTTCTTGCCCTTTTCTGAAAATCAACATTGGCTTTCCCTAGGTGTTTAGAGACTAGTCCATGCTCGTCCCCCAGCCACAAATGCTTTTATTTGATAGGATTTAGGGGAGGTAATTAATGGTACTGCTTTTAGGTAGGAATGGAATATAGGAGAGAGAGATGCCTCTTTTCTTTTGCTCTCTCCTTGCTCTAGATTTCCAGTGCAACAGCCCACTGGGGATGGAATCTGGCCGAATCTCTAATGAACAGATCTCTGCCTCCTCCACTTACTCTGATGGCAGGTGGACCCCACAGCAGAGTCGACTCAACAGCGATGACAATGGATGGACACCTAATGTGGATAGCAACAAAGAATTCCTGCAGGTATTTTAAGTTCCTTATATAATACCAGTAGCTAAGAAGAGAGACCAACAGTTTGGAAAGGCTGGGAGTGAAGCCATCCTATCAGGCTTAGCAACAGTTGTGTTGCCAGATAACTGCTGTGCTGTGATGTTTGAGTCATTTTTGCCAAGTCATTTTTTCTTTACCCCCTCCAGCGTCCTCCTCTATGAAAGGCTTGGCTTAGTTTGGCAAGCGTGTGCACGCTGTGTGTCCATGGAAGCAGTCTTGGCAGGGTAATTCTTGGGGGACAAGCATCTTTTTAGCTTAGATACATAGCTTCTCTTGGCAAGGGAAGTGCCACTGTCCTCCAAGCCTTCAGGTTCCTCCCCACTCCCCCAATATTTCCCTCCTGAGCCACTCACACAAACACTTTACCCTTGAACCAAACTGATTTATCATGCTGTACAATTGACCCCAGAACATGAGGTTTGTAGAATCTTCTGTTGCTCTTGTTGCCTGCTGGGACCCAGCAGGAGCTGCTTGAGCTGCCATTGGCAAAGGAGTGTGACTCTGGTCTTCCTGAACTGAAGGCAGCCCTGCTGGACCATTAACATTCCAACAGAAGTTGTGGCTTGACCTGGTGCCCTCACCTTCCCCCAACCTTGATGGGCTTTCCAGAAGGCCAAGAGGGGGAGCAGCCAGCCACTTATGAGCCCCTAAATAGTGAGTGAGTGGGACTCTTGCACGTGTTGGGCAAGTACAGCTAGAATAATATTTATTCTGCTGAGGGACTCATGATGCATACCAGCAGCTGGGAATTCCAGCAGGAAAGTATGAAGGGGAAAGGCCTCCGTATGGGGCTAAGCAGGACCAGTTCATGTCAGCAAAGAGTTGTGGAGTGGCAAGTGCTAAAGTGTGTTCAACAGAAGTTCTGGAAGGTCAGGGCCTGCAACAGATGTCCGATTCCTCATAGCACAGTTACCAGGCTGGCATGCTGGTAACCTTTTATAATTGACATCACAAAGAAATTGCTAAGCATGAACTGGACTTTCATGACTTAATCTTATATGTGAAAGAGTTCAGACCCTCCCGCAAAGTGTCTCAGCCTGTGTTCTACCAGAAATGATTTTCATACAGGTTCTGTTGCTGGAGCTTTGGTTTTATTTGACTTTAATAATGAGAGGGCCCAAGTTTCCGAGTCTTTTAATTCAGCTCTGTTGTTGGGGGTCAAAGATTAGGGAAATTACTTATTTTGGACTCCCCAGAATCTGCCAGGATAGTAGAACACTAGGAGATTCTGGGGAGTTGTAGTGCAGAAGATGTAACTTTTCTAAACTCTACTGGAGGGAGATTCTCCTCAAGAGTGTAGATAGGCAGCTAGAATCAGGAAAATGCCTTTCCACCACTGAAATCTGTCAGCATTTGCTTGCAACAGATTTAGCAAAACGTTGGGGGCAGGGTGGGAGATTCTACTCTGTGTGATTAATGACACATTGGTAGAGGGGCACACAGTCTGCTTCCATTCAAATTACTTCCACTCCAAGACATATTTATTTGTTTGTTTTATTGTGGCATGCAGTCTGAGACAGGAACACAACTGTTCTGGGGATTTTGTGGAAGCATAGTGAGGATTTGATCCCAGAAATGTTTACAGTTCATTCCCATGAGACAAAAAAGAGAGAGGGAAAGGGAGTGGGTAAGCAATTCCAAAATGTGCCCTCTCCTTCAGTTATGAGAACGGCAACAAACCCATGCAGGCTGAAAACATTTCCTTCTATGGCTCACATGCTGACACATCTAGGAATGTTAACTCAGCTGGTCTTAAAATTGATCCTATTAAGTTCTTACACTGGAACAGAGCTTAGACAGAATAGCAACTCTGAACATGGCCAGTGGCAAAAGTTACAGCTGTGTCCCAGCAATGTGCTAGAAGTGAAAAACTGTCATGCTAGTTTATACCAGCTGAGTACCCAATCCTCAAGTCTGCTTTCAGACAGATCTTCTTCAGAGCAGCTGCAGCCCTGTGTGGTGAGTCCTCAGGAGCTCTTGAGCACAACATGCCACCATTGTGTGCTGTCATGTTGGTGGCGCTTAGAGATCTGCTGTGGTTCAGCCAAAAGGCAAAATGGGTCCATGATCCCACATTAGAATGATAGGCTCATAGCGCAAGTTTTGTGTCAATGGCTTCCTAGTTTGTAGCTACTTAGTTCTGAATGGCTTCCTAGGTCTGAAGCTGCCTCAGGAATGTTGTATTTGACAGTGTCTTAAATGTTTCCTGTCACAGGAAGATCCATTATATTGCTGATCTTGTAAGTCTTCTTCCATTTTTCTCTCATACTTGTCCCACTGCTACCGGTAGGTGGATCTCCGCTTTCTCACAGTGCTGACAGCCATTGCGACACAAGGTGCCATTTCCAGAGAAACACAGAATGGGTATTACGTTCGGTCATACAAACTCGAGGTCAGCACAAATGGCGAGGACTGGATGATGTACCGGCATGGGAAAAACCACAAAGTAAGTGTTTTCTTCTCAACAACAATTCTGAGTTATAGAACAGTCTGTTTGTTGGTGAGATGGAAGATTTAAATCAGCTTGAGTCCATATAAAGGATCCCAGTACTTTTCTGTTTGCTGCCAAGATGCAAAACATGGAGCCTGCCCACCCTCTAGCCCTAAGCCATCTTTCATATCTCTGGAGGGGTGAGGAGAAAAGTGTTCCTTGGAAAACTTGGCTGCCATTGTGCCTTGCTCAGTGGAGGGAGAGCCTGCGGTATGCCTTTTGACTGCAAATGAAGGAGAAAATGTTTTTGCAAGCCCGTGTTTTTGCCATACAAGATTCATTGAGCATTTATGGCCTGAGCCTCGTCCACATGCTGGGTTAACAATCACAAAACCACATGAAACTGCAGTTTAGGAGTTATTGAGGCCTTGAAAATGAAAGGGCACAAATCCTGAGAGGGGATCACAATGTTCTAGAGAATAAAGTCCAACGATAAATAATGAGGAGCAGTTCAGTTTGTCAGGGAGTGGGGATCTGTAGCCTCAGCAGTGGTTGGCAGTGATGCATTGAGCGCTCTGTACTAGGGCCTGGCTCTGTCTGTAAATATGCCTGTGTTGACCCATGCTGATCCCTCCACCTCTGAATGCTTGGTGCCTGTGCTTGGTGGAGGTGGGGTGATGGTGGGGCCAGGGGCAGGAGGCGGGGGGGGGGGTGAGGAGGAGAAGTGCAGTTGTGTATGTGGGGAGAGAGAGAGAGAGAGAGAGAGAGAGATCTGTGTGTATGGAGTGCAGCTGTGTATAATAAAGCCATAGCTGCTCCTGGGAAGGTACTGGAGCTGTCAGTCATCTGGGCTTTCCTTATGAAGGCACTTCTAAACCGACCCTCTGTGCTTTGCTGCAGAATACTGTGAAACAGGCATTCTTTAACTTTGTCTCAGTAAATCACATTAAGCCAAGAGTTGAGGGGGGTGGGAGAACATGTTTTGAAGTAAGCTGCCTGACTAAAGGCAATGGCTCTGGGCGGAGAGGGAAGGTAGCTTCTTCTTCCTTGTCTGGCTTAGCAACTCTTCCTAAAGGAAATACAGTGGACCCTTCCCATCCGTGAGGCTTTAGTTTGCACCCCACCACCACCACAGATGGGAACAATGTGGATGCTCAAGCCACAAATACTAATGATGAAGGCTAAGAGGTGACATGATAGCCATGTTTAAATATTTGAAGGGCTGTCATACAGAGGATGTAGTGAGCTTGTTTTCTGTGGCTCCAAAAACTAGGACACGGAGCAATGGACTCAAACTGCAGGAAAAGAGATTCCAACCTAAACATTAGGAAGAGCTTCCTGCAGTAAGAATACACTGCCTTGGAGTGTGGTGGAATCTCCTTCTTTGGAGATTTTTAAGCAGAGGCTGGATGGCCATCTGTCGGGAATGATTTGATTGTGTATTCCTGCATGGCAGGGGATTGGACTAGATGGCCCTTGTAGTCTCTTCCAACTCTATGATTCTATGATAATAAATGGTGGTGCATGCATGCGGTTGCATGCTGATGCACCTGTGTGCATGTGCAGCCATTGAATGATATGGGGCCTGGCAATCTGCAGAGGCTCCAATCCACAGACGGATAGCCTGCAGATAAGGCAGGCCCTCGGTACTAACAAGTGCTTGGGGCCTTGTGATCTCCTCTTTTGTTTCTCCCAAACTCTGTTGTTTCTCTGCTATGTCCAAGGGAAGCAGAAAGTAACTCTGAATTGCAGCATTTGCTAGCTCCCCTTCTGGTTTGGAATCCATAACTGGGGAGGTTATCATTGGCTACCAAAGAAAAGAGTGCTAATGTTTCCCTTCCTTCCTCAGGAATAATCAGGTGTTCCTGCTCAGCTGTATTATCTAGATGTAATGATGGCATAGGCACCTGAACACTGGAAGCTGCCCTGGCTTAGTTGGATCATTGCTCCATCTAGCCCTGAATTGCCAACTCCAAGTGGTAGCAGAAGCAGCATCCCAGGGTGTCAGCCAGGATTTTTTCCTAGCCTTACTGGTGGCCTCCCATGGAAGAACTGGTTGGGATTGGTTCTGACATGAGAGAAAACCAGGATGTTTTCAGGATGGTATGATGGTAGGCAGCTGGAGGTGTGCCACAGTTCTAATGGAGAAAGGTTCACTTTCATATAATGCTTGAGGAATTATGACACACAACGCACACACACACACACACACTGAGTTCCACATCGTATTTTTCAGTCCTGCTGTGTTTCCATATGCCTGTGGGCCATCCTGTTTTTCATTGGTTGCTTAGATTCCTTTTGATGCCCTCAATTTGAAAAGTTACAGCACTCATACTAGATTTTCAGACAACACTGTTATAGTGTTACTATTCCACTATATTTGCTATGGCTGCCTCCTGTTGAATCCTGGGATTTGCAGTTTAGGGAGGGGCATTTACAACTCTCAGCCAGAGAGCTCTTAGGCCTCCCTAAACTAAAAATCCCAGAATTCCACAGGAGGAAGACAGAGCAGTTAAAGTGGAATATTAATGCTATAACAGTGTAGTCTGAAAATCTCCATAGTGTTAGGTGGCTTTGGGCTGAAATTGAACCCTTCAGCAGGCATGATGACACTATAAGCAGGACATGGACATGGGGATGTGTGCCCCAGCCTCCTCTGACCCAAGCTCTTCCTGGACTGAGCAGGAATGTCTTAAGAAGGAATACAACAGTACTACTGAATGCTGTTACAGTCCTTGGCACAAACAGGGATCCTTACTGTGAAGGCTATGCAGGACAGTAACTAGGTAGAGGCAAATGCATTTGTATTTTCTTTCCAGGCTGACTTGGTTGATGTGGAAAGTGCAGGGCTAACTCACATGTCCCTGGGTCCCCTTTGGTCTTTCCCTGCTTCTTATAGGGCATTATCACACCAGCCTCTTTTCTTGAAGCAATTGCGTTAGTGAAGGAAACTGAAACCTACTGGTATTGAAGCAATCACTATCGCATCTCCTCTTCAATCCTATGAGTGTGCTGTGAGTGTGCTGCTTTGGCAATCTTGGTACTTCCACACTGGCTCCGTAACCCCTGCCTTCCTACCTACTCAGTGCATCTGTGCCTTTCCCCCCCCTTTTTTTGCTGCGATTTGGTAATTATGGAAAAACAATAAAAATTATTTTTATTTTATTGTTTTGCTGTAATTATGCAATCACAGCAAAAATAAAAATAAATAAAAGCATGAAGAAAAAACACCCTTGGCCTGCTTGGGAATAGCAAGGGGGAGAGAGGAGGAAAGGAGGAGAATCACAGCCCCTTATGCCATGTCATTACTGTCTCGGAAGGGACCTATCACACAGGGAGACTAATGGAATAGGAGTGATATTAGGAGCCTATTGACGGGTTCCCCCCACCAATTAAAAGGTGCATTACAGAAACAAGTGAAATGCAAAATAGCAACTGAATAGACACAATGTCATATGATAAGTATTGGCCAAATTCACTAATATCTTGCTGTAATTCCAGAATAGTAGCCTCATGTGACAATGTCCATAATCCCCACCTTTCTGAACTACCAGCCAGCCGCTGAGGCAGACCTTGGAAATGCTATGCTTCCTCCAGCAAGCATGACAAATAGCCTTGCTAGCTGGGGGATTTGGGGGCTTCTAATCCAAAAAGTGACTTTTTCCAAGCTTTGTCCTGAGCCCACTTGACTTTGTTTTGTCTTTTTTACACTTAGGAAGCCAAGCATTTTTCAGTCTCCTTAGGGAAAAAGCAAAAGAAAATTAAAATCCTTAGAGCTCTCAGCAGCAGTCTTTTTGATGAACCTGAGCCAAGTTTCATCCTCTAGCCGGATTCAGAGGGAGATGATTCATGTGAGATTATATCTGCAGCGTTCACGGATCTGGAGAACAGTTAAAAATCATGTGCAGGAAGAAAAGGCAGTAAATTACTTGAGATTGTCACTTATAGGAAATTTGCCATTTGCAGCAAACTGATTTGTGGGGTGGATTTTGATGAGGCCTTCTTGTCACATCTGGTTCTCTTCTGTTAATCCCATTTAGCATGGTAGTCTAGTGGTCCTCATCTGGAGCAAATAGCATTAGAGCAGCACCAGGCAAGTCAGTGGCTGTTTTGGTTGATCTAGCCCAGCTGAGCAACACATCATTTCATACTAATCCAGAAATATAAACCCCATTCAAAAATGATTTCCCCATATACAGCAGTGGCGCCATGTGTCCTCACCAAAGTGGGATGGAAATTACTTTTTTGGAGTAAAGCTCTCCCAGAATCCACCAGCTGATGACATCAGTGGCCATTCTGCCTAGGAGGCTTTATGGATTCACAGTCCAAAAAAGTAACTTTTCCAAGGTCTACTGGCCTCAGCCCCATCTCTGGTCTCCTGTTCCCACTGGCTCCACTCCCAGCCTTTATGAATCAAGTAGGACAGTTTGAATCAGCAATCTCTTGAGTGTTTCCTGGACAGGCTTAGATCTGCCCTGCCTTTGGGGAACCCTTTGTGGCTGACTTTCCTAATCACAGAGAGGATTCAGCCAGAGGATCAGAGGATTTCGTGCCCATGCTCCCCTTCTGCTCATTGTATAAATGTCCAGGAGGCCATTATTTCCATCAAATCTCTCCCTCACACATTGTCATGATGGACTGACCAGCCCATCATAGAGAGTTCACCTCAAAACCTACAGGTCACAGCACTGGAAAATTCCACTCCCTGGTTTCCATAGGAACAGGTATGGTAAGGGGGTGGGAAACTCATTTCCTAAACATGATGTCACATCATCTGACTGAAGAGCCAATCCAAACCTGGAAAGGCAGCACCAATCAAATCTGACCAAAAGGTGTTTTACGTTTCTGAATCCCTTTGTTCTAGGCCACATGGTGAGAGCCACATGCTTGGGACCCATCTTTGGGCCTCATGCTTGAGACACATGTTTAGACCAGCATGGTACTGAGGTCGGGGTGGGGGAAAACCGGCCTCCCTCATGGGCCTGATAACATCAAAGGGCCCTAAATGATATCTGAAGTCTAAGGAGAGACTTCCACCCAAAAGGACTCTGAATTCCATCTCCAGAGACTGAACTAGGTGGGCTATGAGAGCCTGGCCTAGCCCATCCCAATTGGGACATGGACTGATGATTATGGACATCAGAAATGTGAGTTATTATTATTTTTCTTAGCTTAGGGAACGTGCATAGTTAGCATGCGTTAGGTTATGATTTATTTTTAATACTATGACTGAATGTATTCCTTGTAAATCTAAGCTGAACTCTTGGAGGTGTGATTTCCCTCAATGCTAAACCTTAAGGGCCTGAACTAAAAAATAAAGCTTTTTCTGTTCTTCCTAATCTCCATGGTCACATGCTTGCTTGGGCTTGCTATCTGAACTTCTCTGGGATAGAGGAAAGGGTGTTGGTGATATTTTAACACAACCTGTCCGGCTTCTCGCTGCGCCAGGCAAAGGAAGGGTTAAAACTCAGTGAGTGGTGGTGGAATTCGAAGAGGAAATCCCTCAGGTTTGGGGATTTACAAAGCGGCAACCCTGGGCTTCAGGCAGAGAGGCTCTAGGGTCGCCATCATATCCTCCCTACTAAAAAAATTTCATCTCTCCCAGTACTGTCATGGTGGAGCTAGACACATGGTAGCAAAGGGAGAATCCCGTGTTTCCCACTGATGTGCAGGTATGGAGGGGGATGTGCCATGGGATTTGCAGGGGAGAAGAGTCAGATACAGCTGAGGGCACTTCACTCTTTTATCAGTTTTCCTCTTTACCCTGCCTTTTAATGCCCTACCTCACTTGACTGGAAAACCTGGTCTCAAGCTAGGCTTTGGGTAGCTTTTTTGGAGTACAGCTCTCCCAGAATCCAACAGCTGATGAGGCCAGTGGCCATGATGTAGCTGCAGATGAGAAGCAGAAGTTGGGAAGGGCTAGGCACCCAGACGTAGACATGCAAGTTGGGCAGATTGATTTATCTGTCCCCTTTAAGCAGCCAAAATAACCCAAGAGTTGTAGGTTGAATGCTGAATTTCTTAGACAGGCACAGCACCCTGAATCTCCCATTACATGGCATTGTTGTTGTTGTTATTTCATTTATATCCCTCCTTTTCCCAAATACTGGGACCTAAGTTAAAACAAATACAGTTAAAAAGAGTTACAAAAACAGAAGTAAAATATATTCAAAGTTATTATTAAGATACAATTAAACAAGACTATAGAACAGCAGACCACTAAAAGCTCCCACCTGTTGGAACAGAAATGTTTGCACTTCATGATGGAATGACAACTAAGAGTCAACAAGCCATTCTAGCCTTCCTGGGGAGGGAGGTCCCAAGCCTGGGAGCATCTACTGAGAAGGCTGTTTCCTGTGTTCCCACTCATCTAGCATCCTTGTGATAGCTAGTGAGCACCTGTCCAAGTACAGCATATCACACTTACTAAAATAAATAAATAAATAATTTCTATTTACAAATCAAAGTGTAAGGGATACCTATAGGTGAATCTTCTTCCATAGCAAACTAAATTAACAAAGATATGCTGTGGAGACTCTTCTTCACATCCCATTGGTGGGTGAGGGACAAGTGCTTGGGTTACAAAAGAGGAGCCTCTTTGTGGCTGTGGCTAAATTATGAGATCCTTTTCTCTTGGAATTCCTTTTTGCCTTATTTTTACTTTCTTGTCCTTGGACAAGGTTTTCAAGATTATTATTTCAGAAAGCATTTGACCTGACAGATTAAGGATCTTTTTTTGTGACCGTATTATACCCTTTGGCTTCGAATTGTTATTATCTGCTGCACCTGTATTTTTTTTAATTACCTTTTCTATTTTTATTGCTTTGTAAATATTTTTCTTTGCTCAAAATGTATTGGTTTTTTTCCCCACGGCATAACACTTATTTATTGCACATCACTGTAATCACACGAAAGAAACACCATGGAATTATCACATGACAACCACTAGCACAAACATCGTACATACATAATCTGCTTCAACAAATATCCAAAATGTTTATCTTCTTTCATTCTTCCTTTCCATACGTTCAGTCATACTACATAGACTTCCTTTTGACTGCGCACGATATATAGCTCTCCTATATGTTCTTTCTTATTGATTTAACATTCATCCTAGTAACTGTTTTATTCCACTATTCCAATGTTTTATTCTCTATTTCCTTTCCTATATTTTTTCTCTCTCTCTGTACTGATTATTTGTCCAAATGCTTTGTCTCTGTTTTTACTCACTTTCAGTTTCTTGAAAGTTTTTTTTAATTGATTGTTCATTCTTTTCTATTTTGTTTGATATTTGTTTGTTGTTGTTATTAAGCGATTAATTTCCTGTATATAACAGTTTACTTAAATATTGCAGCAAATGGGGAAAATGTATTGTTTTCAAATGAAAGTTGCCATGAGAGCCTGGGCTCTGGAGTCAGTGTGCCAAACCTTCAACTCTGACTCATCTATTTTTCTACTCTCCAACTCCTTCATGAATGACAACTGTATATTAATTAGTAATACCAAATTTACTGTAGTAAAATCATAACAGAAGGCATTTCATCACCGCTATGTGAATTATCAGGCTACTTAGATTTACAGAACATAAAATATATTTGATTAAAACTTTCCTAAATTCTTATGAAAGTAAACATGCAACAAACTAGATATAGTTTTAATATTGTAAGTTTTTATTTTGAAGCCAGAGTTGGCATCAGTACATTTCCACCAGCTCAGACTCCAATTCTACCCCAAATTCCTTCCAACTCTGCCTTCACAATTCTGATTCCACAGCCCTGCTGAGAGCTGTGAAATAATGGTGGAAGAATGAAATGCCAGTACTTTTTCATCAGCTAGTTGAGCCCTGTATGATAAGCCTCATTAATGAGAAACAGTGTGTGAGAGGGGGCAATATTCATTCTGTACTATTGCAAGTTTCATCTGTAGGAAATGCAAAAGCATTTTCACTTGTGAAAATGACCAAATTGTATTTATTGAATGTGTAGGGGCAAAGAGAGACCCGACTTTCCTCCCATTCTCCAAGGGTCCTTTCCTTCAGAAGGCCCCAAATGTCTGTATTTAATGCTCAAATTCCACAAGGGAGGGTGTATGTGGTATGCCAGTGTAGCACTCAGCATGGCTCAAACTGAAGTAACTATGTCATGCCAAAAAGATTTGTCAATTCTGCCGCAGCTTGATTTGGTGCCATAGAGTGCAGGGGAAAGGGAAGAAAATGAAGGACTTTGTCAAATCCTACTTATGTACATGTGCGCACACTGTACACACACATACACACACAGTTTGCTAAAGTCTGCAGCAAGTTCCAAAGCTGAATTTGTAAGGTGGGCTCTGAGCCAAATTTAACTGGTGCTACCGACAGGTCAGCTAACATCTACATCTTCATAAAAGAGAGCGCGAGAGCCAAAGCTGTGTGTAGTAGCATAGCTGGAGAGGAAAGATAATATTTTCTGCAGAAAGTAGAGCCTGCTTCCTCCTCCCTCCCTTACACACACCCTTGGTTGTTACTGGTAGGGAGGGGGGACTTCTGTCAGCTGTGAAGGCTAGTAGACTTCTAATTCCCTGGCTGCTGTCAGCATTGATACTATGCACCAAAGGCAAGGGAATAGGGATAAGTTGAATCAAGAGGAGGAAAAACAAGATTAATGAGAGCTTATAGCAGTAAGGAATGGCTGTACTTCTTTTCATACAGAGCAATTTTGGATTTGGCAAGGAGGAGAATGCAGTGGTAGAGAAGGCAATAGGAGGGGCATTTGTATATCTGATACTCGGCTGAAATTATTGAACTCTCCGAACATCTCTTCCACCTTCGACAACACCAAGTGATCTCTTTTTCCCCCAGTAAAAACAAAAGAATATCCCTCCCCCTTCCTTCTGCAAATGGAATATAGTTGTTCATCTGGCAAGGTACCTAAAATACCTTGGAACAGGCAGCCCTTAATCTTCCTGGAGATGAGGCTTAACATGAACATTGCAACAAGTGGGGAGGAAACTGTGAATAGATGCCTGGGATGAGGGGATGGCAAAGGCAGGACAAAGAAGCAGGGGGGGATCCCTGCCCCACACCCTTGCCTTCTGGCTCTGTGGAAATGGATCTGGGAGCAGGTGTTGAATAGACTTTCTCTTCATTCTAAGAAGTGCCACACTTGAGCAAGGGGAACTTGGGAAGGTGGGTAGGTGAGTCTTGGAGTACAGCTTTCAGAATCCCCCAACCTATCTGACAGAGTCTGGAATCTGTAGTCCCCAAAAGACTAACTTTTTTCAAATTCTGCTGAAGACTGATCACCTGTTAGCTTTGGGAAGTGGCAGGTTCATGTACCTTAAGAAAACCAAGTTCTCCCTGTATATGTCAACAAAAGCATTGTTTTTTTCCTGTATTAGGACACCATTTGCACTTACTGGGGGTCTGGGGGAACAAGTGATAACATTGTTCTATAGTTGGACCACCCCAAAGTGCTAAAAAGAGAAGAGAATGGAAGAAGCTAGTGAGTACAGAGATGGGACTTAGTGTAGTTCAGCTTCCTGACAATTGTTGCATAAGAGATCAAAGCCCATCTCAGAGATGTCCATTATCTGTACTGACTCTACAGAACGAGAAAGAATGGGGAGTCATCCAGTGTACTTATGTTACACCTTTTATTATATGCAACAAACCAGTTTACAGTTGCCCCTCCACATTCGCGAACTTAGCATTCACGGTTTTGATTATTCGTGGTTTTGGGAGGGCCCCCCTGCCCTCCCAAAACCGTGACAAGGGGCCTCCTGGAGGCCCCATGAAGGCCCTGGGTGGGAGGGGGGAGGGCCGGGGAGGCATCCACAGGGCCTCGGGAGGGTCTCCGGAGGCCCTGTGAAGGCCTTGGGAGGGAGGGGGAGGCGGGGGAAAGCGACTATGGGGCCTCCAGAGGCCCCATGGTCACTTTGGGGGGGGGAGGGGGAGGGCAGTTGTTATTCGCAGAATTTTCACATTTGCGGGGGTCTAGGGAACTGAAGCCCCACGAATGTGAAGGGACAACTGTACTCTCAAAAGGCTAAAATGTCAGTGTTTAATTTCAGGCGCTGGTGGTGGTGGTGGTGAGGTAGTACTGTATATATACAATATTCCTTTCACTGGTTTGAAACAATTTCTGTGCAAATTAACATTTAACTGTACAAGGCTGTGCAGTGCACCAAAAACTAGGATGACATTTTCAAGGTCAGAAGCTGCTTGAACATTTCCAAAATCCACACATCTTTCCTCTGATACCATCTGAAGACAAGATATGGACTATGTGACCCTAATACTATCTCTTCTTTCTATCTCTTCTCCCCCATCCCCATGAAGGGAACAAAAGCTAGCACCAACATGTTTGTTTCTTATTTCTGAACTGAAACTTTTGACAGCCCTATCCTATATACCTAGTGGTAAGGACTAATGGGAGTGGTCGTCCAACAAGTTTGGACTATACATTCCCCATCAATGTTTTAAGAGATAAGATACACCTCCTGTGAGCTTTGAAATTTCTGGAAGTGAAAGAATCCATCACATCTTAGAATCTCAGAGAAGTGATGTTGACGGACACCTCAGCTGTGGTGCCTGTTCTGATACTTGCAAGTTGTGACAACTTAATCTTATTACCTTAGTGCGCTATCCTTCCTATACTTCAAGGAATTCAGAGTAAGATTTTATCATTGCTACACACCTCTGAAGAAAGGCTGGACCAAAGAGATTGTGACTATTTCAAAACCAAGAAGGAATTTGAATCCAGGGCTGTACCACTTGCACTATAGTTTGATTGAATATCTTAGTTCCCAGACTTAGGTCCCTAGTTGTTATTGGACTACAGCTCTCAGAATCTGAGAATGAGCTCCATTATAGGCCATGGTAACTGAGGCTTTTGGGAGTCAGTCTCTATGGACCCAAGTTGGGCAACCACTGATTACTGAGGTGCAGCAGCTTTTTGCAGTAACTTGTCATACTTAACTCCCGGTTGTAAATTAGTTGCAAGATGTGTGTGTGTGTGTGTTGGGGAGGGGGTCAATTCTTTTTCATACATGTAATTCTAGTGTAGATTTTCCAACATTGGGTCCTCGTTGGGTGGACTACCTATCCCATCACTGCTGACCATAGTGGCTGGGGATAGAAACTTACTCTAGCATCTTTGGATCTAGCATCTTTGAAGGTTGGGAACGTCTGTTGTAGTGGGTGAGGGCCAATTCAGGTGTCACACTCAAGACACATATTTAACAGCTAATGAGTTCATTTTTCGTGTGAGTCAGTCGTACATATGAAATGCACATTCAGCATCCAAGTATCACATAAGAATTTGTCTAAAGACTGGAGTTTGGAACAGTTCCTTCTCTCTCTCTCTCTCTCTCTCTCTCTCTCTCTCTCTCTCTCTTTTTTTTTTTTGTTCTACCTCTCTCAGAATTCCTTAGTCAGCATGGTCAATGGGAGATTCTGGGAGTTACAATTCAAAAAAAGTATTTTTTTTCCCCCAAGGCTTGGTTGAAGCTATTCCTTTTTTGTCTTCCCTTCTGACTCTCCATGTGCCTAAAATATCTCTGCTCTCCCCATTTGAAATTCTGTCAGAAAGATCACCTCCACAGGCTTCCCTCCTTTTCTCCTTCATGCTCCTCCATCCGGAGTCCTGAACCCCTAATCCTGTTAGGGTTTTCTGTCTCCATGGGGGTAACATAATCCAGCACTAAATCTGAGAGGTCCAGGGAGGCAGGCCCAGGCATGCAGAGAGGCAGGGAAAATTCTTCTGAATTTCCATCCCCTCCTGGAAGAGGCAGACCCCTCCTTTCTCCCTTTAATGTCCTAACAAACTCTTGGCGACAAAACCAGCACTAAAAATAAATAAAGGTGAAGGGTCTTTGGGATCATAAACTGCCTCTTAGATGTAAGGCTCTTTTCTCTTTTCCCCTGGCTTTCACTTCTGACACTGCAGTTGGCAGGGTTCCCACACCCACTGGAACTAATGCAGCTTTTTTTGAAAAAAGAGGCAGAGCTGACAAGGGAGCATTTTCACATGAAGAGCAGCATGAGTGTGATTTACACTTGAGGAGAATTGGAGGGGATGCAGGGAAGAGCGGAGGGGTAAATCCACTTCATTCACCCAGCTCATTTCTCTACAGTCCCTCAGTGTCTTAAAAGCAAATTAATTATGTAAGTTGAATTTGATTGATTACCAATAAAATTTCTGCCTGTAGCCTAAAAGAGAGGTAAATGTTAAGTGTATGCATGGGGTGAGGTGAAAGCTGGATAGTATCTTTGGTGCAGTTGCAGTCAAAAATGGCTTTTCCTGTGATAGAAAAGGGAAATGGAAAAAAAACCATTAATACATGGAAATACAGTACTTGATATTACATATTATATAATATTTATAATTCCTCAGCCCAACCAATTTTACACCTGTTGCTCTGCTCAAGCTGATTAGCATGAACATTTGTGTGTGTGTGTTTGCACACTCTTTCTGCAGTTTCCAGACAGTGTTCCTTCTGATCCTCCCAAAACTTAACCCTTAACCCAGGATGCGGTAGGGGGTTCTCTGATGTGTGTTCACTTCCTTCTCTTCTCCAGCACTTCCCTTAATCACAGTGGCCAGGATTCTGTAGAATAAACCTTCACATGTGGTGTCATGCATTGATTGTGCTACACAGTACTTGCATTCAGTGGCAAAGTTGCTCAATTACACATGTAACCAAATGCATGATTGGTTATGCACAACTGAATGCACATCCAAAGGAGAACTACTGTCTTTTTCAGGGTGGGGGAGGAATATGCATCAGCTGACAACATGCTTCTATTTACATGTCAGCATCATGTGCGCAGCCCTTAATTCCATGGCCTTTAACTGAATGCAGGGGCTGCATATCAGACAAAAATGTCCAGTCACTTCCATTGAACATACGCATAAGACACCAATGCAGGCCTATGTGTCCTGAGAGAGAAGATATGGAATGACAAAGGAGCTTTCCCTATTGGACACAATGGTCCTTACCTTGATACCAGGGACTCCACAAACCTGTTCATTCTGGCTACATTGGGGCAGAGGAACAGTGAAGTTGATAAGATCCTAAAAGGCTGACAGTATATGGCTGGTGTCTTGCTTTGGCTTGGTTTGTCACAAGTTGAGTAGGCCTGCCTTACCTCTTACAAGCTGAGCAGGCTTGCTGTATGTAGCTTCTTAAGCTGTCCAGAAGCCATACTTGTACTATTTGCAAGTTTCTATGTGGGTCATGAGTAGCCTCATCACAAATGATCCATGAGACCAGAGGTGGGCAATTGCATGGGGGTTAGGGGCCAATTCCCCTCACTCCTCCCACAGGCCTACCCCAACAAGCCCAAATACCTCCATTTTCCTTGGCAGACCTTCTCAAAATGGCCACAGGAAGTGAAGGCATGTCTCTTCCTTTTGCCATTGACTGCCAAGAAAATGTAGGTACAGTCGAACCCCCATATACATGGAACCAATACCTGTGGTTTCAGTTATCCATGACTGAAAAAATAGGGACACATACAATAGAGTTACACCAGAAAATGCCTAGAGAGGTGTCGTCTCTAGGAATCACAAGGTCCTCCAGCACAACTCTATAGTATGTTTGTACTGGGCATTCATTATTTTAATAGAGTTCACTATTATCTGCAGTTTCTGGTATCCGTGGCTAGTCCAGGAACCAAACCTCTGTGGATACAGGAATCTGACTGTGTATAGAAGTAGTATGGGGGGTTGGGGGGTTTGTGGGGGAGTTGAGGGTATTTTCATATTTTCATGCAGAGTGGTTTTCATATGTTCATTCAGAGTGATTTTATGGCAAGAATCTTCCAAAAATTCCACAATTTTTTTTAAAAAAATATTGTGGTATGGGGCTTTGAGAGACTGGTGGGAGTTTCAGGGGCAACAAAAAGTGAGTTTCAGGGGCCACACTTTTGTCCACCCTTGCATTAGAGCAACTGTGAAGAACCTCTGGCTCTGAGCTATATCTGACCCTCCTGGTCTCCCAGTCCAGCACCCAGAGTTCCCCAGACAATCATGTCCCTATGCCATCCCTTTGTGGTTTCCTAAAAGTGTGGTTTTGTGCAGTTCCCCCCTCCCATTCTAAAAGATTTGAATACCTCTCCTAACATTGAAGTACTAGCAGTGAGGGTGTCAGTATAATAAAAGCATGTTGATATTTTTTTCATCCCACCTGTTTTTCTTTGACCCTGCCCTCCACTGGGATGCACCCTCAAGACTTTCTCTGAGTTTCAGTTTGGCCCTTGGCCTGAAAGAGGTACCTCAGTTTTCCAAAGAAGCACATTGGCCAGAATTGAGCATGGGTGTTGTTAAGGTTTCTTTTTGCACTAAGGAAATGCCTGAAGTATTTGGATAGTATAAAGGATGGTTGGGACCAAATATATCAAATCTGCATGAGAGTGTGAAGTTCAGTGGTGTTGTGTGAAGACAATGACAAAAAGCTGCTTTCTGGAAGCTCTGAGCCTTATATGTTTCTCCTTAGTACAGTATCTCAGTGGTGCTCTTTATGCCTTGGGAAGCTGCCTTTTTGCATTTATTTTCAATAAAACCTGGAGGTTATGCAGGCTGCTATCAGCAAACAGATCAAATTCAAGGATCTCAGGAGAGGAAAAAGAGCCTGGCCTATCCAAACATGCTTTGATTTGGGGGGTCAGTTTGAAGAAACATAAAATAGTCCTGATATCCTGATACACTGAGACCTAAACCTACGTACTGAGCCCTAAACCTGTGAAGATTAGATTATCTATAGATTCACAGGTTTGGGTACTAAATCCTATAGATCAGGAATGAATTGCTTTGTTGTTCAGAAAGGCAGACTTCAACCAAGTAGAGGCAGATGATATACAAGTATATACAGTTGTCCCTCCGTATCCACAGATTTAAGTATTCACGGCTTGAAAATATTCTTTAAAAAATAATCCAAAAAGCAAACCTTGATTTTGCCAATTTATATAAGGGACACCATTTTGCTGTGCCACTGCATATAATGGGACTTAAGTATTCATGGATTTTGGTATCCATGGGGGGGGGGCGGTCCTGGAACCAAACCCCAGCAAATATCAAGAGACAACTGTACAGTATTTTGTACCAGTGGTAGCTGGTGGCTTCCATATCAGTGGACCAGTGAGTCCACTCTGGATTTTAAGCTGAATGTTAAAAGAGCTGTCCCTCAAAACAGTTTCAGCACCTTGGATATTTCTGTTAAATTTTGGCCTAAAATCCAGAGCAGATTCACTGTACTACTGACATAGGAGGTACCAGCTGCTGCTGCTTTGTACCAAATAAAAATGAGCTAGATTGGAGCAGAAGTTGGGAAAATTGGGTTTTTGGACAACAGTTCCCAGAACCCCACAGCCAGCACAGCTGGTGCACTTGCTGGCTATGGAGGTTTGGGAAGTTATAGTCCAAAAAAGGAACTTTAGCAGACTCTCTGCTGGAAATGGTGGGATTACAATCTGGGTGTCCAAGCCTTGCCTTTATATTCCCCAGTGTGGTGAGAGTGGAGACTAGTGCTGCTTCTTCCAGCCATTGCCTGGGAGCTGGGAGCTGCAACTTGACTGGAAAGCCAAGATCACCAACCATATAGTATTTAAAAGACTCAAAGCAGATATAATAAAGCCTTCATGCTCACAGTGTTTGGTACCCCAATTTCTTATGTCCACTACTGCTTCTTATCAAACAGGCGTGGCTGATGGGATAAGTTTGGGGGGGAAACACCTTAAGCTGTCTTGCCTGACAGAATTCTCATCTGCCTTCATACTCCATGCCACAGAGCCCCTTTCCTGGCAATGTGTATAACCGCCCCCCACTCGTGTCCCTTCCTAGTGTTCCATATCTACAGGGTGAATGTCTGAGGAGAAGGCTCTTAAAACAGAGCTGCATGTCTGTAGGTCTTCTCACATATGCCAATAAGCCCATGCTATCAGGGTCCCCTAGGAGTGGAGCAACATGGCACAACCCCATTCATCCTTAGAGATAGGGTGCTTTTTGCATCCCGGAATAGGTCTAGTTTTGTAAGATGGTCTGAGGGCTGCCTTTTTTTTTTTTTAAATCCCATTTAAAAGAATTGATAATAGATGCTACCCAAAGCCCAACTACCACTACACCTGCTTTCAAAACAGGGCTGAAAATGCCCCTGAGATTGATGTGACGTGTTAATATGCCAGGCTGTCAGAAGCAATGTATGGAAATTAGCTGGTTGCTTATGAGAGGGATGGCACCTATGGTTACATCATGTTTGGTCTGAAGATAATTTGGAGCCATCTTTTTATGGTGGTCATAGCAGCAAATGGGCATGGATGCAGGCACACAACTTGTACAGAACAGCCAAATTGTTTTAAGGTAGAACTCCATTACACAATTCAGAGAAGTATGAAATCTAAAGGGTAACTATTTTCTGGTGTGCTCATTAGTCCACGAAATGCAGGGTAAGTCAGTTTGCTTTAGCATATGTACTGTACATATTGAATTTCTCTTGACTCTACATCAAGACAGCAGGTTTGAGTGTCTACTAAACTACTAAACCAGAATGGGGGAAGAGTTGAGCAGTGGGGAGGAGCATACCATCAAGTAGGGTGCACTGCTGCAAACAAAGATAGGACTCCTATCAATAGAAAAGGGAATTTTGGTGAGCCAGACAGGTTCTGCAGTGGTAAGAAAAGTAGCCATTGTCAAAAACCCTTTTTGTTCTTCAGTGTGATATCCATGATGTTTCACTAGTCTCTGGTGAGCCAGTTGAACTTAAATCCATTGGCACAGGGCTTGGCATAGATCCTTCATGACATGTAGGACAGGTGTCAGCTGCACTGAATTCATAATGTTCGAAACTTGAAAAGAAAGGTACAGACACCCCTGCCCTTTCACCCTGGAAGTGTCCTTAGCTGAACAGGCTAAACATCAAGGAGAGCGATGGCATGAAACCATTTGTACTTTGAACTTCTGAAGCAAACTTAGGGAATTTGATCAAGACAGCATCTTGGGGGCTTTCAGTGACAACAGTTCATGACAAAGGCATTGTTAAGAAGAGCAACAAAAGCACTGAAGCTGTATAGAATTTAAGAGATAATATTGTTACCGTTTAAAGCCCTTGGAAGAAATACTACAAGTAATTCAGTTTGGACGTTGTGCTCTGTATCACTCTTGTCTGTGTGCAGTAGCTGGGAGACAATTATTGCTCAGGAAAGGGTGAAGCCCAGGATAACAGCAGTTGCTCCCTGGCCTTTGAAATGACACAATCTGTCCAGGAGAGCTCTGCCTGATTGTTATTGCAAGTTACACACAACCTAAATCCTGCAATTTTCTGAAGGTAAGGACAGGCAAAGAAGAATCCAGAAACCTTTAGGCTTTGCCCATCTGTTTGGAATTAGACACCTGGCTGAATCATGGTGAATCTAATGAATGAATATAGCCTGAAGTTGTGTTGCACCAGTAAGGTTATTAACACCCCCCCTTCTCTTTGAAACAAGAGTCCTGTCTCAGGGCTGTTTATTGGCCTTGAAGAAAGAATTGATAAAGATGTTAGGCCATAACCGCCCCCCACTCCCCCATTCAACTGGCTCTTGTTAGAGTGTAAATGAGAATTGCTGAAGTTATTGGCACACTGCACACCACTGGAGATAAACAATGCTACCCCCACAACTTTCATACTGCAAAGATGTCTTTGAAAGTGTGAAAACTAAGGAAAGAGGGAGTGATGGCCATATGGAACAAATCTGAGGAGTAGATGGCTGGAAGAGAAAAGATAAATAAATTTCAGAGGCACCCAGACTGGAGTTTGGAGAAGGAAGGGATTGAAGCAGAAATTGAGAAAGGGGTAAAGTTGGATTAGGAGGGAAATTGAAATAAGGGCAGGCATGAGGAGGGCCAAATAGGTCTCCCTGGTCTTAGGTTCTTAGATGGCATGCTGCAGATCAGCATTGTGGGTTGACACAAAGCTGCTGGCTTTACTGCAGTGTCAAAATATATCCTTACCCGCATACTCTCAGATATTGGTGCACAAGAAGACCAGTCACAGCGGACGCTGATGCTTTCAGGCCTCCTGCTGGAAGAAGGGTATTTGGTGACTGCTGAGCAAGGGAAAGGATCAGGGAACAGGGGTGGGGGGTTCTGCTGGGATAAAGTAGGATATTAAAAACACATCAACCATGCTGTGTTTCTAAACGGTACCAGCGTGATCTATATTCTCTGGATTAGCATTTCTGTTCCACACTAAATCTATTCCAAATCCCAATTATCAACACAGATTTGCCGGCAAAGTCTTCCTTGCTACACTCTTACTTGGCTTCACTCTCTTAAAGGCAAGAGCCTCACCACTACACAAAGTCTGAGATATTCTTCAGCTGCAGATGCAATCTCTTGGAGCTGATGTGCTGGACTCCCAAGAGAGATGTGTTCTCCTTCTAGGCCAGGGCAAGGAGTTTTATATCCTCAAGAGTTTTTGGCCTGCATCTCCTACCAGCCCCAGTCCAGTAAGGCACTGCAGAAGCTGTTGTTGTTGTGTGCCTTCAAATGGTTTCCAACTTATTGGCAACCCTAAAGGGTTTTCTTGAAAACATTTTTTCAGAGGGGGGTTGTCTTTCCCTCCCCTGAGGCTGAGAGAGTGTGACTTGCCTAAGGTCACTCAGTGGGTTTCCATAGCCAAACGGGGATTTGAACCCTGTCCAACACTCAAACTACTACAGTGTGCTGCCTCTCTGTGGAAATAGTGGGCCAAAATATCTGGAGGGCCAAATGTTCCTCACTAAATATAATGATAATAAAAATGACTAAACTGCTGATCTGAAGAATATCCCCAATCCCAACCCAGCTACAAAATCATGTAAAAATCTCTGGGGCATATTTTGTACTCTTCTTTGCTTGGAGGAATTATATTATCTCCAAGCTTTGGGAAGCTCATATTTTTGGACTACATCTCCCAGAATCCCCCACCCCATACAGAATGTCCAGTATGCTCTGTCCATCGTAATCATTCATTTTCACCTCTTGCGCATGACCAATGTCAGAGCAGTCTCAGTTAAGCATTTGCTAGGGTCCAGACATAGTTGAGAGGTCTGAAATAAGCCCCTTCCTCTGCCAGTAGGGCTGTGATTATTTTTACCGCTGTGTCAGAAATTTTTGTGCCAGTTACAGAAAGTGAAAATAACAAACTTTAACCTTTAGAAATGTCTTCCTTTTCCAGCAGACTGGGGAGGGACTCCTTTCCTAGGTATTGGCTCCGCCTCCTGTCAATCATAGGCAGGGCAACCTGTAAAAAAGCAGAAGAGACCATCCCACCCAGAGGTGGAGCCAACCCCAACCTCCCCAGTTCTGTTCTGCCTCATCAGAGAGTAGGCACGGTTTCTTTGTGCTCCGGACAATCACAGATAGAACAAAGGATCCAAGATGGCGGCCCCCATGCACAAGCGTGTGCGAGGGGGTGATCTCTCCTCAGAAGAGGAGGATTCAGCCTTGGATCTGTCTGGGACTGGATCCCAACTGCTTGAGGAGGAGCTCCATGAATCCCCCATGGGGTGCACGTTGAGCCAGGCGGCCGGAAGCAAGCCGCTGCTCCAGCGTGATGGGGCCTCCACTCAGGAGGCGGACCACGCTGTGGAGGATGAGGCCGGGCCTTGTGCACAGGGCAACCTGATGCCAGGCAGGCCAAGGGTCGAGGACGGCTCCGGCAGCAATGATCTCCCCCCGCTCATACTCGGAGGTAAGACCCTGCCGCCGGAGCTTGCCTCCTGGCTCGCGCTAGTTGCGCGACAGACCTTGGCAGCAGGAGTGAGAGTCGCGGGGACGGCAGGGCAATCTGGGCCATCGTCGTTGGGGGGAGGTGCCCCGGTGGTCCCATCCACCAGTGGGAGGGCCGGGCTGGTGAGCAGACCCCCAAAACGGGGCGCGGAATCACCGCGTCCACCCCAGCTGGAGCAGGCAAACTGCGGCATGGCTGGGGAAGTGCGACCGGGGGAGAGGCTCACCCACCACGCAGATGAACCAAGAAGGCCAAGCATGCCCTGGTCCCTGATCCAGATGGGGTCCCCAGGGAGGAGGAGGAGCATTGCCTGCAGGACAGGGAGGAGGGTGAGCTCTCCTCCGAGGGAGAAAAAGATGAGGGGGAGGAGCATGGGTCCCCTAGGATTTTTGAGTCTGCCTTTTTCTCCCTTTTGCTGAAGAAGGTTCTGAGAGCCTTAGCACTGGAATTTTCAGAACATTCCCAGGGGGAAACCAGTCAAAGGGTCCCAGAACTCAGGCCTTCAGGAAAAGGTTCTGGCAATTTATTGCCCTTTCCTGAGATTCTGAGGGACACCATGGTGGATGAGTGGAACCACCCTGGATGTGCCAAGTCTCAACCCTCTTATGCTAAACAATTGTACTCCTTTGCAAGCAAGTTGATGGAAATGATTAAACTGCCCGCCATTGATGTGCCGGTGGCAGGGCTGGTTTCCGGTTCTTTATTTCCTTGTGATGGTGATGAAAATCTTAAAGGACCACATGACAAGCATATAGAGGTTTTCCTACGTAGGTCCCACGAAGCGGCAGCGCTGGCCATCAGGGCGACAGCAGCAGCTTCCCTATTTTCTAGAGCCATTATCAGATGGTCCAAGGTTCTCTTGAATAATATTCCGGATGATGAGATCAAATTTCGCCAAAGCATGAACAAGATAGCGAAAGCGTCTGTTTTCGTGGCTGACGCTAGTCTCGATGCACTACGTTTTTCATCCAGGGCAGTAGGGGCGAATGTGGCTGCAAGGTGCCAATTATGGCTGAGAAATTGGAATGCAGACAACAAGGCCAAAGCTAACTTGTCTGCCTGTTCTTACAAGGGAGGAAAACTTTTCAGTGACACCCTGGAGGAGGTTTTGGTTGAGACCAAGGATAAGAAGAAGGCCTTGCCTTCTTTACCTAAGAAGGAGAATCGTAGAAATTTCCACTCCAATTTTCGTGACTTCAAAGGTTCCAGGAACAGTAGTCAGGGAGACTTTAGACATTTCAGGAGCAACTGGAGCTCCCCCAAGCCCTTTACCAAATCGAGTCCTTCTCATTCCGGTAAGGTCCCCTCCTCCCAGGGCTCCAAGCAGGGAGGAAAGGGAGCTCAATCATTCTGACTATATGGACAGTCCGGTGGGTGGCAGGCTGGACAGTTTTGTGGGGATCTCGGGGGTTACCTCCTCAGATGCCTGGGTAGTCAGGACGATCAGCCTGGGGTACACCATAGACTTTCTGGAGAAGCCTCCCAACTTCTTTGTACAGTCTCTCACGATTGCATCCAAGGAAAAGCATCAACATATGGACAGTCATCCGGCATCTAATTCAGATTCGGGCTGTAGAAGCGGTGCCAGAGAAGGAGAGGTTCTTGGGAGTGTATTCCCATCTCTTTCTAGTTCCAAAGAATAACAAGGACTGGAGAGCCATTCTGAATCTGCGGGGAGTCAACCGCTGGGTAGCATGACACAAGTTCCAGATGGAAACATTTCATTCGATTCTGGAAGGGATCCAAGAGGGCGATTTTCTGGCATCTCTGGATTTACAGGAGGCTTACCTCCACATTATGATTCATCCCGCACACAGGAGGTTCCTTCGGTTCGCGTACGGGAAGGAGCATTACCAATACAGGGCTCTTCCGTTTGGCCTCTCGTCATCCCCCAGAGTTTTTACCAAGGTGCTGGTGGCATTGGTGTCACATCTGCGTGCACAGGGAGTATGTCTTTTCCCTTACCTGGCCGACATTCTGATAAGAGTTCCGAACTACACCCAGGCGACTCAAGATGTAGCCAGGATCGTACAGTGCCTGGAACTACATGGATTCAAGGTGAACAGAGAGAAGAGTCAAATGGAGCCGGTACAGAGGCTTCAGCACCTAGGGAGTGTGTTGGATACCAAGAGTTTTCGGGTGTTTCTTCCAGAGGACAAGAGAATGAAGATTCAGGAAATGGTGCAAATGGTTATGGTCCAACCTAAGGTTCCTCTCATGTGACTGGCATGGTTGCTTGGGCTTATGATAGCTTGCATAGATTCGGTGCCCTGGGCCAGGTTCCACCTCAGGGAACTTCAATGGTTTCTCCTGCCTTTCCAGGACCTTATAGCACGGAAGGCTTGCAGGTTCATCAAGGTTTCTCTACAGGTGAAGAAGTCGCTGAAGTGGTGGCAGTCAGCTCCCTTGCTCGAGGGAGTTGCAATTGGGGAACCAAGGAGGATAGTAGTAACAATGGATGCATCTCTGACAGGTTGGGGAGCCCACTGCGAAGATCAGATGGCTCAGGGACTGTGGTCGCAGCAGGAACAGCAATGCAGCATAAATCTCCTGGAGTTGCGTGCGGTGAGACTAGCCTTGATGAAATTCTCCCAGTGGATCAAGGGCAAGCATGTGTTGATTCGAACGGACAACATATCGACCAGATCCCACATAAACAAGCAGGGAGGGACCCGGTCATGGGTACTCATGCGGGAGGCCAGGTTGCTGTTTCTCTGGGCAGAGAAACACACCCTGTCGATCAAGGGAGAGTATTTGCAAGGGAAGTTGAATTCTCAAGCAGATTGGCTGAGCAGACACACAGTGGCTTACAGCGAATGGTGTCTCAACAGTCTGGTGTTCCAAATGATTGTGTTCCAGTTCGGGGAACCAGTGGTGGATCTTTTTGCCTCAGAAATGAACCACAAGCTACCTTGATACGTGTCCAGGTTTTGGACTCAGGGAGCATCAGCATTCGACACATTGACGATAGCATGGCTGCAGGGATTGTGCTATGCCTTTCCTCCAATAGTCCTGTTGGCACATGTGCTGAGGAAAATAAAGCGGGACAGAGCAGAAGTGATTCTGGTTGCTCCAATGTGGCCAAGAAGACCCTGGTTCCCGGAGCTGGTCCATCTTTAGGTGTAGGAACCATGGCCGTTGCCCCTGTGGCCGGATCTTCTGTTACAAAACGGTCTCCTTCACCCAGATCCAGGCTGGTTACGACTTTACGCTTGGAGGTTGAGTGGCAGTGCCTGTTAAAGAGGAGTACGATGTGGGGGTAGTTGATACTATGTTAGCCATGAGGCGTTTATATGAAGTCACATGGAAGGCCTTTTGTAGATGGTGCAGACCAAAAGGGGTTCAACCCTTACGAGCGTCAGTAAGCACTGTTTTGGCCTTTCTCCAAGCAGGTCTGAAAAAGGGTCTAGTGGCAAACACACTAAAGAGACATGTATCTGCGTTAGGTTCCATTATAAAGGGTCAGAGAGGGCAGACCTTGGTTTCTCACCCACATGTTTGCAGTTTCTTAAAAGGGGTATCTTCCTTGCGTCCGCCAACAGTTCACAGGTTTCCTTCGTGGAAATTGAACGTGGTTTTGAAGGCACTGATGCAGGCTCCATTCGAACCTCTTAAATTGGTGGATCTCAGTCTGTTAACTTGGAAGGTGACCTTCCTGGTTGCTGTAACATCAGCGAGAAGGGTTTCAGAGATAGGTGCACTGTCAGTTCGTCAGGAACTCTGTGTGTTTACTAAGGATTCTGTGAGGTTGAGGTTGGATCAGTCTTTCGTTCCTAAGGTCAATTCTGCTTTTCATAGAGCGCAGGAGTTAGTGTTACCAACCTTCTGCCCTGCACCGGTTACGGAGTTGGAGAGGTTATGGCACATGTTGGACGTTCGTAGAGCATTAAAGATTTATCTGAGGAGATCTGAGGTATTTCGTAGGTCGGATTTCCTCTTTGCTGCCTACTCGGGTTCGGCAAAGGGGAAGAAGGTTTCTTCATCCACAATTGCTAGGTGGTTGATGTTATGCATAGAGCAGGCCTATATTGCCAGGGAGCTGTCGATGCCGAAGGGGATTCAGGCGCACTCAACGCATAGTGCTTCTACTTTGGCTGTTTTGGGGAGCTCTCAGTCCATTATGGATATTTGTAGAGCTGCTACGTGGGCGTCTGCGTCCACTTTTACCAGGCATTACCGGATTGATGAGTATGCTTCTGCAGACACGGCCTTTGGCAGAAGGGTGCTTCAGCAGGTCATTCAGTAGGTCGGATATCAGCCATATTTTGTACAGAGTTCTGTAGTTTTAGTTGGCCCGACCCCATTTGGACCGCTTGCTTAGGTCCCAGGAAAGTTGTCCCTCCCCAGTTTGCTGGAAAATGGAACATTGGAACTTACCATGAAGGTTCCTTTTCAGCAGACATGGGGAGGGACTCCTTAACCCAAAAAAAGGAAAACACTATGCTTTTTGGTTCTATATTTGTATTCTTAGATTTTTAGTCTGGAGCTGTTGGATCATTCCTGAGGAGGTTGGGGTTGGCTCCACCTCCGGGTGGGATGGTCTCTTCTGCTTTTTTACAGGTTGCCCTGCCTATGATTGACAGGAGGCGGAGCCAATACCCAGGAAAGGAGTCCTTCCCCATGTCTGCTGAAAAGGAATCTTCACAGTAAGTTCCAATGTTCCGTTTCATGATGGGCCATTGTCTCTCCCACTCCACCAAAACATTTTATTAATTGAGAGTACAATGAATCAGGAGGAAGAAAGATATTGCAGGTGATCAAAATGCAAGAAAGTCACTTCTGGGGATGGGAAAATTGTTTCGTTTTTTTTTAAAAAGGCTGGCAGTGGTTATGCAGTGCTAAAGGAAAGCACTTTGTACATCCTTGAGGGCATTGTCTTCACTTCATAACAGAGCCAGCGATGCTGATGAACTCCTGCTCCCAATGGTCCCTGACCATTGGCTGGGCTGATGCAAACTAGGGTTGAACAACATCAGGAAGGAAAACCACAAATTCTTACCAGCCCTGCTTTAAAATGTTCAGGAGCACAGGAGAGTAGCAGGGCCTATGAATGGCCTTTTGCCCAAAGGCTCACAAACATTCTGTTAACATGCTGTGACTTTTCATGGTTTGCATTAGTGCTTCGCTTCCCACGCTTCATGCTGGGGAATGGCCATCCCGTGCGTTCTTGTGGAGAATAGGTTCATATAGAGGACACTGCACTTGTGATACACGGACTCTGGCAAACTCTTTCTGCCGCAAGATGACTAAAAGTTAATTGTTTCAAACCCAGGAAACATCTGTATTATCCCTTTAATGCTGGTTCCCCTGAAATATGAGGGAAATGCCATTGGATCTTCAAACAATGCCTTGTCTTGAATCCCAAGATTTAAGATTAAGTGGTTTAACTCCCCCCACCCTGCAGTCAATGCTAGTTGGATTCAACTCAACTTAATCCAGCATTGAACAAGATACACAAGAAGGCACATGCAAAGTCAGTGGAGATTTCTGCACTGAGCAAAGCATACCAAGGGAAAAGCAAATGAAAACTGAATTTTCTGCCTCAGAAAACAGATGATGGTTTAAATCACAAGGAGCCCAATCTCCTGACATGTAGAGGACGTATCTCATAAACAACTTCTTGAGTGCCCTGGGGTACAAATGGGTCTTCTTTCCTTTCTAGGCACTCTTTGTGTCTTTCCCTCTTGTTCCACATAGAAGACAAATCCTGAAACAAAATTTGCTGACACTAACAAAGCTAATAAAGTAGTAAAAGGAAGAGGGTGAGGGAAGATGGTCCATATGGCAGTTATTGATTATGACCATCTGGTAAGGCAGGAGTTTGTTTGAATAATGCTGCAACATACGTTGCACCAAATTAAGGTCTTGTTAAAAAATGTTTTTATTTTACTGTGTGTGTGTGTGTGTGTGTGTGTGCGCGTGTGTGTGTGTGTGCATGCGCGCGCGTGTGTATGTATGAAAGTGAGTTTGGATGGAAGGGAAAGGACTGGCATGCTTCTCTTTGGAGAGATTGCTACTTACATGGCAGAAACTAAAGTGTTCCAACGGCAGTGATTATTAACAGGGTGATTTGAATCTGCATTGGCAAGGTTTACAAAAGAGAATAATCATTACTACACCCACTTTGTAAATATTGAAACTGAAGCACAAATGCGTAAAGTCAGTAGTTCAACTAATACTGCTAATTTTTGCTTGTATGCTCTATTTCAGGCAAGTGGGCTCTAGATTTTAGGAGTGTTTTGAACATCTTGCACTCCCGGGAATTATGCCAAGGAGTTTCAGACTTGTCCATCCATCCAAAACTAGAATCTCTTTTTATTTAATTGATTTGTCTGCATTGCATTTAAATATCTATCAGAATAGAGTAGGGCAAAACTATGGTCACAAGACTCATCCTTCATGTTGTCCACTGACCAGGAAAACAAATCCACTCTGGATTCTTAGTGTCTTTAGCCACAGCTGGATCTGAAGAAATTGAGGTGTGGGTGTGTGAAGGTTTTCATGCCATGGAAGCTGAACATTGTCATTAGAAAATATCGATGGATTAGGCATAGGAGGAGGAGCTAATTAAAAAGCTGGCAGTTTTAGTCCATGATCTTCTCTGCTCTTCTGTACTGCCTCCCACTCTCATCTCTTCCAATGTTCATTCCATCCTTTCTTATTTTGATAAAGAAATTACAAGGCTATATTGACACCCTCTTGTTCTCCCTTCTGCCTCTTTTCTGTTCCAGGTATTTCAGGCTAACACTGATGCTTCAGAAGTGGTTCTGAATAAAATCCATGCTCCGGTGTTGACTAGGTTTGTGAGGATCCGGCCCCAAGTTTGGCATAGTGGCATTGCTCTGCGACTGGAACTCTATGGTTGTCGGATCACAGGTATGTGTTTTTGAGATGCTCCAATATAAAGCAAAAGAAGAGAGCCCACCAGTCTTGGATTACATTTATAAGTAATGTAGAACTTAGCCCAGCTACAGCCATAGTTGCAACTGAGGAAGTTCCTGGGCAGAGACAGCTAGAGTGCTGTGAAGATAATGCACCTGGCTTATTTTAGAACACTATAGATTTCTAAGTGTGGCAGTACCCTAGTATCATCTTATCCAAGGGTTAGCTTACTTTCTGCATTCATTCTACCAGGAGTTTCCTCTGAACGGGGAACATGCAGCCTCCCAGATGATGTTGTACTACAATTCCCATCATCCCTCACCAACCCCTATGCTGCCTAAAGCTGATGGGAGTTATAGTCCCAGCAATTTGCCATCCAGATAGCTATAATCTCACATGGACAGAAATGAGACAGGGCTGCTGACATGCAAGTGCTTGCCTGCCACAGTCTCCTTTCCAGCTATGGCTGTGTTGAAGTTGTATCCTCTGAGGCAATGAGGAAAGAAGGAGGTGCTCTCTTGGTTCCTTCTACCAGAAGCATTTACAGATGCCTAATGCAATGTGTCAGCCTTACCCTGTGTGGCGTCCTCCAGATGTTTTGGATCATGACTCCCATTAGTCCCAGCTTCAGCCAGAATGGGTAACATTTAGGGATGATGTACCGTTAAAATACTAAATGCAGTTGTCCCTCTGTATCCACGGATTTAGGTATTCATGGCTTGAAAATGTTCTTAAAAAAATAGTAATCCAAAAAGCAAACTTTGATTTTGCCATCTTATATAAGGGACACCATTTTGCTCTGCCATTGCATATAATGGGACTTGAGTATTCACGGATTTTGTTATCGACGGGGGGTCCTGGAAGCAAACCTCAGCGAATATGAAGGGACAACTGTACTGGTGTTTATACAACCAGTTTAAGGTTGAGGGCCTTCACATTATAATATGTCTACTTTTAAAAAATGCAGGGAGGTGAGTTTATAGTGATCTGGATTGAAGTAAACTGGGATTAGGGAATTAAATTTTTCCCTTCCCTATTGCATTCCTGGTGAAAATAGACCCTTTGAAGCTTCTCTTTGGCTTGGAAGGAAAGCCTCCATTTATACCTGCTGCAGAATCTGTAGTTATCATCCCCACCAATGGCAACTCACCTGTGGCTGTTGTTTTCATCTTTCAAAGTGCATACTTATTTGTTAATGGAGCATTTAACTTCACATTTACTTTGGCCCTGAGTCACTTCAGGCTAAAAGTTCAAGGCTGCTTGGGCTAAATTAGTGAAGGAGGTCCTAAAAGCCATTGTTCCATATCAGATCTGCTCAAATACATTAGTCTATATTATCCAAATTATGGTATGCCATATATTGTCCAAACTGAGTCGTCTGGACAATGCTAGAAGTATATTCAGGGTAAGGAATGATGCTTCTCCTCTTCCTCAATGACCTAAGGGGTAAAATATTTTATTTCGATCCTGCCTTTTCACCAGCACTGGGACACAATTTGAAAAATTAAAGCAGATACAGATAAAAGATAAAAGTTCCCCCTTGTTTTAAAATATGGCACCAGTAAAAATGAAAGTGACATTTGTGTACCAAAGGCCACCGTCTTCTGAAAAGAGAGAAAGAAAATATGCTGTACATTTTACTATTTGACTCAGCATTCATTCACACATTCACATATATCCCACTATGCTTAATGACTCACAGTGGGATCTATAAAATAGGTCCGCAGAGAAGAGGTGATGAGGGCTGATAGGAAAGTTCTCTAGAATAGCATATTATGCTGCTCCAGTCATGGGGTTGGGATAGTTGCTTGCAGCTTGGAAGGCAACAGACTTGTAACAAAAGAGATGACCCAACTGGCTATATTGTCCATTGTGGTATGTAGAAGATCTGTCAGAACAAGTTTGTTTTTGAGGTACGTGTTGGCAGTACCTCCAGGGACTCCTGCTGCATTCCGCAGGGCAGAAACAGGCATGGTATCTGTAAAAACCAGGGCTGGGATGGCAGCCTTCTCGTACTATAAGAGGGGTCAGGACAGGTCAAAGGACCACCTCTCTAAGCTTTGTTTAGTGGAACAATGGAAGATAGGTGGCTGGGCTAAGTTAGTCCAAGACTTATTAACCACTAAAACTCTCTCAACAGATACTTTTGTTTTTCCTGGAGTTAAAAGCAGGCTGAGGGATTGGATTTATAAGTTGGATAATGATCAAGACTTAGCTTCAATCATTGGTACCACCTGTTGAAGCCATAGGAGTTCAATATTTACAAACTTAGCTTTGCCCCTCTGAGAACTGCATTTACAGAATTGCGTTTCCAAACTATGCCTACATCAGTTATTGATGGTAGATACAGAAATGTTCCAAGAAATTTAGGGTTCTGCATTTGTGGTGTGGGTGAGGTAGAAGATACTTTACATTATCTGTTTCATTGTCAGTTATATCAAAACCCTAGGAAAAGATTCTTGGAACAGATTTTGGCTTCCTTACGTAGTGAGAGCGCCTACATGAAAGTATTCTGGCTACTATCAGATTGTGATCCTTACGTTACACATAAAACAGCCATATTTGCTAAAGCTGTTAAGAGTATTCGTGCTAGCAGTTTGAAAGATATTGCTATAGATTGTGTGCAGGGGACTCACTAATTTGATCTTTTTGTATAACTGTACATATATATGTATGTTGCATTCTTTTACTGTATTTTTTCTCTTTTAATTGAATTTTATCAGATTTGTAATGGCTTTTAGTCAAATACGGTAAATGTTGACAACGGAAAATGGTATATAATCTATGGTAAGGAAGAAAATCTCCCAAAAGATTGTTTTTTCACACATGAAAATCATCACTTGGATGCTTCAGTTATCAAGTGATGGGGAGTCAAAAGATGTGCATCCATATACCAAGAAGCTGTGACTCATGCCCCATTTTGATATGTCTTGGTGATGTTTTGAGGTCACCATAAGTTGCTTCCTTTGGTATGCCAATGAGACTTCTGAATATTCTGAGGTATAAAGATTGCAAACCACCACTTCTTAGCTCAATCCATGTTTTAAAGTCTTTTCCAGAATGTTCTGAGCTGTGCCCATAACTCATGCCTACTGTCCAGATTTTCTAGAGTGTTTGTAGGGCGGCTTCTCTTTTTATGCTCCTCATTAAATTACACACACACACACACACTCCCATTAGCTGTGGCTCCAGTGATATTTTACTGCCAAATGAAAATACCACATGAGCAAAGCCCTCCTCTGAATTGTTTTATATTATGGTCTCCACTTGTGGTTTATCTCTCATTTGAATGGACTTAACTGGTGTTTATTTTTTCAAGAGAACTGGAGTACCAGCCAAGAAGCTGTGACTGGATGTGCTGTTTTTCTACTGACTTAGGAGGTTTGGGGGCTGGGAAGGCAAGGCTAGCTGGAAGTGGAGAGCAATTTGGACAAAGATTGCAATAGTGAGGATGTTCTGAGCATCCACTGAGGGGCCCCTGCAGCCCATGATGGCTGTTATAAAGCAAAGCACAGCTGGTTTAAGTGTTTTGACATTTCACTACCTAGCAGTCAGTCGCAGTGGGATGTTATTCCTCCTGTGCTGTTCTGCTGCTTACATCATAAACCTGTTTTTTGTGTTATACTCATTCTTTCTTTCTCCCGCCCTCCACTTCCCACACAGATTCACCCTGCTCGAACATGCTGGGGATGCTCTCAGGCCTCATTGCAGACTCCCAGATCTCAGCTTCCTCTACCAGAGAGTACCACTGGGTTCCCAGCGTTGCACGCCTGGTCAGCAGCCGCTCAGGATGGTTCCCACGCATCCCTCAAGCACAGCCTGGGGAAGAGTGGCTGCAGGTTGACCTGGGAGTCCCCAAGAATGTAAAAGGAGTGATTATCCAGGGAGCCCGAGGCGGGGACAGCATTAGCTTGGCAGAAGCCCGTGCTTTCGTAAAGAAGTTTAAAGTGGCCTACAGCATGAACGGCAAAGACTGGGAATATATACAGGACCCCAAAACAATGCAAGCTAAGGTAGGACATCTCTACAGGAAAGCGGCAGTGGATATGAAATTGCTATATGCTGATGCTTTCATTTTTTCCTTTCCTGAAGGTCTGTTTCTTTCTTTGTGGGGAAACTTTACCATGGCTGGACATGTTTCAGTAAAAATGTATGTTTCAGGAGATGTGAAAAGAACAATCTTGCTAGCTTACAGTATTTCCTTAAGTATCATACACAGCTCTCTTTGGGTAGTAATGAATTGCATCCTATATTGTGTGGAGTGTGTTTGATTAGATGATCAGGAATCTCTTCTTTGAGTCCCATCCATTTTCCAAATATAGGAAGTTCCTGCTGGAGCAGCAGTAGGATGATTATTCAACACTTGAAAAGCTTTTATAAGCTGGGAGAGGTCTTGGGGCCTAGTCCAGTGCTCTCTGGCTGAGGCCTGCTCTTATTCACTGAGACATTTGCTCTGTGTTTGTGTTTTTAATTTCAGACCCCAAGTGGAGGGTCACATGATTGAACCTTCCCTCCTTGTTCATTAAAAACCAGTAGTTAGAGAAAAGGTTCTCTGGTTCTTTATATGCTTGTTTTCCATGCATATCTGGAAATACAGTTGTCTCTCCACATTTGTGGATTTGGTTGTTTGTGGATTGAATTAATATGTTGTTACTAGGTATTTACAGGTCCTCCAGCATGATTCTGTGATCAACTTCTGGCACAGGTTGACCGTAGAATCATACTGGAGGACCTTCAAATACCTGGAAGAAGTGTTCTCTCAGGTTAAAAAAAAACACAGTGGGGTGATTTAGCAGTTTTCCCACTTTAGTGGGGCTGCTGTGCCCCTGACCCCCCTGCAAAATTTGAGGGTCAACTGTATAAAAAACATAGGGCTTATCACCCCTTATTCAGTACAGTTTATCATATTGTAAGATGTGAAGTTGGATGGCATTTTACATCTTGGGGAGGGACAGAGGCATGAATAGGAGCAAAATGTGAAGATTAGTTAGCAGTGATCTAGTTGAATAAAGGCACAGTTTCCCCCTCCATAAAGATATAGAGAGTTCTTTACCAATTGTTGGTTCCTAACTCCTGTTGGACTGCAACTACCATCACCACAACCATGGGCCATGCTGGTTGGGGATGATGAGAATTGTAGTTCAGCAACATTTGTGCATCTGCTTTTGGGAAAGGTTGCTTCAGCGTGAAGGCAGAAAACCTTACCCTTGTTCTTTGTGACAACTCTATGGAATTACCCTCCTCTTTCTGAAATTTTTTTTTTAATCCCAGTTCTGAATATGTGTGCAGACCAGAGACAGATTTACCACCTTCATAAAAACCAGGGTTTGGTCTCTGTGTGATGTAGAAGGAAGTTAGGAAGAGGGGGTAGTCTCCTAAAGTGGTAAGTGAAGAATGTACCATCTTCAGGCAGCAGGTGGAAGATATATTTGTCTATCTATTTATTTAATGTATATTCTATCTTTATTCCAGCATGGGACTCAAGGCAGCTTAAAATAATTAAAATAAAGTACAACTAAAATCTTATTGTACAGAAATTGAAAAATAATTAATTCTGTTAGTAGTACAGGGTTAAAAACCATTTAAAACACATAATATGGTTTCTTTATAGTTAACCTTCCAGACAGGTGAGGAGATTAAAATGCAAATTGTCACGTGTATTAATTATCCAAGTATTCTAAAATGGTGACATCCAACTCTCTACTTCAGAGTTGTAGGGGGAAGTAAGGAGCCAATAGTGAAATGGGGCTGTTAGTTGGACCTTGTACATGGAGAGCACAGGGATTAATGTTCCTCTAAGAGGCCTTATCAGCTAGCTAGGTGAAGTCCGATTCTTTTCAAAAACTGAGTATCATGTGGAAGGGTTGTTTAAGGATGTTGAGGTTCTGCTTCATTTCTCCCCCTTTTCAGTAATGTTCATATCTACTGAGAATTTGACAGAACTGAACTTTTGCATCACTGTAATAACCTTAATCCAGAGTGGCTGAGGATCTAATTCCTACAGAAACACAAGTCTGTGTTCCTGATGGCTTATTCCTTGAATTGATACACATGGCTTCAAAGAGAGATGCCGTTTGGAGTACTATGGAAGTGTGTGTGTGTTGGTGGAGGTGGGGAAAAGATCCATTAAAAACACAAATAGAGACAGAAACTGGCTGTGTTTATACAAGTAGGGCCATACCAGATTTGAGTCAGTGTATCTGGGATCAGGATCTGGCTAAGAGGATTCAGATTTTGTGCCAAAGCATGCTGTGTGGTTTTGTCAGATGGACTGCATTCTGCTTGACAGCAGAGTACTTTTTCTTGTGTGAAACTCTCATTTGGTCAGAAAATCTTTTGGGGGAGGAAAGGAGGTAGAGGTGGGAAGAAACCCAGGCTAATTCTGAAGTAAGGTTGCAGTGCCATGTTTAGGCCATCTGGACTGCTTCTCAGGTACTTGCTTTTCAGAGCAATTAAAAAAAAAATCCTCGTGTCTTAATCACTTTGGGAACAACACCAGGGGTTTTCTTTTTGGTCCTTCTTTCAATAGCCAGTATAGAGATCAGAAAATAATGCCCTGTCTTGTCTTGTTTTGTTTTCACATGACTCTCTGTTGTAGTTAACATAAGGTCATTAAGGTTTTTTTCTGTGCCTTATGTGAATTCCTTAGCAATTTAGAGAGGCTCTGAATCAAGGAGAGAGTTTGTATCTAAAAGTATGTTTGCATATTCATGTATTTTTATATTGCCTGCCTTTCACCTATGACTTTATCAGACAACCCAAAAAATCCAGTACAGGGATGACAGGAGATCGCCAAAGGGCTCACTTATCAGACGATGTCCCTGTCTTGTCCTGCTCCCAAGTCCCCTCTGTTCTGTCCACATTCCTTTTTATTAATCGCCCATTCCGTTTCTGTAATGGAATCACGGGTGAGCGATAAGGTACCCTGTTCTGCTGTCACGATGCCAGCCACAGCAGGAGGTCCCCGCCGAACCCTGCTGAGCACTTTCGGTTGAGATCGGGACATTCAGGTAAGTGACACCCTTTCCCCTCCTTCCCGGGTTACTTGGGGTCTGTTTTTGTGCTTTGTTTTACTTTTTGACTTTTATTTTTCATTTTATTTTAAAATTATTTTAAAATTTCCCGCACGATTGTTCTCTCGCGAGAATGGCTGGGATTTTGTTTCCAGGAAGTGAATGGGGCTCGGCGAGAGCTCCATTCACTCCTGGGATGCTGGAGGAGAGGACTTTTAATCACGTAGCAAGGTAGGTGTATGATGATTTTTCATTTATTCAGCTATAGGAATGGGAGTGGGGAGGTAGGGGACGTAGCAAGACAGGGACAGTTTTTTTGGTCCCCATCTGATAATCTCCCTAGTGAAGGACGCAAGGCAACTTACAAGATAGATAAGAACAGAAATCACTCATAATGCAACAATTAGAAAACAATGAAACCATCATATTAAAATGCAAGAGTGAACTTAAAAAAAATTAAAAGCATTTAAAACTTGGCAAATGAGGGGAAAATACCGTACTCCCCATTAAAAAAAACCTTCCTGCAATCACTAGTTAGTGGCCTAAAACCTGTATAAATAAAGAGTTCCCTGTTTGCCTGCAAGAGGAGAGCACAAAAGGGGCTAACCCAGCATCCCATGGGAGGGAGTTCCACAGTCTAGAAAAAGCCACCAAGAAGGCCCTCTCTCATGTTCTTACTAGATACGTCTGTGTAGGTGTTTGGACCAAGATAAAGGTTTTTCCCAAAGATCAGAAAACTCAGACCAGCTCATGTAGGTAGTAGATACAGCCTTTCAGATAGTTTGGACCGAAGCCATTTAGGACTTTGTAGGTTACGACCAACACTTTGAATTGTGCCTAGAAACAGACTGGTGACCAGTAAAGCTGTTTTAACAGAGGAGCTATGTGTTCCTTTTATCCAGATCTGGTCAACAGTTTGGCTGCAGCATTTTGTACCCACTGGAATTTCTGAACACCTTCCAAAAGTAGTCCCATGTAGAGTATGTTACAGTAATGAAAATAGGATGAAACTAAGACATGTATCACTGTAGCCAGATCTGGCATGTCCATGTATGCATGCCAGTAATTGTACAAATGTACTGTGGGCCACTTCTGAACCCTAGAAATCCAGATTCAGAACTGAATCCAGGAGTACACCTAGACTCCAAACCCGAGTCTCCAAACCTTTTAAAGTTGTTTTAAAATGCCTGTGCTTGATGGGGAACTTTTGTGTGATTGAAAACTGACCAAAAAACCTTTCTTTTTAACAGATAAAGTTGGGAAGTTTCTTTTCAGCATTCTCACATTCCCTCCTTCCAGTTATTGCTTTGCAACCACTTGCATTCTCCAGGTTGTCCAAATTTATTACGGTGGGCATACTTGTTGATCCAATAAAATACAGAAGTCCAAACAGGTTTGAAAGAGCAACTACTGTCCCAGAACAATGCGGCCCATTTCAGAATACTTTTTGCACTAACCCTTTATTTTTAGTGGCTAGCAGCCAAGAAGACTCATGTTTAACTTCTGTTTCTGTCCAAGATTTTTGAAGGAAACATGCACTACGATACCCCTGAAGTTCGACGGTTTGATCCTGTTCCTGCACAGTACATCAGGGTTCACCCAGAAAGATGGTCTCCAGCAGGGATTGGAATGCGACTGGAAGTGCTTGGGTGTGATTGGACTGGTAAGTCTTAGACAGACAGACAGACAGACAGACAAGCAGATCATGAACTGGCTACTGCAAAGACCTTGGAAAGTTGCTTAAAAAAAGGAATGAGTTAACTGTTAACTGTTTCAAGGTAGCTCTTTACTTTCTCATTCAAAAATAAATTATGTAGTTGGAGATTTTAGTTACTCAAAACACACATACACCACAGTGCTACAAGTGCCTGTGATACAAAGCACATCTAAGTAGTGAGGCCACACCGCCTCTCTTTTACTGCCCTTTGTCCCTAGTCTGCACATGGCCAAGAGGGAGAGTGGCCTCTGCCTGCACTGACATCCCTTCAGACCACCTTAACTGACAATAGAAATAACAACTGAGACAAAATGTAGGCTTGTGACTCTATAACATTATCACTTTTCATCTCCTAAAGACATCAGATCCCATCTGATCTTGGAAGCTAAGCAGGGTCAGCCCAGGTTAGTACTTGGATGGGAGACTGCCAATGAATACCAGGAGCTGTAGGCTATATTTTAGAGGAAGGAAAGTGAGTATTTTTTTATTTTTATTTTTTTGGCCTGAGAAAACTGTATGAAATGTATGGGGTCTCCGTAAATCTAGAAGCAACTTGAAGGCACAGACATACTGATGAAGAAGCAGGTGTAGCTTTGAAAGCTTGTATGATGTATTTTGTGCTTTTTAGATGATCCAACAAAAGTATTGCTCTTTTGTGGATTTTAGATTTTGTTGCATTTTGCTGCATGGCCAACACGGTTATCCCTGAATAATTTTTATAATGTTGGTGAACATGGAAAGTTCCTGAGGCAGCAGAGAGAGTCAGTTAAATTCAGGAAAGAGCATTTAACTAGAGCAGGGTGACAGAAATAAATTGGGTTATTAATTAAATAATTATTTTTAAAAAGAAAACATCGGATTTACAAATAGTATGTTTGGTTGTCACTGTTGCCCCCTAGAATTTCACTTTGTTAATGTCTCCTTCAGCAATACCCTTTTTGTAATTTTTAAGCTGCTTTCTTGTGCCTCACACTTGTCAAATGGGTTGTGGACTACAAAGCCCACAATATAATGGTTGGGGATGTTGAGATTTGTACTGAGGTGCATCTGAAACTATCAGATTGGGGAAGGAAGTTCTAAAAGCATAGAATCAAACAACCCATTCAATTACATTTTATCATTGTACTGCACCTCTCTTCTTTCCACCATCACCAACATGTGTGTTGGGCACTTACCCTTCAAATAGTGGATTGCTTGTCTGAATTAGAAAAGGTGAATAAGAATTGATGTCTTCATTCCAGTTAGAAGACACTGACCCAGTGTAACAAAGCAACAGTAAGTGGCCTCAAAGATCCATTGGTGAATCAAGTATAGGAAATTCTTAATCGGGATCTTTTGCCACTAAGCATATGCAGAACATTTTTTGTGCACTATTGGATAATTGTGTTCTCTACCTTTCCACTGAGTTAGAATCAAGTGATCTACGGATATCAGTGTTAGAGTATCTGTTTTGCATGAAGGAACTGAGGTCTCAAATTCAGTCCATTTCCAGTTTCTAGCAGCCCCGTTGCTCTCCAGCCATCCGTATTCTCTTGAGACCACTGACTGCAACAAGTATCTATGCAAAACCTTATTCATTGTGCCACAGGAATAACTAGTGCTGTTAACCAGCCAATTTTCTTGTTGACGCTCATTGGAGCAAGGGGGAATTGAGTCATTACGTAACTAATTAAAAAGAACAAGTTGTTTCAAAGCTCTGAAAGTGAGTGCCATTAACTGATAAACTAATTCTTTAAGCCATGATGAGGAAAGAGGCTAACAAATTAGCATGCAAGTTGTTAAATTAGCATGTAACAGGTTAAATGCAACCAGTTATTTCCAGGTTCTGCTTATAGGTTCTTTATTATTCATGGTTATTAACCTGTTGCAGTGATTATTTGTTACTTGGATACCATTTTTATTGCTTAATTTAATTCAATTTTTAATTATTTAATATACAAGCTTTTTGACAACTTCCTCTGCACCATCCATTGATCTGAATCTATCTTGCAGTTCATTCTGTTTTAAACACTGGACATACTTTAGACATTGGATCCACTAGAAACAGCACTTTCCCAAAGTTTTGACTTATTCCAGTCTGGGATTCATTGAAGTTTTCATGTGTGCTGAAGATCAACTCTGATCTCTTTCTGTCTGTTATTAAGATAGGATTTAATACATGCAGCACAGCTTGGATGAATTGGTAGTAGGTGCTATGTAACATCTTAATACTTCTAGTATGGGTCTTTGAAATTCTGGCATAACAATTCATAGATTCATTTATGTGTCTATTAGGCATTGTTTTAACAAGTAAGACCTTCAACAAAAAGTCACCATGTATCCCCTTCTCCTAGCAGAAGTCTTCCTGCTCAGGGTTTCAGCCAGGCTGCCATTATCTCCTTCTGTGACACTCCATTCCTCCTCTTTCCATTTTTCTGTTTCAGCTGACATTGCAGCTACTGAGCGTGCTTAGATCTCATGGTTTGGTTTGGTGTGAGGGGATTTTCCCTCTTCACAATTTTTTAAAAAATCCACTGCAAACAATGCTCTGGATTTTCCAGAGCATGCCAATATGTCCTGTCTCCCCATCCCAGTTTCTCAGTATCTCCATTTGTTTTTTTTTTTTTCATTTGTATGAACAGAGTTAAGAAGAATAAATGTAATAATAGCATGCTGAAGAGCCTTCCATAGCTGAGCAGTGATGGGATTATGAATAATGAATATAATAAAAGTTTCCAAGCTCTGCTTAAACTAACAGTCCTAATATTTGTCAGTGTGGGGAATCTAAGTGTCACCTACATGGTTTTTTAAATAAGTAAATAGCTAATTTTTTGCCTTTGACATGCAGTTATAAACTATGGGAACAGTCAAGTGGATTTAACCCCCTAACTTTTGTTGCAAATTATAAATGACAAAAAGCACAAGTGCAATATATTAACAACAAAATCATTTAAGGCCCGAAAGTTATTCTCTTTCCTTTATTTTGTTAAGATGTATCTAACATTCAATCTGCTTTCCAGATGTGGCTGGCAAAAGAGGCCTGATTTCCATTTAGAAACCACATCTGTAAAAAGCATTTTGTATGGGCTTCTGCTGTGAGAAGCTCAAAGAAACAGTCCACGCCTAGCCTTTCACTGGATTGTTATTACCCTTTAGATAATTACTCCATACAGCATATCATGCTGCAAACATTCATCATCAAATTATAAAACAAAACGAATAGCATGATGCTTGAAAGCTTTAAACAATTTGATAAAACTGCCTGGAGTGGGATTTCAGAAGGTTACCATCCACCCCCTCCACATTATACATTCCATTGTCAGAGCACTAGTAGGTTTATTTCTTCCAAAAGAATGTCTGTACCACAAACCTTTTTTAGCTTGTCCCTTCCCACTTGTGGATACCTCCCATGTGGGCCTAATTGAGATGTGATGCTAATCCACATGAACTGTCCATGGGTACATGTTATTGATACAATGTGAAGCATTTTGTGGGAGAAAGGGTTTGGGGGGTATTGCCACAAAACTTTGAAAGTAAGGTCTTCCATACAGCAAGGACAGACAAATTGTGTGATATTCCTTATAAGTACAGGGATTTGAAAGAAAGAGGATGGGGAGGAGATGAGATTAGGTGCATTGCCTTCTTTAATGTTCTTGTGTAGAACACCTCTGGTGGAGCAGAAAATCAACATGACCTAATGAATAAGGTGCTGGACTGGTATTTGGGAGGTCTAGATTCTAGTCTCCCTGAGCCATGAAATTTGCTGGATGGCCTTGGCCCAACCATTCCCTTTGGAGGGGTTTTCATGAAGATAAAGTAGAGAGGAGGGAGACCTATGTTCATGTTCTGTCTTGAATTCATTGGAGAAAAGGCAGGATATAAATGTAACAAACGACAATAACGTATGGTGGACAAAATGATGTTGCTACACCTCCCCTGCACACATAATAGCAAACAATGCAGGTACCACTGCTGGCTTAGTCGTCACTGAACTGGTAAACTTGTGTTTGGACTGTACTACTTCAAGCTACAAAGTAGGGCTGCTGTAACTGAATCAGTCTCCATGACAGGGGGAAGAAACTCAAACACTGTAAGTAAGCTAGATATCTAGGAGAAAGTTTCTAGACCAACCCGTGTTTCTGTGTTTTAGTTTTATATGTATATATAGGATGCTTTCCATCTCCACCCCACAGAAGAGCATTGTCAACTGAGCCCCACCCTGCAATCTGAAGTGGTACAGCCCAGGCACAGTGGGCCATCCCAGTTAGAACTATGCCTTTTTATCACTGAGAGGTAGGAAGAGCAATATTCTGCCTTCTCATATAATAAAACTACACTCTTGAGTAGTGTAAGTGAGGTGCTCACCCTTTGCTTGGCCATCATCCCTACTACACCTCACACCCTATGGGCCTGTTAATACTCAACCACCTTGTGAGGGAAAAAAATCAATTTGGTTTCCAAATTCCCAAGCTCTTCTGCCTATTTGAAGAACATGTGTTTTTCCCCCCTTCTCAGTCTTGTGTCTCTTACCCTCAAGGGATTGTGAGTCATCTTAATACTTTGCCCTTGTTTTTGTCACCATAAATAAATCTTATTAATTGATTGGAGCATGCAGCAAATGAACACTTCAGACTTAACTTGCACCCTTGTACCTTATACTGTACTGAAAGATTAGTTTCTGAATACAAGAAACAATAGTTGAAGCAGTCCCAATAGAAGCTAATTTCAGGATGTAATTTCTCATTTATAGCCAGTTGGTAGGGAAGGGTGGGGTAGGGTGGAATAGAAGCAGTAGATCAACAGCTGGCTTCTTTCAAGGTCCTGCCAACATTTTTCCTCCTCTGAAGATTGACGAACATTAGCTCGTGACTGCTCTTCCCTCCTTTGAACTTACCAACATCTGGTTTCCATTGCTCAACAGCTTTGTAACAGGATCCACAGATGCCTCTTGCAGCACATTCACTGCCCAGCAGGAGTGAGTCCATTTTGCTTGCTTTCCTTTCTTATGGAGCATGTTGCCTACCCTGTTGCTGCAGCTGCCACTGCTGTGGCAATTTTGCTGCATCCTGGCATGAAACCCATACAGCTCTATTGACTTGTACAAGACACCAGAGAGCCCCTAAATTACAAGAGAAAAGGATGCAGCACAGGATGAGGCTTTCCTGTTCAAAGATCTCTCACACGGTCATTTGTGTTCCTACTCTAAATCTCTAAGCACACAGGAAAATCATTTTCTGTATCTGACTTTCAGCTTTAGATCTCTTCCTTTAACCGGGTCTTTGCCAGTAATTATTTTGTTTGGTTCCTTGAATGGCATTTGCTCTTAGATGTCTTTGGAGCTGTATGGCACCATAGCAAATTTGAACCAACAAATCGGGCAGCTATCAGATTGTGAGGTATTCTGTGAACATCCAGAATAAGTTCCTGAAATCTCTTAATTTCTTCTTGCTTTTGCCTTTATGTAATGATTAGCTGAGTAGTACTAGCATATATTTTACATGCAGAATTCTATGGGTAACCTGGTATTTGCTTCTGGATTCCCATGCCTGAGAATCTATTCCTTCCCTCTTCTCTTCCTTTCTCTCTCTTAAGGACCAAGTATCAGTTGGTAGCCCTCATGGTTATGGGTGTACATTTCAAAATGTGTCCAAAATTGCAAAGAAGCTCAGTGTTTAAAGAGCAGAATCTATACATGTTGCATATCAGCTTTTCTCCCTCTTGTCTTACAGTAGGACATGTTCAAACAATCCTTAGTACATGCAAGTGGTAGATAGAATGGACTTGGTGGTACTCCTTCCATGTGACAAGATATGTGCTAGACAGTTATTTAAAGCAGAGGGATGTATGCATTTTCAAAAACCTTTCTTCAGTACACTGTCAACTTGGCCTATGTACAAAAGCTTGCTTGTACTGGTCCATCATACTCTCTTCTCTCTAAAATATACTTCTCCCTGATTTACTTATCTCTCTGTCACTAGCATCAATACCAAGAACATTCAAATTCCACAAAACCTCAGGTAATTGGCCGCAAGATATACCACTGAACACATTTATGCAAAATAATAATAAAAAAACTTCCAGTAGTTACATTGATGTTCATAGTTTATTTCATGCTCAAAACTGCAGCTTGCTTGATTCAGAGTTTCTGTTTCCATATCACAATATCTTTGATCTTTCTTCTGGCACTGCATTTGAACAGTCTTTCATATAATATGTCACACAAACATTTCTCAGAGTTGTGAGTGAGTGTAATGAAATTCTTTCTGTGCCACCCCTGCATAGTTTTCTCCATTTTAAAAATAAATCAGTATGTGACTGCATTGTAAGTTATTTGTTATTTGTTAGCTTAGTTACATTTATTTGTGGCTTAAATTGCCCTTGACACCTGTTCTTAGGTACCTAGTTTCCAGGACTTTTCTCCCCCCCCCACAGTGGCAGTGGGACTGTGGGATAAAGTGGTTGGCCGAAGTATAAAATCAGATGCTTGTCTACAAAAAAGCCACATAATACTCTTTGAGTCCCTTACTGTAGTGATGAGTAACTTGTTTTTATACATGGATATATTTGGGGTCTATCTACTTTTTCTGGGTCTTATCCTTTTTATGCAGAAAAAATAATATATTGCCCAAGATTTCAGTTTCTCCAGAGCTACTCCTTGTTTTTCGTTTTTAAAATGAAACCAGTAAGAACTGAAGTATAAAGCAGATTGTTTTCCACTGGAGTCCAAACATGAAAGAGTCCTTTATTTCCTCTGCATCTGTAAATCAAGCTTTACAAGCGATTTGAGCCATGTTGACATCTGTGGCATGTGGGAAACTTCATGCCTCCTCCCCTGCACCCGCCACCTCCATTTACCTTCTTACTCTACACAAAAGGATTTTTTTTCTGCCAGATTTTATGCCTTGGGTGTTCTGAGTCTGATATTATTTAACCAGTTAACTTAACTGTTTATCTGGAGATTGTTTCTCTTTTTAGTCCCAGGGCAGTTGCCTAAATACTCTAAAGACATCAGATCCCATCTGTTCTTGGAAACTAAGCAGGGTCAGCTCTGGTTAGTGCTCAGATGGGAAACTGTCAATGAATAACAGGTGCTCTAGGCTACATTTCAGAGGAAGGTATGGACAAAACCACCTCTGAGTATTCCTTGCCTAAACAGGTGACTTGAAGGCACATACACACACTATATTTCCAGAGCATATTTGCTGTGCTTGGGATCTGCATTCCCAAGCATCTCTCTAGCAATGTCCTTCATTGATTCATAGGCTTTCCCTCATCATTAACCTCAGATCCACCAGCTCACTTGCAACATGGGGAAGGTAATCCTCTGTTCCAACCACACAGGGTTGCAAGCAAATTTGATGTCCTTTCTGAATTTGAGTAGATGCTTCATTCTTTGACCTTTTGTTTTCCATTTAATTGTAGAAGTAAAGTCCACTGCAGAGACCCTGAAGCCCACCTTGAAGAGTGAGGAGATCACCACTCAGTTTCCCACTGATGAAGAAGCAACAGAGTGTGCTGATGGCTGTGTGGAGAATGGAGGTACTTACTGGGTTAGCCTTTCAATATTGCACAGCCTGTGGAGAGGTCCTGTGACAAAGCTGCTGCACCCAGCAGTGTTCGAGACCCACAGCTGCCCCTTGTGAAGGATCCCAGCTGCTTCCAGCCCAAGGAGGCTGCTTTGAGGCAAGCAAAAAGAATGGCCTCAGCAGATGTAAACAGAAAGGGTCTTAATCTGCCCTCTTCCCACGCTACCCTGCCCCACCCAGTCTCATAGTCACCCTCTGCCCTGGCCTTTCTAGAAAGCTTTCCCTCATTCTCAGCCATGGCCAAAAGTAGTCTTTATTGTTCTCTTTCCCATTCTGAAGTCAAGAGGCAACTCATATTCTTCAAGGTCTAACTTATTCCCACTCCCTTTCTGCCATTTGTCACAGGTCTGTGCAAGTATCTGCCTTGGTTACCTGTTGCCCATCCCTCATTTTTTCTCTCTCACACTGCTTATCACACTTTAAATCTTCTGCTTTCCCCACAACTCCTTTCAGATTCCCTAGCCAAACTGTTCCTGCTTCCTAGCATTCTGTGTCCAGCTCACAGTCTCAAGGGAGCCCCAGACCTGTCCTCTGCTGCAGGCCAAGCAGTTGCTGATGATGGCTGTTGCCAGTAACTTCCAACCTCCTGGGCTTGCTCAGTCCCAGGACCAGTGAGCATCTTAGATTTGTCCCATGCTGATGGTGACTTCACTCTCTACACCACACCCATACAATTGCACAAACCCAGTGACACCCAGTGGTTTACACACTGGGCACCAGCTCATATTGTGAACCTTCTCACTCTTTCATACGCACACAAAGGTCTGCTTTGCTCGTAGAGAATTAAAGGCTCATATCAGAAAAGCAATTGCAGCAGCCAAACCCCAAGACAGAGACACTTGTTGTGAAGAATGAGTGGTCCAGTTTTTGACAGCATCACTGTGGGAGGTATAGTATGATGTGTTCTACCTCCCACCTTCCCTTCTCTTTGACCAGGAGAGAGAGCCAGTTAATTCCCTGTCTTGAAGTGCCTCTTCCATGAGTTGGGTAGGGGCCAGGCTTGAACTGAAACAATGATCTTGAGCTGCAGCTTGGCCAGTCCAGTCATATTGCTGTCAATAATGTGTTTGCAGCTAAATGATTGCTCTTCTTTCCTCCTCTAGTTTCCCAGCCAAGGGAACTGGGGATTGCAGAATTATATTACTAGTGACAGCCCAAGCTGTAGAGAGGCCTGGACACAAGTCTGAACTTATTTACTATCAAGGAGTGAGTGACTTCACAAAATGCTTGATTGATTTGCTGTATGCTTAAGGGTGGATGTTTTGTTCTTTCTTTCTTTCTTTCTTTCTTTCTTTCTTTCTTTCTTCTTCTTCTTTTTTTTTTTTTTAAGAAAACCAACCCTGATATATTTATGTTTGTTCTATTCCTGCTCTCCAGAGAGTGCCTTAAGTAGCTTTCAAGGGAAGGCTTCCCTCTCCCCTCCTTTACTCAAATGGGCTAGAAACCATCCCCATCAGGCCCATCCCCAGAAATTTTGAGTTGGGGTAAGCTAAGTGTAAAGAGGGTGATTCCCCTAGTTCAATGAAAAGAATAGGTGAGTCACAGTACTTGTAAATATTAAATAGTTTGCACATTTCCCACCAGGAAATAAATACATGTGCAGGCCAGGCCAGTATAGCCCAATGAGTCCAATGGCCAATTGGTTCCTGCTTTAGGAAGAAAGGCCAGAGGGATCTTCAGGATGGTTGGGCCTCCATGGGCACCCTTGTGGCTAGATGCCTGATCTCCATTATTTTAATCATTTACATTGTCATGTTTTATCCTACCCTTCTTCATGACAAGTTGGATTTTTTTGTGAAAGGGTTTTTTATTTTCATAAATAATCAGTATGCTAGTCTGCCCAGTGGGACCTCACCTGCAATTTCTAGTAACAGCCCAGACCACACGTTTATTTCCTTCATGTGAAATCAATCTTAACCTGTTTTTTACTGAATTACTATGGAATTTTCTACTTTACAGAAAAGCTAGGAATTTGTACTAATTACATGTTTCAGGATAGCTGTGGGTAGTTTAAATTGTTTTGCGTGTATCAAGCTGTGATTTTCATTCCCAGAGTTCACAAACATTTGATTTAGCTAAGGTTTTCCTTCTTGGGCTCTGCAAACAATGATTCATATTTCTTTGGACAGTCAGATTTATGGAAGTCTGAAAGAAACAATACTTTTCTCAGGAGGATAATTAGATTAGAACATAAATCCAAAGGAACTATGTCCATTATTAGTATTACTTATGAGTATTGCCATGAATTTTATTTTTTGAAACCTAGCAGATTGTTTCCATTTCTATATTAATGGCTACCTGACGGCTATCATACACGGGTTCCTAACCTCTGCGTTAGTGTTCATTATCAATGTAGGTTTGGTGATTTAAAGCTTCCTCCTGATTTAGCAAAACTTCAAATAAGCTGCATCTGGTGCTGCCATATTTTTCCCTGAGTTGCTCTTCCTGCCATGGAAGGATGCCAACGCTATTGCTGCTTAGAGTGGATGTAGCAGCCTTCCAGTGTCAAGGTTCCTCCAGAATTCCTATATCCTGAAGTTTCTTTTTTCCTCAGTTCCATCCTCCCTAGAACGGCCAGTTCCTAGCATTAGGTTTTCCTCCTAGAAACTGAGTTCTTTAGATTATCCTGTGCTCCCCCCATTTCCATTGGCAACCACCACTTTGTATAAAATTCAGATAAAACTGACTTCCTAATTTATCTGTGAACTGGAGCACTGGAACCAGCATGAAATCTGTGGAGGATCTTCTACTGTATTCCTGTTATTGCAAAGGTGTACCAGCACAGGTTTGCATAGGAACTGGTTTCAGGATTCATCCCACATCTAGAACAATTAACATGAGGATTACTCCCCATGTTTTCAGCAGCTCTTCTTACTACCTGAACTTGTATTACAAAGTCAACAGTTCTCTCTCTCTCTCTCTCTCTCTCTCTCTATATATATATATATATATATATAGTTGTCCCTTCACATTCGCTGGGGTTTGGTTCCAGGACCCCCCGTGAATGCCCAAATCCATGAATACTCAAGTCTCTTTATATGCAATGACATAGCAAAATGGTGTCCCTTATATAAGATGGCAAAATCAAGGTCTGCTTTTTGGATTATTATTTTTTAAAGAATATTTTCAAGCTGTGAATACTTAAAACCCTGAATGCCAAATCTGTGAATGTGGAGGGACAACTGTACTCACACTTTTCAAATGAATCTCCCAGTAGTTTTCAGTAAACTATAGACATCAGGGAAACCCAAGGCTAGAATACAGAATATCAACAGGGCCTCTTGCCCTTCACAGTGTGTCTTCCAGAACATAGCTGGACTCAAAGCACAGTACAAAAAAGTTTGTGGGTGCCAAAATCCCATTCAGACTAGGAGTGGGGAAATATGTGAAGGATCTGAGCTCCCATCAGTCCTAGCTAGCATAGCTAATAGTCATGATGATAGCTGTAGTCCAATAATATTTTGAGGGCCACAGCTCTCCATTCCTGATTGAAGCCATTCTCATTGGCATTAAAGCCCACTGATTTCAACTCACACATTCATTGTACATTTACTGCAACACAGCAGATGTGAAACAGTTAACAGAGAATGTATGCCACAAGCAAAGCTTTCAAATTGTCTGCTAGAACCTTAGATAAACATATTTCAATGGGGTTTGATTGTGTTCACTGAGAGGTAAGATATTGTGTATGTGAATCAGCTCTGAGATACAGCTCTGAAATACACACATATAATGATTTTTAAAACATATATGAATTACACACATATAATGATTTTTTAAAAACATTTTTAAAACGTATAATGATTTTTAAAATATTTCTTAAGACATGACCTTGAAAGAACAGTCCCACTCTGGTCATCTTCCAGCTCACCATTGGTTTTATTATTTATTAACTACAAAGCACAAAAATCAGTGTGTATAGAGCCATCGTACTGTCTATCCTCCTTTATGGATCTGAAACATGAGTCACCTATTGCCACCACCTACGACTCCTCGAGCGCTTTCATCAGCGCTGTCTACGCACAATCCTAAATATACACTGGACTGACTATGTGACGAATGTTGCTGTCCTTGAACAAGCAGGGATCACCAGCATTGAGGCCATGATATTGAGAACACAGCTGCGCTGGGCAGGTCACGTTTCTAGGATGGAGGACCATCGCCTCCCAAAAATACTACTCTACGGTGAACTCGCCACGGGTCAGCGTAAGAGGGGCGCTCCAAAAAAGCGATACAAAGACTCCCTGAAACAACATCTCAGGCTTGGCCAAATTGATCACCAACAGTGGTCCGCCCTGGCCTCACATCGGGAGGCATGGAGACGCAATATCCACAATGCTGCAGCCTTATTTGAGAACTCACGACGAACAAGTCTTGAAGAGAAACGACAACGCAGAAAGAATCACAACCCAAAAACATCACCCGAGGAGTCCTTCTGCTGCGCTTTTTGCAACCGGACTTGTTTATCTCGGATTGGCCTTTTTAGTCATCAGCGCGCTTGCAGAAGGCGCGGGATGAGTCCTTCCTGAATCTTCGTTTGCGAAGAAAAGCCAGAGAGAGAGAGAGAACTACAAATATCAACTCTTTGAGTTCTTCTTGTTCATCATCATCATCACTTCACACTATCATGGAATGGTATAGCACAGGTGGAGAACATGGCAATTTATCCTTGATTAGCAGGGTTTCCACTTAATGAAAGTGTTAAAGAGAAAAATAGAAGCATTCGGTGCTTTCAGTTATATTTGCTTAGCTGAGGGACGTGGGTACAGTATATATATTTTGAAGATTTGGAACTTAAGACTGATCCACAAGAGCTGCTGTAACATGAGACATGTTAAAAGTGTCGCGAGGCAGCCAGGGAGAGAACATGCACTCATGCATTCATGCCGGAGACTTCATACTTCCTTAACTATTTATAATTTGCCAGCTATGTTAGTTATTGAATAGCAAATTATATGTGCCTGCCCTTTCTTTGATGCCATTTTTATGTTGTTCTGTTCTTGTTGTAAGATTTCCAGATCCCTATAGGATTCAACTGCAACTTTGACCTTCCTGGGGATCTTTGTGGTTGGACGCATGATACATCAACAGGATTTATGTGGGCATTCCATTCTAGAAATGCCTGGACTAGCCATTCAGGACCAGGCATTGGGGACTATCCAGGTAAGCCAGTTCATATAATCTCTGAAAGAAGAGGTATTTTATGTGTGACTCATGAACTGTGGGGTAAAAGAGCAAGTTCCTGAAACATCCCTTAAAAATGTGATATATGTTAAAAAATTCTATGACTGTGCTGTCTTTTTAGTTATTCTGTTGTAATTATATACGTACCATTTTTAAAAAGAAATATGACATGTTTTCCAGACAGAAACAGATTGTAACTGAGATTTAGATCTTCAGAAAACAAGTCCTTCTAGGATATCACATTTGTGAATGCTGACTCATGGCTGAAAACATGCTGCTGCTGCTTACACCCCAAAGAGAAGATTAGGATAATGTGCCAGGCTTTCACATGCACAATGAATTCAAAATAACATGCAGTCTTCCTTGCCATATTGAATGGTACTGTCCTGAGGGAGTGCTTTTTCTGTTTGGTTGAGTTGGCTCTGAATTAGCTGGGAATCAGGAAATCTTACTTTGAATTGCCCATTACTTAGAACAGTTCAGACCTTATTTGATCCTTGGTACATACATACCTTACTAGTTTAAACACCTTTGCTTTTTCTTCTGCTCTTGTATCTACTCTCTTGCACATATATCATCCTTAAATCTGGTAGTGAGTAGGTCTTCAGCTTTCTGCCTTGTGGTTGCACATTTATTCCTGAGACCACACTCACATGTGTGTAGGAAGACCACTGAGATTTGTGCTTGGTGCTTTGACACTTCTGCTGGGACGCAATATTGTATCCTCAGACAAAAGAACTGAGGGGCTTTTTTGGGATTGTAAGAATATACTGAGGCTTTTACAAAGTGAGCCTTTATGCAGTGTAGACCAGTGTTATTCAAAGTGGTGATCTGTAGAGTGGTACTAGTGCATGAGCCATAGGCTGAGAGTCTGCAGCAAGTTTCCAGGAAAGAAAGAAACAATGCTGGCCAGTGGGCCCATATATGGTGCCAGTTTCTGATACACTTTCTGATACAAGCTGGTCTGCTTCATCAAATAACTTAAGAAACACAAATGTAGACAACCAAAGTTTGTCTGGCAGCTAAAGGTCTGTTCCTCTTTTCTTGCAACAAATTCTGGGATTGCTGTTCCGCTTATCCCCTTCATTAGACTTGCAAGAACCAGGAAAGCTTTGCTGGCATTGAAGAAACATTTCCCTGCACTTGCTTATTTTCTGTGGATATGTGTTAAGATTTCACACCACAAATCCAAGGATTACTAGAAGTGGGCCTGCAGTTTGAGCAGGATCTCTCACACAGTTAAATGTTATCCTTAAGGCTACCTGACTGCACTAACCTATCACAGTAACATCCGTATGTGATGAGCATGGATATTCAATAAATCCAATTGATTCCCCCTCTGCTTTCCAGTGAGTCTTCACTAACATGACAGTGTTTTGAAAAATGGCAATTTATTATCCCTGATAGTTTTTCCTTGTTGCTGATAACTGGATTGACTGATCAAAGAAGCTCTTGAAAAGAAGGATAGTGTACCCCTATTAGGCAAACCAGAAAGGGGGTATTTGTATGAAATAAAAACAATAGTTCGCTGATTAATTTGGCTTTGGGCTGGTTAAATACCAGTCTTTATGTATAGCATTGGTTTTCAAACTTTGTATCTTTAGAGGACACTTCCTTTATCAAACATTCTGCAAACCAACTCTGAAGTATTTGTCCCTGCACCCAAAAGCATTACAGCAGATTATGGAATATGTTGCAGGATACACACTCGGTTCATGTGTGGCCCTGGACATGGGACTTCATAGGATTGTTGTCCCACAGGACTTCCCTAAAGCAAAGACTACACTACTGCACATTACATGAGATAATCAGAAATGGTGGCAAGTTATGCATTTTTTAAAAAAAGAGAGTCTTGTCTGAACATTGTCATTCATTTTTCAGCTGATGAGGAAGGAACTTAGTGAGTTTAAACTCCAAAGTACCCCTCCTAGTTTAATGTAGGTCTATTGTAGAATCTATACTATATCAACTCCCATGACAAGATGGTCTGATAGCTGATTTCCCTTCCTTTACGACATACCTAGCAGCTAGTACATGGAGCTCCTGCCACATAAGCTGAAAAGATAACTGCAGTTGACCCAGCACTGTTGATGTGCTGTTACTTTCAGGCATATTGTGCAGAGAGAAAACATAGCTTCCCCCATTGGGTCAGTACAGGCAGCCACAGTTCTTCCTATGCCATCTTTCTGGGAGCAATGGCATATCATAACATCCTGTCACTCTCAGGAGGAACTGCAGTTGTATCTTCAACACATGTGGCACTAAGCTCTTGTCATCTTCTAACACATTCAGGTTTAGTTGAAACTCAGTGAGGAAGCCACTGATCTGAGCATACAATGACGTTTTGTAGTGGTGGCTTTGGCAGTAAGGATTGCTTTCTAACCAAATCCCCAGTGCTTCTGGGTTATTGGCTTTCCAAACATGTGTACATGAATTTGCAGAATCAAAATATTAGGCTCCTGAAACTACTGTTACAGTTTCTAATGTATCATTTTGATGGAGTGGTTCCTTGCCCCATGTACATCAGAATGTGTCATGAAAATGCATCATTCATGGATTGTGCTGTTTGGTGCTTTTGGGAAGGTTGCTACACACAACTTATTTGTGAGAAAATTACAGAAAGATCTGATCAGTTCAACATTAACTAATGTTAGTGTATGTATTCATGTCCACTGGGTTAAGCAGACTTCAAGGTTATGGGTTCTACTCCAAGTTGATTCAACATTGATCAACTTGAGCCTGGTGCAAAAGATATGCATTTAGAAATAAAGCATTCTGAGTCCAGGAATCTACCAGAGTTCAAGAATGTTGATAATCCTTTTACACACAAATCCTCTCTTCTTACCTCAGGCTTTCTTCAGTTAAGTAATATCTGCAGATAGGAATGCTGTTCTGTACCTGTTGTTGTTGAGCTACTGAGGGTCAGAAATCCTTACCAACCTGCTCTTTATGTTATAGAGATCTGTGAGCATATCTCACAGATTATTTTAATTAGTTGTATGGGCTGTAAAATATCACATGGGGATAGGCACCATATATGCTTAACCAGGGCCAAAATGATGTGCCTAGTTTGGAGTAAAGCAGAAGAGGGCAGGAGGAGGGGCAGGGTACCCCATATAGTGACAAAAGTAGACTCTTCTGCTCCAGTTTATAACAAAACAGGAGAAGCAGTGTTTAATGAGCATGTATACATCCAGAGTAACTGGTGGCTCCCATGCCAGTGGAGTGGTGAATCTGCTCTGGGTTTTACTCTGAACTTTAAAGGATCTATCAAAGGTGGTGACCCTATTTTGAGGGGATAGGGTTCAGAACTTTGGATAGCTCCTTTCAAAGCCAGATTAAAACCTGGAGCAAATGAATAACTCCTCTGACATGGGAGAGATCAGCCACCACTATATATGCCTGGTTTACTCCACAGGGAAACATAGGCTCTCTGGGCATCTAGTGACTATCTTGGGTTGATGTGGGGTCATGGTGTCTATGACAGTGGGGCGAGGGGTGGAGAAATGTTTTCATATTTCAAGTGTTTATCTCTTCAGCATTTAGAGTGCTTTAGAAGATTAATATCAGAGGGTGACTGTGGCCTCAGGCAACAGGAGAGAACACTTACAGGCAGCCCAGCCTCCACAGCCCTCCCCAACTCGTTCACTGTAATAATGTTTAATTAATATAATAAGCCTCCTGCAAGTAGGCAAAAATTACTTATTTTTATAACTCCGACTCAATTTTTCATTTCATTTCCTCTCCCCTGACGCTGCTTATAATTAATTGTTCTTTTCCCCCCTTTCATAAGAGTTTATGACTGCATATGTTTGGTAAAGAAGTAATTTGCTTTAGATTGCTCGTGTATGGATTGCTGTTCTGCCCATTTAGTCAAAGAGTTCTCCATCTGCATTTTAGCCTCTATGTGAGAACCCCAAACTCTTTATGGGTTTGATATTTGAGTCTGTTTCTGTGCTCTGTGAATAACCAAAGTTTCCAGTGCATGACTCCCCAAAACATCACTCATATTTTTCACTGAAAGGAATGAGATATGGACGGCTGTCTCATATCTTACATGGTAATGCACTTGTGGTTGTGAAGCCTCGGAAGAGTACATCTGTCAAGGAAGGAGGGAAGGAAATGGCTGGAAAGAAGGGGAAGAGGCAAACCAATAGATACTTAGTGGAGGGAAATGAATGGACTCTGCTTTTACACTGATATTGAAAACAAATTTCTGGGAGGAACCCAGATTGTCCTGGATAGGGACTCAGCACAGAAGAGTATGTATTTGGGAGGACAAATAACGGAGGGAAGTCAACTTTTGCTGGGAGCTGTTAAAAGGGGGGTCAGGAAGCAATCCAGGTATGAAATGTTTGCCGAGAATGATGGCATTTCTCTGTGCCTTCATAATGTGTAAGCGTTAATGCCTAGGGATCTGTACAATTGCATCCTGAATTGTAAATATGTTAGGGGGTAGATGTGCATGTGTTGTCATTCGGTAGTGAAGAAATGCACTCCACATGATCATGGATTTCAAGATTCAGCCTTTGCATTACAAACAGATTTTAAGGGTTATACTGTGTGAGCCCTAGCAACCCCCCCTCCTCAAACCAAAACCAAAAACGGTATTCTTTGTCATTGGAGCTATTTGTTTGTTGTTGTTTGCATTGATTTGTACAAGCATTTGACTTTCTTTCCCAAGAAGATGGATTTGTAAGAGCATGTTGGTTGCTGGAAAGAGGGACATAGGCAAGAAGTTGAAAGCTGGTGAGAAAGCGGGACGGAAGAAGAATATCCTGCACATAATGTAGGCGCAATGGAGAGAAAGATTCACTTAAAGCTTCCAAAGTTTGCCCTTCCCTCCTGCCTAGGCAACTGGAGTCCCTGATATTTCCAGTCAATAACTGGAGATCATGGGGATGTCATTTCTTGTTCTGTGCTGGTGCTTGCAGGGAGGTAGCAGGAGTGGGGGTGGGTGGGGAGGAACAAACCTTGTTTCTGACTAAAGGATCAGATAGAAAAGTTCCCCCTGGCACTTCATCCAGGGACCTGGTGATGTCAGGGCTGTAGGCACACCCCTGACTTCATCTTGGCTTCATGTGGGGGAAGGATCTGGCCCACTCCACAAAATCTTTCCCACTCCAGGTTTAAACAGACTTGCAATGGAATCTAGTAAATATCTTCCCTGGTAAATGTGTATGTAGTTGCAGCTCTAGGTGGCTTAACAGTCACTTGGGAGTAAATCATTAGGACTGAATTCCCAGTAAAGATGCATAGTTGGCATACCTGAGGCATGGTGTGGCTCAGTTGTAAAAAACAAGCTTGCTTGTAAAGGGCCCTTGTTCCTGGTATCTTCAGCTTGATGTACCATTGTACTGCTAACTTGTTGCATGAACTCCTGTTCCTTAAACCAAGAAGTGAATTGAGAACCTTTACAAGTCAAATGGGTGCTTGGCAACTGAGTTATTGCCACTTCTCTTATGCAGAATGCTGATAACACAGCATAGAGTAGAACTCAAGCATTGGTGCATCTGTGGACCGTTGTATCATGTACTTAAAAAAATAATAATTGCAGAAGCCAAGATATTCTTTCAGTGTGTTGTTTCCATATGCTATAATTACCTTTCCAAACCTCATGCCCTACCGGTGTGTTGGACTAAAGTTCTTATCCCAACCAGATTAGGGATGACTCCAGTGCAACACATCTGGAGGACATCAAGTTCACATGGAGAAAGACAGCACTACATGAGAAAGAGTACAGTTGAAATTGGCATGAAGTTCCTACTGCCCTGTACAATTCTGAATCCCCATGCACTTGTCTGTAGTCTAAAAGAATGGGATGCTGTCTTGACAATGTAAAAACTCCTCATAGAATGTGTGGAAAATACCTTTTGTCCCAATGAGATCCTGTGGTGATTTGCTGTTTTCCGAAGGAGGGGTGCCAAAAACAGCAAAAACTATATGGGAAAAGCCTTTGCAGCTTTTCCTGTCTTTTTAAAAATAATGCGTGGGAATGCATATTGGTGCTCGTTAAGACAACCAATTTGCATTGCTGCGCATTCTGGAAGTTGAAAGCTGATTGGTTGGACAGCACACGGGGCTTGCTGGCAACAGAGTGTCCGGAACTGCCAATTTTTAGTTTCGTGGTAGTGATCATGCACATTTTTTCAGCAGCAAGGTGGCCAAACAGCTTTTTAAAAGCAGAAAACTTGCTAACATTAGATTTAAAGTTTTAAAAAATGTGCAGTGGTGCCAACTCGTGGAGAATAAAAATGCTAGTAATTCACTCATGGTCACCATCTTTGCATACATGCCTCCATGTGAACTTCAAACACAACTAACTTTGCATACCAGCGATCTTGCCCCAAAACCATGGAGATAAATGGACGCTGCTGTGATTTTGCGTTAATGTGCAGCAATCCACATTATATTCCCTTGTCTAGATGAGCCTTAGGTTTCAGGGACATGAAGGTTTATAATCTGATATTGGTGAGCTGTTATGGCAAGTAGCCATTGTTTCTGATACTATCCCTGTTATAACATTAATCTGTTGCCATTGTGGTACTATCTCACACTACCTTGAGGTTCTTGTAAGCCCTCTGTTACACCTTTGAGTCAGCCTGTAAGCTCTCACTTGTTCTAAGGTAAGCGCTTACAGGGCCCTCTGGAATTGTGGTATACAACACCACTCTTACAAGAGCAGTTCTGAAATTTGAAATGTTCTGGCCCTTTTATACTTTCAAATATATGCCTTTTAATTTTTAGTTGGGAGGGCAAGAAGAGCCAAGATGCTGCTAAACCTCTTCTTTTAAGAAATGAGGGACAAAATGCTTTCTTTTCTCATTGCAATTGTTTGCTCATTTTATTGGATTTTTTTTAAAGCAACGTGTCTCCCTCCCCCTTTAAAACAGATCCTCTTGTTATACGTTATAAGAATGGTGATATTGTCCAATTCACACTCACATTTCTCCCCTCATACTTTTCCAGCCTTCCCTCCCCATGCCTAAAAGTCAGCATCAGGCCTCAGGCAAGAAAGAATGAAGGAAAATAAACCCTGGCTTTCTCTTCAAAGAAGTCTTGAAATTTGGCAGCCCCAACTTCACCCCTCTCCCTCTCACTGGAAAGCCATTGGGCAAAGAAGGGGGACTGTTTTCACTCTGTGGGCCAGGCAGATCCTGTGCTTCTAGAATGCTGACGGGTCCCTCTGTGTTAAATGTAAAAGCCTGTGGCTACAGATAGGACACTTCCATAGAGGCAGCATCTCTTTTTCAGAGATGTGTGACTTCTTCATAGAACATAAAACAAACTTTAAATAGAATTTGTGTCAAATGTCTAAAGAAAAGAAGGAGTACTTGTGTAGCAATATCACCTGAAAGGTGTTTAATTAGTGAAGTCTGCATGAAAGAAGCACTCAGTCTCCTGTTCCCTTCTTACTTTCCATTTCACATGTGGATGTCCATCCACACAGTTTTGACATTGAGGATGACTCCTCGAGACACATGCTGGTTTCATTTCATTTTTTTCCAAGATAGTCTTTCAGGCAGCTTCATGTTTCCTTTTTTAGCCCCATGTTTCTTGTACCTCTAGCTTCACAGATTATCTCCATGCCATCCCCCTGAAAGTTTCTGTTACAAATTCAGGGACCCCTGTCCAGGAAAGTGGAGGCAGGCAGGTCATTTACAGACAGACAGACACACAAACACACACACACACACGTGAGGACTCCAGCTGTTATCTAAGGCAATGGAACATGTATCCTTCAGTCCTCAAGCCACGAGGACGGATTGCAAACATTTTTTCCCTATGGACTGTCATCACATGCCTTCCATAGGCAAATAGATTCCTCTGTTAGCTGCAGTGAAAGAGCTTCCTGCAACATCCAGTCAGACCAGGCTTAGACTACAAGCCTCTGCACGTTTATTTGGGAATGTATCTTGTTGAACTAAGGGCTCTTTCAGACTGGGCAAATGTTCTTGGAGGCTGCAGTATTTGTACCAGTAGTTCTTGTTTTTCATAATAATGATAATCACCAGCACCACCAGGTGACTGTTGTCCCTGATTATTCAGTGGCTATTCCTGGCACCAGCAGCAACATTTTATTCCCATCTTGATGGAATAAAAAGCCCTAAGTGATTGTTGGGTTCCTTGGCCATTCCTCCTCCTCACTGCAACGATGGAGCAGGAGTGAATGTGGGTAACTGGCAGAAGTGATGCTCTAAAAGCAATTTTAGGTTTGTCTAGATGAGAAGATATAATGTAGATTGCTACGCATTAACACAAAACTGCAGCAGCATCCATTTGTCTCCATGGTTTTTTTGGCAAGATCGCTGGTATGCAAAATTAGCTGTGTTTGAAGTTCACATGGAGGCATGCCTGCAAATCAAGATGAATGAATTACCCACGTTATTATTCTCAACAAGTTGTTACTGCTGCACAGTATTTTTTTAAACTGTAAATCAAAGATGTGCAAGTGCAACCTTCTGCTTAAAAAAGTTACAAAACTTCAAAATGGTACCTCTGGCCACTTCATTGCTGATGTGCCCCCCCCCCACATGTCTTATCAATCAGCTTTCCACTTCGGCCCTCACCACGAATGTGCTGCGGTGTGAACCAGATTACGAGCAGTAATGTGCATTTCTATGCATTATTCAAAAAACTTCAGGAAAAGCTGCAAAGCCTTTTCCCACACAGCAAATGGAGTTTTCGGGGGGGGGGGGTTGTGCTTCTTCTGAAAACTGCGAATCTCAGTTGGATTTCATTGGGACAAAAGATATTCTCAGCAAATTCTGTTAGTATTATTTTCACCATCTAGACAACCCCTTAGTCTATTGTTCCATTAAAAAGAAGGCATGTCCATATTGGGTTCCACAACATCCAGAGCCAATAGGTATAGAAATGAGAAAAGGCACTAAAGAGATCTGAATGATGATTGACCAAATTGCCTATGAATTCATAGAGCTTTCATCATCCTCACTCCCACCCCCACCCCCCACCACTGTCTTTTACAGGAACTTAAAAAAACAACAACTGAGAGGCTGCAAGTGGACACAGAGGCAACACCAGCCAGCAGTTCCTGACAGGTAGCGAGGAGTTCTCTGGAGAGAGCTCTTGTTGGTTTGCCTCAGTCTGGAAGAGCCCTAAGTGGGGGCTTAGAATTGCATGGTTTGTTTCTTAGAAGGCAATTTTCCCCCCAGAGAGGCCATGTAGTAGAACTCTCTGTGATTTCAGCCAGCCAAGAAAAACTATGCCACTGGACAGACAGATTAGATGAATATTTATTAAGCATACAGAATGTTATGAAAGGTAATGAAGTGAACCCCAGTCTTTTCCTTGGGTTTCTTCTGGGATCTGAGGCTGTGTTCTGGAATAGTTTCTGTGTTCTGGAATAGATAGAAAGAAACTATTCCAGAACACGGTCTCACAGCCCGGAAGAAACCCAAGGAAAAGCTATGGATGCCAGCCGTGAAAGCCTTCGACTTCACATTGAACCCCAGTCTATTAATATGGTTGGGGAGAGGGAGGTGGAGGTGGATGAGAAAGGTTTTATCTCAGTGGCAGAGCATGTGGTTAGCCTGTGGGAGGTGCAAGCTAATAGATTCTTCCATTCCTCAGGCTAAGAAAGTATTTTGTCTGAAACTCCAAATAGCTGCTTTTAGTGAGAGTAGGTAATAGTGAGCTATAGGGACCAATGCTCTGAATCAATAGCCACTGTCTTTTGGTAGGAGAAGCTACTGTTCAATGCATGAAGAAGGTACCAGGTTTCACCTCTGACAGTTCCAGGTTGGGCTGGAAAAGACTCTTGTCTGAAGCTCTGGAAAACTGTTGCCAGTAAGTGGGGACCATACTGAGCTAGATGGACTAGTAGTGTGGCAAGTGATAAGGCCACCATTTTGTTAGTTGTTTTAGTTATGTAATTAATTATATAGTTAATATATAATTATGGTTAAATACATAATTAATTATATAATTATAATCAATTAATTAGGTAATATTAATTATAACAGCAATAATTTAACCATTACTGTTACTGATGTTAGCCTTTATAGAGCATTTATAAAGTACACCAGAGGCTTCATGCTTTATTCAGATAGATAGATAGATAGATAGTGTGCCTTCAAGTTGGTTCCAACTTGTGATGATCCTAAGACGGACCTATCACTAGGTTTTCTTAGTGGGGTTTGTTCAGTGGTCTGTCATTGCCCTTCTTAGGCTGAGAGAGTGAGACTTGACCAAGATCACCCAGTGGATTTCATGGCCAAGCAGGGATTCAAATTCAGTTTTTCAGAGTCATTGTCCAATGCTCAAACCACTATGCCATGCTTGCTTGCTCTCAGATACACACACACACAGCCCTTGCTTAACCAACAGATTAGGGACTGCAGCAGTATCAGAAACTGCAATCGGTCAAAAAGGAGAACCCATGTAGGGGACATAAGCACGGTAATTGCAGTGGCTTGCTTTTGACTGAATGCACATGCCTATGGGGACTGTCCCTGTGCATGAAATGCTTGCAAAATCTCTCAGTCGGCTTGGTGATTTCCCCCACCTCTCATCTCACTTTGCACGCGGTATGCACTGTCAGTCCCAAGCAAGCCTCCATAGGCAAGGACTGTTGAGAGAGTTGATTCCTTGTTGAATGAATGAAATTTGTCCTTAATTTGCAAGCATCAAATGAGCAAGTCATCAGATAAAGAATCATCAGAAGGCTGTGGGTTCCTGCATTTATGTGTATGAGTGTGTGTGTGTGTGTACCATATATTCCGGCGTATAAGTCGACTGGGCGTATAAGTTGACCTCCCAATTTTTAAGTTAAAATATAGAGTTTGGGGATATACTCACTGTATAAGATGACCCCCATTACCTGCTCTCCCCAAAGCCGCGATCAGACTTTTTATCGCAGTTTCGGGGAGGGCAAGTGGTGGCTGGAAAACTTCCCTCCTCCAGCCAGCCACCCTTCCCGAAGCCTCCCCGGAATCACGGGAGATGGCTGCCTGGTTGGGGAGAGGCTCAGCCCCTCCCGCCCAGTGAGGCTTCCACCCCCACCCCCACCCCGTGCAGCCTCGCTTGGCAGGGGAGGGATCTTCATGACTTAGTCCATGAAGAAGATCAGTTGTTTACCTTATAAGAGGCTACATGATCAACTGATGTCTAGGAATTTTGACTTCTGTTGAATTTGTTAGCTTAATGAATTTTTCCCAGCACATGCACTTTGCAGTAGTGACTTGGCAACCTTGGCAAAATATATTAGCATGTATGAGCTTATGGCTTAAGGTTCTCATTCCCTCCAGCTTCTGTTCTGTCAGGGTGAGAAACAGAAATGCATTTCTTTCCCTAAATAAAGTTGGAACTAAAGTTGATGCTGGGAATGTGTGACTTACAGGTGGAAAAAAGTCCCCTTTGAAACTCTTTGATGGAAAATAAGTTATCAGAGAAACCTATTCTTGGTAATTTGTGTCTTATAATTTGAGACCACTGGCTAATGGGATTGTTTTCCTGAATAAAATGCTTATAACCTGATTCAGGTGTTGGTGGGGGGCAAGGGAGAGTTTTAGACAGTATGTTAATACCCAGCACCAAACAGTACATTCTGCTGACGAAAGACCAGCCTCAAGCCATAAAATTGTGGAGGACACACAGTTTGGTACACAGAACAGTTGCTAAAGAAAAGCTGGACATATTTATTTCAGAGCAGGAGTGAAGCCAAGGAGCCAAACTCCGGAGCAGCAAACAGCAGTTGTGGCAATACTTTGGCCTCAAATACCCTAAGTGCAGCAGGAATGAATGGTCTTCTTTTAGTGTTAAAAAACCCAGACTATAGATTTAGCATTATTAGATGATGATTGAATAGCAGAAGTTCGAGGAGATATCCAAGTGCCAGAAGATTGGAAAATGACACCAAAACTTAAATGACTTAGTCATGGAGAAGACCTCCTCCCTGTCCAGCCAAGCTCTTCCCGCCCTGTGCAGCCTCACTGGGCAGGGGGGGATCTTCTCCGTGACTTAGTCCAGCCACCCTGTCCAGCCAGGCTGTCTCTGACCCGTGCAGCCTTGCTGGGTGGGTGGGATCTTCTCCGTGACTTAGTCCAGCCACCCTGTGCAGCTAGGCTCTCTCCGCTCCGTGCAGCCTCGCTGGGCCGGGGGGATCTTTTCTGTGACTTAGTCACAGAGAAGACCCCCTCCCCGTCCAGCCAGGCTCTCTCCACACTGTGCAGCCTTCCTGGCAGGGGGAATCTTCTCCGTGACTTAGTCACAGAGAAGACCCCCTCTCTGTCCAGCCAGGCTCTCCCTGCCCAGCCTCCTGCGTCTTCACCCCCTTTTCCTTCGAAGGGAGCGAAGACACAGGAGCTGAGCAGCAGGCGAGGCAAACCGCTGCATTCGCCCTTCTCCTCTGCCTTTGATTCCGGTTGAAGGGGGAGGAGAGGGGCGAATGTACCGGTACCCGCTTTGCCTCACCCCCCCCGATCTCCTGCATCTTCGCTCCCTTTGCGAAGGGAGCAAAGAGGCAGGAGATTGGGCAGTGGGTGAGGCAAACCGTATACCCGGCGTATAAGACGACCCCGACTTTTAAGGGTATTTTTGGGGTTAAAAAGTTGTCTTATACGCCAGAATATACGGTACATTGCTGTGCGCGCACACACATGCAGTACCCTACATGGAGACTTGCAAGAAGGCCTCCTTCACTGTAGCACCCCAACTGTGGAATGCCTTCTCCTTAGAGACCCATTTTTTTTACTTCATTGTAGTGCCAAGCTAAAATGTGACTCTTTACCAAAGCCTATGTCTAGAGACCTAAGATCTGTATAAGTGTATGGTTTTAAACTGTTTAAATTGTTCTAGACCAGTGGTTCCCAAACTTTAGTCCTCCAGATGTTTTGGACTTCGGCTCCCAGAATTCCTGACTCAGAATTCGTGACTGAGCTCAAGCTGGCTGGAGCTCCTGGGAGTGGCTGTCCAAAACACCTGGAGTACCAAAGTCTGAGAATCACTGTTCTAGATTCATTCAATTTATTTTGCATTGTTCTTGCTCTGTGTTTTTAATCCCTTCCTTTCTTCCCTTCATGATGCCTTTAAATTTTAACACATGGGGTAGAGTATCTACTGTATATTCCAGCCTATAAGACGACTGGGCGTATAAGACGACCCACACAATTTTTAAGTTAAAATATAGAGTTTCGGATAAGACTACGCCTCCTTCTCTTATACGGCGAGTATATCCCAAACTCCCCCCCCCCAAGAAAATGTCAAGAAAACAGTTGTTAAGAAAAACTGGAAGGTAATGACATCAAATAGTTTTTATGTACATTTCTTGTATTTACATCATTATATTCCATCTTCCAAGCTGATGCACATAAGCAAAACAAAAACAAAAAAATATCTGCTGTAGGCCAAGCACATTCCGTTAAAACTGTAGTGGGTGGCACTGAAGCCGGCACTGAAGCTGGTAGGCATAAGATATTAATTAAAAATGTCATAATAGGATACCTTGCATTTTCCCTTGTCAAAACACAGCGGGCAGATTTACATTTCAGCAACCAAGGGGGGTGTTTGGAAATTGTGGAGGCAGGGGTATCCCAGGCAGTGCCTGTGGAAAGGTCACCCCAAAATGCTGGGGATTTTTCAGGCCTAAAAGGCTCGGCACCGAGTTGAGAAAGTCTGAGCCCTGAGCGGGCTGGAACGGAAGCGGTGGCGACGGCAAGAGAAGCAGCAGCTGAAGCAGCAGGAGGGGCGGGCTGCCTGGCTGGGACCTGCCGCTCTTCTTCGCCTTCGCCCTCCCAGCTTGGTTCCTTCACCACTACGGGGCCCAAGAGCGAGCAGTCGATTGGTTGGTCGAGTGGCCCAGGCTGGCAGCGGCGGTGCCGGCTTCTCCCTTCCGCATTTCCCTGGGTCTCTCTTGGGCAGTGACGTGCTGATGGCGGCCTGGCCCGGGGAGCTTGGCCACTTCCACTCAGCTCTGCACTTGGCTGCTCCCGTCCACCCCACCGCAGTGACGTTACCACCGAGTGCGACCCAGAGATGCGGAGAAAGGCCGCCGAGAGCCCCCCCACTGTCCCGCCCGATAACCCGCCACTGACAGGCGCTAGCTAGGCCCCAGCACCCACACAGAACAAGGCCATGGTGCCCACCGCCATGCAGGGCCCGAGAAGGCCACACCAGTGCTCCCTGGGTCAGGCTGAGAGAGTGCAGGGCTCCCTAGGTCGGGAACAAAGACGCAGGAGATGGGTGGCCAGCGAGGCAAAGTGCTACGTTCACCTCTCTGCTCCGCCTTCGATTGCACCTCAAAGGGGGTGAAGGCGGAGGATAGGGGAGAATGTACCCACTTTGCCTCACCCCTGCCCGGTCTCCTGAGTCTTCGTTCCCTTTGCGAAGGGAACGAAGACGCAGGAGATGGGTGGTGGCCGAGGCAAAGCGCTATGATCACCTCTTTCCTCCGCCTTCGATTACTCCTCAAAGGGGATGAAGGCGGAGGATAGGGGAGAATGGACCCACTTTGCCTCACCCCCACCCAGTCTCCTGTGTCTTCATTTCCTTTGTGAAGGGAACAAAAACGCAGGAGATGGGTGGCGGCCAAGGCAAAGCGCTATGATCGCCTCTCTCCTCTGCCTTTGATTGCTCCCCAATGGGGGTGAAGGTGGAGGAGAGGGCGAATGTACCTGTACACACTTTGCCTCACCCCCCTGCCCGATCTCCTGTGTCTTCGCTCCCTTTGCGAAGGGAGCGAAGAAGCAGGAGATTGGGCAACGAGTGAGGCAAAGCGTATACCCAGCGTATAAGACGACCCCTGACTTTCGAGGCTATTTTTCGGAGTTAAAATGTCATCTTATACGCTGGAATATATGGTGTGTATATTAGGTATGTTGCCTTTCCCAGTGTGCTGATTGGCCACTTAGGAAACATACCCAACCACTCCCTCTGCCAATCACCACCCACATGCAAATCTATATATTCCATTGTCATACTGGGAGTGACCAACAATGTGCTACAGTGTTTGCTATAGCTACTAAGGCTGCAGGCTTTTCCAGTTCAATGTCTCAGGGCTGTACAATTCCCACTTAGGATGTAAGTCTACACAGTAATATCATTTCTGTCCCTGCTGCAATGAGACCCAGACAGTCAACTGGTGGCGGGACCTTGCTGCTGCGATGGAACCTAGGCAGTCAACTGGTGATGGCAGTGGGAAGCTGCCGCCGCCGATCTAACGGGACCCTGGCAGTCAACTGGCAGGGGCGCAGCAGGGCAACAGAGCGAGTCATCCTCAGCAATTCTGGGAAAAGTGTGAAACGCTGAGAAGTGGGGGAGGAATTCAAATTCACCAGCCTACCTTATAGGATTGTCATGAAGTCTATGAGGCATGCTTTGGAGAGTTTCTTAACAGCGTATGGTATGCCAGGTCCAGCTAGTAAATCAATAATAAGCAAAGGGAATAGTTTCATCTCTCTGGCACCATGACATTAGACACCCCAAAATTTGACAGAGGAATTTGTTGTTCAATATGCAGTGCCATGTTTGAACTTGAAATTTGGTGGGGGGCGGATTGCTAGAAGCAAAAAATGGGCAGCCATAACTGTATAGGAGACTATGGTAGATGTCCCAAAATTGTGGGGAGTGGTGGTTTAAGATGCAGATTCAGGTAGCACTGGCATAAGGGAAGCTATTCCCTGCTCCTTATCTTCTTCCACTATTAACTTTTTACAATCCATTTTTAAGATCATTAGGATTACTTACTTAAAAAGTAAGTAAATAAATACAGCAGAACCAAATATCTTCACAGTAGATTGGGAGGAGATTAGGAGCAGGAAGTGGCTTTCTTTATGCTACTTAGTGATTTCAAGACTGAGACAAGGTTGAGCCAATGGCATTCTATCTCTTTTTTTTTTTTGCCGCAACCCTATACATTATAAGTGTGAATATTAAGGCCCAGTTACTTAATGGTGTGAGGCATTCTCCTATTGTTGACAATTGTAGCAAAACCAAAAGCGGGGATTTCCGTAGTTGGATTAGGCCAGTGACAGGTATGATATTATCCAGCTGAGTTTGGGCATATGACCTCTGGAATATCACCACCACACATCTTACACACTAACATCTTCCAGACAGGCTTGCATTTCTTCTCATTTCCTTCCAATAACTCTTGAGCAGTTCCTTTGTGGTCTGGAGAAAAATGGAGGGTGAAGAAGAAACTCATTGTGTTTGCCTAGGGCTAACATGGCAACCATTGGGTTGACTTAACATTGGTAAATGGTACATCATACAGTGGACACATAGCTTAGCATGGGACAAGGCAGTGAAAACCTCTCTAGTGTGTATGTGTGTTCTGGGGTGGGATGGTGAAAATAATGCCAGAACTGAATTGCACATATTACACATACACAATTCAAATACCTGAAAAAAATATATGCAGAGCCTAGTAGCCTCTTGCTTTTCATGTGAGCATTACACAGAAAAGGCTGTTAGCCTCGTTATTAGAGAGACTCAGTACGTTACAATAACAGGACTCCAGATAAACTTAGCGGGAATTGCAGTCACTGTGCCGTTCAGAAAAATCAAGCTTGATTAAAAGAGATTGAAGCGATGGGCCAGATCATCTTACTGGCTCCCCCAAATTAGATTAAAGGCTTGACTTTGTGCAGGCTTGCATTATTGTCAGTCTTCATTGATTTGGCTGATAGATGGATTTTTATTTAGAAAATAAAATGGTGATGACTTGGCAAGTAAATTAACAGGTAATCAAATTGAGAAGGTTCTTTCCTGAGAGACAAGATGCCCACCTGGTATAAATATTGCATTTATTGTGGATTGATTTCTCTTTTAGCCAAACAAGGCTACTGCAGTGTAAGAAGGATATCATGGAGACAGACTGGGTAGAGTTTTAGAAGCATGGCCTCAACTGGCTGATCTACCTGTTCTATTATGTCAGATCTTCACAATCAAACAGGGATTTCATCCTCCTAAATCCCTGAGCTATGCATTGGTTGCCTCTGTTTTCACATTCTAGAGAAATGATAGGCTGGGGGAGTGAGCCAGGCCCTTTTCAGATGATGCTGGATGCATCCTTTGCAACTTTTTCTCTATCATGAACATAAACCTGACATTGGATGGAAAATACACTTAGCATAGTGTCTCTCTGTCCTACACTAGCAGGATTCTTGCATGTTTACCAAGTATGTAGTAGAAGCTCAGAAACATTTTTTTTATGGTTGTGTGTGAAAATGCCTCCCAAGACCAGACTTTGGATTGAGAGTGCAACTGCCCGTTCTGGCTGGGGATTCTGGGAGTTGCAGACTCAAGAAAGTAAACTTTCCAAGCACTGTTAAGTCATGCACAAAGCCCTTGGTCCAACTAGAAACTGGAGCCAGTATCAAAAGCTTCCATTTCATTTCCTCTGCAAAGCAAAGGAGCTAAAGGAAAGCCAGTTTTGATTTCATAAGAGTCAGTTCTGAACAGGATGAAGCAGTCATGGGAAAAAAAAAAACCTCAGGGCAAATCTCTGTAGGCAGCAGTTGGATGTGAAGACTTCCAGGGTAGGAATCATTTGTTCTCTTTTTAAAAATGAGATAGGAATGTGGAGCTTATTTTTCGTTTGCAAGCTAACTCTTGAACGGTCTATCTGCTAACTCTGCAAATTAAAGTAGGCTGACTTAAAGAAGCAATGTGGATGAACAGAAATATTGGTTTTGAATTGTCTTTTATGAATCACATACAAGATAACTTGTGTCCTATGGAGAAGCAGCACCTAAAGCCCATTGCTGAGATTGGTGATTGGTTTCTCTGCATCTTACGTGATATGTTTTGTTGGAAACAATCCCATCTGTGCTTCTGAGATGATCTTCCTTGGGAACTTGATTTTGGCAGAGGGAGGGTGACAGGTTTACACAATGGACTGTTAAAATATATAAGCCACCCCACTTGCTTGTTATCTGTGGGATTCCCAGTTCCCACTGTGTTAAACTATATTTTTCCAGGACACCCCTCTGTCAGGAAAGAGAGAAACAGGTACTTAATGCTAAGTGCAGAAACCTTCTCCTGTTAGCCAGGTGATTTGTTTAGCTCTCCAGATGGCTATTTGGGAAGATCAGTCCATGATTTACCAAAGTGCTTACATTGTGCTGCCACTCACTGAACATGGCTTAGCAGAACACTTCCTGCTGCTCTTGCTCAGTGGAATCCACCCTCATAAATCTCCATGCAAAGCAGTAGCAACAGCAAACTGAAACTCTGGAAGTGGGGTGCCCTCAGCCCTTGGGGAAACCATCTTTTGAACACCTGATGCCATACAGGAGCAGCTTTATCTGTTGCCTCTTTCCCAGGAACAAATACTTCTTAAAATCAAAGAGGCAGGAAGGGGGATAATACACATTTAATATCCTGACGGTATTAATCAAAGTTTCTGCAGAAATCCCTTCCTTGAAACAATTCAGAATTGCAGTGTGTGTGTGTGTGTTTTAATTTCTGCTTTTGCTTTAGGTTTCTCCATTCTTTATTGCCTGTTGCTGTCCTTCCGTTAACTGCAACAACAAAAAAGAATGACTAGAATGGCTCGCTGAGCCAAGCTGCCTTGGCAATTATCCGGCCTTGTTTATGTGGCTACAAGACTTTCCTTCCAGGCATTAGAGCCCCTACCACTTCAGTCTTAAAATCCCATGGGAGCAGGTATAGTCTACCTGACCCTCTAGTGCACTCATATCTCCAGTACACAGATGAAGAAACCCTGATGCCCACTGAATCAGATCCAGAATCATGTTTGGAGTGGCAGTTCATGAATTGCTCAGAGACTAAGCATGTGTACAGAACAAAATAAACAGAAGAGCATTTCCCCCTTCCCTTCTTACTTATTGGCAAATGTGAGTGTCTCCTCTCTGTAGTTTTCCATCTATGGTTAGAACTGGTCATGGTGATCTTGACCGAAACATCTCCTGCAGGGTACTTTGGTCCCCTATTCTCCCTGTGAAAGCTGTCTCCCTAGTTTCAGACAGCCTGGGTCTCCCTTTTCTTCTCTCAGCTATTATGGGGATGGAGACTTGGAGCTCAGATGAAAGATATGAATTGAACTGTTGCATGGAATTTTAGTCAGTAGCTCTTCTCTCACTGCTATAATGCTATCAGAACAATTTAAAATTGTTTAATAAATAAAAGAAAAAATACAATGGCAGGAGGGTCCATTTGAACCCCTTCTTTCTGAGCATATAATGAAGGTGTTTTCACCTTGTCCCTGGTTAACGGAATGAACACAGAAGCCGGACTTACTTGCTACCCCTTACTTCCACTGTACTTGAAAGGGTGATTTTCCTACCCAACCTCCTGCATTCTCATCAGCATTGACTTGAATGCTCAAAGGGCCTTGGACAGTGTCCCTTACTAAAGACTGGTGAACAGACCGAGTGGTCAGAGAACAAGAAGAGAAGTTCTGAAGACCAAAAAGTAGAGAGTAAGGTCCTGTCCAAATGGTGAAAATAATCCTAAAGGAAATCGAATGGAAGGTGATCTATCTATATGGACATTCACATCGATACGTCTCATTCAGAAGAGGGGCAGCCAAATCCACCTTAAACTCCACCAGGGAAGCCTTTGAGGCTTTTCTCTGAGTTTTTAAAAATCTCCATAGAGGATGCAAATGTGCAATCGTTAAGACAGTCGCATTTGCATTGCTGCGCCAAGGCAGCACAAGCTGATTGGCCGGATGAACATGAGGCTTGCAAACAGGGCAAGCATCTGCTGCTGCCATGTTGAAACTTTGGCTATGTGAGGGTTTGGTAAGTCAATAAAACAGTGATCTTTTCCTCTCTTTTTATTCTTTTTTATTTTGTAAATATGAAGTATCGCATGTGCACACCATGGTAAATCATCTTTTTAAAAAACAATCAGCAGTGGCAGATTTAACACTGTGAGTAATTCACTCTCAGCCCTAACTTAGTTAGGGGGCATGCCAAGTTTAGGGGGGCTTGAGTAACCATTAAGACAGGTCCAAGTGCTGGAAATTGCTATTTTATGAAGGAGTTCGTCCTCCCCCCCTCCCCTCCGTATAGATGGGGCCTAAGAATAAATGGACAGTTCTCTCAAGAAAGGATGGTATTCACCAAATCTTTCATGAAACTGGAAAAACCTCCTACAGCAATATGGCCTGTGTGGTTACTGCCGGACAAAAAATGGTTTCTTGTCCTTTCCCCTTCCACTTTCCATGACAGGGCCAACGAAGGGCTGGCTCATACATGGATGTGCATATAGCAGTTTCTCTACAACTGTGTCTATGAACTGACCCACTGAAAAGCATTGTTGGTGCTGATTTGAAAATTCTTTCTGTGATGCTATATCTGAATTCACATACACAGAAAGTTACTTGACAGTACAGCAAACATCAAGTAATGAATGTACAGTATATCTGTGAATTGTCCTGCCTCAGATCTTGTGGAATAACACTGGAATGCTTTTACAGCAATTCATCAGTTTTTTTTTCTTTCTTTTGAAGGTGTGGGGAAACTGTTAAATAGTAGTGAGGAAACTGTTAAATAAGTAAGAGAGCCAGTGTGGTGTAATGATTTGAGCATTGAACTATGACAGTGGAGACCAGGGTTCGAATCCCCGCTTGGCCAAGGGCTCCCCCTGGGTGACCTTGGGCAAATCACACTTTCTCAGCCTCAGAGGGAGGCAAAGGCAACTCCCCTCTGAAAAAATCTTGCAAAGAAAAAGCCCGTGATAGATTTGCCTTAGGGTTGTCATAAGTCAGAAATGACTTGAAGGTACACAACAACAACAACAACAACAACAACAACAACAACAACTTGTTTTAAGCAAAGGATCTATCTGAAGTAATTTTGATTTAAAACAAATACATGTGTGTGTGCATCTGAGTGTGTGGTGTCTGTGTTAAATGACCTAGAAACTGTAGTGCATGCACTCATAACCTCACGACTCGATTTCTGCAATGCTCTCTACTTGGTGCTACCCTTATATCTAGTTCGGAAACTACAACTGGTGCAAAATATGGCAGCCAGGATAGTCACTGGGAAATCCAGAATTTCCCCCCACCTCCCCAGTGTAGATTTTCAGAGGATAGAAGAGGTTGTAGGGAAAAAGAATAATCAGCAAATTATTCTATGTAATACTCCATTCAAAGGATGGTTCTTCTCACTGGAGCAAAGTTTGGAGGATCCCAGCTTGAGCTTTTTTCCCAGGGGAAGTGAAATATATTTGGATTCTGCTGTTACATGGCTGCTTTCATCACCTGTAAGTGTTTCTCTCTTGGATGAGTTCCTTGTTTGGTCCATCTTATGAGTTATTAATTGCAGAAGAAAATAAAACCCATACTGTTAAGAAAATTGAACATAGCTGAGCTCCATAGCTGAGCTAAGTAAATAAGTTAACATAGATGCCATAGCACTTAGAATGCAAGGTGTAGCTATGAAGGATGGTTTGAAGGAGCCAAGTAATTTGAGGCTTTGAAAATGAAAAAAGGAAAAGTACAGCAACAGTTTTCAAATATTTAAAAACCTGATTTTAAAGCAAAGATCACAGTTGTCACTTCTTGGAATGTGATCACTGCTCCATAGCATATGTCAGTTCATTTGACTATGAGGATTTTTTTTAATTGCCTGCATAGCAATGGCATTGAGTTGAAGACCAAACCTTCCAAGGTTTAAAGGAGAGCATAATTATTTTCCTTTGCAGTAAAGGACAGTTCAAGAGGCAATGGCCACAATCCAACACAGAGTTGGGTGCACTTAATATAATTGATTTCAGTTAGGCTTAAGCACACCTAATTTTGTACTGGATTGTGCCCAATGCATGTAAGGTATGGGAAGGTCAATAACTGGAAAAGACTTATAATTTTAATAGCAGCTTGGTCAATGCAGAGAGTATGGCCTAGTTCTTAATGAGTTAGTACATCTCTGTACTGTACCACTTCAGATTAAACTGGTAAGTTAGAATTAGGTGCTCTTCCATAAATATAGTTCTTTAAAAAAAACATGTCTGTGGTACACATGCTTATGAAGAGAAAGAATAGCCTTAAACCCCTTTCCCCTGAGATCTAGTTTTCTTTATTGGGGGGCTTTTATTTGTGTAGTGATACACATTCAGTTATGTGAATGTCACCTGCATCAGGAGTGGTGCAATCCTGGTATTAGGTTTACCACTAGACCTTTTAAAAAGACCTCAGCAGACTAACTGAAAGTGATAGTAGATGCTCAGATAATTTCCCCATTGCCTAATGGTCTACCATATATTCCGGCGTATAAGACAACTGGGCGTATAAGATGACCCCCCTAATTTTTAAGTTATAATATAGAGTTTGGGAATCGTGGGACTGGGGAATCTCCCCAGTCAGCCCCTCCTGCCCAGTGAGGCTTTCCCCCCTGTGCAGCCTTGCTGGGCGGGGGGGGGGATCTTCTCTGTGACTCAGAGTCATGGAGAAGACCCCCTCCCGCCCAGTGAGGCTTTCCCCACTGTGCAACCTCGCTGGGCAGCAGGAGATCTTCTCCATGACTCAGAATCACAGAGAAGACCCCCTCCCACCCAGTGAGGCTTCCCCCCCCCATGCAGCCTCGCTGGGTGGGGGGGATCTTCATTGTGACTCTGAGTCAGAGAAGACCCCTTCCCGCCTCGCGAGGCTCCTTCCATATACCCAGCATATAAGACGACCCCTGACTTTTCAGGAGATTTTACAGGGTTAAAAAGTCGTCTTATATGCCAGAACAAATTTCTGTATTTTATCTCATTTTTGTAAACCATCCTAGGTATTGTGTCAAAGGGTGATATATACATGTATTTAAAATAAAAATTTAAAATTAAATAAATAACTAAATTATAGAACACTTTAATTCCTTTCCCCCTAATGGAATCCTTCAACCATGGCAAGGATAAGAAATCAGGCTAATGATAATGAAGACCTCAGAAGCCTTTCTGTGTCACATTGGAGGCATCTCAGGTACACTTCTTCCCTACGTTTTGAAATCCAAAAGGCTTTGTAGGAGATCTTTTGAGTGGTGGTTCTGCCTCACAGGCTTAGCTGCAGTGTGGTCCAAGAGATCATTGTTTCTCTTCAAAGAAACTACAGATCTCCCCCTGTCTTCATGAAGGATCTGTTTCTGGATTTACCGTGGATACATGAAACTTTGAATAATAGTGAACCCTATTGAAATGACTTCCAGCCCAACTTCCAGCAGAAGCATACCACAGAATCTTGCTGGAGGACCTAGAAAATGCCTAGAGAGGACATATTTTTTCAGACATGGATAAGTGAAACCATGGATGCCGGTACTGTTGATATGCGGGTCGACCTATACATTTAATCAGTCTATATTTTAGCACATGCTTGTTCCAGTCTCCCCAGAGCAATACTATAAAAAAGAAGCACAGTTGCTATCTTGTTTAGTGGCTGGCAGAATTTTTGGTTGAGGGAGGATGGAAGCTTTTCATGGTGTTGCAACAGGCCAAGCACTCCCCATCATTGTGCCAATTAAGCAAAGTGTGGGGAGGCCTGACAGGTGAAAAAGTGGCAAAGTGGTACTATTGCATATCCCTAACCTTCCAAGGTAGCCATAGTAAACTCAGGGACAGAGCTTTACCTTCAGACAAAAAGTACACCCCCACCCCCATTTTGACCTGAATATCTGCTCCATGTTTGAATCACCTTTGCTTAGATCACTTGACAGCAACAACTTCATCCCACTGTTTGTGCTCAAGGGCTAATCATCTGCAATGTGAAGAAAGGGGGAAGAAGAAAAAGAGAAAGATGATGAGCACTATTCTGCTTTGCTTATCATCAACTAAATTGTCAGCTAGGCTCTGATTGCAAAGTATTTACTACCTGGTGATGGGATAGGGCGGGGCGGGGCAGGTAGGGGAAGCAGAAGAAAGACACACACACACACACACACACACACACACGGTTTGTCTTCCTAGTCCCTAAGAAGAGTCTATGATGTTGACAAGTGGCAGGGTGGCGCAGATAGTGGTGGGGATCAGCTGCTGATTTATAAGCAAATTTAAGAGAGAATAAATATGAGTCTTTCTCCCCCACCTCCAATAATGTCATGATTACAGAGTCAATTTTTCTTCACCGATTAGAGCATTTTCACTTGTCCTAATTATGTCAATCTTTTGCCTTAAGCTTTTCACTGTCTTAATCAGCAGAGTTCTATGCTTATGGCTGCTGGTGAAATAGACGTCCTCCTTACTGATCTGTCTCAGTCTATGGAATATACTGTCTATCCAACCAACCTGCACTCTGCTTCCTGTTATTAGTCTCTCACTATATTAGCTTCTGTGTACAGCATAGCCCTCTTTGCAATTATTCCTGTGTGAATTATTGGGCTTGTTTTGCCAATACCAGTCCGGGGCAGGGAGAGTATTTTCTTAGATTGTTTTAACAGAGGGGCGGGGTATAAATAAATTTTATTATTATTATTATTAGAACATTGATATTTTCTAAATCAGCATAGTATAATACAGTAGGACCCCCTTATCTGCTGGGGATTGGTTCTGGGAGGGCCATGGATACCGAAAACCATGGATAATAGCAAACACCATTGAAAATAATGGGACCTCTGGTTTAAAATACCATAGAGTTGCCTTGGATGACCTAGAAAATGGCTATAGAGGACACATTTTCTAGGAAGACACTATGGTAGGTGTGCTGTTTTGTGTCCCATGGATATTTGAATTAGTGGATAATGAATCAGTGGGTACAGAGGTCCTACTGTAGTTTGAGTGATGAACTAGGACTCCAGAAGACCAGGGTTCGAATCCCTGCAATGGAAAGCCATTGGTTTAGCTTGGGCAAGTCATACTCTCTCAGCCTCAGAGGAAGGCAAAGGCAAACCCCCTCTGAAGAAATCTGGGCATTACCATTGAGTCTCCGTAAGTTGGAAATGACTTGAAGGCTTACAACAACAACATAATCCAACACTGATGCTATTTACAAAACTGGCCCACATGCATGTTTACTTAGAAGTGTAAGTCTCTGTGATAAGGACTCTGTGTGTGTGTGTGTGTGTGTGTGTGTGTAATGCCTTCAAGCTGCCTGTTGACTTATGGTGACCCCATGAATTTCATAGGTTTTTTTAAAGCAAGGAATACTCAGAGGTCGTTTTGCCACTTCTTTTCTCTGAAATATAGCCTACAGCATTTGGTATTCTTTGGTGGTCTCCCATCCAAGTGCTAATCAGAGCTGGCCTTGCTTAGCTTCTAAGATGAGATGGGATCTGATGCCTTTATGGTATTTATGCCTACTCTTCAGTAAATATGCATAAGATTCTGCCTTTAATCTGTACTCATTTCCACTGCCATCAGATCGTGGGAAACATTTTCACTCTTCCCTCTGTATGACATTTTTCTTCTACTCTGTTCCTAGCTGCAAGGACCTCCCTTGTAGAACTGATAATTCTTTGGAGGGGGCAGGGACAAGGCTCCCATGTCTTCAAAGCCAATGCAATGAGCAAACATTTATCAGGTTAAGCTTTTCCCAGCATGTAGATAAAGTGATGTTGCATTGTGTTAAAGGTGGAGTTGCCAGACTGGATCTGGGATATAGGGCTCCTGTGACTTTCTTCCTTAACAGATCTTGGAGCAGGAGGAGGTACAGTAAAACTCTTTTAAGTGGGATAAAGGTACCTGTCCTCCCTCATTTTCCAAAGCTCAGCTTTCACCTGTAGCCATCCCATCCCAAAATGGCTATTGCCTCACGGATGGAGAGCAGGGAAAAGGGGCGAGGATATTGGAATGTGTAAAAATACACTGTTTAAAATATCAGGGTATGTTGTCCCTGTTTAAACATCCACACTGTACTTCACATGTTACTGGAGAATACAGCCAACTTAGCAGAGTTTAGAGTTAACGCAGTAGCATCTAGCATTAGAATGTTAGCATGCATGTAAAAACACTGCTTAGCTAATAACCAAACACCCTTTGTCTTTTCCCAAGTTGTTTAACTACCAAAATAACCACTCAAGACTCAAAGTTAGTTTAAAAAGTACAAAAGCTTCATTATTCACAGTTTAGAGAGCTCATTCGTGGCAGGAAACAAAAACATCATCAAAACAGACTAAAACTAGTTAAAAATACTTTAAAAACTACATTGTTGCAAAACTATATTCAGGACACCCCTTTCGGGGTCCTCTCAGTTCAAAGGTCCATGAGGATTGTTAAGGATCATGGCTTCTGGAACAAAGAAGAAACACTCAGACACTCCCCTTCATCCCAGATTGCCCAATAGCAAAACTTCAGGAAGTTACATCAGCTCATCTCATATGGCTTCTCAGTTAACCCTTCAATAGCAAAACCATTTCCACTTATTGGACTGCAAACTATATTTTCCAACAGAGGAGGAGTAACCAGCTCTGATCTTGTTGCTGGATGCACAGCAATAAAATGCTCCTGTTGACAGCCTGGTGACAATGGCAGTACTTGCTGAGGGTCCAGTGACAAGAACAAAGCTGGGCACGTTTCTACACCATCTCCCTTCATCCCGCTTGACAGAGCTTTATGGTACCTCATCCTGCTCCAAGGTGTGTTAAGGATTAATGTTCCTGTTAAAGAAACAGGAGCCTTGTTCTTTAAAAGATGGGCATGCCATCCCTTGTAGATGCAGAAGTGTAGGCAGCCTCGAAGGACCTGGGTTTTAGTGGCCAGACCCTACAAGGTCTCCTAAGCCACTACCTAAACCAGTGAGGACTGCTATTCTCACTAAGTTGCCATTTTTTCTCCTGCAGGAAGGCTTGAAGCAGCTCTGTGGTCAGCAAGAGGGTTAGAAGCCAGCAATACTAAATTGCAAGATGGACAAACCATTCCCCAGTATTGGCTGTAGAAAAGCCACAATAGGGGCTGTAGGTGGTATATTATCAATCTGGATAGGAAGAAGCGGATGCAAAATCAGATAGGCTTCCTGGACTTAAAATAGTTATTCAGAAGAAGGCATTTCAGAATGCCTGAACTCTGCATGGCACATTTCCACTGTTAAAATGGACTCTTTTATCCAACTACTAAAGGCATGGGATGTGAGCTTTCCCCATCCTTTTTATGTTGGATCACAGTATAGACAGAAGCTCAGGGACATTATGAGAATGGAATGAAGTTGGAGGTTCCTTGATGGACAGAAGGCAGGTCCCTGGTTTCAAGGAGGAAGCAGGAGTTGCAGCTTGGAAAAGTCACTTTGTAAGATTACAATTGCCAGATGCAAGCTGGAGAATTCTCTGGGTTGGTGAGAGGAGGAATCCGAGAATCATCACAGATGGGTTATCTCCTCCACCACCCAGAGAAAGAGGCAGGAAGAAAAACATTTTAAATCTTGGTCACTTGAGGGCTTGGGCCATTGGCCCTCCCCCCTGCCAGCCCTCACGTAGCCAGTTTTTCTTCCTCCCTAGACCCAGAAAGGAGTGCTTTGTTCTTGCTCTTCCTTTTATTCATTCTTCTTTTTACTCAACTTTCCCCAATCCTGTTTTTCTCTTTAAACCTTCCCTTTTATTACCTTTCTTTCTCCCTTCCTCCTTTCAAACAAAAAACAAAACCCTCGTTGTTTGCCTTCCTTCTTACTTTGTCTCCCGCTCTCTCGCTCCACTCTTGGCCATGGCGCACCAATACAAAGAAGAAGGCAAAGCAGCCCCGCCAAGACAAACAGGTGGTGGAGGCTGAGCAGGCGTCTCCATCGCCGCTGGACTCCGTCCTGCAGGTGCAGGGGGAAACGGAGCCGCTCGGAACGCCTGTGTCGCTGGCTACAGGCCAGCAGACGGACCGGGCGCAGGATGCTCTGGGCTGTGCCGAGTCCGCTCCCCAGCCACTGGAACTTCCCCAGCAGGCGAGGGTAGAGCAGGAGGCCCAGACTCCCAGCAGAATGACTGAGATGGAGGAGTTCCAGATGGGAGAAGATGTGTGTGAGGTCCTCTGCCGGTGCAGGGAAGTAACCAGGGCCATGCTGCGTGCCAGGGGCGCGGGGGAGGAAACGTCTAGGGGAACTGGCTCCCAGGGATGGGCTCTCTTTTCCCTTTCCCCCAGAAAAACCTTATGCACCCTGGAGGGGTGTGTGGAGATCCCCAGGGCCACCATCTCAAGGCCGGCCATGCGGCGGACTGCAGTGGTGGACACCGGGAGGGGGACCAGGAGGATGCACCCACATGGGGTGACCCCTCCAATTGGGCACGCCAGGCAGCCACCCAGCATGGAATTCATGTGGCAATGGAGGCATACTCTCAGGCCATGGAGGCTGGGGAGAGGGAAGGCTTTCAAGGCCTTAAAGCGGGCTCCAAAAGGGTGTGTTTTAGGGAGGACTCCCCAGACACTCTCCCAGGTCCATCTAGCTGTCCTGCCTCCCAGTCAAAATCAGGTGCCAGCTCGAGCAGGGAGCGTGCCTCACTTCTCGAGCCCTCTGTGGCTTTCCTTCTTACCCAGGAGGTCCAACTTCTCCAGACCAAGAGGGATGACCCAAAGTCTACGGCACTTAGGCCCAAACCTGGGCCTAGTGGTCTCATACGGCTGAAACCTTCTGAGAGGAAAGCCTCCCCCTCCCCCCATTCTTCAGCTGAATCTTAGGAAGACTCAGAGGGTGAAGGTCTAATCAATGAGGATCTGGACTCAGAAGAGGAGGTCCCAATCTCACTAGATGGCAGGAATGAAGGGGAATGGTCAGACAAGGACACCCCCCAGCAGAAGGGTCGGAGCGCCTCTTCCACCTTGAGGATTTTTCCTTACTGCTGGAGGGGGTGTCCTCTATCATGGGCCTGTCCTTGAACCAGAAACAATACACCCAAGCAAAATCTGGCTTTAATGAGAGAGCCGCCACGGTCCTTAAGCTACCTAAGGCCCAGAGGACAGAAGTTCCCCTACCAGCCTTCTTCATGAAGGCTTTGGAGTACGAATGGGATAGGCCCATGCAGGGAAAGAAGGGCACTCTGCTGGCCCAAAAGCTCTATATCTCTCCCAAATCCTTCATGGACAAGCTAGAGGTCCTGGTCGTTGATGCACTGGTGGCATCTCTACTTTCAGGATCTGTAGCGCCCAGAGAAGGTGAAGGGTTCCTCAAGGACCCGGAGGGAAAAAGGATAGAAAACTCATTGAATCATGAGGCAAACACTCTTACCTTCAGAGCTTCAGCTGCTGTCTCCCTTTGTGCTAGGGCAGCCTTGCTGTGGATCGAAGACGTTGTACAGGGGCGCTCTCTGAGTCGCCACTCGTTGCAAAGGGAATTGTCAAAGGTGTACGTGGCCCTACAGTTTGTGGCGGGTGCCACACTGTACACAGCCACCTTTACCTCTAGAGCCATGGCACTGTCCGCAGTGGCCAGAAGGTAAAATTGGCTCCGCCACTGGGACGTGGATGCCCACGCCAGGGCGAACCTTTCCATGAAACCTTTTCGAGGTGCCTCTCTCTTCGAGGAAGAGGTACTTAAGGACATCCTAGTGGAAACCAAAGACAAAAATAAGGCCATGCCTTCTCTGTCCAAGAGGGTGGACAAGAAGAGCCCAAGGAGATTTTTCCAATCCAGTCCTTCCTTCAGGTCACCCAAGGGGTTTCCCAGACACAGGGATTTTCAGTCCTTTCGCCCTTCCTGGCCTAGAAACTCCTTCACCTCCAAACAATCTAGCTCCAATCAGTCCCAGTCGAACCGCAGAGGCAGCCCCAACTCCCAGAGAGGAGGGACTCGTCAGCAGTTCTGACTAACAAACTATACCCGAAGGCGGCCGCCTCCAGCTTTTTCTTCAGGCATGGGAGGCCTCAACCTCAGACAAGTGGGTTTTATCCACTATCTCTCGAGGTTACTGCCTACAGTTCGATGCTCTCTCGACCAGTCGATTGGTCCCTTCAAACCTCTCAAGAGACTCCACAAAGAGGAAGATACAATGGCAGGTGATAGCTCACCTTCTCCAGTCAAGAGAGATAGAGCTGGTGCCTCTCTCACAGAGGTTTTGTGGCGTCTACTCCATATTCTTCACAGTTCCAAAGAAGGGAGGAGACGCCCACTCAATCCTTGACTTAAAGCATACCAACGAGAGCCTCACCTACAAATGGTTCTGGATGGAGACCCTGGGCTCCATCAGGGAGGCTCTCCAACCAGGGGACTTCCTAGTTTCCCTGGACTTGTCCGAGCCTACCTCCATATTCTGATCAAGGAGGGCAACAGACGCTTCCTCAGGTTTGCAGTGGACAACCTTCATTTCCAATTCAGGGCACTACCTTTTGAACTCGCCTCTGCACCGCGGGTATTCATGAAGGTTCTGGTAGCGGTGGTGGCCCACCTCAGACAGCAGGGCATCCATCTTTACCCATACCTGGACGACATCCTTCTGAGGGCTCCTTCCAGACAGAAGGCTAGGGAAGACCTGGAGACCACACTTCACTGTCTACAGGAGCATGGCTTTCTGATCAACTTCAAGAAGAGTTCCCTGGATCCCTCTCAGACCATTGTCAACCTGGGAACAATGATCGACTCCAGGTCAGTAAGGATATTCTTGGCAGAGGAACGGCAACAGGCGATCAAGAGAGAGGCCCTCTCGGTCTTCTCGAATACCAAGGTACCGTTAATGCAGTTCTCTCACTTCCTAGGTCTCATGATTTCAGCAATTGCAGTCGTTCCCTGGGCCAGATTTCACTCATGTCCTCTACAAGTTTTTCTGAATCAATACCAACCACAAATTGCACTCAGGAAGACAATCCTACTCCACCTCCCCACAAGCTTCAGGTCATCCATTCACTGGTGGACGAGACTCAGTACCCTGTCCGGGGGGGTGTCCCCATGGACCATCTCGCATCAGATCATAGTAGTAACCAACGCCAGCCTGTCAGGCTGGGTTGCACACTGTCAGGGCAGCCTAGTCCAAGGAAAATGGGGCCCAGAGAAGAAGTCCCACAGCATAAATTGGCTAGAGTTAAGGGCAGCACGCCTGGCTCTCATGCAATTCCAGGACCTCCTAAGAGGAAAGCACATTCGAATCCTCACCAACAATACCACAGAGTGCTCCTACATATCCAAGCAGGGAGGCATGAGGTTGAAGGCCCTAATAATGGAGGCGGACCTTCTCTTCCAGTGGGTGGAGAGGACGATGGCTTCCATCATAGCCCAGCTCATATGGGGCACGTCAAACATGCAAGCGGACTTCCTCAGCAGGCAGGAGATCCTCCCGGGGGAATGGTTGCTTCACCAGCAGGTCTTCAACCAGCTAGTCACCAGGTACAGCCAGATGGAGGCAGACATGTTCGCCTCCGCAAGCAATGTGAAGATCGACAGATTCTTCACAAGGTACCATCACCCTCGTGCAGAACGGATGGACGCTCTCCAATCTGCATGGCCACAAGGTCTCCTTTACCTCTTTCCCCCATTTCTTCTGTTGGCAAAGGTGGTCAGGAAAGTGCAGGAGGAGAAAGCTCAGGTGGTGCTAATAGCTCCCTATTGGCCAAGAACGCCCTGGTTCTCGGACCTGATGGACTTGGCCCAGGAACAGCCTTGGCGGCTTCCTCAGAGAGCGGGTCTCCTAACACAGGGACCTCTGCTACACCCAGATATCTCATGGTTATACCTAGCCACATGGAAATTGAACACAGAGCATTAAGGATGGGCGTATACGACGAAGCAGTAATCTCTATCATCCTGTTGTCATGTCAGCAGTCAACAACCAGGATATACGAGGCCACCCGGAAAGCCTTCTTGAAATGGTGCACATCAATGAGAATCAACCCTGAGGAAGTATCAGTGAAACACGGTCTAGCCTTCCTGCAAAAAGTTTTGGATCTGGGGTTCAGACCAAACACCCTGAAGAGTCAAGCAGCAGCCCTGTCTTCAGTAATCCCATTAGCAAGGGGTCAGTCTTTGGCCTCTCACCCCCACGTAAGAAGATTCCTCCATGGAGCCTCATCCTAAGCGCCCCCCACCAGACACCGTTTCCCCTCCTGGAATCTCCCACTGTTCTGCGATAGCTCATGAAGGCTCCATTTGAGCCCCTCAGAAAGGTTTCCCTCAGACTACTGTCACTGAAGGTGGCATTCCTAGTAGCAATCACATCAGCATGTAGAGTGTCAGAACTTTTAGCCCTGTCCACCAGGGAACATCTTTGTGTTTTCAACGAGGATCATGTAGTCCTTAGAACGGATCCCTCCTTCCTCCCCAAGGTGATCTCTCCGTTCCATCTCTCCCAGGACCTAGTCCTCCCGTCGTTCTGTCCGAATCCGTCCCATCCTAGGGAAAATGAGTGGCACAAGCTGGACGTCCGAAGGGCCCTAAAAATCTATAAGAGGAGAACCAGTTCATTCAGATGTTGCGATTCCCTCTTTGTTTCCTTCAACTCAGCTACAATGGGCCTAAAGGCTTCTAGACAGACCATCGTCAGATGGATCAGAGCGTGTATCCTAACAGCATATGACTCGGCCACGCTTCTCAGACCAACTAATATCTGGGCACACTCAACAAGAGCCGCAGCGACCTTGGTGATTTTTCCATCTAACGCACTGACCCTAGAGGTCTGCCGAGCGGCTACCTGGTCCACACCATCAACCTTCATCAGACACTATAAAATAAACAAATTCAGGGCCGCAGATGCGGTGTTCAGCTGCAGGGTCCTACTGGAGGTGGTTCACACCTAGATTCCTGGGCAGTTGTCCCTCCCAATTTTGTCTCGGGGCTTGGGCATGTCCCATCTGTGATGATTCTCAGATTCCTCCTCTCACCAACCCAGATAATGCCACGTTGGTACTTACTGTGAATGTGCATTCTGGGGTTGGTAGAGAGGAGGAATCTGCCCCACCCTATCGACTGCCTGTGAGTCGTACTCCTTTTTCAGTGCTAAAGCTAGCCAGAGAAACTGGCTACGTGAAGGCTGGCGGGGGGGAGGGCCAACAGCCCAAGCCGTCATGTGACCAAGATTTAAAATCTTTTTCTTCCTGCCTCTTTCTCTGGGTGGTGGAGGAGATAACCCATCTGTGACAATTCTCGGATTCCTCCTCTCTACCAACCCCAGAATGCACATTCATGGTATGTACCAACGTGGCATTCTGGAAGCTGTAGTCCAACTCCCACCCCTCCTTTTTCAAGCTCCGATGAGAAACTGCTCAAGTAACATACATGTATTTTGTTTTGACCTGGCTATCTAATATTTTGCAGTCTGTTTAGATATTATGGGCAAGCGTGATGGTTATTTTCTTCCATTATGGGTACAGTAACTACACTGCATTGGTGCACGTCAGCAGTGAGATTCTTAATGTTTTATTTCTCAATTAAAGATAATTTATTGTTTTCCTGTTTTGCATGTTTCATACATTGCAATTCTTTCCGAACACAGGCAGGTTTCCTCCTCCAATGACAAGTGTTTTTTTCCCTTTGCATTTTGAGAGCAAGCTTACTGCTGTTATTTTTGTAAGCTGTGTTTAATAAAATATGCTCCCCTTTATACACTACTGACTTTGCTGTGGTTTGCAAAATCCAGACAAAGATAGATGGGGGAACTTTTCTAGATGTCTTTGTAAAGGATTGTGAAGCATTAGGTGTGTGCAAAGTTGCAGAGAGGCCTTGAATAAATGAATATTGAGGAAATAGATTAAAATGCATATAATCAGGTTCATTTTTTTAAAAAAAATCCAAATGAAAAATCAGATATAAAAAGTGAGAGAATAGCCAAGATGATTGATTGGTTGGTTGGTTTAATATTCTAGCTAATTGTTTAATATCTTGTTTCTCTCCATGTGGGACTCAGAGTGGTTTACAATACAAGTTAATAGAGCAAAAGTTTTTTAAAAATTAAGTAAAGAAGTTAACACATTCAGTCAAAATAGTTGAAACATGTGCAAAACATAGTTAAAGACATAGCACACCTCATAGTAGAAACAAGTGGAGGCTGTTGTTATTACAGGGCAACCTGAAAAGCTCCCCCTCCCCCCATTTAGTATTAAAGCCTAATTGTACTTCGTGAAATAATGTGTAGGCTGCTTTTCAGGAAAAGGCTCCAAAGCTGTTTATGGATAGCAATGAAAGACTAAATTAGCAAGATGTCAGTTAACAATGTGAAATCATCAAACCAAAATAAAACAGAAGTGGCAGTAATAATGACACAGCCAGCAAGGAAACCAACAATTCCAACTACCTAAAGAATTAATCTAAACGGAAGGCTTTTTTCAACAACATGGTCTTTGCTAATCTGCAGGAAGCTCCCAAAACAAGGAGGCTCCAGGTTCTCAATGCTCCATATGCCTTACCACCCAAAGCTTCATGAAGTGGCTTTTTCACCCTCAGCTCCCAGAATCCAACTGCCAGCAGCCATGCTGGCCGGGGGTTGCAATCAAAAAAACTGTTTCAAATTCTAGATGGTGTTAGGACACAAAGCAGAAGATCTTAAAGACAGATCAGGATCATGTGGAAACAGTTAGTCCTTCAAATATCCAAGGCCCCAATAGATTTTTGTGTTAAAACCTACCGGTAGAAGCAGGGCTCAAATTAGTGCAGGGCACTACAGCAAATATGAAACTTGGTTGGTGTGGATACACATATTCTAAAGTTAATCTATAAACATGAGGACTGAAAATGTCCTGAAAATTTAATTTTATTATTGGGGTGTAACTTCATGTTACCCCAGTAAATGCATGTTCTGAACCCAGTTGTCAAATTAATATAATTGTGGAGAAGTGGGGGGCATTTGCAGAGGGGACTTTCCCTGCTGATAGATTCTTCTCTGAAATGGCTGCCAGGGTCCCTGGACCCTATGTCCTGATTTGCTTCCTGGATGGGGCGGCTGCAGGGGGAAACTGCCGTCAGCAGGGAAGGGCAGGTCAGTTCCCTCTGCTTTGCATGAGTCTTGAGAAACAAGCATGGGTTTGAGAACCATGGGCTTATCCTCCTGATATAGAGTTCCTTCATCAGGAATTCAGAGTTTGCCCAGTTTTTCATCACAGAGCAGAACCACCCGATCTGTGAGGAGAATATAAGCATCCCTGTCACTCTTGCATTGTGCTCATCAGAATAGGAGCAGTGGTCATGAGGCTACTGCTGCGTGAAATCCTGGTTGGGCTTATCTGATAAAAACAAGCTACCACTTAGATATGATAGAGATGGATTATTTAACGATTAAGCTATGAGACCAACCAAGGAAAAGTACTTTAGAAGAATGGTCAAAGGTTATAAAATATTGGGAGAATAATGGTTTTGTGTTTGATAAACAGTTAATATTATTATAAATAGGGAAGGCTAAAGAATGAAGAATATAGTGGTGTGTTATTTGTGGGGGTATCGATTAAGGGATAACATTTAATAGAAGATCAGAGAGATGAAATTAGCACCTCAGAAGTGAGGGCTGTACAGAAAGGAAGTTTTGTTTTTGTTTTTAGATTGTCATAAATTTAAACAGATGTTTATGAAAATTGTAGATTGTTTAGAAGAAAATGATGTGATGTTATTATTTGGATATGTATGTTGAAGAGAGTAATGTTCTGTTTTGCTCTTTTAATTAGCATGGTGAAGAATATAATAATGACTTTGTAAGGAACTACTCAATAAAGATCAAAGTGGGGGGGGGAGTAAAAACAAGCTACCACTTCTATTGCAACTGATGGTTCGAGGTGTTGCTTTCACCTTCCTTCACTAGATGGCAAGACTTACCTGAGGTTGCAGAGCAGTGCCAGAAGAGAAGGACAGCATGCCCGCCTTGTCAGCCCTACTGTTTTCTTGCCCAGGAGTGCCGTGTGCATGATCTTCCAGTACCAGGTCTCTGGTGGGAGTGGGACCACGCTGCAGGTGCGACGGGAAGCCACGCATGAGAACAAGGCCCTGTGGATCATCCGGGAAGATCAAGGGGAAGAGTGGAGAGAAGGACGGATCCTTCTCCCTAGCTATGAAATGGAGTATCAGGTGAGCTTGCTAAGAAGGTTCTGAGGTTGAGATTCAAGTGGATTTCAGCTGTATTCTTTTCAAATACAGTTGTCCCTTCATATCCGCTGGGGTTTGGTTCCAGAACCCCCCCATGGATACCAAAATCTGTGAATACTCAAGTCCCATTATAGGCAATGGCATAGCAAAATGGTGCCCCTTACATAAGATGCCAAAATCAAGGTTTGCTTTTTGGATTATTATTTTTTTAAGAATATTTCAAGCTGTGAATACTTAAATCCGTGGATACCAAATCCGTGGATACAGAGGGACAACTGTACTTCCACCAGACCCTGTTTCATTCATTATTAGAGAACATGGTTGAGCAGGGTTCTTTTCTTCTTCATTGTGTTTTCCATGTTGCTATAGTAACTAAAAGACAGTGTGTTTGTTATTCAGCATTTGCCTATTGGATACATAGATTTAGGTCTTTGTTCATACTGTTGCCTTTTATATTCCTCTCATTTGTAAGAGTGCCCCCCTCCCATTTTTCTTTTAGATGATTATCAGGTAGTCTGTGTCAAGGAGCTGCAAAGCCACAAGGGATAGAAAAAAGTGCATCTTGCAACCAGGCAGAGGGCGCAAGAGCAGGCCTAGGATTTTTTTAAAAAAATCTTTCTTTCTTTCTTTCTTTCTTTCTTTCTTTCTTTCTTTCTTTCTTTCTTAAGCAAACTATTCTAGGGGAAAGAAGGAAGCAATTAGTGTTTCCTTGGTTTGGAAGAAGGTGGGTTTGTGCAAAATGAGCTCCCAGTGTGAATTCAGTGCTCTCAGAGACTTTCAACAAGAGCAGAAAGCTATGTATAAATAGATAAATTAGGAAAGAGAACTAAAACACACACTCCAGTTATGCGTCTGCACAGGCAGAATTATACTGAGAATCCAGCACAGAAATGGAGTCCTGGAGAAAGTAAATGTGTAGCTCACATTTAAATCCGTTTTATACTAGTTGAACAGTCATAGCTCCTCCCTCCCAAAGATTTGTGGAAAATGCAGTTTGGTTTGGCATTTTGAATTTTCTTTGGAAGCTTTCTAGAGTCACCTTTACAAAACTATAGAGATCCCTGGCTTTCTTGGGACTGGGGGATGATTGTTAAAACAGTTTCAGTCTGCAGTGTGGATAGGTTAGGGAAAATACAAGAATCAGACTACATGTAGGCAATGTGATACTCCTGTTTTCAGTACTCCAAGCCAGATTGTAACCATCCATATGTGTATCAGATTTAACAGGTTTTATAAAATATTTTAAATATATATGAAAATTGAGAGCCATAATCTTTTTGTTTTGGAACATGGAAGAATCTGCACAATGCTGGGGTCAGAACTAGCCTTGTGTGTATCCGCCTGCCTCTACTTCCACCAGGATGCTTCCCTGGCCACATTCCCCCATGGCTTCTCACTTCTCCATGTTTTCTATTTGTATTCCTCATGTCAGAATTCTGGCAAAAATGCCAATATCATGTTAGGAAGAAAGCACGGAAATTAAACCTGACAAGCACATTTGCATACATTGCAGAAGTTGCATAAAATTTAACTAAAGCATGGACTTCAGAAATATTTTGTTTTTCATGTGGCATTTGCATTTCCTTGTACCAAAGTATGTCTCACATTGTATTTGAACAGCCACGCTTCTTCATGGCCACTGAAAATAGTTAGAGATGGCGGAGAGCCCAGGCAAGACATTCTGGTTCTTATTTGGCAACCATTCTGCCCTTGGAGTTTTTCTGCCAAGGTCCCTGTGTGAACTCCATGAGTGGGGGATGCATAGGGCCAGGTGGCCCTCAGTATATTATTCTGTCTCTCAGGAAAAGAACAGCTACAGCTGGGTAACAAGGCAAAATATCCCAGCATGTTGAGCAGCCCAGAGGGAGCAAGGTGCTCTTCTCACTTACTTAACCAGTGAGCCTTATTTGCTGGCCAAAACATGGAAAATTTCCATAGGACTACATGGAAAAACTACATAGGACTACAAAACATGGAAAATTTCCATAGGCAGAGAAGGAAGATGGAGGTTGAAAACAATGAATACAAACAGGCATTCTCTGGCTTCACCCCCACTAAGTTTATCAAGGTTCTTGCATGGTTCTCTGGTACAAATCCAATAAGAAGAATCTGAAATCAGATGAATGATTTAAAATTTAACTGTCATTCATTATATATATATCCTACATTACTGGTAGAGAGCCAGCACAGTGTAATGGTTTGAGCATTGGACTACGACTCTGGAGAACAGGGTTCAAATCCCTGCTCAGACACGGAAACTCTCTGGGTAAGTCACACTCTCTTAGCCTCAAGGGCAAATCTCCACCAAACAAATTCTGCCAGGAAAACTCGGTGATAAGTTCACCTTAGGGTTGTGAGAAGTCAGAAGTGACTTGAAGGCACACAAAAACAAAAACCCAATAATATAATGAATTATGTAATTACAATGCAATTAATTATTACAAAAGTAATTTGATCATCACTGTTATTGGTGTTAGCCTTTATATAGCACATCAAAGGCTTCATGCTTCTCATATATAAACCCTATGGTAAGTTTGCCTTAGGGTTGCCATAGGTCAGAAACAACTTGAAGGCACCAAGAACCAGAATAACAACAGGCCTGTTGGGGGTGGAGGGAAAGAGAGGAGCTGGGTAAATATGTCATAGCAGATTGGTAGATGTATGTTCTCTTCAACCACTTGCAAGTCAAAGTAACTGGGAGAGGATCTGAAGGCCGCTGAGCTAACAAAATGCATTCATCCTTCTACTTGGCTTCTCTGGAAATGAAGATCAAATAAGCCATTTTTTGACATTGTGGAAAATGCTGTACTTCAGGTAATTTTCTTGTACTACAACTTCCTTTGTCACCAGGAGGCTGCCAGAATAAGGACAAAAGCCACTACCTTTTGCTAAAAGCATGTCATCCATTTAACATACTTTTTTTTTGAAGGGCACAGGAGATGTTTGGGGACTGTGGAAGCATGACTCTCTCTATTCTGTTCATATTCATTCCTAGATTGTGTTTGAGGGAATTATAAGCAAAGGACATTTGGGAGAGATCGCCATTGATGATGTCCGGATAGGCACCGATACCTCTTTTGACAACTGTATGGGTATGTAAATATGCCTCTCATCTGTATCACTTTGACAAGAGGAAGCAAAAACTTGTTTGCGTGAAGCAAGCAAGTCAAGTTTAAAAGAGGACCATCTGTACAAAGGTTTTGTTGTGATGCCCCTTCTTCCACAAAACAGATACTAAGAATGTCAGGGGATGAGCAGCAGTCCAGGTAGCTACTGTTGGGACACACGTTTGCTACTTGTCCTTCCTTATGTCCTCCATATCGCACAAAAACAATGGTTGTGTCGAACCTGCAGTGGCATCTCTGTGGTGCCTGCTGTCCATTACAAGCCACTTAAGCACGTACAGATTGGCTGATGGTGTAAGCCTTCTCATAGAGCAGCCATAAGATGGATGCAGTTGTAATTGGCCACCACACAGCAGGTGTCTCATGAGGAAACCATTAGATGCTCCCTTTCTGCAAAAAACACCAGTCTGTGTTGAGATAATCCATAACTTCATCCCAAAGCGAAATGGTTTCCAGAATGCTTTAGCAACAGTGGGGTATAGAGGAGATTGATGGTGGCTATGACCAACATTTGCACTGTCTGACATCCCTGTGTGTGAAAAACACTTGGGGGCTAGTTCATGCAAAGTGCACACACAGTGGTAAAAGTGTTTATGAGCTGAACACGGTTGTTGAGAGGTGATACAAATACATCCTTTCCAGGAGGTAGAGGAAAATCTTGCACATCTAGCCCTAGCATTTCAGGGACAAGGATAGGCTGGAGAAATTTTTCTCTAGAACAGTGATTCCCAAACTTTAGTCCTCCAGGTGTTTTGGACTTCAACCCCCAGAAGCCCTACCTGATTTGGACTTCAACCCCCCAGAAGCCCTACCTGATTTGACCAACAGTAGGAATTCTGAGAGCTGAAGTCTAAAACATCTGGAGAATCAAAGTTTGGGAACTACTGCTCTAGAAGTGTAATGTACTATGGTTTTGGATTTATTTAATTATTTAAAAAATTGGATTTTATCTTTTTAATGAAGAGGCCTTTACCCCATTCCCACCCCTGGCAGTCTGGTTTATCACAGAATCAATCAGAAGGCTAACCAAGGAAACCAGTGTGTGCAGCCTAATGGGTGTGATGGTCCTGTATGTGGCTACCACATCTAGAAACTTAGCACATGAGGGAAGGGAAGCAGCAGTGCACCTTTATAATAGCACCTCCCACCTTGCCTTATCGCACAATGATGGCGTTAAACAGCTGTTCTTCCATTCCAGTCCTATGGGAGACAGCGTAAATATGAGTCTATTTTCGAACTGATTTTTTCAGTTCGAAAAAAGAGTCGTGTTTACCACCGTCTCCCATGGGACCAGAATGGAAGAACAGGTGTTGAACTCTGGCATTGTGGGATAAGCCAAGATGGGAGGCACCATTATTGGGCTGCACTGCCATTTCTTTTCCTTCATGCAGTAAGCCTCTTAGTGTCTCCCTCTCTTTTACTCTTGGGTACATGTTGTAGTGGTTTGAGTGTTGAACTAGGACTCTGGAGACCAGGGTTCGAGTCCCTGCTCAGCCATGGAAACTCATTGGGTGACCTTGGGCAAATGACATTCTCTCAGCCTCATAGGAAGTAAAAGGCAAACCCCCTCTGAAAAAAATTTGCCAAAAAATCCGCCATGATAGGTTCAAATTAGGGTTGCCATAAGTCAGAAACAACTTGAGGGTATACAACAACAAAACAACAATGGATACAGCGACCACTCTCTGGGAAAAACACGTATCACTGACTTTCATTGTAGCAGCAGGGAGGAGACACAGCAGGTAGCTATTAACGGGAGTAGGATTGCCTTATAGCAAACAGCAACTTGCAGTGGAATTGTTCTTATGTGACTATCATTCCTATGTGCAATAGGTCAGAAAACAACCTCCCAAGGAGGCAATCTTCTCTTGTTTTTAAGAAGACAGAACCCCCTAGCTTACACTGTAGCAAATTTCAAGAATTCTTTTAGCTTTCTCTTTCCTCTTGAAGGAAACCAGGGAAAATTAGTGCTGAGTAAAGACACAAAAAGATTCCTGATCACAAAAAGAGTAATGTGTGTGTCTCTGTGATGGCAGGGGATGGCCAAAGTTATAGGCAAGGGGTTACTAAGGAAAAATATGCCAGAGAAAAACCCAGGTGTCATAATTACATGCTTGCAAGGGCTGATCAAATCAATAGGAGCTTTTTATTAATAAGAAATAATCAGCAGGGAAGTCTTAGAGCATTATTAATAATAACAAAACAGATTCATGCTCTGGAATCCATCAGTCTGGGAGCTGGGATGGAAGCCAGATAGGAAACTTTGCTGTGAGCACTGTGAAGTGTTTTGATTTGAAATTAAAAGCCAAAAAAGAAGAAGGAGAAAAAGCAAAAATGTTATATACAAAAATGTTGTTTTTCCTCAGCTGTTAGCCTGCCCTGTCCATCTGTTACATCTTGTCTGTATAAAGCTGATAAGAGCTGTAGATTTGTATTCAATTACCTCACTCATATCCCACCCTTTCCCCAAGGATCTTGGGGAGGGGATGTGACTGGGGTTATTGATTGGCCCTGTCTATACATGCCCTAAATAACTGGATTGCTCCACAGTCGTGTCAAATCACAGCAGCTGTGATTTGTCTTAATGGTTTTTTTGGCCCCCATAATCTTCATGGCAGCGGCACCAAGAGCACCCGTGTAGAGGGGAAACCCTCCCCGTGGCTGCCCTCCACCCTGTCAAAAAGTGGGGGTAATCGTGTACAGTTCATACTGTACACAGTTCAGGCCAATTTGTCACGAGCAGTGACATCCTTCCCATTGACCTGGCTAGGACTGGTTCATAGCCAAGACCAGCTGAATCTAGCAAGCCAAATAGGTGGAACAGAAGAGGGTGGCTGCTATACTATTCCTCTTCAGGTGGTGTTATAAACTCTGTGGGTGGGGCCCTCCCTCCACCAGCACATTACCAAAGTGAAGCAAGATGATCCCCTTTGCCATACTTCAGCCATGGCTCTTCTAGGAGCAGAGCCTGCCATGTTGTTTATTCTGGATTTCTGAATATTCTTTGAACTGTGCTGACTACCTAGGGGCCCTTTAATTTGTTAATGCTTCATACGGTAAAATATTATCTGTCAGCATTTGACAAACAGTTTTAATCTCTCTGCTTCCACAACACAACACACACCCTGTGATGAATAATACTAATAACAGTTCCCCATCATTTGACAATACTTTTGAAGGGGGGAAGCCCCCCCCTAAAATGTGCAGAACAAAAACAGCCCCTGTGTGTATAAATGGTTGTGCAGAAATATTTAAATACAGCCATTGGTGGTCGAGGAGTCAAAACCACTAGCAAGCCAAGAAATTTGACCTACTCCAGATAAACAGATATGCTATAAATGTCCCTGAAATAGCTTGGTGGGAGAGGAAATCCTTTGTGTGCTCAAAGTCCCAGGTTTAATCCTTGGTGTCTCCAGTCCAAGGATCAGGGTGAAACACTTTACATAAAAGACACAAGTGCTGAGGATAGATTAGGGTTTACAGCCATGAGCAACAAGGCATGTTTCCTCTAATACCTGTTTATGCACAGTTGGGAACCTGTTTGTTTTGAGATTTCCCAGCACATTTACATTTAAAGATGTGGGTATGTCAGCTACACTGACATGTTTGCTGCAGAAAATGATATGTTGCCCTTGTATACCCATGGCTTCTGTGCTTAAGTGCAACACAACAGAACAAACTACAGTAGATATGAGAGAACCACTCCCCTGGTTTGGTTTTTGTTTTTGTTTTAAATGTAAAAAGCTGCTAGGGAGATTTCAGACTGAGATCATAGCAATGGAATGGTGACGGGGGCTTGGGTTTTTTATTTCCTTGAGCCATTTTTTTTTCTGATACAAGGTACCCCAATTGTAGTACCTATGTGACCAGTGGAAGTATGTCTCTCAGAGTAGGATTTTGCAGAACCTAAGGTGAAGCACTTGGATGTGCTCTTCTGATGAATCATTCAGTATATGATGTAATAACAACTAACTTCCACTTCATATACCCCCCTGTCAATCCTTAGGAATATAAAAAAGAGAACTGACTGAAGTAGCAAACCTGTGTTTTAAAACTGTAATTTAGAGAAGTAATCGAATTCCTTTTCAGCTTGAGGAAAGGATGTAATAACTCATGATATTATCATTTACCCTCCTTTTTGACAAACCTGTCAACTGCTTTCTGAGGCTGGGTGACTGTTTTGTAGTATTCCATTTACTGTATACTGCCATTGAGTCAAGAGACTCCCATGCTCAGACAAAATACAGAACCAAACCAAAAATTAAAAAAAAAAAAAAAAAAAACCCTGAAGGGGTTTACATTTTTCCCCAGGAAAGTAGGCAGTTAACCACACTGAGCATTACTTTTCTGTTTCATTTGTAACAGATTATTCTCCCATTTTTTTAAAAGGCTGGGTTAAAAAAAATAACCTATCTTTCTTTGAGGTTGTGGAAACCCCTAAAGTCTGGGAAGGTGAAGGGAGAATGCCTGAGACTGGGGAAAGGTTATGGAAGAAACTTGGGGTCCCATGTTGGTAGAAAGATGGGATATAAATCACAAACAGTCAGTAAGTGAACAGCAGCTCCTCAGTCCTTCACTTTCAAGGTGAAAACACCTCCAGTGGCAATCAGCAGTACTTAGGGAGAGCAGGTGTAAAAAATTGTTCCTGGGAGCATGGTGGACCACAAGCTAATTCTAGATTGAGGCTGTGTGCCTCTTATTTTCTCTACAAAATAAAATGGTCAGTTTAAGCATGCTTTTTATCAACTTTCAGTAACATATCATGTCATTTTGGCCCTAATTTAGAAACTGGGATGAGCTTTTTCCAGTTTGAATAGCTGTGTACTTCTTCATCACAGATTGTGTGAAATACAGAAAGAAAGGGAAGGGTTTTTATCACTGACAGGTCTGTGCATCAGCTAAAGCTGCTCATGTACACACAGGAGTCTGTTTCTAAACATGTTTCAGCTTGAGTACATTTTTCCCTTGACTGTAAAGCCTATTTTTACAGCTTTGCTTCTGAGCTGCAACAAAAGCTATACAGATTTGTGGAGTTCCTGACATAACAGTGAAAGTGGTGTTGATTCCATTGCCTAAAAAGAAAAGGAAAGAAAAACAGTAATCCCCAGACTTTATCTCTCAGAGATACTAGCCAGTCTCCTGTTAAAAACCTCTACAACACTGTCCAACTCTTCTTGCTTTTAGAAATTATTTCCTGGTGTTCCTTAGAAATTGCTAATATTGACCTGAATACTAACTAGAGTAGACCCAGTGAATCATAAGTGTTGACTCACCATTCAGCAATTGATTCAATGAGTCTACTCTAGTTGGGATAATCAATAGAATTCAAGCCATTATTTCTTTCAGGGGGTTTAAATTAACATACACACACAAACACAAACCCTTCTTTATGGAAACCTTTCAGAAATACTGTTAGGTAGATTTGTAATTGGTTGACTGACTGAATCCAAAGGGTAGTCACCAATAGCTCCTCTTCATCCTGGAGAGAAGTGACTAGTGGGGTGCCACATGGTTCTGTCCTGGGCCCAGTGCTATTCAACATCTTTATCAACGATTTGGATGAGGGAATAGAGGGCATGCTTATCAAGTTTGCAGATGACACCAAATTAGGAGGGGTAATTAATACCCCAGAGGACAGGATCAGAATCCAAAATGACCTGAACAGATTAGAAAGCTGGGCCAAAACTAACAAAATGAATTTCAACAGGGAGAAATATAGGATAGTACACTTGGGCAGTAAAAATGAAATGCACAGATATAGGTTGGGTGACACCTGGCTGAATGGCAGTACATGCAAAAGGGATCTAGGAGTCTTAGTCGACCACAAGCTGAACATGAGTCAGCAGTGTGATGCAGCAGCTAAAAGAGCCAATGCCATTCTAAGCTGTATTAATAGGACTATAGTGTCTAGATCAAGGGAAGTAATAGTGCCACTGTATTCTGCTTTAGTCAGAAATCACCTGGTGTGTCCAGTTCTGGGCACCACAATTCAGGAAGGATATTGAGAAGCTGGAACATGTCCAAAGGAGGGCGACCAGGATAGTGGGAGGTTTGGAAGCCATGCCCTACGAGAAGCGGCTTAGGGAGTTAGGCATGTTTAGTCTGGAGAAGAGAATGTTGAGAGGTGACATGATAGACATAATAGCCATGTTTAAATATTTGAAGGGATGTCATACTGAGGATGGGGCAAGCTTGTTTTCTGCTGCTCCAGAGACTAGGACACGGAGCAATGGGTTCAAACTACAGGAAAAGAGATTCCACCTAAACATTAGGAAGAACTTCCTGACAGTAAGAGCTGTTTGGCAGTGGAATGCACTGCCTTGCAGTGTGGTGGAGTCTCCTTCTTTGGAAGTTTTTAAACAGAGGCTGGAATGATTTGTTGGGAATGATTTGATTGTGGATTCCTGCATGGCAGGGGGTTGGACTGGATGGCCCTTGTAGTCTCTTCCAAATGTATGATTCTATGACTCGGATCTTATCCTGCTCTCCTTGTTCCATTTAGGAACTTCTTATAGCCACGTGTCCTCCTTCCAATTTTCTTCTCTTTTTTGGAAACCTAAAGCAAGCACTTAGTCTGCATTCTCCAAAGAAGTTGTGGGTGTGTCATCTCAATTCTTTCCTGTTTTTATGTACACAAAACTGCTTCCAGTACTATTTAGCTGATACCAAGGATAGGCATTGTCACATATGTTCATCATCAGTCACTAAGGGGACCACTGGGGTTTTGCAATAACAGATCGAGAACACGGAACATTGCCCACCTTCAGTATCTGAGAAATGTGACTTGTTTCTTCCTAAAGCCTATGAACTTAAATGGCACCTATCTCCTGGGAGCACATGGTGGCATGCATAGGGCTATTCTTTTTTGCCAGTGAAACACCCCTGTAAGGTAAGAGAGGCTGAGAGATGGTGAATTTCCCAGGGCCACGTAATGAGCTTTAGCACCAGACACTAGTCAAAATGATACTAGCTGTGCCAAAAACAAGGCAAGGGAATTGTTTCAATTCTCTCTTTCTTAAGATTAGCTTATTGGACTCTCAGATGCCTAGGGAATGACTACTGGAATATATTCTACTATGTGGGGGGCTAAGTCAGTTTGCAATGCTTAAAACATTTATTAGTGAGTAAACCATTCTGAACACAGTGAGCATTACCTCCATGCAGGCAGACTTAGCACTGCACTGGCAGTTATAAATTATCCAAATGGGGCCCTCGTTTAAGCAGTAAAATAATCCAAGTTTCATTTTGGGACAAGCTACAGAAAGATATTCTATGAGTTTGCACTTGTCTGCCTAGTTGCTAGGCTCTAAAATTATCTTGGAAATCTATAATTTGTGGTTTTGGGGGTAACTAAATGGTAACTTCTGTCTCTTTACAGAACCTACTGCAGCTTTCCCTGGTGAACACACATATGAAATTTCAGGTAAAAATGCATTTATTCTAGCAGTTTTTCTTACTGCATGATTTCATTTATGATTTTTTAACATTTTATTTTTAAGTGAATGTGTGTGCAAAAAAACAAAACAAAAAAGACTAACACAAGACTGCTATGCAAGCTGTTTACATTTGCAATATGCTTTTAACATCAGCAGGTGGCACTAGACAAGATGTGGTCCTTCAATGAGGGGGTTAAAAACAGACTACAGTCCCTTGTAAATTAAAAAAGAACACCCCCCCCAAAAAAAAAGGTTTTGAAAAATAACCTTTCCTGGACTAGTTTTCAGCTGCTTGAAAGAATATTTTAAAACTGTTCAAGTTTCTGTGTTAATCAAAGAATCAAAAAAGTGCTTATGGAGTAGAATCTAATTCTTCAGTAATGTCAGAGGAAGCAACAAGTAATTTCAGCAGTTTTCTTCTTGCAACCAGAAAGTTTTCACAAACTGTGCAGTTTCCAAAGATTATTTGCAGTTTGGGACTTATTCTGTACAAAATTCACATGTGGGGGTTTGTTGTGCAGAAAATAGCATTTATTGAGCAGGAAACAACATTTTTGTAGCTGAGGACTTATTCTATGCAAAATTTGCATGTTTGTGTGTGCATTTGCGTGTACAAGAAACAAAATGCTGGGGGGGAGGCTTGCATAAAAAGCCCATGTGTAAATTTTGCGCAGAATAAATCCTGAACTGTCAAGCTTCTCATCAATCTAGGATTCTCTTCATCAGGGTTTCATGAAATTTGAGAAATCTGTTCTTTGATAATTCTTCAAACATTTTTGAATATTCATTCCATCCCTATTGCAAAGGCATGTCTTTGTTCTGCTGTAGGACATCCTGTGCACTGTAACACTGTGGGAGTTGAACAAAGTGACTTGGCAGGCACAGATGTCATATCAATCTGGATCTCATCCTTCTGCTTAGTATGTGAAGCTCAACACATATATTGCAGGTTACCATTCTTTTTTTGTTAAAAACCAGCATTGCTTTCATGCCTGTACTAGCAACATTTCAAGGGTACATTTTCTCCCATGCTTTATGTCTCCATTTGGGAAATGCTTCACCCATTGTATTTCTACCTGTGGTGCAGATGTTAAAGGCAGCAGTATTCTGCAAAAAAGGTAGCAACTTATTCAGAATTCACAGCCTGCCCTCGGTTGCTTTGCAGCTTCAATGTGGGTGGAGGGGTTATGTGGCCTTCCATATATTCTTGGACTGCAGTGCTGAGCATTCTTCACCATGGCTGTGCTGTGTAGGGATGATGGAAACAGCAGTCCAACCACATCTGGAGGGCTGCATAATTCCCATTCTTGTTTTAGCCGGTGGGTGCAGGGTGAACACCTCTTGTCTTGTTTAATTTAAGAGGAGCTAGAACAAAGTTCTGGTTTCCTGACCATGCCTCTCGTTTCATCGTAGCTTACAGCCCAGTCAAAAGTCTTTTATAATTAGTGGCTCAAAAAGGAGTATTAGAGCATTAGAATTGCATTGTAGGGCTACCCCAGAAGCTACCCCCAGGCTTGTAGAATTCAAGCTAACTAATAATAGAGATAAATAACGATGCAGATGAACTCCAGTGCCTTTCCAATGCCTAGGGAGGAGCAGTGAAGCTTTAAGATGTAAGACTGGGGAATAAATGGCAGCCATAGAGAGGCTTAACCCAAAATCGGCAGTGAATTAGAAGTGCAATGAGGTGAGAATGATGAATATTTTGTGTGGAGCTGTTTTCCTTTTCAGCTCACAAATGCCAAAGCAGGGGCTGCACCGGGACTTTTTTGAGAGGGACCCACAATGGGGAGGAGGGACTCGAAATGCAGAAACAACTGTCACCCTGAATTTGAAGGTTGACATTTAGTAAAAGAGAAGCAGGGTGAAATGGTGCATTTAATAGCTTAATGCTGGCCTGAAGAAAAGAAAATGGGATGCCTTGAGTTGATAAAACCTGTAGAGGGAAACAAAAGAGGAGAGGAATTCAGAGAGAGACTGTCCTCCTCATTAAACTTGTTTCTGAGTCAGTGGAGATGCTCTGGGGTGGGGAGAAGAGCAAGGCAGCTCCTTTCTATCTAGAGTGATTTTTAATTTTGTTTCATTGTGTAATGCTTTCTGCCTTTCACCTGTGGGATGGAAAACCCCAGTGCGGCAAAAAGTAGGGAGCATCAGCTTCCTAAAGCTTTCTGCTTATATTAAATCATTCTCTTTCTATTTATTACTGCATAGACTGCGTTTCCTCAAGCCATCTCTCAAGCTATTGCTGACGTATGGCAGAAAATGCTGGCTTTAACTTCCAGAAGAGATGAATTTTCAGTGGTTGGGAAAAGTTGGCTTCCCTGTGAAAAATAGTTAGCAAAAGTCCTTTGGCCTTAAAGCAGAGAGGCTAAGAGATATTCCATTGTAGCTAAGGGTGAGACGTACACTGATACCCATAAAATTATGCTTTGCTCTGAAGTTAAAGGTCCAAAGTTGATGTAACAGCTTCACCATGCTTCTTTTAATGCTTTGATTTTCCTAACCCATTTATTATTTTTCTGACCGAAATGCAGCCTAAGAGTTCAACCCCATGTTTTTGTACATTAGAACAAGCTTCACCAACTGCTAATGATCTTGCAGAGAGGTGACACAGGCATTGCAAATATGAAGAACTGGGCCTTATCATTTTCTTGTCTTCATTGATTAATGGCAGATAGCTAACCCTGTCCTATGTTGTGATAGTTGCACTGAACATGTGCATAATAGCACAATTGCACTTGAAATCCTTCTGTACATACACATCAAGCCCTTTCTATATTTCCTGTGCTTATGCTAAAGCTGGGACTCTTTCTCCATCAGCTGCTTCTCTCTCCACTGCCTTTATGTATCTCAGGGCCCAGTCACACTACAGAATTATAGTGCTATTATTCCACTATAACCACCATAGTTCCAGCCTATGGAATCCTGGAATTTTTAGTCTGATGAGGCATTAGATGCTCTGGCTGAGAATTCTAAATGCCTCTCCCTCAACTACCAATCCCAGGATTCCATGGGACAGAACCATGGCAGTTAAATTGGAATCATAGCACTATAAATCTGTAGTGTGAATGGGCCCTCAGTGTTGAAATCAGAAAATTAAGAATCTTAATTAAAGAAAATTAGAGAAAAATAATGATCTCACTGCACATATGTGATAGAGTTGGTGGTGGGGTTATTGGTAGACATTCCATTCAACTGCAGAAAGCAAAATCTTATATTTGTAAGGGTTTGGGAGTTTTGTTTTATTTTCAACAAGTGTTGTCAGATAGAGGGCCTGCTGGTCCAGAATGCAGCATAGTTGATCATGAATACTTTGATTATTTAGTGTGATCATGGTAGAGCAATGCATGCTGGGCCCTGTACTGTACTTAAATTAGAGGACCAGGAAGGCAGTAGCTGCACTGGTGCATGCATTTGTCAGGGATATAGCCTTGTACAACAATGTTGATAAACAATAGGATACTGCCTCAGATATATTCCTTGTCTTCTTTCCTCACAAGTTGAAAAAGACAGCTGAAAAGAATGGCCTGAGGTATATTTCTGTCACCTCTATGTCCTAAGCAATGCCCTGAACTCACCTCTGCTCCCCACAAATGCCTTGCTTTGAAGAAGGGAGGAAGAGGAGGGGTTTCCCTTTAAATCTCTGCACTTCATGTACCTCCCTGCAATTCTAGCTTAGTTCTTGCTACCTGGATTGTATCCTTTCAGGCTTCAAGAGGGTGTTCACATTAATAAATGCTTGCTCTCCATATTTAAAAAGAAAACAATGACATCAACAACACAAATGTCAGGAAATGGGATTCTAATCACATTTTCTTGCTGGCATGCTGGTTTTACAGTGGGCCCTCAGTATCTGTTGGCATTTGGTTCCTGGACCCTCCCATGGATACAAAAATCCATGGATACTCAACTCACATTATATACAGTGGCATAGTAAAATGACATCCCTTATATAAAATGGTGAACAGTAAGGTTTGTTCTTTTGGAGTTTATTTACAGTTGCCCCTCCACATTCGTGAACTTAGCATTCGCGGTTTTGATTATTCGCGGTTTTGGGAGGCCCCCCCACCCTCCCAAAACCGCAACAAGGGGCCTCCTGGAGGCCCCGTGAAGGCCCGGGATGGGAGGGGGGAGGCCCGGGGTGGGAGGGGGGAAGGCCGGGGAGGTCTCCATGGGGCCTCCGGAGACGCTCCGGAGGCCTCATGAAGGCCCTAGGCGGGAGGGGGGGAGGGCCGGGGAGGCGTCCACAGGGCCTTGGGAAGGTCTCTGGAGGCCCCGTGAAGGCCTTGGGAGGGAGGGGGAGGCGGGGGGAAACGACTATGGGGCCTCCGGAGGCCCCGTGGTTGATTTGGCGGGGGAGGGCAGTTGTTATTCACAGAATTTTCACATCCGCGGGGGTCTGGGGAACTGAACCCCCGCGAATGTGAAGGGACAACTGTATTTATTCATATTTTCAAGCTGTTATTGGTTGAATCCGTGGATAAAGAATTGGTGGATATGGAGGGCCGACTGTATATGGGCAGTCATTTATTTGTTTAGTATAAAGTATTTGGCCATATGGGCCCTGCTTTCAGTCTGAAATGATACACACAAGCCCGAGTGTAAGGGTCAGTGTGCATTCTGGCTTACATTTACCAAGACTTTCATTGGGTACACCTTACTTTTTGCATTAAAAACTTGGCAAATGCAAATGTAAGATGAAAACGCTGGCATAGTATTGTGTTTACTGAAACCAGAGTTTTAGGAACACCAGCTTAAAAGTAATTTTGTTGAACATATGAGATTGTATGGCCTGAGGGATGGATTTTATGAGACTAGCTGGATGTGCTTTCACTCTGCTGTGTTTACTGCGTGAAGCACCTTAACCTGACAGGAACCCAGGCAGTGTTGTATCCCACGTCAGCACAGCTTTGAGCAATTCATATGCAGTGCCTTACATGTTGCAATTTGAAGGACACTGGATGATTTCCACAGGCCATTTCCATGTCACAAAAGATCATGCATACATTTTGACAGAGTGAGTCAAATTGCCAGGCTGCATCAAAGATTTCCCTCCTCCCACCCCCATACCTTTAAGCCTGCCAGTGAATCAGGAGGCAAGACTGCCATGGTCCCCTGGCCCTCCCTCCTGCCACTCCTCACCTGTTCTCCTCCTATCCTTGTGTCCTTTTCCCACCACTTGTAGCAGGATTCCAGGTGTGCTGCTCAGCAGGAGGGGGTGTAGGAAGAGGGGCACATGGAATAAACTTTAGCTGCCTTTTCTCCTGAGTCACTGCCAAATTTCAAAGTACAGGGAGAATTTCCAGTCATTTTCAATATAAGGTATATTACATTATTCAGTGATAAAACATGTATTTTCAAATTCCTGTTCATTATACTGTATTGGTGCTTTGCATATTGAGATACATTAAAAAAAATTAGATGTGGTACACCAATGAAATGTAATGTGTGAGGAGTACTCAGGAGCAGAAAGATATATCCCAAAAAACTATCTAACAACTTTAAATATTTACTGGCATACTCTCTTGCTTAACACTGCCAATTTTATAGGATTTTTCAATGACTACATTTCCTTCCATTTGGGGAGAGGAGACTCCATCACGAGAAGGAAGCATATATAAAGAGTTGACTTATGATATTCTTGCAGGCAAACTGATGAACTCTGGGCTAGAAAATACTACTGTTAGGTTGATTCGTAATTGATTGACTGAGCAAAACCAGAGAGAGCTCACCAATAGCTGCTCTTCATCCTGCACTGGGATACTTCAGTTCCTTGAATGTGTAGACTAGAAATGACAGTATTTTCTTTTAAGTGGAAAGTAAATCAGGCATCTCTCTCTCTGTCTCTCTCTCCCTCTCCCTCTCCCTCTCCCTCCCTCCCTCCCTCTCTCTCTCTCTCTCTCTCTCTCTCTGTGTGTGTGTGTGTACAGTCAGCCCTCTGTATCCATGGTTTCTTTATCTACCGATTCAACCATCCAGTTTGAAAATATTCCAGTTTTTTCCCCAAAAAAGCAAACCTTGCTCTTTGCCATTTTATATAAGGGATGCCATTGTATATAATGGGACTTGAGCATCCACAGATTTTGATATCCACGGGGGTGGGGGGGTCCTGGAATCAAACCCCAGCAGATACCAAGGGCTCGTTGTATTACAATTAGGTGGTGTGGTGTAATGATTTGAGTGTTGGACTATAACTCTGGAGACCAGGATTCAAATCCCTGCTCAGTCATGAAAACCCACTGGTCATATGTTCTCAGCCTCAGAAAACCATGCCTTAGAGTTGCCATAAGTCAGAGTGACTTGAAGGCACACAACAACAAAGTATGGCAAAAACTCTTTCTCCAGATTAGTTTTATTCTGGAACAGAAGGAAAAGACAGTGGTTTCAGACTTTCAATTATCATCATCATCACCATCATCATTTACATAAGTACGCTTTGGTGTCTTTTCCCATGAGCTAGGAGATGTCTGTGTGTCCAAATGCATGCTAAGGGAGAGGGGAGCACTACATATATAGAAAATATAGTTATAAGCATGATAATTTCAAACCAACCTAACAGGGTTGGCCCAGGAAGCAAATTTTGCAACAGATGGTTACATCTTTAATTTATTCATTTGTGTTGTATTGGTGCTGCTAGGAAGGTAGAGAGGCACTTTTGGCATTTCTTGTCTCCTGTGTCAAAATAACTTTGCTGGCTTTAGGTACTTTGTACCTTTACTTGGGTAGATGGGGGAAGGGTGCCATTTGCTGCTCTCGCTCAGGCAAGAAAATATTTTGGACCATTGTTGCTACCTAAGAAACTTCAATTGTTGGAATAGATTTGTTAGGTACCATCAGTAGCCACATCTGGCTCCCCAGAAGCCTAAGTTAAGAATTCATGCAATCAGTGCTCTGGAAGTTGTAGGATTTATACATCCTTTTGAAATGGTTCCTCACATGATAGGAAAACAGAAGCAGGGCCCAAGGTGGCTGAGCAAGGTTTGAAAATTCTGATTAGATGAAATGGAAGGAATAATCTCTATGTATTTGGGCAACTGATATATACAAAGATGTATCCCAGCTGATGCCTTCTTCACAAACTCACGAACAAACAGGAAAAGAATATGTGTGCCCAATACTGTGTGAGGAGATTGCCCATCCAATTATGTAATAGAACTTCCCCTTCTTCTCTTCTTGCCAGCATATTCTCTAAATCTACTCCAGAGAGCTGATTTGGAGCTATTTTGTCTCTTCTGCTGATTGATGGGCCAAATTGGATACATCCCTTTATCTAGAGAAAAGACTGTAGTACAAATATGGGCTACCAGCCCCTGTAGTATTTCAAGGATATTGTTCACTAAGTGGCCCATCCAACATGGACTTTAATTAGTAAGGTCTCCATTATCTTTGCTTCCAATCTGTTTTGGGACCTCACAAAGCATTAAAATGTCCCTTTCCATGATAGATTCAGAAGGCCATATTTTTCAATGGAAGCTCTCCACCACACCACACCACACCCAGTCACCTGGGTCTAGGTTTACATATGTTGTTCAGGTTTCAATTAATACAAAAATGCCTAATTTAACATATACTTGCTCCTCAGATTTCTGCAATACCATGTACGAGAGAAAAACACCCATTCTAAGAATGTCTGTTCACAACCCATCAGGAACTTATATGGGCTTTGGGGGGGGGGGGTATTTTTTTTCTCCTCCTTTTTGCCTTTTTATCAGTATGGATTTACCCACATTCTCTGTACTTCACTCTCAGTGTGATGCTGAATTGCACTATCTGAGAATCCAGACCTTGAAGTGCCAGTGACTTAGCTACAAGTGGCTGGTGATTAAACTGTCATTTGTGTTTTTCATTCCTCTGCTGCCTGGGTGGCAAAGCAGGGAGATCAACTGGAGATATTTACATCATTTGTCACTGTGCAGGACAGTTTGTACTTGCTCAGCTTCCCAAAGGAGATGGGCAGCTTTATTACTTCAGTGTTGTTTTATGGCCTCTTCTGTAAACTTTTTGTCTCTGTGTTTCAAACAAGGCACCATTTAGGCTAGAGAATTAAACAAAAATTTTGCTCAGGATACATTTGGGGAGGAAAATCTAGGAAGACAGTGAGGGTGGTTGTGGATGAGGATAATCAGAAATGATCTGAAATTGTGTTGACCTACTCCTTTTCCTACAATCTTCATCACAAAGACAGTTGCTAAGAATTTGCACCCCTCAGTTGTCTCAGGCATCAGGTAGGCGTCAGATGGGATGTTGGGTGGCCTTGAGAAGCAACCAGTAACACTTCCCTCAAACTCTGTTATGATCTGACTGCCACCTGTACTTATGGCCAAACAGTGACCAGGGCACCCACCCTGAAGGGAGGCACTCCAAAACTTCTGAGGAGCTCTGGACCAAGTAGTAGAGCTCCTGATACCAATCCAGGCCTTGATAATCAGAAACTCCCTAAGATGGGGGCCATCAAACCAAAATCACTTGAGAGTGCTTCGCTCTCTGGACTGGAAACCCATGAAAAATAAGTCTGTTTCTTTCAGAAACACATACACACAGCCACAACTATCATAAAGAATCACCACTGACCATTCCTCATCTGGTGAAGCCCACAAGGCCTGACTGAGGAATGGAAGTATGGAATGCTCCGGGCACGCAGACTACCCCTTTCAACTTTTCCATGCATCCCAGAGGAAGCAAAGCCTGAAATTGGTTGGCTGGCCAGAGAGGGAAATAAGGGGTCACATGGACTCCAGATGCCACTGGGGCAAGTTGCCAGCCCAGAGCTGGCCAAGATCCTAGCCAGAGTCACTGCGACGCTTTGACTAGGTTGCCCCTCATTCCTCACTCCTTCACTTGCATCAGAATAAGATAACTTGGCCAAGTCACCTGGAGCTCCTAGCACTGCATAGTCCCCTGAAAGTGTAACCACCCTGTGTACCTAGAGTAACCTTATCACTCACTGTGATCTGAACAAGATAGATTTGTCAGGAATAGAGACACTGGAAGTAGATACAGTAGTCTTTTGTTCTTCCCAGCTACACATTCCTACCCACTAGAAATGCAAACTTAAATTCTTATTAATCCAGTGGGCAGGAGGGGAAAGGGAAGGAGAAAAGAAGCACTCTTGAAGAAAGCTAGCCCACCCTGATCCCAGGTTATTTGAGACATGGCTCTTCAGACCTCTTTACAGAAATATCTAGGGTGAGAGGGGAGGAGAAGGAGCAAACATTCTGCTACTGAATGTTGTATGTGGATGAAGGATGATTACAGGCAGGAACAGAGCACTCTCCCCTCCTCAGCCTTCTTCGGTGTCTTGGTTGCATGGAAGAGGAAGGCTCCTGCAAGCCGATACTTGCTAAAGAGAACCTTAACATTGAAGGCTCTCTAGCTATGTCTGGAACAGGCTCAGTGGAGGCTTTTCTGCATGTTCTCATTCTGGGTCATTCCACTTTGCTATTGAGAGGTCATCTCTGGTGGAGGGTGAGAAGAAAGGTCACCTTTCCATTACCCTCTCCAATAAATGGCCTCTCAGTGAGATGGGAGGTCACTTGCTCATGGCTGTGATGGTGGCTTCTAGCTCATGCATGCGAGGAGGGATTGTACAAATTGAACCGTTCTTCCTTCTCTCTCACAAATGCCTGAGTGGCTGCTTATTTTCTCTTCCTGGAAAAGCTTGTGCTCTGGATGTCTGTTTTAAACCTTATTCTGGGCCCCAGCATTTCTGTCCGTATGAGACACACTGAACTATAAACTGACCTGTTGCACAGTTAGACTGCACTAAAAGGATTGACTACATAGAAAGCATATCACTGGAATCTTAGAGCACACTCCTGCACATACTTTACTCAAAAGTAAGTCCCATTTTATGTTCACTAGACTTAGTTCCAGGTAAGTGGATATAGGATTGCAGTTTTAGGAGATGTAGCTCTATGGGAACCTTTCCTTGTAGAGTTTACAGTCATGGATTGCTGGGTTTATAGCTGTGTGTAACATCTCTGTCGTTTTGATTTTCCCCTTGGAATATTCTGAGCATGTATGGAACACATACAGACTTAGTTGCCAAGCAGCAGTAGTTACCACTGATAGCAAATGGATACCATCTTGCAGAAGCCCAGAAGCAGCCTATTTAAGGGAACTATATGTTTTTCATGTATAGAAGTAGAGTGGGGGGTGGATGGGGGGGTGTCCTATGCCTCACCCACTTGGAAAGAGTGAGCCACTTGTAGAAACATGTCAAGGTTCTCTAGACTTCATATCACTTGACCTTTTCCCAGAACCGGCACTCTAGCGATACCCTTTCTCAGTTCCCTGTGATGACATCTTCCAAATATGGTTGGAGCTGAGGTGTTGACAGCTTGCCAATGATACAGCCACATATGTTTCTCTCTTTGTGGCACATATGTAAAACATAAGTACAAAGAGCCCAGAACATGTGCCTTTCTGAATAAATCAGGACACAGACATGGTTGGGACAGGCATGTTTGGCTTGTTCATGTTTCTTTCCTGTTATCTGTCTGTGTATGTATGTCTGATTTTTACCACAAAAGTGGCACACAGTGATGTGGAGATGCTCCTCCACCAGCTTGCTCCAGTTGCTTCAGGCACTTTTCTCCCTCAATGTGGTGTCTCTTCTGGTATCAAAGTTGCAAAAAAAGAGCCTGGAATAGCAAAGTTAACAGGAAGGTTTGGTGGCAGGCATGGGAGGTGGGAGATTCAGCTTCATTCAGTGATGTAGCCATTTTGTTGTTAAAATGACAGATTGTTGTTGATGTTGTTGTTGTGTACCTTCAAGTCATTTGCAACTTATGGCAATCTTAAGGTGAATCTTTTATAGTGTTTTCTGAGGCTGAGAGTCTGTGACTTGCCCAAGGTCACCCAGTGGGTTTTCATGGCTGAGTGGGGATTTGAACCCTGGTCTCCAGAGTCATAGGACATTTTCAGACAGGGGGAAAAAACCCCGAAGAGGTCGGGAGAAGAATGGAGCTTTTACGCTTACAGAGCCCCATTTCAGACAGCCCCCTCCTCCTCCCGACCCCCTCCTAGCCTTCCCCCGTGCTGTGGGCGCCACTTTTTATTGACTGAAGTTTTCTATCAATAAAAAGCGGCGCCCGCAGCACAGGAGAAGGTCAGGAGGAGGATGGAGGAGGACGGCGCCATCTGAAACGGGGCTGTGTAAGTGCAACAGCCCTGTTCTTCTCCTGACCTCCTTGGGGTTTTTTTCCCTTATCTGAAAAAGTCCATAGTCCTACACTCAAACCACTATGCCACACTGGCTCCTTAAATGACAGGTATAACTCAGTTAATGAAGTAGATGTGTTCCTGGGCCTTGATTTTTGATTTTGGTGGCAAAGTTACAGATCTATGGTTCTTTTTAACAGGCTGGAGGTAGTTGGTGAGGCAGGCTTCTCTGCTTTCCCCTTTTCTGTCTTGCTGTTCACACATGCTGAGTAAGGGATTCTGGAGGTAGCTGCTGTTTACCTTGCCTGCAAGCACATACTGCTACAGTAGGATCAATTAGAGTAGAATCCCATTCTTTCTGATGTCAAGCTTTATTGCATTGTTTAGTGCAAACACTGATGCAACCCAACACCCAAAATCTGTGTTTCTCCAGCTTTCCTTCACCATAAACCTCCAATGCTGAGTTGATTTGAAAAAAAAAGACACCTTCCAACTAGAAAAAGGATGAGGAAAAAGTGGCTGGACTCTGTAAAAAGGAGCTTCTTGTCAGAGGCATTGTTAATGGAGGTATGCCTCTAGACACATCCTTCTCCACTCTTTTATACCTGAATGGAACAGACACACAAACAAGCAAATATCATTGTCCTGTTCATGTTTCATTTGGTCTTCCCTTGGCTTAAATTCAAAAGCCATTTCCTTGTGATCAGCTCACTCTAGTAAAAGCTGTCTATCCATTTCCCAGCAACCAGAGAGAAAAACTAACAGAATGGGAATGAGAAGTGAGAGATGGATGCAAAGAGAAAAGGCAGTGTCAGAAGGAGAAAAAGGGGTAGCCTGCCCACTTCTGGTTCAGGCTGTGCCCAAAATATGTTTCAGCACCACCCACTACTGACATGCAGCCCCCGGGCAGATTAGCCCTGAGAAAATGCAGCTGGACAGTGGTAAACTATGGATGGTCTTACATCTGAACCATCTTGGGGTGTCCCATCACAAATAATTTATTTCACCTATTTTATCACAGGCCTTGTAAAGCACCCCAAAGAGAATCTCCTATACAGGCTCCTGTATGTACTGCCAGTCAAAGGCAGCAGGGCAAAGTGGAGAAAGGTGAAGAGGTCAGGGCTAGAACATCTCACCTGGAGAACTAGCTGAGATACCTGCCATTGAGCTGAAGTAGAAATATGTTTCCTAGGTTGTAGGCGATTGATTGATGGACTGACTGATAGTAAGAAATAGACTATAGGATAAGTGCCTTGGGGGTTCTGGTGGGTCAAGAAGTGATAAATACTTTTAATACTACCACTGCCACTTGTAACAGCACGTTTCCCATTTCCACCTCGGGGGGGAGGGCTGAATAGTATACCTGTGAAGATAATAATTACCATGTTTATTTTGGAAGGAAGGAGATGCTGGGAAAGGTCTGGGTTATTACTTATCTGTGTGTGTGTGTGTGTGTGTACTGATGGAAGAAGTGTTCTCACATGTGCACATCAGATACAAGCTGAAGAGTTCGTTTTGAAAAGGACTGATGTACAAAGGTGGGAATGCACTGAAGTTTTAGGCTCCAATTGGTGTGTCAATCTAATATAGCTTTTGTTGATTAATTGTAGTAGAGGTTTAGTCAGTGACAAGATAGAAATGCAAGTTAAAGAGATACTTGTTTTTGAGACTTTGGCTGTAGGAAATTAAAAAAAGAGATTTTTAAAATTTAATATATTAAAGAAAGGCTTTCCTTTTGACAAATTCTGTTTCAGTTATTAGGTTGCACATTTGGTTTTATACATTCTTTAATACCTCAAAAAAAGCATTTAATCAAGCTGCTGTTGATCTACACTTTGATTTAAATCTAATAAATTAGTTAAATGCCAAGTGATTAATAATCAGAGTATAATCCTAGACTTCTTTACCCAGAAATAATTCAAACTGAGTTCACTGGAGCTTTCCTCCCAGATAAATGTGTAGAGGATTGGACTCTGTAAAAAAATAATTGGTTGACAGCCCAAGTATGTATCTTTCGAGGCATAGGGTAGGGATAACTTAAATATTACAGAAAAATTAAATCATGGGATTTCAAGACAGTTGTAAATCCTGAATTTCTAGTCTGCAGTAGTTATTAGGCCTGGTGTTACCATCATGGCTATCAAATATAGTTAGATTGCAATCCTGTAATCTACATAATGAAGGGAAAGCCCCATGAATAGGAGTATACTTTAAGTGACTTTCTGATTTAGCTGTGATTTCGAAAAGTGATACCAGAGGGAAAGGAAACTTTCCCTCTGGAAAAGTTTCACAGTCAGTCCATCTGGGAACAGAACTGGTCTGTTCTGTTCAGAAGATTGGAGTGGGGATGAGGAGACAGGGACAGATACAAGGTCTCTAGGTCTCCATGCATGATGGCCTGTGGAAAATCAAAGTCTTGCCTGCAGATTCTTCTCTGCCTTCTTTTCCCATAGGAATGAAGCATGTTTTCCCTCTCTAGTATCTTCCCTGTGATCCTGTCACAACCTCCTTCGTAGGTTGCAATTAAACTCTTGTCACTTGTTTGAAAGTGTGATATGTTTTGTCATTGCTTGACAAACAAGTGCCACATTGCAACAAGTCTGAGCTGATTGGGGGAGGGGGGGCTAGGCAAGAGAGGGGAGCTGTTTCCACCAAGTATAATGGCTATTAACAAAATTTACTCCCCCCCCATCTGCCTAATTAATGAAGTGCTTTAATTTGCCTGCTTGTCAAAAATCCAAATTGCATTCCCACCAAGAGGGAAAGCTCGGTCATGCAGACTTTGTTTAAGCCACTCAAAACTCTGAAACGCATGTGCGTGTATGTATATACATATATCTATATCTATCTCTTTGCATATGCGCGCGCGTGTGTGTGTTTTTATTAGCCTGCATGCATCCCACCTAGCAACATTCTTCTGTCTCTCCCCCAGGGGGCACCCTTCTGCCAGGGAGCGAGCCCACAGTGGACACGGTGTCAGTGCAGCCCATCCCAGCCTACTGGTATTACGTTATGGCCGCCGGAGGTGCTGTTCTGGTTCTGGTCTCCGTCGCGCTGGCCCTTGTGCTCCACTACCACCGGTTCCGCTATGCGGCCAAGAAGAGTGATCACTCCATCACCTACAAAACTTCCCACTATGCCAACGGGGCCCCTCTGGCTGTGGAGCCAACTTTAACAATAAAACTAGAACAAGATCGCAGCTCGCATTGCTGAGAGTGGAACAGGAACACAAAACAAACAAACAATTTAAGACTTCAAATACGTTGCCTCAATTTTGCACTTTTCTCCTTACCCAGCATATACTGTATGTGAACTCAAGATGTCTCCTTCCCTGGCCCCTTTGTTCTTTGACAAACTCCTAACTATAATGCTGCATCTTGGACCGCAAGAAGAGACTCACCTCTCCCAGTCTCTTTGAAAGTGAATGCTCCTTTATTTTTTATTTTTTCAAAGACTTCTCCCCCCGCCCTCTTTTTTGATTCCCCAGTAGACAACTTGCAAAAGATCTCCATAGCAAGTCAGGAGGGGTATGCAAGAGAATAGGTGTGTGTGCTTGTATATCTGTATCTGTATCTATATGTATGTAAGTGTGCATGTGTGTATGATATTGGCTGGATGGCTATTTGGAAGGGTCCTTTTGGACTTGCTTGTCCTGCTATGACTTTCACAGGGAGTACAGTACTTTCCCCCCTGCCCTGCTCTGCCTCACAGAAGGCCTGGAATACCTTTTTAATGATGAATATACTGATTTGTTTACTTGGAGAAGTGAGTGATGCTTTTTGTTGCCTTATCTAGCTCTGGCTGGGTTTATCTTTGATTTCCTTAAGAATGTCAGCAGGTTCAAACTGGTGGAGTTAAAAAGAAAGAAAAGGAGAGGCTGTGCCAAAGGAAAATTTTAAAAATGGCAAGCCAAAAAAGGAAAAGAAAAAAAAAAAGCCACAGTGGATGATGGGAAGAAGGAGAAAGGCTTGGAGAAGGTCCGATCTAAGATCTTATAGTGTGTTTTTCCCAGACATCACAAAAACATAGCCATCGTTTTGGTAGTGGAATTAATCCCTCAACAAAACAAAATCTTTTTCAAGTTGCCTTATGAAAGAGAAGCTCATTTTGAATGTTCAGTTTATCTGTTAAACCCAGCCTTAGAATAATGCATAGACATCAGTACATTGAAGGTTTTGGAAAATGCTGTAGCTCCATAAATATGAGGTTTATTTTTTGTGATAAACTTCACTCTTAGCAGTGCTTTCTTTTCTTTTCTTTTTCTGAGAGTAAGGAAATTTCTTCCTTGTATTTTTACTAGTAATTTACAAAAGATAAAGAACAGTTTCCCCCTCAGTTTCTCTCTCCAAGTTCACATAAATGGCTGGCTGACACAGTTAAACATTTGTTGGTCATGTTGCTTCTTAAGATGTTGGTAATGACATCTGTCAACCAAAGCCCCAAGAATAGAGCCTGCTAAAATCCAGATATCTCTGCATCTTTTAACGAAGGAGGCATAATGGAGTTCGTGATAAGCCTCTATCTATTGATTTGCTCTGAAGTAATGCAATGGAAATGCCTTATATAGATTAACAAGTGATAACACACAAAGGTGGTTGAAATCGTTCAATCTGATATATTTTCAGGCAAAATACATCTCCACTGAACACGATTTTCCAAGTGTTGTTTGGTTTTTAATAAAAATCCAGTCATTACTAGTTATACCCTTCTGAAAATGTCGATTCACCCTTTCTCCCTTATAATAAGAGAAATTCAGAACAGTAGCATTGTTGTACTGGGGATGAAGGCTATGGGTGAATTTTATTGGGAGGGGGCATCTCTGCTGCAAACTCAGCTGAAATCAATGAACTTGTGCAAAAAGATAGGTGCCCCCCTTCAGCAACTCTAGTTTATTTAATTATGTGGAGAAATACCTCCGTGGATTGGATCCCATGGGTGCACAGGGTTGGTGTGGGTCATGAAAAATACAGGAGATTCTTTGCCATTTCCCAAGAGGAACACTTTAATGCAGGATGTATGCCCCATCCGTCCACCCTGTGTTATTCAGGTAGCATGCTCTAGTGCATGTAGCAAAGTTATTCTGCCAAGATGCTTGCTTAGCTGGGTTAATGGCACACGGTGCTGTCTAGTAGAGAAGCTGTTCTTTAAAGTGCAGAGTTTATATATTAAAAAAAACAAAAGCAAACCATGAGCATTGTGTGCTGATAAACTATGCCTAGAAAGAAGGGATATGTGAGAGTAGAGCAATCACAGGTTTCCTGTCATAAAACGGGGAGGGGGTAGGCATGCCTCTTCAGCAAGGGCCTCTGAGCAAGGTGGCTTCAACTTATTTAAGGAAGTGATCAGGAAGTTCCCTTTTAAGATTTGTTGTGTCAGCTTTGTGGGTCCTAGCAAAACATGTTTGCAAGTACCTTGATGTCTGCACCACTGGTACTCATGACAGGAAATCCCCAATGTGAAATAAACAAAATGGTGCACTGAAATTGTTCCCTCCTACTGGTTCTCCTGATCCTGCCCCTAACAGCAGTCAAGTGTAAATATATCCAGCAGTCTTTCAGATTCCACCCCGGGTCAAATATGCTCAGTCTCTGTGTGTTTAACCTGATTGAGAGACCCTGTTTTTTTTTTAAAAAAAATCACCGAAGACTGCCCTGTCCAACCTTAATTTTTAGTGCCACCTTTTGCTGCCCCCTTTAGAGCTGTAACATCGTCAGCATCACCCAGTTGCCTGTGTGTGAAAATATCTTGTGGAATTTTGAAATTCTTGACAATGTATTGTGTGGAATGTAATAAAATGATGATATTTTTATACATAGATCTGTTTCTTCTCCCTATTGGATTACAAGAGTCTTATACCAGAAAGGAAATGTATATCCAAATATAGGTGTGGTTCTCCCACCTCCCCTTGACATTAGGGTCCCATCAATGTTAGATGCCCAGGGGAGGGGTGGTTGATGTGGGGATGGGAGATGGAAGTAGCATGGGCATGAAACTGGGAGGCAGGCAGGCAGGCAAAAACTGCTGCTGCTCAGACTGTTCTGACTATGGCCTGAAGAAGTGGCAACAGAAAAAATTCAAGGGAGGAGGCCAGGTAAGATGAGCAGTAATCACAGGAATGTGTGCCTGTGGATTTCTGTCTCCAAAGCAGGGAAGTATGGAGATTTATGAGGCCCCTGCCTTGCCTGAAAGACTTGAAATTAAACACTTTGATCACTTCCACTTTGGAGATTTGAAACTTAAATCTTAATACGTCAAAGCCAATTACTTGAAGTGAGAGAGCAGAGATGGTTGGATTATATCATCATATGCATAAGACCACACACATTTTTTTAAAAAAAAATCAGGATTAGTTTCATTCCCAATCACTGTGGCCCTCCCAGTTCTTAATAATGGTTTAGTAAATACTATCATGAAGAAATTCTCTTGAATTATTCTAGGGAAAATACTTGGTTTTATAGAGCAGTACCATTTTTTGCCAAGTTTTTATATATCAGTCATAAGGAAATACACCAGTCAGCTTGCTTATATTAGAGTTGGGAAACATCAACTGCTGAGCTAATCCTACTACAGCCATAAATAAAATGGATTTCTGATCCAGGGAGCAAGGGACCTGGAATTAAAGTACAATCCTACCCCACTTTCATGTTGATCTTTTATCCCCCTCTCTGCTCCCCATTGTTTCCATAGGCTACTCCACAGTTAACACTCTTCCACATTCTGTACTGTTAAACCTCTTGATGTCCTCAGGTGAAATCTGTTTCCTTACCCCTCCTCTCTTTTTCCACACCTCTGCTTGCCTCAGTCATAAGAGAGTATAACCATACCCACCAACATTTCACAAATGAAAACTTGTGGGGGGGCATCCACACAAGAGAAATAATCCAGGTTGAAACTGGATTATTTGTATGGCTCCTTCCTATGGAATCCTGGATTTGTAGTTTGGTGAGGCACCAGCAATCTTTGTCTGAGAAGGCTAAATACCTTGTAACACTACAAATCCCAGGATTTCATAGGAAGGAGCTATGCAGATAATCCAGTTTCAAACTAGATTATTTGTATCATGTGGAGTCCCCCAGGACACATGTGGCCAAGCAACATCTGAGTATGGTCAAGATGGCAGAAGTTAAAAATGAGGAAGGACACACGGACTAGGAGAGGCTACAGCAGTTTGCTGAATTAAACTACATTTACATGTAGAACTCAGTTTGCAGTAACTGAAGTAAATTAAGGACAAAGGGGGAACATGGGAAGAAGAGAAAGAAACTGCGGGGTTGTCTAAATGGCAAAAATACTCATAGAATTCGAGGAGAATACTATTTGTCTAAATAGTATTCCTCAATTTGCCATATTCAGAAGGATAGGGGCCAAAACCTCCAAAAACTCTGTGGGGAAAGTCTTTGCAGCTTTCCCCATATTTTAAAAAAAGCTCTGCAGGGAATGCACATTCCCACTTGTTGGGACAACCAATTTGCTTGATTCACCTCCCCGATAGGAGCAGAAGTGGAATGCTGATTGGTCAGATGTGTGCAGGGTTGGAGCTTATTAACAAGACAAGCTCCCATGTTGGATTTTCGCCATAGCGATCATGTGCAATGGCGATGAAACAGCCTTTTTTCCCCTATGGATTTAGGTGGAATATTGTACTTTTGCAACGTAGATATGGTATGCTTTTCAAAAAATACTGTTCAGCGGCAGCAAGTGGCAACATTAAAAACATGAGTAATTCACTCATGCCCACCATCTTGATTCACAGGCATGCCCATTGGAAAAGTGAAATCAGATAGCTTCACATGCCTGCAATCTTGCCCCCCAAAAAACCATTAAGACAAATAGAAGCTGCTTCAAATTGGTGTTAGTGTGCATCACTCCATATCCCCCTGCCTCATATAGGCAAGCCCTGGGACTTCTAAAAGCAGCTGAACAAATGGAGTGAGAGAGGATTAATTGGGACTGTCCCTGGCAAACTGGGACAGGTAGAGAGTATGGTATAATGATCAGCCTCTCCCACAAGGCTTAAACCAAGGCCTGCTCTTGCTCTAAACTACAAGGGAGCAGTCCAACAGCAGAGAGTCCTACAGCCAATATCTTTCTTCCTCTCTGTTCACAGCAGCCCAGAGCAAATGAAAGACTAATCTTTTTTCCAGTTATCTACTAAAGTTTGGCTCCTGCTTGCAAAGTTATAGGTGTACAATAAATTAAACATTGGTTGTAGTGACATTCAAGTCTCAGCAGACTAAAAGTTAACAATGCAAGTTTGCTCCAAGCTAGCAGGACATGGGAGGGGGAGTTAGTTTGCAAACCATGACTGGTAATGCTTTTACTTTGGCATAACAAGTAATGTTTATTCATTGTTCCTAAATGTGGAGGTCATTTGGGATCTCTTCTTGTAATGTTTGTATATCTAAAAATAACACTTTTAACAAAATGAAAAAGTGAAATGACAAACAGTAATGAGTTGCATTGTAAAAAGAAGTTGGTAACAAACAACTTGTAAAAAAAAACTCCTCAAGCCCTGATAAGCCACTAAATTAACAACTAGCGGCAGCTTTATGTCTCTCATCACATTTAGTTTGAGGTCAGAGTTCTGAGTGGTAAATATATAGGTCCTGAAAGTCAGCAGACACCTTTCCCAGATAAGTGGCCTCATCTGGGACAAATATCAAGTCCTCAAAATGGTGGCCAGTAGGCCAGAGGCAAAGGGGTTCCAGAAGCAGAAAAGACTGTGAGAAAAAATCTTCTCACTGGGACTCAGGTTGAAGACCAGTTCCAGGTGGAGGCTCAGTGGGCCAAGTGGAGTTCCACACGTTCCCTTGGTCAATCATCTGGTGAGCCTTTCATGAGAACTTCCCTGGATGAAACAATTTATTCTTGCTGTTGTTGTTGCTTGCCTTCAATTAGTTTCTGGCTTATGGCAACCGTAAGATGAATCTGTCACTGGATTTTCTTGGCAAAAGTTGTTCAGAGGGGGCTTGCCTTTGCCTTCCTCTGAGGCTGAGAGAGAGTGACTTGCCCAAGGTCACCCAGTGGGTTTCCATGGCTGAGCAGGGATTTGAACCGTGGTCTTTCCAGAGTCATAGTCCAACACTCAACCGCTATACTATGCTGGCTTGCACACTTTAGTTCCTTTAAAAAATGAGCTACTTCAGGGATACTCAGTCACAGGGAGTCCTCATTTCGGACTCCTCATGCTTTACAGACCATCTTCATAAGGTCTGATTCATATGTTACTTCTGATGTTTAACAACATTCTCATATGAAGAGGGGACATACACATACATACACAAGCATACACTTACACATTATTTCAGATCAACTTTTGGGTGAGGGATTCCTGGCTTTACCTCATATTCTGCTCATGGAAGTTGATCTGTTTGTTCTACAGCACCACTTCTCTCCTCAGAAATTTTACCACTCATGCCCATAGTACATTCACACAACCTACAATGCTTGTAACTCAATGCACAAGAATACCTTTCTTTGGCCATCTGAGTTTCAATGCAATGAACATAATGAAGGCAAGATGTTCATTTTAATGCAGAACTTCATTTGAGCCTAGGACAGTTAGTGTTCAGCTCCTCAAATTTGATTTTCAGTCTTGTGTCACTGACATAAGTTATGAAAAAGAGCTGTATTCCCTTTAGCAATGACTAATCATATCTAGTGTATCTAAAACAGTGACGGGCTTCCTAGAATAGTAATACAGTTGGCCCTCTGTATCCGCTGATTCAACCATCTGCAGCTTGAAAATATTCCCCAACCCCCCCCCAAACAAATCAACCAAAAAGCAGAGCTTTATTTTGCTGTTTTATATACTATGCAATTGTACTATGCAATTGTATATAATGGGATTTGAGCATCCACAGAGTTTGATATCCACAGGAGATCCTGGAACCAAACCCCAACGGATACCAAGGGTCCACTCGAATCCATATTTTTCAGAGTTTTGCTGACTGATCTCAGAATCAAACTCCATTTATGCGCAGGATTCAGTCCTAATGAACACTCCTACACACACACGCCACTGCCACCCCTCCCCTGTTTTTTCTTCTTCCTGTCATAGCTTGTTAGGAACGTAATCGTCTTGATCAGCTAAGCCAACTCATATGATTCATTTGGGATTTTGCTAAAGTGTTCAGTTGCTGAGTGCGATTATACCAATTTCTCAGGAGGACATACCAAGGAGATGAGACACATCATTTCAAAACATCCCAAAGGATTCAAGATAGCTCAGCTATAGCAAAACAGTGCAAGAAACTGCCATTCAAAGAGCACATTTGGAATACCTTTGCTAATTAGGATGAAGATCTGGCCAGCTTGCCCATCAGAGGCTTGCTGAAGGAGGAAGGAATTAGCTTAGTCTCAACATTGGAAATTTGGCTACCTCATATTGGCACATATACATTTAAATAGAGAAATAGGTCCTCATCTCATCTATCACTTGCTTCAAACAGGACCCATTTACCTTCACTTGCACTGTACTGTGATGGGATAATGGGACAAGACTCAGCCGTGGGGAAGAAAGTACTTTAAGGGGACATTAGCCAATGGAATTACACCTAAAGTAAAATTCAAAATGAATTTGAGGGTTTCTTGTCGGACAAAAAAAGAGCTTAGGAATTCAAGGGAAGCCAAGAGAATTTTGAGAAAATTAGCGAAATCTGCAGAGGAGCTTACATGTTTTTACTTCTCATGTGAAGGCTCCTTCCTTCAGGGAAGGGGCCTGGAATAGGTAGCTTTCCAGGAATAAATTTGAATTCATGCTCAGCAGGATGTAGCATCTGCTGTTTTTTGTTTTGTTTTATATTTTCTTTGTATCCTTTCTTTCTCCCAGCATAGGACATTTGGTGCAGTATCTAAAATTATATGACATTTGTCTCAGATTGCAAATTTATTAAAAGTTTTTCAATGTTGGTGATGGTGATGGTGATGATAGTTGAATCACACCATCATACTTCTTCCGGAGCAGGTGCCAGTTTTTAACAGAGACAACAGATTTCTCAGCTTACTGTTTCCAAATGGAAGGGTTTGTGGGCAAGAGGAGGGGCTTAGTTGTGCTTGACTCAGCATGCTCGGCACCTTAAAAGGCGGAGAGGGGTGGGGGTCTGAATGACAGCAGCATGACCCCCACCACTCCACCATCACCAGAGCAGCACAGGCCAAGTCAGGCATAAGAGAATGTTGCGTAAAAGTCTCCCCAGTGGTGGCACTGGGGGGGGGGGTAAGGAGAAGCCAAACCACACCAAGTGACACTGTTGGGGAGAGGCATCACACCAGCCTTAGTGGAGCTCTGTATAATTCTGATGTACATGCACACTTTTTAAATGGGCCCTGTGTCCCACACCTCCTGATTTAGTACTAACTTGCACAAGCAGCAGTACAGAAAAGCTGCAGCTCTGATATATCCTACCATTGTCAAGAGACCCACATGATGCATATCCCCAGTTTCATGAAAGTTATCTTGAATACATTGCCTGAATTAACTGAAGGCACCTAGGTAATTCATACCAAAGTTTCAGCATATAATAGCCTTTTGTAAAGGTTAATGTCTTCTTAAAAATCCACATTTTGCCTCCATGCTCAGTGAACTGTATCAGTTCATCAGAGCAATTAGTTTTCAGATTTAGTATTGTCTTAATCTGGATCAAGCAGTAATGGGGAACAAAAATGGACGTGTTTCTTGGTAGAGATCAATTTTCATAATTCTCCTGTCTTCAGGCACATTAGACAGATTCACCAAAAGAGCTTGATTGATTACTCTGGAGATAGAGACAGCCTGGAGGAACAAATGCAAGTCATTAAAGGAATTCTGGTGGTGAGGTGTTAGAAGTCAAAATGGCAAGAGGGTTGTTAGAGTCAGACTTCAAGCAGCTATAATTTTTAAATGGCAAAGCTCAGGGCTGCAAAAACACTTTCCATATGAGGATGGCATAAAAAGATGAAGAGTCTCAGCTTAGAAATGAGATGGCTAAGGTGATGCTAGGACTGAATGACTGGTGTTTAACTGACAATGCTAGGCAGGTTGGAAAGAGTGTGAACACTGAATAGTGTAATACATTCACATGGCAGATTTAAAACAGGGCAAGAGAATGTTTTTCATCCAGCACAGGTTTAATCTAGGAGTCCAATGTTTTCTGCTATGGTTAAAAAATCGACCAAATTCCTAGAATGTAGGACTTGATGCTGATGAAGGTGTTGTGAAAAGTATCCATTTCCCTTTTGCACAGAACAGTTGGCATCCTTGTTGGTTAGTCCTAGCTAGAGTAGACACATTCAATCAATTGTTGAGTAGTGAGTCAATATGTAATTAAATCCCATTGATTATATTGGCCTACTCTGCTCAGGACTAACAATGGGATATAGACCAACATGTTTTGATTTTGTAGGTGTTTTAATCTTTTAGGGCAGTTTTGGCCTGCATGTAAAGAGAGTGAGGCAGGGTGCTAATGTTAGTCTTAATTATAGAACCAGTGAAATCAACTAGACGTATATAAGCGGTAGCTAACAAGTCCCATTAATTTCACTGGGTCAGTTCTAGCTGGGGCTAACATTGGATCTATCCCACTACCCTCTGCTTAAAACAAGGGTGAGAAAAATGTAGCCTGCAGCTGAGCCCAAAGAACACCTCTGAAGCCCTGGACTGCCATCAATCAATCAATCAATCAACATGGGGTGAAAAATCACCTGAACTGCCACCCAAAAAATGTGGTTTGGGGTTTTTTTTGCTTTTGCTTTTGCTTTGTTTTTGGCAAATTTGGGGCTGTTTCTTTTTGTGGGAGGAAGTTTAGGGGGCCATTGAGCTTTATTTGAGCTATTGGAATTTAACCTATTGGAATTTAAAATAGCACTAAAGACCTATCTCTTCTGGCAGGCCTACCCACTTGATTTGAATCTATTAATTTTAAATCAGTAGTTTAGGTCTATGAATGATTTTAATGTTTGTTTTAATCTTATCTGTTTTTAATACGTGTTTTTAAATGATTTTATGTCATATATTGTATTTTAATTTATGTTGTACCTCGCCTCAAGTCTTGGGGAGAAGTGGGTAAGAAATATTATTATTATTATTATTATTATTATTATTATTAATTTGCTTTCAACCTTGCCCAACTGTTCAAAAATAAAGAAGTTGGCCAAAAAATCAGTCCCAAACAAAACTATAGCAAAACTGGAACTGACCTCTTTTGTGTTAGGTTTACTTTTGGCATCAGTGCAGCCCATTGAAGAGACACAGTGAGATCAATTGGCCTCCACACCAATGCAGTTGCCCCACCCCTGATTTAATAGGATATTTTGACAAAACATCTGGAGGTGCCTTGGTTTGAGCACTGGGGAAATAAGATATTGTGTGAGAGTGTGAACAAGATACTGCTTCCTGCTGCCATGAAAATAAAATGAATCCTTGCTGCAGCAGGTGGGAAGGGACAGTGGGCAAAGCAACCCAAAGAAGGACGTTGGGGGAGGCAGGTAAAACTCTTGAAAAGGCAGCATGCATTCCTGGATACAGACGACAAGGAATGTCAGCCAATCAGGAGCTCCCAGTGTACCCAGCACATCTGAAAACACCAGCTTTCAGCATTTAATTTCCCACTACTGTCACTGCTAAGAATCCTAGCCCCAGTGAGGTGTAACACACACACACACACACACACACACACGGCTGAAATTCTGGATATCATTCTGTGTATCTGGTAAAGTGGGCTAATAGTCCATGAAACTTATGCCGAAATAAATTGGTTTGTCTTTAGGTGTTACAGGACTCTTGCTTGATTCCTTTCCGCAGCAATCATATTTTCAAAATGAACACAGAACCACTCTTGCATTTTGTGTGTTTTGACCCCCTGTAAATGAGGCATTAATGTCAAAACAGCTGATTCAAGCAAGACTACTTCAAGCAAGGACTGTGGGAAGCCTGAATTGTAGCTAAGAGATGTAATCTCTATGTGGGTGTTTTGTAGAAAAGTTTATTGGGGGGTGGTGGTGGAAGAGAGGGTAAAGTGTGCTTATTCAGTGGAATTGGTTAGACAGTTTCACCAATCAGCTCTTTCAAAGAAGCCAGAAAAAGAGGACCAGAGCTCAGTTGGGGATCACAAGTATTGCAGAGGGGAGGTCCTGAGTTCCGTCCCTGGCCTCTCCAGTTAAAATCATCTCAGGCAACAAGTGATGGGAACAACTTGCCTCTGACATTTCCAGTTGGAGCAGAGAGTTGCTAGGCTAGTTGGACAGATGGTCTCACCTGGTACAAGGTCGCCCTTTATAAAACAAAGCTTCTGGGTCCTCCCTGACCCCCATTGTCATTTGTGGCCCTTTGCTTAGTCCCATTATGCTACTGTGCATATGGTTAGCATGTGGCGTTCTGTGATCTTGGTGGGGGTGAGGGCAGGGGAGTGGGTTGATCATCATCCGAACATTTTGAAGCTCTGTTCAAAGGATTACAACCTGACAGGGTTTGATTAAACATTTCAGTTTGGCAGAGTTTTTAGCTCTTATGTAAACTAGCAGGAGTTTAGAATGGTCTCTCTCTCTCTCTCAATCCCCCCTCTTCCAGTTTCCTTCTCATTTATTTGAATATATAAGTACTAGTGCTACATCTGTGTAGCAGTAGCAGTGCACGATATATTTGCAGTTGCAATCCAGGCCAAGCTTTCACAGAGATAATCAAGGGTGTGACTATGGGGTGGGGGAGGAGCAAAATTAAGGTATTTCCCACCCACCCCCATAAGAATTCTGTCCTTGCAAATGACATTTCTAGCATTGCACACAGTGAGACACTGAAAATAATTCACATTTAGGACTCTTCTGTTTACTCTTTGCATCCCTTGATAACTTTCCCAGCCCCTTTTGCTTTGGATGCCCAAACTCTATTTTTTAAATGAGAACTGAGGTTTTAAGTTATTGCAATACAGGAAATTTGGAGAGTAACATAACATTTCATCTGGAGGGCAGGATTGTTACTTGAGGTGGCAGTGGCCTCATTTTGCCACCCACTGTGGCTACATCCCTGTTAGTGTGATGGATGGCATCAACATAAACCAGGATGATCTGGGCTGAAGTCTCAAAATAAAAAATGAAAATATTCTTACTGGATTTTAAAAAGTCTTAATTACAAATAAAAAAGGAAAGGGAAAGGGGGCTACATAGGCTATGAATGGGGGGGGGTAGTCATATGTGTTGATATAAGATGACCATATTTCCAAAACTAGATTTCCTTGTGTCTGTAAAATAGACCTAAATACCCTAAAGGCACCAAATCCAGTCTGATCTTGGAAGCTAAGCAGGGTCAGCCCGGATTAGTACTTGGATGGAAGACCACCAACAAGTGCCAGGTGCTGTAGGCTATATTTCAGGGGAAGGAACTGGCAAACCTCCCTCCCCCCAACTATTCTTTGCCTAAGAAAACCCTATGAAATTCATGGGGTCACCATAATTCAACATGAGACTTAAAGACACATACATAAAACACAATATTCATGAGTAGCTAAAGCAGTGAGTTCTCATCCCAGCACCACTGTGAAGCTCACTGGATGCATCCAGTTATTAGCTTCAGCTCCAGTAGACCCACTGAACCAAAGGGATTTATGTAAGTGTTGAGTTATCAGGTTTTCATTTATTTGTTGAGTCTATTCTAGATGGATTCAGCAATTGCATTTTGGACATAGGAAGCTTCCTTTTGATGAGTCAGGACATTGGCCCATCTAGCTAGCAGCTATGGCTGTCTAGGCTTTCCAGCAGGAGTCTCTCCCAACAGCCCTGCACCCAGAGATGCCAGGAATGGAACCCAGGACCTTCTGCATGCAAAGTGCATGCTCTGCCACTGAGCTCCACTCTTCCTCAGCCTCACCTGCCTCACTGGTAGGTCCAGCACTATCATTAGGCAAAGTGGGGTGCCTTTTCTTCAAGCAGCTGGCCAAAGAGCAAGAGTATTGTGAGGGTGTCCATGGCTACCATTAAAACCCTGTTGCTGTACTTTCTGAGGCTAGCATCTCTGCACCGATTTCTCCCCACTGCCTAGGAAATAAAAACAACATCTGCAATTAGCTGTAGGCATGTCAGGAGGGGTGGTTATGGTGCATCAGTTTGTGCTTCCTAATGCAGGATTGTTTCCTGCAGTTTTTTTTCTTCCCAGAACTCTCTTAGGACATGACAAGGGGCTCTTGCTTTCCTGATATAAAGGCGGTGCCAAAAGCTTCCTTAGCCAATCCCTCTGCTAATGCAAAATAGCCTTCTCTGCAGGCTGCACTGTGAAGGATTGTTCTTCAGGCCATTAATCTCTAGAACAGTATATTATATTAAAGTAATTGTACTTAATTTAAATGGCTCTCCTAGTAGATGTCTCAGAATGGTATAGCAGCTTCTTGGGTCATCTGCATTTTTCAGTTTCCATGCTAGAGTTTAGGATTTGGCAGATTCTTTTTAAAAATGTGTTGGTCCTGACAGCCACCAATGGCTATTCAAGGGCATTGCAGTCAAACTCTCTTTACAGCTGCTTCTGTATTATGTTGGCCACATATAAAGCTTCTCTCCAGTGAACGGGCTGTTTTACATGAGTGTGATTAAACCCAAGCTGTTCCAGCAGTGGGAGCTGCACTGATGGGACTAGGAGACTGGTTGCCTTTGTCTGACTTATTCTCTCAGACTAAGACAGTAACACTCTCCTCTCTGCTGGAGCTGAGACTAATCAAATAAGCACTGAGAAGAGAGTGAACCACATTAAGCCAGCCACTGTAGTAAATGAAGTGCAGACAGTAGTTACTTATAAACTGTCACTGCTGAGCACGGCCAGTATAGCAACTCACAAAATTGAGTGAGAGCCCTGCTGGTGATTCAAACAAGGCCGCTCCCCAGTGTGCTTTAGGTCAGGGTCCCATCCTGGTGGCACTCTCAGCTTTTGGCTCCATCTCCATCACAGGACAGTGGTATCATATCAGGGCAAATACCCTGGGCTACCCTGGATGAGGAAAGTTCCCTCTTCCCTGCATTACTACTATGCTCAAAATAGATGTAGAGTATTGGATGGCTAATTCTGGGGTTTAGAAAACCCACAGGCACTGCCTTCATAGCAGAGAAAGATGGGCACATCATATTACTTCTCATTCAATAGAGAGCCTGGAAATCTCATTTTTGGACTACAGTGCCCAGTATCCCCCAGATAGCACAGCCACTTTCCCCAAATCCTATTGAATAAACAACACTGTAGTAAGCTGTAGTCATGTGGGCTACCAGATACACTGATGAAATGCGGTGGCAGATACACTCCTCCTGCTCAAAGCCACAGTTTTTAATCACAGCACCCTGCCAACTCAAAGGCTGGTCCCTGGTGTCGAAAAACAGATCCTCAGTGAATCTTGCCACACATGAGGTCCTGAATTTCATGGGTCTGGGGAAAGCTCAAGTGTTTTGTACTAGACAGAGGATGCCCAGCCTTGTACTCACAGTACAATCCTGCAGTCCTATGTGGAGAGGAATAGAGAGAAGCACTCCCTCAATTGAGAAATGAAAGAAAGTAAAGGCCAGAGAAGTGGAGATAAATGAGGAAATAGTGAATCCTTTTCCCACCACTATTTTCCAAGTCTAAATCAAAACTACAGATGCTATGAATCCTGCTGGGACCCCACAAGTACCTGCATGTGCCTGCCTGTCCATTGCACTTCTTGACCCTCCCATAAGACTGATTACAACTATGGAGGAGGGAGTTGGATTTGGATTTGGATTGGGTGGACTGTGTGTGTGAATGTATGTTGAGAGGGTGAAAAACAACCCCACCCAGCTCTTCCTCTGTCCAAAAGCAAAGCTCTGCTGTGACTGCTTTAAGGGGAGGGTGGAAAACCAGGAGACCCACCATCCCTCTTTCTCTTTCTTTTTATTGAATACCAAGCATCATAGTGAAATTACCCTATGTGGTTTAAGTCCAAAGTAGAGGTGATCACCACCTTGCCTGCTATAATATATGCTGGTTGCATATATGATTTAAACCTAAACTATAGGAAAGCATCTTGAAAGCTCAACAAAGAGGGAAGGTAAATCCCTTTTCACATCTCTGATAGGGACATGTTGAAGCACTCTGTATTCTTACCCCCTCCCCCATGCAAATACCCATCTTTCTTAGTTTTAGTTTTTCAGGCCATTTTGAGCCAATATATACTGAAGATGTCTCAAGCACATTGATTAAATCCCATTTCAGAATTCATAAATTATCCTTCTAGCATATAGAGAAATGCTGGGGAAAGCCACCCATTTCATAAGGGATCATTCATAATGGTTTTATTCTTGTTGCTTTTCTTCATAAATCGTTTTAAATTCCCAGCTATAATTCAGGACCTATTTAGGAAGCACGCAGCATATTGGAGTGAATTTTCAGAAGCATAATACTCATTACAGAGTTCATCTTATAGTATTACCATACAGTTAAAATTTCAGTTGGTGTAAACCAATTGATTGAAATACATGGGACGCATCTTACATGACAAAACAAATAAATATTGAAGCTTGTATGTTTAATCTGAAGTGTTTGCCATGGGCATGATTTTTTTTTAACAAACCAACATACCGTATATACTCTTCCTGATAAGATTTTTCAGGAATTAATATTTTTAGTTAAGTTTGAAACATTCTAGAAAACTGTCTGAAATTATTTTAATGCTGATACTAAATTCTCTGGGTGGTGAGAGGAGGAATCCAGCTTCATTGCCTACACTTGGGTATGCCCCTCCACCACCCAGAGCAGAGGCAGGAGATTCAAACTAATCACATGATCCCTTTGGGCCGTTGGCTCCTCCCCCTTCCCAGCCATTGTCTGGCCAGTTTTTTCTCCTGCCTCACCCAGAGCGGAGCTATCTTTGGTTCCTCCCGTCGGATACCAATTTTCCTTACTCGCTCTTCCCTTTTTTGCTGTTTCTTCCTTCTAGCGACCTTCTTCTCCTTCAAAAAAAAAACAAAAAAAAACCTTCTCTTCTTCCTTTCCTTTCTCTCTTACCTTTGCCTCCACCGAGATGGCCAAGGAGAAGAGGAAGCTACCCCTTCAGGGAAAGGGGGACCCCGACAAGGCTGCTCCGCCGCTAGCTAGCAGCCAGCAGGCGTTGACCGCAGCCGCAGCGGGGAAGGCGTCCATGCCGCAGAGCCTTGCTCCGCAGGCGTCGGGTACGCGAGCTGCGGAGGGAGCTGCACAGACTCCCAAGCCACTGAGCGCGGCTCAGCAGGCAGAGGACGACGACCGGACATCCACTCCCACCTCCCTGTTGACCGGAGAACCAGCGCTGGAACCAGCAAGCAGGGAAGTTCCCGCAGATTGGTCAGGGGGAAGTTTGGGGGAGGAGGATGACTTGGGGTCCCTTGGGGACCAGCAGATCCTGGCTGGGAGCGGGGCGGAGGAGGAGTTCTCCTCAGAGGAGGAAATTTCCTCCGGGAGGCCGCTCCACGTGGCGGGCCAGGCCGGCACCGATGGCGGCCGCCATCTTGGATCAGCCGGCGACCCCCACAAGGGCGGACCAGTGGAGGCCAGTGATGGGGGAAAGAGGGACCCAGCCTGGGAAGCCTATGCGTCCGCCGAGCGGAGGGTGGTTCAAGAGGCGAAGCAAGCCTTCGCCGAAGCCTTCGCGGCCGCAACTAAGTCAGGCAACCAGCCTCCTGAGAAGCGCAAGGCACCCTCCAATGCTAGAAAGGGAGAGAAGGGTCGGCTCAAGCCAGGACCCAAGTCCCCCGGGCGCCACGGACGCCCAGTAAGTCCCCATGCGCGGCGTCGGGCGTCAGTTCCCTGCTCCTAGAAGCCGTCCGCATCCTCCAGGAGCAGGAGGATGGGGAGAGCCCGGGCAAGGAGGAGCCTGCCCCGGGCCCAAATAGGACGTACAGTGAGCGCCAGTCCAAGCGCAAGGTGCCCCCCTCCCCACATTCCTCGGCAGAGTCAGAACACTCTTTGGCAGAGGAGTTCCCCCCACAGAACCCCCAGGACCCGGGCCTTTCTCAGCCAGATGAGGACCAGGAGCGGGAGGAAGGAGAGTGGTCAGACTCAGAGCCCCCCCAAGGTGGGCCTTCAGAGAGGCTATTCCACCTGGAGGATTTTGAACCTCTCTTAGCCAAGGCTGCTTCCATTCTGGGCCTTCCAAGACAACAGACTTCCTCAGACCAGGCCCTAGAGGAATACAGCCAAAGGGCAGAATCGGTCTTGGGGCCCCCCAAGGACCCCAGCTGGGAGGTTCCCTTCCCCTCCATATTCAGGCGAGCTGTTGAAGGTGAATGGGATAAACCTTTGCAAGGCAAGAAAGGAACGCTACTGGTCCAGAAGATATATGCACCAAGCAAGGCAGTCTTGGACCAGTTTAAGGTCCCGGCCATTGACGCGCTGGTGGCATCGCTGGTCTCTGGGGCCCTTGCACCACATGACGGGGACGGCTTCCTTAAGGACCCCGAGGATAAAAGGATGGAAGGGGCCCTTAAGAAGACACACGAAGCCGCAGCCCTTGCGATTAGAGCCTCTACAGCAGATTCTCTGTTCGCTAGGGCGTCTCTTCTCTGGCTGGAGGACTCGCTCCAGGATTGCACCCTGGACAGACTCTCCTTGCAGCAGTCCCTCGCCAAGGTGTACATGGCCATACAGTTTATTGCGGATGCCACTCTGGATGCGGCTACGTTCACCTCCAGAGCCATGGCGGCAGCCACTGTGGCAAGGCGTTCGGTCTGGCTTCGCCACTGGGAGGCAGACACCCAGTCAAGGGCGGGCCTAGCGACAGCGCCGTTCAAAGAGGGTCTACTCTTTGGAGAGGAAGCCCTAAAGAATATCCTCATGGAAACGAAAGAGAAGAAGAAGGCAATGCAGGGGGGATTGAGGTCGAAGAAGTCAGACAAGAAACCACCCAAAAGGCCCTTTCAGTTTAACTCCTCATTCAGGTCGCAAAGGGGACCCAGGCAGAGGGACTTTCGTCCCTTCAGGCCACCCTGGGGAAGTTCAAACTTCAATTCTAGAGCCTCAGGGAGTCAGTCTCAGCCAGGATCAGGGGAGCCTCCAACTCCAATAGGGGAGGAGGCTGCCAGCAGTTCTGACTCGGACTCCCCTCCCGTGGGAAGCCGTCTGGTGGCCTTCCGGCACCACTGGAAGGAGACCTCATCAGACAAGTGGGTCGTCGACACCATCTCCCACGGGTACCGCCTCCAGTTCGACACATTACCACAGGGCAGGTTCGTGCCGTCCCTGACAGCAAGAGACCCTCTCAAACGGGAGATCCAGACAAAGGCGGTCCAACACCTCCTAGACATCGGGGCAGTGGAGCAGGTTCCACTGCCCCAGAGATTTTCAGGGGTCTATTCCATCTTCTTCACAGTACCAAAGAAGGACGGAGACCACCGCTCAATCCTGGATCTCAAGTACACCAACTCCCATCTGGTGTACAAGTGCTTCTGCATGGAGACGCTGTCGTCAATCCGAGAGGCCCTTCAGCAGGGGGATTTCCTAGTATCTCTGGATTTGTCCGAAGCGTATCTCCACATTTTAATCGAAGAAGGCAGCAGACGCTTCCTGCGTTTCACGATCAGACAGGACCACTACCAGTTCAGAGCCCTACCCTTCAGTTTAGCATCAGCCCCGAGGGTCTTCACGAAGATTCTTGTGGCAGTAGTGGCACATCTCAGACTCCAAGGAATCCATCTTTACCCCTACCTGGACAACATCCTCCTAAGGGCATCGTCCTTCCAGAGAGCCCAAAGGGACCTCGAGACTACGATACAAAGTCTTCAGGAACACGGCTTCCTCATAAACTTCAAGAAGAGCATGCTGACTCCATCTCAATCCATCACGCACCTGGGCGCGGTTCTAAACACGCATCTGGGAATGATCTTCCTCTCAGCCGAGAGGCAGGCCAAGCTGAAAAAGGAAGCCAGTTGCGCCTTACATCAGTCACACTCGACCCTGTTGGATCTGGCACGGCTCTTAGGTTTCATGGTATCGACAATCTCAGTAGTGCCATGGGCCCGCTTTCACACCAGAGGGCTCCAGAACTTCCTTCTCAGGTTCCAGGATCAGATAGCAGAAAGGCTGGATCGAGTCCTCATCCTCCTGAAGGAGGTCAAGATATCGCTGCGTTGGTGGATGCGGGACCTCAACCTCTCCAAAGGCTCCCCATGGATACAGAGAGAGGACATCACCTTGACATTGGATGCCAGCCTCACGGGCTGGGGGGCCCATTGCCTGGACCTCTTCATCCAGGGGATGTGGGGGGAGGCGGAAAAGGGTCACAGCATAAACTGGCTGGAACTCAGAGCCATCAGATTGGCCCTCCTACACTTCAGAAGGGTCTTAAGGGGCCACCACGTGTTGGTCCTAACAGACAATACGATGGCCCACTCCTATATCGCCAAGCAGGGGGGATTGAGGTCATGGTCCCTCCAGAGGGAGGCGTCCCTTCTCTTCAGCTGGGCAGAGAAGTCGATAGCTTCAATAACGGCCAGGCATATTCAGGACACGGAAAATGTGAGGGCAGATTACCTGAACAGACATGTCATCCTGCCGGGGGAGTGGGCTCTTCACCCTCAGGTTTTCACCCACATCCAGAGCAAGTTCAGAAGGCTGGAAGTGGACATGTTCGCCTCAGCGTCCAACACCAAGCTGACAAGGTTCTTTATGAGGTTCCCTCACCACAGGGCAGAAGGGGTGGATGCCCTCCAAGGGCCCTGGCCAGAGGGCCTCCTTTACTTGTTTCCTCCCATTCCAATGATTGCCAAGGCCATCAGGAAGGTAAGAGAGCAGAGAGCTCAAGTAGTCTTCATTGCCCCCCACTGGCCCCGGTGCCCGTGGTTCTCAGATCTCAGGGAGTTGGCTCTGGGCCCCCCGTGGCCTCTTCCGCTGAGACCAGACCTACTGTCGCAGGGTCCCATGTGGCACCCAGACCCAGGGTGGCTACGCCTAGCCGCCTGGAGGTTGAGCGGAGGGCCCTGAAGCTGTACGGATACGACGATTCGGTAATTGAGATGATGCTGTCTTCCAGATGGCACTCAACAACAAAGGTCTATGAAGCTACATGGAGGGCCTTCACCCGATGGCGTAAGGCCAAACGATGGGACTATACTCAGGCATCGGTCCAGAAGGGCCTGAGCCTTGGCCTCAAGCCCAATACCTTGAAGCGGCAAGCGGCGGCCTTAGCATCAGTCATTCTCCTTCCCGAAGGTCAGCCACTGTCATCTCACCCTCACATCAGGCGTTTTCTCAGGGGAGCCTTCATCGTCCCCCCCCCCCAGTTAGGCATCGCTTCCCAACATGGAATCTACCGTTAGTGCTGAAGCAGTTGGTCAAACACCCCTTTGAACCACTTAGACGTGTATTTCTGAGGTTCCTGACACTGAAGGTGGCGTTCCTAGTGGCCATCACCTCAGCCAGGAGGGTGTCGGAGCTGTCGGCCCAATCAGTCAGGGAACACCTCTGCTCCTTCAACGAGGACCACGTGGTGCTACGCACAGATCCATCCTTCCTCCCGAAAGTTTTGTCATCTTTCCACGTGAACCAGAAGCTGATTCTACCGGCATTCTGTCAGAACCCCTCTCATCCCAGAGAGAGGGAGTGGCACAAGCTGGACATCCGAAGGGCACTAAAGATCTACATTCGACGAACAAGAGAGTTTAGACGTTGTGACTCATTGTTTGTGGCATTCAGGCCCACCTCAAGGGGCACCAAAGCCTCCAGGCGGACGATCGCAACCTGGATCAAGTCTTGCATTCTGGAGACCTATGACGCAGCTAAGTTTCCACGTCCTTTGGGGGTCACGGCACACTCTACCAGATCGGCGGCCACGTCAGCGGTGTTCTCCTCTAATGCACCCATCTTGGAGATCTGCAAAGCGGCGACATGGAGTACACCCTCAACTTTCATTAGGCATTGCAAAATTGACAAGTTCAGAGCATCGGAGGCTACCTTCGGCAGAAGGGTCCTCCACGAGATTATCTGAGACTAGTCTGATCTTGTGGCAGTCGATCCCACCCGAGGGCCTTGAAGGGGGCTTGGGTACGTCCCAAGTGTATGCAATGAAGCTGGATTCCTCCTCTCACCACCCAGAGAATGCCACATTGGTACTTACCGTGAATGTGCATTCTGTCGGTGGTAGAGAGGAGGAATCCACCCCACCCTCGACTGCCATCAGTTATTATATTCAGGTTCGGCTTGCAATTAACTGGCCACACAATGGCTGGGAAGGGGGAGGAGCCAACGGCCCAAAGGGGTCATGTGATTAGTTTGAATCTCCTGCCTCTGCTCTGGGTGGTGGAGGGACATACCCAAGTGTAGGCAATGAAGCTGGATTCCTCCTCTCTACCACCGACAGAATGCATATTCACGGTAAGTACCAATGTGGCATTCTATTTCTTGATGGGAAAATACAGGATTAATGCTGGCTTGCTTTCAGATTTGATAGCTACAAATAGAGACTACCTGACTGAGAGAGCTATTCCTCAAATCAAAAAAGATGGAATATTGGGAATGGAAATCCACAAAAGGGCTGGCTCATAGTTGCAAAACCCAAAATAAGGTCCTCTGTGGAATTTATTGTCACTTGAAACTGTAACAGCTCCCAGAAGCTTTCATTTTGAGAAAGAAACCAATGGGTGAATTGCTTCTTTCTGTAAAACCCTGTTTCTTCATAACAGCATATGTTGTTAGATGGTGTGACACCTACATCAACTTATGAATCACTGTGTGCTTATAGGGATAGCTTTGCTGAGCCTAGTGGTAGCAGCATAGCTCCTTCCAGCAGTATTACAAATTGGTCTGTCAGTTACACTGAAGCCAGTGGGATTAAACTAGCTTTATATGCAAGCACTCTGGCTATAGTGGCATTTGGATCGTGCTGAGAGAATGCTGCATTCTTTTATTTAAAAAGGAAACCACACCAGAGGATGGCAGTGGAAATGTGTGCCTCACAGTGTAATTGTATCCTGACCTGGAGGGACCCTTTCCATATCTCCATTTCTCCAGAGATCAGGTTTCACATTGTATTCAGTTCTTAGCATCTCATCTCTGGTGTGCCAACAAGTGTGCTGCACGATGCCAGCCAGCCAGCCACTGTACATAGGAACTAAAAACCAAGCTGATAGCCTACCAAACTTTTTTCTTATTGGACAGCCACTGTTGGCACATTTAAAGAGAACAGTGGGTAGGCAGGCAAGACAGGCACGAAGCCTGCTAGAAGGTACTGCTATCACTCTGCTGAAGGACGCTGCATATCACTGCAGTTGATGGCAATTTAAAAGCGTGAGATTTCTTCATTTGAAATGAAACCAACCTGACCTCCTGATCATCCTCCATCAGGGCTGGTGCCTGGATCCCCTAACAATTCCCCACTCAATAGGATTATAGCTTCACTACAGACTGGACTGGGAAAGGAAATAGGATTCTGCTGGATAAAGCTTTTGATCAAATACAAATACCAGCAATATTAGCAAAGGGAATAAAGAAAATTGCTAGCAGAGTAAATAGCTTTTTGTATAAATGTTCCCTTTATTCAAATGTTCCCCAGTGTACATTTCTTCCTTTAAAGTCTGAAGAGTGAATTTTCTTTAGGAAACATTGATTATCTGAAACAGTTCTAAGTTGCCTGCCACTTTCCACACACACAAAGTGCGGAGAAGAAAGAAAAACGAAGTCAGAGTGTCAAAGTCAGTTGCCCCAGTCAAGTGCAAATAGAATTGCACTTGAAACATTGTCTTTACTTACCCCAAGCAGTAGGTCCGCAGTGTCAAACTCTAATGGGGTGTCTAGGCTGCAGGAAGGGAAAGGGGGCTCCTTGCACACATATGATCCTTTGTTCTTCTCACAATGAATCAACCCCACAAGGTCAGTTAGGAGAATTTATATTTTCACACAGTAGCCTCTGGAGATCAGTGGGCAGAAATCTTTCCATAAGCAAATTATGCTTTGACCAGTTAGTTGAGCTCCAAGTTGAGGTATTGAGTTATTGGAAAGTAAAGTACAAACACCATATCTGCCAGGGATACATTCCTGGATATACAGTCATTTTTAACTTACGGCAACGCTAAGGCGAACCTATCATGGGGTTTTTAACTTATGGCAACACTAAGGCGAACTTATCATGGGGTTTTCTGAGGCTGAGAGTGTGTGACTTGCCCAAGGTCACCCAGTAGTTTTTTGTGGCTGAGCAGAGATTTGAACCCTTGGTCTCCATAGTCAAACACTCAAACCCCTACGCCACCCTGGCCCCCATGTTTTACTATACCAGCTTTTTTCAAGGATTAGGATAAATGGATAAAATCTGGTTTTGGATGCAAAGCCTCCACCAATGTTTCCTTTGTTACTAGACTCAGCATTATTTCAACAGAAGTATTTCACTCACAGATTGCCCTTCCATGTGATCTGACTATCTTTCAGCAATTCTTCGCCAATTTTAGAGCCTCCCACTACGATGCCATTTCCTTCCTTCGTCCCCACTGCTCCTTGGCTCCTGTTGCAACTCTTTTTTTGCTTGCTCAACTTCATATATTTAAATCATATATGTCTTCAGAATAATTATGTGGTGTTGGATGCTGGGTTTTTTTTAAAGGCGAGGGTGAGAACAAAGCAAACTGCTCAGTCAACCAGCAAGTCGGTAGCTATGCAGGGAACTCATATCAGCAGCCCAGCCTCCTCCTCTTCACAGGGCCACTCTGTGATTTTCTTTTTGTTTACTCCTTCCTTTTGAGTCCAGACTTTCAACATGAATTCCCAGAGTGCAAGCCTTTGGCATTTGGAAAATACCAGTACTGCAGAGTGTATTCATTTCTGCTAAATTCTTCCTTAGCATGCAATGCTTCTGCAAGCTCTCCTAAAATGCACAGCTTGGAAATGTTATTTTTTAGACTAACAACCATAAAATTCCCATGCTGGCTGGAGTATTCCAGGAGGTGTAGTCCCAAAAAGTAATTTTCCCAAGCTCCGCTGACATTCAGGCTGTCCTGTGATGGGATGAGCAACGCTGAAAGCTCACCAGCTTGCCAGCCTCATGGCTGCAGTTCTTCCCTTTGTGGGAGCATCACTGACCCACATCAGCTTGAATACCATGCCATTTCCACAGCTTGTCTTGTACTTGTCTGATGAGGGGCAGATCTGTTGGAGATGTGCTGATAAAGCTGGCATCTCCATAAGCAACTAGGGGATTGTGTTTAAATACAACACACATACACACACACACCTGGGTTCGTTATCTTTCCACTATGCAGGCTGGGTAAGGGTGTGTGAAAGAAACTCTGGAGTTAATTCAGCTCAAGTCAAGCATGTTTCAGTCCCATTGCTTGAGTACACACCTCCTCCCTCTTCTCATAAAATAAAAAATGCTAACTTTGGAGAGAGATTGTGTTCCTTCTGTGGATCCCGTCCCCTTGACTTCCATGGAGTCAAAAGGGTGAATATCACCACTGCCTTCTTGATTTATAATTAGCACACCAGGCTGAACTATAGACAAACCCCCTTCCTCAATAAAGGTCTGTGGCCTTTACTTCTGTTCCATGAGGTACTCCAGCAGCTTTTCAGCTCTGGAAGTGAGATGTTTCCATGTGGGCCTGAAGTGTGTTGAGACATCTGAGCTCCCTTTTCAAATAATCACCTGCCACAAATGTTACAGACAGAGAGTTGGAAAGTATTTTGCTGTCGTTTATGATTGTAATGATCTAAACAATGATTCTAGTATTCATTCTATTCTGGTTCCAATTGAGACTAAGCAATTTCTGCTTCCAAGGTCTGCATCAAACATCTCTGTGTTTTTTTTTAAAAAGGACTCAGGTCTAGAGCTGGACTGTTCAAAGCCACTGCTGGAAGTTTCCTTCTGGGGCTAACTACTGTGCAAAATATAGAGCTTGTAATATGGAGATTCATTGCAATGTCATTAGATATGTGAATATACTATAGGCAAGGCAGGTCCTTGACCTCCCCCACCCCTCTCTCCATCAACAATAGTTTCTCCACCATTTTGTCAATCAAATTTGATTTCTGATGCTGGCCAGCTTGGAAGGAATTAGTTTCTCATGTGCTAGTTTCTGGCTGCTTGCTTGCTTTGGAAGTGAGTGAGATGCACTTTCTAAAATCTCATTGGAACACAATAATGGCTGCCATCTTTACTTTGCACTATCAAAATAGAAACAGTCAGTAGGCTCTGAAGTAAAATTTGTGATTATGCTCCCACACCAGCCATTTCACCTGGTTATTAAACAGTGGTGGTGAATCTTGTTGAGGAATTAACACCTGACCTTGTTAATATACTGTTCACTTCCCATCCTCAATTTTCTAATCTTGGTGCAGCTCTCAAAAAAATATAGGTACCTAATTCATAATAATGAAGTTACCTTATGCTGAATCAGTTGACTAATTCACCTAGCTCACCTGACTTCTCTCCCTGGTCCCAGGGACAGGCTTTTCCTAGGTCTTCTTTCTCTGGGACTAAACCTATGTCCTTTGTTTTCTGTCAGTCAGCTATGGCTCTATTCAGTTCCTTTCTCCTGTAGACAAGACTATGATGCTTGTACAGTAGGACCCCTGTATTCGCTGGGGATTGGTTTTGGGGGGGAGCATGGATACTGAAAATGGTGGATAATAGCCAATGTCATTGAAAATAATAGGACTTCTGGTTTAAAATACCATAGAGTTGCCTTGGAGGACTTAGAAAATGGCTAGAGAGGACACATTTTCTAGGAAAACTCTATGGTAGGTGTGCTGTTTTCTGTCCTGTGGATAATTGAATCAGTGGATAATGAATCAGTGGATATGGGGGTCCTACTGTAACTTGTGAAGATTCTTCTCTCCTGAGTGAAAAGCTAAAGTAATATAGACAGAAATCCTGCTTCAGAAAATTGTTGGCAGTGATAGGCTATAATGCCAGTTTTTGTTAGATGAGACATAACTCAAACTCTTCCTTCCTCTCCCTCTGTCTAAGCTTTGAAACCTTATTGCAAAAGTTAATGTGTTAGCTTTACTTGTTTTTGTAATTTCTTGGTCACTGCTAGTTGCTCGTGTGTAATGAGTAATATTGCTCATTATTAAGACATTGCTAATGCATTGCATGTTAATGTTTTGAAGTAACTAGTAAATGTTACTTGTTACGCTTGTGGGAAAACACACTTATGACATTATTAGTTACTCAAAGTAATCTCGTGGTCTCTTCATTATTCCCCAAAGTAATGTGTTACAAATCACATTGTTGCTTGCAACACATTACCAGTACTTTCCAGCAGTGCACTTTCAATCTGGGGTGAGGGGCTAAAAGTTCAGGTTGCTCAAGAGAATCATGATCCTTTGCCCCCACATAATAGACTAGGCTTATACTCTAAATGTATATTTTCATATTTATAAGCCACATTTCTGAACCAAGTCCACCAAAGACAAAGAACAAATTAAGAATATAATAATACAAATGCAGTCATACAGTCTTATAATAAACCTTTTCAGTTCAAAAATATTTTTAAAAATGGAACACACTGAAAGATAATTCTATGAACATGGGTACATTTCTAGGCCCGCATCAATAAAATGTCAACAAGACATCAGCATAACCAATAAAACACACTACTTTAAAGCTCCCTGAAACATGGGTTTTCAAAAGCATTCAAAAGCAGGACAACAAAGCATTCTTTGGATAGGAATTTCAGGTGGAGGCCACTACTAAGAAGGTGTTGTCTCTAAAGGTGGTCATACATTCTATTGTTTTAAATAGTTTCTACTTCCATGTCAAGTGTTTCAGAATTACAGCCTTACAGCATGATGCTAAATGACTGTACTTGTCTGTTGGGTACTCATTAGTTAAAACTCCAAATTACTGTGGCAAGTAGACAGAGCTTGGCTTCAGATACCTCAAAAAGTACCTGAACTGCCCCCAATTCTCACCTGATGATATTAATTCCCAGAAGGTAGAAAATATCATGAGTTATGTGCCTTTAGATAATCATCCATATATGTGTTGTGCTGCATGTACACAGAAAGACACAATGTATTACTTCACAGGTGTGCTGGGGAGCCCCAGCTAGACCTTGGCTATTTTATACCATGCCTGTACAATGGGTCACATACAATAAGATGAACACTTGGTTCACTTCACCAAGTCCTTGACAATGCACTTACTTTTTGCATTATTACAAATAGACAACATAAAACTGGAGATTTAACTGGTCTCTGGTGGGTCACTATATGTCTCAGGTTGTATTGTGATGTTGTCTGGCTAGGAGCCACCATTTTCCTTTGACATTGTGCTGTTTTCACAGGCCCTGAGTGGTCAGATGGGCAGGTAAGGCTAGAGGAAGGTGGGACTTCACCCAGATAGGCTATACTCAAATCTTCCTGTGGCATATTAATTCAGTATTTCCTTTGCTCTTCCTGCATTTGCATTCTTGCAGCCTCCTCCCACAAAGAATTCATGTTAGGTTATTTTTCCTTGTGTAAATAAATAATTGCCACAAGGTTGCTGGTGTGACATATGGTTGAATCGTGTGTTTAGGAAATGTTCATTCCTGTTGGGGTCCTGGGGGTGCGGTTGATCAGGGTCAAGCTGAGTTTTGGGGCTGTTGGACCACTCTTGCCCCCCGGGGGAAGAAACCAGCCAGTGGCTTGTGCCCAGATGGATTGCACAGCTGATGCACTGTGGTGCCCCCTGGCAGGGAGTTTGTGCTGGGGTAATAGATTGGTTCTCCAGTGCCTAGACCTATATCTCATAGAATCATAGAGTTGGAAGAGACCACAAGGGCCATCTAGTCCAACCCCCTTCTCTGCAGGAATACACAGTCAAAGCACTCCTGATAGATGATCATCCAGCCTCTGCTTAAAAACCTCCAAAGAAGGAAACTCCATCATACTCCGAGGCAGTGTTTTCCACTATTGAACAGCTCTTACTGTCAGTACTGTAAGTTCTTCCTAATGTTTAGATGGAATCTCTTTTCCTGTAGTTTGAGTCCCTTGCTCCATGTCCTAGTCTCTGGAGCAGCAGAAAACAAACTTGCTCCCTCTTCAATATGACATCCTTTCAAATATTTAAACATGGCTACCATGTCAAGCCTTTATCCCAACCATGTTTTGAGTTTGTGTGTGTGTGTGTGTGTATGTGTATGTTTGGTCTTCTTCCATGTACACATGCACCTCACCACTGGACCACAATGAACTGTGTCTGACAAGTGGTGCCCTCTAGGATTACAGAGAGTATTTATTATTAGTTGCATGTCTATATCTTCCTTGGTTTTTTTCTGGGCTGTGAGGTTGTGTTCTGGAAGAGTTTATTTCTGACGTTTCGCCTGTATCTGTGGCTGGCATCTTCAGAGAATGGTTGGGTAGGAGTGTGTTTGGGGTTTATATACTGTGAATCCCTGTTGGGGAGGATATGTAAATTTGTGTATTTGAATGGCTAGTTTCTGGGTGGAGATATGCAAGGAGGATTAGTGCCTGTTTGGCTATGGTTGGTAAATTGCCCATTATCTGCTGGAAATCCCCCTGCCCCTGGGTGGAGTTCATTTGCAATTGTTGAGTTCTGATTTTAGTGTTTTTCAGGACTGGCAGCCAGATTTTGTTTACTTTTAAAGTTTCTTCTTTCCTGTTGAAGTTGTCCAGGTATTTGTGGATTTCAGGAACTTCTCTGTGCATTCGGACATGATAGTTGTTGGCCTGGTCTAGAACTTCTGTGTTTTTAAATAACATTTTGTTTCCAGGTTGGTTTATAACATGTTCTGCTACTGCTGATTTTTCTAAACCCAAGGGAAATCTATGGATGCTGGCTGTGAAAGCCTTCGACTTCACAAGTTGCATGTCTACTTTGTCTTTCCTCCCAGGGAGTTCAAGTTGTCATACATGGTCCCCCTTCTCTGCACTTTATCCTCACAACACTCAGCTCAGGCTGAGAGAGGGAGACACTGGAAAGGATCACTCAGGGCATTTCATCTCCCATGTCTAACAGCTGTACCACAGTGATTCTCAATACAGCACCATATATGTGTACATTTATCAAATGTTCACCCCTTTTAAATGTTTTTCTTAATAAAAAGTTGTTTGTTTATAATTTTACCTTCCTTGCAGGAATTTCATTGTTTGCGAAGTGGTGGTTTGCACACTGTTTTTCCTGTCTTTCATGGAAGTCCTTTCAGTCTGGGGAAGGCATCATATTGGAAGCGGTCCTAGATATTGTGGTTCTGGGATCCTTCTGGCATCCATTTGCCTGTGGTAGTCTCTCCTTGGCATCCTTTTGCAATTCAAGGTGCAAGAGCTGAGAAGCTGCACCAATAGAGCAGCACCAAAAACCAGGCACTGCTCCAGGAGTGTCGCTTCTGGGAAGAGAGCAAAAAGAGGACATTAACCTTCTAGTCAAGAATCCTGCTCCCCTTGAAAGAAATTTTCCTCCAGTCCACAAATTTATAGCATTGTAGAGAGTGAGACACTGAAACTCATACCTCGACTGCTTCTATTTGCTTTGTTCACTCACAGTTTCTTTGTAACGTTGCCTGCCCCTTTGCTTTGGATGCCTAAGCTCAATTGCTAAACATTCAACAGAAATCTTATGTCCTGTCTATACAAGTGTGTGGTAGAGGGGAATACAAACAGGTCCGAAAAAGCAGGCATTTGCAATGATGCGGCCTGTCTTCACGGTCAAAAGAGCCCCCCTAAACTCTGCATGACCCGCTAGCCAAGATGGCAGCTGCGAGTGATTACTCTCAATTTTAAATCTGCTGCTGCCATTTTAAAAAAAAAAACAACCAGTTTCCCATGGTGTGCACATGCAATAGTTGTATTTTAAAAAAGAGAAAAAAGAGAGTATGAGGTCGCCGCTTGATTGACTTACTGGACCCTGCTTAGCCAAAAATCCAACATGACAGCAGCAGGTGCCATCCCTCTTTGCTAGCCACCCCCCACGCTTGCCCAGCCAATCAGGTTGCACTGTTTGCTCATATCTGCGTGAATGCAATCGTCCAGATGATCGCACATTTGCATGTTGTATAGAGCTTTTTTAAAAATCCGGACAAAGCCCTGGACGCTATGCACACAGACTTTGTGGTGGATTTCGCTGCCCCTCTTCCTAATGACATGTATTTGTGAGAATGTCCATATGAACGGATCACCTTACATTCGTACGCCATTCATATTACTTGCACCATATAGACAAGCCTTGAATTTACTGCAATGCTAGAAATATGAGGACTGAATAAAAGTTTTATTTAGGGGAGCAGAATTCTTATGGGGGAGCAATACCTTCATTTTGCTCCTCCCATAGCTATACCTCTGGACTACCCTCCATATTAAGGAGCCATTTTTGTGATGGCACAAGGGGGACTGGTAACCATATGACTAATAGGAGCCATGAAGCAGGCTGAAAAAACCTCTTTCAGGCAAGACCATGGCATGAGGTGGTGCTGAATGAAGGCAGGAATTGGTGTCATAGTGATAGGTGGAGAGGTATTGTTTGGGCTTGGCTTTAGAGAGTAAAATATCTTGGATTAGTACCAGAGCTTGAGACAGTCTGGTTTTTGGATTAAAGCTCCCAGTATCCCCCACCCAGCATGCCCAGTGGTCTTGTTAGCTGGGAACCTGGGAACTGTAGTCCGAAGGAAATTTTTCCAAAGTCTGGTTGGACCCAGAAAGTCCAATCCTACAAGGTGCTGAGCCAATTCTTTTGTGCCTCCTGACCAAACCACCTGTTTTTCCAGAGATACATTTAGGAGTCACCTGTTCCAGCAGCCGAGCCTCTGATGATTTTCTGCAAAGCAGTTTGTGTCTAGTTTTTCTCATGGCAAGTACATCTGTAGTTGTAATAATTGCTTGTAATTCCTGGATGTTATATGCTAGGAAGGCATTTGTTTGTGCAATGCTTGTCAGGCACATATTCATGTTTCACTTCATTGGCCTTACAAATTGTCGGCTGATTGTTTGCTTGTTTTTTGTTTGTGTTTCAACTTGTGTGAAAGACACTGAGCAACAGAATACTTTTTTTTCCTAGAATGATAGCAATGGCATTGTATAACTTGATTTTTCAGCTGTGAAATGAAAATAACTTAGGACAAACTCCCAGCAATTCTGTTCTTTGGTTTCCACTCATGAAGATGCTTAAGGTTCAGCCATCTTTGGCTCTGGTTCAAACACACTTGATGGGCTAATGACAGGCATGCATGTTTGAAACTGTCACAGATCAGATGCCACTGATAGATGCTCCTTATCTCAGATTTATTTTTCCTGTAGAGAAAGAAATAGATAGGTTCAAACCAGACATAATGGCAGCCATTTCAAAGGCTTAAAACAGTGGTGGGCATTGTGCATCCTGGGAGCTCTTGTGTGGCCCTCGGAATCCACACAGGTCTCCCAACAACCCCAGCCTCAAAAATATATAGTTGAAAAGGCAATGTTTGAAAATATAGAACGATCATTCAGTTTTGTTTTACTGTTTCAAGCCCACACCAAAACAGTGCAAAGCATGGTACAGTGGTTTGAGTGTTGGACTAGGGAGATTTTCACACAGGAGAAATAACCCCCGTGGAGATCGGGAAAGAAACGGGGCTGTTCCGCTGCCAGCGCTCCATTTCGCACATCCCCTTCCTTCTCCCAATCTCCCTTCATCCTCCCTCCGTCCTGCTTCCATTTTCCTTCCGCTATTTTCCGCTATTTTTTTACTAATGCAGAACTTTCGTTAGTAAAAAATATTGGAAGGAAAATGGAAGCAGGACGGAGGGAGGACGAAGGGAAATCGGGAGAAGGAAGGGTGTGTGTGAAATGGAGCACTGGCAGCAGAACAGCCCCGTTTCTCTTCTGATCTCCGCGGGGGTTATTTCCCCCGTGTGAAAATCTCCTAGGACTCTGGGAGACTAGGATTTGAATCACTACTCAGTCATGGAAGCCCATTGGGAGCAAGTCACATACTCTTACACTCTTAGGAGATTATCAGATGGGAACAAAACAAGCATTCCCGTCCCGCAATCTCCTATCCCGCCCCTCTCCTGTCCCTGTCCTGGCAGAACAATGAAAGTTTTCAGACCTACCTTTTGCAGCGTCAAAGGGCAGCCCAAGAGTGAATGGAGCTCTAACGGATTTAAAACATTACAAGTAACCCAGGGAGGGTACAAAAAAGTGTGCCACTTACCTTAATGTCCCAATCTCACCCGGAAATGTTCTGGCACAGACCTCCCATTGATGATGGGATCATGCCAGCGAAGTGGGCACCTTTTTACTTTTACCTTTTTATGGCAGGAATGGGGATCCATTGATGGCTTAGCTCATCAATAAAAAGCAGCGCTGGCATAACGACAGCTGAACGGGAGCATTACGAGAGGGGAATGACAACATGTGAAAGGGTAGCCCTTTAGCGATCTCCTGGCATTGTTATAACGCCATGTTTAGAGCATCCGATAATCTCCTTACAGAAAACAATGGCAACCCCTCTCCAAACAAATCTGGCCAAGAAAATCTTATGAGAGGGTCACCATAAATCAGAGTGGACTTGGAAGGCACATAACAATAACAAAAGTAAGGAATATCACTTTGGGTTCTGCAGAAATGGTGGCCTGTGGTTCATTTGGAGTCAGAAGGACCCAAAATGGCTGTTGGGCCCTATGCACACACAAACACACACATAGCTTAAAACAAAGCTGCCTTGATTATATAGAAAGAGTGAGGGGTGTATTGTTTTTTTAACAGTAAAAGGAGATCTGGCAAAGAATCTAGAAACCTCCCCCTGATTAAACTCCCCCTGAGCTTTTCTGGATGAGCCTAGCATTTGAGAAACAGGGCTGCAGGAAGATACACAGGAGGCATGAAAGGGATGGATCAGCTCCTTCTAAAGTGGACCATCCTACTTACTTCCTTTGAAATAATTTGGACCAGCCTGGGTCATTCCATCTCATCTCATTTAGCCCTCAGCTTTTGAGCCATCAAGTGCTGAGCGAACAAGTGATGTACAAGTAGCCCCTCCCCCCAATAAGCATGGGACCAATACCTGCAGTTTCAGTTATCTGTTGTCCAAAAATATGGTATCTCTAGGCATTTCCTAGGTCCTCCAGTGCGACTCTATGGTAACTTCAAGCAGAAGTTACCATAGAGTCATTCTGGAGCCTCCTGGAGAGGCGTCCTCTCTAGGCATTTCCTAGGTCCTCCAGCATGATTCTGTGGGGTTTGCTACTACCCACAGTTTCAAGTATTTGCATTAATCTGTGGTGTATCCTTCATCGATATGGTGGGCAACCTGTAACAGAATCTGGGAACCCAGCTTTTGAAAACATAGGCACTCCACATGCAGTGTGGTAGGGAACAAAAGGTTTTATGCCTGACATAGGAAGCACTATAGATACAGATATTGAAAACATAGCATAAGTATTTCTTGTCTGTCTGTCTATCGGGTATGTTGCCTTTCCCAGTGTGCTGATTGGCTGCTCAGGAAACACACCCAACCAATGACTACCCACATGCAAATTCCCTCTTCACCTCACAATCCACTCCTGCCACTCAATCTGCATCTAAGGGCCCCTCCCTGCTCTCACTCCCTCAGCCACTCACCAGTCACAGGCTGCGAGGGGACCCAGACAGTCAACTGGCAGCAGGGCAACAGAGTGAGTCAACCTCAGCAATACCTGAAAAGTGTGGAACACTGAGAAGGGGGAGGATGAATTTAAAAATCCACCAGCCTACCTTACAGGGTTGTCATGAGGTCTACTGGGTATTTTAGGGGAGTTTTTTTAATGGCGTATGTTATACCAGGCACAGCTAGTATGTATATATTTTGTTTTTTGTTGTGTTTTTTTATTTTTTTTTTAAAAATTATTGAATAAACGTAACATACAACAATAAGACAAAAACATTAACAAAATAGGACAAAGACAGTAACAATTAAGACAATACTAAATATCATAGCCATAAATAAGTATGTATACATTTTGAAAATGTCTCGACTACCTTTACCAAACCACTTCCCAAGGAGTTAAAAATGAAATAGATATTATAATGGAACTCTGGTCCAATTCACATTCTTCTATGGGGCTATTTTTCAGGCTGTTTTGAGGAACCAAAAGAAAGATCTTTAAGAAAGAGTTTAGGTCATAGATACCCAAATATGGAACTCCGTGAATGGGATTAATACAAAGGAAATGATGATACACAACTTCCATAAATCACCTTGAATTCCTTGAAACCCTAGTTGGAAGTGGGTCATTTGGTGTTCGCATCTACTGAGATGCATGTCAGAGGATAACATGCAGAGTGCGCTAAATGGATGTCATCTTAATGGTGACTAATGATGGGTACTGTTGAAAGTTACAAAGATAATACCTGTGATCATCCTGGTAATGAATTATAGCCATTTTGAAGATACTAATGACAATATTTGAATGGCAATCAGCATTATCTATTTTCATCCTGCTCTCCCAGGTCCCCAGGCCCACCTATGGCAACTCTCATTTTCCCTAAAAGCTGGCTATTTGGTGGAGCTGAAATAAGAATTATTTTGATGCACGTCTTCCATTGTATGCTCAAGAATATTAATGAAAGTTGGTCTCATTGTACATACCATAGAACAGATGCTTCCACAAGCATGGAAAGTGTCTGTTGTTACTGCTTTCTGCCAACAATAACAACAAAAAAATCTTTCTCATTCCAGTGGACTTCCCAGCACTAGAAAGTGATATTTCAATCCATGGAGAAGACTTTGGAGAAGACACTGAAGATGGTAAGTATGAGATGTGTCTCATATAACAAATACCTTACCGAAACATAGTGGATTCTCACATGTTTTGATCTCAGTTCTGGTGTAAGTGCCTTCTTCAGAGTTTCACTGTAGGCATGTTACAAATACTGGCTCTTAATCTTGATGGCTCGGCTACCTCCAGGATAAGCGGCAGTGTTCTTCTGGACACCAGTTGATGATAAACAGCAATAGGAGAAGGCAGTTGTCTCTTGTCTTTCTTCGGTTGATCTTTCAGCCGGCACTTCAGAAATAATGTCCTTTGGATGTGCCAGATCAAGGGGAACAGAAATTTAAATTCATAGCTGGACCATAAATTAGGCATGGAAATTTGGCAACTCAAGATACCATTTATTTCATTGTAGGGGGGCTGTCTTACAGTCTTTGACTCTTTTTCACTGAACCAGAACCACAGAGGAATTGTTTGAGAAAAGCAGAAACACTTTACAGAGAGAGAATTTGAAGATGTGGGTGACATTGTCCAGACTCATGCCTACATGCAAAGGAGAGTAGTTGGTCATGGGAATTCAACTACTGGCCCCCACAGATTTTTTTTATGCAGTTGCACCCATTAAGACCCAAGATGAACTCTTGCTATAGCTACACACTCCAAGGTTAGAAAGACAAATACTCACAATCCATTGTTCAATGGTCAGGTGATCATAGGGCTATAGCCACACTCAAAGGTGTATCCCATAGATGCCAACTATAGATTTTTTGGGAGCATATAGTCAGCTTCCATTAATGTTACATCTAACCCATGATCATATCCAGTATATTTCTCTCATTCCCATCTTTCCCCTCCCACTTTGGATTTATATTTTTGAAACCTAGTGTGCATATTTTTAAAGACCCAAAGCATTTTGTGCATTTTAATTTGTGACCATACTAAGCTAATATCCCAAACAGGCATAAACTGATGTGATGACACTGATGTTGACTAAGAATCAGTGTGGTCCAGAGGTTAGATACCGTATATTCCGGTGAATAAGACAACTGGGCATATAAGACGACCCCCCAATTTTTAAGTCAAAATATAGACTTTAGGGTATACTCGCCATATAAGACAACCCCCCATCACCCGCCCTCCCCAAAGCCGCGATCGGGCTCCCCTTCATGGCTTCGGGGAGGGCAGATGGTGGCTGGAAAGCTTCCCCCCCTCCAGCCAGCCACCCTTCCTGAAGCCTTCCCGAAGCTGGCTGAGGAATTGCGGGGGGTGGCAGCCTGGCTGGGATGAGGCTCAGCCACCTCCCGCGATTCTCCAACCCACAAGGAGGCTGGCCCAGCGAATCTGAAGGGACCACTGTAATAACATCTAAAAGAATGTATAAGAAAAAGTACCCAAAGAAATTCATGGGGTCACCATAAGTCAACAGGCAACTTGAAGGCACATGTACACGTAAAACATACACACACACGCTATGGGTAGGACAACTTTTTTTTTAGAATAAAGAGGTGAAGAAGAAATCACAGGGCAAGCCATTTAAGACTCAGATTACAGCACTCCTCTTTTAATCAAAACTGAGTTTTCCTTTGGAACCCTGTTGCCCATACCTGAAGCCACATCTTCCAGAATGAAGAGAAACACTGAGTCAAGAAAATGCAATAAAGATAATGGTCTGTTTATAAATGATGAGCACATAGAAACTCTGAGGCTGCACTCTCAGACTTATCTATGTGAAAATAAATCCCATTGAAGTTAATTATCTTACTTCTGAGTAAGCATGTATAGGCTTGCACTAGGGAAAGTGGTTAAGTTTCTGGGGAAACAGCTATGGAGAATTGCTACCAAAGGGTGGAAGGAAGTTTTGTTACAACATGGTGGCACACATTTTTTTCTTAATGCAACTGGAATATATACAAGTCTTGTGGCACCTTAAAGGTTTCATTTGGCATAAGTGTTTGTGGATTGCAGCCCACTTCACCAGATGCATGGAATGTTGGCATGGTATTCTTCCAATGCAGGAAGAATACCAGATTGTGATGTGCCTAATGTCTAGTTTGCAAAAATTTAATGACAAAACCAATCACTCTCCTACAGTCCCTTCAAAATGCAGTAAGATGAACCCAATCCAGCCTTCAAGCAAAGAGAGTTCCCAAAACTCAAGCACTTTCCTCCCTCTTTACCCGCCCCCCAAAACACCCCTCCTCGGGAGCTGGGGAATCGCGGGGTATGGCTGGGCAGCAGGGGAGAGGCTCAGCCACCTCCCGCAATTCTCCAAACCATGAGGAGGCTCGCCAGCCTCCTTGCCAGTTGGGGAATCACGGAGGATGGCTGGCCAGTGGGAGAGAGGCTCAGCCACCTCCCGTGATTCTCCAACCCACGAGGAAGCTCGCCAGCCTCCTCACGGGTTGGGGAATCACCAAGGATGGCTGGCCAGCCTGGGAGAGGCTCAGCCACCTCCCGTGATTCTCCAACCCACGAGGAGGCTCGCCAGCCTCCTTGCAAGTTGGGGAATCACGGACAATGGCTGGCCAGCGGGGGAGAGGCTCAGCCACCTCCCGCGATTCTCCAACCCACAAGGAGGCTCACCAGCCTCCTCGCAAACTGGGGAATCATGGGGGATGGCTGGCCAGCGAGGGAGAGGCTCAGCCACCTCCCGCGATTCTCCAACCCATGAGGAGGCTCGCCAGCCTCCTCGCAAGTTGTGGAATCACGGAGGATGGCTGGCCAACGGGGAAGAGTCTCGGCCACTTCCCACGATTCCCCAAACCACGAGGAGGCTGGTCAGCCATGAGTTGGGGAATCATGGGGGATGGCTGGCCAGCCTGGAAGAGGCTCAGCCACCTTCCGCCCAGCCACGCTTCCCCCCCCCATGCAGCCTCGATAGCTGGGAGGTGATCCTCTCCATGACTCAGAGTCATGGAGAAGACCCCCTCCCACCCAGGAAGGTGGATGAAAGGGGCGAAAATACCCGGTTTGCCTCGTCTGCTCCCCCTTCCCTCCATTTTCATTCTCTTTGGAAGGGAATGAAGATGGGGGGAAGTGGGAGTGGCCATTGCAAACCACAAGGTTCTCCCCTTTCTTTCACCTTCCAGGAAGGTGGAAGAAAGGAGCGAATGTACCCGGTTTGCCTCGGCCGCTGCTCGATCTCCTGTGTGTTTGTTAGGGAACGAACACACAGGAGATCGAGCAGCGGCCACGGCAAACCGCAACGTTCGCCCCCCTCCTCTGTCTTCAGTTGCTCCCCAAAGGGGGAGAAGGTAGAGGAGGGGGGAGAATGAATCGGTAAACACTTTGCCTCACCCCCCCCGCCCGATCTCCTGCCTCTTCGCTCCGTTTGCGAAGGGAGCGAAGAGGCAGGAGATCGGATGGCAGGGTAAAGCAAAGTGTATCCAGCAAGTGTATCCAGAGTAGAAGACGACCCCTGATTTTGGAGGATATTTTTCGGGGTTCAAAGGTCATCTTATACGCCGGAATATACAGATATACAGTAGTTACATTCAGATTAAGGAAATCAGAAGTCCCATCTCTGCAGCAGACTTACACAGTGACCACAGGCAAGCCACCATCACAAAACCTTGGGCTCCATTCTGTATGATTGGAATAACTCCAAGGAATTGTCAGGGTTTTTTTAATTTTTTGTTAAAGCTTCTAGATTTTTAATAGGTGTGTTTTGAGCAGAAATTCAGCAGCTGATGAAGCTTTCCCTATGACAGCATCTATGTGCTAGGAAAAACCTCACCTGTAATTATGCACATGTGACAGCAGCAATTGGGGCAGGTTGCTTTGCACACCTCTGTGTGTGTCTGCCACTTCCAGAACCCCCTTGCATGATGGGTGCCTTGCATACCATGAGTCAGCTCTAAATAGCTAAGGCACAAGTGGGGAACACCTCCTTTTCTAACAGTATCCTTCAATTCCATTTCAGATTACCTGGGCCTAGCGAGGAACAATACATTGTTTTCAACCAACTCGCCACTAACCCCAAAGATGGACAAGGAGAAGAGCTGGCTGTATACCCTGGACCCCATCCTGGTCACCATCATAGCTATGAGTTCCCTCGGGGTTCTACTCGGGGCAATTTGTGCCGGCTTGTTGCTGTACTGTACCTGTTCCTATGCTGGCCTGTCCTCTCGGAGCTCCACTACCCTGGAGAATTACAACTTTGAGCTTTATGATGGCATCAAGCACAAGGTCAAAATGAACCACCAAAAGTGTTGCTCTGAGGCATGACTGATTGCACCAGAATCGCATTTGACATTTCATTCCAGCAAGAGTGGCTGGTGAAGATTACTTTTTATATGGGAACTGAATGCCATAATCTTACACAAGCCAGAGCTGGAATACAGAAGTGGGGAGCGGTCCCTGCCAGGCCTCTTATTTCAAATGAAGAAGAAGAAGAAGTAGAAGCCAGGCATAAACTCTGAGCTGCAAAAACTATGGCTAATTGTTTTCATGGGAAGAACTGGGTTGAGAAAAGCAAAAGGGGGCTGTGATGCTTTACTTTTAATGTCTTATGTGAGCCAAGCCAAGCCGCAAGAGCCCAGGCATTTGGCTTGCATTTAGGAAGTGGGGAACAAAATGTTGATCATTATTTTCCACTTCCTTTCTTGACAGGATGGCAGAGAACTCCAGAGAGCTTCTCTCACACACCTCTCCATTCTGGTGGCCATTCTATCTTTAGAAATTACACATAATCGCACGCGCACACACACACACACACACACACACACACACACACAAGCACCATCCAGCCAGTTGCCATTCAGAAAAGCTCCTTGATTTTTTAAGGTATTTGTTCTTTGCTGTAGGTTATACAAGCCTGAGAAGCAGCAGCTTCTAGGCCCCAAATAAAAATGTGTTGTTGCCTTTACCTTTTTCTGATCCGGAAGGGTTGCTGCGAGGGTGTGTGTGGGGGGAGGATTATTAAACTTGTAGGTCAATGGGAGCAGCAGCCTTTCTTTCCAGATTACAAAGCAAAAGAGAAAGGGCAGCCTGAGGTGTGAAAGTTGACAGAAGCACCTCCTCAAGAGAAGCTGAAGAGCCTTAAAGTGATTTGTGAATAAGAGCCATTTATTAAATCCAGATCTTGGACTGAAACAGCAGAGGCCTTTATCACAAGGGCTCTTTCTTTTACTTTTCTTTCAGTCCCTTAAAAAAAATCTCCACAATCCTGTTCTTTTATTATAAGAAAATTGCAGCAAACAAAAGACACAATTATAAGATGCCCAAGAACTCAGGAGTTGGCTTTTTGTATGCTTCAAGAGAAAGACAGGCTGCTATATATAGATATATATATATTTTTGTTAATGCTGTGGCCACTCTCACGCCAATGGGAAAGAATAGTGTTAAGAGGAGGGGGTGGAATGAATACAGTTATCCAGCCCATTGCAGGACCCTCTCATGGTCAGGATTTAGTTTCTTCAGTAGCTAATACTAAAGGCTTAACTCTGCAAAAAGTTATTGCATGGTATGCCCTTTGAATATATTGTATGACATCAAGGGCATGTACCTGATGGCTTTCTGTCTGACTAAAGCATAACTTCTTTGCAGTGTCAGGTCCTTAAATGGGACCCAACAAATACAAACCCAACAATAACAGTCTTATGGCAGCATTGCAGGGTATCGAATCTTAGCTGACATTCTAGTGTAGACGTTGAATAAAAGGTCTGGAACAGTCTGTCTTATCCTTTCAGAACAATGCAACGTGCTTCATTGTGATTTGAAATGCAAATTGTGCATTACTGAAGGGTTTTGTGTGTGTGTGTGTGTGTGTGTGTGTATGTATTTTTTCTTTAATCAAGTGCCTTAGAAAAATATTTTTTCCTTTACATAGAGATGAGTGATTATGAAACTACAAGGGAGGCATTCACCCTTTCCCCTGTTCCTCTTCTTTTTATCATCGTGATCATCTTCTTCTTGTTCTTTGTCATATTATCATTATCATCATTAGATCTCTACTGGGTAGAGTTTTGTCCTTTCCAGTGTTCAGATATATTTCTAATGCTGTCACATGTGCCATGCTTGAGGTGTGTTGCAGACCAGTAAAAGAAAAGTTTACAAATGCCAAGTTTTGACTTCCAATGCCTTTTATTTCAGCTCTTGCCACCAATCTTCAGACCATTTGCTTAGGAGAAATCAAAGTGACTGCTTTGTAGGGGTGATCTTCAGACTAAGCAGATGGGATCTTCAGTGGAATTTCAACAATCTGTGGTCATTTGAGGAGTGACACTTAACAGCCTTGTACTAAACATTTGTGCTGGTATAATCTTCTTGTTACATTGGCATCATCTCATGTATTATGATGCTCCTTTGGCATAGGTGTTGATACGCTTTCTGCTACACACATACGTACATAGAATAATTGAGCAAGTCTTTGGGGCTACTTTACACATTACACTTTTTAGGCATACACTCCAAAACTGTAATATGTGAGTTTAGCAAACATACCTTGGTGGACATGTGTGTTATACTTGTATGCATGTTTATGGACTGAGGATTTGCTGCAACTCTTTATCAAGTGTACACTGGGTAATAATGTGTAAACGGTAATGTGTAATGTGTAAAGCAGTCCTCAAAGCAGCTTTCTGTGCATGCTGTTCCATGCCAGATGTTCCTAGCTTCTGGCATGTGCATTGCACCCCACCATATATACAAGTGCATGAGCAAAGCATTTACTTCCAGTAGCATGCCACAATCCACCACAGAGTTAGGTGTACTTTCAATGCATTTAACTCTGTGATGAATCAGGGCATTAAAACAGCATGCAGGTATTCTGTGTGACCCTGGAATTCCTCAGAAGCAGATCAGGAGTTCATCATTAATATCAGTAAGGATGATAGACCTCCATCTCTGAAAAACCCATAGCTGTACCTCCACCAATCATTCCTAAAACCAACTGCAGCATTGGGAGTCTTTGGTTTGTTCTAGAGGTGTGTGGAACTCATGGCCCACCAGATGCTATTGGACTACAGTGGCCATAATCCCTGGTCACTGGCCACTTTGGCTGGGGCTGAGAGGAGCTTGCATTCATCCAACAACACCTGGTGAGCCTTGTGTTCCCCACCCCTTTTGTAGAGCAAACTATCAATTCATAGAAGGGGGTGGGATTGGCAAGTAGACCACAAGCTAGTTGGTTCCTGTAAACTGAGCATGAGCCCCAAGCTCCTGAGCTGTGGTGGACCCCCAGAATGCCCCTCAATAGAGGCTAAGGAAGAAAGGATCCCTGATGGTGGAAAGCTTGGAAAACATTGCCCTGCTTTCCAGCATTCTAGAAACACCACCATACAAGTGTCCCTTTTGATAGAGAGTTCTCTATCCAGCATATATCATATATAAGCACACCCTCTCTCCCCTCCTGACTGCCCCAATTTTAAAGAAACTCAAAAGAGTAATCATCAGTTTTACAGGGTTGTTTTGAAGACAAGTTTGCTGCTACTGTCATGAAAGGAAGGGCCATGGCTCAGCCAAAGTTAACCATGTGTAAGTTCCATGGATTTCAGTGGAACGCTTGTTCAGCGTGGGCTTACTTCTGGCTAGATTGAGTCCCAACTTTATTTCTCTTACATTTGTGTGAAGGGTGAAGGAGGACAGGCTATATCTGTGAAGGTCATCTGGACAGAAGTAATAGATATATTAAAAAGTAGTGTTGCTGTCTATAGTAGACATACAGAGAGGGTGAGTTCGTGTATACATATATTTCCATACATATGTGTTTGCGCGTGCTTGTGAGTTCCCTGTATGTATTATATATGTGAGTGGTTATGTGGGACTACTTGTATCTTGAATTGGAGGCCAGAGGATTCTACTGCCCTTGGTGTGAATTTAACAGGGAGCTGAATTGAATGCAAAACACCAACATGATGAAACCAACTCCCTCTGGGAAAAGTCCCATCCTTTGTATGCCATGTTGGTGGCCACAGGGGCTTGGCTGTGCACACTCAGAGGAGCAGAATCAGGCCATAATGCTGCGTAGCTGATACCTCACTTACCTCTCTTCTGGGTGCTTTACTGTTTTAATGCAGAAAATTGTGTTTGATTGTATTTTTAACAGGGCAAGGGAAAAAAAACTATTGGTAAATATATATTCATATCAATACATCTTCATCAGCAAATACATGTTAGATTTGATTATCTGTGTTCTTTGGAGAGTTTCCCCCTTTTCCAAAATACACATACACACAAAAATCCTACCCTCTGGCCTTGCTAAAGCCTTTTTTGAAATATGTGTTACTCCCACTTACACTTCAAGGCCGTCTGAGTGATGGTGGAGGGGGGCTTGCAGTGTCCTTTGATCCTTGCATTGTAGGGAGGTGTTGACAATGCATTATGGGGATTTAAAAAAAAGAAGATCCATTGGGAAAAGAAATGAATGCAAGAAATAGAGTTTCTCACAATTTTATCAGCTCATGGTAGTTCAACCATTTACTGGCTGAGCCAGATCATGTGGACTTTAAAGCTTTTACTGTGATTCTTCAATGTTTAAAGAAAAGACAAACTCAAACTGTGTTTCTATGATTTGTATAAAAGCCTTTTAAAAGTACTATTTAATAAACATTATAGTAGAGATTTTTCCTCCCCTTCTAGTTCATTTTTCTTGCAGCTGGGAAGGCTGTGCTACCTTTATGGCTTGTCAATCCAACCCAGGAAAGGAGATCTGCATGTCAAAGGAGCAGGCTTACGTACAGGGAGTGGAGATGGGAGCAGGTGCACATGTACCTAGTATTTGCTGCCCACTGAATGAGCTGGATGTGACCTCTGATACAGATCATGGTGCGCATCTTCTCTAGACCTTGGGGTTGTTGTTGGTTTTTTATTACTTTTGGGATCTATGGATCTCCACATGGCCAGCTCCATGGGGGTTCTGGGAGGTGTAGTCCAAAAAGTAATTTTGCTCTGCTCCCTACCCGGGGTTACAAATTGTGCTCCAGACCTAGTTGCACACAGCAAGAGCTGGATCAAGATCTAAATCTATATAACTGTAATTGCTGGAACATTTAATAGAAGTTTTTGACAGTCAGAGCTGTTAGGCAGTGGAACACACTCCCTCAGAGCGTGGTGGGGTCTCCTTCCTTGGAGGTCTTTAAACAGAGGCTGGATGGCCATCTGTCGGGGATGCTTTGATCGTGATTTCCTGCATGGCAGGGGGTTGGACTGGATGGCCCTCGTGGTCTCTTCCAACTCTGCAATTCTATGATTCTATGATTCCAAGTACATAGTATCTAAACCACTCTAGGCTGCATGTACCAAAGCCACTGTGATTATTTCAGTGAGACCCAGGGAGGGGTGAAAGAATGTATTTGAGTTGAATGTCCCTATTGCTTTTGATGGGATGCATAGCCCAGACTGATGCATGATTATTGGGAACAGGTCCCATAAAGTTCACTGTAGTTTACTCTCAACCAGTGTACATAAGATTGTGGCCTTAGTCAAGACCAACTTGAGCTAGATTGGTCTTTTCTTTAAAATAATTCATAAACTGTGGCACCAGATTTAGACATGTGCAGCTGAGTTAGTAGAAGCAGACTTCTTTGCCCACTATCCTTCATGAAAGCTCCTCCAGCAACCTAAAAATCTTACCCAGAGATTCAGGGGCCCCTGCTGAATAGGGTGAGATAGTAGGGAAAGGGGAATCCCTGAAAATGCCCAAAGAGGCAACTTGCATAAGACCTCTGGCTAGCAGACGGCAGATCCAATGTTAGATTTTTATAAATGTACATATAACTTAAAAAGAATACAGTTTTCGTGCCAAGGTTTCCCAAATTCTGAACAAAGAACAGTTGGGACTTTTAGAAATAAGGCAAATATGCCTGTTCTTGCTCATTTTGCATGCTCTTATATTCCATCCCATGCCATTATAGGGAGGAGGGACATGGACATTAGCAGATATAGACCCTGACCCCAAACAACCCAATCCAGAGTCCAAGAGCCACACCTCACAGGGTTTTCAAGGGGCATGTTTCCTTAGCCATATTCAAGCCTCTCTTCAAAGCTTTAAGAAAAAGAGGAGAGGTGGTTTTCAAAAATGAAAACACAGATTCATAGGAAACTTCACATTCTGCATTGGACAAAGGCAATTGTGTGCATTCACTTGAGACTTGGTAACTTTCAAACCACTTAGAAATGTTATCTTAGAGCAGGGGTGGTGAACCTGTGTCCTCCAGCTGCTGCAGGACAACAAATTTCCATTGTCCCCTGAGCTTGGCCAATGTTGGTTGGGGCTAACAGGGTTTCAGTCTAAAAACATGGAAGGTCACAGGTCCCCCCTCCCTCAGTATTTCATGATGTTCCACATAATTATTTTAGAAGCAAAATGAGTTCCAAGTGAATGGAGAGAATGCTATATGGGCCTTACTCTTCGATATGAAGGTGTTGTGGATCTGCATAAAATGGATTTGGCATGTGGACTGAGCATGCTGCATAAAACATGAGAACTTCTTACAGATATAAAGGGATTGGGAACTCCACATGTGCATCACACAACCATATTTTAGGGGGTTAAACCACAAAAATATCCATCATGCTGAACATTCAAGGCAATTTGCTGCTCCCAAGTTTTCCTTCTTAACACTCTCCACCATTAACTGCTGGAGTGTCTGTTCTTCCCAATAGGAAGTTGTGATTGGGCACTTGAGTCCCCCTGCATTTCCCCTCCATCCCCCATAATCCCATAGGACTGTGTATCACTGGGAGCATTGCTATTAGGTTTGGAAAAGAAGTTATAATGTTCATGCTTTACCTTTTGTGTGGAGACTAAGGAGATTTTCAGACAGGCAAAAATCGCCCCTTGCCACGCGAGCAGCCTCCCGAAACTGCTGCGCGGCAAGGGTCTTTTTCGGACGACGCTGTGCCTCTAGCGAAGCCGTCCGTGTCACTTCCGTGAAGCTTGGGACGGCTCCGCGTCATATTTCAAGCACGGAGGCTGCCCGTGATTGAAATATGACGCGGAGCCGTCCCAAGCTTCACGGAAGTGACACGGACGGCTTCGCTAGAGGCACAGCGTCGTCCGAAAAAGACCCTTGCCGCGCAGCAGTTTCGGGAGGCTGCTCGCGCGGCAAGGGGCGATTTTTGCCTGTCTGAAAATCTCCTAAAACTTCCTTACAGGAAAATTTTTGACATTTCTAATGGATTAATAATGCCTGCTGGCATCCAGCAATCTCTTATTTGCGGAGAACATTTCCTTCTTATCTTTCCTCTCCATACATATGTTTACACAGGCCCATGGAAAATGGTGCCAGATTTAGGCATGGCAGAGGTCTCTAACTGGAAGAGGCACAGGCAGCAGTGGCTGAGAAAAAACATAGGCCATCTGGATCCTCGGGCCATTTGAGTCGCCACAGTTGTGTTTAGGAATGACACTTGGCTTTCCATTCTCATATCTTTCATCCAGGCTTATCACAGCTGGAACCAAATCAAACCTGGTGGAATGTTTGTGTCTTTTGGGCAGAATGCTCCTCTGGCCTGTGACAGAAGGCATATTGGACAGGATGTTTCTGGAGTAGTTGAATTCACTATAATGTCTTGAATATTGCTTCCCGTTTCCTTATTTATCCATACCATACATCAGTATAAAATTGTGTATTCAGTTTATTATTTATTAACCTATACAACATCATTTATATAGATTTAAAGGCAAACATTCATAGATTAAAAGGCAAATGTTCATAGATGAAAGACTGGGAGTCTTATCAAGGTGGAGAGTCTTTTGCTAACTGGAAAAATCTGTTAGAAAAAAGACTCTCCTTTACCACCATCTCCCACAAGATCGGAAACGGAGAATAGCTCAAGCATGCTGATGTCGTGCAATAAGGCAAGGCAGAACACACTGCTCTCAGGCTTTACTGCTGCTTCCCTTCCCTCGTGTGATAGGCCCCTGGCTTAACAGTTGGAGCTTATTTCAGCATTAGTAATGGGATAAGGCCTCCCACCTCCACACTTGAGGCAGCAGGCTAGTTTAGGGGTGTGAAACCGGATGTGTGGCACATATAGGTTTGTCTTTCACGAGAGAGAAATAGCTGAGACGCTGAGAAGGGATGGCTAGGTGGCTGCCTCTGCTGTCCTGGACACCTGAGGCTGTAGCTTCAATCTGACTCATGATAAAGCTGGCACTGGCACTGGGTCAAGATTGCAGTAAGCCTCTTCCCATGCACTGTTTGTGTGTGGTGGCAGCAGGTCAACTTATGTACCATGAAGATAAGCAGCATTTTGGTCCTTTGCCTCAGGTGGCAACATGTCTTGGTTTGGTCATGCACACTGGTCAGCCTCAGGATTTCACTGCTGCTCCAGCTGAAGATGTTTCAGGATGTAAGCTACTAAAACTGAAGCTTTGAACACCATTCACACAGGGCTTCCTCTCACAGCCTGGGCTCCTCACCATAGGGGGAAGCAACAGCCCAACACAAGGTTTATTTTGAGTCAACACAGGAAATTTTTTGGATATATGCCATAGGAAGGAAGGCTTAACTTGGACTCCAGGACTCAAGTGACTAGAGGAGAGAAGCTTAATAAAAAATGCAGTACTTCCCAATCCTGAGAGATTCAGCAGAAATAACCGAGACATACTCCTCCTGTCCCGTTCCCTGTGTAGGTCATCCACCAAGGCAACCGCAGTCATCTCTATCACATAAGCAAGACTGAAGCCAGATTGAAATGGCTCTAGATAATCCATCTCATCTAGAAACTCCTGGAGCTGGAAGGCCACCACATGCTTCAGAGCCTTGCCCAAAAATGGAATGTTAGATATTGGTCAATAGTTATTCAGAATGGTGGAATCCAGGGAGGGTTTTTTTAAGATAATGGCTTAACCCACAGCCTTTTTTAGGCAAGATGAAAACTTTCCTTGCTCTAGTGAGGCATTCACTACTCCCCTTACCCACTCAGCCAGTTCCCCTCTAGCTGCTTTCAGGAACCAAGAGGGCAAGGATCCAGGACACATGGTGACTCTCACCCCTCCAGGGATCCTGTCCACATCCTCAGGCTGCACAAACTGAAATATATCCAACAATAAAGGATAAGCAGGTGACCAAGATGACATCTACTGGACCTGTGTCAACTACAGCATCCATGTCAGAGTTGATCCAAGTGATTTTGTTTGCGAAGTGTCTTGCAAGTTTCTTCACAGTGGTTGTTGAGAGGACTGTGTTTTTTGCTCGTGAGTCATAATGTAAAAAGCCCCCAACCACTCAGGGCAGCTCTGCTGGACAACACTGTGCTGCTGTGCAAATGCAATGGTGATGGGTAAGTATCATTGCTCTAGCCCATTGTTCAGTCACAGGACCAGTTTAAGGGCCCTGCAGCACCTGCAGCCACAGGGCCCCCGTCATTGTGCCCCCCCCCGTTATAACCCTCCTCCTGCAAAAACATTATTAGTAATAATCTGAATATCCTGTATCCTGTACTGTGAATAGGTTAGGTTAGGTTAGGTTAGGTTAGGTTAGGTTACAATGACCTGAGATAAACATATGCTCCTCAATAAAGCGTTGCAGGGCCCCCCCAAATTCCTTAAACCAGCCCTGCTCAGTCAGACTCACTCTAAATCTTCCACCATTATCACTCCAGTTTCCATCCCATTCATCCCATCACCGCCAGCTCCCTAATGAACCAGGGAATTTATTTGGCTCCACTCCATGGGAGGTGACACTTAGGGGCAATCATGTCCACCACCCTGACCATTTCCCTATTTCAGAGATTAGCCAGGGCTTTAACAAGATCACCTGCCAAGGCAACAGGGAACTCCCAAAGAGCCACCACATTAGGAACCAGGTAGTGATTGGTCCATGACAACGGACTCCACATCCGGATCACCATCATCCCACCCGGCAAAGAACACCAGGTCCAGAGTGTGTCCTGCAGCATGGTTGGTGCCATATCTATCCCATATACTTGGGACAGATCCATGGTTGTTATGGCAGCTTGTGGCTAACATGGAGGAGCCCTGGGTGTACCATTCACATTATGTGCTGCATGGGTTCATCATGACCCAGCCTGCTGTGGCAACAGTTGGGAAGCAAACATGTATCAAACACCTTTCTCAACCTTTCTGTCATCTCTCAAGTTTTGATTTGGCTCCACATAGGTTCACTGCTAATTAAACCCCAACTGTACAGGTCTCATCAGAACCCAGAAGCAATCAATTTCCAGTCAGGTTAGCCAGTTTCCCCATTTGTGAGCAGTCAGTGCAGCTGATGAGCAGTGAGCACAGAGGGACATCTTGATTAGGAATGTAGCCTTAACAAGCCACCCAGACTCAGTGAGCAAAACAATACCTGAACATTTTTTTTCCAGCCCTGAAACATTTTTCTTTCATTGTAAATACAAACTGATTGGGTTTAAAGGTTAGAGAATGGACTTGAGTTATCAGGCATTAGGTTGGGGGTGGGGAGACACAAACAAAAAACAAAGTCTTTATTAACCAGCTAGATGCATGTAACCAGAACCTCATTAAACAAGGCATCACAAATAGAAGTACAACAGAGAAACTCAGCAGCCTCCTTGGCCTGTTTATCATGTGATCTCGCTAATAAGGTACTCACACGGAATTAACATTTTTATCCTCATATGGTACAAACATCATAGTTCAAGTGCTGTGTACATACAAGTTGGGAACTGGATCCCAGTGCAGTCCTAGCTAACTTAACCAAAACACAAGTGTTTGGAATAAAAACTGTAGTCAGGAGGTAGGTGTAGAACAGAGGTGTCAGTCATGCAGCCCATGGGCTTCATGTCTGCTTTTGTGGCTTGTAGGTTCTATCTAAAAACTCCCCATTTTGATTTTTTTAAAAACAGAACAATTGCACCTCTAAGGGGGAGATTTTTCTTCTAAAACAAAGTGTGGCTCTCTTCCATGCACTTTATTTTAGCACAAAAAAATGTTTAAGAAAACATAGAAGTGATTTTAAAAATAGAAGGAACCTTCTGATCATTTCTGGTTCACTTTGAGGGGCTGTGTGACACACACCCCCGAAGTTCCAGGGGCTGGAAAAATGGATCCCAGAACACTGGAAAATGCTAGCCCTCATGCCCTCTTTCCATGTTTCTGTCACTCTCCTCATGCAGAGCCAGTTTTCTGAAAGGGAGAGCCTCCTCTGTACATGGGAACTCTCCACACTATCCAGAAGTGGAAAACCAACTTTCAGGTGATTATGGTGTTCCTCTATGCATGGTAAAATCTCAGAAAATGTTGACCTCCATGTGAGAGGAGTGATGGAAATACGTTACCCCCCCCCTTGCTCTTTTCCCAGGCATTTAGTCTACTCAAATTCATCATGTCTGGATAGGTCTTTAGACATGGCCCATTCACACATGAAAATCACTGGATGTTGTGGCCATTGAGTGTGAACCAGCCCCTGAAGTACAGCAAATACATGCAGAGAAACCAGAAAAATGGTATGGACTCATATGTGAAGGTGGGCAAATTGATCTACTGCTATGTTCATACAGAACCCTAACATTCTTACAATCTTTCCACACACCTGGTGAAATAAAAATAACAATATGTTTATTTGTACCACTGTACCGCCTTTACAGGTACTATTCCTTTTCAGCTGAAAAAATTCCATACCTGTGTCCCTCTTCCTCTAGTATGGAAGACGTGGTCATGAGAGAATTACAGGGGACTTTTTTACTTTGTGGTTAGATCAAATTTTAAAGGATTCGCTTCCAGATAAGTGTATAAACATTCATGGCTTTACGAGTACAAAGGGATGGGGATTTTACTGAAGCCTAGAATTTTGGAGTGACAGTGGATCAGGGTACAACACACACTCACACACACTTACCACAAGGAAATAAAACCTAGGAATAAATTGTAGGTCACATATGCTCCAACATTTCACAAATAAAAACCAGAACACATGGGAATGAGCAATATCAGAGTGTGCTCAAAAGTGGATGGCCAGGCAACAAGAGAGCAAAAGTTATTAATGAGGATGAATACTCAAAACTACTGTATTAAGGAAAGAACTCCTAGAATGTCTGAACTGAGTTTAGAAAAGTTAGGTGATGGTGGTGGTGGTGGAGAGAAGACAAATCATTAAATACTAGCTATACTCTGTATAACATACACCGTTATCTACATATATAAAATGCTTTGGTATGCTGCCATTCCCATTCTGCTGATTGGCTGCTTAGGAAACATGTCAAGAGTACAATCATTTGACACATTAATATATAACTTTTCAAATCAACTATAATGATGTATGTTATGTCATGTACAGCTCGCTTCATACTGAGAGCCCCACAGCCGCCGCTATGGAACCGTGCGTACACATACACACCATGCTACACGCACACACACACACACACCACAAATGCCAGGAGGTGAGAGCACCTCTGCCGCCGCCATGCAACTGCATGTACACACACACCATGCTACACACACACACATAGAGCACACTACACACTCACACTGCGTGCCAGGACATGAGAGCCCTCCAACGCTGCCATGCAGTCACACACACACACATACACACCACACATGGCAGGATACAAGAGCCCCTCCGCTGCCACCATGCAACCATGCATACACACACACCACACTACACCCCACACAGCACACACATACACCCCACATGCTACACACACACCCCACACTACACACACACACACACACCATTTGCACTAGGATGCAAGAGCCACTCCGCTGCCACAAACACACACACAACCATGCTACACCCTCCCCACGATACACACACACACCACACTACACCCCCATGCTACACCCTCCCCACATTACACCCACACCTCACACTACACACACACACACCACAGTACACACATCCACACCCACACCACATACCCCCACGCTACAGGCACACACTTCACACTACAGACACACCTCATTCTAGATCCCCTCTGCCGCCACCATGTTTAGAAAGGACTTGAAGCTTTCCACATGTTTCTGCCCCCAGTTTGCTGATCGGCTGCCCAAGGGAGAGCATTGATTGGTTGGTAAGTTTCCTAAGGAGCCAATCAGCACACTGAAAATGGCAACATACCCAAGACAATTAGATAGATAGATAGATAGATAGATAATACTCTGGCTGACATCCTGTTGTTAGTTCCAAGTAGAGTAGACCCATTAAACCAATGGCTGAATGGTGGGTCAACACATAGGACTTTTTCGGACAATGTAAAAATAACGCTAGCAGCGTCACCAGGTTGCGACACTGCAGCGCAAGAGGGCGTCAGTTTCGTATGACGCTCTTTCCCAGCGGTACTGTTGCAGTACCGCTGGGACATTTGACTGTGATATTTTTGCTTTTACAGTCATATTTTACTCACGATCGTTGGTAAATACCTAAATAAATAAATTTCCTCCTGCCAGCAAGTGATGGTGGAAAAAGCAGAAGCACTGACCCCTGTGGGCTTCTGTTGCAACTCTTCATCACACCATTATTCACTGGTGGGAGGGGCATGGTCATGTCACCCTGTACACGGGCCTCAAAATTCTAGCACTTGGGATGGCTGGCTGGCTGGCTTTTAAGGTGGGTTTCAGGGGTCAGATCAGGAGACAGAACATAGCTGTGATAACTACACGTTATCACAGCTTGGCCTACATTGGTTAGGAGGATGGCTGCCATAAAGAAACTGATGCATTTTCAACAGCCTATTAGGATGCCCCATTTAGGGCCTGATCCCATTTTTAAAAAAGGATATACATATGCTTACTGGCCACTATGCTTTTTATGCTGACTTCTTTTCTTCCTCACCTGCAAGGAAGCTAGAATTGGTCATTTCTGCCCACCCCCCAAAGCCCTGAACCGTTAGCTCATCCCCTTCCTCCTCACCTAGCATAGACCAAGCTCACACAGCCTCATCTTTTCTTAAAGGGCTCATGATGCAAAAAGCATTTTTTCCCAAAGGCCAGGACTGGACGTAGAATCCACTGGATTTCCCATGGCTTTTTTTTTGGGGGGGGGGAATTGGACTATTAGTATGCAATCATAAAATCACAGTATCATAGAGTTGGAAACTACCACAGCAACCATCTAGTCAAACCCTCTGCCATGCAGGAATACACAGCTAAGGCATTCCTGCGAGACAGCCATCCAACCTCTGCTTTAAAACCTCCAGAGGCCTCCACCTTCTGAGGCAGTCAATTCTACTGCTGAACAGCTCCAACTGTCACAAAGTTCTCCCTAACGTTTAGGCAGAGTCTCTTTTCTTGCATTGAATCCATTGGTTTGTGATCTAGGACATTTTCAGATGGCCCTTACCGCGCAAGCAGCCTCCGGAGCAGTAACGAGGCTGCTGAGTGGCAGGGGGTCCTTTTCGGACAACGCCGTCCCTCTTCCGGGACCATTTGTGGCATGTACGTGAATCTTTGGAAGCGGCCGCATCATATTTCAATCACAGAAGTTGTCTGTGATTGAAATATAGAATCATAGAATTGTAGAGTTGGAAGAGACCATGAGGGCCATCCAGTCCAACCCCCTGCCACGCAGGATATGATGCAGCTGCTTCCAAAGCTTCACATACGTGCCACGAATGGTCACAGAAGAGGGACAGCGGCATCCGAAAAGGACCCCCTGCTGCGCAGCAGCCTCGTTACTGCTCCGGAGGCTGTTTGCGCGTTAAGGGCCATCTGAAAATGTCCCTAGTCTCTGGAGCAGCAGAAAACAAGTTTGCTCTGTCTTCTACAGGACATCCCTTCAGATATTTAAAGACAGCTATCATGTCACCTCTCAGTTTTCTCTAACCTAAACATAACCAGCTGCCTAAGTTGTTCCTCATAAGGCCTGGTTTCTAGGCCTTTAATCATCTTGGTCGCCCTCCTCTAGACATGTTCCAGTTTGTCAATATCCTTCTTCAATGGTAGTGTCCAGAACTAGACACAGTATTCCAGGTGGGAACACCTGTTGGAAAGGACAACACTGTACAATGAATCAGACTCCAAAGGGAGAGCATTATAATAACCAGGGGGAGTGGGAACTGGAAGGATTTACAAGTCCAAAACAAGGTGATCTGCTTTGTTTTGTATCCTGCATGGGTTTTTCCAGTGAATATATGTAGGAAGGTAATGAGTCTAAAAATAAAATTGCAGGATCTAGTCCTTTAAAAACAACAAGAATTATCTCCTTTTTAAAAAAGGTAAAATCATTCAGTCACATTTGACTTCACGCTTTATGCAGAGTGCGATTAAGAAGCAGACTTAAGCTCAATTATCATCAGAGGTCTGGGATCCCCCAGTTAAATTAGACTCATTACAAAACAAAGAAGTCAGTTTAAAATGCAAAACAAAGTTTACTGAAGGTATATCAGTCTCAATCTACATACTAAAACAAACTTAAGAAAAGGTCCCTAACTTACTAAGAATGGGTAAGAGAGACTCACCAGCCGTGGGCTGGGTTCCGATGCATCATGGCATGGTTACAGGAAAGCTTAAGATGCCTCCATTCTCATGGAGAGTCAGATTCAGAAGAAGTGCAAGTTACACAAAAGCAATAAAATTCAAATTAGGTCATGTGTCCAATCACTCAGCACTTCCAGTTGGCTAGAAGTGCTCAGTGAAGTAAGAGAAGGGAATTTTGGGAGAACAAAATGCATGCAGGGAAAAAACCCTAGACTTATCTAAGATTGTGAATGAGGTACACAAGATTGCTTTTACATTACAATGATTATTTCCCCACATACAACAATATAACCACTCGTATGTGATCCAGTCCTCTCCTTATGTGTTCTCCCTGTCTTCAAGCTGGCTCTAAACCCTTTGTAAGCTTGATATGTTTGTGATTCCAGCCTGGCATATAATGTCAAGTGCTTTGTTCCATGAATGGCAAGTTTTGTTGCTCCTTGCATTAGCATTTCCCCAGATTATTGTTGAAAGAATCGATTGCCCTGGGTGTCAGGTTCAGGGAGAGCCAGCCAGCAACAGACAGATGGAGAGATCAAGCATTATTCCTTAAAAGGACTCTTTCTCTTTCTTTCTCTCCCCTGTTCTTGCTTCTTCAAATATCATTTGTGTGTACATAAGCTGATCAGTCTGCTCTGGTGTCAAAATCAAACACAAGGCCTGTATGGAAGGGAGCCGACCCTTTGTTCTGCCAGGTTCTGTGGAACCAGCAAGTGCAAAGCCTTGGGACTCCTGGTACTTTTCAGCTCTCTCTGTCAAATTCCATTCTTTGCCCTGTGTGCAGTGGAGTCCCAGTTTTAATAAAGATATAAATAGACACCTCTGTTCTTCAATACTTTCTGACTCATGGACAAAGAGTTAACTTTCATCCCCATAATCCCCAGCATTGATGGGGCCATTGGAAGGCCTGCATACCTGTGTGCACTCATAACACTAGCATTGCACGCCTATGTGCACTAAGGGGGGGGGAATTGTAGAGGAGGCACACATAGGATTTCATTTGAATCTCTTTAAAAACTGCAGATTCCTGAGAAATTAAATTTTCGTTGAGAGAGACAGAGAAACAGAGAGGCTGCTGCCACACTGCAGAAATAATAGAGTTTGACACCATTTTAACTATCATGGCTCCATCCTATGGAATTCTGGGATTTGTAATTTGTTGTGGCACCAGAGCTCTCTGATAGAGAAGGCTAACTATTTCACAAAACTACAAATCCCAGAATTCCATAGCATTGAGCCATGGCAGGTAAAGTGGTGTCAAACGATTATTTCTCCAGTGTGGCAGCAACCAGACAGAGCATGGGATAGAGTTGCTGCTAATCACAATGCAAATCCTCATGTTTGATACTGTCTGGGATTTACCAGTCACTTCAGTGGAGGTGAATTTGGAGTGCACCTTTGCACATATCTGTATTAGGAATTGACAGATATGTCAGTTTTGCTTTCTCCCATGTCTTAATGTTTTTTTTTTTTAAATCTCAGATTTGAAGCCCTGGTGAGAAGAATCCAGGACTGATGAGAATTTTTGTAGTTCTGGACTTATTCTGCACAAAATTTGCATATGGTTGTGTTGTGCAGAAAAAAGCATTTTCTGCACACTAACAGTATTTCCCAGACATAAAATAATATTTTTATGCAGGAATAGTATTTTCTGCACAGAAAATGCTGTTTCCTGTGCAAAACAATCACTTGTGAATTCTTTCTTGCAATGGGAAGAAAATTGCCAGAACTACTTTTTGCTTCCTTTAAGAATAGACTTAGTGAAGAAACATCCCTAGTGCTTGCTGCCCTGAAGAAGGTGGTGGTGCACTGTCTCTTGAGGAGGTCTCTGGAACAAGCATGTGACGACTACTATCCAATTGCTAATAATCACTTTTTGTATAAGCTGCTTGAGCATGTAGTGGCTGTACAACTTCAGATATTCTTGGAAGAATTGGATTATCTGAACCCATTTCAGTCTGGTTTCAGGCCAGAGCACAGGGCTGAACCATCCTTAGTCATTCTGACTGATAACCTACTTCAGGTGAAAGACAAAGACAGAGGGATTATTATCCTCTTGATCCTACTGGTTCACTCAGCCTTCCATCCTTTCCTAGGGCAGTAAAATGAGTACCCAGCTTTTGGGGGCAATTAGCTAACATACATTGGAACACACAGCTAACACACAGTATAGATGTGTAAACTGCTATTGTTTAAAACAATTTGTAAGCCGCTATGATAGCTTTCTGGCTGAAGAGCGAGGTATACATAAATAAATAAATAAATAAATAATCTCTCAAAAATGTTTGATACCATTGATCATGGGATCTTACCGGCCCAGCTCCATCAGATGTGAGTAGGAGCCACTGTGTTATAGTGATTCCACTCATATCTGTGGGGTCAGCTCCAGAGAGTAGCATTAGGGGATTCCTGTTCATCCCCATGGCTATTGTGCTGTGGAGTGCCACAGGGTTCCATCTTGTCTCCCATGCTGTTCAACATCTACATGAAACTGCTGGGGGAGGTGATAACGGATTTGGGGATAAGGTTTCAGCAGTATGCTGAGGTTTTGCAGGTTCTGAGTCAGTGTCTGGATGCTGTAATAGGCTGGATGAGGGCCACTAAACTGAAGCTGAATCCAGATTAGATGAAGGCTCTGTGGGCTTGTGATTTTTGGGTCTGGGAATTGGATAAGCTACCTGCCCTGGGTTGCAGTCCCACTGAAGTAGCAGGTGTGTAGGCTGGGATTACGTTAGATCGATCTTTATCACTGGAGGCCATGTAGACTCTAAAGCACAGAGTGCCTGGTGCCAGCTCCAGCTGGTGCACCAACTACAGTCTTTCCTGGGAAAACCTAGCCACAGTAGTCCATGTACTGGTAGCATCACAGTTAGAATTACTGCAATACACTACATGAGGCTGTCCTTGATGCTGACTGAGAAGTTACAGCTAGTGAAAAATGCAGCAGCAAGTTTGCTGACCAGAGAACCATACAGACAATATATAACACCAATATAAAAGGCACTGCACTGGCTGCCAACTCACTTCTGGTCTGAACTCAAGATGCTGGTGCTGACACGTATTCAAAGCCCTAAATAGTTTGGGATCACAACGCTTGAAGGAACATGCCTCCCTGAATATACCATCTTAATTGCTCTCCCATCCCTGCAGGGAGGGCTCACTAGCACCAAACCAAACAAGGAAATGATCTAATCACAACAATGGGGTTACTGAGAACACCCCCAAACCAGATCACCCTCTTTCTGCCCAACTTAAAAAACCAGGTCACAGATATGTTCTGCTATATGCATTGGACCACAGCTGTACTGAGACAGCCCAATGGTCGTCATAGCAGCCATGAAGTCCACCAGGACAGCCTCAGCATCGATAGTGAAGTTACCCAAGACCATTGTTCCGGGGTTCTCCAGCACCACCTCCAAGACTATCTCTGCTGGGCAGTGGGGTGCGTGGTACACCAGCAGTATTCCCATTCTGTATTTTTGGCCTGAAACCAGGTACAAACTGGTACTTGGGCAAATGGGTTTCCTTGTGAGGGAGCTGGAATTACTATGGATGACAACACCCTCCCCCCTGATGCTCCAAACTGTGTTGGTGCTGCATCAAATAACCAAGAGGACAAAGCTGGAACAGATCCACTTCTCCCAGCTCATCCACCAAGGTCTTCATAAAGCATTCCACAGTTGTGGAATAAAGCATAATTGTTCCTTTAATTATCACTTCACTCCAAGCATCTGATGAAGTATACTTAAGTCTACAAAAGCTTATGCTACCAACTTCTTTCTCTGACTTAGTCTCAAAGGTACTACAAGATCCCTTTGCATCCTGTAATTATGTAATGCTTATCAGGCCTCAGTAATGCATACCATGTCTTATTATTGTGGTGGAAAGCCAAAGGGGCACTTTTTAGCTACAAAAAGCCAAAGTAGCCGTGTTGGCCGTTAGGAAAAAAAAATCAAAATCCATATTGTGAGGGAAGAGCTGTATTACACCAACCAAAAAGGCACCAAAATGTGTGCAAGTTTTTGAGATACAAAGATTTCTTCATCAGGCAGGATGTTTTTGTTTGATGTTATAGAAAGGCGTTGCTACAATATGGATTTTTGATCCATATTTTTTTAAGCTACAGACACAAGAAAGCCGATACCACATGACCAGTGAACAGGGCAAATTCTTTCCATCCACTCACCAGTTAACTAAGAACTTCACAGCTATCTCTGTAGCAAAGTGCTGGTAACAACAGAGCATGGAAAGGTGGTTTTCATAGACTACAGCTCCCAGAACCCCCCAGCTTGGAGGGATACATTATACAATAGCCATACTGAAATTTGACCTTTTGTGATGGTGAAAGCCTACATACCATGGTGTGAATCCTGTTGGCTAATCCCAAAATCAAGTAGACCCATTGAATACATTGTTGAATAGTGAGCCAACACATAAGTAAATCCCACTGAGCAAGCTCCCAACAGGAGTTCCTTCTGAGTATAAGGCAGCATTGTTAGACATAGACATGAAAATATCTTTGAGTTTCAGTATAAAAGCTGTTATAGGCTTGATGATTATCACTAGCTTTGTGACTCTATATGATCCTGCTTCAACGTGCAACTCCCTTTGGATTCACTGAGCCTTCTCAACCTGTCTTTTCTTCTTTTTCCTTTCATCATTTTGGAAAGTGTTAAATATGCACCCTTCCGATCATGCCACCTTCTCCAGCCTCTTGTGAGATCTTATCTCTTCAGGAACAAAGCAATTTCTGCTGCCTTCTCAGTACTAAAAACCCAGAAAATATGCAGTTCGTCATAAAAGCCATCCATCTTGGCCACCATTTTGCTCACTCCCCAATTTTATCTTCTTCTTTTTTTTTTCCAGGAACGTGAGAAGAAAATCAAGCCTGAAATAGATTCAGTGGTCAGGCCTCAGTCTTGTTTAGTATCACTGTGATGCTTTCTCCTCCACCAGCCTCTTTTTCATCAGCAAGAGGAGACCCTGGGATAGTTACATGTTAATATTTTAATCGTTTCACTTGCTTGGTTTATGGCAAAATATTTGCATGTTAACAAGAGAAATCCCCCACAATATCACCCTATGGCCTGCCAACTAAATCTTCCTCTCATTGCTGGCATTTATCTATTTTGCATAAATTACAACCACTATGGATTTTTAAAATTGCAATGACAGGCTGACGTGACAGGGAGGAAAATTTATGTCAGCTGGAAAACGGGATGTCCATACCCTCCAACATTTCACAGATGAAAAATGGGATGTGTTTGGCCAAGCAATATCAGAGTGTGGTCAAGATGGCAAATGTTGTTAATGAGGAAGAACACACAAGCTGGGAAAGGTTGAGTTTGCTTTTGCCTGAGCCTACTGGGAAGCACAAGGCTCAACTCACTCCTCTCCCCATCCCCATTGACTTAACTGAGCACAAACTACTTCTGCACGGTGAACTCAGTTTGCAGCAACTGAAGTAAGCTGATGGTAAATGGGGAGTGCTGGAGAAGGAGAGAACAGCTGGGACATTTTAAAAGCAGCTGAAAAAGTAGGATGACAGAGAATTAACCAGGACTGTCCTTGCTAAGTTGGGGCAGCTGGAGGGTATGAATATCCTGGGAATGGAGAGCCTCCTGCTTCAAACCCACGTTACGCAAAGAAAAGCAGGACAGCTGCTGGAAGCTGAGCAGCTGTGTTTTCAGTTCTCCACTTGCCATTGTGTGGCAAAAAGAGGGGCTCTTTAAGCAATGAGGGGCAGCTGGTGGTTTTGATGAATATGACAGTCAAAATGCGACCCTGACAGCTCTTCCCCTCACCTAGGCCAAAAGAACTGATGCGCTGATTGATACCTGAGGGGAGGCCTGTCATCAGGCTGGCCACAGAAAGCGAGATAAGCAACTCAATCAGTGTCAGACCTGTCCTTCTCTAACAGCCTGTAAATCACTTTGGCTCGGGATTCTCCACCGCTGTATGGGAGAGCTAAAAGGCAGGTAATAGAAAAACAAAAAGTGAAGCAGCTGTGTTCACTGGCTCTGTTTAAAGTCTAATAGATTCGGATATGGCTCGGGTGATGTGTTGAAGAGCAGTATCCGCACTTCATGAAGCCTAAAAGCTTTTTCATTTAGGTTGCAAGGTAGAATTGGATTCTGCTTTGTGCAAGTTTTTCATTGGTGGGGGGCAGGAGAGGGAAGAGTGAAAAAAGGAAATAAAATTAAAGCCATCTAATGCTGTGCCTTCCTTCCTCAACTGCCAGGGCTTTTACACAGGATGGGGGAGGGAATGAATCAATGTGCCACCAATGCCTCCCAATACCAGCTGCCAAATGATAGAAGCTGATTTTACGTGATACAACAGTAATCAAAGGCTTAACATTTTAATGAAAGCAATTTCTCTGTGTTCAGATTGCTCTGAGACTGAGCTCTGTTCCCCCTGAAAGCACCTTCAACAGCTGACTATGATCTAACAAATACATTCTTTTCTTTTCTTTATTTTAGTGTTAAGATTCTTACCTAATGGGGATCAGTGTGTTTTTCATTCAACTAAAAATAAAACAAAACAGCAACTTAAAACAAAACCAAATACCACGAACCACAGAACTTGAGGATGGGTGAAAATCCAAGGTCTAGCTTGATGAAAGCAGCAGTAATTAATTGCTAGCAGGTGCAGGTAGACCAGCCTGTGTTTCTTCACTGCTCATTCACTTCCTTTCTCCTAAGATCTTGTCGCATTCCCTTTTTAATTAGTTCCTTGCCACCTAGGCCAGAAATCTTATCAAATATTCAAATGAATCAAACAAACAGTGGCAGCAGTTGGCTTTTCCTCCTTAGAAAAAAATCCAGCCATGGCTACCATCACAGCAAACATCACATAAGCGCTACACAAGAAGGCTTTCCTCCTATGATTTCCTGTTGCCATAATAGTCCTTGCCCTATTCATTTGTAGATCCAGTGGGATTATCCAGTTGGGCTAAATTCAAAGTATCTGACTGCTTCTCCACCCCCCAGTGATGCCTTACCCCTTGGAAATACATTGGACGTACCACAGTGGGGGAGGTGTCTTTACTGATTCTAGAATTCTATTCTGTAATAGAATTCTAAAATGGAATTCTATTCCTGTTCTACTACTGGAATCCTACTACTATTTCACTATACTTGGGGAATTCTACTAATTATTTGAAGCTGCACAGCTTATTAATTTGACTCAGTGATCCAGTTGTTGCAGTTGTAAATCCAAGATTTAATTTTGGACTTTCTTACAGTGGTGAAGCATTATATCTGTCTAGCAGAGAGGGTCCTACCATTGAGATGAGTGAGACACCTGCCTCATGCACCCGATGCTGAGAATGGTGGGTGAGCAAATGTATGTGTTTCATATGACCCACTCTGCAACCCTAGGGCCTGTTTCACACAACACAATTATAGAGCTATGATTCCACTTTAACTGCCAAGGCTCCATCCTATGGAATCCTAGGATATGACATCTGGTGAGGCACTAGAGCTTCTCTCTGGCTGAGGAGTCCCTAAACTGCCAGTCCCAGGATTCCATAGGACATTGCCATGACAGTTCAAGTGGAACCATAGTGCTATAACAGCATCATATGAAAAGGCCCCTGAACTAGTCTGCTGCCCTAAGGTACAGTGGAGGCCACTGTCGCTAGCACTGAAGTTAGTTCAATACCCAGCCTGTTTTGTTAGCATGCCCTACTACCCTCCCTGCAAAACAGGAGCCCTGGTGGTGCAGTGGTTAAATGCCAGTACTGCAAGCCACCACATTGCAAATTCGATTCCAGCAGGCTCCAAGGTTCACTCAGCCTTCCATCCTTCCGTAGGTCGGTAAAATGAGTACCTAGCTTGTGGGGGCAATTAGCGAACACACATTGGAAACTGCTTAATGCAGTGTAGATGTGTAAATTGCTGTTGCTTAAAATAATTTGTAAGCCGCTCTGATAGCCTTCTGGCTGAAGAGCAGGGTATAAATAAATAAATATTCCATAATTGGACATATTGGAATTTTTTGGGGTCACATTGGCTTAGGCAGACTGGAGACAGTTGGAGGTCACAGTGACCTGAGATGTGTCTAGGAATATAATGGTGGGGAAGCCCAAGTTAAGATCATGCAGAACACCCCCACAATAATGGGTTTATGCTAATGTCCAGAAAAGCAGCTCAAAATGCCAGCAGGATAAACAAGGGCTGGGAAAGCAGCCAAGCCCCCAGTGATAGCTAATTAGGGAGAGCCAGATAAAGTTCAGAACAAGCAAGGTTTCATTTCTTGGAGAAGCAGCAATACAGGCAAGAAGGCACACAGAGAAGAGTCCAGAATACAGTCTAAAGGTCAAGGCTTACAGAAGGCAGCATTGTCCAGAAGCCGGTCCGTGGGTCAGCAGGATCAGGCAACAGGATAGCCAAGAACATCCCAAGGTCAAGGCACACAGCAAGGCAGCAAGGATTCAGGCACTGAAGTCAGCAGGAAGCTTTCTCCAGGGAGATCAGTTGATCTCTGACAAAGCCTCCATTGCCTCTTCCAGCCTACATAAAGCAATTAAGGCTTTGCCAGGTGTTTCTTAATGAGCAAGTTCTTCTCATAAATTCTCAGAGACTTCCTTTGAGCCTCCTTTTGAGCTCGCTGCTGGGTATATGGTGGGGGAGGTAAGTCCCTCTCCTCTTCTTCTTCCTTATCTGAGTGGGCAGGACTCTCTGCTGGAACTGATGTCAACCCACTCAGACCAGGTTCTTCTCTGCTTGAGTCTCCAGGTTGGCAGAGTTCCCTGCTGGCACAGGTGTAGATAAACCTGTGCCAGGGTACCTAGGGCCATTCCCTGCCATGTCCTCCTCCTCCTCTGACTCTACAGCCTCATCAGGCTCACAGGGCATGACAGCTAATGACCCAGTCATTAAGGGGTATTGTATGTGCTAATCCTTTCTTCCAGCCTTGGGCATTTCAAGCAATAATTCAACCATGCAAACAAGTGACCATTCTTTGTTCCATACCTTACAGAAATCTCTCCTCACACCCTCTCCTGTTCAAACTTATGAGGTTGTCACAAGACCATCAATGTTTTAATTAAAGTAATCAGTTGAGTTTCAGTTCCTTTTGTCTATCCAGGGTTTGTCATAACCAGAGTAGCCCTCCAGGATATGAAATAAAGTATAAATATTAGACCTCTCTCTATCCAACCTTCCCACTTCACTTTTCAATAGCCCTGTATGGTTCTTAGCAGTGTACGTATATTTTGAACATTAGCATATCCCCTGTGTTATTTCCAATAAAATACTTCGTTTCACTTTAACTGGAGTGCTCTCTACAGTTAGTACTGGTATACACAGGTGAAAAGATCTCCGAAGTTACCCTTCTCTTGCAGACCTCCTGTTTGAGCTAATAATTCCCCCAGATATTACAAACATTTTAGGTGTCACAGATGAGACCCTAACACCCCCCCACACACACACACCTCTTAGGGTAACAGTTTTGACTTTTGCATATGGAATGTAAAAAGGCACTGTCTTGTTCTTTGCCTCTGGTAGCAATATGTCTTGGCCTGGCCCTACCATATAGTGTGTTGCTTTGGAAACTAGCCTGCAGAGCAAAGGACTCTGTCTAAATCAGTAGCTGCAAGATTCATTCTTTGTGCACATAAGATTTCAGATTCAGTCCATTGTACCTCAGACTGAAAACAATAGGAAAAGGAAGACTGGGAAAGCCATACAGCTCAGATGTGATGGGATTACGGTGTTTTTGCAATATTTGACATAATCTGTAGTAAAAATGTAGAGCCCAACTGGGAGACAGAGCTTGCAAAATTTAGGAGATTATCAGACAGGAACGAAAGAAGTGTTCCTGTTCCACAATCTCCTCTCCCATCCCTGTAATGCCACAATGGTAAAACTTTTCAGACCTACCTTTGTAGAGTGAATGGGCTGCCATGAAGTTCCTGGAGTAAAACCCCACTGTTCTTGTGAGAAGACGAGACCACAGGAAATTCAAAAATCAAAATCAAAATACAGCTAAAAAAAAAAAAGTGTCAGCAAGCACAAAAATACACTTTGAAACTTCCAAGTAAACCAGGGAAGTTTTTAAAAAGTGTGTCACTTACCTTGATGTCCTGATCTCACCAGGAAGTGTTCTGGCAGGGACCGCCCATTGATGCTGGGATCTCGCCAGCAAAACGGGGCACCTTTTTCAGTCGCTGTCAAATCTGTGATAGAAACGGAACAGGGAATGTATTGACGGCTTCTCCTGTCAATAAAAAGCAGTGCCGGTGGAACGGCTGCAGAACGGGTGCATTACGAGGGGAGAACAACGTCATCTGAAAAGGGAGCCCTTTAGCCATCTCCTGGCATTCGTGTAACACTATTTTTAATGTGTGTGATAATCTCCTTACTTTCTGAGCTACTACTGTACAGTTGTCCCTCCACATTCACGGATTTGACATTCACGGATTTGAGTATTCACGGCTTGAAAAATATTCTTAAAAAAATAACAATCCTAATAGCAAACCTTGATTTTGCCATCTTATATAAGGGACACCATTTTGCTCTGCCATTGCATATAATGGGACTTGAGTATTCACGGATTTGGGTATTCACGGGGGGTCCTGGAACCAAACCCCAGCAAATGTGAAGGGACAACTGTATGTTGGAAGTGTTTTTTTGTCTTTGTTTTGGTAGCTATGGTGACTGGAGGCTCATAGTCCAAGCAGAGGGGGAGGGACCTCATCTCACCATTTGGGGATGAGATGGTCCTTGGAGAAAGAACACACCTGCTGATCCTCTTCCCCCCTAGCTGCCTCGTTTCTAATGGGTTTGCTCAGCAACCTCCCTCTTTTCTCCCCTTCCCACCTCGTGCTTCTTTGCCCTTGAGAGATAGTCACATCTAAGGGGGCATCCACACTACACAAACAATCCAGATTGAAATGGGATTATTTGCATGGCTCCTTCCTATGGAATCCTGGGGTCTGTAGTTTGGTGAGACACCAGCATTTTCTGGCAGAGAAGGCTAAAGACCTTATAAAACTACATATCACAGGAGTCTATAGAAACCTGGATTGTTTGTGTAGTGTGGATTCCCCCTGATATAATATTGTGACATATTCACTATGTGATTCCTGATTGGAGTTCCTGACTCATTATCTGCCTACTCGATCTTTCAATGCTTGCAAATTAAGGACAAGTTCCTTTCATTCAATGAGGAATCTACTCTTTTGCCAAGGGAGGCTTGCTTGACACTGACCGCACATGCGCTCACTACTTGAAAAGTGAGCTGAGTGGGGAGAAAAGTCACCAAGCCAACTGAGAGACTTTGCAGTGTGCAGGCAGGCGGGCTCAGAAGTCTGTGGGTGCATGGGGGCAGTCCCAAGCGAGCTACTGTAATTTCCTCATGTTCCAAACATGGCTTCTGCTTTTCTACCAATTCCAGTTTCTGACACTGCTGCAGTACCTGATCTATTGGATAAGTGGGGGTTGCCTGTATATAGCCTCCACTACTGCCTTACTTTTTCAGCTTGGCAGTACCCCAGATGAAAGATTTCTGAGGCACTGCAGATTTGGGCACTGGGAAATTATGTTGACAGAGCACATTGAAGCAAGCATTTGTAGCAGGTCTGAGGGGTATCTCCAGCTTCCTGTTCTTGGTGTGCCCCGCAACTGGGAGAGTACTGCGTCTAGATGGTCACTCGAATCCTGTTGGAGCCTTATGTCTTCGTAAGTGGACTTATGTTGCCTAATGTCCATATCCAGTAGAGGGCTGCTATTACTATGTAGCAGTGATGCACATCACTGCCCTATGCACCCTACACTGTGATGTGCATTGTGCGCCAATGTGCACTGAGGCACATTGGTCTGATTGTGCATCAGTTGCTCTTGCCAAGGTCCCCTTATGCATCTTCATAATCCAGTAAAAGGGTTTCTTAGCACCTTTGTTACATAGCTTGGTATATGTAAAGTTGTGTAATATAACAGGTCTCATGGGATTCTGGTTATCATTTCCTCCTCGATCTGCAGTGCCTTGGTAACGCTACAGTTGAGATGCTATCAGGCTGAAAAGGTGGGTCTTTGAGGTGTGCTCTCATCAGAGGTAACTACAACAATGGAGCCCGATCATCATTGTTGCATGTGATGATGCAGGATTTCAGCCCTAAAATATGAATGAATGAATTAATTTTGTTATAATAACTTATAATAAAGTATAAAGAGCCATTAAATGAATACATTTTTTTTAAAAAAATAGGTTGAATGATCTCGTCTGGTTGTGGAAGTAAAGCACATCAGAACACGTAACAAGTAATGTCAACCAGAACAAGGCTCAGGGGCTTCTGTAACCAAGGGTTTATCGTCTATGCTGTCTTTGATTGATTTCCTGAAACAGTCAATATAAGCTTCCTTACTGTAAACATCCAGAGTAATTACTTCTGTGTAATCCACAAGCTTACCGCACTAGCCTATTGCACTCTGCTGGCGTAACTACCAAAGCTTCTTACCAAAGAAATACCAAAGAAATGCTCTGAGCATGAGATCTGGTGTTTGACTTTGATTGGCCAACAACAGAACTGGCACCCAGTTTTATAGCAATGGGAAGCTAAATGTAGGTGGAAGGATTCATGTCCACTTTTGCAGGCGTATCAGCTGTGGCCTTCTTGGACCAATGGGATATCCCTATGCATGCTCTTCTTTTAATCCCTAGGTAAACCATTCTCAGTGAGGGGAAGGAGGAGGCTGGGGGTAGGCACTATAGGCGCTTCTGCTTGGCCCAAGAATGATCTGATCTTGTTGTTTACTTACCAGGCCATGGAGAAAAATGAGCCTTGTAGAACATCCACTGAAGAACAAAGCTACACCCTTTCCTCTCCTCTGCAGCCTGGTCCTTTGTTACAGCAACTGATACCCTTCATTACTACCCAAATGTCAACTTTTTTTTAAGGGGGGGGGGTGACTGTTTTGTTACAACCATCTCTTGATCTGCCAAGTTTGTTTGTTTTCCCTGCTCTCTAATGACTTTTCTCCCCCTCTTCCTTTTCTTGTTTAAAATTTTCACACACTGCAAGGGTGATGGAAGAAAGCAGAAGAATTTTGGAGAGCAAGGGCAGGCTGCAAGTGTGTGTGTGTGTGTGTGTGTGTGTTAGAGAAAGAGAGAGAGAGAGAGAGAGAGAGAGAGAGAGAGAGAGAGATTCTTTAAATATAAGATTCCTCATAACAGCATTCTTAAATTTAGTTAGCACATTAGTACTGCACTCTCTACATAAATGGTGTTTTGCTGGCTAAAAGCATTTGCCAATGGATGCCTTGGTAATATATGTATTTTAATTACTTTCACCCCATGTATATTTTGCACATAGTATTGCATAAATGAATACTATCCAATTATAAATATTGTTATGAACTTCAGTCATATTAGTATGATGAACGAAATAACTCATTAGTGACCACTGAGTCAGTCATACCAGTTCCTTCATACAATTCAGTGACAAAAAACACATTGGATCTTAAGTCATCCCATCCAAGATGTCAGCATGTTAAAATGTACGCTATGATTAGACCATCTGATTAGACTATAATTAAAGTTATAGTCTAACTGAACTGAATGGTTTACACAGCGCTTCCCGATTTTTCAATAATGTCCAGAGGAGTGGTTATGTTAATTGCAGCAAAGATAGTGTTTGTTTTCTTATTTAACTATCCTTATTTAAAAAAATAACATGTTCATAAAAGATGCAATTTGAACCACATACATGACATTGGGAGTATTTTTAGCCAATCTACTTCCAAAGAGTATCAGCCTAGATAAACAGATAGATAAACAGATAGATGATAGATAGATAGATGGATAGATAGATGATAGACAGAATTACAGTAAATTTTTGATAAACTAAGATTATTGTTTCAGTTATATCTATATAAAGTGTGAAACAGAGGAGGTTATCAGATGTGGCAAAAAACGTGTCAGAACATTTCGAGGAGAACAGGAATGGTCAGGATTATCAAACGATGATGTCCTTCAGCGTCCCGGGGCCATAACACGGTCATGAGTAAGGTGTTCCTTTTTATTGGCGCTTGTCTCCATCAATAAAAAAGGGAAGCCTTGTCCATGGCAGTGCTACACCCGGGAACGGCTGAGGATGTGGGCGTCTAATAATGCCACCCTTCCTGTTCTCCTCCTGTTCTTCTGACACAGCTTGGAATGTGTTTTTGTTTTGTTTTGTTTTGTTTTTGCCACGTTCCACCACTTCTGATAATCTCCATAATCAGGCTCAAGCTCTGACAGATGAACAAAGGAAGTTCCACAGATACGAACAGTCATCAGGAGTGAACATGGCTTTTCATCTTGCTGCAGCGGCAGCATTAGGGGGTGCAGAGACGCTAAACTGCACCAGGCAACACGATCAGGGGGAGGGGTGACACCAGCCTTAGTGAAGCCACAGCCTTGCTGCTGCCCCTAATGATGTGTATAGATGACCTTCCCCAAAGCTCACTCACAGCTCATTATAAAGTAGTCTTTTCTCATTTTCTATCCTCCAGATTTGTTGGATTACAGCTCCCATGCACCCCAGCTGGAATGTCAAATGGCAACATACCTGGAGGTCACCAGGTCAAGGAAGGAACTTGTAAAGAAATTACAGTGGTAGGGAAGGGGAGAAATATTCAATAAGACCAGCCCAAAAGAATTCTCATGGGTCCCAGTTGTCTTTCCTTAGGCCTTACATTTTTTTTTCTCCCACAAGTGTGAGCTATGTATAACTGCTGAAATGTGGAATGGACAGTTCTTTATACCTTACATTTGATAGAACCATTTCTGTCCAGAGCACCATATATATTGCTTTATATAATTCCTTCCAGGTTGTGTTTCCTTTTTTTAAACAATCATGGCTGAGATTCTGTATCAAAAAACATAGCTATGATGTCTCCTGATATCTCCATCCAAAATCCTACATGTCCAGGCCTCTCTTTGTCCTATTGGGATCCTGTTGCAGCTATCTGTCCAGCACACCCATGACCAGAAGAAGGCTGAACACATCATTACTTTCTTCCTTACTCTCCAGCACCTTGGACATGGCTCTGGGGTTTGGGGAGAAGCTACAAGTCTTCAAAGGTAGGATTTTATGGGGCATTTTTGGATGTTGCAATCATGTAGCAACCATAAATACGAACTGGAATAATTACGATGTTGTACATCAGGTTTATTGTAATTACTGAACAGGATGCCAGCCCATGTTGCTAGTTTAGTGAATTGTGGGAATACTGTGGACATAATTTATCTTTATTTTATCAAAGCATTTGACAAAGTGCCTCAAGATAGTTTGGTTAACAACCTGTTGAGTGCAGGGTAGTTGATGATGCTGTCATCCAGAGCTAGTTGGAAATATGAGAAATTCTTCATCAATGGTTCCTTATCAAATTGGAAGAAAGTTTTGATCTGCCCTGGACATATTTTTCTTAAATATTTTTTATGAATGACTTAAATTAAGGGGTGGAGGAAGTCCATATCAAATGTATGGATGACACAAAACTGGGAAAGATAGTTCAGGAGTAGGGATAGACTGAGGGCCAATGTGGTGTAGTGGGTTGAGCATTAGACTATGACTCTGGAGACCAGAGTTCGAATGCCTGCTCAGCCATGGCTTCCCACTGGGTGAACTTGAGCAAGTCACACTCTCTCACTCAGAGGAAAGCAAGGGCAACCCCCCTTTAAACAAATTATGTCAAGAAAAGCCTTTGGGTTGCTCTAAGTCAGAAATGACTTGAGGGTACAGTAGGACCCTGTATCCACTGATTCATTATCCACTGATTCAGTTATCTATGGGACACAAAATAGCACACCTACTATAGAGTCTTCCAAGAAAATGTGTCCTCTCTATCCATTTTCTAGGTCCTCCAAGGCAACTGTATGGAATTTTAACCGGAAGTCCCATTATTTTCAACAGTGTTCACTTTTATCCATGGTTTTCAGTATCCACACCTCCCCCAGAACCAATCCCCAGCGGATACAGGGGTCCTACTGTACACAACAACAATACAACAGAAGACAAGAATAAAATTAAAATGACCTTCTTAGAATGGAAGCAAAACAAAAATTCTGCTCTGGGGCATGGAGTTCTGCTCTCGGAGAGGTATATCAAGGGGAATATCCTGCCATAAATACATATGAAAAGCATCTCCAGATCTGTAATCAGCCAGAAGCTGAAGAAGAGACAGAAGGGGCGTGTGGCTTGACAACAAGGTTAATGCAGTGTATGACTACATTAAGCAAATAGTTTCACATGAAGTACAGTTGCCCCTTCACATTTGCGAATTTAGCATTCACGGTTTTGCATATTCGCAGTTTTGGGAGGGCCCCCTCCCTCCCAAAACCGTGACACGGGGCCTCCGGAGGCCCCGTGAAGGCCCTGGGAGGGAGGGGGAGGGCCGGGGAGGCCCCCACAGGGCCTTCGGAGACCCTCCGGAGGCCCCGTGAAGGCCCTGGGAGGGAGGGGGAGGGCCGGGGAGGCCTCCACGGGGCCTTCCGAGGCCCCGTGAAGGCCTGGGGGGGAGGGCTGGGGAGACCTCCATGGGGCCTCGGGAGGCTCTCGAGAGGCCCCACGAAGGCCTTGGGAGGGAGGGGGAGCCGGGGGAAAGCGACTATGGGGCCTCCGGAGGCCCCGTGGTTGCTTCGGCAGGGGAGGGGGAGGGCAATCATTATTCGTGGAATTTTCACATACGCGGGGGTCTGGGGAACCTAACCCCCGTGAATGTGAAGGGACGACTGTAATTCCATGGGTAGCCAGCTGGTGCATACCAGATGCTCCATATAATCCTAACTGTTGACAATGCTGGTAGAGTTTGTTGGGTAACATCTTTGCAGAGCACTGGCAAAAGTACCTTCTGTACCTGTTTTTTTTTTTTTTTTTAGGGAGTCCCACCTGCACACCAGTGCTCACCTCACTCCTGCTACCCACCAACTCTTTTTCCCCCTTGTTATTTATTTTTCTCTCTCTCTCCATCCTTGTATTAATTTAGCAACTTCTTTGGCTTCCACAATTCAATGCTGCTTCTCTTCTCTCCACCATCCACACATTTTTCCTTCTCACTGGTCTTCTCCATCTCAGTGTCCATTCAGACTTTCTGTCTCACAACTCTTCTCATAACCCTTCTAGGCGCCACAATTCCCCACCACCACCACCACCACCACCACGCCTCAGTTGCCATATTCTAGTTCTCCAAATCCAGGCAACCATGTGTGCATATTAGGAAATTATACATGGGATAAAGAAAGGGTTGAACAGCACGTGTGTGCATGTGTGTGTGTGCATGTGCATGCATGCATGAGTGAATGTGCATGCTGATGTGCATGCATGCACACACTTACACAAAAGACTCCTTTCAAAATTACTTGGTAGACAGAAAACAGACTGCTTGGCTTTCTTTGCATGAGAGGCAAAGGTGACAACGTGAAGTCCAAGGCATTTTGTGCCCCTTCATTATTCTCTTTCTTTACCATCTTTTATCCTCTAAGATCTCCAGTGTCTTTAAAAGGTGCAGGGCTGCAGATGGTCAATGAGTACAGCTTTCCTAGAATTCTACAAATATTGGCATCCTGTATCTAAAATTAACCAACTGTATCTGTGGTCAGCCTCATTGGCTTCAATATTATGTTTATTTGTACTCAAAGTGTCTTACAAAAACATCAGAAAAAAGTTGCATAATACAAATTAACTATATTTCCGGATAATGCTACAATTGAAGCTCAATTATTTGTCATAACTGCACAATTTTAATTAATTGATAAATTAGCTCATCATACAGAAGTATACATTTCTCAAAGTTGTAAATATATACCAAGATTAAACAATCCACTAATAATTCACACTAATATTTAATTGCTTTTAAAAAAAAAATCCGCATAGTAACAAACGTTATTTTATCCAGTTGCTATTTGTACAACGTATGGTGACATAGCTATCTATGAATGAGAGATCTCCAAGAGCCCCAAACATCAACTGTACTGCTCAGATCTTGCAAATCCAGGGTTGTGGTTTCTTTGTGTGAATCAATCCACCTGCAAAGTGGGCTTCCTTTTTTCTTACTGCCTTTCACTTTACCAAGCATATAACCTTTTGTAACAAGTCATGTTGTCTCATGATATGTCCAAAGTCGAAATGAATTCCTTCGCTAATTTTCTCCTTGAAGGAAGCATCACATAACTTTAGGAATTTTCTTCTTGCTGCAGTTTTTAAAGACTATTTGCAGTTATTCTGCACAATATTCACATGTGGTATTTTTGTGCAGAAAACAGTGTTTTTTATGTAGAAATATTAGGACAAAGATCTGATCGGTAAGAACAATTTGACTAGGGAAACAATTACCTAGGTCATAATGAGCTCCTCCTCACTTGAGGTCCTCAAGGAGAGGCTAGACAATCAGACATTGGGACAACCATACAGTTGGATTTCCACTAGCTGTAGAGATTTCCTGCAATGAACTATGGGATGGATTAGATGGCCTACTAGACCCCCTCCATTGCTATGATTCTACCTCATTCATTTAATGGGAGGGATCAAATCTGTGGTCGTGAAAGAATGGATATGCAGATCTGCTACTTTTGGTGTAATGCTGGAGCAACCATAGCTATCAACTGAAGAATCTCTGTGAGGTGGCTTGTCTTCCCCCTGGATTATTGCATGGTTCAGTTCTAGAACCAAGAGCAGAAGCAACCAGAAGTGACTAGAAGCTCATTTCCAGGGGAAACACTCCCTTTCTCTCTCACACAGAACACTGTTTCACTAAGGAGATTATCAGACGTTCTAAATATGGCGTTACCACGACACCAGGGAATTGCTAAAGTGCTTCCCTTTCACATGACGTCATTCCCCTCTTGTAATGCTCTTGTTTGGGTGTCGTTATGCTGGTGCTGATTTTTACAATGGATCCCCCATCCCGTTTCTGTCATGGAGGTTAGTGCGAGTGAAAAGGTGCCCATTTTGCTGGTGCAATCCCATCGTAAATGGGAGGTCCATGCCAGAACACTTCTTGGTGAGATCGGGACATCCAGGTAAGTGACACACTTTTGTGTACCCTCCCTGGGTTACTTGTAAAGTTTTAAGTGTGTTTTTGTGCTTAGTGTAACTTTTCCTCTTTTATTTGGGTTTTTGTTTTTGAATTTCCCATACTCTCATCTTCTTGTGAGAATCAGAGGGATTTCATTCCAGGAAGTGAATGGAGCTCCCTTAGAAATCCATTCACTCCTGGAATGCTCTGTCACATGAACAAAGTAGGTGTGAAAAGTTTTTCTTTTTTGCCGGTGGGGGAGGAGATTGTGGGATGGGAATGCTTTCTTTCCTTCCTATATGATACTCTCCCAAAGCTAAGCCTTAGGCCTCTTTCTTTACAGAAGAATAATTGGTCTTGAGGCTTCCAGGAAGGCGAATCTTCTTGTCTCTCTCTCTCTCTCTCTCTCTGTCTCTCTCTCTCTCACACACACACACACAGAGTGATGGCAGTAGCAGTAGTCTGGGAATGATCTGGACCCCACAAAAAAAAGGCAGGGGCCTTATGTGGCCCCATCACATGTGTTGCCCACCTTGCCATAGAGAAAACCCAACCTACTGTCACAGGATTTGCTGGTCAAGCTGATGCTCTCTGGGAAACTATACTTCCAAGAGAATTTAATGTGTAGCAATAAGTATTTTCTTATTCAGAAATGCTAGAACCCCTTGCATACTTGTGACAGGACAGTTCAGGTTACTTGAGGGTCTGAAAAAGAAACCCAGGATGAGAAGAGGGAATGGGAGCAGCAGCAGCTAGTTTATTCCCTCTGCAATGCTGAATAAGGAAGCGGCCGTGGAGATGCCCTTTAGCTTTCTTCAAGGACAGTGACAGCCAAGCAGACTTCAAAGCCATATTTTAGAAAGGCAGGGAAGGTGCTTAACTGGGCTGAGGAGCCCTTTATAGCTCAGCATAATCCCGCACTGTAGCATGAAATCCTGACCATCATGTCCTTCCTAGACCTCTCCAGTGGGGAAGCTTTATGAACTTACAGCGTTCTAAAAGCAAAGGCATCTCTTAGCCTAGATAGAAATGAGGGCAATTTAAGCAAAGGCCATATGGATTTGAGAAAGAGAGAGAATGTATATGTATGTCCCTCAGCTGACACATCCAGGCATTCAGGGAGGGGAGAGGGAATATAAGCCTGAAATGCATTCATTGAAGGGAAAAGTGAAGCATCAGTAAAGCCAGCTTTTTCAAGCACTATTGTGATACCACTTTAATAAAAAGCACAATAAGGACACAGCAAATCATGGCTTTCAATTGGGGGAGGTCATTCCTTGTCAAGTTATGAAAAACTATCTGAGCTCAAGAAGGGCTCTGTGTGGTGTGTGTGTGTGTGTGTGTGTGTGTGTGTAAAAATTCCCCTCTCTTGCTGTTGGCTAGACTGGCACTGAACACACCCACTGCAAAATGGTTCCTGAAAAATAGCTGCAAATCACAGCATAAAAAGTAAGGGAGTCTATTGAGTGTCTCAAAGATCTAGGGAGGGACAGAAGGTTAAGGAAGACTAAATTTATCATTTTGAGTAATAAAATATTACAGCATCCTTATGAGCATCAATGAAACTGGTTTAGGAGAGGTTTGTCATCAAGGAGAGACAAAAATAAAGGAAGTTCTTGACACTGGGGACATTTTCAGACAGTGCTAAACAGAGCTTATCATGGGATGAGCTCCCGGGAGAGGAACGGCGCTCTTGCGTGGCGGTGGGGTTGTTTTCGGATGCCGCCATACCTCTTCCGAGATCATCAGTGTCACTTCCGTTAAGCTTTGGAAGCGGCCGCACCATATTTTAAGCATGGGCAACTTCCGTTGTGATGTCCAGCCAGGACTGTTTAAATCTCCCCTGCATTTTCCTTTATTTGCTTTTCAAGGCCTTAGCATGTCTGAGTATAGGAATACTCCATTGTATTAGACTTGTGGGAGGAGCTAAGATTTCCCCTGCATTTTTCTAGGTTTTGGTTCGTTCCTTCCCAGCAAGCTCTGTTTTACCTAGAAGCTTTTTAGTTCCTTTGGGCAGTCTTTGCTGTGAGCTTGAATAGAGCAGTTCTGGTGGCAAACAGGCCCAGAGAGCCGGGAAGGGCATTTCTTACACCATCAGCCAAATTAGTTGCCAACAACAAAGGAATCAGGAGCTGAAAGACCCTGCACCAGCTCCATTGAGTGAGGAGATCAAACCCAGAGAGATGTCACCCTGAAGACTGCTGAAACTCCAACTGTAAAGTACCTTTCATTTCAAGCCTTTTAGAGCTGGGGAGGAGAAAGCCCTTTTCTTTTGTTCTTTAAAATAAACTTCCCCCCTTTTTGAACTGGATATTCAGCATCAGAGCCTTTTTGGGTAAAGGAGTTTGATCTCACCAGGGTACTGGCGTTGCACACCCAAACCTGCCACCACCTTTAGTTGGGTGTGTCTTCACATCCGTGCTTAAAATATGGTGCGGATGCTTCCAAAGCTTAACAGAAGTGACACTGATGATCTCAGAAGAGGGACGGCGGTGTCCAAAAACGGCCCCCCGCCGCGCAAGAGCGCCATTCCTCTCCCGGGAGCTCATCCCGCAATAAGCTCCGTTTAGCGCTGTCTGAAAATGTCCTGTATCTCAATCTCAGAAATAAGGCCCAAACAACAACCTTCTTCTAAGGAATTACAGAGAAATTCTTAAGCTCCTTCTTTTTTAAAAAAAGAAAGGAAAACTTTCTATGGGAAGTTGTTATTAAAAAAATGTGCTGATTTTGGGGGAAATGATCCATTGTACTGGCCTTCAGAACAATGTTTTTCAATTTTTTATTTTATTTTATATTTTTAAAAATTATTTTTAAAAATTAAAATCCATATGCATGATTGAGCTAGACAAATTAACTTCCTGGAGAAACTTGAAAACAGCAGCTCAAATAGAAACAGACTGGAAACCAGTTACATCTTACTGGAACTTGGACCAGAAAAGAGTCAATTGAAGAAGATACTGAGGATGCAATAGAACAAGATTAGATGAAATAGTGATACAGAAGGGAACTAAATAAACTTCCATTTAGAAAAGGTTGATAGCTTGAAGTATAATGTATTCTTTTTTACAAAGCCTAATAGAATTTCAACTTTGTTACTCAGTTTACAGTTGGATTCAGATTAGGAAGTCTAGAACTATATACTTGTAAAACTTAGCACTTAAATGTAATATCATGGGACTTATTTTTATTTTATTTTTATGTAAAGAAGATTTCTTTTTGGAATTCTGTGGGAACAGTACAATAATTTGTAATACAATTGTTATATTAGGTATAATAATAGAGCAATATATTGTTCATACTGTAAGACTGCTCAAACAGATTAATAAAAATTAAAGTTAAAAAAAAGAACAAGGTTTTTCAAATTTTCTCATTTAAAGACTATTAATTAAGAAAAAAGTTAAGTGTACGTTTTCCTACATCACATGCCATTTCTCCAAAAACCTAATCTGAAGTTTTTATTGTATACATGTGTCATGATGGAGTTCCATCATGTTGCCACAAGGTGCAGCTCCCATCATTCTGCTAGAGAACTATAACTCTCTTTGTTTGTAAACAGATTGTCTTGCCAGCATAGTATCAGGTAAGAAAAGGGTTAATGAGAAGGGGCTCAAGCACCACCTTCACAGAGCTAATGAGAGGACATCATTAACATAACACCATGTGACTGGACTGACCAATTACAGCTTTAAGCCCGGGAAATCTGGAGAGGTTTTAATTGCTTTTGTTTGAGACCAGAGAGTGAGTGAGATGAGTGGGACTTGGAGAAAGAGGTTTTGGAAAATGTGAAGGAACAAAGACTGCTATGCTGGTAGAGCACAGCCATTCCATCTCTGGCTTTTGCTCCCAGCTGCCTGGACAAGATCTCAAGGCAACAAACTGCAAGTATTTAGTAGAGATTAGGGCCTGTTTAGTTGCGTTAGGGAATTCTTTTTAATTTCTTTACTTTGGTTGAATGTAGCTAAATCAGTAACTGAATGTAACTTGAGTGATGTAATACTTTGATCTTGATACTCTGTATTGCTATCACTTTAAGCCTGCCTGCCTGAGGTAGGGGAGAATCCTGCCTCATGTGAGACTGCATGACTACTTCTCTTGAATAAAGTAAACTTCTATCTTCCTATGCTGATGCTGACCACGTGCCTTACTCTTGACTATGCTACTGTGAACCTCCTCTGGGGTTAGGAGGAGGGAGTTAGTTGATTCTATAGTGGCAAGGAGTGCCACTGATTAACATAGACTACGCACAACTTCCCACTGCGTTGTGCGTGTAAAAGGGGGGGTCCCAAGGGGGAAATAAGCCCCCCCCAGTTAAAACCCAGTGGGTGGTGGCAGACCGATGGTTTTTGGAGTTTGTAGGAGGATCCTGGGGTGAGGACACCCAGGACTAACCCTACAGAGAGAGGGCTAGCCTGGAGCTCCTGGGAAGGGAACTCAGGTTTGAGCCCCGTGACAACATGTTCAGGAGTTAGACCTTCAGAGCATCACAAAAAGCCCTTAAAATGGTGGTAACAGTCTCATTTGAGCAGTTGCCAGCCTGATGCAGGACAACACTACCACAGCACAGCCCACATATTCAGCTCTCTTTGACCCAACAAGGCCAGCTAACTTAGGCCAGATGTGCTAGAAATGGGGGGGGGTCCCTCCCTGGTTGCTGGTATCTGGAGGGGGGGACTTCCCTGTTAAAGGGTTTGAAAATAAGAGATTGTTTCCTGAGCCTTTGGTTCTGGTGAAATAGGAACTGTTTTTGCTTTCTTGGGTGGGCTGGATGGAATGTGGAAATCACTGAGATGAAATAGGACTTGGTTGAGAGATCAGAGAGAGGGGGTGACCTTAATGGCTCCTTTTGAAGATAAAACCTTCCCACTCCTCTGGTGTACCTGAACCAGAACAGGTCAGTAGCTTATTCCTGCCTGCTATGAGTAAAATAGAAACCAAGGAGAATCTCTCTCTCTCTCTCTCTCTCTCTCTCTCTCTCTCTCTCTCTCTCTCTCTCCCCCCTTCTTCCCACCCTCCCTATCTTGGGTTAGTCTGCATGTCTTAATGGGTTATAGCTGGGCGTAGGAGCTTTATTCATTACACTGTAGGGATGCAATTCTTCACTAAATATATTTTGAAGGTAGCAATGAGTAATTCTAGCAATATTCTCCTTACTGTGAGAAAGTCTTTGAAAAATGTACACTTTTCAAAGGCTATTCACAGTTCTGGACTTCTGCTGTGCAAAATTCGCACATGGTATCTTTGTGAAAAACCCAGAATTTTCTGCCCAGAAAAATAATATTTCTGCATAGAAAAAACTGGCTGGAATTCACAATCACAGTTCTGAATGGATAACCTTTTGTGATCCTGGTTTGTGACTGGTTCATATCCATGATCCTTATGTATTCAATAGAGTAGGTAATACATAGGGATTATGAAAGTCCCTCAATCCAGATTTAACAGGCAGCAGCTGCCGTAAGCAACAGGAATCTGTTCTCTTGTCAATTAGGATGCAGCAGTATGAGGTTTCCTCCCGCTCCTCCTGCAAGCAAGATTGGCGTAAGGAGGAATTATGACAAGGATTCTGCTTCTGTCTGTTGCACCAGAGATTGCCCACAGAAGGTGGGTGGAAACATCAGTTTACTATGCCCCAATTGACAGGAGAACAGACCCACGTCACTCACAGAGGTTATTGTCCAGGGATGCTACTTAGCTATGTAACTAAGGTAATTACATAACTAAGTAGCTGATCTAGAATCATGGCCATTATTTTGTGAACAGAAAATGCTGCTTCCTGTGCAGAAAACACTGTGGACTTTATCAGACCAGGCAAATACATCATCATAATAAGGACGCCTAATGATCACAAAAGGACGCACATACCAGAAGATGCTGCCCTTTCACGATCATGTCTTGTTAAAAAGACATACTTTTTTATTGACGGCTCAAGCCATCAATAGATCGGTCATGGCAATTTGTTGCCAGCATTGCCAGAATTTGAATTTGCGCACCATTGTACTCATGTGAACGCAGCGTCGATGGGCAAACACTTCCGGGTGATATCGGGACAGTCAAGTAGGGGACACTCTTTTTATGACCCCTCCCCATTTACGTGGGACTTTTAAAGTGTGTTTCTGTGCTTTGCTGTACTTTTTGTGTGGTCTTTTGGCTTTTATTTTTAAATTTCTCGTGCTAGCATCTTCTAGTGAGAATCAGTGAGAATTGAAACCAGGTAGTGAATGGAGCTCTGGTCACTCTCTGCTAGTGGACATTTTCAGACGCCCCTTACTGTACAAGCAGCCTCTGGAGCAGTAACAAGGCTGCTGCATGGCAGGGGGTCCTTTTCGGATGCTGCCATCCCTCTTCCAGGATCATTCATGACATGTACGTGAAGCTTTGGAAGCGGCCGCGCTATATTTCAATCACGGAAGTTGCCCGTGATTGAAATATGGTGCAGCCACTTCCAAAGCTTCATGTACATGCCACGAATGGTCCTGGAAGAGGGACAGCGGCGTACAAAAAGAACCCCCTGCCACGTAGCAGCAGCCTCGTTACTGCCCTTGAGGCGCTTATGCGGTAAAGGGAATCTGAAAATGTCCAGTGTCTGTGCTGCCTCTTTAATGAAAGCAAAGTAAGTTCTCGGGGGGGCGGGGGGAGTTCTTTTGTCAGCATAAAAACACCACAATTTATTCCGGCAAAAGACCTTTTGAGGAGGGTGGTCTGATAAAGTCCTGTATTTAGGGAACCATAATGAATGCAAACAAATCTTAATTTGGAATGAGGGAGATAATGCAAGCAAAATCAAGTGTGTTTTTGTCCCTGTTCCTGTTAAGAATGTAATACTGGATATTTCTGGCACCTTCACCCTTATAATAACTTTAGCATCTTTTGGAAAGGGAGTTAAAGATACCTGTTAAAGATGTACAAAACAAATGCAATCCACTCCACATATGTTTCAGCAGGTCAGGTGCTCTTGTCCACTTCATTGTATGTTGTGTGTTCATTCTGTGTCTTTTGCTTCATGTTGGGAATTTTGGATGGGAAATAACACACAAAATAACATGCATGTTTCTACATGCCACACATGTAGAAAGTCACTGACATTCATTTGCATGTACAAAAAAATTTGCTTCTTCTCCCTTCCCTTTTATTTGCTTCCCTTTCATCATCTTCCATAACTTTTGAAATTAATGTGGCATTTTCCACAGGCATAGATGTAAATATCTCCATATGTTTGGAGAGCAGCAGATCCTTCCTGCTCAGTCAAAGATTCCAGTGAGATAAGACAGTCTGGCTTCATGAGGTTGTCCCTTGCTTTGGAACAGGGAAAATCTAGTTCAAGCAGATTCCATGGAAGATTTCATCAGCACCCCTGAAGATCTCCATGTTTGAGAAGGATTTCCTTTCTCTTGGTGTTTGCTTGTGGAGATTATGGGTCCCCTTCCAGAGCAGACACAGATTGGCCATTGGTCTTACAGGGCTGCACATGCCCTGTTTGGACTCAGATTTATTTCCTAATAAAGGATATGGAGGCTATTTAGCAATGTATTTGCAAGGATTATGGCTCACCTAGTTTTCCTTAAACTATGCTGTGGGCACCTGTCTTAAACTCAGGGCATCCCAGTTCAGGATTTCTGGCTATGGACCTATGCACAAGGGAGTCTGCTGGGGATATCTTTGGAAGAAGAAAGAGAAATGGGTATTCTCTTGAACCAGGGCTTAGGCTCCTGAAGGCTTCTGGACTACATGCTTTGCTTTTCATCTGGTTCTCAGCCAGCCTTTACATCTACGAATATAATGAAATGACTGGCATTCTACTAGTAACATAAGCAGACTAAGGACTTTATCAGACCATCCCCCTAAACCCTGTTCTTTTGCCAGCATGACTTTGCCATTTTTATGCCAGCAAAGGAACTCCCCATGCCACACTTACCTTGAATCCACATGAAAAGGCTTCCCCAGCAATGAATGAGGAGTGAACAGAGCTCTGTTCACTTCCGCTATTGAAATCCCACGTATTCTCACGAGAATACATAGTGTGGGAAATTTTAAAATTAAAGCAAAAAGAACACTAAAAAAGCTTTTAAAAGCACAAAAACATACTATAAAACTTAAAAGTAAACTGGGGAGTGTCATAAAAAGTGTGTCACCTACCTGGATGTCACAATCTCACGCAGAAGTGTTCTCGCCGGACTGGCCATCGACACTGCATTCATGTGAGTACAATGGTGTGCAGATTCAAATGCTAGCAATGCCAGCACAAAAGCACTAGGGGAGATCCAATTGATGGGTTGAGCCATCAATAAATAGGATGCGTTTTGGACAAGATGTAAACGTAAAAGGGCGATGTCATCTGGTATGCACACCCTTTCACGTTTATGTGGTATCATTATGACACCTTATTTGGATGGTCTGATAGAGTCCCAAGTCCAACTTAAATCTGTGTACATTATTTGTATCTGTGTGTCATTGTGGAGGTTATAATTTTCTTCTTCCCCCATGCAATCACTAAAACCCCCTAACAAGCCATATGGTCAGTGGAGAATGTGGGATGGATGAGAAGTATCTGGGTATTTGACTATAGCTAGACACACAGCAATGACTGCATCTTCCAGGATCTAGTTGGTGATTCTTCAGAGGTCCTGGAAGATGCCTTCCTTGTTGTGTGTCTGCCTATACTCAGATGCTTCTCAGCTGTCCTCTACTCTCCCCTGGACACTAAATGGGCTTGGAAAACTCAGGAGGAAGGTAAGCCCTGTGGGAGGGGAGAGATGTTTTGTAGTTACAACACGGAGGAACATTATGATATGTCTCTTGATGCACAATCTTGGACAAAATTAACACTTGACTTGAAGTCTGAGCTGCCCAATTTCAAGCTGTTCTTTTGCCGCAGTGGATTGTTCCTAATTGCAACTTCACCTGCCAGATTTCAAGGGATTGGACTGGTGATGACACAAGAGAAGGGCTAGCAAAAGAGTAGCATAGGTAACCAAAGAATGCTCTGAAATGTCTAAGGTCTTGGCAGCTAATGAACTGTCATTGTGTCAAATCACAAAATAACAAATATGATGTAGATGTGATTACAAATATTGCTTTCTGGGACACCAGAGGGCCAAAGAGGTTAAATAGGCAAACCATGGGGTTGACTTCCCAGTTTACTTTGAGCTGTTGATTCATTTAGGTAAGTTGCATCTCACCCTTGGTATTTACTCGTACAGTTTTAAACTCTTTAACAAGTGTTATACAATTTAGGAGAATTTGTACTACACAGTTCTCCAACAATTATCAAAAATTTTTGGTGATAGAAGCAAACATAAAATCTGAGCAGGATAAAATAAATTTTCTCTCCCTGTTGATGGTTGGCTAATGTGTGTGAAAAATAAGCTGAAATTAAGTAACTTTCCACATCCCCTCCTGTTTAAAAATGTAGCCATCTCTTCTGAATGAAAACAAAGTTAAACACGTGAGATGAATTAAATTGGCCTGGTTTTTATTTTTGGGGAGGCTCATTTGTATGAAGGATGAGGACATATTTTAAATCAAGATGAGAAACTTGCAGCCAAAACTATTAGTATGCTGGGAAATGCAGTGCAACACAGGCCAGGTTTATTAAAAGCTGTCTTATAGCCAATCCTCTGAAACACTAAACAAAATCAACACTGAAATATATTTTGAAGGAAAACAAGAAGCATCTGGTTCCCTTTGCTGGGTACAGAACTGGAGAAAATATTGGCAGGACGTTTCATTACCATAAAAGAACGAGCTACGCACAAAGAAAGCCACAATAGGGAGTCAAATGTCTGAACTGCTTTTCAGTGCGTATTTGGTCAAAATGTCTACAAAGGTTGGCCCAGGAAACCATTGAGAAGAGTTGAGTGCATTGGGTCTCCTGGAGGGTGGAATGAGATAGGATGGTGACAGATCACGAACCTCCAGCATGGATCAGGGCAAAATACTTGTAAAGTTTGTGGAGAGGGAGAGTATTTCCAAGCAGAGGAACAGCAGATGGGAAGCCAATGTGGCAACCTCCCCCACCCCTGTTTTTACCTGCCCAGCCCCTCCCTTCAAGTGCTTTCTCACAGCTAGAACCCAAAATTACAAGCAGAGCTTTTTGAACTACAGCTCCCAGAGTTCCTCAACCAGCATGGCCACTGGCCACCTAGGTTGGGGGATTCTGAGTACAGTAGCCCAAAGAGTAACCTTTCCATGCTGTGTTCAGATATAACCCTGGCTTGGGAGGGGGTAGTTTTACACACAACACATAATTTCCCACTTGAAATCCACCCCCTCTCTCTCTTACACATACACACACACACACACACACACACACAGAGAGAGAGAGAGAGAGAGAGAGAGAGAGATTGGTGGAAATTTCCATTTGAAAACAAAGACTGTTATCATCATGCATAACTCTGCCTTAAGCCAAGAATTCCTGGCTGCATCTCCCAATAGCTTTCCTTCCTCCTACACCATTAAAGCAGTGGGAGCTACAGTGGTATTCTGCCATTTCTCTGAGGAGTTTGAGACCTTGTTGTCTGTGGCTGCCACCAAACGGCATGGGGTGATTCAAGGGGCATTAAAGCATACAGACATACCAAACCATTCTTATGCCCATGCTACCTCTGCCCACCCCATTTATTCAGTGGGGCAGTAAATCCACCCTGGGTTTCAGTGTGAGCTTTAAAGCAGCTATCTAAGGTGTGGGACCTGGTTGGTCACAGGAGTCAGCACCTTCAATAGCTTCTTTAAAGTTAGTCTTAAAGCCTGATGAAGATCTAGCACCCCACTGCCTAGCAGGGCACTGAAATATAGGCCCGTTTAATTACCTATCCTGACACCCCCTGCCCCATATCTGTAATGAATTGGCAATATTTAATAATTTGGTCAACTGTGGCCTTCCATGTAATGTGGCCAATAAACCAGGGACTCCCACAAACCAGGTATCCCAAAAGACTAGGGCTGAGAATCAGTCAGGAGTGCACCAAGGAGGGGCCATCCCAAATTCCAAAGAAAGGTAATGTGAAGGGCAACTGCTTGCTTGGCTAATCCCATCAGCCTAAATTGAGATACTCAAGGTTTGTAAAGAGCCCTCATACCTCTACCTTCCTCCAAACAGAGAGAATTGTTTCCTCCACTCAGTTACAAATTATCAGCACATTAAGGGCTGTTAGCATATCTGGAGTATCCATTGTCTTACCATGAGAACCTCCGAGAAGCATTGTTTTTTACTCTAAATTCCATTCCCTGAAGGGAATTATTGGATTTAAAAAAAAACCCTTCAAAACAACGTCAATCTGTCTTCAACTCCTCCTCCTACATCCATGTTGCCAGTTTGCTGACCGTCCCTCAGAGTGCAACTCAAAGGTCTTGTCTATACACTCAAAAAAATATGAACGGCATGCAAACGTACGGCGATCTGTTCAAACAGCCATTCGCACAAATACGTGTCATTTGGAAGGGGGGCAGTGAAATCCACTGCAAAGTCTGTGTGTGCCGCATCTGGGATTTTGTACAGATTTTAAAAAAAGTATGAACACTTGCATTCACACAGATACGAACAGGCAGCATAATCTCATTGGCTGGATGAGGAGCGGGCAGGGCTAGCAAAGAGGGAAAGCAGCTGCAGCCACCATGTTGGATTTTCAGCTAAGCTGAGGGTCTGGTAAGTTGATCAAGCAGTGATATTATACTTTTTAAAAATTCTTTCTGTCTTTCTAAATACGAAGTGTTGCTTGTGCACACTTTGGGGAAACTTATTTTTTAAAAAAAATTGGCAGCGGCAGATTTGAAATCATGAGTAAATCACTCGCAGACACCATCTGGATAGGGGGTCATGTGGAGTTTAGTGGGGCTTTTTTGGCCATTTGTGTAGGCAGGTGGCATCTTTGCAAATGGCTGCCTTTTCAGATGTGTTCGTATTTTTCCCCGCTCGTATAGACAAGACCTGAGACCATAAATTGCTGCAGGAATTTATGAAGGTGTTATATTTCCCACACACTCCCCTTACTCTATTCCTCTATCCCAATCCTTCTTGCTTTATTCACTAGCCTTGTGTGATTGCTTGAAGCCTAAGTGTGTGCGTAAATGGTGTTATTATTATTTCTTAAATAAATATTAATTGTACTACCTAGCTTAACGTCTCCTCTTGAGTACTGGTATACATAGATGAAAAGGTCCTGCTTTGTTGCCCTCTCTCATATTGCCAAGCTGAGTATATTAACTCCCCAAATTAATATTGATATTCAAAGAGTTCTTAAGACCCCCGGGCATTTAGGGTAACACTTTCACATTACACAATTATAGCACAATGATTCCAATTTAACTTCCATGGCAACTTCCTATGGAATCCTGGGATTTCTAGTATAGGGAACATTACTTAGTATTCTCAGCCAAAGAACTCCTCTGGTGCTTCTGACCAAACTACCAATCCTACGGTTCACCAAGATTCAGCCATGACAGTTAAAGTAGAATTAATGCAGTGTGAAAGGGCGCATAGTCTCGGGTCCAAAGTCAACCAGTTAGTTTGATAGCTGAGTGGGGATGTGGATCGAGTTTTCTGATATCAACTTTTGGGAACTACTGGCTTCAATGTTACTGTACTATATGTGACGACAGAATGGTCTAAACAAAATAACGCAAGATAAAAATAAACCACTAAAAATCACAGGCTAAGATGCATTAAAAATTGGCTGCAGCTAAGCCCCTTTTCTATTTGGATCTAAGGTGGGAAGAGGCCTTTAGCCTCTATTTGAGATGCTCTGAATAACAGGAGGAAAAACATTTTAAATGAAGAAAACAATCCCTGATGTATATGCTTACTGGAGAAGGAAATGCAATATAGACCTGAATGCTGATTTTTCTGAACTTCAAATATACAAACACCTCTGTTTTTCCAATAGCTCATCCAATTTTTGCATAGAGAAGCGTAAACAGACTGATGGGGGGGGATGATTATGAGTTCAGGGAGAAGAAGAGGAGGAAAGGGTCCCCTGTTCTATTAACCCCTCTCAGTAAATTGCAAATGGCATCATTCTGCATGAAAACACACACTGGGAATTTATTTAAGGGGTGAGGGAGAAATCAATAAATACTGCTTGTTTGTGTCATTAGCATTAGAGAGCTGGCAGACCCAATCCTATAAATACACAGAGCAGAGGCAACATCCTCAAAGGCCTGCCCCAGCTGATGCCACAGATACAGTGGGAGACTCCAACCAGGCTATACTCTTTGCATGCGGAGCCAGCATGGTTTGAATGTTGGACTATGACTCTGGAGAGACCAGGGTTCAATCCCCTGCTCAGCAATGGAAACCCACTGGGTGACCTTGGGCAAGTCACACTCTCTCAGCCTCAGAGGAAGGCAAAGGCCCTCTGAACAAATCTTGCCAAGAAACCCCTGTGATAGGGTCTCCACAAGTCATGATGTGAAAGCACACAACCACAAAACAACAACAACACTCTTCGCATAGCTGAGAATGATACAGCAACCTGGGAGTGGGGGGGAGGATTGCCTTGTTTTGCCTTAAATGGATGTAGGTATTCACATTACTACGGAGTCAGTGTGGCATAGTGGTTTGAACGTTGGACTATGATTCTGGAGACCAGGGTTTGAATCTTGCTCGGCCATGAAAACCCACAGGGTGACCTTGGGCAAGTCACATGCTGTCAGCCTCAGAAAACCCCTTAGGGTCACCATAAGTTGGAAACAACCTGAAGGCACATAACAACAACAAATTTATTTCTCATTGCTTCTGAGAAAAGTTCCCTTTTTTGGTCTCTAACTCACAAGCTCTTTGCATCAGTTCTCTTAAAAATGGGGCTGGTTAGGAGTTCAGGGACTTTGTTTGACTTTGGGGCAGTCCAGCATGAGAATACAACAGTGGCCTTCCCCCAGTGGAAATGGGGGAGAAAATGGGGAGAGGAAAAAGGATGTGGAGAGATGCTTATTTTTCAATGACTCCTATCCTTTTAAGTTTTATGTCATACAATCCTATACATGTCTACTCAGATGTAAGGCCCACTGACTTCAATGGAACCATCTTCCTCCTGCTTTCTGAAGGTACCCCTTCTGCCAGATTTGCCAGATTCCACTTCTGTCCTCAGTCTGTCTGCTCCCTCACTGGTACATCACTTTGGTCATGCTCTTTCTCTTAGTTTGGCCAAAGCCTGATGCTCTCTTTTCCATCACCTAGCCAGGAAGGAAGGAAGGAAGGAAGGAAGGAAGGAAGGAAGGAAGGAAGGAAGGAAGGAAGGAAGGAAGGAAGGAGACTAGAAACAGTATTCATTGGGAAGGACAGGGCATACATGCAAATCAAAGCTTTTGTAGCCATTTGTTTAAATCTGCATAAGGGTGCATCCAGGCTGATTAAAAAGACCCAGAAGTCCCAGGTTCTGTTCCTGTTCTTTCTGATTTTATTTTGGAGTTCATACATGTTTTGTTTATCCCAGAATATTTTCCATAAGCTCCCGGTATGATCAAAGACTTTTTAATACCAGTTCCCCAGGTAAGTTTATTTTAACCCAGTATAAAATGGGAAAGAACAGGAACAAAATCTAGGACTTTCCAATCAGTCTGGATGGATGCATTTATTTCAGTTACTAAAATAGAATTTGAAGATGCCTTTTTTAAAAAAATGATGCACGGTTTCTAAAACCCTGCTGAATCCCCATGTGTTCTATATTCATAAAAGCTAGGTTCAATACCTGGGCTTCCCATCTATGTATGTTGGGAAGAGCACTGCCACTTCCTTGCATCACAGGGATACTGCTGCACAATTAAATCCTCTGCCACTGGAAATTTTTAGATACTGCAGTGATAAAGGGACATAGTTAGGCATTCCTCGCACGGTTCACTAGCAACAGGCAACTTTGCTGCTTTGCAAGGATAACTGGAATAATAACAACAAATGGCAGCAGAGTGAAACCTGCAGCAGAAATACACACAGTGAATAATTTAAAATGTTTAGCTCTTAGTTCCACCGAGTAAACTCTTTTTGGAGAAATTTGCTGACTAGAAAAGACCCTTAACCCCAGTGTGAGGCTAGTAGCCAAGGTGGGAAAGCATGCTTGCCATTAGCTTGGTGGATGTAACCTGACAATAAGTATATAGTCAGGGGTAGCCGTGTTGCAGCAAAATACAACAAAATCCAAAATCCACAAGAAGCTATACCTTTATTGGGCCAATGCCAAAGCATGAAATATATTATGCAAGAAGCTTCACTGGCTCCTTCATCAGGCAAAGGTATTAAAAATCATACAGGAGAAAAATGGTTATGAGTCACAAGCCTACATTCTGTCTGACATGTTGGAGATGATCAGACATGTCTCTTGAAAACTGTTTCTGTACCGCTACCCCCCCACCCGTACCACTCCTGCCCCACTCCCCTCCCTGAAACAGAATCAATTTTCCCCCAGACACTTGCCTTATTCCATTATAGGAACTGTTCCACCCCCCTTGGCTTCACTGCAGTAAAGGCAGCTGTCATAAAGCTGCTTTTACTGCAGTGAAGCCAAATCCCGCTCATTCTCGCGAGAGAACGATCACGTGGGAAATTGGAAAATGAAAACAAAACAAAATGTCAAAACGGAAAAGCAAGCCCCTAAACACACAATACAAACACCAAGTAACCTGGGAGGGGGGAGAGTGACACTCACCTGGCTGTTCCTATCGAACCCAGAAGTCTTTGGCACAGACCTCCTGGTGATGTTGTGTGCCACTGGCATCGCGCCAGCACAATGGGGCACATTTTCAAACACCCGTGATTCCGTTATGATAATGGAATGGGCTTCTTATTCACAGCTTAAGCCGTGAATAAGAAGAAGCGGCAGGGGCGGGGAACAGGGCAAGCTGGGAGCTTCCGGGACAGGGACGACATCATCTGAAAAGGGAGACAGATAGCGATCTCCCCTTGTCGCTGCTGTGTCTGATAATCTCCATTGTCAGTTAAGATGGTGTTGAGGTTATTTTATTGCCCGTCTTTTATTGCTCTGTGTCCCTAGTCCTCACGTGGCCAATAAGTAGAGTGGCTTCTGCCTGCATTGAAATTGCTCAGTACCCATCTTGACTGACAACATCTCAGACAGAAGGAGGCCTGTGACTCTAACATTGTCCCCATTTTTCTCCTGTATGATTTTTGACATCTTTGCCTGATGAAGAAGCCAGTGAAGCTTCGAAAGCTTGCATAATGTACTTTGTGCTTTGGAGATGGTCCAATGCAAATATCGCTGGTTATGATAAGTATGCAACTGAGAAGCCTTCGCTAGCCTGCAGTCCCCCCAGAGGTTTAAGTTTCCAAGCCCTGAAGACCCCTCCCCCTCCTTGCCAGCATGATCGGTTCCAAAGGGTGGTAGGAGATATTGCCCAAAATAGGATGGGGAAGACTGCTGAAGAGCTCATTCATATTCAAAGTGAAATAGTGTGAGTACTGTTCTTCTCCCCTCCCTTCAGTAGTTCTTGATCATGTATTAAGGAAGCAAAACATACCCACTTGTACTTCACAAGTGATTTCTTATAGTTGGCCTCCTGGGGTGGGGATGACAGGCAGGCAGGAATTCTATTCTAAATGCCTTCCTTGTTGGCTTTCCAAGAAACCCCATGTTCATGCTTCTCACTCCCCTTAGCTTGTCTTCATGTGAGGTTTCCCACCACTTCTTGAGCACAGACTCTATTCATGTGGTACATAGGCATCTTGGAGATCATTGCTCTTCTAGTCCACAGCAGCTTCCACAAATCCAAGGTCAGAGAGAAGTAAGAGTGGATCTCAGGAACCTAGACTCAGATGAAGATAACCGGGCAAGTTATTGACTCTCAACCTAACTTATTTCATAGGTTCTTCTGATGTGCAAATAACCAACCGCAGGTACAACACTGTGAACTGAGGACAGGAGGCTATTTACTCCAGCATTAATGTGTGTAACTTGAAACATAGCAAGGTTCTGACATTTTTACAGTGCAATATCCTCAAAAGCAAGCCCCAGGGAAACTTAAGGAGGATTGGGAAAGTGTTCTTCCCTTGTGGAAAAATAAATGGGGAAACCTAGCAGTAATAAGTACTGAGGATTGAAAATAAATAAAGATAATACTTTGTAAAGAAAAAAAGAGAATGAAAGTTTATAATTATACTATATACATATATGATATAGAGTAGGCAGATAACTGAGAAGGAAGACAAGTTAAGAGGGGATGATATACATTAATTTGTCACCATAACTGGGGTAAGAGAAGGAAGTGGAAATGTTATATGGTTGTTATGTTAAGTGTTGTTTTGTTTAATATGTGGGTTGTCTATGTGTCATGTTTTTCTTATTGTATGGAAACTGCTATAATAAAAAATATATTTTTTTTTAAAAAAGCAAGCCCCTATGAGTTCAATTAGACAATGTTGGTATGTGTCATCAATTGGTCTTTGACTTATGGCAACCCTATTTATGAGAGACCTCCAAGATATCCTGTTATTAACAACCTTGCTTAATTAGTCTTCCTCCCAGATAAGTATGTATAAGGTTTCAACTTTAGTCAATAGAAAGTTATTCCATTTCCATCTTGAAAGAACTGTAAATTCCATTTCCATCTCAAAACTGTATTGTAAATTTAGGCCTCATCTACATGGGACAGAATATGCCTGCTCCCTGCCGGAGTATTCCACACACAGGTCTGGCCTGTTCTTCCCTCATTACCGGCATGAAATGGGTCGGAGGCTAAACGAGCACACTGACCCGTCCCTGCAGCTGCCACTGCTGCCTTCCGCGCCACACTCTCTGACCTCAGGAAGCAGGCCCGCAGGACATGAGCAAGGCCTCAGGCATGGACCAACCTTGGTCACATGCTGCGGGGCCCCTTCCTGGCTACAGAAGAGCAAGGCAGTAGGCAGTTGCAGTGATGGGCCTGCCTACCAGAATGGGCTCCTGCATTGGCTGGCTGAGGTGACCACCTCACTCTGCCCAACGATAGGATCTTTAGTCTTTGAAGGACCTTCTGGCTCACCTTCATTCATTAGCTGGAATATGTGCACTCCATGCATGTCTTGGTCATTTTAGAAAATGGTAAAAAGGGGGAGGGATGTCCTTTCTGGTTGAAGAAAATATTCTATTCTGCTCTGCTGCTTGTGAAAAAAAAAGCCATTAGGCTGGTAGAAGAACAGGAGCACAAGAATGCAGTCACATACTCCTGACATCAGAGAAGTGTATGTTTCCTGCTGAATATTAGTCTAGTGTTATACATATTATACATAAGCTATACGGACTACAGCAAGAAGCTGGTGGGAACTATTTGGCTCTGGGCCCATCCTTGTGAATGGCCTGAAGGCATACATCATACCTTTCTCCTTCTGTTATTAGCTAGATGTGGTCTGGAGCACTAACTGGATAGAAAATTGCCTTGACAAACAACAGTGGGGTAGATAGGGCCCAATGCAAATGAAACTAGCATGTATATGTAGGTAGGGTTGTCCGGTCAGGATCATTCTAGGTCCTGAGATTTCTGGGGGGAAACCTGAGACCTAGGGATGTTCCCCTGGTTAATGAGGGTGGAGCCTGCTGGCATTGTTAGACAAGCCCCATCCCCAAGAACCCTCAAAACTGGCTAATTAATAATTTGGTATATTAATATAGTCTTCCATGGGGAAGAGCAGTAAAATATCATGGACTCGCTGTAAGGATCCCAAAGACATGTGCTAAGCCCTGTTTCACCCAAAGGAAGGACTATTAACAAATTCCAAACTGTGAGGAAACATGATGAGGTCAAGGGGACATTGCCTGCATACATCCTAGTGACAGACAATTGATCCCATTGTCAGTGGTTGGAGTAATCCTTTGTCTGAAGGTATCACTCTTCCCTTAATCCTGAGATCTAGCCATTAAGGAGACAGCTCATGATTTGTAACATTAATCATCAGAACATTTAGAGTAGTTGCAACACATTATCGTCATCGGAAGCCCATTGCTCAAACCCAGGAGTTTCTTGAGACCCATTGCTCAGTCTCTGAGAGACACCTGGAATCCATTGTTTCAACACACAAAATCCAATCACCTGAGGGCACATTTTTTGGTATAAATATTGGTATTTATTATTTGGTATTTAGTGTTTGGTATAAATACTGGCCCCAAACCCTGCCTCATTGCACACAGATTCTATTCCTGGGGATATTATGTCCTTCTGTGTAGCCAGGGTGCACAGAGTCCATTCCTGGGGACATTACGTCTCTCTGTTTTAGCCATTCCTGCTTCATCCATCCACTCTGCCAGTCTGCTTTGAACTTTAGCCTACGAGACAGGTGTTGTATTTCCCCTGAAAGCTCCCTATCTATTCCTCTGGCAACCTCTCTTCTTCCATTCCTAGTGGTCTTGTGTGAATGCTTGTGTGAATATGAATGTGTGCGTGTTATTATTTTTAAGTCCTTAATAAATATCATTGTTAATTTTCATTTTTCATTTGTGTGTATGGCCGTTCAGAACTAGTAAGGGTAGACATATGCATAAGATCCCTCTCTGTTGCCCCCTCTTGAATCACCTAGTTGCTGCTAATTTTCCCAGCATATTAGAAACTTGATATTTGCATGGAATTCCACAAGCAATTTGGGTAACAGTGTCATTAAGCATTATGATTTAAAAAGCAACCACAATTGAAGATAAATTGAGATTATTCTTCCTCAGCTACTTAGGAAGACAGGATAAGGAACAGTTAATCTAGCTTACTTGCCTCTAGAAAGAGGTAGATGCAGAGCAGAATGGAGGGTGAGCCCTAGCACTACAACGAATAGGCAGGAAGGAGAAAGCTAAGTAATTGTTGCAGCAACAAATCAATTAAGCCTTCCCAAATTGTAGCCAGATGCTGCTCTGCTTGGTGAACTGGAGAATTCCAGTTCTGTCTCTAAACTATCTCTAAACTGAACTTGGACTGGAAGGCCACCCAGGAAGGTCCTACCATTAGATAAAGTGAGGCAGCTGCCTCAGGTGGTGGCAGATGCTGGGGGCAAGGGAAGGTGGTGGTGGGGGGCAAAGCAGTAGCTCCCCCCTCCAACCTTTCCTCTTGAGTTCTTCCAACATGGATCAGAACAGTCAGGTGGGCAACACAACTTAATTCTTCATGACTGAATCTGACAATCAGGAAAGTGGTGAGTGGGGGCAAGGAACATGTGTAAAGCCATGTGACATGCTACATTTCAACATCAAATATTTAGCCTTGTCCCAGTCCTATACCCTTAGTGCTAAGGCAAGACCAAGGATGCATCTACACTGCAGAACGAATAAGTTGACATCACTTTAAGTGCTGTAGCATTACCCTGTGGAATCCTGGGATTTGTAATTTTACAAGGTCTTTAGCCCTCTCTGCCAAAGAGTGTTTGTGCTTCACAAAACTACACATCCCAGCATTCTGTAGGATGGAGCCATGGCAGTTAAAGTAGTGCCAAGCAGCATTATTTCTATACTGTAGACACACTCCAAGCCAGTGGCATAGTAACGTGAATTATGTTAGGTCAATTATGTTCCCTCTGCCTGCTGATCTGAAACAAAATGTCCCTTTAAACTTTAAAGCTGAAAGCAATTCCATATGTGTTCAGAGGCAGTGATGCATCTTGTCTTGTGAGAGGGGTGCCAGTTGCTGCTCTGCCTCAGGCAGCAAAATGTCTTGAGCCAGCCCTGCGAAATGATACTCACAGTCATGCAAATTATGCATTCAGGTGACCAAGGTGCACCAGATGTCTCCTGTGCAATCCTCAGCCATTCTCTGGAGTGCTGGAGCATTTAGAAAAGATGAGGGGTGCACTCTGTCATCAGGAGGCTCAGTTCTAGACTCCTTTGACTTTATCAGACAAGCATCTAAAAACACTGTAATTCCACTATTGAGGAAAGCAGAAACATAAGACTTTATCACACCATACTGTCGTGATAGTGCTATTATTCCACTTTAACTGGAATAATTCTGGCTGCCTCCTGGGGAATTCTGGGGTTTGTAGTTTAGTGAGGCCTAAGGGCTCTCTGGCTGAGAGTTCTAAATGCCCCTCCCTAAACTGCAAATCCCAGGATTCAACAGGAGGCAGCCAGAGCAGTTAAAGTGGAATAATAGCATTATAACAGTGTGGTGTGATAATCTCCATAGTGGCATGATCACAGTAACTATCACACATTGCTGTAATTGCACAATACTACTACCATGGAATTATTGCACAACCATGACTAGCAGTTTAAAAACAGGATTTCATTTCAGCTCGTGCTATAGTAACACTTCTCTTCACGTTGCCTTCTAATAATGACAGAGTATTAATTAATGCTTTGTGCTGACCTGCGCATGTGCCTATAAGAAACATTTTCTTTTACTTCTGTGATTTTGCATGGGTGAGATTTTGGCTATTCTTGTGAGAAGACATGACTTCAGTTAAAAATACCAAAAGCAAATATGTAATGAAAGAAACAAACATTTAAACAAACATAAAAATGTACCAAGTAAAGGCAACAGTTCATTAAAACGGCATCCTGTTAGTCTTCTTCACATTCTCCTCTGGAAGTTTAATTATGTGTTCTTGTTAGGAAAAGGGAGAGGGGAAAGAGGACCGTTCAGTCATGCTGTAATCATATAATTACAGCGGAATGTGATGTCACACGCTCATAAATACTATGAAAAGAGTGATATTGAAAAGTTATCACTGATGAAAAGCTATGTGTAATTAATGGGTGGAGCACACACGGACCATGGGAGGACAGTGATGTGTAATCACAGGAACCCATTTGTGTTATTATCCCATTGTAATTGCAAGATTTCAGCCTCATATGATAAAGTCCCTTGTCAGCCTGGCCATGGCCAAACTTTTAACAGATGCCCAATGGCGCAAGAAGGGTTAGTTTGTGTTCAGTAAGCCTTGCTGGATGGTTTGTCCTTTGGCCTGGAAGTTCAAGGACAGAGAGGCAGCTGGGAACAGACTGGGGGAGTAAACCTTCCTATTAGCAACTCACTTCTACTGTTTTCATATTTGTATGAAAGTAGGATCACACCTGAGCAATTGGTTTTCTTAACTTTTCTTCTACCCTGCACTTCAGGGATCCATCTTCTAGGGGCCTTGCTGGAGGTGTGGTGTGTATCCAGCTACAGAGATCCAGAGTATTGGCTCTGGGATGGTCTGGGTAGAATTTTTTATTTTGGGGACTGATTCTACCACTAGTTGCAGTGGTTACAATACCCTTCAACTGTCCCAATTTGGCAAGGACACTCCCAGTTAATCCTCTGTCATCCCACTTTTTCACCTCTTTTAAAAGTGTCCCAGTTTTTCTCTCCTCCTCCCTCTTTGTCCTCACCTTGCTTCAGTTGCTGCCAATTAAGCTCAAAGTGCAAAAGTAGCTTGCATTCAGTTGACTCAAACCAGAGAGAGAGGAGAGGAGGGTACAGAGTTTTGCCCTCCAAGTAGACTGCTGCAGCCTTTCCTAGCTTATGTGTTCTTCTTTACTAATAACTTCTGCCATTTCAACCACACTCTGATGGCACTTGCCCACATGTCTCCCAGCTTTCACATGAGAAACGGTGGGGAGTATAGGATACTGGAACCCATCAGCTAAAGTCTGTGATACTTTCTTCTGCTATGAACCAAGTGTTGCATCAATTTATCACCAATAAAGCTTATCGTATAGCAGTTAAGCGTAATGGGTTTTTTGGTACCAAATAAAGTCTTGGAGCTCAGGATGGGGTGGGTGTGGGCTGTCCGTCCAAGCTAGGAGGGCAATTGTTGGGACCAACCTAGAAACTGAGAGTGAGGCAGAAAGGAAGCACAGGGGTGGCCTTCAAGTTTAATACTCCATTCTGACTGGCAAATGCAAAGTTTGGGGTCACATATGTGTCTTTGTGTGTGCGCACCGGTGCATGTGTGTAAAACCAATGGCTGGATCCATCAGAGGGTTTTGGTTTCAAAATAATGCCTGATATGTTGAAGGAGAAAGCAGCAGTATTAGGTATGCCGTTCTACTTTTCTCCCAGAATTTTAGGCCTCTTCTAGCACCACACCATGCTCACAGGCTTGGCTCTTGACTGAAGTTCAAGAGCGCTATCAAAGTTAATCCAGAAGGGACCCAGAATCAGTCACGTGCACAGACCAGATTAATTAGCCTTGCTGACCACTTTTCAAACATCCAGCTTCACATCACTGATTTAATCTACAAAGTTCATTAAAGCATACCAATGTCATACACAAAGTGGAAAGGGTGGAGGGGGCAGGGGAGGTGAGTTCTAAGCTTTGGGGCACTGTGATTAAAAAAAAAAAACACCATTCAACACACCCTATCTGCCATCTTTGAGAGATGCTATCTTTGAAATATTGCAAAGTGTGACTTTTGAAAACAACACTGTTTGAAGAGATCTTGCGATCGGGATGGTTTAAAAAACAACAACAACGTGACTTCTTTCAGGGTTGGTGCTGACAGAGAATTCTGTCCTTGTGCAATGGCACCTCCCCCCCCCATCCACTCCATCTCCACCCACCCCGCCAGCAGAAAATTCAAAATGTGGTTCTGGAGAGGCAAAAAGACTTCTCTGCATGTGATATTTATGGAAGTGCAGAGTATGATAACCAGGACATTGCTCAATGACTTAAAAAATGAACAACTCTGCCTTAGGTTATCATCTTCTGTATAATGACAAGGTTATGAATGCGGCAATGTTGCTGAAATTGAACAGATTCAGTATCCTGACTCTGGAATAAGTTATGATGATTCCCCAAGATACTCAGGATGAAGCAGAGATAATGCTGATAAAATGCATGGCATGGAGAGGCACTGACTCACCACAGCCATCTCTGTGATTGGGAAGCCTAGGGAAATACATTAAAAAGTTTCAATAAGGTACTCTTGGGTGTTTGCTCTATACCTGAAGGGTGTTCTTGAAGAGGCAGAATCAGGAAACCACAGACAATCACAGAGTTATTCTTCTTACACGTACATGCATGCACATGCACAGAAAGAGAGAGAGAGAGAGCACGCACACAAATCCAGCCTCTGAAACAAATTACACACAAATCAACAAACTGCATATAAAATCAGCTTGTTTTGCATAAATTAATCAATTTTAATTGCTTGATACTGAATCAGTATTTGAGGGAGTTTTTTCTGGTTTGAAAATATTTAGCAAGGAAATGTAATAGCAGGAGATGAGAGAGAATGTCATTTGGCTGCATTTTTAACTGTACCACCCTAATCTGCACTTCCTGGACAACAGAGCTGAGCATTTGCAGAGCTGAGCATTTATCCCAAGGATTGCTTTCCCCTCCTCAAATTTTGCAGTGCAGTTTGAGGCTCAATACTGGTGTACAAAATTGTGGAATATTAGAGGAAAGTGTATAGAAAAACGTGTATGTTCTGAGAAAGCCATGAGTACCAAAGAAATTGGAGCAATTTCATAACAATAACAATAAATAGGTTCTTCCCATTCCTGTAAACTGCACTGGATCAACCACTGGTCTGTATCAGGAATGCACATGCCTGTTCATCTCTTAGGAGATTATCAGACGTGGTTAATGTGGCTCCAGCATAACACAAAAGGACGCCAATATCAGAAGACAACAACAACCATTTGTGTTCTGCTGGCGTTCTGCTGGCATTTTTTAAATTTATGGCTGAAGCCATCAATAGATCCCCCAGTTCCGTTTTGGTGCTGGCATTGCCAGTGTGCAAAGCCTCAGGTCATTTAAATCTCATTACTGCAGCAAGAATGGCCCCATCTGATGTGAACACTTCCAGGTGAGATCAGGACACCCGGGTAAATTTCGCTCTTTTTATGACCCTTCCCGGGTTCCTTGGAAACTTTAAAGTACGTTTATGTGCTTGTGTAAACTTTTAATGCTTTATTTTTATTTTTGAATTTCCTGCACTCGCGTCTTCTTGAGAGAACAGGCAGGATTTCACTCTAGGAACTGAACGGAGCTCTGTTAAAGCTCTGTTCATGCCTGGGCTGCCTCAATGACATGAGAGAAGGTAAGTGTGATGGGGAGGGTTATTGTGCCAGTACAGGGGCAGGATTGGAGATTGTGGGGCAATCTCCTTACTCTCTCTCATGTGTCATTTATGTCCCTCTTCTTTTGTTGGCTTGAACCATTGGTTTACTCTTACCTTGGCAACTATAGTCAGTTTTAAAATTTCCCCATCCAAAACATAGCTGAAGACCATAGTTTGAACTGGTGTTGCAAGTCATGTTTGCTTGACCTTAACCATCATTAGTATTGATATGGATGTAACACTAAACCAGGCTTAAGACTGAGAAGGAAGGGGAAGGATGCCCTTTTGAGGTAGGTTCCTGATTAACAAAGAAGACAGTTTGCAATGAGTAAGCCTTACGAATATACTGTACCAAGCTGACAGGCACTGAAGTGTGCAGGAACATGACTGCTATGCCATATGGAGATGCTGTATCTCATGAGTCCTCAAGTTTTCTGCAGACATAGGGTTGTCTTCAGGGAAACTCAAACAAAATTCTGCTCATGTTATGGAGCTTCTCTGGCTCCTTCCCCATCTATAGCCCCATGCATTTCCCCAAGATGCTTTGAAGGAGGGCCCATGGGGACTGCAGCAATGTGGCAGAATCAGAGACTTTGGAGTGCTGCCTGCTTGCACGGGTAATATTGCTTTTATGCTCACACAAGACATCTCTGAGTTCAAGCCATTATTTTCTGAATGGCAAATTCATTGCTATGTAAACAGAAATAAATGGCTTTAACATTAAGGCTGGCATCCTGTTAGGTATTTATGACTTATGCTCATGTAAATGTGAATTGTGACATAGTGCAATACTTGTATATTCAGGAAGCAAAACAGAGATGGAGCTATGTATCTGGGACTATGGGGCAAATGGAGCCAATTGCATGACTGTTGTGCCCTGGGTCCCATTGTGCAATGGGCATCAGAGTACTATGAGACCCAGTGTGCAATGAATGTCAGAACACTATGGGATAACTTGCACAATGTGACCTCCCACTGTGCAACAGGACAACCTGATACCCATTGTTACAAGTCACTAGAAGGCTTGTGTGTCATATCAGGGACATAACTACAGCATTGGAAAGTTAAGAATTATAGCTTCTGTTGTAAGATCTCAACCATAATCAGAGAAGTCCAATATCTCAAGATAACTCTCATGAGTTGTCCCAAAAATCACGTGCCAACACAGAAGCTCCTTTAAGATGGCAAGCCTGTATAGTTTCAGTGTGTGTGTGTGTGTATTGGAATCAGAAACATACCTATAGCTCTTCCCCTGATGAAAGCACTTTTGATGTACTCCAAGTATAGGAAAAGCAGTGAAAATTTACTAATACACTGCATTTCATTAAAGCTTTTTTTAAACTTGCACATCAATTGCATTTGTGTTGTAAGAGAGATGTTTATTACTGTTAATAGTAAATAGCTATATAAATTTATTAAATAAAAACATGAAAAAATTGAATGAAAAAAAGGTGAAGAATTCCACCCACAATTTTTCTCCCCACCCCATCCTTTGTCCCTATTTTGAGCTTGGGAGAGAAGGAAGGAGCTACATGAATTTGTGAAAACCTCATTTTGTGTCCACACCACCCACTGAAAGGGAATATGAAAGGATAAAAATTAGTAAAGGCCACTGTAAATATGCAGGAAACAAGAAGTGTATTGGTGGGCATACTAATGATGAAAGCACTAGGAAGAAGAGAACATAATTGATATAAAAGGTGGGCTAAATCCTAGTCTTGCAGTTCAACCACCAAAGAAAGATATAAAAGAGGAAAGGAGATTCCACTTAAACATTAGGAAGAACTTCCTGACAGTAAGGACTTTATCAGACGCACTAAATATGGTGTCATAATGAAGCCACATAAACATGAAAGGGGACGCAGATCAGACAACATCACCCTTTCACGTTTATGTACAGTAAAAAAAAAAAACGTACCTTTTCATTGATGGCTTAAGCCGTCAATAGATCCCCCTGCTGATTTTCTGCCAGCATTGCTGGCGTGTGAAGCCTCGGGCCATGTAAATCTCGTACTTACCCCAACTTCCGGGTGAGATCATCCAGGTAAGTGATGACCTTTTTTGACCCTCCCTGGGTTACTTGAGGTTTTTTAGTGTGTGTGTGTGCTTGGTGTGACTTTTTGATGTTTCTTTCTTTTTTCTTTTTGAAATTTCCTACTGGATGAAATTGCACGGGATTTCAAAAGAGGAAGTGAATGGAGCTCTGTTCACTTCCTCTTTATTGACGGAGATGCCTTTGCTGAGAGAGGAGATAAGTGCGGGGGGGACGTTTTTTAATGATTTTTTTATGCCACTGAGAAGGTGAAAACGAAGCACAGGATGGTCTTTTTATGAACTGTCCCATCTAGTTTGCACATTTTTAGGTTTGTTTCAGTGCTTGTGTGTTCATTAACTTTGTAAATTTGGGGCTTTTTTAAGTTTTAAGCATGCTCACATTTTCTTGTGAGAACAGCTGAAATCTCGCGGATGATAAACTGTAGAAGTAAACTCACATTCTTAAAGTGCTAGTAGTCATCATGCAATAATTCTGTGGCATTTCTTTTGCGTGATTACAGTTACATGTGATAATGCCGCGATGTTCCCACTATCTTCTTTCATGGAATTGCAGTGTTTTAGATGCTAGTCTGATAAAGTCCTGAATATGTACATAACTGCAGCTTGACAGAATGGGTAAATAAAAGGCTACACCCAAATAGAACCAGCAACATTGAAATGTGACATGCAGGAAGAGTTAAACCTTGGTGGAGTTCAAGCTGCCGCTGCCCATGCTAGCCAAAGAAGGGTAAGAAGAGTTCCCCCAAATGCAAGGCAGGGTGAGTGGGTGAGTGGCTGTAGAGAAAAATGGGAAGGAATCTATCACTCCTCTTTAATTTCTCCTCTTGTCCCCCTAACTTTATGCGCATCCTCAGGGACCTCCTGGGTGTCAGGATTGGTCTCGGACATGACCTTTTCCTGCCAATGTCAGTGTTCCTGTGTAATCTTGGTGGTTAATTGTGTTTGCATTTCTCTATGCTTGTTAACAAGTGTGTATGCTAACGGTGAGAGGGAGTGTAATGGTCAATGCCAAGAGGGGTTTGATAGGCATTGCAGCTAGGTTTCAGCTCTGGCGAAAACAGGCTGAACGTTGGTACTGTGAGAAGAGGGAAGGGGATGATGGGTAGCCAATTGTTGTGTAGCCTGCTAGATTTTGTAGACTGGAATATGCTTTTACTACATACTGTTTGTCAGTTAAGTTTCATTCTGAGCAACAATCCTGTAGGGTTCACTTTCTGGATTACTGTGCCAATAAAGTTTTCTGTTTTTAACTCTGAAACTGCTGGCCACTGCGTCTGGGAATGGCAGTACATGACCCTGGGATTCTTCCTGATGTCTTGGAAAGTGATATCATTCTTGTGCATCTGGCTATAGAGACATAGCCAGATGCTTCTCAGTAATTCTCAATCCACTGGCCACTACATGGCTGTGTCAGGGGGGAGGCAGAATGAAAAATGTGGGTTTTCAAGAAGAAACAGGAGGCATGGAGTAGTCCCACTTGGTCTAACTTTACACTACATCCCCTCAGGAAGCCCTGGTGGTGTAGTGGTTAAATGCCAGTACTGCAAGTCACCACGTTGCAAGTTTCATTCCAGCGGGCTCCAAGGTTCACTCAGCCTTCCATCCTTTCGTAGGTTGGTAAAATGAGTACCCAGCTTGTGGGGGCAATTAGCTAACACACATTGGAAGCTGCTTATTGCTGTGTAGATGTGTAAATTGCTATTGCTTAAAACAATTTGTAAGCCACTCTGATAGCCTTGTGGCTGAAGAGCGGGGTATAACTAACTAACTAACTAACTAACTCAGTGCAATAACTCAGCCAATAAGTATGATTGTAGCCTTCAGTGACTATTTGTATTATGTGTTTCTGTATGTTTTTCCCCCATGGGACAAGCAGCAACTGGAGAGGACAATTGAGATTGAAATAAGCTCCTTCATCCCTTCAGCTATTTTTAACTTTTTAAAAATAATGGGAATTACATTCATGTACCTCCCACCATCTTGTTAAATTTAGCCACCATGGAGGTAAACATATATCTGGCTTCATTATGGCTGCTGTGAATGCTCCTGTTGCTGAATTCTTAACAACTACTGCAACTACTGCATAACAACGACAACAGTACAGCAACAACAAAGGTCCCCAACCACATATACGAGAGAAAGGGGGATTTGAGACAAAAGGATTCTATCTGAGCCTAGTCTTTCCTGTTACATGCTAGTTATCTATGTCTAGTAATATTAGTGGTGTGAGGAGCAGTCAATAAGATGAACTCCCACCTGTATACAATTTTACCACCTTTGTGAAAACTTTGTGTACAGCTGTGTGTTGCCATGGTAAAAATCATAAAGCATGAAGGAAAGATGCATTTCAGTAAACAGAGAGTAGAAAAGTGCTGCTGGGCTCCCTGGGTAACTGTACCTCCTTTGCACCAGCCACCCTCTCTTTCCATGTACCACCAGGAAGGTGAGAGGCATTTTCCTTCACACCTTACATTATTCACTGGGAAACACAGGTGTAAATATGACAAGTCCATGTAAAACAGGAGTTGACCCTGGTTGGACATATAAACAAATCAGAGGTGGAAATCCTTTTGGGATGTATGCATGTATGTTTGTAGGTGGGTGGGTTTTTTAAAACAAAACCCCACCTTTCTCCCAATATGGAACTCAAGGTGGCTTAAAATATGAATTAAAACAAAATACACTTGAAACTATGGATAATATAAAAGTTTTTTAAAAAAGAAGAAGCAAGCAAGCCTATTAAAAAGATTAATTTATTTTAATTTTAATGGGGATGGAAGGGCGGGATGGGATGACGTTGGTATGTTTATTGGTGCTATTGTTTTTTGTTGGGAGAGGGGGGTTCTTTTTTCTTTTTACACTGAGGACTTTATCAGACTAGCCCCTTTAAACATTCTTTTGCTGGCATTAAAAAAAAAAACATTTTTATGCCAGCAAAAGAATGCGCCCCCTCCACTGCACGTACCTTCTCTCCTGGCAGAAGGCTTCCCCGGCAATGAAGAGGAAGTGAATGACAGGTCCATGTTCACTTCCTCGTTCGAAATCCTGTGAGACTTCATCGTGTGGGAAATTTAAAAATAAAACAAAAAATAAGGCATAAAAATTACACCAAGCCCCTAAACACACTTTAAAAATCCCAAGTAACCCGAGGCAGGTCATAAAATGAATGAATCTTATTTGGATGTCCCAATCTCACCCAGAAGTGTTTGCGCCAGACCGGCCATTGGCGCTGCATTCATGTGAGTACAATGGCCCAAGGTTTCATACGCCAAAGCACCACAGGGGATCAATTGATGGCTTAAACTGTCAATTAAAAAGTACAGGTTTTTGGCAGAATATTACCACAAAAGGGTAATGTCATCTAATCTGTGCACCCTTTCACGGTTATGTGATATCATTATAATGCCGTCTTTTATGCATTTGATAAAGTCCTGTTACATTTGTACACTATGTTTTTATGTCATGTTTCTTCTTTTATGTCTTTCTATTTTATTTGTTTTAAGATTTATGTTGAATAAAGATTATTTTAATGATAAAAAATATTTTAAAACACTAGCTATACCTGGCTTAACATACACCGTTATCTACATATATAAAACGCTTTGGTATGTTTCCCTTCCCACTCTGCTGACTGGCCACTTAGGAAACATGTCAAGAGTACAATCATTTGACACATTAATATATAACCTTTCAAATGAACTATAATGACTAGTTTCATGCCGAGAGCCCCTCTGCAGCTGCCATGCAACTGCATGTACACACACACACATACACACCACACTATACACCATGTGTGCCACGATGCAAGGGCCCCTCCTCCACTGCTGCCATGCAACTGTGCATACACACATTGTCAGGGGATGATAGGACATTCATTCCCCAGCAGAGCCAAAAAACTGTCTCAGCAGACTTGGTAGCAACCCTTTCCCAAGAATACTCATATACAGACACCACCATCCACCTCTGTCCTCCTCCCGACCTTCCACCATGCTTCCTCCATGCTGTGGGTGCTGCTTTTTATTGACTGATGTTTTCCATCAATAAAAAGTGGTGCCCACAGCACAGAAGAAGCACGGGAGAAGTTTGGGAGGAGGATGGTGGCGTCCGAAACAGTGTTCTGTAAGCATGACAGCCCTGTTCTTCTCCTGATCTCCTCAGGGTTTTTTTTAACCTTGTTTGAAAATATCCAGAGTCTGCAAAGAGGCTGTGCAGCCAGGGGCCTAGTGCTGTGAGGAGAGCCAGATCCTGACACTTAAGCAGCCAATCAGCACACTGAAAACAGCAACATACCCAAGAGAATTTTATATATATAGATTTTGTTTCCTGTACAAGATGGCCCTTGTGGTCTCTTCCAACTCTATGATTGTACGATTCTACTTTAAATTCACTAATTAGTTTAAAACAGTTTTAAAAGTTCATTAAAGCATAGTAAATATTTATGGAATTGTCAAGTACCAGGACCATTTATCCAAACATGTCTATAGAAAGGCTAAGTTTCCATGTTTCTGCTTCATTGAATATTTTTAAAGAAATAATTATTAGTTTCACCCTGATGTTTGTTTGTTTGTTACACTGACATCCTCTGTTTTCTGCCCTTCCCCTACCATGGCACTCAAGATGGCTCACCGTAATAAAAATTAAATAAAACAATACAAATAACAACACAAGAACAGATTACAGATCTTTGAACACCACTGAAAGGAGAATGCAGAGCAAGTCATCCTAAGGCTCATCTACACTGGTGCCATAATCTGGGACCAGTCCAGAGCATTATGCTCCAGAGCTGCCCCGGATCAACATGAATCCACGTACCAATGTGGGTCTGTTCTGGATCAGTGCTGTAGTCCAGATAAGCTGATGGGCCGACAACACTTTGGCCCCACTGGCCCATCCCCCTCGGTGCCATTGCTACTGCCTCGCCTGCACCATGTGATCAACAAGTGCACCACACCATGTGATCAACAAGAAGGGAGTCTCTCCATCCCCTCCTTATTGGTTACATTGTGCCCCTTTCTGACCTCACCAGCAGCGATGGCGATGGCCAGGCTCTGTGGACAGGTGCTTGACTGATGGAGGCACCGATGCAGTGGGTGTGTAGACCTGTGAACAGCTGGCTCACTCCAGATACAGCTCGATCCAGCTGTCCATGCACTGAAAACACTGGAACCACTTCAGAGTTTTCTGGAAACTCTGGAGCAATTTGCAGCTTCTGTTAAGCTGTATTAATAGCTAAAAGGAGCAGATTCATTCTGTGCATTGTGTGTACAAATTGCACCAGATCCGGAGTGAGTATGTGTTTTATCCTTGGTATAAATAAGCCCTTGGTTCCCTTCAAGTACCACTATGGACCATCCATAGGTCTCAAGTTTTGGCCCTGAAAACTCGGCCCTGGGATAGTCTTGACCTGGCAACCCTAGCCTCTATAGCTGTACCTGTAACCAAGGGTTTCATTAAAATGTCTGTGCTCCTTGTACAAGTCAAAGATGCTTGTTTCTTCTGTGTGCTGCTGTTTCCCATATTCAAAAGACCACATAGGAAGTGATTCAGAGGAACTGTAATAACGGATGCAACACCAATAAGAAAGGCATCCTACATTTCTACAACTTTGCCAGACCGACTGCTGTCTTTCAAGGTTATGGTCCCACATTTCTAAGTTCAGAAAATGCTGAATCAATAGCCACATTGATTCACACAGAGAGTATTTATCAATATCAGCCTCTTCTGAATTTTTTTTCCTCATTAAGCTCATCAGAAGCTAATCAGCTGTCTGGGTACATAATAAAGCAAATCCTTCAAAGGGATTTCATCTTTCCACCAGGTTCCCATGTTTAAAGCTTTCCTTTGTTCTTAATGGTTCTTGTGAAACAGGAAAAATAATTTTTGAGGCCAGTGATGCTCCATCTTCTAATTCGGGTTGTCCTGTTTGCCTCAGCTTCTGACAAAGTTGGAAGCCATTCTTTCTTAGCTGGTTGTGCAGTGCGGTCCTCTTGGGCTCCTGGTGGGTTGCCTGGCAACTGGTGCAAAAAGCTCCAACTGTTTCAATAGGGACAAACTGTTGTTTTAGCATTTGGCCCCACCCTGGAGGTAGAGAACTGCATGCACATTCACACCCTGTTTTCAGTCAAGATTACAAAATTCCTTTGGGAGCCAATTACACTCCACAAAAGGTCGTTTTAATGTTTTCAAGTTCAAGGCTTACCCAGGTTTGGTTTTCTTGGATGGGAGAATTTAGGTGTAATATTTATGTTTATTTACAAATACACAAGTGATTGGGTGACCAGATGCAAAAGAGGGCAGGACCATTGCATTTTCAGTAGCTATTCAGAAGGTGGGATTTCCATAGCAACATCTTGCAGGGCAAGCAACATCTCTTGAAATTTCCTCTTCTACACAATTGCATCCAACATCCTGTTAGTGCCATGTGTGTATGTGTGTGTGTGTGTGCCTTCAAGTTGCCTCTCAATGTATCGTGACCTCATGTATTTCACAGGGTCTTGTTAAGCAAGGAATACCCGGAAGTGGGTTTGCCAGCTTATCCCTTTGAAATATAGCCTACAGCACGTGGTATTCATTGGTCATCTCCCATCCAAGTATTAACCAGGGCTGACCCTGCTTAGCTTCCAAGAGCAGACGGGTCTGGTGCCTTTAGGGTAGCGACATATGCAAGTGTAATTCCACCACGCTTGCATATGTACTTTTTTTAAATCATCACAGTGGTGGGTAATGGTTTGAGTGTTGGACTAGGGGCCCATCTATATGAGCCCCCCTCAAATGGAGTGCCCTTCAGTAATGGCATTTTGCAGCAGCTGTGACTTAATGTTTTTTTGGCATCAAAAAGTTTTGCATGCCCACCAGTCAAGATGGCGGCCATAAGTGAATTACTCAAGTTTTCACCTACTGTAATCTGCCGCTGCCAAACTTTTTTTAAAAAATCTATTTCAACTGTTCACTGGAGTGACATTTTACCTTTCCTAAAAAAGGGGAAATCAGCACCCCATATTCTCTCCTTAGTGCTCGCTCACTAGGGTGAAAAATCAACATGGCAATGCCAGGCACTTGCCTTGTTAACAAGCCCGTCCACAATCGTCCAACCAATCAGCTTTGCACTTCCTCTCCAATGGGAAAGTGATTTATATTGAACCACTTGTCCCAACAAGGGGGAATGCACATTTCCTCCTGCAGTTTTTAAAAAACCCATGGGAAAACCACGAAGGCTTTTCTCATATAGTTTTTAATGTTTTGGGGTCCCCTCCTTCACAAAACAGTGAAATCATGTGGCTTGTCATTTAGATAGGTATGGTTCTTGCATTCCATGAGGAGTTTTTTAGCCATTAAGACAACCCCCTAGGACTCTGGGAGACCAGGGTTTGGACCCCTACTCAGCCATAGAAACCCACTAAGAGCAAGAAGATTTTCAGACACCGTTTAACAGTGCTTACCGCGGGAGTAGTTCCCGGGAGAGGAACGGCGCTCTTGCGCGGCAGGGGGTCATTTTCGGATGCCGCCGTCCCTCTTCCGGGATCCTTCATGGCACGTCCGTGAAGCTTTGGAAGCGGCCGCGCCATATTTTAAGCATGGGCAACTTCTGTGCTTAAAATATGGCGTGGCCGCTTCCAAAGCTTCAGGGACATGCCACGAAGGATCTGGGAAGAGGGACGGCGGCATCCGAAAATGACCCCCTGCCGCACAAGAACACCGTTTCTCTCCCGGGACCTACTCCCGCAGTAGGCACTGTTAAATGGTGTCTGAAAATCTCCCAAGTCACATTTTGTCAGTCTCTTAGAGAAGGCAATAGTAAACCTTCTCTGAACAAATCTGTCCAAGACAAACTTGTGAGAGGGCCACTATAAGTTGGAGTGGACTTGGAAAGCACATAACAACAACAACACTGAAAGTGAGAGGGATATCACTTCAGATTCTGCAGAAATGGTGGCCTGTGGTTCATTTGGAGTCAGAAGGGCCCAAAATGGCTGTTGGGCCCTATACACACATGCGCGCGCACGCACACACACAGAGAGCTTAAAATAAAGCTGCCTTGATCATATAGAAAGAGTGAGGAGGGTATTGGGGGCAAAAGGATGTCTGGCAAAGAATCTAGAAACCTCCCCGATTAAATTTTCCTGCAGGAAGATAAGCAGGAGGCATAGAGGGGATGGATCAGCCTCCTCAACCATCTTTTTTAAAAAAGTCCTTTAAAAAAAACTGTACTTATTTCCTTTGAGATAATTGAGACCAGCCAGGATCATTCCATCTCATCTCACTTGGCCCTCAGCCTTTTGAGCCATCAAGTGCTGAGCGAACAAGTGATGTACCAGCGTCTGGGAACCCAGCCATTGAAAACTTCCCATGCAGTGAAGTACAGAACAAAAGGTCTTCTGCCTCACCGATGAAGCACTGTAGAAACAAACACTGAAAACATACTACAGTTGGCCCTCAACTCCACAAAAGTGGAAAAACTGCAAATATAGACCTGCTATTATTTTTTTAACCTGAGAGGACACTTCTCTAGGCATTTATAGGTCCTCTAGTGCAATTCTATGGTCAACATCTGGTGGAAGTTGACCATAGAATTGTGCTGGAGGACTTACAAATGCCTAGAGAGAACATATTAAGCAAATCCTTGAATAAGCAAATCCGTGAAAGCTTAACCTGCAAATGTGGAGAGACAACTGTATAAGTATTTTTGTTTGTTTTGAAAATGTCTCAACTATCATCATCATCATTGTCATCATCATCATAATTTTATTTACAGTCATAGACCAAAATAGGAAATACATACATATATATATGTGTGTGTGCGTGTGTGTGTATTACACAAATACAACTAGAATTCATAAAACATACACCAAATACTAAATATGCTAAATACACTCAATTTATATCTAAAACCCAGGAGTTAAAAACTAAGATTAATAATTTTTCATAAATTGTACATGCACTTTAAACATTTCAAGAGTATCTAAAAATTCCTATATTATGTTTTTCATCATAATCTTTGTCTGTGGGTAGTAATGACCAAGGCACAGAACCTAGCAACCTTCTCTGTATTTTGTGTATCTGAATCAGCAAACAGGAGCAAGAGATAAAATCTTTTCAATCTATCTGGAAATTTTTGTATGATTGGGGTAATTGATTTAGAGATGATACCTTGCTAAAATAGGCAATACAATAAAGCAGGGTCAAGAGTCTCTATTGCTACATTTGAACAACTGCCTTTACCAAACCACTTTCCAAAGAGTTATAAAATAAAATAAATATTATAATAGAACTCTGGCCTAGTTCACAACATTTTATGGGGCTATTTTTTAGGCTGTTTTTGAGGAACCAATAAAAAGATCTCTAATAAAGAGTTTAGATTATAAACACCAAAATATGGAAGTCCATTTATGGAATTCTCTGTCTTAGGAGATTTTCACACGGGGAAAGTAACCCCTGGGGAGACTGGGAGAGAAACGGGGCTGTTCTGGTTCCAGCACTCGGTTGCACATGCCCCCTTCCTTCTCCTGATCTCCCGTCTTCCTCCCTCCATGCTGCTTCCATTTTCCTTCCAATATTTTTTGCTAATGAAAGTTCTTCATTAGTAAAAAAAAATAACAAATTGCGGAACATAGCAGGAGGAAAATGGAAGCAGCACAGAGGGGGGACGACAGGAGATCGGGAGAAGGAAGGGGGCATGCGCAATGGAGTGCTGGACCGGAACAGTCCCGTTTCTCTCCCAGTCTCCCCAGGGGTTACTTTCTCCATGTGAAAATCTTACTAACTCAATCTGTCTGTTTTAATTTTTATTTTATTTTATTTAGTTATTTATACACTGCTCTTCAGCCACAAGGCTATCAGAGCAGCTTACAAAAAGTTTTTAAGCAACAGCAATTTACACATCTACACTGCATTAAGCAGTTTCCAGTGTGTGTTAGCACACATTACATTACATTAATACATAGGAAATTATCATAGAATTATAGAGTTGGAAGAGACCACAGGGGCCATCCAGTCCAACCCTCTGCCATGCAGGAAATCATGATCAAAGCACTTCCGACAGATGGCCATCCATCCTCTGCTTAAAAATCTCCAAAGAAGGAGATTCCACCACACTCCGAGGCAACGCATTACACTGTCAAACAGCTCTTGCTATCAGGAGGTTCTTCCTAATGTTTAGGTGGAATCTCTTTTCCTGCAGTTTGAATCCATTGCTCCATGTCCTAGCAGGGCCGGTTTAACCAGTCTGCCAAATCCGCATTGGCGGGGGGCCCAGGGTCAATGGGCCAAAGAGGGGGGGCCCTAACCTCCTGCTGTCTCCTATCTCCTTGTCTGACCAAGGAGACAGCCAGGAGGAGACGCTGCTTTGCAAGCCCCCCCACTCCCTCCTCAGGCGGGGCTTGGCAGTAGCACTGAGCTGCAGACTGCTGTTGGAGACGGAGAGGGAGTTGTTCTTCCTACTGACTAAGTTGGAATTTGGAGATGGCCCCTGCATTGCTGTGAGGATGGTGGTATCTTGGGGGGGGGGCTGCCATGCATGGTGGGGTGGTTATTTAACTTGTTGCTGGAGTCAGAGACTGAGTGGCTGCTGGACTTCTCTCCCTGCAGTGTTGCTTGCAGAGAGAGGCTTGGTACTGACTAAGGACTTTTTTGGACAAAGAAAAAATGATCTGCTAAATATATACATATAAATATATATCAACGATTGTGAGTAAAAATCTGCTAAATATAATGCTCAAATATCCCAGCAGTACTGCAACAGTACCGCTAGGGACGGGCATCATGCAAAACGGACGCCCTGCAGCGCTGCAGCCTCGCAACGTGGTGAGGCTGCTAGCGTTGTTTTTTCTTTGTCCGAAAAAGTCCTAAGTTGGGGGAGCACTGAGAAGGTGCCTGCCTAATACTGATGCTGTAGTTTGGAGACGGTCCATACATGAGCTGGGAGGAGAAAAAGAGAGAGGGAGAGAGAGCACGCACTTTCTCTGAGACACAGAGAATGAGAGATGGGAGATAAAATTCACTGGGATTTATGTGTGTGTGTGCACATGTGCTTTCAAGTTGCCTTTTGACTTATGGCAACCTCATGTACTCCAAAAATAAAAATGAGTTGTGGGTATTTATTCAGGACACTAAATTCATTGAGAAGTAGTGGTGATATAATTCCTCCCTAAGTGGTATGTTCCTCTGTTTAATTAGCCAGTGGCTAGTTTGCTTCATGAGCTACCTTATGTATTGTTACTTGCACATAAACCTAAAGCAAAATCAGCTGCACTATATAGCACTGTAGCACGAAGTGGACATGTTCTAAACTGTTTTGCAAAGTTGAAGAATGAACACAGAACTCACACACATCAGTCTTTAGGTAAAGGCTGTAAATGTTTCAGTTTCTCTTACCATGTCAGCACCTTTTCATTGCATCAGACTCAGTTAGTGCATTTTGATTATATTTCTCATTTAATATATGTTCAGATAATCAGAAACACATGGAGATGTAATTATTACAGTGGCAAAACACTCTCATGTTGTGGTTACTTAATTTTTGTCCTCCTCTGAAGTACTTCTTACCTCTTGAAAATAATTTAGCAGCAATTTATTGTTTTAAAAAATGCAGAGTGGCTGATGGGGAGGGGGTCTGGTATATAGACACTGGGATAAATATAGGGCCCTCCCAAAACAAACCATTGCAGGGGGGCCCCAAATTCCTTAAACTGGCCCTGTGTCCTAGTCTCCAAAGCAGCAGAAAACGAGCTTGCTCCATTCTCAACATGACATCCCTTCAAATATTTAAACATGGATATCATATCACCTCTTAACCTTCTCTTCTCCAGGCTAAACATGCCCAGCGCCTTAAGCTGCTCCTCATAGGGCATGGCTCCCAGGCCTTTCACCTTTTTCGTTGCCCTCCATTGGACATGCTCCAGCTTATCAACATCTTCCTTGAATTATGATGCCCAGAACTAGGGACAGTATTCCAGGTGAGGTCTGACCAAAGCAAAATAGAGTGGCACTATTACTTCCCTCAGTCTAGACACTATACGTCTATTGATGCAGCCTAGAAGTACAATGACTTTTCTGGCTGCCACATCACACTGCTGACTCATATTCAGCTTGTTGTCCACTAAGGAGTTTATCAGACAGGGACAAATATAGTGTCCCTGTCTCGCCACCTATTTCTTGCCTGGCTCCCATCCCTGTAACAGTTTATTCCAAAAACATTCAGAAACTTACCTTTTAGTGGTATTAAAAGTCCTCTCCTCTCCTCCGGCAGCCCAGGCGTGAATAGAGCTCTCACAGAGCTCCATTCTCTTCCTGGAAAACAAATCCTGGCTGTCCTTGTGAGAGGATGATTGTGCAGGAAATTTAAAAATAAAAATACAACCAAACATCAAAAATCTAAACCAAGCACCTAAACACACTAAAAAAAGCCAAGTAAGCAGGGGAAGGTGCAAAAAAGGCTGTCACTTACCTGGATGTCCCGATTGCCACCAGAAGTTTTCGGCACGGATCTCTCAGTGAGGCTGGCATTGCGTGGGAAATTTAAAAATAAAAATACAACCCAACGTCAAAACTTAAACCAAGCACCTAAACACACTTTTCAAAAGCCACGTAAACATGGGATGGTACAAAAAAGGCTGTCACTTACCTGGATGTCCCAATCACCACCAGAAGTGTTGAGCAAGGGAGGCTGGCATTGCGCCACAGAAACGGGGCACTTTTTCACATACCCGTGATTCTGTTACAGAAACAGAACGGGTGAAAAGGAGCCATTGGTGAGCACCCTCCGGGTTTGGTCTGTCAACCAATTACAAATCCATCTAAGAGTCATGTTGTCTAGCCCACATTTTACTAGCTTGTTTCCAAGAATATCATGGGGGAACTTGTCAAAGGTCTTACTGAAATCAAGATATGCTACATCTACAGCATTCCCTTCCTCTACCAAGCTTGTGATTATATATATAAAAAAAGAGATAAGATTAGTTTGGCATGAGATTTAGATAAGTTAATTAAGAATAGATTAGTAATGTGATTTATAACATATTGTCTATGGAATACTATGTATAAGATATTTTTAAATGTTATTTTAAGTATGTTATATTAATAAAAATATTTTTAATAATAATAATAGTAGTAGTAGTAGTAGTAGTAGTTTAGGGAACCCTGGTGGTGCAGTGGTTAAATGCCAATACTACAAGCCACCACATTGCAAGTTCGATCCCAGAGGGCTCCAAGATTCACTCAGCCTTCCATCCTTTCGTAGGTTGATAAAATGCGTACACGGCTTGTGGGGGCAGTTAGCTAACACACATTGGAAACCACTTAATGCAGTGTAGATGTGTAAATTGCTATTGCTTAAACAATTTGTAAGCCACTCTGGGAGCCTTTGTGGCTGAAGAGCGGGGGTATAAATACCTAAATAAATAAATAATACAATTACACCATCCATTAAACCTTCCCTCAGAGGCACTGGAGGGGCAGGGAAGACTTTTCTCCTGCTTCTTCCTGCAAGTTTGTGGCTGGAGCAGATTGAATAGGGGAGCTGGGCATGTTTAGTCTGGAAAAGAGAAGGCTGAAAGGGGACATGATAACCATGTTTAAATATTTGAACGGATGTCATACTAGGATGGGGCAAGCTTGTTTTCTGCTGCTCCAGAGACTAGGACACGGAGCAATGGGTTCAAATTACAGGAAAAGGGATTCCAGCTAAATATTAGGAAGAACTTCCTGACAGTAAGAGCTGTTTGGAAGTGGATTACACTACCTCGTAGTGTGGTGGAGTCTCCTTCTTTGGAGGTTTTTAAACAGAGGCTGGATGGCCATCTGTCGGGAATGATTTGATTGTGTATTCCTGCATGGTAGGGGGTTCGACTGGATGGCCCTTGAGGTCTCTTCCAACTCTATGATTCTATGATTCTATGACTTGTTTTTGAGAAATCCATGTTGACTTTTAGTGATTATGGCACCCCTTTCGAAGTGCTTACAGACTGTCTGTTTAACAATCTGCTCTAGAATCTTTCCTGGTATTGATGTCAGGCTGACTGGGCAGTGATTATTTGGGTCCTCTTCCCCCCCCCCCGCATTTAAAGATGGGGACAACCCTTGCTCTCCTCCAGTCTGCTGGGATCTCTCCTGTTCCCCAGGAATTCTCAAAAATTATCGCCAGTGGTTCTGACATTTCTTATTTCAGTTCTTTTAATACCCTTGGATGAGGTTCATCTGGGCCTGGAGACTTGAATTCATTTAAAGTAGCCAGGTATTCCTGTACTACTTCTTTATCGATTCTGTGCTGCATTTCCCCTATTGCATCATCTGCTCCATTTTCCCCAGGATGAGCACTGTTCTCCTTTTGGGAGAAGACTGAGGCAAATAAGGTGTTGAGTAATTCTGCCTTTTCTCTGTCCCCTGAGGCAATCTTCTGCATGCAGCAACCTTCCACTTCCTTGTTTTTCCTTTTGCTATGAACATAACCAAAAAGACCTTTTTATTGTTTTAAACCACTCTAGCAAACCTGAGCTCTTTCTGTGCTTTAGTTTTTCTGAGTTTCTCCCTACATGAGCTGGCTATCTCTCTATATATAAAACTCTTAGGTATGTTGCCATCACCAGTGTGCTGATTGGCCAGTTAGGAAACTTCCCAACCAATCAAAGCTCTCCATTGGCCAGCCAATCAGCACACTGGGAGTGGAAATGCTTCCGGTAGGTGCAGGCCCTGAGCATGCCACCGGGAAGGTCAGCGGGGTTTTTTATTGATGTGTAAACATGTGGAACGCTTCCAGTAGCTGCAAGCCCTGGGTGTGCCACTGGGCAGGTCCATCGGGGGTTACGCACAATTAAAGGGTTTCTTCCCCCCCCCCTCCTCCAGGCTGTTTAGCCAAACCCCACAAATGCTGCTGGAGCCAGGTTTCTCACAGCTGCCTTGGAGGCCCATGCCACAATCCCAGGTGGGTATACTCAGACTTAAAGCCCAACTGGGCTTCCTTTCCCCAGGAAGTGGCAGAACTTGGACTCCCACCCCCTATGAAGCTTGTTGGAGGAGTGGGATAAGATAATAGCATATGTTGTGCCAGGTACAGCTATTTTGTTTGAATTCTTCTTTGATGATTTCCATAAATCACCTTGAATTCCTTTGCAACCCTAGTTGGAAGTGGGTTATTTGTTCTTTGCATCTACTGAGATGCATACTAGATGATGGCATGCAGAGTGTGCTAGCTGGATGTGTTAGTTTACCTTAGCTGGAAATGACTTGAAGGCAACCAACAATATCAAAGAGGTTAGTATTCCATTCCTCCCTCTATAATAACCAGAATTCCCCTCCCCCATCATTCATAAAGTTACTCCTGTTGCCTCCACCAACATCCATTTTATGGCTGGTAGAGAATGAAGAGGATTGAAGAAGTAGACCAGTGACATCATCTGCTGAAAACTCTGGAGGACCCCAGTAGACCTTAATGGGAGATGTCCTCAGAGTGCATCTGGCTATGACACTGTGAGTCCTGTGACTGGTGACAGGAGAAGTCTAGTGGAGTTCTGCACCTGGAACTCGTGTGACCATAGAGGATCTTAGCCAGTGTCTCCATACACTTGTAATTATTTGTTCCCAGTTTGACAATCAGGAAACCCCATCCAGGAGAATAATAGACCAGTGAAGATTTTGTGTAATTCTTTCCTGGCATTACAATGTCCCAAAGAGTTGTGGAGGAGTTATTCTGTGGAGGAAAAACACATGAGTTTTTTTGTGTAAAAACCCAAACAAACCTGTTTTCTGTACAGAAAATGGGTTCCCTTTTCAGAAAACACATTTGAATATGGAAAGAATACTGCAGGACAATTTTTGTTTTCTCCCACCATGGGGAGAAAACTACTGTAATTATTCATCCTCACATGAAAGGATGAATGGTTGAGAATTTACGCCCTAATACACAGACACCTTGACTTTATCTGTCTTAGCCTAAGGGAGGTAGTTCCATTTAGAAAAGTGAAAGGGCTTCCAGCAGTGAGGGCTGGTGTTTCCCTTATCAGTGGGCTTATGAATCTGCTCTGGATTTTAGTCTAAACTTTAAAGGAGCTATCTGTGCTGCTAAACCTATTTTTGGTAGTATTGTTCATCACCTTGGATAGCTCCTTTAAAATGTGGACTAACACCTGGAGTGGAGTCACTGCACCACTGACATGGACATCATCACCAGCCAGCAGTGTCTTCCAGCTGTTAGGAAAGCATCTATGAACTGTTTGGCCAGAGGTTTCACCAAGGGAAAGCAGTAGGTTTGCTTAGTAAGAAAGTTTAAGCTCTCCTCCAGTCTCTCTTAACCTCTTTCAATCCAAACACCTTTGCTGCCATTTTATCCAACTGAGCTGGGTTGGATTCAGAGTTACATAGGGTCAGAATCAGCCCCTGACATTGCCCGTTTCTGCCATTTTCAGTATTCTCTTGTAACCTTGATGTTAATTATGTTTTCATTTCTTTGTGCTTGCTAATGAGTGTTCTGGGATGACTGTGGAGGGGAGTATAATATTTGCTAAGAGAATGGAGAGATAAGCCTGCATCTGAAGAATTGGCTTGGGGAAAATGGGATAGATGGTGCATTGGAAGAGGAGGTCAGGGGATGGTGGTTAACCAATAGTATTGAAGCCCACCAGATTTCCCAGATTACAATGTGCTTTTAGTATACTGTCTGCCTTCTAAGTTTCAATTCTGAGCAACAACCTTGTATGATACACTTTCTGGATTTCTCTGCCAATAAGGGGCTTTTCTATATGATGAAAGTATTATGAACAGCATATGAATGGAAGGCAATCCATTTATATGGACTTTGCACAAATACGTGTCATTTGGAAGGGGGCAGCCAAATCCACTGCAAAGTCTGTGTGTGTAGTGTCCAGGGATTCATCTGGATTTTTAAAAAAAGCTCCATATGACATGCAAATGTGCGATCGTTTGGATGATTGCATTTGTGCAGATACAAACAGGCAGCATGATCTAATTGGCTGGACAAGCATGGGGTGGGGCTAGAAAAGATGGAAAACACCTGCTGCCACCATGTTGGATTTTTGGCTAAGCAAGGGTCCGGTAAATTGATCAAACAGTGATCTTATACTCTCTTTCTTTTTCTTTTTTAAAAATATGAACATTCATTTGTGTGCACCATGGGAAACTAAAAAAAAATGGCGACTGCAGATTTAAAAACATGAGTAATTGCTTGCGGCCATCATCTTGGCTAGGGGGTCAAGTGGAGTTTAGGGGGCTCTTTTGACCATGAAAACAGGTCGCATTGTTGCAAATGCCTGCTTTTTCAGAGCTGTTCATATTTTTTTTCCCCTTGTATAGATGGGATCAAAGTTTCCTGTTTAACTCTGAAACTGCTAGTCAATGCATCGGGAATGCAAGTACATAACACATAGATCCATTGACCCAGGTCCAGTCTAGTATAGTTAAGGCACACCTAACCTGATGCCAATATAACATTAATTTGTGCTTTTTCAAAAAAGCTTAAAATTATACAATTGATTTTGAGGGAGGGATTGATTTGAGGATGAGAGACCCTAAACACTGCCCGTACAATGAGAAAGGACAGCCCTGCTTGAAGCTTCATTGTATTGCAGACTAGCTGCTGAAGGGCACCTCTAGTAAAGAAATTGCTGAACAGCTTGTTCACTTTCCAGCATTCTTAATTTGGGACAGTTTATAGCCATTTAAGGACTAAGTGTTAAACTGTAGTGCAACTTTCTTTCTTTCTTTCTTTCTTTCTTTTTTCTTTTCTTTTTTCTTTTCTTTTCTTTTCTTTTTTGAGGTTTGGCAGCATCACTAGTACTCAGAAGGTGTTAAGGGGGGAGATGAGAGTAGAGGCCAGTATGTCATGCATTCCTTGAACAAAGGAAATGCTGTCAAACCTTTAAAAGAAACCAGAAAGCGGGGGAGGGGGGGAACAAGCACCCATTACAGCTTATATTTTTCTTTCTCAGAAGAGTAGCTATGAATAGTTTATATGCTGCCATGATCAATGGAATTGGCAACTAAGGGGGAATTGACACTACACAAATAATCCTGGTTGAAACTGGATTATTTGCATGGCTCCTTCCTATGGAATCCTGGGGTTTGTAGTTTTACAAAGTCTTTAGCCTTCTCTGCCAGAAAGTGCTGGTGTCTCACCAAACTACAAACCCCAGGTTTCCATAGGAAGGAGCCATGCAAACAATCCAGTGTCAACCTATTTTACCATATATTCCGGCGTATAAGACAACCTTTGAGCCCTGAAAAATAGCCTCCAAAATCAGGGGCCGTCTTATATGCTGGATACACTTTGCTTCACCCCGCCGTCCGATCTCCTGCCTCTTCGCTCCCTTGGCAAATGGAACGAAGAGGCAGGAGATGGGCGGCGGGGGTGAGGCAAAGTGTTTCCCGGTTCATTCGCCCCCCCCTCTGCCTTCTACCCCTTTGAGGAGCAACCGCAGACAGAGGAGGAGGGCGAATGTTGCTGGAAAGCCCCCCCTCCAGCCACCCATCCACCCTCCCCGAAGCCTCAGGGAGGGCGTGGGAGGCTAGGAAGTTCCCCCCCTCAAGCCACCCTTCCCCCCTCCCTGAAGCCAGGATCGGGCTCCCAATCGTGGCTTCAGGGAGGAGGTGGGTGACTAGGAAGCCTCCCCTCCAGCCACCCTTCCCCCCTCCCTGAAGCCGCGATCGGGCTAACGATTGCGGCCTCAGGAAGGGGGTGGGTGGCTAGGAAGCCCCCCTACAGCCACCTTTCCCCCCTCCCCGAAGCCGTGATCAGGCTAACGATTGCTGCTTTTTTGGGGGGGGTGGCTAGGAAGCCCCCCTCCAGCCACCCTTCCCCCCACCCCAAAGGGCAATTGGGCTCCCGATCACGGCTTCGGGGAGGGTGTGTGTGGCTAGGAAGCTCCCCCCCCTCCAGCCACCGTTCCACCCTACCCAAACCTGCGATCAGGCTAATGATCGCGTCTTCGGGGAGGGGGGGTGGCTAGGAAGCCCCCTCTCCAGCCACCCTTTCACCCTACCCAAACCCATGATCAGGCTAACGATTGTGGCTTTGGGGAGGGGCTGGGTGGCTAGGAAGCCCCCCCTCCAGCCACCCTTTCACCCTACCCAAACCCATGATCAGGCTAACGATTGTGGCTTTGGGGAGGGGGTGGGTGGCTAGGAAGCCCCCCCTCCAGCCACCCTTTCACCCTACCCAAACCCATGATCAGGCTAACGATCGTGGCTTTGGGGAGGGGGTGGGTGGCTAGGAAGCCCCCCTTCCATCCCCCCTTCCCCCCACCCCGAAGGGCAAGCGGGTTCCCGATTGCAGCCTCAGGGAGGGGGTGGGTTGGGAGGAAAGCCCCCCTCCAGCCACCCTTCCACTCTCCCCAAAGGGCGATCAGGCTCCCAGTTGCGGCCTCGGGAAGGAGGGTGGGTGGCTGGAAGGTTGCCCCCACTCCAGCCACCCTTACAGCAGCCGAGGCAAACTGGGTAAGCTTGCTCCTTTCTTCCACCTTCCTGGAAGGTGGAAGAAAGGGGCGAATTTTGCAGTTTGCCATGGCCTCGTGTTGGGAAACAAAGAGGATCAGCTGGCAAGGCTCCCCCAGCCAGTCAGCCAGCCAGCCAAATTAGGGTGGTGGTCTTATACGGCGAATATATGCCAAACTCTAAATTTTTACTGGAAAATGGGGGGGGTCATCTTATATGCCCAGTCTTCTTATACGCCGGAATATACGGAGTTAAACTTCGTAGGATTGAAGAGATGCAGATGAATCTTATGTGTCTAACAAAGCCAGTGAGTTCAATTCGCCTCAATAAGCATAAAATAGGACTGCAGGCTTTAAAGTCCCATTGATTCCAATGGAAATGAATTGAGCACATTAAGGTTGCAACCCTGTAGTCACCTAAAAACACAGACTCAAGGGGGGATTTCTTACTAGAGAAAGAGAAGATGATTGTGCTTCACTTCTCCCTCTGAAATCCTACATCAGCTCCAGATTGGTTTAATTGTGCTCTAACAAATGTATTCTGACCTCCTTCACAATCATCCTCTACTGAGAACAGCCAAGATTTGCATTCCAGGAAGTGAATGCATCTCCGTGAGAGTTCTGTTCACTCCTGGACTGCAGAGGGGTGGGGCCGGATACACTATAAGGTAAGTATTTGTTTGTTTGTTTGTTTGTTTTTACTGTGACGGGAGGAGGCAGGAAAGGAGGTAGCAAGATGAGGATGCTATTTTTATCCCCGTCTGATAATCTCCTAAGTGGAAAGAAAAATCTCAAAACTTCTACAATGTCTGGTATGTTGGGGGTGAGGAAAAGAAGTTCAGTGGGGTACCTCTCCATTGACGCCCCCTTGTCGTGGGAGAGAGGCTTGCGTACCCTAATGATGTTTTGAGCTATGCTGGTGGTGGCATAATAGCCACTGGTAGGGTCTCTCATGCCAGACAGGTCAAAACCGAAGGGTCTGACAAAGAGCGTCAAAGTGCAGGATGGGCTCTCCAGCCTTATGGCAACCGTCCTAGGAGAAGGAAAACTCTAATCCCAAAACCGGGCAGATGGTGCTCGTCCAACCCTGTAAGGTCAACTATCTAACAGAAGGAAACTCTAATCAAACCTATGGCCCGAGGACCTCGCTGCTACGCCCATGCTTGCAAGGCCACGGCAGATGAACCTCTGGTTTAAAGGGTGAGGCCAGTTCTGTGCATGCTGCACTCCACCAGAAAAATCCATTGCACAGGCTCGAAGGAATACTCGAATGCCATGGGCCTAAAGTCAGCCAGACTTAAAATGGCTCCACAAGGCCCCAAAGGGAAGTTTCACTGCAAAGCTGAAAGCCTTTAGTGCTTAGAGATAGCTCCTTTAAAGTTTAGACTAAAATCCAGAGCAGATTATAAGATCACTGATAAGTGAGACACCAGGCCCCACTGGTGGAAGCCTTTCAGCTGTTCTAAATGGAACCACCTCCCTTAGGCTAAGACAGATAAAGATGAAGCCTGCCTATTAGACCAGGTGGTTGTTTCTTTTCCTTCTGGAGGTCAGGGCAGCCAAAAAGGCAAAGGCGGGATGATATACTGGTTCAGAGGATTATGACTTCCTTCTTGTTACCAATGACTCCTTCCTAACATGTTTTCCTGGGTTTATATTGTTTGGCCATGGTCCTTCTCACTTGCATATAGTATAAAATGAAATAAAAACTGTGCACAAATCAACATAAATCCTGACCACACTTCCATAATTTGAAGCAACTAAAACTAATGCAGATTACATACTATTCCTGAACACTGGTGCAAAGTTTGCCTGACCCATAGTACTTGTGAAATGTTTGCATGTCCCCTTTATTAATCTAGGCTTTCATAAAACATCTACAATGGCAGCAATTTATGCAAAGCTGTTTTAGACTTATGAAATATTATTTTGTACCATCCACTGTTGTTTTCCTGTCTGGTTTTTGTTTTATTAGTTGTTACACATGAAGTCAGATTTCACACTTGTCTTGTTGCCTTCTCACTTGTAGCACAAGACTCCAGAAGGTGGAGACCACTCAGAGGAGAAGTGCTGAACAGATGTCAGCTTTGATTCACATGTGCACCAACAGACAGACACAACACCCCCACAGTAGGTGATTGGCACTGAGTCGAAACTGCAGGCTGCCTGTCTCCAGTTGAACAACTGGCTCTCATTTAGCAAAGGAAACCAACCACAGAGAACCCTCTTGCCTACATGTGGGGTGGTAGACCTGATCCAGAAGGGATCTACACGGAGAACCCTGTCCCTGCTGTGCATGGAGTAGCTTTGCTGAGTCAAGGACATGTGAAAGAGATGGGAAAACTCATTTCTGTGGACAATGTGTTGGCTAGTGAGCTAAGAATTAAACCCAGGCTTTCCAGATCCAAGAGCACCTCTCTGCCTCAGAAGCTGCCAGGTACAGAACCATCTTTAGCACCATCATGGGACCTCCTTTTCAGTCTTTTCCCCTGTGTATGTCCATTCTTTTCTTTTTTCATTCTCTCCCTTTCTTTTCTTCTGTTCATTTTTCTTACCACACCATGATCATCACTGTGTACCCAGTTCGTACTCCTGAAAAAAAAATTGATTTTTTTTTGCCCCCAAATGCTCCCAAACACCCCCTAAGGGGAACCAGAGAGTCTAGATTGGCATCCTCCTTACTATCAGAGCCAGTTTAAGGGCCCTGCAGCACCTGCAGCCACAGTGGACCCCATCATTGTGAGGGTGTGTGTCATAACTCTCCTCCTGCAAAAACATTATTAGTAGTAATCTGAATATCCTGTACTGTGAACAGGTTAGGTTAGGTTACATTGACCTGAGATAAAAATATGGGGGCCCCAAAATAAAGTGTTGCAGGGCCCCCCAAAATCCCGTAAACCGGCCCTGTTTATTATCTTTTTGCAAGCAGGTAAAAAACTTTTTATTCTGGTAAGCCTTTGAGAACTGATTTTTTTCAAAGGGCTGTCAGAAACAGACCTTGTATTGTTACCTGCCCTGACAACCCCTCCCTTCCAATAATTCATTAACTGGCAATATTTCATAATTTGGCTTGGATTGACACTTCATGTAGTTAGAAGTAGATCAGGACTTCCCTCAAAATAAGGATTGAGCGAAGGTTTGCTCAAAGCCTGAAAAGAGGCCATGGAAAATTCCCAAAATGCAGACGCACTGGGCAGTAATTATGCAAACCCCCCTCAGATGGTAGTTAGGGTGGGATGTGCTAATTCTCCTGGATGCACCTGGTACTGAGTCATACTTCCAACACAAACCAGTGACCAGAACATCCATTGCTCTGTAAATGGTTTCCCTTCACACCTCTCTTAGATAAAAGCAGAGGTTGCCTGCAACCCGTCAGTCTTAATGCTCCAACTATTAACAGCAATCAACAGAGACAGAGGTTCCATTGTCCTACTGTGAGAAACCTGCTCATATATTGTTTTCTACTCAAACCACCCCTTAAGGGTAAATATTGAGTATAAATATCACCCCAAAACACAGCCAAAGTGTGCTCAGTTTCTCAGATACCATCACTCTGCTGGTTTGCTGTGTCACCTGGCACATATGGCTGTACTTCTTCTCTGCATGAATCTCTGCTCTTCAGACAGGTATAGTATAGCCCATCATCCTGAACTCTATTCCTCTATCCTAATACTTCCTACTTTCTTCAATAGCTTTGTGTGATTGCTTGAAACGTGAGTGCAAGTGTGAGTGGGCCCTTGGTTATTTTATTTTATTTCCTGGCTTGAAGTCTCGACAGTGAGTACTGATATATATAGGTCCAAAGGTCCCACAGTTATCTGGCCTCTCGCTGCCATATTTGAACAAATAAAAATTCTCCATATTAATATCTTGACATGAGTGGGCTTCCCATGGACCCCACACAATTCAGATAACTGTATAATGTTCTGGACTTTTATTTGTTGTTGTTTTAATTTGTTTTAAATGATGGTTTAATTACTTTTTAACTTTTGTGTGTTGTTAGTTTTTAAGAAGGAAGCTACCTTGATTCCCAAACTGGGAAAAGGGTAGGATATAAATATACATCACCATCATTATCTGGAATCCTTTGGGGCATTTATGAATGCATAACCGAGAGTTATGTACCTGTGACTATTTCACGATCTTTACATAGACTCTAGTTTAGGAGCTACATAGGGACCATGAAAAGGCCCCCAATCCCCACTTACCGGGAAACAGCTGCTGTGATCAATGTGGGTCTGTTCCCCTGTTGATCGAGAAGCAGCTAGATTATGGTCCCCCATCTAAAGAAAGAGATCTCAAGCATAAGAGGAAATTGAGACCGGGACACTGCTTCTGACTGTTACATGGGAGTTCATTCGCAGGAGGAGTTGGGAATGTCAGTCAGTGGCTTCCTGAGTGACAGGGGAACAGACCCCATTGATCTCAGGGGCTGCTTCCTGGTAATTGAAGATTAAGGGAACTGGGACAAGATTCACTGTGTAACATCATAACTATGGTGCTTATGATGCAGAAATCATGGAACAGCAGACCCACAGATTGGAAAGTAAGTTTTATTACACCGGTGGGCCTGACTGGAATATCTTCCAAAGAGTCAGAACCCCGAGTTGTTGTTACAGAATATTTTTATACTGTATGAAAAAAGCAATTTTCATACTCTGTCTCTTTGGTGTCAGCAGTTTCCCTTGAGTTTCCCTTGAGACAGTTTGTTGATAATTTAAGGCAAGATAGCTTAGGAACATTTAGGTACAGTTCGACCGTTATTATAGAAAGAATTTGTTTACATCATATGTTTATAGAACATAGTGTTGATTAGCAAAGAACATTGACTAGGCCTGAGAGTTAAAGGAAAAAGACTTTGCAGACTTCCAGAGTCTCATGGGCTATCTAGTCTGACCCCAAATAGTAATTGTAAGTAACAGCATTCAGCAAATAGACATTAGAGTCTACATGGCCACTACACTTACACATCCATAAATCCCATATAGGATTCTGGCTGTTGCTGCTGCTGCTGCTGTTGTTGCAGCACATTTTGGCCCTCTCCAGGCCATTTCTCTGGTTACTTTCTAGGTCACTTCCTGCTGCGGGGGGGGGGGAAGGCCTCTTTTGGGCCCCAAATGGCCTGGAAGGAGAATGTGGCAAAGCTTCCTCCCTTACCCCCTAAGAGGAGTTTGGGACATTTGGAGGTATTGTTTTTAATGAATCAAAACTATTTAGAAGGCACTTTGTGAATCACAAAACAGCCATCTCTCTCTCGCTCTGTGTGTGTGTGTGTGTGTGTGTGTGTGTGTGTGTATACGGACACTGCTGTATGGAGTCCACAGGCTGCACATTCCCCACCCTTGATGTAGAGTGTTTTAAAAATTCAGTAATCCATTCCTTCAGTAATCCTTGAAAGAGCACCTCATGGTAGATCTGTATTTGACATCTAATCTTGCTGCCTGAATTGTAGCTGGCAGGGAAGAAGTAACTTTGCCAGGGCCACCAAGTGAGTTTTCAGCAAAAGCAGGACTTGGATGCAGAACTTCCTAATCCACAACCCAGCGGCCTCGGCTCCTGCGCCACGCTAGCCGTCATGCAAGTGAGAATTAATGCAATAGAGCCCCAGCCTAGTGTTAGGTAATTAGAGGGCATGCAATCAAGTTGGCAGTAGTGGGTGTGAAATTTTCAAATAATTTTGAAAAAGTATCATTATCTCTCCGAGCTGCAGTAGAGAGGGCAAGCGCCACAATCACATATAATCGTCCGAACTCCCAACTTGATGATCATCAGACAACATAAGGACTTTTCATTAACCCGAGGAGAGGGTGCTCATGTCATTGACATCAGCCAGTGCCTACTTTTCATCTGAAACTGCTGATGAGGAGTCTTTTGTGCAGGAGGAGTTACTGGGACAACCTGCACTTGAGTGTACATCTAATAAAGAAGGGGCAGGTGTCCAGGCTGCACTTGTTGCAAAATACTGCTGAGATTTTTTTAAAATAAAAAAATGTTCATGCTATTCACACAAGATGGATAAGAGCCATGATCGAAGGCCTTGCAAGCTCAGTCTTGTTCTTGTGTGCCTTCAAATCATTACTGACTTATGGCGACCCTACGGAAAACCTATTGTGGGGTTTTCATGGCAGAATTTGTTCAGGGGGGGGGGTTGTCCTTGCCTTCCTCTGAGGCTGAGAAAAAGTGACCCATTGTGTTTCCATGGCTGAGAGGGGATTCAAACCCTGGTTTCCAGAGTCTTGTCTATACTGACAAAAAAAATGCAGACTCATCCCAAATCTAGTGCTGGCAGTCCAGATGATATATGGCTACTTCTAGAAAGGAATTGCATTTCCCCCCCCTTAACCAGACTTTGCTTTGAACTAAGCAAAGTCAGGGAAAATGCCAAGGTTTGTTGGAAACTCCAAAGTGACCTCAGGTTCTTTTGCTGTCTGGAAAGCTGGATAAGGTTTGATTCAGCCCAGCCCAGTTGTCCACATGCAAACACAGAGCCATCTCCTTTATCCTAAACTGAGCAGTGCAAGGAAGGGGATAGATCCCTGTCAGAGCTGTTGTCGACACTTCACTGGCCAAGCAGTTCCCTATGAGAGCATGGCCCCCCTCCTTGTTGATCACATGTCTGGGCACCCCATTCCGACCTCAGCAGAAGCGACACGCCAGCCAGGCTCTTGCAGGGAGCTGCTTGGCAGGTGAGGTGGCGACAGCTCCAAAAACAGGGGATGGGCCTGCAGGGCCAATGTGGTGTCAGCTCCAGACTGGCCTCAGATTAAGCAGCCAATGTCGACAAGCTCCCAGTCTGACACTCAAACTGCTACACACACTGGTTCTCATGCTGGCTCAACAGTGGAAAGAAAATGGAGTTCAATCTACTGAACCATACCACTAAAATACATAGCCAGAAATACATGTAAATGACAACGATGGATTAAAATTATGGATGGCAGTCCTCTGCCTTTTTGTATATATTTACACTACAAATTCTAAAGTGATTTAGCTGGGATCTGTTGTGCTGTGAGGTAGGGCCAGCACAGCAGTCCCACTCCCTGAATTGAGCCCTTCTGCTCAGGATAGCGGGGCTGTCTGCCCGCCTATCATAGTAAGCAGCCATGTTTTTCTTGTAAGAACATTTGGAACAGGGATAATCTGGCAGATGTGATGTTTGAACAATGGAATAGGCATAGGTTGACTGCTCATGCATTGTCAGAAAAAGGGGAAACATGCCTCGCCAAAGAGAAGACAGAGGTCAGCTTAAATTTTGCAGATGCTGTGGACTGCTTATATTTCTGCTGATTGATATGTGGAAATTACCATTATGATGATGATGTTTATTATTATTACTATTACAATTAATATTATTATTTACATCCCACTTTTGTCTCCAGTGAGCTCAAGGTGGCATACATGCCTTTCCTCTACATGGCTTTCCTCTTTCCCACTTAATCCTTGCAACAACCCTGTGCATTAAGTCAGGAGGATAGAGAGTGACTGGCCCCACATCACATTGTTTCATTCTATGGCTCAGTGTGGCTTAGCAGGGTCACCCTTGGTTAGTACCTGGATGGGAGCCTGCCAATGAATACCAGGTGCTGTAGACTATATTGAAGAGGAACGAACTGGCAAAACCACCTCTGAGTATTCCTTGCCTAACAAAACCCTAGGAAATTCATGGGATTGCTGTAATTCGGCAAGTGACTTGAAAGCCCAGACACACACACACACACTGTGGACTGGAACCTGGATCTTCTAAATCACAGTCTGACACTGACTATTGGAGGGAGTGGGTGGGAGAAACAATACAAAAAAACCCACAAAAAACAAAAATTCAGTACATCTCAGCAGAGTGGGGAAGACTGTGACCAGCTGACCTATGTGTCTCCTGTTGCTCAGTTTGCTGTTAAGATTCTTGCCATCAAAGGACAAGTATAAGGCAGCCCCTGTTTTATAACCCCCTTTCTCCCAAAGTTGGGGCTCCAGGTGGCTACCCTGCTGCTCACCCTTCTCATTCTCTGTCTTTAAACTAGAGCTGAACTGAGCAGCCCTTCAAAGAGAGGTTGTCTTCAAACAAAGGACTTTCCAATGTTCCGTTGGCCCTCCATATTCACAGTCTTTGCACTCCCAGGTTCAACCAACCACAGCTTGAAAATAGTTGTTGGGGGAGGGGTTCCAAAAAGCAAACCTTGTTGTTCACCATTTTATATAATGGATTCCATTTTACTACACCATTTTATGTAACGGGACTTGACCATCCACAGATTTTGGTATCCATGGAGGGTCCTGGAACCAAACCCCCAGTGGATATCAAGGGCCCACTGTAAAGTAGGACATGTGCCCATCCTCGTCTGCAGCAAATGAGAGCAAAAGAAACTGTCTCTTTGTTTCCATCTTTGCCCTGGAAGAGAGAAAAGGTAGCTTTTAAAACAAGAAGGAAGGAGGTTGGCCAGAGACTCTGAAGGCGTATTTGCCCCCTGGTATTGGCTTGGCTTCTGTCCGTGGGAGACAATTCTGGATCAGAATAAACTCTGGGTTATACAGTATATGCTGAGACACTATATACATTGAAACTTAAAGAATTTCAAAGGCATGAAAAAAGATTTAAAAAAACAGATCTGAATGAAAGTTCAATGGGGCCTGAGATGGCACTGCTTTAAAAAAAAAAGAAAGAAAAAAAAAAAAGCACCAGTGGCAGCTGGAGCTGCCCGTGTCAGCTCAGTGATGAATCAATTCTTAAATTTTTGTCTTAATTCTAAAGGAATAATCCAGGGTGCTAGTACTGTACTATTTGGGTGGGTGGGGAATAGGGTTCAGCACTTTGGATAGTTCCTCTAAAGTAGGGACTTGGAGGTGATCCACTGCTTATGTGACATGGAAGCAATTGGCCATAATTATCTAAAAATATACACATTGAGGCTGGCATCCTGTTAGTAACATATCCATGCATAAGTCATGCTGTGCACATGGGTTACATTATTCGCTTTGGTGCAACAGAAGTCGAGTTGTGCATACAGCAATACAGTTGTACATTGAATGTAGTACGTTGCATTTGCTCATTGTGCATTGCAGTTGCACATGGCAAAATGGCACCCATTCATTGACATGTGCAACCTCTATTCCACATGGGGGTTGCATAGTGCTGGCATAGCATATCTCTGCATAGGGATATTCACACTATGCTGAGGGGATGCTGCATTGGAGCCACAGGACATCTAAGTATGATGAGCTCTTGATTTTAGATGATCTGCAGTGTAGTGGAACCAGGATTTGCAGGGTTGAAGTGCCAAGACTTTTTGATCAGCAGGGAACACAGCATCGCCTGCTCACCCCAACCTTCAGGCTTCCGTATTCCATTTGAGTTCAGCCGCAATCCCCAGAGTAGCACCGGGGATAGGGGTGGGGTGGGAGGGGTGGATTGTTCCAGCAACCATATACTGTTGTGAGCTATCTCCATTACAATGCAAAATATTTGGAGTGGCCAGGACCTGAATGGGCAATTAAAGCCAATTAGCTTTACAAAAGACCTACTGGTGCTGGGGATGAATTCTGCTAGAATTCATTGATATGGATCAAGGCCATCGCCACATCTTTCTGCATTTCTGGATTTCCTTGGGGACAGAACAGCAATGAAGGCTATGAGCATCTGCACCACAAACTTTGCCAATTGCACTGTTATAGATGATGTTGGAAGATGCAAATTGAATGCTGAGGGAATATGTTGCCCTCTTTGCGCTGGTGTGTTACATGTTCAGAAGAATTCCCTTTCCAGGCACTGAGAATTGGTTAACGTGCATGCAAATCTTCATTTTGTGCTGCAGTGCTTTTTATAGATCTAATAACAGACATAGACCTCTCGTCTTCCCTGAAACTCGGTGATTTTCAGAGAAGTTGGTCCACATAATTTCTTGAGAAAAAGCAAGAGAAATCAAGGCTAAAGGGTTAAAAAAAAAAGATCACGCACATGTTTGGGGTCTCTTTTATTGTTGTCGTGTACCTTCAAGTTATTTCTGAATTACGGCAATGCTAAGGTGAACCTATCACAGGGTTTTCTGAGGCTGAGTGTGTGTGACTTGCCTGAGGTCACCCAGTGGGGTTTTCATGGCTGAGTGGGGATTTGAATCCTGATCTCCAGAGCTGTAGTCCAACACTCAAACTACTATATGCTTATAGCAGTATGATTCTGTTTTAACCGCCATGGCTGCATCCTGTGGATTGGTAGTTGAGGGAGGGGCCTTTAGAATTCTGAGCCAGGGTTCCTCTGACCAAAATAAAAGCCCCAGGATTCCACAGTACCTTGCCATGACAGTTAAAGTGGGAGCAAAGTGCTCTAGCTGTGCTGTGCAAAAGCTCCAGGAACAGAGATTCCACCTCAACATTAGGAGGAACTTTCTGACAGTAAGAGCTGTTTGTTAGTGGAACACACTCCTTCGGAGCATGGTAGGGTCTCCTTCCTTGGAGGTCTTTAAACAGAGGCTGGATGACCATCTGTCAGGGATGCTTTGATCGTGATTTCCTGCGTGGCAGGGGGGTTGGACTGGATGGCCCTTGTGGTCTCTTCCAACTCTACAATTCTATGATTCTATGATTCTATGAAAAGAGACCTTGATCAGCCCTCCATTATTTGGGTTTCCCACTTTGGGTGGTAGCTCATGCCAGTTTTAATCAGAACTTTGCCCTCTTTCATCATTGCCACAGCTATAATCAAGAGATATAATTATAACCCATTAATTACAGGCACCTGTAGAATTTAAAACGGCATCACTAGTTTCCATTACCGCTCTTTGTGTTGCTGCTTTAATGTGGCCTCATGGCTGGGAAATGATCTGGGAGTCCCAGCACGAAGAAGGAGGGATCCACTGTTAGCATAATCAATAACTGCTGGTGACATTGGCGAGGTTAAACATTTGTACAGGAAGAGTCATAAGCAGTGGAAGCCAGCCAATGTTTCTTCTCTTCCCCACCCCCTCAGCTGCCACCACCCCCGCCCAATACACACCTCCATAGTGTAGGCAAAGAAACATTTGGGCCCCTGCCAGCTCTGTTCCACTCCTGTGAGGTTCTTTATAATTAATCATGAATACACATCCTGTGACCTGAATTATTATTTTTTTAAAAGGAGACGAAGATCTGGCTGCATCCCAGGTGCCATATGTCAAATGGTTATGTACAGTCTGCAGTGCTGCACAAAATCTCGGCCCGTGCCAGAGCTGATGCTGTGCAAAGCAATCGGAAACGGGCATGACTCATCAAGCAGCACCACACTCTGTGGCATTATGCAAAGACCAGGATGCTGCCAGCTTCCTGGGATGGACCGACTGGGGGGCACTGCCTCAATACCCCTGTGAAGGGACATGGGCCAACCACAAGCTGCATGCAGAGCAAATCCAGTGGGCTGCATGTCTTGTTGTAACCCAATGCATCGACACACCGCAAATCCAAAAGCCCTTTCTGTGATAAATGATACAAAAAATGCTGAGCCCTGGCTGACGACCCTGTGGACAGAATTCTGAGCAAGTGTATGACTAATTGTGAAGCAGATGCTGTGACATTACCCCAGTTTCAATGCTCTGCCAGCATACTGGAGAATCCAATTGAAACAGGCCTATTGCATAATAAATCACAGGCATATATTTTGCATACTTTGGAAGGACTTCGGCATTTGCTAATGTGCTGTATCTGTCAGTCAAAGGAGGACTGATCCAAATATGTCCTCCTCCTGGGTCTTTGAATATCCACATAATTCTGGGACAAACTGGAGTCAAGGCTTCCAGGGGGATGGGATAGGAAATGAAGGTGATGGCAGGCTGATCAGAATGGGGCGCAACGGGCGCTGGTGGGGTTCCCCAGTGGTTGCTGATGGTTTCCATGCCAGTGGGAGCAGCAAATGCTCTCTGGGTTTAGTCCAGGCCTTACAAGAGCCAATCAAAGTACTAGATCCTATCCCAAGACTAGGCTTAAAGTTCAGAGTAAAACCCAGAATGGCCTTGCTGCCTTGTAGACTTTGGGGTGGCTAGCCACCCTTACAGGAGCTCACAAATTTCTCCTTCAATATCAAAACCATTAAGTTGACTGCTAGTTTTGATGAGTTGTCAGATAGTAGTCCATAAATGTGATTCATTATGAACTAGAGCTGTGGTCCCTCATAGCACCAAGCAGGCATGTGCTGTATGGAGCTGAGAAAGGGCCATTCAGTGATGCCCAGGCATCAGGTAAATTTTCTTCAGTGGTGGTGGAGAGAGAAAGGAGTGGAACAGAGAAATGGGAAGGGAATTGGATCACCTTTGCTGAGGCTGCTGCCAGTGGTGTGTTCTTTGGAGTCTCAGTTCGGCAGTTAAGTGGGCTGTCTGTACAAAGAGCTTCCTACTTGGCAAAACCGTTTCTGGACTGTACCAGTTCAGAATGCAGCTGAAGAATTGTCACCATAAAACTTTCTAGTGGGGAAAATGGGTAGAATGCTAGCAAAATCCCAGAGAAGATTATGCTTGAAGACTTTGCGTCAATCAATGTCCTTGCATCTTCTGTATGCTTGTACACTTCCTTGCTTTTGATTACTGGGGAGAGTGAAGTATTCTTACCTCCATATTATAAGGTGGTGCAGCCCAAGAAAAAACAATTGACAGCTTGGGTGTGGGAGCTTGGGCCCTCCGGATGCTTAGGAATATATTCCCCAGACGCCTTTAGTGTCACCCATGCTGGCCAGGACTTCTAGGAATTGAATTCCCAAACACCTGGTGGGCAAAAGGTATTCCAGTCTTGATTTAGAAGGCTCATGAGGACAGAACATTATTATGAGCAACTGCTCGCTTAGCTCCTCCTTCCTGTCTTTCTGTGAGACAACAACATAACCTGTGGTCTCCTACAATACAGCATCATTAGCTTTGGTGGCTGGGGTGGCAGGATAGATGCAACACCATGCTATCATGCTGTTGTGTGTCTGGATGGAAAACAACGTGTTTAATGTGATAGAGAGATAGGAAATGTGTGGGCCTCCAGGTGTTGTTGGATGGCAGCTCCCATCTCTGGAATGTAGCTCTTATCATCCCTCACCATTGGTTAGGCTGGCTAGAGAAGATGGAAAATGTAGTCCAATAGTCTCTGGAACCCCACATATTCTCCTCCCTTGTTGTAATCTATGGTTCTGACCATGTACTAAATACTGCATATTGGTGGTGGGGGATAAACATTGGAAAATGAAAGGTTCCTAAGGTTTTGGAATTGGGATGACAGTGGCAGCTGGTGGCTTTAAGGTGGCTGGTGAATCCACTCTGGGCTTTAGTCCAAATGTTAAATGGACTATCCAAGGTGTTTAGGATCAACAAAATAGCCCCCAGATAGGCTCGGCACCCTGACAAGTTCCTTTAAAGTTTGGAGTCAAGCCTGGAATGGATTCACTGTCCTGCTGACATGGAAAGCAACCAGCCACCTCATGTGCACATGTACCTCATCCCACACTGGCACTTGCTTTCCTTGCCCAGGTACAGTGGAGCAGGTCACATGAAACCAGGAGAAAATTCTCACTGCCATGTATATCTGGGGCTATAACTTGGAGAAGGTGGGTGGACTGGAGGAGGCAGTTGGGAAGAGAGCTAAAACGTCCTTATGCCATAGAATGGTTGGACTTGGTTCTCCTTGACACACACACACTTCCTAGAGGGAGCTGCAAAAGACACCAGCTGGTGTCTGTACCCCAGGAGCCATCTGCTCAAAGGAGACTGCCAAAGGCACAGTGTGGCCTAGCTGTTCAGCCTAACCGTCCCTTTTCTGTGCCCCTCCCTGTCCAGAGATAGTATTCCCCTGCCAGAGACCAGGCGGGGGCAGATGGAGAGGACAATTCTTCAGTGCCAGTTCTTTGGGAAATCCCTACCTCAAAGACTCCCAGTCCCTTGGTGCTGCTGGCTGAGAATAACCAGCCAGAGGACTGGCTGCCTCTGTTGTGTTTCAGCACCAGCCACCGATGAAAAGGGACAGCACGCTGGGTTAGCACACGGCAAAGGCAAGTGCTGCTGGCCACCGGACAAATTAATTAGCTTGCTAACAGCAGCATATGGGCATACGTGGAAGCAGCAGTGGGGCCGCTGATGCCAGTGTGACACATTTGGTTCTCCTTACAAAGTGAGGGGGCAGGGCGGGGGGAGGATTTCAGTTCCATGGTAATTGCTCTCTTACAGATGGCATGGCTATACCTTACCATTGCCCATCAACATTGTCCATAAGTAGAAAGCTGGCAGAGTGTGTGTCTGTGTGGGGGGGTGTGGAACTCTCACAAGTGCCAGCCCCACCACAGATGAAGCCAGGGTTAAGTGGGTTGGGCCCAAATTGCCATCTGGCCAAGTTGGAGCCCTCCCAGGGCAGCTTCTGCAGCCAGGAATTATGCAACCCTCTGTGCCAGAGGGTGGCCATAAGAAGAGCCCAGCTCTTATTTATCCTGTCGGCTTCTATCGCAGGTCAGTGTGACCTGTGTTGCTGCAGCTGTGATAAGGAAGACATACACAAAGTTCTGCTTCATGAGTTATGCAAGAATCCAGTGCTGAGATAAAGGATATTACTTATCCACACCACACAGCATGGGTTTAGCTATCTGAGGGGGGTGGGGCGTTAAGGGCATTACCTCCAAATAAGAATTCTGTCCCCCAAATGAATTTTTCTTCCATTCCCCAAATCTCTAGCATTGCAGAGAGTGAGAGAACGGAAATCATTCATACCTAAGGACTCTTCTATTTGCTGTGTTTGCATCCCTGTGGTAAGTTTGCCTGTATTTTGGATGCCTAAACTCTGTTCCTATATGCTCAACTGAGATTTTAAGTTACTGAAATGCTAGACATTTGGAGAATGAAGGAAAATGGGGGCGGGGGAACAGAATTATTACTTTAAAGGCAATGCCCTCATTTTGCCCTTACCCATAGTTATACCCCTGTAAACTGTGGAGATTATCAGACACAGCAAATGTGGTGCCAGCATGATGGCAGCAGAATGCAAAAGGACGCCAATATCAGATGATGATGTCCTTTAGCATTCCACTGGCATTGTGGTGTCATTTCTTTCTATTGACTCAGCCATCAATAGATTCCTCCCATTCTGTTTGGTGCTAGCACTGCCGACGTGTGAAACCTCGGGCCATTTAAATCCCGTGACTGCAGCAAGAATGACCAGTCTGGCGTGAACACTTCCAGGTGATATCAGGACATCCATGTATGTTTCGCTTTTTTTATGACCCACCCTGGGTCACCTGGGTGTAACTTATGTGCTTTGCGTAACTTTTTATGTTTTTTTTTCTTTTCTTTTTTGAATTTCCTTTGCGATGAAGTATTGCGAGAATCCATGGGACTTCAAAGGAGGAAGTGAATGGAGCTCCGTTCACTTCCTCTTCATTGTCGAGGAAGCCTTTTTGCCAAGGATGGGAGGGAAGGTAATTACAGTGGGGAGTATTCTTTTGATGGCATAAAAATTGTTGTTGTTGTTGTTGTTGTTGTTGTTGTTGTTTGACAACAAAAGAATGTTTTAAAGGGGTTGTCTGATAATCTCCACAGTCAGTTAAGGGACCAGAATAAGGCATATTTCAGTTGTTATAAAGCAAATAATTTAAGCCTAGTAACTGGAAGGCTGAATGACTGGAGTGTGTATTTATCTGCATTTATCTTTTGTTATGGTTTTATTTATTTATTATTTCTATACTGACTTTCTCCCAACAAGGGACCCAAGGTGGCTTCTGTGTACAGTAAAAAGATGGTATGGTTCCACTGATCTGAGAAGCCAGGGAGGGAAAAGGAAAATTGCAGGTGCTAACCTGGCTACTACTTTTCTACCTCTCCCACAACAAGCATAGATTGTAAGTTGCTTTCTGCATGAATGTATCCAGCACCCGCGTAAATTGTAGAAATGTCATGGAAACTGAGATATGCTTGAGAGAAAATACAACCAGTTTTCATTCCTGCACCACCACAAAGTTGGTTGAGAGGACATGGAATAAAGAAGAGACAAAGGACTTTATTAGACTAGTGTCTAAAAACTTTGTAATTCCACAACTGAGGAAAGCTGAAACATAGTGGCATGATTACAGCTGGCAAATATGGAGAATGTTCAAGTGTGGCAATGAGTTTATTGGCCAAAAACTACTTCACAGAAAGTGCTGCATAAGCAGACACATTGTCTTGATGAAGAATGAAACCATGTTTCCACAGTTCTGGTCTTTTTTTTCTTTTTTCTTTCTTTCTTTCTTTCTTTCTTTCTTTCTTTCTTTTTTTTTTTTTTGACTCTTTCTCTCAACCTTGTCAAAACTTCCTTATAATAATGTTGGTTCACTGTTCTGCCTTCTGGAACCCATTCTGCTAAAATTACACCCTTGATGTGAAAAACAAACACAGTGAGCATGGCTTTGAATGTGAACTTGCTTTGACATGCTTTTTTCATTCTTGGTGATGATGGTGTTTTCCAGTACACTGATTGTCATTTTGTCTCAGCATCATACTGGAAGATCCAGGTTTCATCACAAGTGATGGTTTTTTGAAAAAGGTTTGAGTCTCCCTCAAGTTGCTGGAAAATGTCAGTGCAAATTTCCTTGTGGCACTCTTTTTGCTTTGGTGTGAGAACCCTAGGGACCATCTTGGCACAACCTTTTCTCATGTTGAGTTCCTCATGCAAAATTTTCCACGCAGTGTCTTTGTCAATGTTCATGGCTTCAGCTATCATTCAGACACTGAGTCAGCAGTCTCCTTGAACAATCTCGCTGATTTTTCCCACAGTTTCTTCAGTTCTTGAAGTGGAAGGTCATTCAGGGCATTTATTGTCTTCCACATTCTCATGTCCTTATCTGAATCTTTTGTGCCACTCAAACACATGCTTACGAGACATGCAGTCTTCCCCATAGGCCTCAGTAAGCATTTGAAAAGATTCCGTTGGTGGGTTTTTTTTTCAATTTTACTAAAAATTTCAAATTGATACATTGCTCGACTTTTTAACTTAGCATTTTTCCAGCACACAACAGACAACACAGCTGTTTTAAATTATGACTGACAATTAAATGACTGGTGGAGAGTGTTGACATTTGTCATGCAGGTTCAGACATGTTCAAGGTCACCACTCAAGCATTCACAGTCAGTTCTCCTTGATTTGTCTGGAAGATAGAAACACAGTCTCGTTATTTAACAGACAGACTTCGTATTCTGACCAAGATCCTGTAGCAAGGAGGCATCACTCAACTTTATATTCACAGTTACACCTTTGCTGCATTATACCACCTCGTCACAGAACTCACATCACATTGGTTGTGAGTTGTACAACCAATTTGCTTTGTGCATTGATGACCAATTAAACTTTCAGCTGAATACAGCCATTACTCACCCGCCAAAAATGTCCACCTGCTTGTGTAAGGGAAGAGATGAGTTTGTAAAACACCAATAGGATGTCAATCTCTGTCTTGGGAGAACATTCATTTCCCTGTGGTGGAGATGTGATTTCTAATCCTCCAGGCAACACTTCCCCTTCCAGAAAAGACATCCCCAACAAAAATGGGGAGAGAACTCACAGGTACGTACTTTGATCTTGATAGCCCTCACTGTTTGGAACATCTGAGCAAAAAATCTTGACTGCAGGGTTTAGGGTGGTGGTGATGCTAGTGATGGCATGTTTTGGTCCCATAGAAACAGAGAGGGAAGCTCCATTGAGGCTTAATCTTCTGAAAAATATTTAAAATATATTAGAAAAAACCTAATTGCCCCAGCATAGGCTATTATATTTAATAGTACAAAATGAATGTCACTATATGGAGTCTATGAAATAGCAAACTGTGCACCGCATGGTGCCTAAGGGCCAAACTACATGCTACAGTAATGGTGTGTTTAGTGATGTATGCTGCAAGACAAGCCCGTTGCTTTCCTGACAACAATATAGCTGGGAGGGGATGGAGGGAGGAAAATCAGATTGTGGGCTCCACAGCTGATTTCTTTCGTGAAAGTGGTAGCCGTGCCTTTCAGAATGCTATTATAAACACACAAGGAGTGCAACTCTTGTGTGGTCCTTGATGTCTATGCGTATGCAGTGTTCCAAAAAGGGGAGGTGACATCTTTTCTGGTGGACATGCCTGATCATGTCCTAACCATCTTCCACTTCCTGTTCCCTCCTTTCCCTTTTGAAACTATCACATTTCCTTCCAAACTACCCTGACTTCCTACTTTCTCATGCTTTAAATGCTGAGCATGTACACTAGGGTCAAAATGCATCTCCCACCCACTCCCCATGAATTAACCTTGCAGAGGGCTGAACTTTGAATGATAGCTGCAGCATATGAACTTAAACACTGTAACAATATGTTTAAAATCATACTCCATAACACCCCAATAGACAAAAAGATTTCAAAACTTGGATGGTTATTTATTAGTCACACATGTCAGAAGACTGGGATGTTAAGGAGATTTTTACACCGCGGCTAAAAGCCCCAATTCTGTCCTGCCACCTCCTATCCCGTTCCTGCAACAGAATGGAGGCAAATGTTCACACACTGACCTCCATTCAACAGGCTCCCTGCCTCCATGCCTGACCGGCCGTAAATGCAGCCGTGATAAGGCTGCCTTTACAACCGGCCAAGGAAATCCCACTTGTTTTTGTGAGAGAACGAGCAGGAGGGAAATTTAAAATACCACCCCCCGGCTGTCAAATCAAGAAATAAAAAGGAAATAAAATAAAATAAATACAAGTAACCTGGAGGGGGGAAAGGGTCCCACTTACCTGGCTGTCCAGATCATGGCAGGAAGTGCCTGCCACAGATCTTCTTCCCCGCCCCTGTCATTCCAGTGCAAGAAAATTAATAATAAAGTACACCACTGTCATGATGGACTGACCAGCCCATCATAGAGAGTTCATCTCAAAACCTACAGGTCACAGCATTGGAAAATGCAACTCCCTGGTTTCCATAGGAACGGATATGGTAAGGGGGTGGGAACCTCATTTCCTAAACACGACATCTCATCATCTGACTGAAGAGCCAATCCAAACCTGGAAAGGCAGCACCAATCAAATCTGACCAAAAGGTGTTTTAAGTTTCTGAATCCCTTTGTTCTAGGCCACATGGTGAGAGCCACATGCTTGGGACCCATCCTTGGGCCTCATGCTTGAGACACATGTTTAGACCAGCATGGTACTGAGGTTGGGCGGGGGAGTCAACCTCCCTCATGGGCCTGATAACATCAAAGGGCCCTAAATGATATCTGAATCTAAGGAGAGACTTCCACCCAAAAGGACTCTGAATTCCATCTCCAGAGACTGAACTAGGTGGGCTATGAGAGCCTGGCCTAGCCCATCCCAATTGGGACATGGACTGATGATTATGGACATCAGAAATGTGAGTTACTATTACTTTTCTTAGCTTAGGGAACGTGCATAGTTAGCATGTGTTAGGTTATGATTTATTTTTAATACTATGACTGAAGGTATTCCTTGTAAATCTAAGCTGAACTCCTTTATTTATTTATTTATTTATACCCTGCTCTTCAGCCACAGGGCTATCAGAGCAGCTTACAAATTGTTTTAAGCAATAGCAATTTACATATCTACATGACATTAAGCAGTTTCCAATGTGTGTTAGCTCCTGGAGGCTAACTCCTGGAGGCATGATTTCCCTCCATGCTAAACCTTAAGGGCTTGAACTACAAAATGAAGCTTTTTCTGTTCTTCTTAATCTCCATGGTCACGTGCCTGCTTGGGTTGGCTATCTGAACTTCTCTGGGATAAAGGAAAGGGCGTTGGTGATATATTAACACATCCTGTCCGGCTTCTTGCTGTGCCGGGCAAGAAAGGGTTCAGCCCTGGGCTTCAGGCAGAGAGGCTCCAGGGTCGCTGTCACATGATGGCAGCTGGTTTGAAACCTCATGGGCAGGAAAACATAATTAATCAGTTTCTTTCTAACTTTGTTGGGAAGGCTGTGGCTTTCTTAGTTCAAGTGGCTTAAAGTGCTGTTTTCATGGTGTTGTTTCTGTCACAACCACATATCTGGGTAGAAAGATGGGGTTTTTATTTAAAGTGTACAACAGGAAACACGTGGGAAGAAGTCAAGCCTATAGGGAATTAAATGAAAGAGCAAAGAAGGTACACACAAGAGAGTCGTAGCTACCAGCTCCTGCCTCTATTGATCCTTGTAGGTAGTTACTTACACAGAGGTGTGATAGCCGACCCTAGAGTTTCTGCTGCCTGAAGTCCTGGGTTGGCCCTTTTTCCAATCCCAAACCCAAGGGATTCCTCTTCGTTTGCTGCCACTCACTGTCTTGAGGGTCTTTTCCTGTCTAAGCAGTGAGATCTAGGACTTTTTCGGACGCGTCAAAAATAACGCAAGCAGCCTTGTTACGTTGCGAGGCTGCTGCGCTGCAGAGCATCGGTTTCGTATGACGCTCTCCCCTGCCAGTACTGTTGTGGTACCGCGGGGAGATTTGAGCGTGATATTTCGTCGATTTTTGAGCACAAAAGTTGATTGTGATTAAAAACCAACGAAATATGACGCTCAAATCTCCCTGTGGTACCGCAACAGTACCGGCAGGGGAGAGCGTCATATGAAACTGACGCGCAGCAGCGCAGCAGCCTCGCAACGTGACGAGGCTGCTTGCGTTATTTTTGATGCGTCCGAAAAAGTCCCTAGACAGGCTGTATTAAAGAAACAACGATGTACTTTCCTCTTTTTTCCAGAGGAGTTTAGATAGCTGACCAGAAGCAGGCAATTCAAGGCAGGTTAGAAAATAACAGAAGCTTTTATTCAATTCTAGGAGTCTATGTTACTTGAGAAGGTAAAACATTCCTAGGTTCAGTTTAAGGCTTATACATATGCATTCATCCAGAGCACTTACAAATAAAACATAAATCTAACACAATCTAACTAAACATTCCCTAACTATTACATGCAGGTAACTTACAGTCTCTGTAGATGGAATTTCAGAGTTCTTTTTGGATCCTTTTTGAGGCCTTGGGTAAAGTTGGCTCCCCCCAACTCTTTTGTTATCAAAGTTTAGCATTTTGTAGTTATTCTATGTCTGTGTAGGTCATCTGGCCCAGAGCTAGGCCATATGGATCAGAGTCCATCTTAGCTAGCTAGGCCATGTGCTCCACCAGTGTGTCTCAGAACAAAGGGAAGATCAGAACTTTTAAAAGTCCTTCTTGTTGATCTCTAATTGGCTCTGCCAGTGCCCAATCAGAGTGGCTATCGTAATCAAGTGATGTGACATCATGTTTATTCAATGAGGTTCTTCCACCCACTTCCCATTTCCAAATAAGGAGTGGAAATTTCCAATACTGATCCTGTGAGATTGTAAAGGTATCCATGATGGCTGTTGTCATCATGACAAGAGGTGTAGCTATGGAAATGGGGGTTGAATAAGGGCATTGTCCCCAAATAAAAATACTGTTGCCCCACTGAATTTTTTCTTTAATACTCAAATTTATAGCACTGTAACAACTTAAAACTTCAGTTGAGCGTTTAGAAATAGAGTTTAGTCATCCAGAGAAAAGTGGGGGCAAAGTTATCAAGAGAATGTGAACAAAGCAAATATAAGAGTTCTCGGTGTGAATGGTTTTCAGTGACTCACTCCCTATTAATGCTAGCTTTTGGGGGGGGGGTGAAGGAAGATTTAATGAAGGGGGATTCTTACTTGGGGGCAATGCCAAATTTTGTCCCCCATAGCAATTCCCCTGTTTGTGAATACATGGTTGAACCTTCCTTCACTTCCAGCAGTTGGTGCATGGGAGAGTTGGAAGGAAACTATACTCATCTGGTCCAACACTTGCTACAGGGATGGTCCATCAAGCATCCTACAGTCCAGCCAAAATCTGCTTGCAAAATCCAGATCACAGTGTGACAAGGAGATGAATTTCTCTTCTCTGCAACCTCTAAAATGAGGGATCTTCTTTCTTTGTTTGAAAAGTGAAAACAAAGATCTTGAACTTAAAAAAAAGTTTAGCATTTTATTAAAACAGCAATGGTTGGAGGTAGTTTGTACTGCACTACTAGTTTGTGCCCCAGTGATCACAAGCACCCACAGCTCCTTTTATTTTCAAAGCTATTTGGAAGCACAATTGAAAACACCACCCGACCCACGTAATTCTTAGAGCCTCTTCATATTTGAAAGGATTCATGTGCATTTCACATCTGCCACACCATGTCTGCTTTTGTAGTTTGGGGGTTCATATCCAAGACCAAAAAGAGCCCCCTCCCACCCTTCTGTGAAGCCGCAGGTTCAGAGGATGAGGTTTTCCTGTAGGGATCTGTTGGAATAAGTGGTCAAGGGCTGCAGTGTAAATGTGGATGATATTTAGCTCTAAAGATTACATCTTCAGAGCCAAGATGTTGAGGACAGCTTGAAGTACATAGATAGCATCTAATGAATTTCTCTTTCTAACATATAACAGTAAAAACAGCTTGAAAGCAACCTGGGGATGCCCCACATGCATACAAAGTGAACGTTGTCATTAAGAAATCTTTCAGCAACACTTCCAGCAGTTCATTTAATCAAAATCATTTCAGTGTAATAAAACATTTGCATTTTTTTTTAAAAAAAGATTCATGCCTATAGATATAGACATGGAGATATAGAGATAGAGATATTTCAACATAAAACAAATGAAGAAAAAAGTGCATGCAGGGTTTAAGAAAAAGGGTGGAATGTCACTTTCTGTTTTTGAGGGTAATTGTGGTTGCCTGCTGAGCCAAAGTTGGCAATTTGCATGTGCAGAGAGAAATAGGAGGAAGGCCTTTGAGAACAAGAAGCTTAGGGCTTCTGATGCTAGTAAATTTCCTTCTACAAGACAAGTCATAGCTGACTATCAGATGGCCCCAGGGTTATAAAGCCCTTCCTGGTTTTCAATGTCTGATTTGACTGATGATTCCAACACTCCCTCTGTCAACCCCCATAGAAGTTATCAGCTCTTAGCCATCCCATAATAGTTCAGCTCCTAAGGGCAGAATCTGTCCCTATTGCATTGGTGTGAGGGGAAGAGGATGTAGCTCACAAGTGTCAGAGTGTGCGGTTTGCATGCAGAATATCCCAAGTTCATTCCCCAGCATGTGAATTCCACTTCAACATCTAATGGACAGAAAAAGGGAGCATGATACAGAATGCCACAAGCCTTTCTGCTCATTTTCATGGTTTCTGTTGACTCCTTTACTCAGGGCTTGTCCAGACTCACCAGAATGTTTTATGGCTTTTGTATTCTGTCCCTGGATCTGGCCTGTTTCTCCCACCCCCAGCCCGCTACCATAATGAAACAGGCAGGAATACACACACACACACTACCTGGTACCAGCAGGCAACGTTCCGCGCTGTCGCAGGTCTCACTCTCTGAAGCCAGGAAGGAGGCCCTCAGCAGTGATCAGGGCTGGTCACATGTAGGGGGCTTTGATCACATGCTGGGGGCCTCCTTCCTGGCTTCAAAGTGACTCCAGCGGCAGTGGAGGCCTGCTATACAGGCTGGCATGCAGGTATGGACCCTGTGTTCCTGTGCCAGACCCATCTGGCTTTTCCTGCATAATGCGGGTTTCCCCAGGTGTTAATTTAAAATGTTTCAAATGGACTTACTGTGGTTTCCCCCGGCTTTGCCTCGGGCATCATCAGGACTGCCTGGAGGTGAAACAGGGCAAGAGCCCTGAGATGTTTGGACTGCGGGGCTTCAAGATGGGGAGAAGCTGGGGCAAATTGCCCAACTAGACAAGCAGTCTGTACACAGAGCATCCTGCACAATAGCTATGAAAAGTAGAGATGGAGCAGCAACAGGACAGAGAGATGGTCCCCTTATGCAACAGACAGGTTAAGCCACTGATTGCCAATGTTTAACTCCAGACATATATGTGGTCACTTAATTTATACCCTTCCTCCTTTTCCTTCCTTTCTTGCTGCCTCCTTCTAGTTGCAATTTCCCCTAAATGCTCACAACTTCTGTAGGGTTGCAGGTATGAAACTATAGTTATTTTTAATGTGTCTTTTCAGAGATTTCCCCCACCCCACCCCACTGAATCTTACACTTCTTCTAGGACAACTAACAACAACAGCAGGATGGGGTGGGATATGGCCTACCGTTATTTCATTAGCTGAAGAGTGAAGGATTGCCCAACTCAATGAAAACTTATTATGAGTCTATCTAGCTTTTCAGACAACACTGTTATAGTGTTACTATTCCACTATATTTGCTATGGCTGCCTCCTGTTGAACCCTGGGATTTGCAGTTTAGGGAGGGGCATTTGCAACTCTCAGCCAGAGTAGTCCTCACTAAACTACAAACCCCAGAATTCCATAGCAGGAAGCCAGAGCACTTAAAGTGGAAAGTAACACTATAACAGTGTAGTCTGAAAATCTCCTGTGTCAGTTCTCTCCCATCCCCCTGATGCCCTAAAAGTTAATGGTCCTTTACAGAGCATTAGTCTCAGCCCTGAATTCTTCATTCCATCTCCTCTGCACTGCCACTGCTGCAGCTTTCTCTTTAAATAATGACAAAGGAGATTGTCAAACATGGCTAATGTGGCATCAACAGGCCAGCAGAACACAAAAGGCCGCCAATAGCAGACAACGATGTCCTTTTGTCGCTGGCGTGTGAAAACTTGGGCCAATTAACTTTTGTGAATGCAGCGAGAATGGCCGGTCTGGCACAAACACTTCTGGGTGCAATTGGGATATCCAGGTAAGTTTCACTCTTTTTATGACCCCCCCCACGGATTACTTGGGACTTTTAAAGTGTGTTTAGGTGCTTGGTGTAACTTTTTTGTGTTTATTTTTATTTTTCAATTTCCCACACTTGCGTCTTCTTGCAAGTACGGGCGGGATTTCTGTCCAGGAAGTAAATGGAGTGCTGTTAAAGCTCTGTTCATTCTCTGGCTGGGTTTTGCACAGGAGAGAAGGTAAGTGCGTTGGGGAGGGTTATTGTGCTAGGACAGGGGCGGGATTGGAGATTGTGGGACAGGAACACTTTTTTTCCTGCCTGATAACCTCTAAAGTCACCAGGCTAACAAGTAGTACTGGAAACCACTGTTTGTGTTCTGTCTCTTATCCTCCCCAAATCTCTGTTTCAGGATCACAGAGTATTTGGCCCATCAGAAGTGGCTTTGCAAGAGCTCCTATATGTCTCCTCTGAGCCAGCCAGCCATATCCACCGCATGGCTCTCCTTCTCCCAAAGGGTTGAACAAAGAATTTGGCCTCTTCTTTAATGGCGAAGCATATGGCGGCATGTCATAGCTTTCAAAGGGTCAGGAACAGTGGGATTTCCAAGAATGAGTTTTATTCTCTTATATGGAGATTAAAGAGGAGACAGTTCTGCTCTACTGGATTTTCAGCTGGGGCTGGCATGAGGCAGAGACTCCAGGAAAAAAAGAAAAAGCAAAAGCAGCCAGCCTGGTTTCAAGCTTCCTGCCAATCAGCAGATTTCCCAAGCCACTCTTAAACCCCCACCTTAGTTTGAATTCTTTGCACCCTCACAGCCAAGGTGAACTTGAGGATTGTCCCCTCAGCCATCTTGAATCTGTAGTCTGGAAGATAGATGACTCTCAGGGTCATGTGTACATTTTTATTCAAGAGAGGCTTTGTTACCACTATCAAGCGTTTTGGTCACAGTTGAAAAACAGTGTTTTCATGCTGTTAAATCTACAAACCATATATGTCAGGCTCAGCCCAAGACCTTTTGTTGCCTGAGGTACAATATCAAATGGTGCTCCCCCAACCCACCCAATTCAAACTATATAGTAATTAGGGTTGCCAGGTGTTCTACACAGCAATGTGGATCAGGTCCTCTTGGCTACCAGGCCAGCTTATGACTGGCCAGGAACATATGAGGCAGGACTTCTATAAAGGCTCTTGACGTCTCACAAAAGGAGGCCTTCTCAGGAGAGTACTGGGCTCCTCAAAGAATTCAAAACTTACAGGAACCCCCAATTCATGCAAATCTTGTAATGGCAGGTCGGCTATCTAGAGTTTACTTGGGGAGCTCTTGGCTCTACCAGGGAAGAAGAAGAATGGGCACCCATGCCATGCCAGCCATCATCACACCAGATGGAACCTCAGCATTTGGTATGTAATAGGCTACTGTGCTGTGGGTACCAAATGCTGGAGTACAAAAATGCTGGTGTCAGTCTCTTACCAGACCAAGAAATATGGGATCTGGAATGTCCTGAATCCACTGGCCACAAAAGACATTCTGGAATCCCCCCCCCCAGGTACCACGGTATGCAAATGGGAGGGTTAACTGAAGGACTCCATTGGTTGGTTGAATACATTATTGCCCTGGATTCTATTGGTTAGTCCCATCTAACTTAGATCTGTTGAATCAATTGCTGAATGGTGAATAAACATAAGTAAATTCAATTGATTCAGTGGGTCTACTTTAATTGGAATAAACCCATCATATTCTGGCTATTCTATGTCTCATCCACCTTTCTGCTTATAAAAAGGCTCTTGAGGCGGAGAACAACACACACACACACACACACACACTTGTCCTGGTCTGTGACCACAATAAAGAAATTCATTCATATACATACCTACATACATCTCTCTGTCTCTCTCTGGCTTTTCTTCGCAAACGAAGATTCAGGAAGGACTCATCCCACGTTTTCTGCAAGCGCACTGATGACTAAAAAGGCCAATCCAAGATAGACAAGTCTGATTGCAGAAAGCACAGCAGAAGGTTTCCTCGGGTGATGTTACCGGGTTGTGATTCTTTCTGCGTTGCCATTTCTCTTCAAGACTTGTTCGGCGTGAGTTCTCAAATAAGGCTGCAGTATTGTGGATAGTGTGTCTCCATGCCTCCCAATGTGAGGCTAGGGTGGACCATTGTTGGTGATCAATTTGGCTAAGCCTGAGATGTTGTTTCAGGGAGTCCTTGTATCGCTTTTTGGGAGCACCCCTCTTACGCTGACCCGTGGCGAGTTCACCGTAGAGTACTATTTTGGGGAGGCGATGGTCCTCCATCCTAGACACATGCCCTGCCCAGCGCAGCTGTGTTCTTAATATCATGGCCTCAATGGTGGTGAGCCCTGCTTGCTCAAGGACAGCAACATTGTCACATAGTCATACATACATACATACATACATGCATGAAAACATAACATAAATGGGAGTGGCCATGGCAAACAATTCCATGTCAATAGAACAGGTTTTGGTCCAGCCTTTAAAGGAAGTATCCAAGGTGCAAGGTGGTGAACCTATTTTGGGGAGAATGTATTTCAACAGCTTCTTTAAAATTAGGACTGAAGCCAAAAGCTGAAACAACATGGAAGCTACCAGCCACCACTGGTTCAAGCCACTCACTTGAAAACACAGAAAAGAAAGAAAGAAAGAAAGAAAGAAAGAAAGAAAGAAAGAAAGAAAGAAAGAAAGAGGAAGGAAGTTAGTGGGTGTGTGCAGGAGTTGACCCACAGGCCTTTATATTCTGTAGGACAAATCTCATTTATAGGTTTCTGGCAAAAGTAGCATATACATAGAGGCAGGAATAGGTTAGCAAACAGATGGCCATGGGGGTCTCTTACTCTCATACACTGAAGTGAATTGCTTGACCTGAGTAAGGAAAGGTCATCAAGAGGTAGTTAAATGATAACATACTGCATTTGCAAATTATTTACTATAATTTTAACCATCTATGAGAGACAACATTTTGACTTTACTTTCCTGAAGTACCCAATCATTTTAGATCATCTGTGAGCTAAAGTAATTGTTTGAAGAAGATTAAAGCTGAACAACAGCACACACACACACACGCACACACAACTCTTGGCAGGATAGATGCTTTCTAATGAACTATTCTGCACCTGGTGTGATCAGGATTACCATGGGAAAGAGCTGTTTGTGGAAGGCCATGGGATTGCATTAGAGCACCATGAATGGCTCTCCAGGACAGAACTGGTGGAACAAAGTGCCCTTGTCAAGTACAGCAAATCCTCCATACTCCCTTATTCAATGCAAGACAAAGTAACCCCATCTAAGGAATTGCATCATGATCCTGCCATTTTGTAAGGACCTGGGTCCATTTCACACTACACCTAGCACTCTGATTCCACTTTAATAGCCATAGCAATTAAGGAATCCTGGGACGGGTAGTTTAGGGAGGGGCCTTTGGAATCCTCAGCCAGAGAGCTCTTCTGTTGTCTCTGACCAAACTACAAATCCCAGGATGCCATAAGAGGCAGCCATGGCAGTTAAAGAAGAATAAAAACACTATGGAGATTATCAGACAGGAACAAAAAAAGTGTTCCCATCCCGCAATCTCCTCTCCTGCCCCTCTCCCATCCCTGTCATGCCATAATAACCAAAGTTTTCAGACCTCCCCTTTTCATGCATCCATGTCTGCCCAGGAGTGAATGGAGCTCTAAAGGAGCTCCTTTCACTTCCTGGATTGAAATCCCGTCTGTTCTTGTGAGAAGATGAGAGTGTGGGAAATTCAAAAATAAAAAGGAAAATACAACACTCAAAGTTACACCAAGCACAGAAACAAATTTTAAACATTACAAGTAACCTGGGGAGGGTACAAAAAAGTGTATCATTTACCTGGATATCCTGATCTCACCAGGAAATGTTCTGGCACAGACCTCCCATTGATGTAGGGATTGCGCTAGTGAAACAGGCACCTTTTCACTCGCAGGCAAATCCATCACAGAAACACAATGGGGGATCCATTGACAGCTTAACCCATCAAGAAAAAGCAGCGCCAGTGGAATGGCAGCAGCACGGGTGCATGACGAGATGTGAGCAACATTGTCTGAAAAGGAAACCCTTTAGCGATCTCCTGGCGTTGTGATAATGCCATATTTAGTGTGTCTGGTAATCTTCTATAACTATGTAATGCGAAAAGGGCCCTGTTTAATGGGGATGAGAGCTCCTCTTCCTCTGTCAGCCCCCAAAGCTATGATCAGTCCCCACTCTTTCCTCTTTTGAAAAGATATCAGGACATGTTGTTACAATGTGTCCTTTGACATTCTTTTCAGAAATGTTTATCTTTAATGGTTTTATGAAGGTTTTTTTTAAATGACACTACTTTTATTCTTTCTGACAACTGCCTTAGTGATTTTTCACAGAAAGGCGGTATGAAAAATATTACACAGAAATGAAACAAATAATTGTTTTTGCAGCTGAGAGGGTGTCTAAGCAGGGGGTGGGGAACAGTGGCAAAGTCAAGAGGAACAACATTAATTTAATCTGCATTGAAGTCACAGTACAAACCATAAGAAGTAAAGTGCTTCAGTGCTGAAGCTGATGTGGGAACAGCAGCTGCTGTTTAGAAAAACCAGGTGTTTTTTTGTACAGAGTGGATTTACAATTTTATTATTTTGCATGGCAAGTGCCAGGGTGTCTCTCAGCCAGGTTGCTAACAACACAGCTGTCTTCACTAGGTCTGTATACACCAAACACCATTTTGTAAAAACGAAACAGAATGCCAAGACATACGAAGGCTCATAGATTTTGTTTTTAAAGAATAGCATTTTAAAAAACATTTAAAGGACTTAGAGGAAAAGGAGGTGATTGCCTTCCACCAGTAGCCACGAGTTCATGCTGTTGAGTGCTTTGGCCACAACAAGTACCATAGCCATTGTGGATAACCCATGGTAGCAAGGCTGGTCCTACCATTAGACCAAGTGAGTCTGTCACATCAGGTACCAGGTACTGAAAGGTGGCAGCATAGAAATGGAGGAGAAAGCAAATGCCCTATGCCCCTTAGGCTAGCCTGCTGCCTTCTAGTGTAGTGAAATATGCTGTCTAATCACCAAGGGTGAAAAAAGGTTCAATTGCTGATCCAGTTGGCTTTTGTGCATGGAAGAGGATCAGGCATAATCTTAACCTTTGCTTCAGGCAGCCAAGTGGACTGGCTCAGCATGCTGGAGACAACATATTAGAGAAGATAGCTCATTAACACCGGGGTGGGTTAAGGGCAAAGATCTTTTGAATGGCTGAAGTCAGACTGAACTAGATGGGAGAATACGTTGGTGGCCGGGGAGAGAGCAGACCCTAGAATGTGACGTTATTGAGTGAGAAGGAAGCAAGCTGGAGGCAAAAGACTATCAGACAAGGGGGGGGGAAATGGAGAAAACAGCAATGTTAAAGATCTATTGATGGCTTAGCCCATGAATAAAAAGTGACACCTTAAAAAGTGATGCAACAGGCTGAAATTATCAGATGACCTCCTCCTCAACCTGTGGCCAGCATGTGCACGAGCCATGAATAAGGCATCACTTTTTATTTATCGGCTAAGTCATCATTAGATCTTAATATTGTTGTTTTCTTGATATTAAGAGAGTGTGAAACCAAGTCCCACTGCAATCACGAAAATACAGTGTGAACGGGTGGTCCTCTTTCCCCCATTTCCATTGCCACCGAGAAAACTTCCAGGTGACTACATGAAAACAATCAACAGGATGCTCTTTTTATGAACTGTCCTGTACTGCTGGCAAGTTTTTATGTATATTTCAGGGCTTATCTGTGTATTTAATTTGTTGTATTAAGTGTTTTTATGTGAACTCACATCTTCTCGCAAGAACCGCTAAGATCTCGTGCCCTGGCTAACATGGCAGTAAGTGGACATTACAGCATAATTAGAAGGCAATGTGACAAGTGCTACTATAGCAGGACCTTTAATCCTGTTCTTAAAACGCTAGTGGTGGCTGTTGGATAATTCCAGTTATAATGCCATGATGATTTTGCCTTCCTTACCCATGTTATTACAGCATTTTAACACACTAGTCTGATAATGTCCAAAGGCTGGGAGGAGTAAGTTTCCTACATCCCATGAGGTTTAGATCCAGAGATACAGGAGGTTGTGCCAGAGAGTTAAGGGAGGCAGGTGATGTGGATAGGATGGGATGGGATGGAGTTTAGATGGGGCCAGAGTCAGATGGCAGAAGTTGGATTTGGAGGTGGGGGCAGAACTTGGCTGTGAATGATGGCCTAAGGAGGAAGGGGGGAAGAAGTAGTTACTGCAAAAGCCCCCACAGCAATCCAAACAGACAAAAGCATGGCCCCCATGCCTAGTCTTTCCCATGAGGGCTCTAACAAGCAGGCTTAAAATCCAAGTTGAATCTGGACACATGGCAGTGTTAGGCCCTGGAAGGAGAAGGGCAGTATAACAAGGTGGGTGATCAGCTAGATTTGAGGGGAGTTATCATAGCCAAAAATGGGGAAGACATGGGATTTTGACAGCTGCATAGACAGCAGATAGAAATTGAGAGGTGTTTTTCTAGTACAGTACAGAAATGTTGTGAGCTGCTGATTTCAATGCAGCTCCTGAAGACATAGAGACAATTCCCTTGAATTACAGAGTAACCTTCGTGACTAAGGAAGACCAGTCTTGCCCTGTGTGCCTTTTGAGATGCCCAGGATATTTCCTACTGCCCTGTGCCACTTTCCTTTATCTGACCCTAGATGGATGGATGGGCCTTTGGAAGTGCCCATTTAAAGTGGTTTAATCATTCACATTCAGCATATAGCACTTTCTATTAAAAAGCTTTAAATGGCTTAAAGTGCTTTTTAAAAACCAGTGACTGTGCATGCCGCTGAACCCGGGTCAAGCAGCACTCAGCTGTACAGGCTTTTGTTACTTGCGAGGCATAAATTGGTCTGCAACACCACTGTAAAATCTGCATGTAGACAGTCTCTCCTCTACATTTGGTCCTGTGCTGACAACATTCACATGTAGCATAAGACGTGCAAGAGAAGCTCAAAGGCCTGTTCAAGCCTTGTGTGCACCCGCGAAGCTTCCCTGTCCTGAGTCAGCCCATTGGTTTTTCTAGCCACCCTTCCCAGTCCTACCTGGAGATACTGGAAACTGAAGTTGGTACTTTTCCCATGCAAAGCAGGTGATCTACCAATGAGTGATATCCCTTCCCCTAGGCATAGTCTAACATTAACCGCTTAAAATAGAACTTCAACAGCATCTGGGGAGTGCTTGCTAAATGTGACTGGCCAATGTCTGCTTTGTGAATGGTTGTACAAATGGAAGTACAATAAGTTGTTGAAATCCTATATGAACTTTTGTGAGGCGAGTTTCTTCCACTCCTGATTCCATGGATATCCCAGGTTTGGGCTGAACTGGCTATACAGGAAGGCACCCTCTATGTCAATGCTCCCTGGTACCAAAATACAACAGGACTGATTTCTCTAATCTGGGGTTGGGAGGCTCTATTTGCTATGTGTTGGTCCAGGTGGTGGTGGTGAGGATGTATTTTGCTTCACAACCAAGACCTTTCCAAGTGGGTTGACCTACATAATAAATTCCCCAGGTAGCAAGGGAATTACATAACAAAACCTAAAGGGAGATGTAAAGTATGGAATATCTTGGTTTCTCTTAACTTTTGAAACTTGACATGCTTTCCTAATGAGTGCAACTGGGGGCAAGTTTTTTTTTTTTTAACCACAGCTTGATTACACAAATTTGACAGACACCTTGAGGGCTATATCTGATCTTAAAGGGTCACCATTGCCCATCTATCTATAATAAGGTGCATTGTGAATATACAGTTGATGGCTTTTAGTTTAAACTGGTCCCTAGTTCTAACTCAAATGCAACAAAGGTTTTCTGATAGAGCTACACATGTTTTTTCAAAGACACAGACTAAGAGAAAGAGAGTGGAAAAGGTTATGAATTCTCCTCCAAATTACTTCCTTGCTCAGCAACACCAATCAGACATTGCTGGTTTAAAAAAAAAATATTGTTGTTCTTAGAGCCCCAATGAACACTCTTAAGCCCATTAATTGGTCAGATTGCTTAGAGGCTTCTTCACTTAGAAGTCATTGTCAGTTGTAGTGAAAAACAAACAAACCTACAGCTGAAGTGTCAATGTCTATCTGACTTTAAAAAAGAAGAAGAAGAAATTGTGTGGTTCTCTTACCCAGGGTGTATGTCTGTGCCTTCAAGTCGCCTGTCAACTCATAGGGACCCCATGAATCTCATAGGGTTTTCTTAGGCAAGGAATACTCAGAGGTGGCTCTGCCATTTCCTTCCTCTGAAATATAGACTACAACACCTGGTATTCATTGGTGGCCTTGCATCCAAGTACTAACCAGGGCTGACCCTGCTTAGTGTCCAAGATCAGATAGGATCCAGTGCCTTTTGGGTATTTAGGGCCCCCATATGGCCCCCACAGCCCCTCACCCAATACTTACATGCAAATTTAAGGGTGCTTCCAAACAGTCAGTCCTATGAAACCAGTCAAAAGCAATTGTGCAGACATTCCATCTTTCTTTTATTACTTTTTAATGGTAATTTTTAAAAAAAGACATAAGATATTTGGAAAATACAAGAGTCTTGTCAATGGTGTCTGGACCACCATAAATGCTGTGTTTGAAGCAGAGTGATTGTACACTAAAATCCTTGTCTGGAATCACCCAAAGATTTGCACTGAGCTACAAGTATGTGATGTAATACCCTGAGATTACAAACCATAATACTCCTGTACAGAGACTATAGAACAGCCCTACAGTCATATCAAATATGAATATGGGTCTTTGGGGGTCGGGCTTGAGAAGGCAAAGTTCATTCCACATTTGCTCCTCTATCAAATGAGACTTAAAATCTGGGACCTTTTAAAAGAAGTGTTCCTTTAACCCATTTCTCATTTGAAGGTTTACAACTGACAAATATATTTCTGGACAGACTGAAGACTTTATCAGACTAGCCCCTTTAAACATTCTTTTTGCCAGCATAAAAAAACCCAAACATTTTTATGTCAGCAAAAGAATGCTCCCCCTACACTTACCTTCCTCTCCTGGAAAAGGCTCCCCAGCAATAAAGAGGAAGTGAATGGAGCCCCATTCACTTCCTTGTTTGAAATCCCACAAGACTTCATTGTGCAGGACATTCAAAAATAAAAGCAAAACAAACACATTAAAAGTTAAAAAAAAAACACCTAAACACGTTTTAGAAATCCCAAGTAACCCGGAGAGGGTCATAAAAATTGCAAAACTTACTTGGATGTCGTGATCTCACCTGGAAGTGTTCACCTCAGCTGTCAATAAAAAGGTACGGGATTTTGACAGGACATAAATGCGAAAGGCTGGTGTTGTCTGATCTGTGCACCCTTTTGCATTTATGTAGCGTCATTATGACACCATATTTAGTGTGTCTGATAAAGGAGAGTGACTGACTACTGGTGTGTCATTTTCTTTTATTGCTGCCTAATTTGTTTTGCATTTGAGTGTATTCAGCTGTGAAGAAATCCAACCATTTATCATGGCAGGATAATCTCTGAGGCACTTATTTGAGATGATGCTGGCCTCACACAGGCATCTATGCCTACTTGAAGCAAAAGTATGGGGATTTGTGGACACGTAGGAAGATATTTGTGCTGAGTTGCAGGCGTATCTCTGCAAGTCTCATCTAGCCTCCTCGATCCATGAATCTGAAAGCTACTTACATTTGACTCTGAAACAATGGAGGCTATTATACCCCAAGGAGCTCCTCGTCCTACACATTTTGTGCTAGACACTATGTTGAGCTGTAGCTTCAAATATCCCACCTAGCCAAGTGGGCCTTCAATGTCAATTGTAGCCTTTAGGACGTATTACAAATTGGACTGCAGATAAATTATTCCAACCTAACCTCACCTACTTGCCATGAGATGTGATCAAACTGCCAATTGCAGCATGTGTAATCAATCTCTGTTCAAGACGTCGTTTCATTTTTGCTGTGCTCCGCATTAAAGGTAGGTTGTGTTTTGTTGATGTGGAGCAAATATTGGCTTTTCTTCTTCCTCCTCATCGTTTTTTAAGGGCTCTCCCCCCTCCAACTCCTGTAAGATCTACAGAAGTCAGTTTTGGTTTTAAAAAAAAATTAAGGAAGAAAAGAAACCACATTCTATTTCATATATATCCAAGGGAAGTTTAAACAAGCGTGTGTAAGGGTGTGTGTGTAAGGTGGGGAGACAATTATTTTTGAACATTATGAGGTGTGGGGCCGGAGAGAGAGAAAGCCCTGGGCTACATCTTTTCCAGCAAGAATCCTCTGGATACTTGTTGCTTTGATTAACGAGCCCATCTCTTCAGCTGCTCCTCACCCGGCTCGATAAAAACACTGTGGGATAGTTTTAAGATTCTTTCTGGCATCTTGTTCAATATTCACGCTGTTTTCCATCAGCGTTATTATAAACCAGACACAAAGGGAAGTTGTTTAAATGGGGAGGGGGGTAAGATCTTCCCTTTTCTCTGCCTGTTTGAGTGGCAGTAGGTTCATTTGCTACCCAGGTGAGAAAATGGTGTCATTTGATGGGAGATTTGCGGGTGGGGATCTTTGAATGAAGAACAGGAGGTATATAATGAACAGGCCTAGTTTAGAATTGGACTCTTTCCCAGGCCCCAAAACGAACGAACACCATGGTGTCTAAACAGAAACCTGGCTCCCTTTCAGCCCAGAGACTTTATTAGGTTTGATGCTTCCCTGCCATGTTTTGTTCTGCATCCCTAAATCCTTCTTCTGAAGAATTATGTAGCAAACTCCAAGGAGCATCGTCCCTTGGTCACCATAGTAACCCAAGTGCATTCTAGCTAGCGCTATGCACCAGATGAAATATTCAAGCAATCCACTCCCCCACCCCGGTCATTCTGCAGTAGTCTACCCGTAGAGCTACTAAATAGGGCATTTCTATTAAACAATAGTTGGCGAGGGGCAGAACAAGTCTGTACCAAATTTAATAGCATACTCCTCCTGGAGATTAGCTTAATGTTTGTTGTTAAGTATTCCATGGGGATGTTTGGTGGACAATGACTACCTAAGCTAAGGGAAGCAGCATTTAATGTATAGAAAGAGAATTTCAGGATGAGCTGCTTCTCCCTTGTAGAAAGAGAGCTTAAGCATATGAGCTGAAAGGCTTTGGTTTAAATTTCACCTCAGCCATTAAGTCCATAGTGTATATTATAGATTTTTAAGTCTGGGATTACAGGCACTGTGCAAGATTATCCTCTCTCCTTCACTTCCCCCATCTGTATTATGGGTGGATGTTAACAGTACAGGTCAACCTCCGTAGCCACAGCTTCAGTATCCACAGATTCACTTATCCACATCTGAAAAAATATGTTCTCTCTAGGCATTTCTAGGTCCCCCAGTGTGATTCTGTGGTCAATCTCTGGTGTTCATCTCATTGAAAATAATAGGATTCCCTATTATCCACAGTTTCAGATATCCATTGGGTGTCTCAGAACAGATCCTCTGCAGATATGGGGGCCAACCTGTATTGACCTTTCTTACAAGACTGCAAGGACCCGTAAAAGGGACTACTGAGGTAAAGATATGCAGAGGCTGTGTGAGTGCTAAACATTATTATGACAGCTCCATTAAAAGTGGTGGAACTACAATGAATTTGAAGTTGTACATAGCTTTTCCCTACAAAAATACACAGTATGCCTTTTATATATCTATTAAGGCAGAGGAACACTGCTTCACCTGTCCAGTATCTCATCAGGCAATATTGGTGAAATCATATCTACAGATACAAGGCCCATTGAGATAAGGAATTAATGGACCCAAATTCTGCCAAGAAAACCAAATTCTGTGATAGGTTCACCTTAGGGTCACTGTAAGTCAGAAATGGCTTGAAGGCACACAACAACAACTTCCCTCAAACAGGATAACTTAAGGTCCAACGAAGGCCCACAGTTTGAGCAGCAGGGACCCTTCACTCTGAAACGGTGAAGGCATAACATTTCCCTTGAGACTACAAATTGCCATTGAGTACGGGTGTGCCAAATGTATTGGTAGAAACATGTTTTAGATAAAAAGTGGGGAATGTGTGTGTGTGGTGAGGGAGGTGGGTGGTGGCAGTGAGGGAGAAATGTTCTTTGACACAAAAAAACCAACAACCCCAAACCCTTGTCTTCTGGCAATTCATAGCCATTGTTTTCCCTTGCTGATCTTTGTTCAGTTATTTTTTGTTCAGGGATTCTTCTCCTTCCTTCCAGACATCCAGTAACATATTGAGTGCAGTGACATCACAGTGCCATGTAGCTAATCAAATTTCTTCTTGTGACTGCATGAACAAAGTCAATCCAGAGTCCAGGCAATGCTCTGTTGCCTTATTCTCACTCGGAATTGATGGATAAGGAGCGGGGCAGGGCTACTGGCTCAATAACTGCTGAGGCAAGGAAACATGCTTACAGCCTAGGCCAGCAGACAGTACTGGTGGTTTCCTGCTTGCCGGTCCTACACTGTACAAGGGCTGTCTAGATGAGACTGTGTTTCTCCCTTTCAGACAAATCAGGGAGAGGTGGTGACCTTGAACATGTCTGAAACTGCATGACAAACATCAACACTCTTGGCCATTCAGTTAATTGTCAATCATTGTTTAAAGCAGCTGTGTTGTCTGTTGTGTGCTGTGAAAATGCTAAATTTTGAGCAATATGTCCATTTGAAATTTTTAGTAAAATTGAACAAAGCACCAATGGAATCTTTTCAAATGCTTACTGAGGCCTAGAGGGAAGGCTGCATGTCTCATGCATGTGTGTTTGATAGGCATAAAAGAATGTGGAAGACGATGAATGCCCTGGATGGCCTTCCACTTCAAGAACTGAAGAAATTGTGGAAAAAATCAGCCAGATTGGTTGAGGAGACCGCCAACTCAGTGTCTGAATTATAGCTGAAGCCATGAACATTGACAAAGACACTGAATGGAAAATTTTGCATGAGGATCTCAACATGAGAAAAGGTTGTGCCAAGATGGTCCCTAGGGTTCCCACACCAAAGCAAAAAGAGTGCCACAAGGAAATTTGCACTGACATTTTCCAGCAACTTGAGGCAGACCCAAACCTTTTTCAAAAAATCATCACTTGTGATGAAACCTGGATCTTCCAGTATGATGCTGAGACAAAATGACAGTCAATGCACTGGAAAACACCATCATCACCAATAATGAAAAAAGCATGTCAAAGCAAGTTCACATTCAAAGCCATGTTCATTGTTTGTTTTTTACATCAAGGGTGTAATTTTAGCAGAATGGGTTCCAGAAGGCAGAACAGTGAACCAACATTATTATAAGGAAGTTTTGACAAGGTTGAGAGAAAGAGTCAGAAAAAAAGGCCAGAACTGTAGAAACTTGGTTTCATTCTTCATCAAGACAATGTGTCTGCTTATGCAGCACTTTCTGTGAAGCAGTTTTTGGCCAATAAATTCATTAGTACACTTGAATGTCCTCCATATTTGCCAGATTTGGCACCATGCAACTTTTTTCTTTTCCCTAAAGTGAAATCGGTGCTTAAAGGAACACATTTTGAGTCAATTGATGAAATACAAAGAAAATGGTAAATGTGTTGAAACAGCTAACAGAAACTGATCTGCTCCATGCTTTTGACCAGTGGAAAACAAGACTGCATCAGTGTGTGAGTGTGAATGGGGAGTATATTGAAGGGGACAAGCATTAGAATTGTAATTCATATAAATAGAAATGGGTTATTGTATCAGTCCCATTATTTAATAGACAGACCTTGTAAATGTTGTCATCTTCAGAGCTTACCTCCAAGGGGAGGGAGTATTTTTCACAATAAAGTGAGCCCCGACTCCCCATGCTTTCAGCTCAGGTCTAATAAGAAATAGGCTGCTTGTTTAACCATTTAATCAGAGAAAAATGTGACAGATTTGTGTCATATTTGCTTCTGAAAGGCTTAGCAAGAACCTTTTGAAAAATGCTTCATTCCATAGTGTTAGTGCCCATTGTTGCCTTGATTTGTTTCTCTGCAGATTTCCTACAGAAAACACCAGAAGCTTATACAACAAATTGGAGGGGGGGTCATTCTGCAGTGGTGAGATGAACCCCCACCCTACCCCAGCTTGGACCAAAGGATACCGGGGTCAGAAAAATAACACCTTTTCTGCCCACCAGAAGCATTTGAACCTGGTTCAAAGTCTACTTTTCCCCCCAACATTTTAAATTTTAAAAATTTAATTAGGTATTTATACCCCGCCCTTCAGCCACAAAGAGCGGCTTACAAATTGTTTTAAGCAATAGCAATTTACACATCTACACTGCATTAAGCCATTTCCAATGTGTGTTAGCTAATTGCCCCCACAAGCCAGGTACTCATTTTACCAGCCTACGAAAAGGATGGAAGGCTGAGTGAACCTTGGAGCCCTCTGGAATCAAACTTGCAATGTGGTGGCTTGCAGTACTGGCATTTAACCACTGCGCCACCAGGGCTCCCTATTTTCCCACCAACATTATGGTACACCAGCCATTTGGGTGCTGCCTGGTTCCATGCTGTTGCAGTAATGGGTGTAGGCAAGTACTGTATGGGCAGATGGACAGATGTGATTACTTCCTTTACCAACACCAAGGGTGAGGTGATGATAATTTCACAATGTGCCATGCAGTCCCAACTGTCCTGTGCTTTTTGCACATGGTACCAGAGAGGTTGGGATCAGATCATAATGAAGCAATTGTTATGACATGTAGGGATGAAAATATTTCTTTATTTTACTCTCATGTGCAGGAATGAGGGATATCAAAAGTTTTCTTTCTGCTCAATGAAATTACAAGAGTCTTTGCAGTTTTTTCAATGGGTTTTCACATTTTGGTATGGGTTTGTTTTTTTGGGGGGGTTGAAATCTACCTTGTTTTTAACACCCATTTCTCCCATGGTTTTAGTTAGAAAACAGTGTGTTTTGGGTGAATGACACCATTTTCTGTCCAAAGCAATTTGTTTGCAGAAAAGTCCTCAAATGTGAAAAATCTCATGGCACCTGGCCAGTTTCTTGGCAGGGTGTCTTGATGTGTGGTGACACCCTTTCTTGTGGAGAATGAAAAGGAATTGCATGTATTCTTGTTGCTAATATCCCCGATAGTAATGTTTATTTTCAGTTGGCCCTGAACTGAAGCTTCAGCTTGTTGTAAATCAAGTGGCACTTAAGTAGGCTTTTGCATTCCAAATGCAAAACCTCCATTAGCTGGAATTCATTCGGAAAATGGTTCTCTCATTTCTCCCACAATAATGATATTTGCGAGTGATACATCCTAACCAAAAGGAGACTCTTAATTTAACATGTGTGAAATAACGTATGAGAATATTTATATTGTGAATTTGAAGTATGCTTCTGCTGAGGGAACCTGCAAATGCTCATACTGTAAGGGTGCTGGAATTTTCTCCAATATTCTTAGACTGATCCTTTACACACTTTATCAGACTAGCCTCTAAAAATGTTCTTTTGCCAACATAATTAAAGCCATTTTTATGCCGGCAAAATAATGCCCCCCCCCCATTTACCTTCTGTCCTGGCAAAGGCTTCCCTGGCAATGAAGGGGAAGTGAATGGAACTCTGTTCACTTCCTCATTCAAAATCCCAAGGATTCTCACAAGAAGATGCTCGTGTGGGAAATTCAAAAAAAGAAACAAAAACAACACACAAAAAGTTAAAATAAGCGCATACACACACTTTAAAATTTCCAAGTAACCCGAAGAGGGTTATAAAAAGTGTGTCACTTACCTGGATGTTGCAATATCACCCAGAAGTGTTCTGGTCAGACTGCCATTGATGCTGCATTCACATGAGTTAAATGGCGCGAGGTTTCATATGCCGGCAATGCCAGCACTAAAGTGCCATGGGGAATCAACTGACGGCTTAAGCCATCAATAAAATAGGATGGGTTTTGGCCAGGACATAAACATGAAAAGGGGACTGACTGATATGTGTGCCCTTTCACTTTTATATGGCGTTGTTATAACACCATATTTAGTGTGTCTGATAAAGGCAACTGTTCACTGAAGTTGGGTAGGAGGAGGAACCATAATTGTGTTTGGACAAAAATATTCAGGGGTAGCCGTGTTGGCCATATAGCAAAATAAAACAATCCACAAAAGGGTGATACCTTAATTGGTCAATTGAGATGCATAAAACACATTGTGCAAGTGGAGCTTTGAAATCTTGCATGATGTGTTTTGTGCATCTCAGTTGAGTAATAAAGGTATCGCTCTTTTGTGGATTGTTTTATTGTGTTTGAACAGCACTTCTTTGGATGTTTGGACCTTCCTTTTACCAAAAATTACCTTACCTCAAATCAAACTGCTACTCAAATTTTGATTCTGAAAGCAGACAAAAACCCTATTGAAGCTTCCATCTCTTCAGAAACTACTTTAGTTCAGCTGAAATTTGGCCACCTGCCCTTGTGTTTCATTTCATGGGTACCGGTGCTTGAAGCTCACAGGGAAAGCACGTAATGTCTGAAGAGTCACATCAAGATTGGCCAAGTTTGGTCAGTGTAGGCAAAGGTAAATGACAGCTGGCAGGAGCATACCAAGCAGTTCACATCCAGATAAAGTAGGCACAGCAAAATCAAAAGTGATTTTATGAAGATAGCATACAAAAGCTGCTAAGACAACTAACAGGAAGACGTTGCCTCAGCCAAGTTCAACAGGTCCTGCTTCTTCTGTAGCTGTTTCTGCGGTTTTATGGCACAGCGGGAAGCCAAAGCCAACAGAAGTCCTATGTAGAATTACGGGGCCTGTAGTGGGCAGAAGCTGGCTGGGTTGTTAAAAGGCCCTCACCTGATTTTGACATCTTTGACTTCAGTGCTGCTGAGGTGACAGGGGTATTGCTAGTGGGGAATTGTCTTCTGGATCTGGGGGTGGCGGCAGGGCTGTGTTCTCTAGCTCAGAGGAGTAGAATGCATTCAGGTGACACACATGCGCACATCTGGGCCTGAATGTCTATACTCTGTCTTCATCAGTCTTAAAGGGCAATTACTTCTACCATGAACTTTATACTGGAAAATTTAGGATACAAAATGAGATGTTTTTCTCTTAGGGCCCTTTCATATTACACAATTATAACACTATGATTCCCCTTTAACTGTCATGGCAACATCCTATGGAATCCTGAGATTACCAGTTGAGGGAGGGATCTTTAGAATCCTCAGCCAGAGAATCCTCCTCTGGTTCCTTTGACAAAACTATAAATCCCAGGATTCCGTAGGAGGCAGCCATGGCAGATCATAGTGGAATCATAGAGCTGTAATTGTGCAGCATGGAAGGGTCCTTAGGTAATAAAGTCTGGGAAGAAGCCTAGTCTCTTTTCAGCTCTTTTCCGCCTGACAGCCCCAGACTGTAACACTTGCATAAATGGAGGTCATCTACAGACTGTGGTCCTGATAATTATCCCTCTGATCTGTTGGTGTGGAACCAGTGTAGACTGGGGGCCTTCATGTATCTTGTCTGCTTGAATGTAGGATGTTATGCCCCCAACCACCCCCATCCAAACTATTTTGGGAATTTGCCCCAAGTTACTAGATCTATGACCATGTTACAAGGCAATAAACGTGATACAGTTGAGCTGACACTAATACCAGCTCTATCTAATATTAGAGACACTGTTCTTGGACACCACATCAGCAGAATATATTGCCACACATATGGGAAGAGTTGTAAGATGCAATATGCACATTGCCTGTGTATCCTTCTCCCCACCATAAAAAAGAAGAAAGGGAGGAGGAGAGAGAGCTGCATACAGAATAATTGTGTACATCTGTCCTTCCTCTAAATGAAGCAACTGATTTTCGACTCAAAGGAGGAAAAAGAAATTTGCCCTTCCTCTAAGAGAAGTGACTGAATTTGAAATCAAAAGAGAGAAAAGCACTGGACACCAGCTAAGGATTTAGCCTTGGAGCTAATCTGAATAATCTGCCAAAGCATATACAGTAATGGGGAAAAAAAATACTTTCAGAATGCAGGTGTGTCAGGCATTAGCATTCCCAGACTCAGCAAGCACCAGTTTCAGAGTTCATCAGAAAACTTTGTATCCAAAAATCCAAGAAGCAAACAATATGAGAATGCTGAGAATGAAGGCCTAATGGATACACTCTTAGTATCACACTACACTGTTATAGGCACTATTATTCCACTTTAACTGCTATAGCCGCTTCCTGTGAAATCCAGGGATCTGCAGTTTAAGGAGGGACATTTAGAACTCTCAGCCAGAGAGCTCTTAGGCCTCACTAAACTACAAACTCCAGAATTCCACAGGAGGCAGCCAGAGCAGTTAAAGTGGAATAATAGCACTATAACAGCGTAGTGTGATAAAGTCCTAAAGTTAAAAGCATTTGTTGTTGTTCTTATTAACTGCCCTCGACTTTGACTCATGGTGACCCAATGAATGAGACACCTTCAAGACCCCTGCCCTCAACCACTCTGCTCAGGTCCTGCAGGCTCAGGGCCATGGCCTCCTTGATTGAGTCTATCCATCTAGTGCGTGGCCTTCCTCTCTTTCTACTACATCATTGTCTTTTCTATTGAGTCATGCCTTCTCATGAAGTATGACAGTCTCAGTTTAGTCATCTTGGCTTCCAGGGAGAACCCAGGCTTGATTTGTTCTAGAACCCACTTATTGGTCTTTTTGGCAGTCCACAGTATCCATAGTTTCTCCAGCACCACATTTCCAATGAGTTGATTTTCTTTCTATCAGCTTTCTTCTTTCACTGTCTTTCACTTTCTCACTTCTGTACATGGTTATGGGAAATGCAATGGCTTGGACAACAATCAACAAAATATGGTGGGCTGTATGATCATTGGTCACCCATCATCCACTGACACGAACTTTCCTTAAAGCAAAACTACCTTCTTTGCAGACTTTGAAAAACATTACTGTAATTCCAGCTGCATCATTATCTTTTTTTCCCCCAAGCAAAACCGAAACAGTTACACATACACTCTCCACACAAACTGCTAGGCACGTTCTACACCAAGGCCACAGTACAATAAGCAAAGATAGCAAAAGCAGAAGTCTGACAAGGTGGGGTCTATTCAAATGATTTGGTTATAGGCTCATCTTCTTTCTGAGATGGTTAGTTTCATTGTGCAAGGACAGTTTTTTTTTTAAATAAATAAAGGACAAATGTACATATTTTTTCTGGGAAGAGCCATGTTAGTCTGTTGCATTGACAGACAGTACTATAGGTGTCTTGTGGAACCTTAAATGCTAGCAAGGGTTTTTCTGGCATAAGCCTTCATGGACTCTAGCCCACTTCATCAGATACATTGTTATAGCTGATGAAGTGGGCTAGCATCCACAACATCTTTTGCCAAATAAAACCTGTTAGTCTTTACGGTGCCACATGACTCTGTTGATCTTACATTTAAATATGTGATCTAACACCTGTCATCTGTGAAGTATAGTGAAAACTGTACCATGTGTGTCCCTCACCCTGCTCCCCCAGAACTGAAATCAAATGATTATCTCATCCAAAGACAAAACTATTCACTCAGGAGTCTCACACAGATCAGTCCATGCAGTTTACAGATGGCAAATATATAATTTTCTACAACCTGGCATTATACAAAAAATGAGGGAGGGGCATTGGGGAAAATGGTACATATTTTCCTAAAAACAAGAATGCTCCAAAGGTTCTATCCATCCATCTGTGTGAGATTTTGCTACCCTGTGGCTGTCCCTTTTGACACAATGCCAGCTGTTATGCATTTTCACTGTGGTTGATGTACTGTATGTACTAGCTGGAGGCTTCTGTGTCAATGCAGTATTGATTGGACTGTAGAAGAAGAGAAGGAGGGAATATTCTGACAAGACTTGCAAAAAATCATTTGTGTGAGCTTTGAACTCCATTTGTTTTGGAAAATAATTTGAATAAAATTATAGTGTGTGTGAGAGAGAGAATACAGCAGTCTTTAATCTGGCTTGGCATACAGGAAAGTTGTTCCCTTTTGATCTTGCCCAGATGGTGAAATAGATTCTTCTTTCTCTGAAGGATCAGATCAGATTATGGTAGGTTGATGCAATATGGGAGCCACCAAGCCAAATGAAGCCATGTGTTGTGGTCTGCCAGATACTTGATGAGTATCTTGTTCTCTCAGTCCTGGGTCCTCCACAAAACTGGGAGGTTTCTTGAACCCCTGGTGATTTACTAATGATAATTAGTGGACTGTGAACAAGTTGTGTGGGCCTCACACTTGAGATGGGGCAACAGACTGAATATATTTGTACTTATTTTTCAAGTAGTGGCTGTGAATTTTTCACTCTTGAAGGGGGTTAACATCTGGTTTGTATTTTCATGTTGGTCACAACTGAGTGCCCTTGATTTCTAAAAGATGCCAGTAGCCTCTTATCATTTGGGTGCAGAAGGAAATTTGCATCTGATGGGGTTTCTAAAGGACCTCCCACCCCAAGCTTAGAAGTAGTCCCAAGACCAAGATGTGTCTGAACTGGTTCAGTTCAGCTGGTTCCTGAGACCGCAATGGAGCTCCTGCTAAGGCCTCACCCCTGCCTGGCATTACTTGTTCCCTGGGTTAAGCCACCTATTGAAGAAATAGCAATTTTGCTGCTTGAGCCATCTGGGCATCTTTTTGTTCAATGTGTCTCCCTTGTTATGGGGGAACATTGGGACAGTGCACCTTCACCTCTTGTTCTACCTGCCTGCCTGTAGCATAACATGAGTTGCTGTCTCTTGAGGCTCATCTACATGAGCCAAAATACGCTGGCTCCCTGCTGGCATATCCTGGCCATGGATCAAGCCATTCCTCCTCATTATCACGTCCAAGTGGGCCAGAATCCAGACAGGCATGCTGGCCCATTACTCTAACTGCTGCTGCTGCCATCTCCTATGCTTTCCTGGAAATCAGCACACAACATGTATCCAACACGTGACTGCAACCAAGGACTTGCCAGGACAAGTTCCTGTGGACATGCAGGGCCCAATCCATTCCTTCTTGGCAGCAACAGATTAAAGCAGACATTTTTAAAAAACACAGTAAAGGGCCCTACCCTAAACATGACCACACCACACTGTTCTAGCGTTATAATAAACACCTGAGGCGAAGCACAAAAATCAGTGTGTATAGAGCCATTGTACTGTCTATTCTCCTTTACGGGTCTGAAACATGTGTCACCTATTGCCACCACTTCCGACTCCTCGAACGCTTTCATCAGCGCTGTCTACACACAATCCTAAATATACACTAGACTGACTATGTGACGAATGTTGCTGTCCTTGAGCAAGCAGGGATCACCAACATTGAGGCCACGATATTGAGAACACAGCTGCGCTGGGCAGGGCACATTTCTAGGATGGATGACCATCGCCTTCCAAAAACAGTACTCTACAGAGAACTCGTCACAGGTCAGCATAAGAGGGGTGCTCCCAAAAAGCTATACAAGGACTCCCTGAAACAACATCTCAGGCTCAGCCAAATTGATCACCAACAATGGTCCACCCTGGCCTCACATCGGGAGGCATGGAGACGCACTATCCACAATGCTGCAGCATTATTTGAGAACTCATGCCAAACAAGTTTTGAAGAGAAATGACAATGCAGAAAGAATCACAACCCAGAAACATCACCCAAGGAGACCTTCTGCTGTGCTTTCTGCAACCGGTCTTGCTTATCTTGGATTGGCCTTTTTAGTCATCAGTGCACTTGCAGAAAGCACGGGATGAGTCCTTCCTGAATCTTCGTTTGCGAAGAAAAGCCAGAGAGAGAGAGAGAGATTCCACTTTAAGTGCTCTGACTGCCTCCTGTGGAATTCTGGGGTTTGGATTTAGTGAGGCTTAAGAGCTCTCTGAGGATGCTAAATGCCCCTCCCTAAACTGCCAATCCCAGGATTCCACAGGAGGCAGTCAGAGCACTCAAAGTGGAATAATACCGCTATAACACTGTAATGTGATATTCTCACCTGTCTTTCTCCCATTTCAGCCCCGTATCTGAGGACTGCTCAGGGGCAGAATGGATCAAAAGCCCTGCGTCATCAGGACTGCAGGATTCTAAGACAGGGTACATTGCCTTTGTAGACAAGCCCTTGATTAGGATTGTATTCAAATCAGTTTAAATGTATTTGATTGTATCAAATGGGTTTAAAATGGTCATAATTGATAGTTTAATACTACTGTATTTTAGTCACAGCTTTTTTAATGTTTCTAACCGTATGTGTTTTTATTTGTAATTCTCTCTGCTTTGGAAGGCCACCTTGCATCCCAGCTTGGAGAAAAGGGAGGGTGTAAATAAAGGGATGGATGGATGAGTGGATGGATGGATGCCAGTATAATGAATGATATGCCACCAATTACTTTAATTTGTCATTTGTTTGATCCAAGGGAATCCAATGAAAACAATGAACAATGGAAATGAGAACAGATTCCTTGATAATGTGAAAACAATGGCTGGGTCCTTATTAGGAAATACAAAATGAAGTTGGAATTCTTAACAATCCTGAACCAACCACAGGGTGAACAGAAATAATAAGAACAAGAGAATGTGGATGGCAAAATTCCCCAGAAGTTCTTGCCTTTATAAGCAAGGGCTGAAGATTTAAGATCACAACCTTGACCCAATAACCCTTGAAACAGCTTTGAGTTACCCTTTATGTAATTAACAATGCCTGTGCATGCCTAAATGTGTAGTAGACAGCACAAGAAATCTATACCATGTTCATAAATTGCACATGTCATTTAATGAGATGCCAGGTTTTCTCACACTCCGTGGAACAACAATGACACTATCAAAGTGGTGTCAATTTAAGCAAGAACTCCATTTGTGATGGGATGGTATCATTTAATACTGGCTGTAATAAAACAGATGGATACTGAGTTCTGCTGGAGTCAACATCTGGATTTATTGACTGAGACAAACATAATTGAGTAAGGGTTTGCCTCACTCAATATCTACCTGTAGAGACCATAAATCTTGGCATAGACCAACAACAAAAGTCAATATATATGCGTTGTTACATACTTTCCTCTTGGCTGAAGCAACCATTCACGATATGGATTTCATTAAATATAGTTTAATACTGAATTATAGTGCAGCTAGAGCATGACAGTATGTGCAGGAAATGTGGATTTGATAACATGGTGACCATCTTTTGTTTGCCCTAATCCCACAGCTAGTGTGAAGCACAAGTATTGCTTTGAGACTAATGCATTTTTTTGCTGATGGCTGTACTGTATATCAACAATTGAGCTTCAGAAGAACCATGTTGAACCAGATGATGTCATTGTGCTTGGGAGACTTTAGCTCCCCTATGAATATCTACAGGGTATTTGGCCTGCATGAGAATCAATTATACAAAAGATAAATGGTGCATTAGAATAGCCCCTTGGTGTACATCTTGGTTGTAATGTATGTTGTTCTGCTTGGGTAAGAAGTGATTTAGAGGAACCCCGAGCAGGTCATGTTCCATCATTAGGTTGGGGGTTCTTTGTTTTTGTGTTTCTCTTGAATTATGTGGGCAGTTGCTTTCTTCAATATGGGGCCAGCCATTGATCTGTAAGAAAGCTGTGGAAAATTTGGTTCCCACACAGGGAATTCACTGAGTCTGCATTCTTGTTGTGGCCCATGGGAGTGTACACATAATCATGAAGAGACAGCCCAGAGCTTAGAAATATTACATTTTTGTCTAGGGCTCCCAGAATCCCTCAGCCAGTATGCTCAAAGTAACTTTGTCAAACTTTGAAATAATCAGTCTATAACACCTCTATTCTTCCACCCCAACCCTCCATCTTTTATCAAGGCTAAACTTTTCTATGTGAAGTTGAAGGTTTTCACAGCCAGCATCCATAGATTTTCCTTGGTTATTTTCCAGGCTGTGAGGCTGTGAGGCTGTGTTCTGGAAGAGTTTACTTCTAGGGAGATTTTCAGATGGGGAAATTATTCCCTGGGGAGATCGGGACAGAATTGTTTCTGTCCCAGAAGCAGCGCTGCATTTCACACGCCCACTTCCCTTTTCCAATCTCCCATTGTCCAGACGCTGTCCTTGTCCTATTTCCCTGCTGGTCTCTTCCGCGATATTTTATCAATAAGAGTTCGTCGTTAATAAAAGGAAATAGAACAAGGACAGCGTCAGGACGACGGAGGATCAGGAGAGGGAAGTGGGCGTGCGAAACACGGCGCTGCTTCCGGGACAGAAACAATTCTGTCCCGACCTCCCCGGAGAATAGTTTCCCTGTCTGAAAATCTCCTAAGTAAACTCTTCCAAAACACGGCCTCACAGCCCATAAAAATCCCAAGGAAAATCTAAACTTGTCTGTTTCTAAACATTCTCCCTGAAACACCCCCCTTATTTATCATCTTTCTTGATACTTCTAAATCTCTCTCATTCTTGTCTCAGTCTTACAATGAAATGAAATGAAATACAGCACTCCAGCTGTGGGTTATGTAAAATGATTCCAAGTCCTGTATCCTCTCAGATATAGTGCTTCTACAAATACTTGCTTTTACAAGGATACAATATCAGTGCTTTCACTCTCCCTGAACAATACTTTTTTTTTCATTTTACTGACCCTATGTTTCTCAGTCCGTACTTTTTTAAACTACAAAGCTTCAGAATTTCAAAGTGATGGCTCCTAAATATGAGTTAAAGATGCCATCTGCCTTTTTAAAAGATCTTTTGTTTTCTGATCTTCCTTTGAGCTTCTCCAAATATCTTCTTGCATGAGATGTTCTAGCTAGCATCATCATCTTTAATGTTAGACCAAAACATTCTCTCTTTCTTCCAGTTACAACCAGTGGAAACAATCCCAAGGAGATCTTTTCCCCTAGCTTTACAGCTTAGGTTTAGAACTATCCTTTCAGAAGTGGCTGCACTGTAGGAAGCAAGTGAATTGTGCAGAACTATGAGTAAAAAAATGAAACAAGCACATCTCTATTCTGTATGCATTATTTTCCTCTACACATGTAGCACTTCCCTTCAGCTTCTGTTTGCTATTTGACTGTCAGTGGTAATGCTCAAGCACTGCTGAAAAGCAGTAAAGGGAATGTGTTGGATATCACTACGAGGTAAGCTAGTGAAATGATGTCCTTACGAAAGGCTGACTTGGAGTCCCAGAGTGACAAAGATCTTTACACTTCTTATCTCCAGGAAATGCTTTTGCACACCCTTCCAATTATTTTAGAGTTCATCTCCCATGATGCCTGGCCAGCATGCCCATTCTATTGTGCAACACTTTAAAAGTTGTTGTACCCCACTTTAAAAGTTACTGCTATCTTTATCCTGACTGACTTATATTAAGTGGGTCTGCATATTAGATATGCATGCCGCATCCCCAAATGACTTTATGGTATGAAAAAAAAAGGGATAACTTTGACAATTGTGGCACATGCTCTTAAATTGCTTTTCTACATTCTTTTCTTGAATATGGCCAAGAACAGTCCTTTAAATTTGCTGAGAATCTTGCCTTCCTGCTGCATTCACTTTGCCTTCACTGTATACAGAAATGATCCCTTGAATATCAGGTGGGATGTCACCCTAAATATCCATCTGCAATACCCTGAAGGCACCCACTCCAATCTGATCTTAGAAATCAAACAAGGTCAGGCCTGGTTAACACTTGGAAGGGAGACCACCAAGGAATACCAAGTGCTTTTAGGCTATATTTCAGAAGAAAGCTACGGCAAAACCATCTCTGAGTGTTCCTTGCCTAAGAAATTCATGAGGTTGCCATAAATCAACAGGCAACTTGAAGACACATACACATACACACACTCACATATATATTGCCCAGGAGAAATCTAGTAATTGCAAATGAGATACCTTTGGGACTCCTTGCCTGCCACTACTAATCATAGCTGGTATCCTGTTATTGAGTTATGATGGTGTTAGTCCAATTTACACCACTGTAACTCACTTTTTTGGTCATTGCAGAGGTTGGAATTCTGTACTGACTGAGCAGTGATAAATTTCCCCCAAACTATCTTTTGTCTGCTGCAGCCCTCCCAACACAGCCACAACAATGACATTATCCTCTGGTACCTCCAGAGTATCCAAGAGGTCTCTGTGGATGCTTATCACTGTGCATCCAGCTATAGGAAAATATCTCCTCTGCTCCCCCCACTCTCTACAGGCCAGGAAATGGCCATGTTGCAAGGGTGGGGGAGGTTGATGCAGCAAAGGTTCTAAAGGAGGTGTTGGGTGGGAAACATACCATAGTTATGATACCTACCCTGACAGCCCCCAACTTGGTATATCTAATAATTGGCTATATTTAATAATTTGGCTTAAGGTAGCCATTCACATGGTTACAGGTGAAACAGGATCCCCCAAATACCAAGGTGGGATTCATGCAAGATCAAGGGAAGGGCCTTCAGAAATTTCCCAAAACAAATACTCAAGATCAGGACTGAACACCTGGACATGAATCATTTACCAATCCACTCAATGATAGTCAGAGACCTTAATGCTTGTAAAACAGGTCCTTCCTCTCCTGCTCTCCTCCAACCAAAGATCTTGCCTGTTCCTATTCAATTCTAAAAGCATCGACCATTAGCAATCATTAACTCTTCCAGAGTACCCTTTGTTTGGGCCTGGGAACCTCTGAGAGCCATTGTATTTCACTCAAATTCCTATCCCTTCAGAGGAAATAATTCATATAAATATCACCCTAAAACACCACCAAGAGGTCCACAGTTTGTCCTCCTACATCCATGCTGCTGGTTTGCTGTGTGACCCTCAGAATACAGCTCTGTGTCTCTGCTGCAGGAATTTCTGCTCTTCAGAACAGGTGTTGTATCACCCATCATCCCCTCACTCTATTCCTCTATCCAAATACTTCCTACTTTATTTGTTAAGCTTCAAGCAATCACACAAGGCTGAGTGTTTGCATGCATGCTGTTGATATTAATTTCCATTAAAGATAATTTAATTGTACCCTTCTGGCTTAAAGTCTCCTCCATTATTACCGGTATGTATAAGTTAAAAGGTCCTGCCATTGCCCAACCTCTTGTATGCTACATTGAGTAGCTAAATTCACCAGTTTAATATTAGGACATCCCCACGGACCCCACACAATTCAGGTAACAAGTCATGCATGTGCAATATGTCTCCCGATCCAGAATCTCAGTTTGTACCATTAAAGATTCCTCTAAGGATCCTCAGTCTTCCTATGACCTCTATTAAGGAAAGGACCATTGCTTCCTCCTTTGTTTCTAGGGAATGATGGAAATGAACCAGAAAGAATTCATAGGAAAACAAAGACAATTTTTAAAAATCAGCACTCAACATACATACAAGCAAAAGATGAAGCACAGGGATCAACTCCCTGGTCTTGGAAGCCATAATAATAGCACATTATGAACCATGTGTTTTCCAATCCTTTTGTACAGTTCTCTGCTTATCCTGTTCAGAATATACAGATCTGTATAGGCTGAGAGAAGAATATAACTTGCCCAAGGTCACCCAGAGAGTTTCCATGGCTGAGCAGGGATTAAAATCCTGGTCTTCAGATCAGTTTGAATTTATAGAGATCAAATTCCTCTCATATCTCTAACAAAGCCTTAATGGTTTTCACTGTCACTTACATCAAGTGTGAGGAACATGTGACTCTCCATACGTCATTGAACTCCAGCTCCCATCAGCCAAAATCAGTATGGCAATGGGCAAAGCTGATGAGCATTTTAGTCCAATAACATCTGGAGGGCCATATGTTTCCAAGCCCTGCTGTATAATAGATTACTCAAACACCAGGGCTCCAAGCTCTAACAGCTGTCCCACCCCTGAATGAAACCGGAAGAAAAACTGGAAGATTTATTTTTCACCTTCTTCATGATGTTCCACAGGTTATTGCAAGCCCCTTATGCAGATCTTTGAAGCCCCTGGGACTGAAATTAGAAAAATAGCATGGGCATTATACCCACAAACTCTTATATAATGACTGTCAGGACCTTTCATCTGATGAGGGCCCAGAGCCACATAGACCCCTTGCCCTCTGGCTTCCCTGCATTTGCCTCCAGAAATGACTTGTTGAGAGTTGATCTGTTCTGACGTCAACTCAGTTTCACCTTCGACTCTGCTTTTGGGGCCTCTTTTCTACTTACTTGGTTGACTCCATATGTGCCGCAGCCCCAGCTTGGCTTTTTTGGGTACTGTGTTTGGTTACTGGGCCTCCCTGTAGGGCAAGTGGCCTGATTTGGGGCCATCTAATATTCTAGCTGGCATCTGCCACCTGGAATCTAGACACTGTCTAAATACAAAACATTTAACCCAAAGTCTAAGGAAAGCTCTCTCTCTCTCTCTCCTCTCTCTCACATGCACACACAGACATACACAGGCATTATGTTGCCCCTGAGGGATTGCCATGAAATTCATTTTCTAAGGACTTACTTTTGCCTCATGGTCGCAGGGAAGTAATCGTAAACAAATGCCATGCCTCATCTCCTCCCCATATCTCTGCAAAAAAACCTTACAGCAGAATCTTTATGTGGAGTTATGGGATTATTTATGGCCAACTCATATATTTCACAACATTGGGTGAATTTCATGGAAATTTTAAAACCACCACTACCTTATATATGTCTGGGAGTCTCTTCTGCATAAGTTACACATACTTCTTCACCCCAGTGTACAAAGTAGAGTAGCTGTCACTGGAAAATCCAACTGGTCAAACACCATGGTCCCCTTAAAAAAAAAAAAAGTAGTCACGCAGTCTTGAAGTCTTCTGTCTCTTTACCATCAGAGCAGAATGGCTATGGTTAGGGTTGCCAGAGTGAAAACTGGAGAGGGTTTCTGTACCTTAGATAGTTATGTAGAAGAGGGAATGTCACCAGATGTTGCTTTTTGCCTGGTTGCATGACAAGCAGTACTTACTGAAATCGCCTCTTCTGCACAACCACTAAAGGTAGAGAAGCCCTCTTCAGTTTTGAATCTGGCATGTCTAATTGAGGTTCAGTTCAGAGCATTCTGCCTTACACATAAAAGGTCCCAGGTTCAAGCTCTGGCATGTCCAGCTAGGAGTAAGAAACATTTCTGCCTGAAACTATGGAGGCCAGTCAGCATTTAAAAAGAAATAAAAATACTATACTAGAAGAACCCAGAGAACCAGTGGGGTGTAATGGTTTGAGTGTTGGACTGGCACTCTGAAAGACAAGGGATCAAATCCCTGCTCAGCCACAGAAAGCCGCTGTATGATCTTGGGCTAGTCACACTCTCTCAGTCTCAGAGGACGGCAAAGGTAAACCCCCTCTGAACAAATCTTGCCAAGAAAACCCATGATAGGGTTACCACAAGTCAGAAATGACTTGAAGGCATACAAGAGAAACCCATGGTATTACTCAATATAGGGCTTCTATCACGCCAATCCATTCTGTTAAAATAAGGGAAGGGGAGTGAAATTAAACCTGCAACCCAAAACATATGTTTTAAGGATTAATCCCATTATACTAAATGAACTGGAACATCAAGCAAGTACAGCCATCAAAAAGGCTCTTCTGGGTCATGAGTGAAATTGGGGTTACTGATTAATAGCTGTTCATCTTTTCATCAACTGTATCTATGTGAGTCCATATGAATAAGGAGGGGTTTATGAGAAAAATCCTGGCAACTATGCATGGCTCACTGTCTGGCCCAAATCTTGGCACTTTTTAATCCCACTGATTTCAATGAGAGGATTAGGCATGCCCAGTTCTGGTTGGATTGGACCCTCTGTTTCCCACTCATGAAGAATTACTTGTGAAAGTAATCAAACAGTAAGACAAGCAGTAAGGCATCTTTTCCATTAGCATGGCACTACTGTCAGACTGGGTCTAGTTAATATGCTTATTTAAAGCCTTTCCCCTCCTCCATCTCCTTTCAACATAAGCAGCAAGAATGCCAGATCCTGACAGCAAGGGAGCAAAAGCTATTTCTCTGAAAGAGTTGGTCCTGATAAGCTAAAACAGTAACATTTGACAGCAAAGAAGCTAGGACAGGAGAGGGAGGATCTGGCACAGATAATGTCTATTATAACCTTCCTGCTTCTGAAGCATACAGGGTGTACGTGGGAAAAGGTGTGTGAGAATGCCATATTGGTTTAAATGCAAGAATATTAGGACTCCTGATTTCAGCATTAAGAGATCCCTGATTAATTACACACCAGACAGGATGGACCAGCCCTCTGACCAAACATAAGAAGCACTGGTTTTACACTGAGCTGTCAATACAGGTTTCCCCAAGTTGTACAGACTATTATTCTGTGTATTTACAACCCTGTGATCTGTTCATCTCAAAAGTAGCACTGACAGTTTTTAGATATAGGACTTTTTCAAATGGGGGGGGGGGAACCTGCTGAGGTCGGGAGGAGGACAACACTGTCGCGCTTACAGAGCTCTGTTTCAAACGACTCCGTCCTCCTCCCGACCTTCCCCTGTGCTTCCTCCATGCTTCAGGCATGAGAAACATGCCACTTGTTATTGACTGGGGTTCTCCGTTAATAAAAGTGGCACGTTTCTCACGCCTGCAGCACGGGGGAAGGTCGGGAGGAGAATGGCGTCATCTGAAATGGAGTGCTATAAGTGGGACAGAGCTGTCCTCCTCCTGACCTCGGAGGGTTTTTTTTTTTCCCCCATTTGAAAAAGTCCATACTGTCAACATGCAGAAAGTCCTGGACTGTGTTGTGTTGGACTGAGGGCATGTATTAATGGATTGGTCCTGCCAAAGATGACTTTCAAACTGTGCTGCTATACCAGGGTTTCTCAACCAGGGTTTCCTGGAACCCTAGGGTTCTACAAGAGGTTGCTAAGGGTTCTGTGAGATATTGAGATTGAAAAAAATAAAAAAAAAATTAAAGCAGTAGATATAATAGTTTTTAGGCAGGGGTTCCCTGAGACCTGAAAATTGTTTCAAGGGTTCCACCAGAGTAAAAAAACTGAGAAAGGCTGAGCTCTGGAATTATGCAAAAGTTTATCACAAGCGTCCTTCAGTGGAGTGGGGGGTCAGTAATGGTGGACAGCATTTTCCCCATAAGACAACTGCTCCACTACCACTGGTCTGAATTTGAATGTGTCGCTGTAGGGGAGTTCCAGATGTATTCCAGCCAAACTCTTAATTCATGTGGCATGTCTGTGAAAGCTTTAACTGAGTTAGGATTTCAGAACAACCTCCTCCAACCTGTTGTGTTGGACTACAGTTTCCCATATCAGAATGTGCACTGGCTGGGGAAGGCCAACACATCTGGAGGGCATCAGGTTGAAGGTGCATGCTCTGAAACATTCCCAACACCTTTCCTCAGCACTCTGGAGGTGGCCCCTCAGCAGAAATGTTGATATGAAAAAGGTTTCCTGGAAATAGCAAGCCTGTCCTGGTTTAGAGTGGCAAGGACTCAGGGCTTGTCTATACAAGGAAAGAAAACCCCAGACTATATTGCAGTAATGGCATTTTGCCTTGTCTTAATGGTGGTTTTGCCCCCATAAGCTTTGCATGCAAGATGGCGGCCATGAGTGGTCTACCTGCACTTGTATTTACCTCAATTTGCCACCACTGAACTTTTTTAAAAAAAAAAAAAGATGTCCACGGTGAGATAGAGTGATTTTTCAATTTAACAGAAAAGCAAAACCCCCCACAAAAAGCCACCCCATTTTCTCACCTTAGCACTCGCTCACTAAAGTGAAAATTCAACATGGCAGCAGCAGGGGCTTGCCTTGTTAGCAAGCCCCACCCCCTGCACTCACCCAGCCAATCAGCTTTGCACTTCCTCACCTATGGGAAAGCAATTCGCATCGAATTGCTTGCCCCAATGAGCAGGAATGCACATCCCCCTCACTGTTTTTTAAAAACTCCAGGAAATGTCACAAAGGCTTTTCCTGAGGAGTTTTTGACGTTTGGGGCCTTCCTCCTTCCCAATACAGCAACATGATGTGGAATGCCATTAAGACAGGTAGGATTCTCTTCTCGTGCCATGAGGAGTATTTTTGCCATTTAGACAACCCCCCAGTCTGAGCAAACCTAGTGCAGGCAGCAGTCTGGGGTCAAGCAGAAGTAGTCATGAGGAGCCAGGGGTTAAAGAAATAAGCAGAGAGGTTTTTCCAGAGCTAGGCTAAGTTCAAACCCAAAACATAATCCTTCCCATTTCAGAAGCACTCAAGGAGCTAGACTGAGAGGAATTCACACAGCGTGCCAGAACAAGGAAGCCAAAGGAGTTAAGGAGTCAGGAGCAAGACAGCACCAAAGGGAAGAAAAGTGCTGAAATCAGCCACCACATGTCTTCGGCTTGAGTGTGGGGACATTGGGCAGGGGGTGCAGGTGATGCCTAATTGTTCGCCTTCTGCCTTGATGGGCTTTCTTGAATCCTGGCACTCCTGGCCTTTTCCCAGCTGTCCTTTGTGCCAACATCTTTGAACAGGGGTGAGGTGGTTCAGCATCTGGACTTCCTTCCTGATCCAGGAAGAAGGTGGGGAAAACTGGTTGACTGATTTCTGTCCTGCCTTTTTCCCAATATGGGACCTAAGAAGAAGACAGAAACAACAGGTTCCTGTTGGAAGATCCTGGTTCTGCCTTCAGGGCCCTCAGAGGGGACTGGCAGTCAGAGCTTCCAGTTCCTCCTCAGACCTCTGCTCCGGACTGCATCTTGCTGGTTCTCCTCCTGATGTGAAGAGGACTCCTCAAGGAAAGACATAACAGGATTGGAGAATCAGCAAGACAGACATCCTACACATCTATCATCCCTACTGGAGCAGCATGCCTCCTGAGGACTCACACATTACATTCACTATGTAATAATTGCTGTTGTCATCTGATAACCTGTTGGAGCTATTATCTGTTGTCACAGGATGCATCATAGTAAATTATTGCCTTTTACCATCTATGACATTTACCCAGCTGAGCTACGGAGTGACACCCATGACAAAGACAGGTGATTGCTTGTGTGGACTTGATGTATGTAATGAGGCAACAGTTGGAAATACATGGCAAGTGAAAGGAACAAACAATGTGCTTGATTTTTCTGCTAAGGTATACAGCTTTATTTCTGCCATAATAGCTTTAATTTCAGTAGCCTGGCATTTGGAATGAAGTGAGCCTTCATTTGGATTTTTACAAAATTGTAGGCAACTTAGATATCCAATTACTTTGAAATTTCACAGGCTGGATCTCTTATTATTTGTAATTGAATGTCTGCTTCACAGTGTTACAGTGGGAACGGTACCTCCTTCTGGAAGCACCCATAAGTAAGACCCTATATTTGTGCTAATATTGTTAACTATTTTGGATGAGGAATAATATAAAGTAATTATGAAAAAAGAACCCTATACTTTAAAAAGGAAAACTGTAAGCACAAAGAGATTCATCAGAAGAAGGATTCTTTGGACTAGCATCTAAAAATGCTATAATTCTATGAGTGAAGATAGGGGGAACACCGTGGCATTATAATACTTATTATTACACGTAGCTGTAATCATATGAAAGAAACACCAAGGAATTATCACATGAAGACCACGAGTGCTTCAAGAATGGGAGTTTACTTCCACGATTTGGCATGGGTGAGATTTCGGCGGTTCTTGCAAGAAGATGCGACTGCTCTTAAAACTCCCCAAACCCCTTAATTAACAAAGTAAAAGAACACACAAGCACCGAAACAAACCTTTAAAAGTGAAAACTAAAGGGGACAATTCATAAGAAGAGCATACTGTGCTTCATTTTCACATTCTCACGCAGATGTTTTTTCTCTGAGACCACCCATTCACACTGTAATCTTGTGATTACAACAGGCCGTGGTTTTGTATGCAGTCAATAGTGTGAAAAGAATGCTATTGGCAGCTTGTTCCATGAATGAGAAAAAAACCCCACCTTTTTGTGGCTGGAGCATGAGGTAATAATGTGAGGACAATGGGGTTGTACAATAGTGGGCAGGGCCAATTTAAGGAATTTTGCCCCCCCCCGCAGTGCTTTATTTTTGGGGCCCCATATGTTTATCTAAGGTCAATGTAACCTAACCTATTCACAGTACAGGATGTTCAGATTACAGTAGGACCCCCATATCCATGGATTCATTATCCATGGGGCACAAAACATCACACCTACCATAGAGTCTTCCTAGAAAATGTGTCCTCCCTAGCCATTTTCTAGGCCCTCCAAGGCAACTCTATAGTATTTTAAACCAGAAGTCCCATTATTTTCAATGGTGTTCACTATTATCCACAGTTTTCAGAATCTATGCCCGCACAGAACCAATCCCCAGTGGATAAGGGGGGGGGCTACTGTATTACATAATTTGCCACAAATAACTTAGTTTAAAAACTATATTATAAGCACTAATAAAATATTTTTTGTTAATTAGCAATTAACGTAATGGTGTAGATTTCCTCAAAAAAAAAAAAAGTAGACTACAAGCTAAACATGAGTTAGCAGTGTGATGCAGCAGCAAAAAATGCCAATGCAATTCTAGGCTGAATTAATAGGAGTATAATGTCTAGATCAAGGGAAGTAACAGTGCCACTGTATTCTGCTTTGGTCCAGACCTCACCTGGAAAACTGTGTCCAGTTCTGGGCACCACAATTCAGGAAGCGTATTGAGAAACTGGAATGTGTCCAGAGGAGAGCAACCAAAATGGTGGGAGGTCTGGAAGCCATTATGCCCTATGAGGATCAGCTTAGGGAACTGGATATGTTTAGTCTGGGGAAGAGAAGGTTGAGAAGTGACATGAGAACCATGTTTAAATATTTGAAGGGATGTCATACTGAGGATGGAGCAAGCTTGTTCTCTGCTGCTCCAGAGACTAGGACATGGAGCAAAGGGTTCAAACTCCATGAAAAGAGGTTCCACCTAAACATTAGGAAGAAGTTCCTGATGGTAAGAGCTGTTCAGAAGTGGAATGCACTGCCTGGGAGTGTGGTGGAGTCTCCTTCTTTGGCAGTTTTTAAACAGAGGCTGTCGTGAGGGCTTGGATTGTGTATTCCTGCAGGGCTGAAGCCGATTGGATGGGATGGCTGTTGGGGTCCCTTCCAGCCCTATGATTCTATGATTCTAGGCTGCATTCAGAGCCTGGGAAACTTACTTTTGGATTACACCTCTCAGTATCCCCCTGCCAGCACCCTTCTCAAGATCTGGTTGCATTGTTCCTTTTCCAGCATTCTCTAGCCCAGTGGTCTTTAAACAGAGGCTGGGTGGCCATCTGTCAGGGATGCTTTGATAGTGATTTCCTGCATGGCAGGAGGTTGGACTGAATGTTCCTTGTGGTCTCTTCCAACTCTATAATTCTATGATTCTATGATATCCTCACAGGGGGTCCACAAAGGCTTGAAGGCTGTTTGGCCCACCTCCTCCCTGTAGTGGAACAGCCATGTGACAGGAACCAAGGCAAAGGCTGGCTGGCTTGGCCTGCACATTGCCATTCAATCCACTCCAGCCACAAACTTGCAGGAAGAAGCAAGAGTGCCTCTGAGGGAAAGTTTAATGGATGCTGTAATTGTATTGTTGTTGTTGTTAGCTATTATTATTAGGGTTTTAAATCTTGAGTTAAGTCTTGGGGCAACAAAAGATATTTAAAGGGGATTTTCTTTAACTTTAAAGAAAAAGTTAAGAACCACTGCTTAGCCCAATGGTTCTCACATAGCACTAATGGGATACTGGTATTTTTGTGACAACAATAAAACCATTGTTCCCAGTAATATTACTCCAAATTTTAATTTATGTTCTTTATATTCTTCTGTTAAAAGAGCTAGAGTGTTGTAGAAGTTTCAGCATTGCCCTATGACTGTGGAGACCAGGGTTTGAATCCTTACTCAGCCATGAATACCCACTGGCTGACCTTGGGCAAGTCACACTCTCTCAGCCTCAAAGGAAGTCAAAGGCACACCCCCTTTGAACAAACCTTGCCTAGAAAACCCCATGATAAGTTTGCCTTAGTCAGAAATGACTTCAAGGCACATGGGCAAACACACAATTTCCTTTTGCAGGTTGAACTCAGTTGGCAGCAACGGGAGGAAACTGTGGTGAAAGGGGGAAAGGGAAGGGAGAGGAACCAAAACAGGTTAAAAGCAGCTGGAAACATGGGATGGAGGGGATCTATGTGGAAGGAAGGAAAGGGAAGGAAGGAAGGAAGGAAGAAAAAAGAAAGAAGGGAGGGAGGGAGGAAGGAGAGAGCGAGCAACAAAAAGGTCAGAAAGAAGGGAGGCAAAGAAAGAAGGATGGAAGGGAGAGATGGGGGATAAAAAGAAAGAAAGAAAGAAAGAAAGAAAGAAAGCTTTTCTGAAGATAGAGCAGGGAAGAACAAGAGATGACCTCCCCTTCCCTCCCCCCCCTCTCTCTCACACACACACTCACTCACCCCTGGCTTGCCTTTTGAGGCCAATCGGGGAGGAGGGGGGAGGGAGCAACAAACTCCCTCCAGAATCAGCCACACAAAGAAAGCTCCCTCTTTCTCTTTCCCTTTAGCTTTCTAGTTTGGGAGACACTGGTTGTTGTTTTTTAAAGCCAGTAGGAGGTTTTTTCAGGAGGAGGGTTAGGTCAGGATGGGGGGGCCCTGCCTGTGTGGGCCCCCCCGCAGATGCTGATTTGGTGGTATGGTTAAGTCGGCCCTGATAGTGGGGCCCATTTGCGCTACCCTGATGTAATCCCACAATTTTTGCCACATCTGATAATGTCCTTTAAGTCATTAAACAATGGGGCATTAAAGGGTTTACATTTCCAGGACAAAACAGAATTCCACTGATGCCTCCCTGTGCTGTGCATTTTCTCAGCTAGTTCTACCCACATTTTTTTAAAATCATCATCATAATGGCGGGGTGGTTCTGAGGTTAGAGGAAATTAAAATAAAAGTCCCGGTTATATTTATAGAGCGTATTAATTCTGCATACATCAAAATCTCCTCCTGTTTATTTTTTATTTATTTTAAGGAGAAAGTTTGAAAGAAAGAGAACAGTGGGACAGGCTATATCCACAACACTCACAAGCAAAATAATAATATTCGTATTATTTTAAGAGGACAAAGGCTAACAAAAAGAAAAATAGAGGGCCAGGTTTTATAAATAGAAAACAAACTGATTCCACAAACATTTAACTGTTCCATTTCTTCCCCTCCCCCAAATAAATCTCCTAGGAACTGGATTTTGATATCAGAGGTCTCTGCCTCCCTAAACTATCATTCTCAGGGTTTTCAGGGAAGAACGATTGGCTTACAAGCCAATATATCTTCACAAAGAAAAAGAGAGGGCAACAGAGAAGGAATATGAGGGAAATGTTTCTTTTTAAAAAAGAAGAAATCTGGTGCCTCTGTTGCAGGTTGGAATGAAGGTAGGTAAGATTACCAGATCTCAGGCCCTGGCCCTGAGTCTCCAGTTTTCATGGATAATTTCCAGGTGGGACACATGCTGAAACAGCAGCATGAACCACCACTTGAACCTGTGTGACATAACTCCTCCATAATTTAGTGAGAACACACTCCATAATTAGAAAAGTTCCTTTACAGTTACAGTTTCACCACAAAAGAAGTGGCTTTATCTCTAATTCGGCTTCAATCTTGATATGAAGGAGTTAAGGTAGGACCCTGTATCTGTGGGGGATTGTTTCCGGAGGGCCCTGTGGATACCAAAAACTTCAGATAACAGCAAATGCCATTGAAAATAATGGTACTTCTGGTTTAAAATACCATAGAGTTGCCTTGGAGGACCTAGAAAACATCTAGAGAGGATGCCTCTCTAGGCACTTTCTAGGAAGACTCTACGGTAGGTGTGCAGTTTTATGTCCTGCGGATAACTGAAACCACAGACATTGGTTCCGTGGATATGGGGGTCCTACTGTATATCTTAAGGGGCTTACCGCATGAAGGAAGTGGCAGTGAACCCCGATAATATCGCCACCTGCTTTGCCTTATTGCACAACATCAATGTGTTTCAGTTGTTCTTCTGTTCCAGTCCCATGGGAGACGGTGGTAAACATGAGTCTTTTTGCTAACTGGAACAACCCATTAGCAAAAAGACCCACCTTTACCACAGTCTCCCATGGGACTGGAATGGGAGAACAGCTGAAACACACCAACATCGTGTGATAAGACAAGGTAGGCCACACTGCTCTTGGGCTTTACTTCTGTTTCCCTTCTCTCCTGCAATAAGGCTATTACTTATTGGACAAATGTACTAATTGAAAGTAACGAATTAACTAAAACCGCACAGGCATCAGTAACTGACAGTGTGTGTGGTGAGATGTGATCCTTCCTTCATAAAGATTAAGAAGGAACAATCCCTTATAGGGTATAGCAGTAAAAAGTGGAACTAAAAATAGTGGGGGGAAGGATGCAAGAGAAGCCTGCATTAGTAAGTTTGTTAGGACCAGTCACTAGTTTGAAGATAACAAAATTGTTGTAAATGCCCTGAAATCTCTGATGTTCTTTAAACGTAGTGGCTGAAATACTGTTAGTATTGACTAGAGTTGTTGTTGTGTGCCTCCAAGTTGTTTCCAACTTATGGCAACCCTAAGGCAAATCTGTCATGGAGTTTTCATGGCAAAATTTGTTCAGAGGTGATTTGCCATAGCCTTCCTCTGAGGCTGAGAGGGTGTGACTTGCCCAAGGCCACCCAGTGGGTTTCCATGGTTGAGCGAGGATTTGCACCCTGATCTCCAGATTCCTAACCCAACACTCAAACCACTATACCACATTGGCTTTTGATTAGGGTAGACCTACATATTGATTCACCATTCAATAATTAATTAAATAGCTCTACTTATGTGGGATTAACCAGCATGATCCTAGCCACTTTAGCTGTCAGGACCACCCAGTAGAGTAGGAATGAGGAATCTGTAGCCCTCTAGAAATTATTGGATTGCAACTGCCATCAATCTTAGCTAGCATGCTTAAGAGAGATGGGACCTGTGGCCCAATAACATTTTGAAGGCCACATCCCTGCTCTAATGTTTACTAGGGACTTTTTCGGATGAAGAAAAATAACGCAAGCAGCCTCTCCAGCTTGCGAGGCTGCTGCGCTGCAAAGCGCCCCTTTCGTATGACGCTCGCCCCTGCCGGTACTGTTGCGGTACCGCAGGGAGAGCTGAGCGTCATATTTCGTTGATTTTTACTCACGATCAACTTTCATGAGTAAAAAAATCAACGAAATATGACGCTCAGCTCTCCCTGCGGTACTGCAACAGTACCGGCAGGGGCGAGCGTCATACGAAAGGAGCGCTTTGCAGCACAGCAGCCTTGCAAGCTGGAGAGGCTGCTTGCTTTATTTTTCTTCGTCCGAAAAAGTCCTAGGATACATCTGAGGCATGTTTGACCTTCACAGTTGGCTTTTGGTTACTAAAGGTTTTCACAAGATCTATTGGACATGCTTTTAAAGCATTGATCACATAGCTATGACCAGGATTGCTTTGTAGTAAGGTCCAGGTTTTCTTCCTTTAAAAGAAAAGTCTGTGGGATTGTAGCAGTCACAAGTCTGTTGAAATTTTGTTACCTGCATATGCAGTGTGTGAAGCTCACAGCTCGAGTCTTCATATAATGAGCAATTTCAAAAGATTAAAAATGAAAGAGAGCAGGGCCTATAATATTCAGACAGTCTTGGCATAGGAATGAAGGATAAAACTGTAGAGTTTAATAAAGAGCTTGTGCTGGATGAGCATATGTAGGTGCTGAGTGGAGGTGACACTGCTGGATAATCAAAAGTCAGTCAAAACCCATACAATTGCTATCCATCATGAAGGAAAATACCTTTACAGCCCCTTGCAGTACTTGAGGTATCATACTGTTGCATTTGCTGTGCTCTTAGCCAAGGTATGTCATTTCAGGAGGGCAAGAGTTATTCAGAGCTGATCTGGATGTCACATCAGGATCAGCATCCCTCCCTCTTGGCTGTATCCCATTTAACAGGACTCTGTGTGAAAGCGAAGTCATAATTCTGTCAGTGGGAGAACATGTGTGCTTTGCATGCAGGCCACAAGTTCAATCCCTGGCACCTCCAGTTAAAAGGAGCTGGTAGCAGGTGATGGTAAAGAACCTGCAGCTCTCCTACCATTCAGAGAGATGGAACTGCACTAGATGGACAAATAGTCTGACCTGTTAGGAGGCAGCAGCACCAACCTCTCTTTCCTAGTTCCAATCCTCATCAATGGGATTTGCTGTTGGGGATAAGAAAATGCACTGTGTAATGGCTAAGAGCTTTATTTGATTCATCAAGAGAAGGCTGTAAGGAATTCACTGAAGGGCATGAATCACCACAGCACATGCAAGGCTCTTGATAACATAACTACATAGTCCTTAGCTTGACCAATGTGTTGGCCTTGTGGAAGCAGATGGAACATCACCAACCAAAGGCCAGTGTTACTGAAGGGAGGGAAAGCTACATCAGCAAAGAGTCTTGTGACACTCTAATGACTAACATGTTTTATTTGACAAACGTTTTCATGGATTGTAGCCCACTTCAACAGAAGCAATGAAGAAGAAATCCTGTTAGTGCATGGCTGCCTCTAGAGTGTGGAGGGCCATGAGCCATTGACACGGCTACCCTTCGGGGCAAAAGGAAGAAAGGATGCATTACTTCCAGGTAGGGTCGCCAGTTCACGGTCATTCCAGGCCCTACATTTTCAGAACCAAAATTTGAGATGAGGGCTTGTCTAGGTGAGAGGAAATAATGCTCATTCCTGAACATTATTGTAAATTCACTGCAGCATTCTTTTGTCTCCACAATCTTTTAGCAAAAATGATATGCTAAGAAGCTATCTGCAGTCTGACTTTCAGACACCTACAAGTCAAGATGGGGGCTGTAAATTAGTGTGATAAATACTACCATCACTGCACGGTATTTTTTTTTTAATATTAAAGCAGAGGTGTACAAGTGCAACCTCCTGCTTTAAAAATTATTTGGGCAATTGGCAGAGCAAAAAAAGTGCACAATCGCTAACTTGAAAATCCAACAGGGGACTTCCAGGCGCTGCCTTGCTGGAAAGCCCACCCCTTGCACATATCTGACGAATCAGATGTCCAGTTCCACCCTCTCCAAGACTGTGAAGAAAATCGAATCAGTTCTCTTAACAGACACAAATGTGCATTTCCTCACATTATTTTAAAAAATATGGGAAATTGAGTTTTTCTCTCCCCCCCCCTTCCATATAAGGTGAATTGCTGCAGGATCTCATTGGGACAAAAGGTATTTCCAGTGAATTCTGTGAGGAGTATTTTCATCGACTAGACAAGCCCTGCCCCCTGGTGATGTCATTAAGCATTATACGAGCCTTACCGCACTCCAAGGGAAAGTGGCAAAGCAGCTGAAACATTCCATCTTTCCTGCTGCCTTCCTGCATGGCATTGCTGTTTTTTCATTCTAGTCCTATAAGATACTGAGGTAAAACTGTGCCTTTTTGCTAACCAGAAAAAAACATTTTCAAAAAGGTGCAGTTTTAGCTAGGGCCCCCATGGGACCAGAATGATAGGACACTGGAAGGATGCCAGCCTCATGCAGAAGATGGAACATTCCTGCTGCTTTGCTGCTTTTCCTCAGAGTGAAGTAAGGCTCTACATTAAGTACAACTGCAGTTGCTCACCTGCTTGGGAAGATGGTATAAGGAACATTTAATCTAGACTACTAGCTTCTAGCAGAAAGTGGATGCAAAGCGGATGGTGCACCCTAGCATCACATTGACTAGGAGGGAAGGAGGAAGCCAGGTAAATAAATACTTTCCGTTGTATTCTCCTACCTGGAGAATCTTTGCAAGTGGCAGCAACAAATCAATGAAGACTTGCAAATTGTAGAAAGCAGCTCATCTCCTAGCTGAGCTGAAGGTTTGCAAATTGCCCTTTCCTCTTCCCGAGAGCTGAGGCCATGAAAACAGGAGAAACTGCATTCATGTCTGCTGCCTGGAGAGGACTCACAAAAACTGGAGATTCCTGGACAGGCCTTGACATCTTATAACCCTACTTCAAGTCACCTCTTGGGCTGCTTATGTGGGTGGGGAGGTTGGCTGTTTCAGGGTGTGGATCCCCCTAAAGCTGCATGTAATGCACACACCAAGGTTTTAGGGTTTTTTAAAAAAAGTTTTTGACAGAGGTTTTTCTGTCAAAATATTACCTTTTTGGCTAGCAAAAAATGGAGGGTGTCAGGCTGGGGGGTTTGAAGGGCCATACTGGATGTCCAAACCATTGTATTTTGGACTGCCATGTACGGAAATAACAGCTAGATAGTGATGAAAGAAAATAAACTCATTTGAGAAGTGGTGCTGGAGAAGAGTTTTACAGATACCGTGGACTGCCAAAAAGACCAATAAATGGGTCCTAGAACAAATCAAGCCTGAACTCTCCCTGGAAGCCAAAATGACTACATTGAAATATCGTACTCTGGCCACCTCATGAGAAGGCATGACTCCCTAGAAAAGACAATGATGCTAGGAAACATGGGAGGCAGCAGAAAGAGAGGAAAGCCGCATACCAGATGGATAGACTGAATCAAGGAGACCACTGCACTGAGCATGCCAGACCTGAGCAGAGCGGTAGAGGCCATGGAGGTGTCTCATGCATGGGTTTGCCATGAGTCGAAGTTGATTCAAAGGCAACAGCAACTGGATGTTCCCGGTTTCAAGGGCTGTAGGCCATGGGAGTCCCACCTCTGTGTTAGGACTTTATTACACAAGACTGAAATCGCATGATTACAACAGGATAGTAGCACAAATGGGTTCTCGTTATCACACAACATCCTCCTGTGATCCATGTGTGCTCCATCCATTAATTATGCATAACTTTTCATTGATGGGCAAAATCCATCAATAGCCCTTGATATTGCTTTTTTTTGTGGCATTGACAAGCATGCGAAATCACGTCCTGCTGTAATTATGCAATTACAGCATGAATGGGCTGTCCTTCCCACCTCCCCTTTCCCAATGAGAACACATAATTAAACTTCCAGGGGAGAACATGAAGAGGCCCAACAAGACGCTATTTTAATGAACTGTTGCCTTTGCTTAGTACCATAGTTTTTAATGTTTGTTTAAGTGTTTATTTGTGAAGTTCTTCATTATGTATTTTTTGTGTGTGTTTTTAACTGAAGTCGCATCTTCTCGTGATAATAGCTGAAATCTTGCCCATGCAAAATCACAGATGTAAGAGAATTTTTTTCTTAAAGGCACCTGCTCAGGTCAACACAAAGCATTAATACTGTGTCATTAGAAGGCGATGCGAAAAGAAGTGTTACTATAGCGAAATCTCATTTTTAAAGCACTAGTGGTGTTTGTGCAATAATTCCATGGCAAAAGTATCACGCAATTACAGCTACATGCGATAATTACTGTAAATCATCCCACTGTGTTTCCACTTTCCTCAGTCTGGATTTGCAGCACTTTTAGATACTTGTCTGATAAAGTCCTGTGAGTGAATCACACATCTGGGAGAGAAAGAAAAGCCAACACCACTACCTACATGATTAAGAGGGGAAGCTGTGTGTGGGAGGAAGTGAAGTCAGGCTTGAAAGTATTAGCTGCTGTTACCACTTCCTCAAGAATGAAGCAGCTCTACGGAAATCCTGCCCTTGTTGATCATATGTCTGGGCATGCATTTCTGCCCTCAGCAGAAGTGCTGGTGCACCAGGCAGACTTTCCATGGAGCTCCAAGGCCAGTGAGGAAGTGGTGGTGGCTCCAAAAACAGGGAAAAGGACAGCAGGGCCAATGCAGTGTCAGCCCAGCTGGCCCATGTGGACAATGATGCGCAGTTGTGCCAGATTCAGCCCAGTGTGTGCGGCCATCATTGTGGTCGATCTGAGGCCAGTCTGGAGCACAGTGCTCTGGACTGGTCCCGGATTAAGCAGCCAGTGTAGACAAGCTCCTCATGTAGTTGAAGTACAACTCAGTTCACCCCAGCCCATACTAACTGAGGATTATATCAGACGCATAAAATACGGCATCATAACGATGCCACATAACTACAAAAGGGTGCATAGATTAGATGATGTTGCCCTTTCGCAGTTATATCCACACCAAAGCCCATAGTTTTTTATTGACAGTTGAAATCGTCAATAGATCCCGCATGGCACTTTTGTGCCGGCATTGCCATTGTGTGAAACCTCGCACCATTGTACTCACATCAATGCAGCATCACATGGCCAGTCCAGCACGGACACTTCCAGGTGAGATCGCGACAGCCAGGTAAGTGACACACTTTTTATGACCCTCCCCAAGTTACTTGGAAGTTTTTTTTAGTGTGTTTAGGTGCTTGGTGTCACTTTTTTAATGTTATTTTTTGTTTTGTTTTTTTAACTTCTTGCGAGAATCTGTGGGATTTTGAACAAGGAAGTGGATGGAGCGCCATTCACTTCCTCTTTCATTGCTGGGGAAGCCTTGGATAGGATTAGAGGTCAGTGCGGTGGGGGGCATTCTTTTGCTGGCATAAAAATGGATTTTTTTAATCCAGCAAAAGAACACCTTTAAGGGGCTCATCTGATAAAGTCCTGAGGCTTAGGAGATCCTCTAGAGAGCCACTGTTTCCCCATCTGGCTGCAGAGCTGAGCTTGAAAGTACATGAGCTTGTGAAAGCTCAGAAAACTTTGGGAGACTTAGCACACCTTTCAGATCAAGTTCATTGTTCTGTGTGAAGGGCTTCTGGTGCAAGACTTCCCTGAGAAGCAAAACACAGGATGAAGTACATAACATATGTGCAGATCTGCATATTTTGTTGCTAAATGACATCTACTTCCAATGTCATAATTTTAAAAAGTAATAAATGGCTTTGATTAACCACAATAATGACAAAACTGGACATGATGCAACACAGGCTTTCTAATGTCCATCTTTAAAACATTCTGCTACCTGGAGTGGGGGGTGGAATACAGGGAAGCTGCAATAGAGTTGGAGAAAACAAAAAAGAAAAAGGGAAATGGAAATTGAGCTGAAATGAGCTATTGCAACATTGCATCTATGAAGTAAGACTAATGATAAATGTGTATGTGTGTGTGTGCATGCGTGTGTGTGTGTGTGTGTGTGTGTATGAGCCAGGAGGCCAGAGCTGCCTTTACTGTGACCAGTTACTATGACCAGGTTGAAATAACCTGGGCTATCAAGCATTTATGACTAATGCTGGAGAGCCATCTACATGTCACCATGCTCATTTTAACAGCAGCAATTTACCTGGGCCTATATGTAATGTCAGTTCAACTTATGCTCTAGCCAGCCCATGTCAAGAATACCCTCCATGAGTCTTTACTGAAGCCTATCTACTCTTAACATGTAGTTGAAAGCTGTGACCTTTATGTACTGTGGCATAGCACCAATTCCTGTTGTATTTGGAAAATGTTGTTACAGAAGGCTACACAATGTTAAGGAACTACTTGTTGTTAACTGCCTTCGAGTCAACATCAGCTCATGGCAACCCTGTGAATGAGATACCTCCAAGACCCCTGACTTCAATTGCTCTGCTCAGGTCCTGTAGCTCAGTGCTGTTACCTCCCTGATTGAGTCTATCCATCTGGAATGCAGTCTTCCTCTTTTCCTACTCCCTTCTACCTCACCAAGCATTGTTGTCTTTTCTAGTGAATCATGTCTTCTCATGATGTGGCCAAAGTACAACATTCTCATTTTAGTCATCTTGGGGCTTGTCTATACGGTCAAAAAAATACAAACGACATAAAAACGGAACATGATCCATTCATATGGACATGTGCACAAATATGTGTCATTTGGAAGGTGGGCAGCCAAATCCACCGCAAAGTCCATGTGCGGGGCTTTGTATGGATTTTTTAAAAAAGCTTCATACAGCATGCAAATGTGAGATCGTTTGGACAATCGCATTTGCACAGATACGAATAGTCAGCACAATCTGAATGGCTGGATGAGGATGGGGGCGGGGCTAGCAAAGAGGGAGAGCAATTGCAGCTGCTATGTTGGATTTTTGGCTAAGCAAGGGTCCAGTAAGTTGATCTAATGGCAATCTTATACTCTTTTTTTTCTTTCTCTTTGTAAATACAAACTGTTGGTTGTGTGTACCATGGGAAACTTTTTTTAAAAAAAAATTGGCGGCGGCAGATTTAAAATCACAAGTAAATCACTCATGGCCACAATCTTGGCTAGGAGTCATGTGGAGTTTAGGGGAACTCTTTTGATCATGAAGACAGGTCACATCGTTGCAAATGCCTGTCTTTTCAAACATGTTCATATCCCCCCCCCACTCATATAGACAAGACCTTGACTTCTAGGGAGAGTTCAGGCTTCATTTGCTCTAGGACTGATTGATTTGTCTTTTTAGCAGTCCATGGTATCCATAGAACCCTTCTTCTGCACCACATTTTAAATAAGTTGATTTTCTTCCTATCAGCTTCTTTTACTGTCCAGCTTTCAAAACCATACATAGAAATTGGAAATATTTACAATGGCATGGAGCACCCTAACTTTAGCATTCAATGATATATCTTTGTACTTAAGGATCTTGTCTAGTTCCTTCACAGCTGCCCTTCCAAGTCCTAGCCTTCTTCTAATTTCTTGACTGCAGTCCCCATTTTGATTGACTGAGCCAAGGTATAGGAAATCTTTCACTATCTCCATGTCTTCATTGTATATTTTAAAATTATGTACATTATCTGTGGGCATTATTTTTTTTCTTTATATTCAACTGTAAACCTGCCTTTGCACTTTCTTCCTACACTTTCTCCAGTGATCGCTCCAAGTTTTTGCTGTTTTCTGCTGGTAGTGTGGTGTCATCTACATATCTTAAATGTTTGGTGTTCCTTCCTCTAATTTTCACACCTCCTCCTTCCAAGTCTAATCCTGCTTTACATAGAATATGTTCAGCATACAAGTTAAACAGATAGGATGATAAAATGGAGCCTTGCCTGACCCCCATGCCAATTGCAAACCATTCCATTTCTCTGTATTCTGACCTAACAGTAGTCACTTGTCCTGTGTACAGGTTATGCAACAGGACAATCAAATGTTGTGACACACCCATTTCTTTAGGAGTGATCCATAGTTTTTCATGATCTACCAAATCAAAGGTTTTTCTATAATCTATAAAGCACAGGCTAATTTTCTTCTGAAATTCTTTAATGTGCTCCATTATCCAATGTATCTTTGCAATATGATCCCCAGTGCCTCTTCCTTTCCTAAACCCAGCTTGGACATCTGGAATTTCTCACTTCATATATGGTAAAAGACTTTGTTGTAGAATTTTGAGCATTACTTGACTTGCATGGGAGATTAACACAATGGTCCTGTTGATAGTGCAATTCCTGGTGTCCCTTTTCTTGGGGATTGGAATGTATAGTGAGCATTTCCAATCTGTGGGCCATTCTTTTGTTTTTTGTATTTGTTGGCAGATTTTAGTTAGAACTAGAGTAGATTCTGTCTCCATAGCTTGATGCAATTCTATTGATATGCCATCTGTTCCTTATTATTTATTTCTCCTAAGTGCCCTGAGTGCAGCTTCCACTTCACTATCTAAAATAGTAGGGTCATCTAAAAATGGTCTTCCTTTAATGTATCTGTCATCTGTTCATCTCTTTTATATAGTTTGTCAATGTATAGTTTCCATCATCTTTTTATTTCTACTTAGTCATGTAATGTGTTCCCCCACTGGTTTTATAGCATCCCCATTCTTGGTTTAAATTTCCCTTTGATTTCTCCAGTCTTGTGGAAGAAGCTTCTTGTTCTTCCTTTTTGTTGTTGTTGTTATCATCTTCTATTTCTCTGCATTATTATAATAGTTCTCAGTGTCCCTGTACATAAGTTGTCGAACAGTTGCATTCAGGGTTCTATTTCTGTCACCTTTATTTTTGCTTCTCATCTGTCCTTAAATACTTGAAGAGTTTCATCTGTCACCTGCTGAGGCTTCTCCTTCTTTTTGGCTGCAGATAGTTTCTTTTTGCATTCCTCACTGACAAGGGGGCTTGTCTATATCAGGCAAAGAAAAAAAAAAACCAGAGTGCCTCTCAGTAATGGCATTTCTCAGCAGCTGCAACTTATATTAATAGTGTTTTTTGCCTCCATAAGCTTTGCATGCAAGATGGTGGCCATGAGTGATTTACTCGCATTTGTACTTAACTCAATTTGTTGCTGATGAACGTTTTTAAAAAAACAAAAAACCTATGTCCAAGGTGTGATAGAGTGATTTTTCGATTTAACACCAAAGGAAAAAAAAAACGAAAAAAAACCACACCATTTTCTCACCTTAGTGCATGCTTGCTAAGGCAAAAATCCAACATGATGGCAGTGGGTGTTTGCCTTGTTAGCAAGCCCCCCTACCGCATCACTCAGCCAATAAGCTTTGCATTTCCTCTCCTATGGAAAAGAGATTCATATTGACTCGCTTGTCCCAACAAGCAGGAATGTGCATTCCCCTCACTATTTTAAAAAAATTCCAGGGGAAACAGCAAAGGCTTCTCCTGAACAGTTTTTGACGTTTTGCTTCCCCCTCCCACTCCTTCTTGATACAACCAAACAATGTGGAATGCCATTAAGACAGTAGGATTCTCCTCACATTCCATGAGGAATTTTTTCACTGTTTTATTTTAGACAACCCCAATGTCTCTGGCTTCAGCACAGAGTTCTTCTGGCTCCTGATCAATTAGGCTCAATAGTACAAATCTATTTTTACATTATCTTTAAACTCTATAAGGATGTTCTTCAGGTTATATTTTGACACAATAGTTGGTTTAGTGTACTTCTTTAGCTTTAGTCTAATTTTTTATATCAGCAGTTAATGGTCTGTTCCACAGTCTGCTCCTGGTCTTGTTGCAGAGAGAATGGAGCTTCTCCATCTTTCAGTTATGTAGTCTATTTGATTTCTATATTGGTGGTCAGGTGATGACCATGTATACAGTTACCTCTTTGATTGCTTGAAGAATGTGTTTGTGATGAACAAACTGTTGGCCTCGCAAAATTCCATCAGGCACTCTCCTGCTTTATTTCCTAACCCCAGGCCAAATTTTCCTACAATCCCTGATTATGCTCTGTTTGTTACTTTTGCATTCCAATCACCTATGATTAACAAGAAATCCTATATTGGTGTGTGGTCAATTTCCTTCTGGACTCCAGCATAGAATTGTTCAGCCTTTTCTTCTTCTGCCTCTGTAGTTGGAGCATAAATATGTATATTGATGGGTTTTCCCTGAAGTCTTATTGACATGATTCGATCAGACTTTGCATTATATCCTTTGACTGCTTTTGCGACATCTCTCTTCCTCTCTCCTCTCTCCTCACTATTAATACCATTCCATTTCTTCTTAGATTTTCATTTCCTGAGTAAAACACTGTAATTATTGGACTCAACATGTCCCATTCGGGTCCATTTAGCTTGCTCGTCCCAAGCTTTGCAATGTTTATATGCTCCATTTCTTGTTTTACTATGGGGTTGTCTAAATGGCAAAAATATTCCTCATGGAATGTGAGGAGAAGACGACCTGTCTTAATGACCATCCATGTTGTTTCACCTTATTGTGAAGGACGGGGGCCAAAACCAGCAAAAACTCTGAGGGGAATGTGCAGCCCTGACCATTAAGACAACTGCATGAATTGTTCCATGGTCTGGAGGGGGAAGAACAGACTTTTTGATTGGTCATCCTGCTCTTTACTTCTTCTTCTTTTTTTTCTTTCTTTCTTTCTTTCTTTCTTTTTTTTTTTTTTTTGGACAGAAGGGACCCGTAGAGGGAAGCCACGGGAAGGGGGAGGATGGCTCTGGCCTCCCTCCACCCCCGTGGATGCATTTCCACCGCCACCTCTTCCCCCTCCCCATGGGTGCCCTTTGTGATGCCCAAAACTTATGGGGCAAAAAACAACAACATTAAGACAAATTGTGGCTGCTGCGATTTGACATTACTGCGGAGCAATCCATTTCGGGGGACTCATATAGATGAACCCTATGTCTAGCTTCCCCTGATTCTTGCTTCTCACATTCCACATCCCTACACTATGTGTTGTGCAGCTTCAGACTTTCCTTTTACTTCTGAGCATATCAACAGCTGAATGTCCTTTCAGCTTGAGTCCAGTTACAGCATCAGCCACAGCACTACTCATAGTTGTCCTCTGCTGTATTCTAGTAGCTTGTTGAGTGCCTTCTGACTTGGGAGTCTTATCTTCTGGTACTATCTCTTGTTTCATTTTGTATTGTCTCATCATAGGGTTATCATGGTAAAAGACATTCAAAAGTGGTTTCCTGTGCCTCCTTCTGCACAGTACTAACTATGGTGTCACTGCCATTGTCTTTGCAAGACCCTCCACTAGTGTCACCCTCCACTACTTGCTGCTGCCCAGTAGCTGTTTGGCACAGTTAGTCTGGCTCCTTAGCAAAAGCCTGTCTGACATGGGAGACCCTGTCAGCAGCACTGGTACCATCAGCATAGCTTCTTGCCTCACAGGAACACACAACCGCACCACCACGGAAAGGTAGTGCCAAAGGCTGTACCTGAATAAAAAAAAAAGATTTGCCTACCTATGGAAAGACAGTAGGGCTCCAATTGAACATCTCCCCAGCATAACATAAATATGCCCACAGTGAGATATGCTACACAAACACTGTGCAACTCTCATGCAGAAAAGCAGCATTGTACAACATATGTCAATGACTGAGGGCTCATCTATGCCGACAGGAAAATCCGGCTTACCTTCAGGGTATCTTGGTCCATAGCAACCATGGGTTTGTCTGCATGATCACCACACACACCAAGGCAAGTTTGGGAGGTGAATGTTCGTAAGTCTTTTCACATGGCTCGGAGGGGCCTCGGACATCCTATTAAGTGGAGGTATGGGCAGCTAACAATATGGGTATGCTGGTATGTGCGTCTCCAAACAACTGCCATGTATTTTTAAAAAAAGAACCACTAAAAAGTGAAAAGGAAAAAGGCATTTCCTGGTGGGAGAGGACAGTTGATCTCCTGGCCCAGGGACACTACTCCCAACTTCTTCCATCCACCCACTGAAACTCCTCTCCCTGGCCACACCCCAACATTGCTACAGAGTGCAGTACACACACACACACACACACACACACACAAATATCCAGGTTTTCCACTTAAATCCAGAGTCAATCCCCACTTTTTTGATGTGGATTAAAGCCCCAAGGCACTGAAAAGACCCGGATTGAAGCTATATGTCATCTGGACAGCTTGCAGTTAAAATGAGTTGAGGTCATTTTATTTGGCCAGTGTAAACAAGGCCTAAGTGACATTACACAATGCATAATACACAATGCACAACTGTAGCACATCATGCACAATGTACAACTTGCGATGACAAAGGCACAGATAAATATGCTTGTCTGCAACACTGCTTCTGCTGCTATCAGCCTCTTATGTCCCTAGTTCCAAAAGTGGCAATTAGGCAATCAGCTTTAAACACCCATTGGTTTTCTCTCCACACAATGCCAAAAACACTCAACTATCACTCTGAAGAACCAAGCACAAGGGTTGCTTCCTGATATAGCCCTGATTCCCAGGTTTTCTCCTTTGTGTGTTTTACCTTCTCACAGATTGCATTGGAGACTGTTTCTCCTCTACAGCTCTATCTATTTAATGTTGCGCTAGGAATGAACTCAGCTGCTAGGCTGTGAACAGAGTCTTCTAGTGCTTTTTGTCATAGCTAACACTGCAGCTCTGGAAGTTATTATTACTGAAACATCCGTTCCTGTCTCTTTTCACAGGCTGCTGACATTCTGTGGAAGAAAAACAGTGGCGAAGGAAGTTTCAGGTCAGGTGAAAATCCAAGAATATGCTTGTTTATTTGAGGTATTGCCTTGAGTTGTTCCCAGGTGAGCCAGAGAGCCTTTGGGCAGGCTATGAAAAAGGATGTAATGTTACTAGTTCTGGGGGTAGAGATAGAGAAACGTTGGCCTAGGCCAGAGGTAGGCAACCTGATAGCCTTCAGAATTTTTGAACTACAATCTTTTGCAATCTTTTTAATGTGTAAGCTGCCTTGAGTCCTGGTCTTGGGGAAAAGGTGGAATATAAATAAAGTTTTTAAAAAATAATAGCAACAACAATAACTCCCATTAGAGCCAGTCAGCACATTGGGCATGGACAAGGACCTCTAGCAGGACCGGTTTAAGGAATTTTGGGGCCCCCTGCAATGCTTTACTTTGGGGCCCCCATATGTTTATCTCAGATCAATGTAACCTAACCTATTCACCGTACAGGATGTTCAGATTATAGTAGGACCCCCGTATCCCTGGATTCATTATCCATGGGACACAAAACAGCACACCTACCATAGAGTCTTCCTAGAAAATGTGTCTTCCCTAGCCCTTTTCTAGGCCTTCCAAGGCAACTCTATGGTATTTTAAACCAGAAATCCCATTATTTTCATATTAAGGAGGCCAACACGGGGCCCTCTCTTGACCTCGGGGCCCCCTCTTGACCTTGGGGCCCCCTGCCAATGCTGATTTGGCAGACAGGTTAAACCGGCCCTGACCTCTAGCATAGAGTCCCAAAGACAGGAGAGGGCCCCACACAGATTGTATGGTCAAAGGGGTATTTAACTCTGCAGTAGGGTGGGTTTGTGCCATATTTCTGAGAGGACAATCCTCCCTTTTAAGGGGTCTTCTGTTTGAAGAGCTGCCCAGCCCAAGTCCAGTTTAAAGATAAAGAGCCATAAGATGGAGGGAGAACAGCAAGGGACCTGAAGTTTCCCATCTGTTCCCTTGGACAGTGATGCATAGTCACTGCGCAAGTGCATAGGTCATGTGGTCACAGTCTTTCATACCATGGTGAGATGTATTGTATTTCTATTTGACAGTGTCTATATATATAAGGCACCAGATCCCATCTGATCTTGGAAGCTAAGCAGGGTCACCCCTGGTTAATACTTGGATGGGAGACCATCAACGAACACCAGGTGCTGTAGGCTACATTTCAGAGGAATGCAATGGCAAACCACCTCTGAGTATTCCTTGCCTAAGAAAACCCTATGAAACTCATGGGGTTGCTCTAAGTCGACAGGTGTCTTAATGGCACACACACACACACACCAACTAAGCCACATTTTTGCTCAAAATCTGTGCCTTCTTTTTTTAGAGATGCATTTTCTATGGTGTTTATTGTTGCTGCTGCTGCTGTTTTGGCAATGAATATCAATTCTGGAGAAAGCAGTCTCTGGACTTTTTCAGATGTACCTTAAATCCGGAAGGAGACATCGGGAGTGGAACACAGCTGTTCTGCGGCACGGGGCAGTTTCTGACGATGCCATCCCTCTCGCGTTACCCTCTGTGTTCCTTCCATGTTGCATGGAAGGAAAAGGCGCCACTTTTTATTCATGAAGAACTTCCGTGAGTAAAAAGTGGCACCTTTTCCTTCCATGTGACACGGAAGGAACATGGAGGGTTAACGCGAGAGGGACAGTGTTGTCAGAAACTGCCCCCCTGCCACGAAACAGCTGCATTGCTCTCCCAAGCCCTCAGGACGACTTTTTCCTGTTTGAAAATGTCCTCTGGAGTTCTAGGCCCAGTCATGATAGCACTTGCCTGGCTGCTCTTCTCTCCTCAGAAGCCACAACAAAGGCAGTTGGAACATGGAGTGAGGGCTTCTTTTCTTAGGTCTCTATGAAACCTTGGAGCTTCATGTCTGCTAACTTAACTAACTTAACAAGGGCATAGTTTACTACCTAATGGAGGTATTAATCCCTAGGGCTGATGTGATAACTTCAGAATAGGTACACATTTCTGATTATTTCTGGTGTAGTTGTTTAGTCAGACAAGTTCTCATAGGGTAGTAAACTTCTGCCTGCACAAGATGGAAAATGGCTTGGGTGTTATAGACATGAATACTAAGGGGGCATCCACACAAGAGAAATAATCCAGGTTGAAACTGGATTATTTGCATGGCTCCTTCCTATGGGTTCCTGGGATTTATAGTTTGATGAGGACCAGCATTCTTTGTCAGAGAAGGCTAAAGACCTTGTAAAACTATAAATTCCAAGAATCCATAGGCAGGAGCCATGCAAAGAATCCAGTTTAAAACTGGATTATTTGTGTCATGTGGATTCCCCCCAAGAATGGCTGTAAAAATGGAGAAGTACATGATGTGCTTTTGCTATAGCAGATGTGAGAAGTGTGCAGTCTGTGGAACATGTGGCCCATCCTAGCCTCCCACTGACACACACCAGAAATTTAGAAAGCAGCCACCCCCACCCCCATACACACATGCCTTCAGCCAAAAAGTGCCCCAAACTCAAGGAAAACAGCAATGGGAAGTGATTGCAAGATTGCCTCAGTTTTCTTTTCTGAGTGGTGATGCAGCCTGCACTGGGTCAGAAGGAACCAAAAGCATCTGTCTGTCCCTGTGGGCATGCCTACTCTTGCCATATAGTCTTGCCAGAAGACTATGCTGGCTAATAGAATGAGGAAAGTACTACAGTAGGACCCCTGTATCCACTGATTCAACTATCCATGGGACAAAACAGCATACCTACCATAGAGTCTTCCTAGAAAATGGGTCCTCTCTAGCCTTTTTCTAGGTCTTCCAAGGCAACTCTGTGGTATTTTAAACCAGAAGTCCCATTATTTTTAATGGTTTCACTGTTATCCACAGTTTTCGGTAGCCACAGCCCCCCCACCGAACCAATTCCCAGCGGATATGGGGCTCCTACTATACTCATTTCAGACCTCATTATATTCACAGATTCTTGTCATTAGTTCTTGCATCCATCCTAACCCTAAACCTTCAGAATTTCCTTTCCCAGAGATTACTGTGGGACAGAAGAAACTAATATATATGTACCCATGTGCTTTGTCATACCACCTCTACATCTCTGAAAAACCTTTAATTTATGGCCTTGAATTATACATTCAAAAATAAAAATTGCCCATTTCAAACAGCCATGACTTAGCTTTGCTGTCATGAGAAGGTTTTCCTTACCTCTGGGAGGCTGTTGGGGCTTTGGTGAATCTCAAGAGCTAAGGAACAACCACAAAGAAAATAGTTCTCTCCATGCCTTTGCTCCTATTTGCCATACAGATTATGAATTTTAGGGGGCACTTGCTAGCCTTCAGTGCCATTGACTAGCAAGTAAGGGTTGGTTCAGTAGCCTTTTCTCATAAACATTTTTTGCAGTCTTTCACAAAAAGGATGCAAAAGAATCATTATTGATGATGATGATGATTAACTGCTGCTGCTGTTATTATTATAAATCTTTGAAAAATTATCACAGTTTATCATCAGTGTCATGGAGTGGGTAGAATTAACTCTGGAACAGAGCTTGGAAACATTACTTCTTTGGATTACAATTCCCCAAGGTGGTCGGGAGATTCTGGGGAACTGTATTCATCCCCACTGGCCCCCTCAATAACTTTTCTGGGCTCTGCTCTTGAACAAGGTGTAGCTGGACCCTCCATAAGCATAAGCTGGGTGAATGCCATTGATTCACTCAGTTGAGTCCAACTGGGGCTTCCAGGGAAGAGGTCCAACTGGCTGCCCGTCTGGGCAATGCATACTCAGGCCGAGAGGAGGCTTCTCATGGCATCCAGGCCTTAATTTAATGTTATATGCATATTGACTTGCTAAATTGTTTTAACACACTCTGTGACTCCCCATGGCATGCAAATTAGATCAGCATGATACAAAATATTTACCACCATGAGCAAACATGTTCAGATGGGAGATCTGGCACATTGGTTTTATCCAACATTAATGATTTGAAACTCTAATGTGGTTTAAAGAAAAGTGGATTATCTCCCTAACAAAACTGACATTTCCGCAGCAGCAGCTTCAGTTGCCTTTAAACTAAATTGTTGATGAGGTGTAAGAATCACTGCTGAGAAGCAGTGGCTAAGATTTAATATATTTCTTTGTTTCAACAATGATTTTTGTTCCTTTTTTAAAAAATCAACACCTCCCTCCCTCTCTTTCTCACCCTCCCTCCTTCTTTCTTTCTCTCCCTCTCTCCCCTCCTTGGTTAATTCCTTAGTCAACAGGAAGATCACTTAAATTAGCAAAAACAGATTTCTGCTTCATTAGTTCTGAAAAGCTGTCTTTGATTTATGCACATATTGTGCATAATTGCACAAGCATTTATTTTTTTAAAAAAATAATAGGAAGATGAATTCAGATCAAAATCTAATGGCCACCCTCTCTGAAAAATGTACTGAAACATTCACCAGCTATGAGAATATTGTCTCACAAACATCGTGGTCCTCAGGCTTTTAACAAATTACACACACTCATATATAAGCCTTTTTAAAAGAACCAGCAGCACACCTTGACCTGCAGTGAGCAACAGCTGAAAATACAGCAACATTCCCTGCATGCAAAAGTTCTCAGATTTTGTCCTCTGAATCTCCAGTTGAAAAAGGAACCACCTTTCAAGTCACCAATGGTTGGAAAGAGGCCACTGGCAGTCACAATGTGATCTTAGGAGCCACTCACCATTTGGGGTGCCTGTGTGCTAGGCCATGGCTGCGGGACTGACAAAGTAAGCAGACCAAAAGGCAGGCAGCCAGCCAGTCAGAGCCAGGTATTCCAGCAAGGGAGACATGGGCATGGGTGTTCAGGATTCATTTCTCAAGAGAAGCAACCAGCAGGCCACAGGTGGAGCAGTAAGCAAACTACAGCAAGGTGCTGTAGGTCCAAGTGAAATGTGATTTGCACCCCAAGCCTGTTCAAGTGCTACCTGGTTGGATTTTGTGGGTAGAGTGGGAGAATGGACATTGCCTTCTTTCAGCCCATGAAATGTCTTATATAGGTCTCCCAGTTTGTCTCTGACTATTTCTCAGGAGCAGCTGTATCTCAGCATCGCGCTGCTTCTGCACCAGAAGTGGGGGCCTGGGACTTTCCTGGTGTTCTTGGACTACAGCTCCCATCCTCCCTGCCATTGGCTATACTGTTTGGAAATGATGCGAAGTGGAGTCCTCTAACATCTAAAGAGCCACCAGTTCTCCATCCCTGCCCTAAGGCATCCTGTGAAGAATGAAGCAAGCTGCATGAAGTCTGTATGCTATGAAAAGAGACAACTTTTGAAAGGCAGGCTTTGGCCAGGCTTAAGAAAAGTTCCTTTTGTAGATTTTCAGTTCCCAGAATCCACAAGCCAACATGGCTGTCTGAAGGATTCTGAGAGTAGTAATCTAACAAAAGTAACTTCCATGGCCTGGCTCAGGTTGTTGAGACTTCTGTGAATGCAAGCTTTTTCAGTGAATTGTTCTTTACTTGTCCTATCTCTCCATTAAGTGTGACTTTTCCCTGGGGTTTCAGAGGGAGACAAAGCTGAGACAAGTAGCTGCCAAGGAGAGATAAGATAAGCATAAACAAACAGTGTGGTGTAACAGTAGCTCAACAATCAAGCCCAGCAGTCAGAGCTCAGTTGACATGTAGCTACTTAGAGGAGTTTAATATGTAGTAGTCAGTTCCTGAGCAAGATGGGGGATCAAACAGCTGGAACAACAGCAAAACAACACAAGTGTGTGGGGAACCCCAATGAACATCTATGTAAGAAAATACAACAGTTTAAAAAAAAAAATCCAGAGGTCTTTCTAATCAAAATGAGACCGTTACATCCACTTTTCCTGAGTCTTCATGCTGAAGTGATGATCCTCTGTTGTGAAGTCGAAGGCTTCCACGGCCGGCATCCATAGATTTTCCTTTTTTTCCAGGCTGTGAGGCTGTGCTCTGGATTAGTTTCTTTCTGATGTTTCGCCTGCATCTGTGGCTGGCATCCTCTGTTAATACAGTACATTTTTAAGTCATGCAACAGTCTTAATTAAAGTTCTGTACCAAGGTATCTAAGAAACTGCTTATGTTCTGCCACATGAGTAGTGGTAGACCTATACCTTCTAGTCATTCTCGGGGAGGCTCTTCTGTCTCTGTTGCTGCCATCCGAAGCTGAGTCAGATGGTGGGTGTCTATGCTGATTGGCCGTAATTCTTCAGGGTTTCACACAGACGGGTCTTTTCTAGGCCTGCCTACTGGGGATTGAACTGGGATCTTCAGCCATGTAATGAATGTGCTGAACTTTAGTCCTTCTCCAGTGGTATAAGCCAGTGAGGTGTAGTAGTTTAAGTGTTGGACTAGGATTCTGGGGAGGTGGGAACCAGGGTTTGAATCCCTGCTCAGCCATGGAAACTCACTGGGTAACCTTGGGCAAGTCACACTCTCTCAACCTCTTAGCAGAAGGAAATGATAAGCCTCTTCTGAACAAATATGGCCAAGAAAATCCCCATAATAGGTTAGTCTTAGGGTCGCAAAAAGTTGAAAAAGACCTGAAGGCACACACCACCAACAGCAACAGCAGTGACAACAACAACATAGTAGAAAAGGCACCCATTACAACTAGTATCCTGTTAGTGACATATGCATGCATAAGTTGCTCCACGCAAGTGGGGCAAATTATTTACCATAGTACAATGGACGGATTCTGCTGGCTGTGGTAGAAGTAGAGTTTTGCATGCAGCAACACTGTGCATTGTGGATACACCTTGTGATTACATGTTGTGGCTGCACACATTGCAGTTACACATTACAGTCGTGCAAAGTGGTTGCGCACTGTATGTTGCAAAGCAACAGCCAGCCCTTGACAAGTGCTACACAATGTTGCTGTTCTGTATGGGTTTGCATATTACTTGTGTAGCTTACCTCCACATGCAGATATTTTCACTATGCTAAGGAGATGTTAGACTGCAGCTTATGTGTGTTTAGATTCAGCATCAAGTATCTAACATGAAGTATTCCCAGACCATACGCAGACCCTCTTGCAGTTGAAATTTGGATGGAGCAAAATCTCTCATAACACCTCAGTCCTTCCCTTCCATCCAACCCACCTCACCCTACACCCCCCCACCAATGTCTGGATAAAAGGAACAACCAACCACTGTGACCCCTGTCCTGAGAGCAGCAGTAAGCACTGTATAAAGAGAGTTATGCTTCCTTTAACATCTTAAGTACAGTGAAGAGGCCGAAACAAAGGGCTAGTTATTTTTCCAATACCACACACTTCTATAGCTTGTTCAAGAGTTTGCAACACTGATTAAGTACTCAACTAGGGCTGATGAGGTATTCAATAAAATCCACCCGTTGCACTTCAGAGCTTCGAAAGAAACAAAATGAACAGAGCTTGTCTGAAGAACCTTGTTTTTTTCCTAGTAATTGGAAACATAGTAGATCTTTCCTCACAAAATTAGTTGTAAATTTGGATTTTCCCTAGCTGAGATAGCCATGGCATGGCAAATTCTTCAGGCTCTCAGCAGAGAGCAATGTGCTGTTATCTTTCCCTTAGCCTGAGTCTCCAGTTCTAGTTTCTACCAATGTTCCTGTCTGAAAAGCCGTACTTACCAACCATTATTGGGGCAAGCAGCCATTTGGGCAGGGGATTTTGAGTGGGTTGTGACAACAAGCTTACATTTATTAATACAGCCAGCTCTGTAGACCAACAACCAGCTTATCCAATGACAAGGCTGAATCTCCTTTGACTGTTATAGCAATATATTCCACTTTACCTGCTATGGCAACATCCTAGGGAATCCTGGGATTTGCAGTTTAGGGTGAGGCATTTAGAATCCTCAGCCAGAGAATTCTTGGGCCTCACTAAACTACAAACCCCAGAATTCCACAGGATGTTGTCATGGCAGTTAAAGAGGAATATAGTGCTGTAATAGTGTAGGGTTTATCTACACAGGCCAAATATTCCAGATTGCTCCAGTTCCAGAGCCCTGCAGTCCAAACAACATAGGTCATCAACCCCAATCTGTCACTAGGCAGTCCAAATGACCCTCTGGGAAGATACAGGGCTGGAATGGGGGCAAGCCAGGTTAGGGCCCTTTACAGCAATAATACCTGGTTTAATCTGGTACCACCAGATTGGGCCCCGCTTGTCTGTAGCAGCTCGTCTTAGAACACCATTCCTTGCTGTTGTTGCTGCCGGTGTCAGTCGCCCTTGCTTTGCCGAGTCTGGGCAGCAGGCCTGTAGCATGTGACCAAGGTTGGTCACATGCAGGGGACTTGTCGCATGCCCAGACCCAGCAGAGCAGAAAAAATGGCAATGGCGGCAGTAGTTGCAGCAACAGGCGGGCACTCCTGTGTGGACTCCAGCCATCTCCACTGGTGTATCCTGGCCAGTGTAGATAAACCCATATTGTGATAATTATGCTTGAAAACTGATACAGAAAAGAGAGAGGGGGGGGTCCACCATCAACCCCTATATCTGGTATGAAAACCATTAGAAGTTATATTCCTGCAACATTCGGCAAGCCAAAAATAATTACTGAAGAAAAATTAAGCATTGACCTTGAATACATTATGTTTTTTTTTTAAAAAAAAAAATCACAATTCTGTGTCTGGCTAGCTCAAATTATGTTTTGTACTAAGGAAAGCTTGGTTCTGAGATCAGTATAAATATTAAGTTTATTTATATTTGTTCTGCTTCTTCTAGTCATGAAGGAAGGACTATGTTGCCCAGCCTTCTGACTGCTGGAAATTCAGTTCAGTTTAGCCTTCTTCTGCCAACATATTTCATCATGTGTTGTCCAAACACTTTTTGCCTTCATTTGCAGCCCTAGAGGCAAGGTGGCTGTGTGTGTGTTGTATGTTTGTTTGTTGAAAGAGGAGAGTCTCATTGGTGCTCATTGCACAATTCAGTCACTCCATTTTGTGCTGAATCACTGAATCCACACAGCCTGATTAGCAGTTCCAAGCGAAACCAATCCATGCTCCTGCAGTTTAAGCAGTTTCTCAGAGTAAACCATTTGGATTCTATGTCTTGAAGGGTGGGAAAACACCCACACTGCTATCACCTTATCAAGGTTCCTCTCACTTGTCCTCTCTTAGTCAACACTGACTGAAAAGCAAGCTCTGCCCCTTAGGAGCTTAAAATCTAAATAGACAAGACAAAAAGCAAGGAAGGAAAGAGAGGTGAAACGATTTGCCAAAGGTCAATGGCAGCTGTGATGTGAGCAGAATACAGATCTGGAGACAGCCACCCACTTCACCAACCCTCTCCTGACCAACCACACAGTCTGTGGCTACATGGAAGGATAAGGGAGGGCTGTGGGATTGTTGACTGCTCCCTCAAATTCTGGTTATAACAACTATATCATTTGGCAGTTTTAGTGCTTTATTAAAACTAAGTAATCAAGACTTTTTGCTGCCACTGAACCGTCACACACCGTTCCGACTATCTGACTGTGCACTGGAGCTTCAATATATAACCATTTCTCCCCTTTTAAATAAAGTGAGCTTGGACTGCTATAAAATAAAACTACCAAGTTCAAGTCTCTAGATTCCTTTTCTGCTAGCATAATAACTCAGAAACTGATTATGTCTGAGAGATCTGGGTCTCTTGGCTGACAAGTCCCTGGAGAGAAATACTAGCAGAAGAAAAGATTCTCTCATCAGAACCCAGATGAGAGTTCTTTGGGAGGAGGAAGTAAAATTTGCAGCGGACCTAAAGGAGGAGCATAGGGGTCTGGGAGGACCAGCGTGAGTAAAATCAGCATTATTGTGCTGAGTGGAAAGGAGCTGCATCACTTTCTGATTTGCTGAGGATGTGGCTAAGAGCCTGGAAGAAGAAACACAGAAGCTGGCTCCTGCTGTGTTCTCTCTCTTTCCAGTTTTTCCTTCCACCAAGGGAGAAACCTGTGCTAGTCCCAGTACTGCAAACTGAAGCAGTGGTGATGGATTGTTCTTGCAGCCTAGGAGAGGAGGAGCAGGAAGCACATTAAGTGAAAACACTTAACCTGGACTATAGGTCTGTTTAACAGGCTGGTTTGATAATGTATCGACGCAGCTGGCAGATGTCTATAAAGGGAACTCAGGCTTGATTTAGGATAACAGTCTGGTGGCAATCAACTGGCTTGTGGCTTTTAGGCTGCACTTTCTTGCTCAGTGGTGGAACTCCAACCCAAGGAACTCCTGCTGATGCTCCATTAGTGACTCTTCCCCAGCTTTAGGAGCAGCTCGGGCCTCTGGGGTCAGATTGTTTTGCTTTTAGAGGGTGAGAGAGAGGGAGAGATGGGTAGCCAGAGATTTAAAATTTAGTTTGAATTTAAAAAAAGAAAGAAAAGAAAGGAGAAAGAAAAGTGCCCCTGAAAAAGCTTCACAGTGGAAAAGGAACCTTTTGAAAATGATCTCCAGTCAATTGTTGGCTGTGTCTTGAAGACTATAATTTCCTGGATCTTGGTGTTTGAAGGCTGTGGGTGGATTCAGCTCCTGACAGGGAAGGAGGCCACTGTGGGCATGTGACACTGGTCTTCCAGACTCCAGACTCTCAGCCCGCTTCCCATAGCCTTAGAAGGCAAAAATCTGAGGTCTTCTTCATGCTACACAATTATAGTACTTTAATGCCATTTTAATCACCATGGCTCCCAGGATTTGTAGTTTCCTAAGGTATTTAGACTTTTCACCCAGAGAGTTCTGGTTGCTAACCAAACTACAAATCCCAGGATTTTTCAGAATCAGAATCAAAGTGTTATAATTGTCTAATGTGCAAGAGTCCCCATAAGGAATGGCCATCTAGGTTGTGCCTTCTAAAGGCGTGAAGAGTCTGCCTCCCATATAGCTTAGGAATAGCCTTCTTCTTTACATCCCACCTCAACTATGCACCCAGTGCCAGGTTTGGGAGGATTCCCAGTTGCTGACACACATTCAAGCCCAGTCAAAGGCATTTTATTCCCTGGACCAGGGCAATAAATCCCTCTGCCCAAGTGTAGAGAGTGTCCTGGTCAAACTGCATTTCATTTTTCTGCCCTAAGTGCAGTACTTTACATTTCTCCTTATTGAATTTCATTTTGTTCGCTTTGGCCCAGCTCTCCAGTCTGTCCAGGTCATTCTGAATTTTGATCCTGTCCTCTAGGGTATTAGCTACTCCTCCCAATTTGGTGTCATCTGCAAATTTGATAAGTATGCCCCTAATTCCCTCATCCAAGTCATTGATAAAGATGTTGAATAGCACTGGGCCCAGGACAGAACCCTGTGGCACCCCACTGGTCACATCTTTCCAAGACGAAGAGGAGCCACTGCTGAGCACCCTTTGGGTTCAGCCAGTCAACCAAATACAAATCCATTGAACAGTTAACTTGTCTAGCCCACATTTTACAAGCTTGTTTGCAAGAATGTCATGGGGAACCTTGTCAAAGGCCTTACTGAAATCAAGGTATACAATATCCACAGCGTTCCCTTCATCTACCAAGCTGGTCATTTTATCAAAAAAAGAGATCAGATTAGTCTGGCATGACTTGTTTCTCTGAAACCCATGTTGACTTTTTGTGATTATGGCATTGCCTTCTAAATGTTCACAGACTCTTTGTTTAATGATCTGCTCTAGAATCTTCCCTGGTATTGATGTCAGACTAACTGGACGATAATTGTTGGGATCCTCTTTTTTCCCCCTTTTGAAGATGGGAACAACGTTTGCCCTCCTCCAGTCTGCTGGGACTTCTCCTGTTCTCCAGGAGTTCTCAAATATTATTGCCAATGGCTCTGAGATAATATTTGCCAGCTCTTTTAATACTCTTGGATGTAGTTCATCTGGTCCTGGAGATTTAAATTCATTTAGATTAAGAAGGTATTCCTGTACTACCTCTTTACTTATTTTGAGCTGGATTTCCCCTATTGTGTCCTCTGTTCCATTCTCCTCAGGTTGGTCCTCCTTTTCCTTTTCTGAAAACACTGAGGCAAAGAAGGTGTTGAGTAATTCTGCCTTTTCTCTGTCCCCTGTTAGCATTTTGCCATCTTCTCCTCGTAGTGGCCCTATCATTTCCTTCTTCCTCCTTTTGCTGCGGACATACCCCAAAAAACACCTTTTTATTGTTCTTAACCTCCCTAGCAAGCCTGAGCTCATTCTGCGCTTTAGCTTTTCTGACTTTACTCCTACACGTGTTCGCTATCTGTTTGAATTCTTCTTTGGTGATTTCCCCCCTTTTCCATTTCCTATACATGTTCCGCTTAAAACTTAGCTCCATTGAAAGTTCTTTAGTCATCCATCCTGGTTTCTTGAGATACCTCCCATTTTTCTTCCTCAATGGTACTGTTTGAAATTGTGCCTTCAGTATCTCCCTTTTGAGAAAGTCCCATCCGTCTTTAGGTCTCTTCTCTTTTAGTATTCGTGACCATGGGATCACCCCCAGTATTTCCCTGAGTTTATTGAAATCAGCTCTCTTAAAGTCAAGAATGCGTGTCTGACTATGCCTGGCTTCTCCTTTCCATTGTATAACAAACTCCAGGAGAACATGATCACTCTCACCTAAGGATCCCACCACTTGCACCCCATTAACCAGGTCATCTCTGTTGGTTAGGATCAGATCTAAAATAGCTGACCCCCTTGTTGCCTCTTCCACCTTTTGGACCATGAAATTGTCTTCCAGGCATGTAAGGAATTTGCTAGACCTTGTAGTTTTGGCTGAGTTAGATTGCCAGCTTATATCAGGATAGTTGAAGTCACCCATCACTACTACATCTCTCCTTTCTGCATGTGTGTTCATCTGTTCTAGAAAGGCAACATCCAATTCCTCCGTCTGATTTGGGTCTGTAGTAGAGTCCCACAATAACATCCCTGTTGTTTCCCTCCCCTTTAATTTTTATCCAGATGCTCTGGATAAAGGTCCCTTACTTCCAGGAAAGTGTGCAGCTGACGTATCAGCTGAAGCTAATAACAGGCGCTCCTGACCATCGCATTCACCTAACTAGTCATCTGAAGTGATGAATCAAGGAGCACCTCCAGACTGCAAACACAGTCCTTAACGGAGAGCGTGACCCCGTCCAGGACTGGAGGTTGCAACCCAACTCCTGGTTTTGGGGCCGCTACTGTGAGCACCTCCATTTTGTCCAGATTTAATCTCAATCTGTTTTTCCTCATCCAGCCCATTACTGCTTTAAGACAATCATTAAGAGGAGAGACGCCATCGGAATTCGAGGCTGACTATTGGGACAAGGAGAAATAGATCTGGGTGTCATCAGCGTACTGATAACACCCAGCCTCATAACTCCGAATAATCTCACCCAGCAGCTTCATATAGATGTTAAACAGCATTGGGGACAGGATGGCGCCTTGCGGAATGCCACAAGTAAGCTCCTTTCTGCTGGAGCAGCTGTTCCTGAGCAACACCCTCTGGGACCTGCCCAAGTGGAAGGATCGGAACCACTGGAGCGCAGTGCCTCCGATTCCTAACCGACTCAGGCGATCCAAGAGGATGCTATGATCTATCGTATCGAAAGCCGCTGAGAGGTCTAAAAGCACCAACAGGGACACATTAACCCTGTCGATGCTTAGACGCAGGTCATCGGTCATTGCAACCCTGGCAGTCTCAACTCCAAATCCCGTCCTAAAGCCAGTTTGAAATGGGTCTAGATAATCGGTTTCATCCAAGACCTCTTGGAGTTGAAGCGCAACTGCCCTCTCGATCACTTTGCTCAAGAATGGTAACATAGAAACTGGCCTATAGTTGTTCATGTCCAGGGGGTCAAGGGAAGGTTTTTTCAGGAGCGGCCTAACGGCTGCTTCCTTTAAACAGGATGGAACACACACTTCTCTGAGGGATGTATTGATGATGTCCTTAAGGAACACCATCAAGGCACACACACACACACCCGGATGGCCCAGCCATGAAGGGCAAGGATCAAGAGGGCAGGTCATCTTCCTCACCCTACCAAGTAGCTTGTCCACATCCTCAGTACTCATGGATTGAAATTGATCCAGTAAACTTGCGTCAACGGAGTTGCTGGACACCTCGTCAATTGTTTCTGTCAAAATACTGGCATCTAAGTTGGCTCTTATCCAAGATATTTTATCTGCAAAGAAGTGGTTAAACGCATCACAGCAGGCCGTTGTTGGGTTAAGCAATGGGTTCTGCGCAGGTATAACCTGCGTCATCTCCCTTACTACCCTAAACAGCTCTGCTGGACAGGACTCTGCAGACGCAATACGTGCAGAGGAGAAGGATCTCTGCGCTGCACATATTGCCTCTCGATAGGACCAAAGAAAGTTCCTATGATGAGTCCTGTCGGATAAGAGTCGAGTTTTCCAGTTGTGCTCTAGTTGTTGTCCAACCCGCTTCATTTCCCTAAGCTCTGATGTATACCATGGCTTACGGTTTGGAATGGGTTGGAAAAGACGCTTGGGGGCGATCGTGTCGATAGACTTGGTAAGGTCGGTGTTCCAGGTATTAACCAAAGCTTCAACAGGGTCACCGGCGTTACCAACCATTAAACCCTCCAAGGCTTTCTGGAATCCTATTGGTTCCATTAGCCTTTGGGGGCGGACCATTCTAATGGGTCCACCACCCCCGGTGGGGCAGGAAGAGACTCTTAGTTCAGTCTTGACCAGGAAATGATCCATCCATGACAATGCGGTGGTTTTAATAACCTCTGCCCATGGGTATTCCTGTTCCGTACTGAGGACCGCATCGAGGGTATGACCCGCACAATGTGTGGGCCCGACGACCATTTGGGATAGGCCCATGTTTGCCATGGTTTCCATGAACTCCCGAGCCGCTCCAGTCAGATTTGTCAAGCTGGTCTCGAGTGGAATGTTGAAGTCGCCCAAAACTAAAAGTCTGAGTGACTCCAACAGCAACTCTGAGACCAGCTGTGTCAGCTCGGTTAGGGAGTCTGCTAGACAACGGGGTGGTCGGTATACTAGCAGAATCCCCAAACTATCCCTGGTCCTCAGGCTAAGGTACATACACTCGAAGTGGACTGTGTTCCAGACAGGTATCCTGGTCAAGGTCAGATTGTTCTTATAAACCAGAGCCACTCCACCCCCCTGCCCACTTCCCCTGCTGTGTGAGCCCCTGAGTCAATCAGTCTCGCAGCTACTTCTGTATAAGCATGGGATCATCTACATGGGCCAGGATACACCAGCTCCCTGCCAGCTTATCCTGCCCATGGATCAGACCCGTTCCTCTCCTCTTACCATCAACAAACAGGGGGAAGTCCAGACAGGCACTCTGGTCCATTGCTGCAGCCACCACTGCTGCCATCTCCCTCACTCTCCTGGAAGCTAGGAAGCTAGGACTGCAACATGTGACCAAGGCTCCCTACATGTGACCAGCCGTGGTCACATGCCATGGGACGCCTTCCTGCTGCAGCAGAGTAATGGAAGACTGGCAGCTGTAACAATGGACTGGCCTGCCAGGTTAGGCTGCAGTGGTCACATGGGGCCTGATCCATTTTTTGCCAGCTAACACAATATTTTTTAAAAACTTTTTAACGGGCCTTAGCCCCTCTTCCCGCTATCTTAGCTCCATCTTTCACGGCATCTGCCTGGGGGTAAAACAGGGCAAATGCCCTGCATCATCAGGATTTCAGGGCTCCAAGATGGGGGCAAGACAAGGTAAATTGCCCATGCAAATAAGCCCCATGAAGAATCTTGCAGAGCCCCCCTGAAATTGCTGGGTTTTGGACAGCAGGCATAGTTTAAATTGTATAACCAAGCAGGAATGTGCAAAATGTTCTTTAATTTCGCAGTGATTTCTGCTGTAGCAAACCACAGGCACCAGAGATTTATACACAACTGTTATCAGTTGATAGCTCTGCAAAAGTGCTTTTTGTTGTATTTGCCAACAGTGATAAACCCTGTTCCAGCAGCTCCTCCTTCCTTGGCCAAGCTCCTTTTGAGAATCTGACTCTTTCCTTCCCAAATGCGTGTGTTATCATGAGGAGCCAGCATGGTGTAGTGGTTTGAGTAGGATTATGACTCTGTCATAATCCCCGCTCAGCCATGGAAATTCACTGGGTGACCTTGGGCAAGTCGCACACTCTCAGCCTCAGAGGAAGGCAAAGGCAAACCCCCTCTGAACAAATCTTGCCAGGAAAACCCAGTGATAGGTTCGCCTTTGGGTCATAGGGGTTGTCTAGATGAGAAGATATAATGTGGATCACTGCACATTAGTGTAAATTCACAGCAGCATTCTTTGTCTCTATGGTCCTTTGGCAAAATCGCTGGTATGCAAAGCTATCCATGTTTGAAGCGCACATGCAGCCATGCCTGCAAATCAAGATGGTGGCCAAGAGTGAATAACTCATGTTATTATTCTCCACAAGTTGTTGCCATTGCATAGTATTTTTTGTTAACTGTAAATCAAAGGTGTGCAAGTGCAACCTTCCACTTAAAAAAGCTGTTTGGTTGCCTCAGTGAATCAAAAAAGCACACAATCAATAATGTGAAACTCTAAAATGGCATTTCTGGTCACTTAATTGCTGGCAAGCATGGCCCCTGCGCACGTCCAACCAATCAGCTTTCCACTTCCACCCTTGCTGAGAATGCACTGCGATGCGAATTGGTTGTCCAAACAAGCGATAATGTGCATTTCCACGTATTATTCAAAAACCTTGGGGAAAACCGCAAAGGTTTTTCCCACACAGTAAATGGAGTTTCTGCCCCCACCCCTCCTGAAAACCATGAATCTTGGACAGATTTCATCGGGACAAAAGGTATTCTCTGCAAATTATATTATGATTATTTTCACCATCTCAACAACCTCATAAATCAGAAGTTATTTGAAAACACAAAACAATAACAATCACCACTGTGAGGGAAGGCCTTGAAGCTCTTCGCATTTGGAGGAACAGTTAGGAGAGCCTTTTATTTTGCCCATCAGTCCCACTGAATGACAATGGCTCATCGCAAACTCTCCATCTGTTGAATGGTGATTGCTGAGGAATTTTTGAGGGGCAGCATCTCAGTGCATCTTTTACCACCGTCACTTCTCTGCTTTCACTTCATGTTAGTGGAACTCTACATGATTTTATTTTTTCTATTTAAAAAGAGAAAACATTGTTTAAAAACCAATACAGCACACTGTTATAAGTCCTTGATTAAAAACAGCCAGTTCCTGAAAGTCTGTCAGAAAAAATTAACCTGCCAACAAAAAGACAGTGGAGATTATCAGACGTGGGGGAACACTCCAAAAAAATCACATTCCCAACTGCATCAGAAGATTACTAGAAGAACGGAAAGGTCGACCTTACCAGACACCGTGTCCTTCAACTGTTCCTGGGGCATAACGCTGCCATGGACAAGGTTTCCCTTTTGCATTGACAGGGAAAAGCCACCAATAAAAAGGGATGCCTTACTCATGACTGTGCTACACCCCCGGAACACTGGAGGATGACATTGTCTGGTAAGGTCGCCCCTTCCTGTTCTTCTAGGGATCTTCTGACATGGTTTTTGCTGCGTCTGATAATCTCCTTGCAAAAGAGAGAGTCAATCCAGGCTCCCTAGGAAGAGTTCCAAAACCTGGGTACAACCACTAAAAAGGGCCTTTCTTATCTTCCTAACAGACTTGTCTCTTGTGAAGGTGATGGGACCCAGAGAAGGATCCTCCCAAGGACTCAGGGCCCTGGTGGAAACACATCCTTCAGACAGCCTGGACAGGAGCTGTGCCTTCCTTTCTCTATGCTCAACCCTTCCCTTTATATGATACCACTGATATGGGCAAATAACCTCAGTACCTGAGGGCATGACAGCACAGGAAAGGCTAAAACTTGAGACCTAGGGATGACTGTTTATGATGTCACAGGGGGCAAACCAAGCTCCTGGTGATTCCATTAAGCATGATACATTAAGCATTAACCAGAGTTTCCCAGAGAGTGACATCAAAATTTAAAAAAAAATAAAAAATACCCAGCCATTCAAATTTTTAAAACTCATTAGACAAATGAGGTAAACACACACAATTTTGAAAACACATTTTTTTTAGTTTTTCAAACATACTGTAATAACAATATAATAATAATAATAATAATAATGGAAAATGAAAATAAAAATCAGTTATACATTCTATTACTACAGTCACTTCACATACAGCCTTCTCTTTATACATATCAATTTTTCTTATATCATAAACTTCCATTACGGAACATTTACTAACTTCCTCTTAACAAGCACACACAATTTTCAAGATAGTGCTCTCACCCTAAGATTCCTTCCTCTTACTCTGTGGACTATGGAAAACGATCCAGGCCCTGCAATTCATTGGGATCCAGGAACCTATCAATAACAAGTATGATAGAGGGCATAACTGGAGTGTTCTTACAACTTCTTATATACAAAAATGTCTTGTGAAAATTGAAATAAAAATGGCATGCCTGTTTATTTTTCATGCCCATTTTTCAGTTATGCAAAACTTGAACGGTGAAACTGGGCCATGAAATGCAGGAGATTTTCCACATGTGGAAAATATCCAGATTCCAATGGAACACTGACATCAGCGCTTCTACAGCCATTAAGATCTGCCCCATTAGGTAACACAAGAGTAGTATGAACTGAATATAGAATGGAATATGCAAGCAATCCCAACGATAATGTGATTAGACCACTGAGAAGCTAAGCATTCCAAAGGGGTGGCAGTGGGGGGCAAGGGGTGGGGAGGAACTACAGAACCAAATTTCACGTTACATTATTCACTCTGCCTATAATCTGCTTCCATTGTCAAATACATTTTATGAAGCAATACAGGCTGTTAACTGATTCAACCTGGAGAAGTTACTTTTACAATGAACAAGGACAAGGTGGATAAGAGTAATCTGTAACTGAGGAGTGGTAGGATGATGTTCTAGATTCCACTGCATCATCCTACCACTATTCCATTTATGGGTGGCTCATCCACATTATGACATTCATTTTTCTTAAAAATTGGCTTCCTAAGCAATATTTATTTATTTATTTATGCAACTTCTATGCCACCTTTCTACCAAAGTAGGAGCCAAGGTACTTCACAAACAATTAAAATCACAATTAAAAACAATTAAAAACAATCAAAACTTACACAATAAAGAACAGATAAAAACAACATAAGAACAGCATGAAAACACACCCCAATAAAAACCACACTTATATGGATTTTCCTTGGTTTTTTTCCAGGCTGTGAGGCCATGTTCTGGACTAGTTTCTTTCTGATGTTTCGCCTGCATCTGTGGATGCCAGCCAGAGATGCAGGCAAAATGTCAGAAAGAAACTATTCCAGAACACGGCCTCACAGCCCGGAAAAAAACCAAGGAAAATCTATGGATGCCAACTGTGAAAGCCTTCAACTTCACACCACACTTATATGCTTTGTTTTCAGCATTTTAAATAAGTGTACTGTATTTCTCAACAAATGACGTTGGGAAGGAGAGTCTCAAGCAGGTGGGAGAGAGAAGCGAAAATTTTGAAAAGCAACAGGAAGGTTTGAGTTACAAACCAGCCACAGACTCCCAAAAACTGTTTGGATGGTGGCCAGTGGAGTCTTATGCATTTCAGAATGCCTTTCCATGGAGTATATGTATGGAAACCTGGTTAGCCTTTCGTACTACCCAAACAATCTTGCTGAAATGCTTCTGTCCACACCCATAGCCAGCATTAGCGAAGAATTACAAAAACAGGATCATTAACACAAACACACTCTTGTGCGCACGCACACAAACATGCACAGTCCACGCCTGTGATGTCTGATAATAATTAGAAATGTTGATGAAAAGAAGGCATTCTGAGCAACAATTCAGCCATTGTGTTTTAGCTGGTGGTAGAGAAAATAGGATTATGTGAAACTGATTACAGCTCTTGGAGTGATCTTCCCAACTGTTAACTTGGGGTGCCATCTTGTGGGCTAGATGTATAAGTGCAAAGATGGTGATTTTTTTTTTCAGTGGATCATAGTTTTTCCAAAACCCAGTGTGCCCAGAAGAAAGCAGGCAAATGGCCTATTTCACTTCACTGTGCTAGATCCAGACTTTGGCCTAAATACCCAACCAGTGTAGACCAACTGAATAACTGGATCTGACACAAGTGTTGACTTACCATGTTCTCATTGATTCAGCAGGTCTACTCCATTTAGGACCAACAATTGGATCTAGGCCTCATCAGTCTTATTTACCTCAACGTGGGGTGCAGCTATGTGGAGGGGGGGGTCACTGATTTGAATGGATCTTATTTAAACCAGTCTAATAGGGCAGTCCCTAGGGGCTTGTCTTGACAGGAAATTTACCCTGGCTTCACCCTGGTCTTGGAGCCCTGCAGTTCAAACAATGCAGGGTTCTTGCCCCATTTTGCCCCTGGGCAGTCCTGATGACACCTGGGGCAAAGCCGGGGAGAAGCTGGGGTAAAGCCCACTGAGCCATTTTAATTAAACACCGAGGAAAACTCGCTTCATGCGGAAACCCCAAATGGGTCTGGCGCAGGAACGTAGGGTCCGTACCTGCGTGCTGGCCTGCATTGGTGGCTGTGACCACCACTGCAGTCACTCTGCAGCCAGGAAGGAGGCCCCCAGCATGTGATCAAAGCCCCCTGTGTGTGACCAGCCCTGATCACATGCTGAGGGTCTCCTTCCTGGCTTCAGAGAGTGCAACATATGGCAGTGGAGGAGGCACCCGCCAATACTGGCCAGCATGTGCATGTAGACTTCTGCCCATTTCATCTCAGTAACAGCAGGGCAGGGCAGACCAGCTTTGGGGATAGCAGTGATGGGGAACCTTTTGGGCTTGGTGTGTCAAACTTCGCCCAAAAACTGAGCATAACTCAGGTGGTGTGTCACTTTGAGGAAAAAACATTATCTCTGCCGATGGAAGTGAAGGCAAAAATCCCGGCTTAATCAGAAGTCCCAGAACTAGATGCTCTGTGTCAGACTTCTGTTGTTTTGGCCTACAGACCTCCGGCACAGAGTGTCTAATAGGGGAGGATGAAACATTTGGGACTACAGTTGTCCCTCCACACTCACGGGTTTCACATTCGCAGTTCCGCATATTCGCGGATTCCCGCATTGGGGAGGGTGTGAGGGGGGAAGGAAAGTGGTGACTGGGGCTTCGAAGCCCCGATCGCCACTTTAGGGAGGGCGGGGGGGGAGGAGAGTGGTAATTGGGGCTTCAAAGCCCCGATCGCCACTTTAGGGAGGCGGGTGGTGGTGGAGGAAAGTGGCGACCAGGACTTCGAAGCCCCAATTGCCACTTTAGGGAGTGTGGGGGGTGGAGGGAAGTGGCGACTGGGGCTTTGGAAGCCCCAATCTCCACTTAGGGAGGGGGGAAGGGGGAGGAAAGTAGCGACCGGGGCTTCGAAGCCCTGATCACCACTTTAGGGAGAGTGGGGGGCTGGTGGAAAGTGGTGACCGGGGCTTTGAAGCCCCGAACGCCTCTTTAGGGAGAGTGGTGAGGTTGTGGGTGGGGGGGAGGAGGCCTACGGCTGCGTGTCATCAGAAATGGCTACACATGTCAGTGCTGACACGCGTGTCATAGGTTCACCATCACTGGGCTAGAATAAGCTTGCTGGAAGGCAGCACATTCTGGCCAATCTAGACAAGCCCTAGGGGAGCTCTCTCAGGTTGCAAACCAAACCAAAATCCTGTTGGGCTCATACTCAAAGAACACAAGAACAGAAGAAATGATTCTGGTAAAACCCCTCTCAAATGCATTTCCATCCCATTACAAGCAGGTCTGGTGTAAATCTCCCCTTGTGTTGGGGGTGTGGCTGGAAGGCCTTTGGTTCCTTCAAGCCACAGCCTCTCTTGGGACTTTTTCCATTCCTGCCTCGCTAAACACCCTCCCGCCCCACTCCCGTCCCTGCTCCAAAAGAAAAGAAATTTTTTCAGACACTTACCTTCCAGCAAGAGAGGAACATCCTCCCCCTCCCCTCAGCTTGCCAGGAGTAAATGCAGCCATCATAAAGCTGCATTTACAACCCGGAAAGCAAATCCCACCCATTCTCACGAGAGAATGGTCGTGCAGGAAATTTAAAAATAAAAGTCAAAATAAACGTTTTTTAAAAAAACCAAGCCCCCAAACACTCTTTAAAGGTTACAAGTAACCCGGGGGGAGGGGGGAGGGTGTCACTTACCTCCTCATCCTGATCTCCACTGGAAGTGTTCAACATGGACTTCCCCCCATGGCTGGCATCGCGCCAGCATAACGGGAGAGCAATGGGGCACCTTTCAGATCACCCGTGATTCCATGACAGAAATGGAATGGGTGGTCTATTCACAATGTTTCCCCATTATTACTGTAACTTGGAAGCAGCACAAGATCAGCACGGGTTCAGCATGGGACAGGGTCAACATCATCTGAAAGGGAAACCCTTTCTCGACCCTGTTCCGTGCCTGCCACGGAATATAAAGCCTGTCTGAACATCTCCTTGGTCTGAGGGGGGTCTTTTGTAAAGAAAAGGATTCTAAATTGTCCATTAAAGAGCCAGCCACTCCCGCACACTTTGCAATACCAGGGATAGCTGGGAAAATCCATTCCCCCCTGCACCTACTGTGGGGTTTGAAGCTAAGCTCAGAGGAAAGGGAGTGATGGAGGGTACCATTGTCTCTGCTATTCAGAAAGTCCTGGCACTTCCACCCTGTGAGCCAGAGCTCCATGTGCTGTGATGTTATTCTGAGACCATAGGACTGGAGTGTTTGTCTGAATTCAGCCAATTGTGCTTTTTATTTTTCACATGATGAATTTTCTTTTTTTATAAATATTGTTATTGTTTACATAAAAAACAAATTAATAAAACATTTTCCATCTAAATGGGAACCAATCGTTACTCTATAAATATAATTACATTCTTTTGAAGTATATATCACTAAAATATAGATTCTTATGCTTTAACAGATGTATATACATTTTTACTTATTTAATAACACTTCCTGTAATCAAATTAATAGAGGAAAACAGTAACACATCTTAGATTCATAAACTTCCTAGTTCCACTTCTGATTATTAATGTTCATCTATCACTCTGTTAATTGTTTTTAGTCTTTACAACAGATAACTTAAGTATAATAAAGTTGTATTTTAAGATTTCAGCTTGTTCTATGCTCCCTTTTATTGAATTTATTATCCAATTCCATTTTACATATATTTATCTTAATTGATTAACTATTATATTTGGACCCCATTCCTTTTTTTTCATCACCTATTTTTCAGGTGATGAATTCCCCCCCCCCCAAAGTAAATGTGAATGCAACAATCAGGAGTATGAGAACATTATCATACAGAGACACTCACTGGAGCTGTCTTCCCAGCAAATGTATATTTGAATTTGTGACAAGCCCAGATTTTTTGTTGCATAGTAATGAAGGAGCTCAAACCTTATACTAGATTGTGGCCGAGATGTTTTCAGCACAATGATTTACTGGTTAACTTGGCTTTTACACATGGTCCCCTCCAATTTCCTCTATGATGCACACTGCATTCCTGTTGCACGGGTGCTACATTTTCCTTCAAATGGTATATTGTATGTTGGAAAATGCATCATGTTTTCTCTCTTTCTTTCTCTCACATATACACTCACCACCACCACCCACCACAATGTGAGTACAATGTGAGTACAATGTGAAATGTGGTGGACAGGTGCTGAGGTTTCCAGCAGCAAGAATGTAGGGCTATTTACCCTGTTTGCCCCCATCTGGGAGTCTTACGGTCCAAACTATGCAGGGCATTTGGCCTGTTCTGCTCCCGGGCAGTCCTTACAATGGGGCTCAGATGGAGGCAAGCCAGGGTTGGGCCCAATACAGCACGTTACAAAAATACCCAGTTTACTTCTTTTCTGCTAGGAGGAAAAGGATCAGGCCCTGCATATCCACAGGAGCCCATCCCTGCAGGTCAGGCCATTGCTCTAGTTGCTGGTTGCCCTTACTCTTCTGGGTCTGGGCAGCAGGCCTGCAGCATGTAACCAAAGCCCAGCTTTCTGGACCCAGCAAAGTCAGGAAAATGGAAGCAGAGCAGCCGCAACAGCAATGAGCCACCATTCTGTCTGGACTCCAGCCCATTTCGTCTAGGTAACAGGGCAGAACGGACATGATCTACAGCCAGAATACATTGGCAGAGATCCGGCGTATTCTAGTTTATGTAGATACGCCCTTTGTTTACAGCACTGAAAAAAACCCACGACTGCTTGATACATTAATGGTTGTTTGAAAAGAGTTTGGTATCTGGCTCCTATGAATAAACTAATTGATAATATTAGGAACATAAGAATGATGCAAACAACTGTTTGTAAATTATGGCTGGAATCCTGTTAGCTAGTCTCAACTAGAGTAGATCCATTCAAAGAATTATTGAATTGTAAATCAACATGTCAGTAAATCCTATTGATTCAATGGGTCTACTTTAGGTAGGACTAGCAACAGAATTCAGTCTTCTATCAGCAATCATTTGGACTCTTCTTCACTGCTAATAACTCATTTTGGTTTATAGAATTATGTTTTGAATGTAACAAGAAAGTTGTTTTACACATGTAAATTCTTATTACACATGATTTGGGCCAATACAGAGGAAAATCTATGAAGGCTTTAGTGATACTAATAGTTTACCATACAGTTTGAGTCTTCCTTATCTGAATTGCTTGGGACCAGAAGTATTTTGGATTTTGGAATATTTCGGATTTTGGAATACTTGCATATACATAATGAGATATCTTAGAGATGGGACCCAAGTCTAAACGTGAAATTCATTTATGCTTCATGTATACCTTACACATGTAGCCAAAAGGAAAGTATACACACAATATTTTTAATAATTTTATGCATGAAACAAACTTTGTGTACCACCAGAAAGCAAATTTGTCACTATCTCAGCCACCCATCTGGGATATTTTGGATTTTGGAATATTTTGGATTTCAGAATTCCGGATAAAGGAGACTCAACCTGTATTTGAAAGTGCAAATATATTCTACTTTTGTACACCTTTCTCTTTCTTCTTTCCTTTCAGGCTCTACCATGAAAAAACAAAGTTAGTGTCCTACGTCACAAACATTAATGTTTTGCATTCTGCTTTTTTCCATGTACATTTTTATTTTTTTTAAAAATCGATAAAATCAAAATAATTCTAGGAACAATACAGTGTTAACATTGATTTTTTTAAAAAACAAATTCTCCCTGCTAAGAAGCATTTCAGTTTTTAAATACAGAAGGCTTACATTCAATGGCAATGAAAACATCCCAGGGCAAATTTTAGTGAAAATGATCTAAAACACAGAATTTCCATATTGTTAGGAACTCATGTACCTCTTGTTTTGTTTTGAAAAGGAGAGTCTTGTTCTAGTAAACATTCTTATTTACTATAATTGGCTGAAGACCCAACAAAAATAAACTTCTTTTCTTAAAAAAACAAAACAGAAAGATGGCACTTACCTACTTAAAATGAACAATTCTGCAGTTTTGGAGGCATCCTATTACAACACATAGACAGAGTGTGAATTTGCTAAATACTGTCTTCCTGACATGTATATAAAAGTTGGTTAGGGAACATATATACCATTATGTACCAAGATATGTCATCAGAGTCTAGCTTAATATACGATAATTAGTGAATTAACAAGCACCTCTGTCTCTCAGCCGTATGTAGTGCCCACAGAACTATTCCAAGGCTGAGAACAGATAAAGTGGATTGTTATTTAAACTAAAATCAAATAACAGATTGCAAAATACACTAGATAAAAACTCAATTCAATTCAGTTTCAGTTTGATGGTATTAACCTTGCAGTCAAGGAATTATGACATTGAGCCCTCTCAGAACAAAATCTTATTTACCTCAGTTGTGAGAGGACATGATGACATACTCCTACATCTGCCTTTCTTCACCCTCCAGCTGCAAGATACCCACAAAAGCAGCAAAACTCAGCATTCCTCTATCTAGACCGCAGTGGTGTCATTCCAAATAATTAACAACCGGTTCTGTTTCTCCCCCCCCCTCCTCACAAATGTGTACATGTTAAGCATTTTTTCAGTTGTTGTATGATAGATACATCATTGGAGAAATGTGTATGGATGTATGCTTGCCTGAAGCAGAGGGGAAGGGAGGGATCAGGGTCAGGGGCTCTCTGGATGACCCTCCCAACTTCCCTCTCTCTCCATCATTCTCACTCTGTCACTCTAGGAGGTGGGGGTATGTTAGAGTCCCACCCGTGATGCCAAAACCTTCTTTAATATCTGGGGGAATTATTAGCTCAAACAGGAGGCCTGCAAGAGGAGGGTGACTTCAGGGATCTTTCCACCTATGTATACCAGTTCTAACTGTAAAGGAGGCTCCAGTTAAAGAAAACAAAGTATTTTATTGAAATAATACAGAAAGTAAACTAACATACACAACATATGTTCTTATGGACCATACAAGGCTGTAGCAGAGTAAGACAGAAAGGCTGGATAGAGGGAGAAAGGTCTGAGAAGGTAGGGTGATAGTTACCAGTCTTGAGAAGAGAGTTCCATTCATTGAAGATACTCAACAGGCAACTGAGGGTGGCACAGGAGGCTCCGATTGATGGCGTGCCATGTGGTCCATACACTGTGGTACACCTTGCTACTGTTAGGGCTATGATATTTATACTCTATTCCGTGCCTGGGAGGGGTGTGCTGGTTATAACAAAGCCTGGATGGCTTTCCCACAGAACAGACAAAAGAAACTGAAACTCAACTGATTGCTTTAATTGTGGAGAGATAGAACATTGATGGTCTTGTGGCAACCTTGTAAGGTTGGACAGGAGGGCTGTGAGGGGAAATTTATGTAGGATATGGATTGAGGAAAGGTCATTTGTTTGTATGATTGAATTATTGCTTGAAACGTCCAGGGCTGGGAGAAAGGATTAGCACATACCCCTTAATGACTGGGTCGTTAGCATAAACCCATTATGGGGGCTTTCCACATAATCCTAACTTGGGCTTTCTCACCATTTTATGTCTATACACATCTCAGGTCATTGTGAGCCTCGACTGACCTCCAGTCTGTCTCAGCCAACATGACCCCGAAAAGTGTCTATTATGTCCAGTTATGGAAACTCACAGGGAGGGGTAGTGGGGCATGCTAATAACTATCACTCCTTTTTTCTTTCCTGCCTGCTTTTCCTTCCCCCATGGAGGCTGCCTGTGAGGTGGTGATCAGCTCCTTTTTCTCCCCTTCCGTAGCCTAGGCCTGCAACACATGTCACTGCAGCAGAACCAGGGCTGGCTATGAAAGCATTTGGCCTGCTGCTGCTGCTGCTGTTGCCAGGGAGGGCAGCTGGGAATGAATCAAAGTGTGCACCAATCAGAGGGAGAGGGTGCATTGTTTTCTGTCCCACAACAAATGACAAACTCAGCAAATTTTAGCAACCAGTTCAGGACAACCAGTGCAAACTGGCTGAAAGGCAACACTGGATGTGTGCCTGCAGTTAACAGTGATGGAAGCTAGTTGTGTATGATAGCAGATCAGTTCTCTATGTTTTTCAGGTTTGTGGTGGGGATCAATAATACTCTATCCATGAGCTTATTTATTGGTAATATTTATATCACCAGCAATATGCAATCAAGCCTGGCTGGGCTGTGCATACTAGAGCACAGTACCAGGACACTCCTGACTATGGAAATGGCCAGGTGTGCAGCTAGTTGGTTTGACTCCTGGTGTGTGGGGATCAAATTGCCACCATAATCTGGCTGCTGCTCACTAGGGTTGGCCCAAGACATTTTGCTCCCTCAGACAAAGGAGATATTGCTCCCTGCACCCTCATTCTATGCACAGATGCCAACTGTACTGACAATTGGCTCTTACTTTAACACTGGCAGCAAGATAAGGCCTTCCACCAAATGTAAGAGCAACAGTCTAGTTTAGGGGGGGTGCAAGAAGTCTGTGGAATGTGTTCAGGGGGATCAGGGAGATGTTATTGCTGCCCCCCCCCAGCACTTGCTGCCTAAGGCAGATGCCTTACTTGGCCTATTGAGAAGGCTGCCCTACTCTTGGTACTCCCTAAATCAGAAGCAGTCATCCTACAGTCCAACAGCATGTAATTGGTGTACAAATGGTGCATGGACCGTCAAGAGATGAATCAGGCGCTGCAAAATTTTAATTTAAACTCTCCTCCTACACCAAGCTGGGACAGCCACAAAGCAAAACAAAGTGTGCCTAGCAGAGTGTGATTCACTTGAGCTGGCAAAGACAAAATTTGGCTTGCCATGGGATTTATGAGTAAGTCACTCCTGAAAGAAATTGGGGAGGGGGAGCAAGAAACAAAATACTATCTTCCAGCCCATCTTTCACACCAAGTGTCCCAAAGAGGCTTGTCTCAGCACAGAACTAAGCCAAGTCCTGAAATGAGAAGCCAGAGACAAGTACACCACAAAGAAGCAATCGATGCAGGAGATTCAAGCAATCAATCAACCAGAGGGTGTTGAGGCCGTGAGAGGAATGAGGTAAAAGTCTGGCAGTGAGAAGCTGTGATTTGAAGGGAGGGAGGGAGATGTACATGGATTTCCCTCACTTTTTTCAGCACAATTTCTTTTAGCCCTTGACAGTGGAGCAGGATTTAAGCAACACCCCATCTGTCTCTTTCCTTTCTTCATGAGGTTCCTCTCAACTTTGTTCAAAATACCGGTAGCTATTTGCATGTCCTGCAGGTAAGGTTCCAGAAGGTGCTTGGTTCTTCCCACTCCTTCAGCTTAATGGAAGAACCCATCAGACACAGAAATGCTAGGCAGATTAATCAACTTAAGCTTTAATTAATGAATGAGTGATGATTAATTTAAATTGGTGGGACCGAAAGATAAGGACAGTTTACTTTTATGACCTTCTTGGTTTCGCAGTGTTCCTGTAATGCATTTCAATGGAAATTAGATAAATATTCTTAATTGTTTATCTGGGTTTATAGTCCCAATGAAATTTATATAATGGATTGTTGATTATTTGCTCTGTTAAATGAAAGGCAATTATGGAAGGAAGGAAGGAAGGAAGGAAGGAAGGAAGGAAGGAAAGGAAGATTTGTTTTCATTGTGGGAGGAGCATCTGTTTCTTAAATTGCTTCCTTTGGCATCTTATGGAGATCTACATGGAGACATTGATAACTTACAGATTTGTATATATTTAATTAATGGACAAATTGGTTTTAGGTCAGGTTTTCAAAGAGACAGCTCTCTGAGGGCCTGTCTATACTGCAGAAATACAGCAGTTTGACACCACTTTATCCACCACAGTTCTATGCTATGGAGTCCTGGTATTTGTAGTTTGGCGAGACACCGGGTTTCTCTGATAGAAAAGGATAAATACCTCACAAACCAACAAGACCCAGGATTTGTGTTGGGAGGTTATACTGTTTGTTGTTGTAGTCCTCTGTTTTGTTTAGTTTTTAAATATCCAAACAATGGTTCTATTGTCCAGGACTATTTCCTGGCACCAGCTGCAACAGTTCATTCACATTCTTGAGTGGGTTCATTTTTAATTCTGAGACATATTGGAAAAATAGGTCCCCTTCTCTTCCTCTTTCCTCCTTTAAAAAAAAAAATGTTAGAGTTATAGTGCTATAATGCATCAGTGAAATAGCACTTTTACAGTATAACTCTTTTAAAAAAAACATTCAGAGAGGAGAACATTTCCCCTTAAGTCTATAGGACCATCTCTGATTTATGGTGACCTTAAGCCAAACCATGGGTTTTCTTGGCAAGATTTGTTCAGAGGGGGTTTGCCCTTGCCTTTCTCTCAGGCTGAGAGTGTGTGACTTCCCCATGGTGACCCAGTGGGTTTCCATGGCCAAGCGGGGATTTGAACCCTGCCCCCTCCCAAAGTCCTAGTCCAACAGATTTTCACACAGGGCCAAAATGCCCCGTTACTGCCCCGCCACCTCCTCTCCCGTTCCTGCCACGGAATAACGTAAATCTTTCACACACTTACCTTCCTTCCGCAGCAGGAACGGGCTCCCCCTCCCCTCACTGGCCGGCCGTAAATGCAGCCATCGTAAGGCTGCTTTTACGACCGGCTGTCTGAAATGTTATCACATTATCGTGTGATAATGGCCGGGCAGTAAATTTAAAAAATAAAACTCCCCCAAACATAAAATCAGTTCACCAAGCAAAAAAAATACACTTTAAATCACACAATCAAAACAGGGAGGGTAAAATAAAGGGTGCCACTTACCTGGATGTCCAGATCGTACAAGGAAGTGCTCAGAACGGACCTCCCCTCTGCGGCTGTCATTTCGGAACAGGAACGGGGCTCCTGTTTGTACACCCGTGATTGCGTGATAGCAATGGAACAGGAGGTCTATTCATGATGAAAAATCATGATTACATTGTTCTAGAACAGTCACCGGAGCAGGATGGATGCAGGACAGAATGGGGTCAACGTCGTCCAAAAGAGAAAACCTTTCCCATCCCTGTTCTGTTCCTGCCACGGGATATATAGCCCGTGTAAAAATCTCCTCAAACCACTAGACCACAGGCTCTAACAAACCATGCCCCAACGTTCAAAACCCAAGATAGCTAAAACAGCCCACAAAAGAGAATGGACTGAGTGGATGTGAAGGCAACAACTCACAAAACTTGATACAACCCAAGGAGCTATATCACAAGAACTTGGGGGGGATGGGGGCGAGAGTGCTGAGAAAGTGGATTGAAATCCATGAATGCTCTTGCTAAAATAAATCAATCTTGTCAATCAAATCAAAAAGCTAAAATCGATCAATCAATCAATCAATCTCCTTCCTTGGAGGTCTTTAAACAGAAGCTGGATGGCCATCTGTTGGGGATGCTTTGATTGTGATTTCCTGCGTGGCAGAATGGGGTTGGACTGGATGGCCCTTGTGGTCTCTTCCAACTCTATGATTCTATGATTCTATGATTGTCTTATTAGTCTTGTAAGTGCTTCTAGATTCCTTCCCCACCTTTCCTTTTAATAGCAATCAAATACTATTTAATTGATAGTCTAACAATGCAAACCCATACTTTTCTTTTCTACCTGTTAAATGTGTATGGGATCACAGCTCAAATTATAATTATTTCAAATGGTTCATATATGATGTAGGGTTTGTCTACACATGGTAACGGGGAAGGAACAAGCCTGATCCATGAGCAGGATATGCCAGTGCTGACCTGGCATATCCTGGTCTGTGTACATGAGCCCATAGTCACAGGGGAAATCAGATGACAGATTTTAGTTGTGGTATTAGCTGCATTTCAATGGCAACAGAATTCTGCTTCTTTCAAATGAGATCCAAATGGTTGGAGAAGAGGTCTTGGTCTCACTATTGACTATTTGCACTGCTGGACATCTGCCCCTCCCCAATAAATGTCCCTTACCTTGGTTGTCACCCCTTTGCCCAGCATAAGACCTCCCTCCACTTTATCCCTGCCTCTGCTTCTACTTATGGAGAGGTGAAGGGATCCTTAAGAGAATGTCAGGGGATATTACCAGTCAACAATAGGTGGAAGTTAACATGGAGCATAAACATGGCAAGGCCCATGAGATAGAAGGCATGACAGTCATGATTATCCTCACCCTTGTTTCTGTACTAGATCAATGTGATGCAGGTCCAGAGCTTCCTTGATCATCTAATCAAAACACCCCAAAGTGTTTTGCGTGTATGTGGGGAGAGGGGGCAAACAGAGGACATTGACTTCTTATCTCACCACTGCCAGGCAATACTGCATTTAACTTTAATATTTTTGGATTGTTGCACTATTCTGCACTTCCACCATTCATTCATTCATTCATTCACTCATTCATTTAAGATTACTATCTTGCCCTGTATCTGGAGATCTCAGGGCAGCATAAAATAAAATTAATTTAAAGCAATAAACAATATTTAGATTGTAAGCCTGAGGGCAGGGAACTGTTAAATTGACCATTTGTAAGCCACCCTGATAGTCTTTGTGGCTGAAGAGCAGGGTATAAATAAATAAATAAATAAATAAAATAACAATAATTTTAAAAGACTAAAAATATTTTAAGTCATTTATCACTTAAAACCAGACAACTGAAAGACAGTTGAAATAATTTTAAATAATGCTGACCACAGCACATGTGAAAATTGGTTAAAATCAGTTTGGCCCAAAGACTTTAATAAAAACCCATGTTTTGACTTGGCACTGGAATTACCCCAATGTTGACAGCAGTTGGGTGCTTGGGAGGAGGATATTCCTTAACTGGGGTGCCACAGCAGAGAATTAATCATGGACGATTTTTGAGACCCATTTCTTCTTCCACTTTCCATTGCATCCCCTGCATTAAGTGTATTATGTCTAGAGTGGTAGACGCTGTGAATTGTGCATCACATGGGGGCAGTCATGTTATGCCATCATGCTGTCATGTCTTGGCTTGCTGGAGTAGATCATTCCTGTTAAACCATTGGAAAGCATAATGTCAAAGAGTGGAAAATGTTGATTAAAAGCTAGTAAAAGATAGTCAATAGTCACCTCATCACTACATCAGAAGTGAGGTGCATCACACTCTGAAAATGATGCTTTGGGTTTGGAGAAAGCACACTGAAAAACAGCATCACATTAACCCATTTTACTTAAAATGGTTGAGTTTATCACAGCAATAAACATTATGGCTGATATTGGGACATTAGCCTGAGGGTGTAATTTCCATCACAAATATTACTCCCTGTGAATATTATCCTAACAAAGTTTGTAACCAGTCTGTTGCATTCATTACATAACCACCAATAATACCAATAACAATGTATATTTGTAATTATTCCTCATTTTTACAGAGCAATCCTCTGCATATTTGCTCAGGTGTAAGTCCTCCTGTGCTCAGTGAAGCTTAATCCCAGGTAAGTGTGTACAGGGTTACACCCTGATTGTCTTTTGCCATTGGAATTCCCACATGGGCTGTGCGGATCTACTATTTGTAATACTGGTGAATTATGTTTCATATGACATTCTACATTAAAAGACATGCATTGTTATTTATTTGGGGGATTATTCTGTTTATCAGTGAGACTTTTAAATTTTGAATTATATTTGTCATTGGCTTTTTCTTTTTCTTTCCCCCTTTCCCTTTCTTGCATTTACAAGAGGGTTGTCTCTGTACCTGCATGTCTGTTTAGCATAATCAATGTATTTAGAAATGCACATGTTGAGCAACTAGGAAGCCATCAAGCATAGAGGCAAAGCACTGCTAGATCCCCAGCAACATCTGTCTCAAAGCAACAGCAGGAAACCCGCAGTGCAGAATCAGCAGCCTCTTCCAGGTTGAAACCCACCCACATTTCCAATCAAACTCCTACACTTAAACTGATTTTAGTCTCTTTCCCCCTAAATCCTAATGTAGGGTTTATCTATACCAACCAGGGTGTGCCAGCTCCCTACCAGTGTATCCTGGTTCTAGATTCTGCCCCCGTTACCTGGAGAAAATGGGGCAGGATCTAAACAGGAATGCTGGCCTGTCACTGCAGCCACTGCCATTTTCACTATTGATGTGGAAGCCAGGTAGGGGGCCCACACCATGTGACTGAAGGCCCTGTGCATGTGACCAGCCTTGGTCACATGTTGAGGGACCCCGACCTGATTCTGGGAGAGCCAGGGAGCTGGTGGTGGCAGCGAGGGATGGTGTGCTGGGACAGGGGACTTTATCAGATGCACTAAATATGGCATCATAATGATGCCACATAAACGTGAAAGAGCACACATACCACACAAAGTTGCCCTTTCATGTTTATGTTCTGCCAATAAGCCGATCTATTTTACTGATGGGACAAGCTGTCAATAGATCAGCTCTGGGGTTTTTTGTTTGTTTGTTTTTTGTCAGCATTTCCAGTGTACAAAACCTAGTGCTTCCCTCCCCCATACTTACTCCGTCAATGGCTGGACCGACCAGAACACTTCTGGGTGAGATTGCGACATCTAGATAGGTGACACACTTTTTATGACCCTGCCCAGTGTACTTGTAGGTTTTTATGTGTGTATATGTGCTTTCTGTCACTGGTTATATGTTATATTTGAATATGCTATATTCAAAAATTCAAATTTTTGAATTTCCCACGCGATGAAGTCTTGCAAGAATTTGCAGGATTTTGAACGAGGAAGTGAATGGAGCTCCATTCACTTCTTCTTCATTGCCAGGGAAGCCTTTGCTGGGAGACAAAGGTAAGTCTGATGGGAGGAGGCATTCTTTTGCCAGCATAAAAATGGCTTTAATTATGCTGGCAAAAGAACGTTTTTAGAGGCTCATCTGATAAAGTCCAGATTCTATACTGGCAGTACTGGATTAAACTGAGCATTATTTTAGAATGGTTTATCAGGCCCTATCCCAGCTTGCCCCCATTCCAGCCCCATATCTGCCCCAGGGGTGGTGAGGACTTCCTGGGGGCAGATCAGGGCAAAAGCCCTGCATTATATGGACTGCAGAGCTTTGGAATGGGGGCAAGCTGGGGTATTTAGTCCATGCAGATAAGCCCTTAGGCTGCTGACACACTGCAGAAATAATGCAATTTGACACTATTTTAACTACCATGGCACCATCCTATGGGATCCTGGAATTTGTAGTTTGTTGTGGCACCACCACTTTCTGACAGAGAAGGGTAAATAGCTCACAAAACTACAAATCCCAGAGTTCCATAGCATTGATCCATGACAGTTAAAGCAGTGTCAAACTACATTATTTCTGCAGTGTGTCAGCATCCTTTGGCCCATTCATTTTGATTGACCTATTCAGGGCAGGCCCATAAGAGCCTCTATTGTAGTTTACTGCCATTCAAAGATGTTCTGCCAAAGAGAAAAAGCAAGGAGAAGCAATATTCTAAATTAAGTGGATGGTATGCAGTTGAGCCCTTCCAGTCTCCATGAGCAGCTGTGGCTGATTTGTCTTCTGCCCTAAAGCTACTCTGTTTAGGGCCCTCTGAGGGACTGGGGGAGCCCTGGATCTTGTTTTGGGGCTACACAGGGAGGAGAATGTCTTGTTGTATGAGTAGACATCCAATGGCATGACACTGGATTTCACCCATTTAAAGCCCTGATCTGCTCTCGAAGCTATATAAAAAGACCAGGCACAGTGTCCAGGGGCACTTTCACATGATGCTGTTACAGCACTTTGATTCCATTCTAATTGTCATGGCCGCATCCTATGGAATCATCCTGGAGTGTGGCAGTTTGGTCAGAGGTGCCAGAGGAGAATTCTCTGGCCGAGGATCCTAAAGACCCCTCCCAGGATTCCATAGGATGTTGCCATGGCAGTCGCAGTGGAATCATAGCACTGTAACTGCAGTGTGAAAGGGCCCCTGGATGTGATGACTAGTGAGGTCCATCCTTGTGATGATTAGTGAGGTCCATCCACATGCTGTTTGCATTTATTATGTGCACACCAGTGTCTGTTGTAGAGAACTTTTGCTAAGGACACACATTTCCAAAGGTTCAGAGAGACATTATGGTCATTCCGCAGAGAGCCATGATTGGCTGTTTGGTTGTCTGGTAGGTGCAGTATCTACTGCTTGCTCCAAGATGTTGATCTTCTCTTTAAACTTTCGGCTGTTTGCATACAGCAAAGGCAGCAGCTGCCTAAAGTATAAGTCAGCACCCCTATGTTCCAATGAAGTTGATGGCAATCGACAAGATGCTTTTTTTGGATTATCACTCTCTGAATCTCCCAACCCAAATGACCAGTGGTTCCAAAATTCATCACGGAGAACTGTGAACGTTATCATCCCCCAAAGTCAATGGGGCTCAAACATTTCATGGAAAGTGAGCCATCGGTCAGTGTTTCCAATAGCGGTCTGGATGGACCAAGAGTCTGTCACGCAACAGAGCAGCTTCCTGCATTTGTCACAGAGCAACTGCTATGGTAAATGTAATAGTCAAAGATAATTCTTAGCTGTGGGCTTTCTCACGCTACATGGAAACATCATATGGAATCCTGGAATTGGGAATTGAAGGGAGGCATTTAGAGTTCTCAGCCAGAAAGCTCTCTTGGGCCTCACTGAACTACAAACCCCAGAATTCCACAAAATGTTGCCATGGAGTTAAGGTGGAATATAGTCCTGTAACAGTGTGTTGTGATAGTCCCATGCATAACAGTTTTCCTCCAACAGTGGAATAAATATTCATGCCAACTTTGGGCATATGTAGGAAGCAAGAGATACAGTAAGAAGCAAGAAATGTTGTTGTTATTATTTATATAGCACCATCTATGTACATCTGTGTACATGGCACTTTATATTAAAACAAACAATAACAATAAAATACAAAACATTGGGTCCTCCCAAAGGTGTACAATCTAAAATAAGTGGTATAAATAAGCACACACAGAGGGAAGGAATAATAAACATAATACTATAAAATACAATTGCAAAACAAGTTATCTAAATAACTATTAAAAAAACATAACCAGCAATAATATAATATGGAACAGCAAGAAAATATAAGAATAAAACAAGCTGACCAATACATGTGATCAAAATATACAAGATTACAAAACAGTGTCAAACTAAAATTCCAAAAGCTTTGGAAAACAGAGAAGTTTTCAATAATTCTTTCATTGGGTGACCTGGAACACAGATCACAAGCAGGCTGGTAAAAAGAAATGAGGGCTGAAAGACAGGGGGAAGCTAAATTGTGTAGGGCTTTGAAAGTTAAAACAAGAAGCTTAAACTGAATCCTAGAACGAATGGGTAACTAATAAAGAGATATCAAAAGTGGGGTAACAAGATCAAAACGATTGGCCAAAAAGATAATCTTAGCAGCATAATGTTGAATGGAGATCAGAGGATTCAGATGAGATAATGGAAGACCAGTCAGAAGAAAATTACAATAATCAAGGTGGGAAATTACTAATTAATTACTAATAAATACTTACTAATAAAATGTGGACCCATAAATCTGTTGTTTTACTTGAGGGGATGAGGGGAGACCTAGTTGGGCCATTTCTTCCAGTATCATTTATCTATGAAAAATAATGAGCCATCTAATGCTGCTCTGTCTCCTCATAGGAACAAGATCTGAATAGAAAATGCAATGTTCTTCAAATTATGTGAGAATCGCTAACAACGACTGACTCTGTATGTCAAAGAGTCCAATAATTTATAATTTGGTGATGTGCACTTGGTGGGACTTGGATAACTTGATTATAGGTTTCACAGAGAAGTCTGACTCTGATTACTAATCTGAGAGTCCAGAGATAAAAAGGTTAGCAGGAGAACTCTCTACTCTTCAGCCGTACTGTCTTCACTCATGTACACAATTAGTATAATTATCAATGAGATTTAGGTGTTGTGGCCTTGGAGTGCTCTCTTTTTACTTCCAGAAGTAACCAGAAACTGCAGATTAAACTGGTGGGTTTTATATAGGCAAAGCAGGTGCTCTAGCCAGTGGCCATGTTGGTTGGGAGATTCTGGGAGCTGTATCAGTCCAAAAAGTATCTTTTGTCTCTGCCTCTCATGGAGCAATAACCTTTCCTATTCTGTTCAAGTATTATGGTCCTTTTATACAATGTACCATCAGTGGTGTCATGAGGACTGGATCTACAGGCCAAAGTCCAGGGCCATACAGTTAGGGTTGTTTGACTATCACAAGCCTTTAGATTTCAGCACCAAAACCTGAGACCTAGTGATGATTTCTTGTGATGTCACAAGGATGGGACCTGACAGTGTAACAAGGGGCAGCCCCAGTGATGACATTAAGAAGAATACATTAAGCACTAACCACAGTTATACAGAGTATTCATTCAAACAACAACAAACACTAAGTCTAGCAAATGAGGAGAGTATATATGCACACAATTTTCAAGGCAGCACTGTCATCCTGAGATTTCCTCCGCTTGCCCTGAGGCCTGGAAAAGAGAGGCCCTGAGATCAGGGAAACCTATACAGGGACAAACCAAGGTAGGAAATGAGGGCAGCAGTAGAATCAATAATCTGCAGAGAGTCCAGGCCTGGTCTAAGAGATTTTGCTGCCTGGTTTGAAAGACAAGAAGATGTTCCAGTCCCTCATTCCATGCACAAAAGCTAATTGCACTAGCAGCTGAATCTTTCAGTACTAAGGATAGCATCCTTCACCGTGCCTAGAGTAGAGTTGCCAGTGAAAACTGGAGAGGGCCCCTGTACCTTTAGTGACTATGCAGAAGTGGGAATGTCAGCTGAGGTTGCTTCTTACCTGGTTGCATGACAAAACAACATCTGCTGAAATTCCCATTTACAGAGCCCTCTTTTGTGTTCACTCTGGCAACCCTAAGTCCATATTTGAGGGCAGCAGACTAGCTTAGGGAGCACAGGGGCAGGCTATATCTAGCACATGGCTGTTTCCTAGTAAGCTGTTGTCAATTCTTCTTCCACAGCATCTTCTGCTTGAGGTGGCCCACCTACCTTGTGGTAAGGCTCACCCCTCCCTCTAGGCCAGCATGGGCTTGCCAGGGCCTGCTGCACTGTTGATGTTTGCCGCAGCATCCTCTCTTTTTAATTTAAAAAAAATATTTTAGCATCAAGGGGCTCCAAGTCAAACACGTATATTGAGTTACAGATGCTCTTTTGAGCATTTGTAAGCATATCCTTTGCTACAACAAAAATCATGTTCCCTTCCAAGTAAATGTGTTTAAAATCAAGGCAGCCAAAACAAACTCTATGTTATTCCTCTAGTCAAGGTGGTGCAACAGTTTAAGTGTGATTTCTTTCTTTCTTTCTTTCTTTTTAAATCAGGATTGTCAAACATTTGTTGTTGTTGTTGTTGTTGTCTGTTTGCTCTAATATGTATCAGGAATGCAGAAGCCGTTGCAAGGGATGGAATGGCAGTCAGTACGTGTGAGGGCTGGGAGGAAGAGGAATGTTAAGTGCATGCTTCACAGCAGAAATAACATGACATGGCCATCTAAAGCAGGGGTGTGTGTGTGTGTTAGACTAATAAATGAAAATGTACAATTAAATGTGTACACTCATATGAGCATGCTCAGGAGAATGTCTTGCCTGTAACTGTTCCTGGGTCCAAAACTCTCTTCAAATGGAGAGAGCTGACCCATCTGAGGCCTCAGTTAGAACAGCCTCAGAAATCTGTAACTACATCATGGACTAGCACTGCAGGCAGCTAAAAGATGCCACTGTGACCTTCTCCTGGGGAGTCTCTTCTGTTCTGAACTACTCCGGTAATCAATTTCATGCTGTTTGCCACAGTAATAAAAATGTATGTATGAAAAATCATGCAAAACAGATGGGGAAGGACAGCAGATGCGGGCATAAATTACATTCTGATTTGGTCTTCTAGTGAAAACTATCTTAGCTGTACTTTGTTTTCCAAAATAAAGGTTTGTAACTTTTCTGCGCCAAGTACATTTCACTTCCAGAGCCATGAAAGCTACAGGTGCCTTTCCCTATCTCTGTTGTGCTGTATTACTGGCCATGTGATTGGGATCATACCTACCTGTCTCAATCTGTGTCCTCCAGATGTGTTGAAGAACAATTTCCACCATCTCATTAGCTGACTGGAGATGCTGGGATTTATAATCCAACACATCTGGAGGGCAGAGGATTCACAGAAGTTGTGGAAGACTGCGTTTGAGTAAGAACTTGTTTTCAGATTTGTTTTTATAGGTATTTCCAGAGGTCATGTGCTCCAAATGTTGACCCTTATGCAATTCAGAGAAACATTTTACATGGCAGAGGAATATGTGTGTTAAGTAAAAAATTGTTCCCAGCAGAAGAATTGCTTCCACAAGTAATGACAAAAATAGTGCCAACAGATTCATCTGCATTTACAGTTCCGTGTGTGTGTAGCAATATCTTGATACAGGGAAATATAAACCACCAAAATATCTGAGTCTGTTTCCTATTTCTAAATAACATAGTGAGCTTGGAAAATGTCAGATTATTTATAGGTATGCAGTTCTTTTCTTGCATGTGATCTCTAACTGGAGAGACATGAAAGGGGATTTGAAACCACCTCAGCTGTGCCCTGCAAGAAGGGCAGAGGGGAAGATTTAAGCTTTCAGAGATTCCTGCTATTATTTACAATGGAGTCCACGACTAGCACACATCACAGAAGACCTCACACTCCTTGACCACGGAAGATGTACAGCTTTCAGGATTCTTAAATGCTTCCAATATGATGGGTTGAAATGCCTTATTTTTCTAGGAGACTTTTATTTTGTATTATGAGAAATAGGACTAGAAGGAATACAAAAGTATTCATGACCAAAGCTGCCCTGACTGAAATGAGAGGCCACTGGTATGCCAGAAGACATTTTGAATATGATCAGGTCAGGTTCCCCTAAATCATGTGCCTAGTTCCTGAGAAGGCTTTTTATTTTCTTTTGTTTCCAAGTGGATTATTTTTAAAAAAATAGCGCTGCCTGGCATAGTATTAGCAATAGCCATCCTTTAGAAAGAAAGGAAGAAGGAAGATAAGAAACTGAGTTATAGTTAACAGGAGAGTGTCAGTTTAGTTATGATAGGGTAGTCGGACTACAACAGAGGTGAGCAAAATGCTCCCCTCCAGATTTTGTTGAACTGCAAATCCCATCAGCCCCACACAGCATAACTATTGGTAAATTATTCTGGGAGGCACAGTCAAACAGAAAGCCAGCAAGGTATAGGGGTTTGAGTGTTGTACTAGGACTTCAGGAGACAAGGATTCCAATCCCTGCTCAGCCATAGAAACCCACAGGGAGCCTTTGGGCCAAACCCACAGAAGATGATGGGCCAAACTGACCAATCTCCTTTGGTTTGGAATAAGTCAACCAAGAGTTTGTCACACTCTCTCAGCTTCAGAGGAAGGCAATAGCAAGCTTCCTCTGAAGAAATCTTGCCAAGAAAACACTGTGGTAGAGTTGCAGAGTTACATTTACTCAGAAACAACAAAGCGTAAAAAGAGGAGAGTAAGGAGGAATAGGAAGGTTGAGAGGTAGGACGAAGTTGTAAGGAGAATAGAATGGAGGACGGTATGAATATGAGATAGAATGTGTTTAGAATGTGTGTAAGAATGGAAGATAAATATAATATTTAGATATTACTATGATTATGTCTTTTATATGTATTCCAAATTTGTTCTTTCTTTTTGATCCACTGACACTTGTTATATTTAACTTGGGACATTTGGATGGCCCTTGTGGTCTCTTCCAACTCTACAATTCTATGATTCTATGAATATTTCTTTGTTTGATTTATGTTGTCTTGTTTGTTTGATTGATTTGATTGATTTTTGACTTTTGATTGTTTGAAAATTCTCTATAAATATTTTTTTCCAGAAAAAGGGGAACAACTTGAGGGCAGAAAGCACAAACATTCTTTGTAAAGAATAGTTTTGAGGGAAGGGAGAGAGATGGTTACATGAAGGCAGTCTTCAGTAAGGCAGGGCTGTCCCACAGAATTTTGCTGCCTGAGGGAAAGGACAAGATCATGCTCTCTCCTGTTCAAAATACAGAAAGGAAACAGATCTGGCAGCTGAAACTTCCTGTAACATTGGCAATAGGGTATGGTCCTCCACTATGCTCAGAGTTAGATATAATATTTAGGGACTGAAGGACATACCCCAAACTCTTGTCTTCCTAGAGAATGACTGGTGGGGAAAATCAGGAGATGGAACATCTAGGAAGGGGTGCCTCAGCCTCTACAATGTGATGGTATGACTGTCCTTTGTTCCAGGCATAAGAGGCACACAGGGAGAAAAAAATGAATTCTTTGAGGCAGCAGGGCAATCTCTGCATGACTGGAGGTAGCAGAACTGCTGGACATGAAAGTTTACAAGCAGGAGACATGCCAGGATATCAGAGCAGAGAGGTAAAGGTGAACACAAAGCTAAGGAAGGTTTTAATGGTGAGGACAGGAAGCTTGTGAAATACCCAGGAATAAACAAAAAGCCAGTGCAGGCATTTCAAGAGTGGTGTCATGGAAGTGACAAGAGATGCATGGGACTGCACTGTAAATGAATGGTAAGATTTGTAGGTGGAAAAGAGGCAGAGTTCAGCTGAGACCAGCGTAATTATTTGGCACTGAAGCAGCACAACTGTCAGCTGCCAGAGCATCATGCTTGCCTTTGTCCTCACACGTCGTTTTCTCCGATTTCTGATGCAAGTGTTTGAAAACTATACATTTCTCCCATGAGCACTGTCATCCGAAATTGCCCCCTACTAAAGAAGAGAAGGCAATGAGGATTCAAATGCAAGATACCAAGGAGGTTACTATTAGGAGGTGACAACGAGATGACAGCACACACATCTCCTGTGCCATTGTAATGAATTTTAACATCCATTCAAGATCATGAATACTTAGGAAATGATTAAGGAGGAAATGGATTCTGATACATCTTGTGATTTTGCAATGGTTTCATGCTGTCACTCAAAGATGATGAAAGCAGGAAGTGCGGGGGGGGGGGACCCTAATGCACTGAGGAATAATCTCAGATCCCTTTCGAGTTTCCCTCAGCTCTTGGCTGCAGAAGTTTTTTTTTTCTCTCTCTCATGGCTCACTTGTGTTAAAATGATTACAATTATATTTATGGCAACTTTTTCTTGTCTCTCAAGAAGACTGTGGAGCATGGCTGCATTATGGTGACTTTAGGAATTTTTTTTAAAAATGCTATGGGGCAGGGCTTGTGGTTGGCTTGTTTGTTATGTTATGAATGCCTCAATCCCTAGGCCAAAGGCCTGTCAGCTTCAGTTATAGGATTCCAGGCAGTCGGGAAAGACCTTGGCTTGCAACTCTGAAAAGTTACTGTTGGTCAAAAGAAGTACAGTACAGTATGCTGGGCCAAAATGACCAATCTCCTTTGATGTGGTATAAGTCAAGCAAGAGTTTGTTTGCCCCAAATCCCAGCTTCATATGCTGCCAAGAGCTCAGTGTGGGATATTTTTCTGTTTCCTTTCAGAAGAACCAGAGTTGTCCAGTGGTTAGAGTGTTGGATTGGGAGATGAGGGGATTCGGGTTCTAGTCTCTACTCAGTCATCAAACTCATTGGGTGACTTTGATCTAGTCATTCTCTCAGCCTGACCTACCTCACAGATCCATGATGAGGATATAGTGTGGGGTACTGTGGACTACTAAAAAGACCAATAAATGGGCCCTAGAGCAAATCCAGCCTGAACTCTCCCTAGAAGCAAAGATTACCAAACTGAGATTGTTGTACTTTGGCCATATCGTGAAAAGATATGACTCACTAGAAAAGATAATAATGCTTGGGAAGAGAGAAGGCAGTAGGAAAAGAGGAAGGCTGCATTCCAGGTGGATAGACTCAATCAGGGAAGCCATGGCAATGAGTCTGCAAGACCTGCACAGGGCTGTTGAAAATAGGGGGTCTTGGAGGTCTCTCATTAATTGTGTCACTATATGTCAAAGTTGACTTGACAGCAGTTAACAACAACAAAAAGAGAACCATGTATAATATGTGAGCTCATTGAAGCAGAGGTGGGATGTAACTAACAAAGATATAAATGAATATTTTGCGTCTGGACTAATAATTGCATTTGCTCCCTCCTCCCCATTTCAAACCATTCTTCTTCCTTTTCTGCTGTCACTTCATTCACTAGATGTTGCAGGCAGGAAAAAATGGAGTGAATGTATTTGAAGTGACACCTGTTTCATGAGTTTGAAGGGTATTTGCATGATGGACTCAGGAGTCTTCTCTTGTTCAATCACCCTTCCTGGGTTACAGAATTTTGTGGGCAGCCTAGACGTCATGGTCTTCAACTTGTAAGCTTCCCATATTTTCTCACTGCTTCTTCCTTCTTTTTTGTTTCCATTAAAAATCCATTGAGACGATGAAGACAGAATAGCTGCACAACTGTATTTTGAATACCAGCATTGGGGAAAATACATGATATAAGTAAATAAAAATAATACTAATGTTGGGAGTTGTCATTCTGTATGTATCCTAGACTGGAGGCTTTTTCTCAGTCTAAGGCTATATATCTTTCAACTGTCCTGATCTGGCAGGGACAGTCCTGATTTAATCCTCTGTCATCTGACTTTTTCAGCTGCTTTTAAGATGCCCCAGTTGCTCTCACCTCTTACTACTTCCCCCTTTGTCCTCAGCTTACTTTAAACTGAGTTCAAAGTGCAAAGGTAATTTAGCAGGGGAGTCTTCCCCTTCCCAGTTGGCACAGGCAAAAGCAAACTGCTACAGCCTCCCCTAGCTTGCGCATTCTTAGTCACTGGTAAGTTTTGCCATCTTGACTACACTCTCATGTTGCTTCGCTGGTTTTCATCTGTGAAATGTTGGAGGGTATGCATCATAGTGCTGTGTTGAATACATGAGTCAGGGCATATATGTCACTGATATCTCTCTCCAGAGCGCTAGCTTACAAAAAAAATTAGAACTTGAAAAAATTGACACGGGGGGACATGATATAAAAATCTTAAAATACATATTTGATGATGAGCAGGAAGCTTTTACTACAAGTTAGAACTGTCAAAACAGGACCTGTCAGGATAATTGGGGGAAAGCAATTTCCTAATGAGATAAAGTGAAGGATATATATCTCCATTTTCCAAAGCTGAGTTAAAACCAAGTTACTGCATATTGTGAAATCCTGGAGGAAAATTTTTTGACACTTGTCACTTCAGCACACAGCTAATGTATCCTATTGCAGATATGAAGTAATGATGTTGAATCAGGACAAGCAAGTCCTGTGTCCATCCAGGCAGGATGAAAAGAGACCAGAGGGACTTAAAAGGGATGCAAATGCTAAACGCTATACTCTCTCTCTCTCTCTCTCTGGCTTTTCTTCACAAACGAAGATTTAGGAAGGACTCATCCCGCGCTTTCTGCAAGCGCGCTGATGACTAAAAAGGCCAACCCGAGATAAACAAGTCTGGTTGCAGAAAGCACAGCAGAAGGTCTCCTTCGGTGATGTTTCTGGGTTGTGATTCTTTCTGCATTGTCGTTTCTCTTCAAGACCTGTTCGGCGGGAGTTCTCAAATAAGGCTGCAGCATTGTGGATAGTGCGTCTCCATGCCTCCCGATGTGAGGCCAGGGCGGACCACTGTTGGTGATCAATTTGGTTGAACCTGAGATGTTGTTTCAGGGAGTCTTTGTATCGCTTTTTTTGAGTGCCCCTCTTACGCTGACCCGTGGCGAGTTCACCATAGAGTAGTATTTTTGGGAGGCGATGGTACTCCATCCTAGAAACGTGCCCTGCCCAGCGCAGCTGTGTTCTCAATATCATGGCCTCAATGCTGGTGATCCCTGCTTGCTCAAGGACAGCAACATTCGTCACATAGTCAGTCCAGTGTATATTTAGGATTGTGCGTAGACAGCGCTGATGAAAGCGTTCGAGGAGTCGTAGGTGGTGGCGATAGGTGACCCATGTTTCAGATCCATAAAGGAGGATAGACAGTACAATGGCTCTATACACACTGATTTTTGTACTTTGCCTCAGGTGTTTATTGCTCCAGACTCTTTTGTGAAGTCTTCCAAATGCACTATATGCCTTTGCTAATCTGTGATCGATCTCTTTGTCAATCTTGGCATGTGAGGAGATGATGCTTCCCAGATAGGTGAACTGCTGAACGGACTTAAGCACAGATTTGCTGATGGCAATGTGGGGATGGTGGTGTTCGTCCTGTGGTGCAGGCTGGTAAAGAACTTCCATTTTCTTCAGGTTGACTTCCAGCCCAAACAGCTCTGCAGCTGTTGCGAAGCAGGATATTAGGCGCTGCAGAGCTGCTTCTGTGTGGGCAACAAGGGCAGCATCATCGGCGAAGAGCAGCTCGCGGACTAGATAGTTTAGAGTCTTAGTGCGAGCCCTCAGATGGCTTAAGTTAAACAAGCTACCATCAGTACGGTAGCGTATATAGATGCCGTCGTCTTCTTCAAGCTCTGCCATAGCCCTTTGAAGCATCATGCTAAAGAAGATTGTAAATAAAGTTGGAGCAAGAACACAACATTGCTTCACTCCATTAGTTATTAGAAAGGCCTCTGAAAGAGCATCGCCATATCTGACTTGACCTCGCTGGCCCTCGTGTAGCAAGAATATCATTTTAAGGAATTTGGGGGGACATCCTAGTCTTTCCAGGATCTGCCACAGACCTTTTCTACTCACAGTGTTGAAGGCTTTGGTGAGATCGACAAATGTTACATAGAGACCCTTGTTCTGCTCCCTACATTTTTCTTGCAGTTGTCTAAGGGCAAATACCATATCTGTAATACTCCTATTGGCTCTGAAGCCACATTGGCTTTCAGGGAGAAGTTCTTCTGCAATAGCAGGAACTAATCTGTTCAGGAGTATCCTTGCAAGGATTTTTCCAGCAATAGAGAGCAGTGTTATGCCTTGATAGTTTGAGCAATCGGATTTTGCTCCTTTTTTCTTGTACAGGGTGATGATGACTGCATCTCGGAGATCTGATGGCAGTTCCCCTTTTTCCCAGCAATTCACAAGGAATTCGTGGAATTTATCGTGGAGTGCATGACCTCTGTGTTTCCAAACTTCAGGTGGGATTCCATCAATCCCAGCTGCCTTGCCGTTTTTCATCTGCTGTATGGCCTTAAGGGTCTCTTCCAAAGTGGGAGCTATGTCCAATTCATTTTTCATCCATTTTTGTATCATATGTTGGATAGCTGAGACTTGGACTACTCGGTTGGCGCTAAAGAGACTTTGTAAATGTTCAGCCCATCAATTCAGTAATTAATGTTTGACCATCTGTACTGTATAAGGAGCTTTGGATCTGATAAGTAGATCCAAACACTGCTTTAAGAGCTTCATAAAATCTTCTATGATCACCCAGATCTGCACAGCATTGTATCTTTTCTGCTATATTGATCCACCACTTGTTCTGCATGTCTTGGAGTTTTTGTTGAAGTTTAACTACATGTGAGGCGGAAAGCTGCTTTTCTTACATGGCAAGTTGGCTGGGCGAGGTATGCCTGGTGAGCAGTTCTCTTCTTTGCCAACAGCTCCTGGATCTCTTGCTTGTTTTCATCAAACCAGTCTTGATTTTTCTTGTGGGAGAACCTGAGGGATTCTTCCTCAGACTGGAGGATACTGTTTTTGATATGTTTCCAAAGCACTGTAGGAGAAGGATCTGTAGGATGGTCTTCAAGTTTTGTTTGTAGATTTGCCTGGAAGCTGTCTCTCATGGTAGCTTGTTGAAGATTGTTGACTTGGAGTCTCTTCTTTAAGATGCCACCCCTCTTAGGTTTGAACTTAAGATGAAGATTTAGTTTACATCTGACGAGGCGATGATCTGTGTGGCATTCTGCACTGGGCATCACTCGGGTATGACGGACATCACGAATGTCTCTCTGACGGACTAGAACATAGTCAATGAGGTGCCAATGTTTGGATCGGGGATGCATCCAGGTTGTCTTCAAGCTATCTTTCTGCTGAAAGATTGTGTTTGTAATAGTCAGCTGTTGTTCTGCACAGAACTCTAGCAGGAGGCGTCCGTTATCATTGCAATTTCCAACACCATGCTTGCCTAAGACACCTTTCCAGGCTTCGAAGTTCTTTCCTACTCTGGCATTGAAGTCACCAAAGATAATAATTTTATCTTTTACAGGGACTTTTTGTATGAGTTGGCGTAGGTCTGTGTAGAATTTGTCTTTCTCTACAGGGTCGGCTTGCATAATTGGGGCATATATACTAAAGAGAACAACATGTGGGAGATGTAAGGAAATAATGCGATCAGAGTGTCCTGTTGGCAAGGTTTCGAGTTTGGAGGCAATGAAGTTTTTAATCATAAAGCCTACTCCTGAAAGATGTCTTTTGGTTTTGGGTTTGCCAGACCAGTAAAGAGTGTAGCCAGTGCCATGTTCTTTAAGGCTGCCTTCCTCATGGAAGCGAACTTCACTAAGAGCAGCGATGTCAATGTTAAGTCATGATAGTTCATGGGCTATTAGGGCAGAACGACACTCAGGCCGTCCACTATCTTCAGAGTCTCGCATGGTTCTGATGTTCCAGCATGCAAGTGTCAGTTTATTTACACCTTTGGAGGCCGGTGTGTGCCTTTGTTTGCCTTGGTTTGACCGCATCAGAAGATTTCCGTTGGCTGCGGCTAGCCAACCAGGTAGTTGGGGATGAGCTTTCGTTAGGCCACCTTTTCTAGGCCCCTCTCCATATGGAGCAAGCAGTGCTCTCCTTAAAAAAAGGCTGCTTGGTTGTTCAGGATGCTCCCGAACAAGATTGTCATCTCCCGGGTCAGCCTCGAGCGACCAGTGTCCTGAACCGCCTGCATGCAGGGTTGGGTCTGCGGCTTCCAGTGCATCTTTACACCTGCCGTTTTGTCTCTTGCCTATCGCTACAGGGCTTTTTCAGAACTGGATTTGTCCTTCGTGCCTGTGCAATGAATTTTTCTGGTGGAGCGCAGCGTGGCCTCACCCTTTAAACCAAAGGTTCATCTGCCGTGGCCTTGCAAGCATGGACGTAGCAGCGAGGTCCTCGGGTCATAGGTTTGATTAGAGTTTCCTTCTCTTAGATGGTTGACCTTACAGGATTGGACGAGCATCATCTGCCCGGGTTTGGGATTAGAGTTTTCCTTCTCCTAGGACGGTTGCCACAAGGCTAGAGAGCCCATCCTGCCCTTTGACGCTCTTTGTCAGACCCTTCGGTTTTGACCTGTCTGGCATGGGAGATTCTACCGGTGGCTTTATGCCACCGCCAGCATAGCTCAAAACATCATTAGGGTATGCAAGCCTCTCTCCCATGACAAGGGGGCATCAATGGATAGGTACACAGTGGAGAGGTACACAATGGAGAGGTACAACGCTACACAGTGGCCATGTTTATGCAGCCAGTGATGCCCCGTCTGGAAAATGAATCCAGCTTTATGGGAGTTATGCCTTTGCTTGGAGAGTAATGGAGGAGAGATTCATATATATGTGTGTGTGTGTGTATATATATATATATATATATATATATCTGCACAGACAGAGAGGCTTACAGGTTATAGAATATGAAAAACGAACACAGGCAACTCTTTGAGAAAGTAATAAAGATATTTCAGTGGCCGGTTATTTCTGTTTCCTTATCTCCTCCTTTCAGGTTTCCCATAGCTCTGTCTGTTTACTATGTGAGCATCAATTGGTTTAAGAGACAGACAGATCCACAAAAGCTTTAGAAGACAAATTAGTGGCAGCCCGTTTTAACAGATGAAGGTGCATATTGAGGGCAGGCTTGTTTATTTTTTAAGGCTGTTTTAGTTCTGGTGTATTACTGCATGAGGGAAGGGGTAAAAAAATATGAACGTCAGCCTAGCTACCCACATGCAGGTTTTGACAATGTACAGCATAAATTCATTTTAATGAATTCAGTTTTATTATAGTGAAAAAAAATATTTCATGAATGGAATCATGCTTTTTATTAACTGATTCATCAGTTGTGAAATGGCAGGTGACATGACAGGTGACAGCCATTTAAAACTGTGAAATGACAGGTGACAGTCATCTAAAATCTCACTTTGCAAAGGTGACTGGTCAGCAAACCAACAGAACAGGGGGGAAAGTTTGTGCAGATTGAAAAACATGGAGCATGGTGCTGTAAACAGTCATATTCTCACATTATTGCTTGCACAGACAATATCCTTGTTTATTTAGTTAGTTAGTTCACATTTTGGCATGGTCATCCCCATGAACCAACAGTAGGAGTTGCCAGGACAATCTCCTTCGCTTTGCATCTAGCTAAATTAGATCTATCACAGTCAATGCCTCCAATTTGCAGCTGAAAATAACCTAACAAACAAATGGCTGAGCAACATTCAGAGAAAATTCTTAGTTCTAGAGAAAGTCCTACCTGGCAGTGGACTGAAAAGAAATGTGGTACAGTGGATTAAGTGTTAGACATGGGCTGTAAAGACTGGGATTCAATTCCACCCACCCACGCTGTAAATAGGCATGAAACTCATTGGATAACCTCATAGATTGGTCATAGGGTTGCTGTGAAGATAAAACTGGAAGGGGGTTTGTGTACATTACTACAGTTGCTTTGTTTCCTGATTCTGTGTCAGATTTCACAGTGGGATCTCTGGGTTGTAACCTGGCAACATTGGCTTCGAATGATGATAAAAGCCCACCTGGATGTTCTCCAGACAGAACTGGAGAGAAGGAGGAATTGGACGCCCACCTGATTTCGAATGAATTTATGTTTCACTTAAAATGAAAGGCGTTCTGTGGTCTAAAGGCAGTCTGATTGCTAAGCATCTCAATGAGAGTCACAGCAGACCTATGTTTCAATGGAACCTATCAATTTAGCCACATGCTTTTTCATTCTAGCTCCCGGAACTCATGAGTTGAGGACTTAGGGTAGTCATATTTCATACTTTATGGAAAACAGTTCTCAATTTCTCAAAGGACGACAACTCTTCTGCTTGAAGGTGTCCTCTAGTCAAAGTCAACTTTATAGGTGGAGAACTAGGTTCATCAAGAATTAACACCCAAACTGCACTAAGCAGACACCCAAGTCATCTGGTCATGAATGCCTTGGCTTTTCATTTAAACTGCAATAATTATTTCTAGTGTTGTTTCCAAAAAAGCTAAATAAGCATATGGAAATCTGTACCTTCTTTAGTTTTCTTTTGGCATTATTTTCTTCTTCTTTGGCAATGTATAAGTGACCACCCTGTAAGTATTCTTTGGACAAAATAAAGGATCTAATTCTCTCACTCTGACAACTTTACGGAAGAAATTACAGCCATGATGAAACATTAATCCTGACCTACAACAGGCAGAATGATGATATTGTGGTAATTTCCCCACCAAGACTGAAACTAGAGAAAACATTTGGGTGTATATCTGCATCAACTGAAAAAAGTAATCTGAGAGAAAATCCCCAGACTGAAAATAATATAGGATGTGTTCCTTCTGTAGTCCTAGAAAGGACTAAAATGTAATCTGCCAAGCACAGGAGATAAATGTGGCTTGTTTGGGTATGTATAGCCCTAAACATGAAACAACACAGTCCCCTACAAATCAAAGTGTGACTAGTTAATGGGAAAAGCAAAAGACAGATGACAGAATGGGACTGAATTATGGATGATATGGGGATATTTTTTTCTATGATGCTGAAGGATTTATAATAGGTGGTGCTCATAAGCAAAAAAGATGAAGAAAGCTCCTTTATATATGTAGTGTTTGTCTGAGTTGAGAATTATTCACCAGACAAAATCTTCTGAATCTAGAGCCATAATGAAAAGCAGTAAAAAGAATGAAAATGGGATCTGAAAGAAAATATCAGGCTCTTTTGGAAAATTGTCTAGACCTGGAAAAACAGCTGCATTGAATATCCGGCAGACAGTGAAAGCATGTAGTGGAATTTGTGAATCTTTCAAAAAAAAAAAAAAAAAGAGACAGAAAACATAGAAAGCCGAGAGAGTGGTGAAGAAGCAGAAATACTAAAACAGAGAAACTCAAAAAGCAGGCATAAGAGTGAACAGAAACCAGTAGAGGAGAACTGATGACCAAAGGGGTTGTCTATATGGTGAAAATACTCCTCACAGAATTCGCTCAGAAAATGAGCTGTCATAATGGGATTCCACATTATCTCATTGTATTGTGAAGGAGGGGGGCCAAAAAGAGGAAAAACTACATGAGAAAAGCATTCGTGGCTTTTCCTGACTTTTAAAAAAAGCTCCAGTGATGTGTGCATTTTTGCTTGTTAAGACAAGTGATTCAACATGAATCGCTTCCCCATATAAGAAAAAGTGCAAACCTGATTGGGTAGATGAGCGCGGGGGGCAGGGCTGGGTTACAGGGCAAGTGCCCGCTGTCGCCATGTTGGATTTTTGCTTTAGTGAGTAATCACTAAGGCGATAAAACAGGGGTTTCTCTCTCTCTCTCTCTCTCTTTCTCTCTCTCTCTGTCTCTTGGAAAGGTGCTTGTCTGCACCATAGAAATAGTTTTTTGTTTTTTTAAAAATATTCAGCAGTGGCAGATTTTAAAATGTGAGTAATCCACTCACAGCTGCCCTCTCAGCTATGGCATGCAAAGTTTATGGGAGCTGTAAAACCATTAAGACAGGTCGCAGCTGTTGCAACTTGCTATTACTGCGGAGCAATCTGACGGGTTTTTCTTCATGTAGACAAGCCCAAAGACAGTAAGTCCCACTCAATTCAATGGCTGTCTAGGCATCCTGACTAGACATCACTTCCAGTATTGTCAGCAGTGTGCCCCTCATTGCTAGTACGTAGGAAATATGAGCAAGAGGAGGCTCTTGTACTCAATCATTTCTTGCTTGCAGACTTCCCATGGGAAACTAGTTAGTCACTTTGTGAAGAGAACCTCTGGTCCAAGCCATCTTGGGTCTTCTTTTGTTCTTATATTACAGTAATTACTTCTGAGCAAACACACTCAGTTCTTTGCTGCTTCAGAGACTAGAACATCTGTTGTTGCTGCTGTTGTTTTTGTTGTTGTTGTTTTATATCCCATCTTTCTCCTGCCAAAGGGACCCAAAGAGGCTAATAACATCTTTAAAATAATGCAAGCTAAAAACAATGCAAAAGTAAAAATATATACTATAAATATAAAACTTAAAAAGAATTAAACAATTTATATGTTAAAAGCATTAACAGTAAAATATTAAAATACATTTAAAACTCCTGTATAAAAAAACCTAAAATGTTTTAGAACTGCATCACACAGCTTTACAAGCCCACCCCTTGGCCGTTCATAAAAACTGTGGCATAAAAATGTTTTAACCTGCAACCAGAAGGAGAGCAAGGATGGAGTCATCCTAACTTCTCTGGGGAAGGAGTTCCAAAGTCTGGGAGCAGCCACCAAGAAAGCCCTCTTCCTTGTTCCACCAAATGAGTCTGAGAAGATGGTGGGACAGAGAAAGGATCTTCTCCAGATGATCCTAAAGCTCTACTAGGCTCATACAAGGAGATATGGTCCTTCAAATAACCTGGACCCAAGGCGTATAGAGCTTTATGGGTCAAAACCAGCATTTGGAATTGTGCCCAGAAATGAACTGGCAGCCAATGAAGCTGTTGCAACAAAGGAGTTGTGTGCTCTCTGTAACTAGTGCCCATTAACAACCTGGCTGCAGCTCTTTGGACCAACTAAAGTTCTGAACACTTTTCAAAGGCAGGCCCCCCATAGAGCGCATAGCAGTAATCCAAACAGGATGTAACCAAGGCATGTATCACCATGGCCAGATCTGACTTCTCCAGGAACAGGCACAGTTGGTGCACTGTGTGAAAGGACTCCTGGTCACTGCTGAGAACTGGGCCTCCAGGCTAAGAACTGAATCTAAGAGTACCTCCAAACTGCGGACCTGTGTTTTCAGGTTGAGTGTAACCCCATCAAACACAGAGTGAATCCCTATTCCCAGATATGTCTTATGACTGATCAGGAGCACCTCTATCTTGTCTGGATTAAATTTCAATTTGCTTGCCCTCATCCAGTCCATTACAGCTGCCAGGCACTGGTTTAGCACAGGAACACCTTCCTTGGAATTAGGTGAAAAGGAGTAATAGAGTTGGGTATCATCAACATACTGATGACACCTGAACCCAAAACTCTGGACAACCTCTCCCATTGGTTTCATGTAGAAGTTAAGTAGCATAGGGAACAAGACTGAACCATGAGGGACTCCACAGGCCAATGGCCAAGGAGTCGAACAGGAATCCCCCAGCACCATCCTCTGAGAGCACTCCTCTGGGAAGGAACAGAAGCACTGTAGCCCAGAGAGATAACTCAGAAGGATACCATGGTTGATGGTATTGAAAGACACTGAGAGGTCCAGCAGAACAATTGTCATTATTGGGTATAATTTCTGTTATTAAGATGAATGTACTGTATTACGTAAGATGTTGTTCTTATTTCAAACTCTACCAATTGCGTCTAATGACTTACCATTCAAACTGTTGTGGCAAAAGATATTTCATCTTTTATAGGTTCAGAATCAGATTTAAATTGTTAAAAGATACATGACAAAGAGATGGTTTGGTACTCCCTGACCTGAAGATATACTATTATGCTTGCTGTCTGGCTTGGTTAAAAGACTGGATAAATCCAAAAAATCAGATTGCTACAGCTTGAAGTGTCATATTTAAGATTTGATTGGCACAGTTCCCTTTGGTATGATGAGATTAAGGCAAACAAGGAATTTTGAAATCATTGTGTTAGAAATTAATTATTTAATGTCTGGAACAAATATAAAATTTTAATATAATATTTTATACTAAACTGCCTCTTTGGCTGTCACCACCAAAGCATTTTATAAGAAAGATATTTTGTTAAAAGATCAATGGGTGATATATAAAGAATTATTAACAATACGTAATGGACAATATGAAATGAAATGGAGGAAAGAATTAGAGTCAGAGGGATACACGCTGTATTGGTTTTCATATAGACAATTGTTTGAAAGATTTAAGATGTATAAAAACTATTTGACTTTGAAATAAAAAAGAGCTGGAAAAATATTTGATTCAGAGGATAATCATTTAATTGCTAAGTTATATAAAATATTATTGACATTTGAAATGGAAGAGGAACAAGTTAAAAATTGTATGATTAAATAGACCAAATGTGGGTAACCATATTCAGGTGAATCAATGGGAAAGGGTATGGACAAAGTCTCTAAAATTTACATTAAGTTATGACTGGAAAGAATTTTTTTTACAAAATGATGTATAGATGGTATCTAACACCTGAGAAACTTACAAAAATGTACAAGAATGTCTCAAATACATGTTGAAAATGTGAAAAAGAAATTGTTACTTACTTTTTACCACCTTTGGTGGACCTGTGTGAAAGCCCAGAGACTTTGGACTATAATTCACTTAATGTTAGAAGATATTTTGTAAATCAAATTTCAGAAGAAGCCTGAATTTTATTTATTAGGGATTATGGGCAAACAACTAGAAAAGAGACATGGAAGAGTACTTCAGTATATGATAACAGCGACCAGACTCTTATATGCGCAGAAATGGAAACAAATGGACTTGCTGACTTTGGAAGATTGGTTAATTAAGACAAATGAACTTTTAGCGATGGACAAATTAACAATGTTGATCAAAGAAAAATTGTTAAAGACTTTTATGAAAGACTTAGAAATATTTATTACTTATATACAAATGCATTGGGGATCAAATTTTGTCACAGGCCTAGAAAGTTAAAAATTTAAAAAGGCTATTTAAGAAAATGATGACCTTAATGTAGCAAAAGTATGGAGGATCTTTATTTTCTCTCAACAATAGGAAGTATAATAGATTTTTGCCTAAAAATGTTACCAGCAAGGGGTAGGAAGTCATAGATTGTGGTTTTTATAGTATTTTTCTTGTTTTTGTCTTCTTTCTTTTTTAATGTATGTTTTTTTTCTGTGTGTGTAAGAGTTGTTAGATATGTTATATGTATATTTTAGATATGTAAAAATGTATGTGCAATAAAAAGTATTAATAAAAAAACAAATTACAAAAACAGAAAAGCTTTCTACAGAAAAAAATCATATGGGGAAAAAGGAGGTGAGCTTTGTTTCCTACTCCTCCTCCAGACTACATTAATTCACAATAAGTCACCCAGATTTTCAAGGCACACAGAACCTTCTATTCATACTCAATTAGGTTTAATTCTGCAGGTTAGAAAGAAAATTGAAAATAATTTCAACAGGCAGCATCTTTTTCCCCAGAATGACCTTCATTAATATACATGATGACTCTCTGTTGATCAAAACTAAAACAGATTGCTTTATAGAATAATTGCATGTATCTCATGCCAGCTTCTCTCAGCAGCACCACCAATGTAAACTCAGGAACAGAATTTGACCCGCCGCCAGCCACAGAACACAGTTCCCAGACCTTTCTCAGTGTTTGATATGAGTGCCAAGGAAAATATAGTTAGGCACATGAATTTGGACCAGTTTCTGTTTTCCTCTGGTCTGCAGCAGAACTAACTCCATGCAGGTTTTGTTTACCTGATCAAGGATACTGCGGTTATTTTCAAGTCTTGTTTGCATGGATGTAGTGATAGTCTTTTGTTTATTATCTAGGGTCACTTTGAGTTCTCTTATGTCCTTTCATGAACATCCAAACTCTACTGATACCCATAAAAATCATGGGGATGATGGACAATGACCAACTGACAGCCAGTGGGCTAAAGCTTGTCCAGTAAATGAGAGTATTTAAGAAATGTTCTCCTTGGTGTAAACTGCTGCAAGACAATGGGTTTTTTAAAAAAGTGGACTTGGAGAAAATTATTATTATTATTATTATTATTGCCCCACCCCTCTGTTAAAAACAATCGGGGTGGCTTACAACAGTTAAAATACAACAATAGAGACTAAAATCCCTAAACCCCACCCACCCCCATAAAAAGATATTAAACTAGTATCAAATTAAAATCCACCTAAACTTAAAATCACATAAATAAACAAATACAAAAATCAACAGCCAGCGAGTCAGGGTAAAGGACTAAAAGAGGCCAGGAGACACAGCTCCTGAGGCCGGGATCTAATCAGGAAAGGCCTGCCGAAAGAGATCCGTCTTTAGTGCTTTTTTAAAGCTACTTAAGCTCGTCACCTGACAGATCTCGTTCAGCAGGCCATCCCATAATTTGGGGGTGATTACCGAAAAGGCCCTCTGGGAGGTTGCAGACAGCCTAGATTTTTGTGGCTGATGCAAATTCTTTGGAATGTGTGCATTTTCATACATTGCCCCCCCCCCGCACATTGTAAAATGTTGCCTTCTTGAATGGACTAGTTAAAGTAATAACACTGGACAGCTTGTTTGTGTCTTTTTTATCAACCAGCCAGTCTTGTTAGTCTTGTTTTCTATCTTTTCAAAAGGGTGGTGATGCCAGTTTTGCACAGAAACAGGAATTTTATGCAAAGTACATTTTATGCAAATTGCAAAAGCCATGATTTTAAAAAACTGGTGTCTTCAGATATTCCAGGGGTTTGTTTGCAAATTCTCAAAATGCTGCCTCTCCATGCCAAGAAAACCACTTTTGACAAGAAGCTCAGCAAGTGTGAGATTTCTTCATATCTGTACCAGTTGTATTTGGTTAGCAACAGACCTATCAAATTTTAATCTAGCATCTACGAGGCCACTGCCAGAACCAAAAAAAGGGGGGAATTGCTGGGCCAGTTGGGTATCGCTAAGGAGAACATTCCATAACCGAGAAGATCCAAACCTCTCTCAGAGGTGATATTTGGGAAGAGCCCTCAGATGTTGATTTCAAAGTACTGTATGGGCAGATTCACAATAGATGAGGCATTCAGGTACTGGAGGAAGGCCCACTTTGGGTGGTCCCCTCTTATTTGTTTTCTCTCTTGTTCCTACCTCCCCCAAAACAAGCAAATAAAATGATGGTGGTGCCATTTATGTGACCCACATTGGGTCAGGATGCAACTCTGCCAGTGGGACAGAGATAAGGTGGCCATATACACATTGCAAAAAAAAAAGAGGATAAAAACAATAAATGTCTTCATATGCTACTTTATCCATGTAAGAACAAATTCAAGGGGTAATTAACTAGAATGTAAATTGAAATAAATGGTAGTGGTCACTGAGTGACTTTTGGTCCTGCTGCTCAACCTTCTTTCATGGTAATAACTATTCATACCTTCAAAGCCTCTGCTCTCCCTTCCCAAGTCTTTTGTCTTCAAACTGGACTTGAAGGAGACAGAGCTGAATGAAGAGATGCTCTAAATTATGTCAAGTTTAAGAGGGCCCATAGGATTATGTAAAACTTTAAATGTAGGGAAAGTTTTGTTTTGTATTGTATTTTGAAGCCCCTCATAAGCTAAGGTCATGAACTGTGGCTGATTTAGTTCTGTGTGTCAATCCACTACCATGGACAACCTTTCCAATAGAGGGCACCTTCCAATAAAAGGTTGTCTTCTTGCCAAAGAGGTTGTCCTCTGTAAAGCAGGGCACATCCGGCCAGTTCAGACTAGAACTGGACGAGGTCTTTAAACAGAGGCTGGATGGCCATCTGTCAGGGATGCTTTGAGCGTGGCAGGGGGTTGGACTGGATGGCCCTTGTGGTCTCTTCCAACTCTGCAGTTCTATGATTCTATGATTCTATGATTCTATGTGTACAAACAAGGGGGTAGAGCTAATGAGGACCGCCCATTGATTAACCAAGCAAGCCTGTATATAGCTACAGTAACAGAGAGAAGCCTGATTCATGAAGGAGATTTATTTTAGTGTACAGAGCAAATTAGGTTGAAAAGAAAGGGAAAATGTGGACACACAGGGCTCCATCCAGACTGCAAGTTTATCCCACCTCTCCATCTATGGGAAAGATCAGGCTATTAGTGAGTTGACTGGCATCTTTACATTTGGTTTTCCCTCTCAAGTCTCCTAAATTATTTTAATCCTATTGATGGTCAGCAAAGCGACACAAAATGGAAAATAAATAAGTAGCTTTGAAAGGAATGGAATGGCTGACTCTATTAGGAAAATGTTGGTTATCATCATTGGCTTCTGAAAAGAGACCCATTTTAATTCAGCAATTTAATTGTCCTTTACTGGCTGGTTTGGAAGGAAACAAGTGCTCTCGTAGTTTTCAAGTCAAGTGGCTCTTTTAATTCAGAACACTCCACTGAACTGACAGGGCTCTTTGCTAATGCAGCCCTGATGACAAAGGCATGCAAATGAGGAGCCGGGATGTTATTCCACTGAAGCTGAGCTGATGTCAATCAGTGTAGCTCAGACTGGTATACCCTTCTGAAGGGGTGTTGGGGGTGGGGGTGAACACATAGGCAAACTAATAGCCAGAGACCCAGATCAAGAGCTCCACCCACATGGAACTGGAGACATGGCTGATCTCCCACAGGAAGGGGAGGCCGGTGTGAATCAGTTTTCCAACCCACAGTTTGGAAAGGTTGCTTTGGGGGGCTCCAACTCCCAGGCCATTATCCTACCAGCCTCATGTCTCACAGCAATCACATTATTAAAGGAAACAGGGAAATACCAGTTGTAAAACGTTGATTATCACATCTCTCTTCATTCACACAACTGTTTTTCTTTGGCAACCCCCTGGTGTGATAGGTCCCTTCACTTCAGTTCCATAATGACTGCAGCCACGTGGCATGAAAGGGCCTGGTTCTCCTCTTCTCCCTTTTTCTCCACCTTGCTATTCCAAAGCAGGCTGACTCCATGCTACTTTGGAATAGTGAGGGAGAGGGGAGAAAAGGAGGGAGAGAAGAGGAGAATTAGTTCCCCTCATGCCACATGACTGCAGTCATCCTGGAACTGAAGCAAAGGGATCTACCAGCAGCTAAACAATAGCCATATTGGCAGGTATTGACAGGGTTTTCTCATCAGTTGAAAGGGGTGCAACAGTAAGAATGTGAAGCAGCAACAGGATGGCCATGATGTCATCTGATAAATACTGGCCGAATTCATTACTATCCTGCTGAAATTCTGCTTTAGCAGCCTCATGTGATAAAGTTCCCAGAACAGTTTAGGCAGCACATTCAATTTTTGTAAAAACAAACACAATTATAGTTTTTTTGTGTGTTTTTTTCCAGGCTGTGATGCCATGTTCTAGAAGAGTTTATTCCTGATGTTTTGCCCCACATCTGTGGCTGGCATCTTCAGAGAATGACAGCAGTGTGGGTGTGTGGGGTTTATATACTGTGGGTCCCTGTTGAAGAGGATTAGCATGTAAATTTGTATATTCTGTTGTTGGATGTTCAGTGGGAGGATATGCGAGGGGGATTAGTGTCTATTTAGCTCATGGTCCATTGTCTGCTGGGAAGCCCCCTGTCCCTGGGTGAAGTTCATTTGCACGTGCTTGAGATTTTATTTTGGTATTTTTCAGGACTGGTAGCCAAGCTTGGTTTACTTTTAGGGTTTTCTCTTTCCTGTTGAAGTTGTCCAGGTGTTTGTGGATTTCAATAGCTTCCCTATGCATCCTGACCTGACAGTTGTTAGCCTGGTCCAGAATTTTGATGTTTTCAACTAGCATTTTGTGCCCAGGTTGGTTTTATAATGTGTTCTGGTACTGCTGATTTTTCTGGTTGGCATTATTATCTTTTCTCATGAGTCAAGTTGTCCCACGATATGATCAAAGTAAGGTAGCCTCAGTATACAGTAGTCTTCTTTCAGAGGAAGGCAAAGGCAAAAACCCCTCTGAGCAAATCTTGCCAAGAAAACCCCATGACAGGGTTGCCATAAGTCCGAAACAACTCGAAGGCACACAACAACACCATTCAAGGAGGTCAGGATGCAATAAAAGTTGCACATTCTCTACATTTGTAATCTGAATGAGCAAATGATAGCTTTAAAGCCAACACATTCAATATTGTTGATATTCACTAACATTTACATTTACACTTGATTTACAAAATATAGATGCAAATAATTGATAAAAGTAAAGAGCATAAAATAGTTCTAGAACATCAACCTGCCTTGACTACAGCCTCTGCCTTTTTTCCTTGGTAATCCTAGGGCATCTTGAAGAGTGTTCTAGCCTCATCTGATTTTTTAAAATTTATATTTTTGTCACTTCTGGGTCTCTATGTCTATGCAGCAGCACTGAATCTGGTTCCTCTTTTCTGTATATATGGGTCCAACTCATATTATTTAGCTGCCTGAGGCAAAGCAAAAGGTTCCCCCCCTCTCCAAATTCAAGGTGTGTGTGTGTGCACGCACCTTCACCGCCTGTCAACTTATGATGACCCCATGAATTTCATAGGGTTTTCATAGGTAAGGAATACTCAGAGGCGGTTTTGCCAGTTCCTTCTTCTGAAATATAGCCTACAGCACCTGGTATTCATTGGATGTCTCCCATCCAAATACTAACCAGGGCTGACCCTGCTTAGCTTCCAAGATCAGGATCTGGTGCCTTTAGGGTACTTAGGTGCATGTCCCCCAAACTAGACAAGTTATTTAGGCACCTCATGCAGAAACTACCTCAAGTGTCTCTTTCTACTCTACTCTTCCCTAGTGTTATACCAAAATCTGGTTTTGTAGCTGGTGTATATCATATGCAATTCAGCTTCTTTTGAATCTCAGCAAAAGACAATCTATGAAACATGAGGAGGTCCATCTCTCTCAGCCTTACTTCTACTCATACAAACACATGCATCTTGAAAGTAAACCAAGTTGCACCTCCAACACCTACCACAATAACAACACAATAAATATAATTTTACTGCCTCTTCTTTATACCTGAAACTGCCTGAGATGACCATAGTGCTTTTCCTAATGGGAAGAATGGCAGTGTGTGTGGGCTCGTTTATACGAGGCAATAAAATGTGGATTGATGTGCAGTAATGCCAATTCGCACAGCTTTCATTTGTCTCCACAGTTGTTGTTTTTTCAAGATCACAGGCATGCAAAGCCATACACACTTGCTGTTCAAATGGACATACCTGCAAACCAAGATGGCAGGTGCAAGTGAAATATTCATGTTTTTATTGTCACCAGTTGCCATCACCAAACAGTAGTTTTTTTTAAAGCAAATCCAAGATGCAGAGGTGTGATCTTCTGCTTAAATAAACAGGAAAAAAAAAGGGGGGGAGATGTTTTGTCTCCTCAATGCATGATTGCTATGGTGAAAATCCACAATGGCAGTTCTTGGTGCTGCCTTGCTGGCAAGCTTCACCCCCTGTGCACATCCAACCAACCAACCAGCTTTCCACTTATGCACTTATCAGGAAAGTGCTGCAAAGTGAATCAGTTTCCTAATGAGCAGGAATGTGCATTTCATTAGGAGGGTTTTTAAAAACCTTTTTGAGTTTTTGCCCCCGCTCCTTTCAAATATGGCAAAATGATGCAACATCCCATTGGGACAAAAGGTATTCTCCTTGAATTCTATGAGGACTATTTTCGCCATATAGACAAGCCCTGTGTGTACTGTAACATATGCTAAACTTGAGAAATTCTATGAAAGAATGGTGGAGGACCTCATATGCACACATAGTAAAACCCCTCAAGGAATAGTAAACATCTACTTTCATCTTATCACTGCCAATGAAGCAAGAGTAGTAGTACTGGTATCCCTTCTAGAGATTGGGAAGAATCAGCAAGTAGTGGGGACATACGAATATTTCTTGCTGGAAGATGGAGGTTTGCTGAAAGTCATCCAAGATGTAAATCAAAGCTTCAACTATTGGCAGCACACACTTCATGTCAATAACCTGAACACACAGCAGTCTAAAATGAGATCCTGAGGCAAGGACACTGGGTTGTGGACCAAGCCTTGTGGGTTGCATTCCCACTGAAGCACTGGGGGACAGACAAGCCTGCTCTGCTGCTACTTCTTCTTAAACTGAGCATAAACTGAGCTGGGGATTTGGGGAGTGTCAAGTCCATGCAACTGCTAGAAGAGATGTTGTTGGGCCAAAAAACTATCAATCACCGGTATCATCACATTGTTAGTGCAGTTCTGTATGTATGCACTTTTTAAAAAATATGATGGCAGATCTGCTGCAAGCAACGCTTGGAAAAGTAACTTTTGGGGACTACAGCAAGGCCAGTGCCCATGTTGTCTGGGGTATTTGGAGAGGAGTGTGTTGTTTTTTAAATGAACTAGTCCAACCTCTAGTTGCAATGCAATTTTGTGCAGTTTCAGAGGGACTTTCCTGCCTGGGATCAAAAGGCTTCCAAGGTCAGTGGAGAGGCTTCAAGTGAGGCAACCATGACCCATAAAAATCTTTTTCTTCTCCCTGCCACCCTCTTTTGTTCCTTTTTATACAAAGAAACAATTTCAAGCTCTTCAAGTTTCATCCTCTTGACTGAGTGACACTGACTGCTCCTCTATCTGGCTGTTTAGCCAATAAGCCTCCCCCAGGGCAGTTTACATAAGACCAGTTGAAAAATAACAAACAATATATCCTTTCCCTCTTACTTGCAGGCCACAAGGCACAGCATGAAAGGAAAAGGGGACTTTGAGAGAGGAAGAAGTCAAAGCAAACTCAGGCACCCAAAAAGTTCTTCTAGATGACCAGCCAGAATGGGAAGCAATTTAGGGGTAGTTTAGACAGTGAATAAAACCCTTTTAGAATCTGCGGGAAATCCCATATGTCCAAATGGAATTCCGCAGCATTCCGTCTTTCTTGGAGGGAGGGGGAGCAGAAGCCTCTGGGACTTTTCTTGAGTTTCTTAAAAACCCTGACAGAAATGTGCACCCTCGCCTGTTAGGACAACTGAATCACATTGCTGATTGGTCGGACGTGCACAGGGGGTGGAGATTGGTAAGACGGCAGATCACGGACCCAGCATGTTGGATTGTCACTGTAGTGATCATGCACTGAGGCACAGGCTTTCTTTCCTTTTTTAAAATTACTTAAGCAGAAGATAATTCTTCTGTACCTTGGAATTAGTTTTTTAATAAAAAAATATTGTTTGGCAGGGGCAAATTGGGGAGTACAAAACTGCATGTACAGTTGTCACTTCATATTCACTAGGGTTTGGATCCAGGACCCGCCGTGGATACCAAAATCTGTGAATACTCAGTCCCGTTATATGCAGTGGCATAGCAAAATGGTGTCCCTTATGTAAGATGGCAAAATCAAGGTTTGCTTTTTGGATTATTATTTTTTAAAGAATATTTTCAAGCCGTGAATACTTAAATCTGTGGATACCAAATCCATGGATACAGAGGGACAACTGTAATTCATTCACAGCTGCCATCTTGATTCACTGGCATGCCTCCATGTGAACAGGAAGCACGGAGAACTTTGCACACCAGCGATCTTACCAAAAAATCATTTAGACAGATGTCAGCTGCTGCGAATTGGCATTTCTCCGCCCCAATTCACATTTTATTCCCTCGTCTAGACCGGCCCAGGTTTTTTTTTTAACAGCCAGTTTTCCAATCACACAAATGTCCCAGACTATTAAAAACAAAAACACAGAAACTAACACAAAGCATGCTTTTTACCTCTTGGCTGTTTAGGCTCTGGGGAGGGGCCATCTTCTGGAGCTGTAGGCCCTTCCTCATCTGACTCCTCCATGTTGGATTCTTCAGGTGCCACAGGAAGTGTGATGACACTTGGCTTGCATTCAGGAGCCACAAATTTGCATGGATGGGGTAGAAAGGATTAAACTTCCTGAGGTTTCCTATATTGTCCTTTCTCTGCTCCCCCTATTCTGACAATCCTGTTGACTGAGGCTGGAACTCTTCAGGTTGCTGGTAGCACTTTCCTATTTCTCCTCAACCTACCTTGATCCTACTCTAAGTAGCAGGAGACACCTTAGCTTTGTTCCAAGAGTTAATGGCAAGCATGGCTCTCCGCCTCTTCAGCCTGATGAGAACCTGATCTCTCTTACCTTTCTGTCTCAGTCACTCTGTGAGCAGTACAAAGGCCTGTACAAAATGTACAGTTCAGCAGCCATTTCATGTAAGTGAGATAGTCACGTCAACAAAAAAAAGACAACTCACTGAAAAGCACATCCTTGTCTTTATTAAAATATTTTGCTGAAAACAGGGAAAGTACTACAGATTATTTTGACCTGAGAGAGATGTTCCTTGGAAAGCTTTTTGGTTCTTATCTATGCTTTGCTCTCACTGCCAGGTGAAGTAGAATAACAAGCTTAATTAAAAGTTGGCTCAAGTAGAGACTATACATCATCAAGAAAAGAAAGTAGAACTCAAAAAGTATAAAATATGCTTTAGAGCTTAGCACAGGATCCCTTCTTCTGAAAGGCACCCTTGCATGCAAGTTATCTGTTTTGCTGAGGCTTATGCCTTTTAGTTTTTCTGTCTTCAATAAACTCCTGATTCAAGAAACGCTTGTCTAATTGCCTGTCTTTGTTGGGTCTGTGGCTGCCACCTGATAGGAGAGTTCAGGTAACAACTTAATAAAGACTAGCTTCCTTGCTTTAACCAAGAAAGCAGTCTTAGTGTGATTATACTCCATGGACCAACTCATTAAGCAGTCTGATAACCAGAAAAAGCTCAGTCCACAGATGCGTACACTGCGAAAAACCAGAGTTTGCAAATGGGACCAACATATGGAGATCAAAAGATACAATTGGAATGCTATGGTTTGCTACTCCCTTAGGATGAGGGAAGTGGAAGAGAGAGAGAGAGATTCAAATGGAGAGGGAGAGGAAATGAAATTCTGATAAAACAAATAGATCTCCGTATTCATGGTTTCACTTATCCATGTCTGAAAAAAATATGTTCTCACTAGGTATTTCTAGGTCCTCCAATGCGATTCTATGGTCAACGTCCAGCGTCCATCTCACTGAAAATAATAGGTTCCCTATTATCCACAGTTTGGGGAATCTGCAGGTGTGTGTGTGTGTGTGTATCGTGGAACGTATTCCCCACAGATATCTGGGTCGACCTGTATCTAGGTAAGAAAAGACAAATTAGTCGAGACAAATTGCTCCTCCAACAGTTCCAGGAAATGCCAGGGCATTCTCTCTCAGGATTTCATGCCTTGGAAATACGTTCAGGGGTCACCATCTTGGCCACACAGCAAAACGAAATCCAAGATCCACAAAAAAGTGATACCTTTATTGGCCAACCAAATGCAAAGCATATGATTCAAGCTTTTGAAGTTCTATTGACTTCATCATCAGGCACAAGATGTTAACAAATAAAGAAAGAAGTTGATATGATCGAATTAGATTACTTAACAAATAAGCTAAGAACAAATTATACAAATAAACTACAAAATCACTGGTCATCAGTAATTAACTATTGGGGAAAAATTGGGACATTCAAGGAATATCTTTTTAGAATCAAGTTTGGTTATTACAGTGAGATAGGGGAGACAGCTTCAGTTAAAGTTCTGAGATAAAATCTGAACTGTAAACGGTGGAGCAAACAAGTGGGATTTCTGGGCATTATCAGAAGTACATGGGATCTAGAGCTTATTAATTCAGGGAATGTTTTTATGGATGAACGTAAGGAGGTAGATATGGAAAATTCGGCAACAAACTCTTTATATGTACTGACTGTGATTTAAAACTGTAAGACTTTACAATTGAAACTTTTTAAAAATTACTCCCCCTTTTTTCAAACAAAAGTAATTAGAATATTTATGAAAATTTGCCACAAAAGAAAATAAAGAAAAAAATATGACAACATTGGAGTCACAGGCCTACATGCTGTTTCAGATGTTACTTGTGTTGTTGTTCAGATGAGAGCTCTCATGCAGGCAGCATTTGTGGATTTTGTTTTGCTGCTGTGGCTTTTTTGTTTTGCACGGCTACCCCTGAATGTGTTTCCTAGATCTGAAGATACCCCATTTTACCACAACAAGGGGAATCCTAAACAAGAGGGAAATGTGGACTGAGACTAAACTCTCAGAAGTTTCTGCCTCCAACAAAGGTAAAAGGTGAAGTTGAAGGCTTTCATGGCTGGCATCCATAGATTTTCCTTGGTTTTTTTTCCGGGCTGTGAGGCCGTGTTCTGGAAGAGTTTATTCCTGATGTTTCGCCTGCATCTGTGGCTGGCATCTGCAGCCACAGATACCAGCCACAGATGCAGACGAAACGTCAAGAATAAACTCTTCCAGAACATGACCTCACAGCCTGAAAAAAAAACAACAAGGAAAATCAAAGGTAAAATGTCTCTTTTGGACTATAATTGGCTACTTTTAACTATGCAGCACCTAAAAGTTGTTTCCAGATGCAGCTGTACAGAGACTTCTTGAAAAACCCAATGATCTCTGCCTAAAACTCATTGCTTCACAGGGACATGCTGGATGCCAGAGAGGTTGCCTCACAGCAGCAAAAGGTTTTAAATTTTACTGTCTTTTGTCTCAGCTCCACATGGCCAGGAAGTAGGAATGGCCTCTGCCTGCATGAGATCCCTCACCTGAACAACAACACAAGAAACATCTGAGACAACATGTAGGCCTGTGACTTCAATATTGCTACTTTTCTTTATTTATTTTAAAACATATTTTGCCTGATGAAGAAGCCAGTAGAACTTTGAAAGCTTGCATCATGTGTTTTGCATTTGGTTGGCCAATAAAGGTTTTGTTTTGGGGTGGTTTTTTTGTTTTGTTTTTTTGTGGATTTTGGATTTTAATTTCATGCCTTGTAATAGTTGCTTCCATTCCTGCCTCTACTCACCTTCTAAATATACTGGGGGGTTGGCCCTGGATTGTTGCTGGTTGTAGTGCTTCCCCTGATCTGAACTTATCTTTTCAACCACTCTTTTCTCTCCTTGGAGGTGTGATTGAGATGTGGTGTTGTGGTTTTGCATCATCCTCTTCATGGATTTGACACCTCCACCTATATGCTCCTTCCTGAGTATCCACATTCTCCATCTTGCACACTATTTCTATTTCCCTGTCTTTTTAAAAATAGTTTTTTTGTAGTCATAATACTAAAGCACTATAAGGATATCAGGAAAGAACTGATATAACTTCCTCCAAATCCTGAGGCTGTGCGGTAGTCTGGAAGAGCCCAAAGTGGAGATGCTTCAGGAGTTCCTAGGTATCTATCTTGGTCATTATTACCCCCTGTAGGCACATAGTCCTTAGTGCAGGTATGGTTTCCCTCAACTTCCAATAGCTTACGGTTTCACTGCTGAAATACATTCCAAATTTTGTCAAACTTCCTATGTAAGGTTCACAAGTGGCAACATATTTGCATGGAAGAAATGCATTTCCACCATTTCCTTTGAGCACAGAACTGGAGAGTAATCTGTGCAGAATTAGGAATTGTGTTTCCACCCACCCTATTATATCTATGTGCATAGAATACCAACAGCCCTGTCTATGAGCTATAATAAATCTGTTCTATTTATTTAATAAAAGCCCATCAGTGCCCAAGGATGTCGGTTCAGCATCTTTTCAAAAACCACAAATTCAGCAATAATATTAATAAAACAGGAGACACTTCCCGTCTGGCAAGAAATGGGATGATTACAGGCTGGAGCGCTTAAATAACAGAAACAGCATTAGCACGCCTATTCAAGAGGTGACAGCTGAAAGCACCATTTTCCTTCTCACACTGCCAGCTTTGCTGCAAAAGTGAAGATCTCGTTTGAAACTCCTCGTTGCAGGACTTCCCCCCTCCCCACCCCAGCCCACCAGTTTTGCAGGGGAAATTCAGTCTATGGCGATTATCAGACAGGAATGCAAAAAGCCAAAAGCATTCCTGTCCCACAATCTCCAATCCCGCCCGTCCCGGCACAATAACCCTCCCCACTGCACTTACCTTCTCTCCTGTTGACAGGCAGCCCGGGAATGAAAAGAGCTCTAATGGAGCTCTGTTCACATCCTGGACTGAAATCCTACCCATTCTTGCTAGAAGACACGAGCGGGGAAATTAAAAAATAAAAACAAAAATAAACCAAAAAAAGTTACAAAAAAGCACATATACACACTTTACAACTTCCAGGTAAACCGGGGAAGTTTTTAAAAAGTGCATCACTTACCTGGATGTCCCAATCTCAGCCAGAAGTGCTCTGGCAGGACCACCCACTGATGCTCCATTCACGAGGGTTAAATGGACTGAGATTTCACATGCAGGCAATGCTGGCACCAAATCACAATGGGGGATCTATTGATGGCTCGACCCATCAATAAAATGAAACACCATAATGATGCCAGTGGAATGCAAAAGGATGACATCGTCTGATACTGGCATCCTATTACATTCCTCTGGTGTCATTATGGTGCCACATTAGCCACGTCTGATAATCTTTCTCCAAAACACAAATCTCTGCCTACCTCACCCATCAATGCTGCTGAAATTTTATGACTGCTGCTGCACCTTGGCATATAGTAAAATTTCTGTGTTCGCTAACTGCAACATTTGCTGCTTATACAGTTACCCACTCTTTGGAGAGGATCATCATCTCACACAGGTATCTATAGTCTGGACCAATGGTTCTTAACCTTTTCTTTACCAGGGACCCCCTTTAAATATCTTTTGTTGCTGCGTACCCCCAAGATTTAAGATTCGAAACAACAACAACAATAATACCTGATGATGATGATGATGATACAATTCTACCATCCATTAAACCTTTCCTCAGAGGCACTGGAGGACAAGGGAAGACTTTTCTCCTGCTTCTTCCTGTAAGTCTGGGGCTGGAGTGGATTGAATGGCAAGGTGCAGGCCAAATCAGCTAGCCGGCCTTTGCCTTGGCTCCTGTCATGTGGCCACTCCACTGTAGAGAGGAGGTGGGCCAACCAACTTTCAGGCCTCCATGGACCCCCTGTGAGGACATCATGTACCTCTGGGGATCCATGGACCCCAGGTTAAGAAACACTGGTCTAGACACATATTTTTATCATACATTTTTCAGAGTCTAGAGTTATATCTCTTATCAGAGAGTTTACATAGTCTAGGTATATTGCTTTCTTAGGCCTTGTCTACACAGGCCAAATGAAACAGCCTCCGCCTGTTCCTGTTCTCGGCTGTCCAGACGATGCTGGGTTTTGGCCCTGTTTCTAGTCCAAGAATCTGAGGCAAATGCCCATAAAACAGAGTAAACATGTGATAAAACGATCCACTTTTTGCTGTGGTTCTTCCAGAGAAAATGTTGACTTCTGTTACCACAATGGAGGGTGTCTGCACACACGGCCTGTGTGGTGCCCAGTGCAACCTTTTTCCAGCCAGGTCACAGATGTAACTTCTGCTGAGGTCATCACGAGGCACCCAGCCATGTGACCATGGTCAGATCCCTTGTTCCTGGCCTCGGAAAATGCAACCAGCATGGGGGAAGAGAAGCATTGGTTTGCATGTGGGCTGTGTGTGTGCAGACACACACATTGCAAGAATGGAAAGGCAGCTAACAGGGGATGGGGGAAAACACTACAGTCCTAGGGCTGGAATACTAGCAGTGTAGACCAGCCCTTAGACATGTTATGGTTTAGGCACATTATGTATCTATAGATATAATTCTCTTAGGTATGTTGCCGTTTCCAGTGTACTGACTGGCTGCTTAGGGAACTGACCAACCAATCACAGGTCGGTTGGGCAGCCAATCAGCACACTGGGGACAGGACCATGTAGAACTCAAACATGGCAGCTAGAGCTGGAGAGTGAGTGACATGGGGTGGATGTGGTGTGTGCCTGTGTGTTCTGGAGTTCAGAACGAGTAGGGGGAGGGGCAAAAAGAGCGGTGGGGCAGAACGAGTGGGGGGAGGGGCAGAACAAGTGGTGGTGGGCAGAACAAGTGGGGGAGGGGCAGAATGAGTGGCGGTGGGCAAGTTAAACCCACCAGCCTACCTCAAACGGTTGTCATGAAATCTCCTGGGCATTTGGGGGGAAGTTTTTTTAATGACGTATGGTACGCTGGGTCCAGCTAGTATTATGTACCATATATGCTAGCGTATAAGACGACCCTCCAATTTTCAAGTAAAAATATAGAGTTTGGCATATATTCACCTTATAAGACCACCACCACCCCAGTTTGGCTGGCTGGCTGGGGGAGCCTTGCCAGCTGATCCTCTTTGTTTCCCAACTCAGGAGGATCTCCTCATGAGTTGGGAAAGCAAACAGGATCAGCTGGTAGGGCTCTCCCAGCCAGCCAGCCGCTACATTCGCCCCTCTCTTCCACCTTCGGTTGCTCCCCAAAGGGGGTGAAGGCAGAGGAGGGGGCCGAATGAACCCGGTTTGCCTCGGCCACTGCCCATTCCCTCCGTCTTCGTTCCCTTTGCGAAGGGAATGAAGACAGAGGGAATGGGCAGCGGCCGTTGCAAACCACTGGATTTGCCCCTTTCTTCCACATTCCAGGAAGGTGGGTGAAAGGGGAGAAAATACCCGGTTTGCCTTATCCGCCCCCCCCTTTCCTCTGTCTTCATTCCCTTTGGAAGGGAATGAAGACAGGGGAAGCGAGGGCGGCCATTGCAAACCGCAAGATTTGCCCCTTTCTTTCACCTTCCAGGAAGGTGGAAGAAAGGAGCGAATGTATCCGGATTGCCTCGGTGACCGCTCGATCTCCTGTGTGTTCGTTCCCTTTGGGGAACGAACACACAGAAGATCGAGCGGCAGTCGTGGCAAACCGCAACGTTCGCCCCCTCCTCTGTCTTCGATTGCTCCCCAAAGGGGGAGAAGGCAGAGGAGGGGGGAGAATGAACCGGTAAACACTTTGTCACCCCCACGCCCGATCTCCTACCTCTTTGCTCCGTTTGCGAAGGGAGTGAAGAGGCAGGAGATTGGACAGCAGGGTGTATCCGGCGTATAAGACAACCCCTGATTTTGGAGGATATTTTTCGGGGTTCAAAGGTCGTCTTATACGCCGGAATATACTCCTCTTATAAGGAACACATCTCAAAACTTGTAAGGTACGTGGCATTGATAGTACATTGAACATAGTGTTTGCATTATATTGTAGTGGTAAGGAAAATCCCTTACACAGTACTGAGATACCAGAGCTCATATTTCATCTGTTGAGGAAATGGTGCATCTCATATAGGCATTTGCATATATTTGCACTATTTAGTAGCACTAGTAGATCAGCACTGTAGTGCATTCACATGTGTGTGTATTTGTGCTTTCAAGTCCCCTGTTGACTTGTGACAACCCCATAAATTTCATGGGGTTTTCTTTGGCAAGGAATACTCAGAGGTGGTTTTGCCAGTTCCTTCCTCTGAAATATAGCCTGCAGCAGCATTGTATTGCATTAATTCAGCATAGCTATTAGTGCAGAGGATAAAGTGTTAGAAAGTATTGATAATACTGTTAGAGATTATTGATAACTCTATCTGTTATATTGGTCTACAATGGGGGTTCATTTGCAAGCAGATCCTTCTGGTTTAGCTGCCTGACTGGGCAGATCTACCCTCATCTGCTGCCTTTTATCTGCTTGTTTATGCTTTTACAGCATTTGTTTATTTGTACCCTCTGCCAATCAGGTTAGTCCACCTCATGCCGGCTCTGTTCTAGAGGCACACCTTGTCTGATTGGTACCCAGCCCAGGGATCCTTATATGGTAGCTTTTGCATAAAAGCCACAATTGACAACCCTACATTAGCTTAGTTTTTTAGCTGCATGGAGTTTGTCTCCTGTTATCTTTTTTTCTTTGCTTTTAGCCAGATGGCAGAACTTCAGACTAATCTGTTAGTGTTTCTCTGTCTCTTACATGGGGTACCTTTTACATTCTTGATTCCTAACATATCTTCTTGAATTCAATAATACGTTGAGCACAAGCTGGCAAAATCGTTATTACTATTGACAGAATTTCTATCACACCCCAATCTAAAGGCACATTTTGTCTACCTGTATTTTGCTTTGATATTATGTTGTGGTACTTCCCCTCTCATTCAGTAATGAATAGTTTATCATCCTTTCACACAAATGCTTGTAGACTGAAGTCACAGCTTCAGCCATATACACTATGATATATATCAGTGGCTCTTAACTTTTTCTTTACCAGGGAAACCCTTTAAATATCTTTTGTTGCCATGGACCACCAAGACTTAACTCAAGATTTAAAACCATGATGATGAGGATGAGGATGATACAGTTGCACCATCCATTAAACCTTCCCTCCGAGGCACTAGAAGGGGAGGGAAGACTTTTCTCCTGCTTCTTCCTACAAGTTTGTGGCTGGAGTGGATTGAGGAGCAATGCCCAGGCCAAGCCAGCCAGCCTTTGCCTTGGCTCCTGTCACATGGGCTGAGCAGCCTTCAAACCTTTGCAGACCCCCTGTGAGGACACTGCAGCCCCCACCCCCGAGGGTTCACAGACCACAGGCTAAGAACCACTGGTATATATAAGGGAGGCCTGGTGGTGCAGTGGTTAAATGCCAGTACTGCAAGGCACAACGTTATGAGTTCAATCCCAGAGGGCTCCAAGGTTGACTCAGCCTTCCATCCTTCCGTAGGCTGGTAAAATGAGTACCCAGCTTGTTGGGCCAATTAGCTAAAACACATTATAAACTGCTTAGGGAGCGCTTTGGCACTGATAAGCGGTATATAAATATCAACACTATTGCTATATATAAAGGAATTCAAGAAACTTTCCTCATAAATCTATTTTCATCTGCTTCTGGTGAGTGCTGGTTCACATTTATGAACAACCATGGCCCATCTTCTAGTTAGAAGAGACTTGCAGTTCAGCCTCAAAAGACATTGGAAATGTGCGGGTGGGGGGGGAGCATCATTCCTCATTTATCTGATATTCGCTGGGTGACACTGGGAGTCACCAATGGCTCTTCTTCATCCTGGAGAGAAGTGACCAGCAGGGTGCCACAGGGTTCTGTCCTGGGTTCAGTGCTATTAACATCTTTATCAATGACTTGGATGAGGGAATAGAGGGCATTCTTATCAAGTTTGCAGATGACACCAAATTAGGAGGGGTAGCTAATACCCCAGAGAACACTATCAGAATCCAAAATGACCTCAACAGATTAGAAAGCTGTAATGGGGTTTGTTAAAATTAACAATGTTACCCTCTGTGCTTTACTGGATCTTCCTTACAAAACAGGCACCATAAAACTGATGGCTTTAACTTCATTAGAAAGCCCAGAACTAATTAAGCAGAGTTTCTTATTTAAAACACATATGCAGCAGACATGTGTTGATTCTAGTATTCAGGCTTAAGATAACCATCCACATAACTTCTCCCCAGTTTATATTTTCTAACATAAAAGAGACTCAAAGCACTCAGAAGTAGTTTAAAAGTATAAAAACATCTTTACTTACAGTCTGTGTGCATTTCTCATTGAATATCAGCAGCAAAATAACAAGCGAAGGCTAAACTATTAAAAGTATAACTAAAAGCTACATGTTACAAACAAAAATATGCAGGAGCCCTGCAGAGCAGGTCCTGCCTCTAGAAAAACATCATGGTAACTGGTAAACCTCATGGCAGCTTTCCAGACAAAGAGAAGGACTTGGACACACCTCTTCCTCTGGAAAGCCAATTACATTTCAGTAGGAAGTTACATCATACATTCTGTTTGCTTCTATCAGTTAACCCTTTCAACAATCAAACATCTCAACTTATTAGATTGCAAACTACATATCCCAACAAGGTGGGCCAATACCAACAAAATGAATTTCAACAGGGAGAAATATAGGATACTACACTTGGGCAGCAAAAATGAAATGCACAGATATAGGATGTGTGACACCTGGCTTGATGGCAGTACATGTGAAAAGGATCTAGGAGTCCTAGTGGACCACAAGCTGAACATGAGTCAGCAGTGTGATGCAGCAGCTAAAAAGCCAATGCGGTTCTAGGCTGCATTAATAGGAGTATAGTGTCTAGATCAAGGGAAGTAATAGTGCCATTCTATTCTGCTTTGGTCAGACCTCACCTGGAATACTGTGTCCAGTTCTGGGCACCACAATTCAGGAAGGATATTGAGAAACTGGAACGTCTCCTGAGGAAGGCAACCAGGATGGTGGGTGGTCTGGAAGCCATGCCCTATGAGGAACAGCTTAGGGAGCTGGGCATGTTTAGTCTGGAGAAGAGAAGATTGAGAAGGGACTTGATAGCCATGTTTAAATATTTGAAGGGATGTCATATGAAGGATGGAGCAGGCTTGTTTGCTGCTGCTCCAGAGACTAGGACACGAAGCAATGGGTTCAAACTAGAGGAAAATAGATTCCATCTCAAGCTCCAGGAACAAAGATTCCACCTGAACATTAGGAGAAACTTTTTGACAGTAAGAGCTGTTCGGCAGTGGAACACACTCCCTCCAAGCGTGGTGGGGTTTCCTTCCTTGGAAGTCTTTAAATAGAGGCTGGATGGCCATATGTCGGGGATGCTTTGATCGTGATTTCCTGCGTGGCAGGGGGTTGGACTGGATGGCCCTCGTGGTCTCTTCCAACTCTACAGTTCTATGATTCTATGATTAGGAAGAACTTCCTGAGAGTAAGAGCTGTTCAGCAATGGAATACACTGCCTTGTATTGTGGTGGAGTCTCCTTCTTTGGAGGTTCTTAAACAGAGGCTGGATGGCCATCTGTTGGGAATGATTTGATTCTGTATTCCTGCATGGCAGGGGTTGGACTAGATGGCCCTTGTGGTCTCTTCCAGCTCTAAGATTCTATGGTTCTCAGCCTTCCCTCTCTAATGTGGGTGTTGCTATAATCCTAACTTTCCTCACTTGTTTGGCAGCTCCCTTCAGGTCAAATACACACTCCCCTGTCACCTGCAAACTGATGTTGCCTGCCTCCTTCCCTTTTTGCCTCTTTGTTCTCAGAATCCTGGTGTAGCTTGTGGGTGGGAGGGAGGGAGATATTGTCCTCCCAAAGAACGATTCTGCCCCAATGAAATTTTCCTTCAGTCCCCTGATTTTTAGCATTGCAGAGAGTGAGACATTGAAAATCATTCACATTTAGAATGCTTACATTTGCTGTGTTCATATTCTCTTGGAAACTGGGCTTGTCTATATGGCAAAGATACTCCTCATATAATTTGAGGAGTAAACAATTTGTCTAAATGAGTTCCTGCATCAATCCACTGTATTTGGAAGGAGGGGTCCCAAAAATGTCAAATACTACGCGGGAAAAGCCTTTGCGGCTTTCTCCAAAGTTTTGAAAAACTGCAATGGAAATGTGCATTCCCATTCATTGGGACAACTGATTTACTTTGATGCGCATTCCAGATAAAAGCTGAAGTGGAAGGCTGATTGGCCGGATGTGTGTAGAGGATGGAGCTTTCTGGCAAGGCAAGTGCCCCGAACCACCATGTTGGATTTTCACCGTAGCGATCATGCACTGAGGCAACAAAACAGCTTTTTTTTCTATTCATTTAAGTGGAAGATTGCACTTCTGCATCTTGGATATGTTGTTTTTTTTAAATACTGTTCAGTGGCAGCAACTAGTGACAATAAAAATATGAGCAATTCACTTGCACCTGCCATCTTGATTCACAGGCATGCCCATTTGATCAACAAATGCATATGGCTTCGCATGCCTGCAATCTGGGGAAAAACCTGTGGAGACAAATGAAAACTGCTGAGTATTGGCATTTTATAGCTTCATATAAAGAAGCCCATTGACTGCCCCTTTTTTCTTTGGATGCCTAAAGTCTATTTCTAAATGCTCCACTGAAGTTTAAAGTTACTGCAATGCCAGATATTTGGGGACTGGATGAAAATTTAATGGAGGGGTAGAATTCCTATTTGAGGGCAATGTTCTCATTCTCCTGACAATTACAACCCTTTGCTAGAGACTCTGGAGACCAGGGTTTGAATCCCTACACAGCCATGAAGCCCCACTGGGGCAAGTGACACACTCTCACTCCTCAGAAAACCCTGCAATAGGTTTGCCTTAGGGTTGCTGTAAGTCAGAAATGACCTGAAGGCACACAGCAACAAGAAGAAGCATTTGATTTCCATTTGTAGTACATGCTGGAGAGGAGAAAAGGGCTATCATCCCTAATCCAATAAAGAATAGGGCTATCATCACCACTTTGGCTAACCTCATTTTTCTTTGTGCTCTGACCTGCAAAAATTAAGCAAGGGCAGCCGCAGCATGGCTAGGGTGATGGCTGTCCCATTGCTCCCATCCCTCCCTCCCTCACCCCCAGATGAATAACAAGGCAGCTGCACTCAGACTAACTCTAGGAAGAGAAGTCCTGGGTAAAGTTTCTGCTATCTTCATTTTCCCAGAGTGTCTCTGGACATGGGCAGAGAAACAGTGGCAAATAGTGTTTTATCTGGTGTTTCTTTTCTCAGTGCCAGGTATGGGTCATGGGCACAGCACAACACACCTGCTGCCTGGCCTGGTAAGGTTAGATGGGGAGTATGAAGGGGCAGCAATGAGGATGGGCAGCTATGTCACAAGTGTACCCTTGGAAGGCCCTTTGTTCAGAGCCTAATGCTAGAGCTAAGTTTATTGTTGGCCCTTCAACTGAATCAAGGATGTCTCCTTCTCACAGGCAAAACCAGCAGCATACTTTAATCTTTCTCAAAGGGAATCAAGCTGCTGAAATCCGGATGCTAGACCCATTTCCTAAAGAGCAGAGCAGCTCAGCAGAGTTAAACGATAGGAGCCTTTCCAGGCTACTGCAGGCAGGGAAAAAAGTGCTCTAGGAGCAAACTCACTTTAACTTCCACAATTAAGGACTCTGAACAGTGAGCAAGTGTTTGTTTTGTTTTGGTCACGTCTAGCTACACGACTTGCTGAATACTGTGAGAATGGCAGTGTCAGAGAAGACTTCATTGGAATCCATCATACAGCAGGTCTTTGTGAGGATAAGCTATCCTCCAGGCAATTTCAATGGGCTCTTGCATGCACCCTCTGTACCACCTTGGGCAAGCAACATGAGAAATTAAAAATGCTCTCAAACCTAATTAAGGAGATACTAGACTTAAGATGGCAGATGTATGTGTATGTATGTGCCTTCAAGTTGGCTGTTAATTTATGGCAACACCATGAATTTCATAGGGTTTCCTTTGGCAAGGAATACTCAATGGTGGGTTTTGTCAGTTCCTTCTTCTGAAATATAGCCTACAGCACCTGGTTTTCATTGGTGGTCTCCCATCCAGGTACTAACTAAGGCTGACCCTGCTTAGCTTCCACAGTCAGACGGGATCTGGTGCTTTTAGGATATTTAGGTTTCTAGTAGATGGCAGATACAAGGCCTAAAAATAGGAAGATGGGAATCCTTATGGCAAGCATAGCGAGTTGCTCCTATAGCATGCTTCTTATCAAAAGAGAAATAATAAATGATCAGAGAGGAATGCGTATTTTTAAAAAGGGATAAACATAAAAAATAAAAAAAAATCCAACGATCGTGCTTCCAGCCTAGCCAGAAAAGTAATATAATAAAGATGGGGGAAAAAAAAAAGAGTCAGTATACTGCAATGTGTCAATCCCTCAGTGGGAATCATGACATTGCACACACAAAAATCAAGCTCAGGAGAAAAAACATCAGCCTGCATTCTATGAAACTGTTGAATATTCCTGGGCGAGAGAGATTCAGATCTAGTAGTGAAACAGGTACCTTTAAAGCAGACATGTGGCAGCTATTATAACTCATTGCTAGAGGTCAGAGTGGACACGGGTGGGGGAGAGAGAGCATTAGTCTACAACATTTCTTCTGCACATTTAGCCAGTAAGCTGGGAAGTAGCAGCTCCTTCTCCTAAGCAAAGTTGCCAATAGGAAACGGCAGAAAAGGACCTAGAATTCCATGCATACTTTCCCTATGGTCTTTTCTAACAAACTGGACTTCTGATGAAGTTCATTTTTGTTTTGCTATTCTTGTGTCTTGATATTTTTTGATGGATCCTATCATTTGTGATGGAAAAGGCTACTTGAAACCTCACAAGATCTTAGAAATGGCGGTAAGGCCCAGAAATGGCAAAACTCTATTGTCTTTTCGCTTATCAAGGTAGGGTCAAACTAGACAACATACTTAGCTTGTAGGAAACACCTCTAGCGCAACACCTCTAACACTACAGAACACTATTGTTGGCCAAAGATTCCTGACTATGTAAACAGAACCCAAAATTCTACAAAGGAAGAAATTAAGCAAAGCAGGCCAGCTTATAAAATATACATAAATTTTCATTGTTTGTCTCCAATACGTCTTTCATCTGGCTGTTAATTTTTCTTGCTGCGAACTGCTTTTTTATTAGAATCTCCACTGTGACTCTTGCTTTGAACCAGCTGTTAACATTGTTGTCATTGCTAATCAGTGTTACATGATGTGATCCTTGTTGAAGAACATAATAGCTGCCCAGAAACTTTCAGGTTCTTTTCTCCTGAGGGCTAGAAACCTCCCATTTGAAAAACCGATTCTCAAGTTTCTGTGGGAGCTCTCAGAAGCCAAGTTAGAGGCCACATATGTACAATTCTTATGAGACTTATTACTTCCCCGTGTGTCCTTTCCAGTGTGCACACCTGCAAGACAAAGCAATACAAACTGGCCTCCAATGCTGTAGCAAATAAGAACTTCAGATAAAAATGTCACTTTAATAAAATAAACCAGGATTACTTCACAGCAAGATTTATTAATACATCCAAAAGAAAGGGAAAAAAATCATTTTCTCACACTATATACAGATAATACATACAGTGTTTTATACACATATTACATCCGTTTTTTTACACAAGAATATACATAAAAATGTAAACTTCTGTATACAAAAAACCCCTAAATCAATTAAACAAGGACCAGATAACCAAAGGAGACTAATCTTATAATTTCATTTCATTGTTGTTGATGATGTTTTAATGGTAGTACAGTACATTCATTGAGAAGTATGAGGAACATGTGAGTCTTCCAATTCAAAGGAAAGTACAAACACCAGCCTCACGACCTGCCCTCTGGAATGCTGCTTTGAAACTTTCCAGCAGAAAATGTGTCGAAAGGTGCATTTTATCCGTGCTAGAGTTCTCAGGGATAGCTGTTCTTGATTGTCCCTATCCACTCTAGAGATTAGACTTCCACTCTAGCCGCGATAAGAATTATATTTGTTTTTGCATTTCTATGCATGCTAGGATTGTTTGTACTGTATATGCCCTTTAGGCTGTTGCTTATGCTCAAATTGTTACCATTTTCTTAGCTTTTAATTCAATGTATGCGGGGGGGGGGGTTAATTCAATGTATTGGGGGGGGGGGAAACAGCCAGTGTGCTTGAAGGGGAGCATCAAATGAATGTAGACTGATAATCCTTGCTACCATGCTGTTAATCTGAAGGACACATGTTAACATTAGCGAATTGTACTTCCCACAATGCACTGCTGCCTCACCATGGTTTTCCCACTGTATCTTCTCCCCATTTCAAAAAAGATGGCCATGTATCTTTTTGCTATGTGGCCATTTCCAACATAAAACTGTAATGAAGATAGTCTGAAAGTGACACAAATACCAATTTTTTCTCTTGGATAGCCCTGAGAAAGATTGAGATTGTGTGTGTGTGTGTGAGAGAGAGAGAGTGAGTGAGAGAGAGAGACTACAAGAGGGAGAATGTCGTTTTTTCTATACTTTCTGGCCAATGTTTAACCATTTGCTGATTTCCTCCTTTTTTAGCTTTATTTGAATGAAAACTCTGTTTTAAACTCAAATCACCCATGCTTTAAACATGTGTATTTAAGTATGCCCCTCCATTCTTTGTACCTGAAGACAATAATTCAGTTCAAACCTGGAAAAGAGAGTTACAAGATAATGTGATGTAGAAAAAGGCCAAGAAATTCTTTTGAATGCAGTAGTTCCTAGTTAAGCACTTTCTGAATGATTAAGAAGCAAGACTCATTTTCAGGCATTTTTGTTTTTTAAAAAAGAACACCCCAAACATCTTACCCTTGAACTCTTGTTATTTGTGGCAGACCAATGAGGCAATACTGTTTTTCCACACAGGCATTAGAATATACTGTTCCCCTCACCAATGCTCTCAAAAGCACAAAGTCAACAGTGATGGAAGCATGCTGATTGTAGGGAAATTTGGAGGGAAACTGTTTTGCAGAATGCAAATACTGTAGTTACAATTTTAAAAACAGGGTTTAAAAGAAAAGGCAATTCATTACAATCAACAAGATCCACACTTAGAAACAGGCACCTTCCCTATTGACACAGGGTAGTATATAATAAACCAACCTCCTATCTTGTTAAAAGACAATTTCAAATGGCTTTTGAGAATTATAAATATTTTTTCTTTCATTTATGACACAGAACTGCAAATGCAGCTTAAGTACTCCAGAAGGGACAGCATTTTGCTAAAATGTCAAAAGTGAACCAAAATTTACATAAAGGATATATTCTCTCTCATATATTCATGAATGCATTGTGGAATGGGGGAAAATATATTGCATACACATATAAATATATATATTTATGCCCTGAAATAGTGTGTCATGTATATACACATACATATACAGAAACATTTAGCCCTACAATATCAATTCTTGGGTTGTGCATGGACATTTAAGAGTATTACAATTTTTGTTGGGAGCTAAGCTAACCTCAGTATTTGGCGGGAAGGGGGGGAGTATTATTGATAGATGAGAGAGCCCTGAAGACCAGATAATATGATGGTATATTCTATATGGGAGCCGGTTACAAATTTCAGTGGGGCATGTATATGACATGTATATGGGATTTTCTACTGGCAGCAATACAAATCCAATGTAAGAGTGACTCGTAGGACCAAAAAAAAAAAAAAAAGAGAGAGAGAGAGAGAGAGAGAGAGACTAAAAGCTCAATGCAGAATGACAAGTATCAGCACAGCAAAGCACAGCATCACACATTCAGGACAACTGGAAAGAGCCTCATAAGCTCTCCTTCCTCACACATCCCTTGTCACGCATAGAAAAAGAAAAGAGCCATGCAGCAGAACAATGGTTATCATGACTTTGTTCTGTGGCCAACCATTCTGTACACTGAAGCCACCTCTGTGTGCAGAGCTGGCCTTTTGGTCATGGGAAGGGGCCTTTAACTGAAGCGGAATACAAACACTATTTTTAAGCAATCCACTTAAAATGTTTAAGTGACCTGCTATTTTAGAAAAACGAAGTGAGTAAATAGTTATTAAATAATATTAATTGAGCCATGTTAAATATCAATTATACAATTTTATAAAGCCTCCATTCTAGGTGCTCTTTCTGCTATGTTTGTTTAACCCCAAGCAGTATATTCAGTAAAGACTCATATGTCCGGAGTAGACAAAAAGGCCTCACACAGATCTTGAGGAAAACAAAGGAATTTCTCAATCTGCTTGAATCATCATATGGGGGAAAAAGGACAAAAAATGCATTTAAGATTATGTGTTCGCATAATAACAAGATACATACGTAAGGGGGTAGATTGCTTGGTTTAAGCAACCGGAATCAAAACGAGCACTTTCCGAAAGCAGTATATGAGCACCAAATCTTAGCTCAATTCTGACTATTCTCAATGGGAATGCCTCTCTTGCTGAGAAAGACTAGAAGAGACCCAGGCAAAAGATGGAGCACTGAGAGGGATGCTTTCTGGTAGAAACAAAGGGACTGAAATTATGTAAGGAGGCTTCACTGGGGAGATGTTGAAGAGATCTCATAGGGCTTTTACATCAGCAACAAAACAAACACATTAAGAGAATTCCATGCTAACAAAAGTAGTGGCAATCAAAATATTTTAAGTTATCCGAGACTCTCAAACGGAGCTACAATTTTAGCTTCTTATACATAGATCTTCATCACACACACACACACACACACACACACATTGCAACATATATTTTGTATGTGTGTGCCACATGTATACTTGGCATATGGACACAAATATGCACACATCTATGGAATTAGAAGCCTCACGTTCATATTCTTTTGCACATGTGAAGGGCAATTCCACATTCAGCAAAGTGCTGCCACATCTGATATACATCTCTCTCTGTACATGTATACACAAAAGGAGTCTACTCTTTCCCATAAATAAATTCACTCTAGTACTTCCCATGTTCACCAACTAATAGGAAGCAAAGACCTTAAGCAACCCACAATCCCCTTTCTCACTGCATGCATATGTACAAGGAGTAAAATTTTCATAAAACAATTGAAATAAAAAAAAAGAATTAGGGGAGATCAGCTCCAAAAAAAGTTACGGTTTGTCTGTTTTGCAATGAAAGCTGTCATAAAAAGCCCCGTGATGTAAATGTGTGCACCAGTAAGTAATTTGGATGAATGGAGATGTTTTAATTTAAATGAATGATTTCCACAGCAGCAGCAGCAGTAGGTGCTGCATTCAAGGCATAGACGTTTCCAGTCTGGATACTGCAGTCTCGTATTCAAATGAGAAAGGGACTGAGCATAAATGTTTAGGGCCTTCTCATACACTCATGTGCCACCATTACTTTTATGCCAACTGAAATTAGCAGAACTGGGAGCCAGCCAAGAAAATGAACATTCCTTCCCCACAACTTGACCACTGTTTGGAACAAAATTCTCCTTTCTCCTTTTTATTGCAGTGAAGTAGTTTGTCACATAGGCAGTGGCAGTGCTCCCACATTGTGTAAACCATCACTTCTTGTTTCATGCCAAGCCTAAGGTATAGCCGTAGAGGAGAGTGAAACAATTTCCCCCTCCTTTTTAAACTAATTGCAGTTTGCTGTTATGCCCGATGCCAGTCAAACTGTGGCTAGTGTTAACTATGGCTTATTGCCACATGTCATTTCTAAACTGTGGTTCATGATCCTAGTTTATTCCAATCAAGCATAGGCCCATTCATATTGTGGCTTCAAACCAGATCAGTGACACGCTCAGTTAGTTAGTTCAATCTAAAAGGGTGTGGTTCCCTGTGGGCATACAGGAGGAGAGTAAATAATGGTCTAACATGATGTGCTAACCTGCCTATTAACTATGGTTAAGGCTATCAAGTATTTCTTTTAAATTTCTTTTAAATCATGATCTGAAAGTCAGGCTTAAAGTGGGTTTCAGATTCTCTTGCAAAAGAAAAACCTGGACAAGCCTTAATTGTCAAAATTTATACTGGTCTACGACTTAATTGCACATTTGCCCCAGAGGGGAAAGTGGCTGTGGTAAAGGAATGTACACCACCATTTCACTGGCCATGGTTAGCAAGGAATCAAGAGTTACCCCTGCACTGACTCAAGTAAGAATCTCATACTTTTCAGGTTATGAACCTATCAGTAACTAAAATGGTTGTCAGAGTATCTGTCTTTGGGGTTTGAAGGTAGCTTTAGTCCTATCTAATAACCCTCCAGCAAATAATTCTCAAATGCTTGATCCCTGTCTGAAACACAAAGAGTAGAACAGAGGTGTGAACTGCAACTCCCAGCATTTTTCACCATTGGCTATACTGGAAGTTTCAGGCCAACAACATCCAGAGGGCCAAACAATGCCTGGTGCAAATCTTTGAAGTGAAACATCAACCACAAAGGCAGAAAGCCATTTAGCATGAAGGTTCATAGTTTATAACAGGGACAGTTTCAAAACTGGAGGCAAAAAACTCTAGTACTACCCTAAATGTGTACAGCTGGTTTCCATGGCTGACACTCTCATCACATGTAAGAATTCCAATTTTAATCCTTTTTTAAGCAAGCTCCCATTAATTTATTTATTTTTAACACTGTCTTAAAACATGGAATTTTCTGTCATTTTAACAGGGCTCAGTGCAATCAGATTAAAAAAATAATAAAATAAAGCAAGCAAGCAAGCAAGCAAACATGATACCAGAGTTAGCCTTGTGATAGAAACCTATATGTAGTTTGGTTATTTGTACAACAGTGAGCACAAAATGAGTCCCAACAAGTGACTACATTTCCACAATACATTCTATCACCCCCTCAGCTACTTTTCTTGTTACAACCCCCCCAATAACCTACATACAATATACACATTCATATATCACACATACAGTTTTCCCCCCAATGCATATTTCTGTGAGTGTGTGTTTTTGTGTGTATATATTATATATACATGCACACAAGATACCTAAGTTCTATTCTTAAGTCACAGTGGGAATTCCTTTGTGAGGACAGGAGGGGAGAAAATTCCCAATTAAGACACTATGGATCCCTAGATTCAACATTTTGTCATTTGAACATCCAATCTGTATAGTAAACTGGAAATGTACATATATTCTTGGTGGAGAGAAGTCGTACAAATATAGTTAAAAATTTCCAGCTGTTGTAATTGGACTTCAAATATGATCTATTTACCCTGTAACTAAAAACACCTAACCATCATAAGTACAAACCACAGATTCAATTATTGCAGAAAAACAACAGTCCTCAGAGGAGGAACACATGGGTCAAGCAAAGTTTTATGTTTTGTCAGTACAAGATACCATTTTCATCTTATCTGCTTTATACTTTTATTTATATATTTATATCTGCAAGGTAGCAAAGAATAACTGTACCCCTTGACACGGTAAAGATCCAGTGTAAAAAGGTGCTACATGGGATGGGGGGGATTTTTTTTTTAAAAAAATGTGTAATTTTATAGCTATTAAAACACATATGCAACATAATTAATTACACTCAATAGTTTGTTTTAGTATAAAACATAATTTATGAGGTGACGTTAATAGCATAAATTAATATACATTTTCTCTTTTAAAATCGACAATAAGTATTCTGAAGGGTTGTAGGCAAGACAGAAATGGGAAAGACGTTGTTAAATAAAAGCTTAAAGCTGAACGTGATGGGAGGGGAAAAGATTCTGTATGTTGGACATGAGCAATTTCCAAAAGAGAATGATATGCACATATGGAGGAGGCTTATACTCTCACTCCTTTACAGGAGGCAAAAACAAAACAAGGCATTCTCTTTCCAGTGCTCACATTTTGATGACATTCTACTGTAAAATTACTTGTTTAAAACTACTTTTAACGGCCCTTATTTCAACAAGGAATCCCTGAGATGTGCCCCAAACTGGACAGTGATCACCACCACCATTCGGAGAAAAACGGTAGAATCAGCCCCATTCTCTCAACGGAAATCACCACTCTATATAGTGTAACCCAACTGCCCATCTCTTTAGATTAGATCCACTTTATATTTTGTCTGTTTGTTTTAAAATGCAAGTTACTTCAGTAATTTCAGGCTCAGCCAGACCACCACTCCGCAGTCAAAGCTATTAAGTGGCACTACATTTTTGACAACACGGATTTGGGTATTTTTATGTCTTGGGCTCAAGAGAGGGGGGAAATAGTAGATCAAGTTCAGTGTACTCACCCAGCTCATGTATTATGTATTGTGTCTGTGTGTGTGTGTCTACAGCTGAATTGGGTTGTTAGGGTTAAGAGAGGAGTTACCCTCAATTATTTTCTCATCTCCCCCCACCCTTACTTTTGTCTTTCTGGCTCTCTCACATTCCAGAAAAAAACAAAATGCATGCTATTCATACTCTCAGACTCTCTGGTGAGGAAAAGATGGGGAGGGCGAAAACCTTTCCAAATGCTGCCCTCCAGTGGCAATTAAAAGGAGGCTTTTTTCTGTTGCCTTTTTTACTGTGTGTGCACTTTCTACATACCGTTAATTCGGAAACAGCTAAAAAGCTAAAACAAGTACAACTAGAGCAGCAGTAGTAGTGACAATAACAAGGTGGAGAAAAACAGCCCAGATGCATATAGGACATAAATTTGCGAGGGGAATAAATGACACCAGGTACTCATTTTTTCACTTGAAAACCTGGCCATAAGAGGCAAGAACCACTGTTTCTACCACATTTTAGAATTTTCAAATGCAGGAAACGTAGGCAGGGGAAGCCTTCTTGGCCAGACAGCAAAATACAACAAAATCCACAAAAGAGTATTACCTTCGCTGACCAATCAAAATGCAAAAAATGCATCATGCACACTTTTGAAGCTTCCCTGGCTTCTTCACTGGGCAAAGATAATATTAGATATTACAGGAGAAAAATGGTGAAGATGTTAAGAGTTACAACATTCTCTCTCAGATGTTACTCTGTTGTCAGTTAAGATGATATTGAGGGGTTTCGATGCAGACAGAGGACACTCCCGGAGAAGCTAGCTTCACATGGGACAGGGACAGATGGACCTCAAGGAAAGTTACTTTTCTGCTGCTAATGGAGCTGACATTTTATTACCTGTCTTTTACTGCCCTTTGTCCCTAGCCATCATATGACCAAGAAGGGGAGTGTCCTCTGCCTGCACTGAAATCCCTCAGTACGATCTTCACTGACAACAGAGTGTCACCTGAGACAGAATGTACACCCGTGACTCTAAAAATATTACCTTTTCTCACCTTACGATTTTTTAACATCTTTGCCTGGTAAAGAAGCCAGTGAAGCTTGACACATTTTCTGCATTTTTGTTTGACCAATAAAGATATTGCTCTTTTGTGGTCACCGTATTTTAGTTTCTGTTGTTAATATATAACACCCTAGGTTATACAACAAGTGTGTCTTTAAACTTTACTATTTGTATTTGTTTATGAGACAGGGCATTTATTGTGAACCAACAGTTAAATATCCTGGAATAAAACATTGGCAATCTCACATGAGCATCATACTTTAAAGGAGACATTATTTTCAAGCTGTTTTATTAAACATATTGAAAGAATACAAAGTTTGCCCTCACTCCACCAGGGAAATATCTTTTTGAGGATACTACCCTCTCACACCACCTTAACCACATATGAAAACATAAGGTTTTGCATTACTGCAACTCATTCTGTACAACTAGATGTTACCACAAATTCCTTAATAGAAACAAATAATGCACAAGAATAAGAAATGAAAGCAAAAAACAAAACAAAAAAGTGAATTTTCCACGGTGCCTTTGAAACCCCCCATCTATATTATGACGTTAAAGACCTAAATCCTGCTTAGAGTAAATGTGTAGCCCCAGGACTCCTTTTCACAGGAGAATGTTTTGAAAAAGGAAGAGTACCAACAGGAGCAGCCAGAGCAAGCAGAATGCAACAGAGACATGGGATCTGCTACAGGGCACATTTTAATAAAACAGTGACATTTCTATAGAGAAACTGGGATTAAAATAGATTTTATTTCTTCTCTTCAAATTAGCATGCAGTCTCTCTGCCTTGCATGCAGTCTAAAACACGGCCAGTCTTCCGCCCCAATATATACAGAACACTTGCTGTAGTCTCATACTTTTTCCCACTGCTGAAAGCATGCATTATTGTCACAGGTCCACACACTTCCGTTGCCACTCCTCTCTGGTCTGACCAGAAAGAGGAGTTTGGAAGCTTGCAATTCTATTTTTGATTAACCACAGCTTGTATGTCATCATAGCTATATGTCATCAAACCTTTGGTTAATCAATGACTCGCTGAGACTCACTTGCTTCACAAACCAGAGTGAAGTTGACTTCTATGAAACAAACCAGAGTTAAGATTGCTCAGTTGCTCAGGTTCAAGTGACACAACAAACTGTGATTAGTCAAAAACAGACTCAAAAACTTCTCAGGCAAGGAAGAAAAAGGCGAATCTCAGTCCTGTTACAATAACCACAGCTTATCATGATGCTCAAATAGAGCCACTGTATCTTCTGTAGAAGAGTGATGTTATCACGTCAAGCTACGCAGGCAGGGACTTTGGGCTGAATGCCAACAGAGCTGTACTTGTTTGCTTTTTAAAGCTAGGCTGTGAACATAACTGAAAAACAGCAGAACGGGTTGCAAGTTGCCAAAAGGCAACTGACCAGTTTCCCATTCATTACTTGCCTGTCTTCCCTCTGGAAGCATCACCACAGGGAATGCTGACCTAGAGGGTCCCCTAGCTATGAGCTTTTCAAGGGTTTGGAGGAGGATGCTACCAAGGAGGAGACTGGACATTCCTTGCGTGTGCACAGGACATGGTAGTCTTTGTATCCCAGCCATTCTGCTACATTTTCAGATACCAGGATTAAATCATGCCAAGTGACATTCACAATAAATTACCCCCAAAGAGTTTGCCAAACCAAATTACCTTCTCACGAGAGCTTATCATGTCATCCGTTCAAATTATATGGAAAGAAGAGACAGACAGGAACAGAGCAAAACCAAAATTTTGTTAAGCACAAAAACCAAACCTGGTGGTGGGAGGTAGGGTGGGGAAAGATTGCATCCTACCAAGTGGAGCCTAATTTCACCATACACTGTGCACTACAACAGAATAAAGAAGATGTAAGGAGCTTCACTTCAATTCTTTATGTAGCTTAAAAGGTCTACATTACAAATATTTTCTTTCTCACACTTAGATGTTTATTATACAGTCCAGTTTCAGATGTGGGCAGCTGGGGTAAGATTTCACAAGGTCCAAAGCACAGAATGTTTCCAGCTACATACATTTTGCAAGAGCTAACTCTTACTCCCTGATTCTTTCAAAAAGAATAAGCAGCACAGCTTTCTAAAAGAAGGCAATAGTTCGAATCAGTGGGATATCAATGGGCAATGCCTGGAATCTCTCCTCTCAAAAAGTTTAAAAATCAGAGGGGCTTCTTTTACATTTTTCATATAAGCACCATTGTAAATGGAATACAAAAGCTACAGTAGGAAACAACAGCTTCAGTCACAAAGAAAAATCTGAGTTTTCTCTTGTTCCCAATCTCAAACCAGTTAAAATATTAGAGTTAGTACAGTGTGACTTCTCTTCATATCTTTTTTAAGATATTGTAAATTTGTATGAAGTTATGTACAGTTCAAACCTGTTGCTATGAGATATAATGACACCTGCTCCTATGAGTAGATGACAATTCTTTCCTCATCTATAACATGAAAAAAATAAATAGACCTCAAATAGCAGGGATTATTTCCACTGAGTAGAACCTGATTTCATGAGAAAACAAACTGCATAATCTACCGTATTGTTTTGTTTTTTGGAGAATTAAAATCACCACAAGCACAAGGCCACTTTCAGGGGTGGGAGGAAGAGGAAGAAATTGAAGGTTGTTTGAGAACATTTCTTAGAGGAAGTAGCCCTCATGCTACCTAATCCTTTAAAATGTGATTGTTGTAGCTTTTCGTGAAGTGACAAAAACAGAAACTTTGACTTTTAAAAAATTCTTAGGTGGTAAGACATAGAAGAATGTCTGTACTTTAAAAAAAAAACCCTTTCAGTAGCTTATGTGCTTTTCACAAAATAGTTCTTAAGATATCTAAATATTTTTAAAATGTTATGGAGCACCATAAAGGTTCTCTCCAGCTGTAGGAATCTTCAAAAGCATCAAATATTTGGAGACAGCTACAACTTGATAAAAACACCCAGCTATTCCTACCTATACTGAATTGGATCAAAAAAGGGGTTGACAATAATTCTAGCAGTTTCAGTTAAGAATTTGTTTCCATGGGAGAAATCCATATAATGCTTTACTGGGGGGCGGGGGGGGGGAATCAACTTCCCAACTGTAGGCATTATCTATACTTTATCTGAATCAGCTGTTGGTATTATCTATACTTTATCTGAACAAATAAATCATTATGGTTTATTCTAGTACATAAAACTTTTTCAGTGTACTCTGAACCAACAAGCAAAATTTGGCATGTTCTGTCAATTCACCTTCCTTTTATTTAGCAAACCCAATTTTAGGAACAAATTAGCTTGTAGTAGAAACAATCACCAGTTTTGAGGAAGAACTTCAATGCAAAAAAGAAAAGAACTGTCATTTACCCATCAAATACACACACATACACACATCCCTACACTTATAGAGGATGTCAAGAGCCCACTGTCAAGATGCCAGAATTAACAAATGAACCATGGTCTTAGCTTAATTCTACAGTGCCCAATTACCAAATCAAAAAAGGGTTGATTTACCTTTCATCCCATTTGCACCTTTAAAAATATAACAACTCTCCAACTCCTCCTCAGATACTAATGGGACTGAAAGCTTGATCAGAATCTTAGGAACTTGCATTAGTTTTATTTGAGGTATCTTCTCATTTCTGGTTCTAAAGTCAACTACATCCATCTTCTCATTTCTCGGTCTAAGTTCAATGACATCCAGTATCTGTGCTGTATTTCCTAACTGGGGTATTAACTGGGTAAGTACAGCAAACCTGCCAGGAGTAATTGAGCACCAATACATAAACAGCACATAAGATCATCAGAGCAGAGCTTAGCAACAGGAAAAGCCTGGTCTGTCCTGAACTGGGACTTCTTGCCCACTCTTTTGTTTGAAATTAAAAACAACAACCCTGTCTTTAAAAAGAAGGGGATGACAAAAACCAGGAAGAGAGAAGGAGATGGGCAGGGTAGGGTGGGGATGGAAGGGAAAACAGGTTCCCCAACTGCCTGAAATTCAGAGTGACAAACAAGCTTAGCTGGAGGTGGTGAAGGGAGCAGCAGATGCATTATTGGTACTGGTAGCTGTGGCACCTGTTACTGTGAAGCCTGTTGGAGGAGCTATGGAACTGTGGCTGGGCTGCAGGTCCTTGGGAATGCCACTGTGAGAGCTCAGCTGATGACCAAAGGCTGCACTGAACTGGGGGAGCTGCTGCTTGGGGGAAGTGGAGGCCATGAGTTCAGAAGATGCCGTACCCATGCCGCTGAAACTGGTCTGTGGTAACCCCGGAAGCACGCTGGAGCTGTTGGGGGTCGCAGTGGCGAAGGCAGGCTGTGTGGTCTCTGAGTGCGAGGTGGTCGGTGGCGTGGAGAGGGAAGTGGAAAGGAGGTGTCCATCTGCACCAAGCAGGTTGCTGAATGGAGAAGGGTCACCCAAGTTGACAGGGAGGCTCCCCCAGTGAGTTCTGGGGTTCACCACCCCACTGAGCGGCACCTCCAGTTGTGATGGGAGCAGATGTTGTGCTATGATGGGCATCTCTGTGGAGAAAGTAGCTGCCAGGTTATCACCAGAATAGGAGGCGGTGTGGGGGGACGTTATATGGTCACTGTAGGGCGATGGTACGTGCTCGCTGTCGTAATGGCTTCCGTGGGGTGAGGAGTGTGAATGGTCACTGCTGTATTGCTGTCGTGAGGTGATTAGGTCGTCTGCCTTGCTTAGCAGCTGGGCAGGGTGTGGCCTCTGGGAGGCATGGCTGCCATCGTGAAGTCCTTGGAACTGTCCTGGGAAGGCTCTCTCCCCAAGCCCACTCTGGCTTATCAGAGTGGCAGAAGTAAGGCCAACGTTGGCTGGGGCAGAGAACTGCCCCTGAATTTGCCCTGCCAGGGGCGTGGGTGGGTTGGATAAGGTAGCAGAACGAAGTAAGCTCTCATCCAGGTCCAGGCTGGAGAAATTGTCATCATGTACGATACGCCCATTCAGCAGCTCACCTAGATCCGCATTGACTTCCCGGCTCAAGGATGGAATTCCTGAAGTTTCAGCACCTGTGGAGAATACCCCTATCCCTCTGTCCGAGAGTTCCTGGACTGGCACGCCATCTGTCTGTGTGAGAACTCCCATGGTACTCAGGCACTCAAGAGAAGTTACAGCCTGCAGGGCTCGTTCCAGCTCCTCTGCCTCTTCAGTAGTAGGGAGGAGGTCTCCATTTTTACCTGTGTTGAATTTATATATATATACATTTATATATATAAATATATAAAATCATTAATTAGCTTAGCTTATATCTATGTTTCACACAAAGGATCTACACACACTTAATATTGGAACAAGTTGTCAAATAAATTTGATGCTGAAGAGACTTTGGCCCTAGCTGCTAATTATGAGTAATTTTAAAAATTGGCTCCTTCTTTGAAAACATGGCTCCTTCTTTGAAAAAAGATTCAATGTTATTAACATTAGACACTGACTGGATTCAGAGCCTTCATTTTCCCCCCCATTCTCATACTGAGCAATTTCTCTAAATATTTTAAGAATTTTTATCTAAATATTTTAAGAAGTTACATCCTCCCAGAAGTACTGCAATGTTCACTATATTATCTTACAATTCAGCTTTGAACTACTGTTCCTCTTTTTGCTGTCAGCGTTCATTTTCATGTAAGACAAGAAGGAAAAGGTACCTTCAAAGAAGTCAAAGTCTTGCAAGTCATCAGGCAGCCGCGGCAGGACATCTGAGAAGTCCTCTTGATTCAGTTCGAGGTCATGTGGAATGTCTGTGATTTCATTGGCGATGTCATCGGGCAGTTCATCTGTACTCAGCTCTGGTGTGGAAGGGCTCCTAAGAATACAGCGAAGCCAGTCACCCCCTTCTGTTTGACACCATGTCTGGCTGCTGGGCACTGATCTAGTGTGGGATGAATATATATATCTGTATATTCTGTACACTGTGGGCCATCCTGATCTGCGGACTCCTAATCTAGTTTCAACCGCCTGCAGATCATTGCATCCCATATCTAAAGTGGTAGTGACATGCACACAGATGTACTGCCATGTCTGTGTGCATGTCGCCACCATTTAATAATAATGGGGTCTGACCATCAGTGTTTTGGGGTTTTTTTTGCCATCCATAGGGGTGGTGGTGTCCTGGAACCAAAAGGAGACATACACGCACATGTGTTCTCGCTTTCTCTTTGCATATTTTAGCTCCTCTACCCAATCCCACATGCCCTGTACATATGGAACCATGTACAGTGACGCTAGCAACTGCCTTCCCTTCACTGGTAGACAAAAGCCAATGCAAGAGGTGCTTTCCCACACAATAGCACTACTGAGCCAAGCCATCCCAATCCTTGAGAAGAGACCATTGCATGAATCTCCACCAGCAGTTCCCAAAGCATGCACTATTCACGGCAGCAGTATGATGCAGTCAGGAGAGAACTAATACTGCCAAATACACTGATACAGTGAGTGTTGCAGTGATGCACTCCCATTCCCTGACTCAGCCGACAGTTGGGCTGGAAGGCACAGGGGCATCCTTCAAACATTACCGTTGCCCAGCAAGCACAACACTATACCTGAGCCATGAATGACTGGCCAAAAAGAGAGGGCAAAAGGCCAGGAGGTAGCATAAACTGGACTCTCTTCAAGATGCCTGTCCAAGTTTCTAGGAGGTAATCTAGAAAAAATATATATACATCTTTCTCTAACTGTGAGGATGATACCTGTCTAAGTTCTAGGAGCTCATAAAGAAAATACAGTCATCCCTTCACATTTGCGGGGGTTAGGATCAGACAACCCCCGCGAATGTGAAAAAACCACGAATAACAAACGAGCCTGCCAGCGAGCGGTTTTCCACCCCAGTCCCGTCCCAAGGCAGCCCCTCGCTGCCTTGGGAGTGGGGTGTAGCGCTAACGCGCCAGCTGCTTCCCACTCCGCCTTCCCAGGGCAGCGACGGGCTAAGCCCTTCGCTGCCTTGGGAAGTGAGTGGGGTGTTGAACAGCGGGGGGGGGGGAGGCAGCTTTCTGCTAATAATCAAAACCGCGAATGTGAAAGTCGCGAATGTGAAGGGGCAACTGTATGCAATATACAACTCTCTTTGACTGTAAGAATAAACTATACCTCCAGTTTCAATTCAGAAAAAAACCGAATGAAGCTGGTTATCAAAAATCTGGGAGACACTGACCAGCCTGGACAATTGTCTGCATATGTTCAATGATATGTATACTGTTCTGCCAGCTCAGTGTCTTGTCACTGCTAACACTAGTTATACTACTTAATGAAGGGGATCATGGTTCTTTATGGCTCACACCAATCTGCTATAAAGATTCTATTGGTATGATATGCATCAACCACATAAGCACATTTCTGTTTTTCTGAGACACCTAAAAGTCATGAAAATGTACCATGCCAAAGCAAACTAGTAGATCAGTTTATTTATTAAGACAGGAAAGTGGTGTAGTACAACAGTTCTTAATCTTTTCTTTACTATGGACCCCTTTAAATATATTTTGTTGCTGTGGACCACCAAGACTTAGGGTCTAACCCCCCCCCCCCGACCCCCTGCCCTAGCCCCTACCCCATGCTTTTTGGCCACCAGACCTCTCTGATGTGCATAGCAGTGTAAAGTGGCATGAGGAATTGGGACTTCGCTTGCTGGGTGTGCATATGTGCACACATGAGGTGTGGAGGGATCAAGCTTGCTTCTCATTCCTCCAACCCCTGCGCTGCTTTGATACACGCATTGGGGGATGTTCCTGAAGGCCGAGCGCATGTGCATTCACACACACACACACGTGGGTAATACACTCCCTCACTCACAGACATCCAGAGCGAGGCTCCCTTTGCTCTAGAATTGCTGTTCCTGCTCCTGCCCTTGCTACCAGTTACACAGCCAGCCAACCAGCCATCCTGCCTGCCTCTCGCCATCTCCCTTCGCTTCGGATTCTGCGCACACTGGCAGCCCCAAAGCCTGTAGTTCTGCACAACACAGTTTTTTCACTTTGGTCAGAGAGCAGCAAGTGGGGAGGGGGAAAACACACACACACGAAGAGACAAAGACACACATTCACATGGTGAGATGGGCAGTGAGAGTGGCACCCAGGAGCCCCAGTCCTGCAGCCAACATGGCTTCAAGAGACCTTTGCCACTGGTATGCCACTGGAGCATGGCTGCACTTTGCTAGAGGGCAGCTGGCAAAGAGGTGGGAAGGGAGGGAGCCAGAGAGCAAGGAGGGACACCCAGCTGGGGCAGCAGGGACTTGTTTGACCAAGGCATCTTTGCCACAGGGGTGTCTTCTTGCCCTTTTTTTTCAGAGTTCCTGGAGAAACCAGAGAGGAAACACCCATGGCAAGGAAGGCTGAGAAGGTGGAAGTGAGAGAGGAAGACAGCGTGGGGAGACAGAGCCATGCTGTTGCTGCTTGGGCTGGTGGGAAAGATGGAGCTCTTGCTCTCTCCTCCTCTTTCACTCTCTTTCAGCAGGGGGCTGGGAGTGTGAAAGGAGGAAAGTTGGCCTTCGCAAGCCGCCTGTGATGACTTTGCGGCCCCCCAGGGGTCTGCAGACCAAAGGTTAAGAACTGTTGCTGTAGCATACTGAAAAGAGCATTACATCAACAGCAAAGAGATGTACATTAGGTTATCAAGACCAGCAAAAACTGTCTTCATGTTAGTGCAAAATGCCCCCTGGGGACCTACCTAGCAGCAATTACCAGTAAGATGCTAAGATACAGGAAAACCATCCCTCTGCAAGTGCACGGAGATGCCACTGCTATCCTTAACCGATCATTGTGTGGAAGTAAACATGCAGAAGTGTTTACTCAGACGTAAACTGCATTGTGTTCAACCAGCCTTACTTCCACGTAAGAGTCCACAGAACTTTGAAACTGTTTAACCTATTTCTCATGCAGGTGACAGGGAACATGTTCATTCACACAAATCATCTTTTCCAACACCGGCTGAAAAAGACACATTCACTGGTGCTAAACACTGACCGTATATGGGATATCTCCATTGGCAGTGAGACGCTGGTGGGCATACTGAGGTTTCCTTGGGGCACAGCAGGAGGAATAGGCTTTTGGGGACGCCGTGGCCCTCGCCTTCTCTTTTTCTTGTGTTTTTTGGTAAGCGCAGGTGGCTTTGTTTTTTTCCTGGGTTTCCTCTGCTGCTGGTGCTGAACTTTACGGGAACTGTCTCCTCTCAAGAAGTTATCCTTTTACAGCGAGAATGAAAAAAAAAAACACATGAAGAATAATAAGTCCTTTTCTCTTGTCTTGCCATTCCAAAATATTACTGTGCCATGAAAATCAGAGAAGAATGCATGGGAAGAAATCAACCTCAAAACTTAATGAGTTGCATTCTTTCTTGCCTTAATGGTGAGGAAGAGAAGAATAAAAGCATTCAGGCCATACTGTTTTCAAATTCAGTTGTACTGGGTTAGGATGGCACTGAATCTGAAATAATGATTTTCAGCACCAAGGTTAGAAATGATCAAATTACTTTTCTGCAAAGTCTACAAAGCACATTCCAATACCAGATGAAAGACAATGCTTTTCAGAAGAGAACTGCAAACATACATGGAAAATACTGAGACATGCAAAATAGTACTATTTAAAGGAGCTCTTCTTGGAACTGGTTTAGGAAAAGCAAAAACTGAACTTTAAGCTATTAAGCCAGAAACTGCCCAGTGACAAAAGTGATGTCACTGATGTTGTCTTTGAATTGGACCCTAGCTGTTATTATGAAAACTATGACACATGGTTCTTGTGCTTAACAAAGGGGAAAGGTAATGGTAGGAGCCTGTCTTTCACTGATCAACACAAATGGCAACCACCTCTGAAAATAAGATATAAACTTTGCAACGTAAGTGAAACATTCAGCCACCACCTAATGTGGCATGCCAGCAGAATGGCCTGGATGATCAGGTCTGCTGTAATAAAATCAGGAGGCATAAATACTTCACTCACAAACTGGAATCCTATGCACAGTTTCATGGGAGTACAGAATATGGTGAAACTCCATTGCAAGCATGTACAGAATCAAGCTAGGATGGAATTATGAATTTAAAAAAAACCATAATCCTTTAGGTTAGCTCAATTTTTCTTTTAAACCCAATCTTTGATTATATGACTTTATTATTGACAAGATGTAACATAGTGGCTCCCTTTCAAGGCCCAAGTTAGCATGTATACTTGACTATAAATTGAGAAATTTCAGACTAGAAATTTACCCAAAAACCTGGGCCGACTTATCCACAGGTCAATCCTGGTTTCCATAGGTGTCAAACTTGGCCCGCCCAGCTCAGAGGAGAAGGAAGGAAGAAGGCAAGGCTGCCAAAAAAACCTCTAGCCCACCTCTGTGTGCCTCAAGCCGGGAGGAGTTTGCTCCCATGACACACACACACACACACAGCAGCAGAAGCATGGGCTCCCCAGAGGTCCCTGAAAAACCATTTAGAGTGATCACACCAGATCAGGCCTCCAGGGGGAGGGAGTCAAGGGAGCGGACCATCAAAAAGCAACTCAGGAAACTCCTCCTGGTTTGAGGTGCACAGAGGCTGGCCTGCTCAGCTAGGGAGAGGAGGGAGGAGGAAGCCAAGGCTACCACCAAAAGAGCCCTGGATATAATCACTTTAAACCAGTGTTTCTCAGCCATGGTTCCCTGGAACCCTAGGATTCCCAAAGAGGTTGCTAGGGGTTTCTCAAGAGATTGTGATAGTGGGGGGGAAAGTAATAGCCGTATATAGAATGTTTATGCAGGGGTTCCCTGACACCTGAAAATTATTTCAAGGGTTCCTCCAGGAAAAAAAGGTGAGAAAGTCTGCTTTAAACAGTAAGTTGTTGCCTGAATTTCTCACTGATGTTGTTTCAACTGTCTCTTTGCTACTCTGTGCAGTAGAAGGGGCAGAATAGTTTCACTCTCATTTCTGTTTTGATCCAAAAACATAGCTGTATTAGTCTGGAATATCAGTAAGCAAGGGGATCTTGTAGCATCTTTGAGACTAACTGAGAGAAAGAAGTTGTAGCATTAAACGTCCGTAGACTTGGTCTATTTCCTCAGATGCATGGAGTCGATTTTAATCCGTTTCACTTTCCACTTGTCAGTACTATAGAAGCACTAAGCATGTCTCCCATGTTATAATAAAACAATTGCAGCATAATTAGTTGAATCTTTTTTTTAAAAAAATCTGAATTTGAAACTAAATAGAATACTGGAAGGTAGAGAATTACACTGAATATTTGTTTTATTGTGGATCCCTTTGTTCTGTCTATAGTATCAATAGACAGTCTGGGTTCCACTTGCAGTAGAATGTCTCCCTTTCACAATATCATTTCTGTATTCACACTGGTAACTTAGCATCAATTAATTTTTTTTAATAAAACAAGGAATGGGGAGATTAATGGAAAATAGGTCTATTGGCAGCTGTTAGCCATAAGAACTAAATGGAACCTCCATGGTTAACAGCAGTGTAGCAGCTTAGTATTTGGACCTAGGAACATGTATCAAGGGAGCGCTGTTGCCTTCAGTCCCAGTTTGTGAGCTTTCCAGAAGCACTTTTCCAGTTTCAAACGAGAACAAGAAGATGGATCAGAGGAGCCTTTGGTCTATTCTATCAGGGCATGTAAACTGTTGTTCAGAGAAACTGATGGCTAACTGGTCTTAAGACTTGCTGAACCACTCAGCAAATGATAGACAGTGATGGAATGTGCCAAGCTCTGTGAAGCACTGCACATTTTCACTTGATGGTGAAAAGGAATCACTACACAGGTGAACATAGAAAAGAAGAAGAAAAGGGAATATTTGAAATAAACCTGATTCATACTGGGAAATCGGGGCAATTGAATAAGATATTTGTATATGCTTGTCAACTTTTCTAGCATCTGGGCTAAAATCAAGCAAAATTATCAAATTAATTTTAAGACTGGAATCACTGCAAATGTAGTTGCCGTTTTCTCCTCAACTTATTCACAGGCAGGGCCAGTTTAAGGCACCAGTGGCGTCAGCATCCTCAGGGGGCCCCATCCTTGTGGGGGGGGTATAATAGCCCTCCTCCTGCAAAAACATTATTAGTAATAATCTAAATATCCTGTATTGTAAATAGCTTAGGTTGAGTTAGGTTACATTGACCTGAGATAAACATATGGAGCCCCCAAAATAAAGCATTGCATGGGGCCCTAAAATTCCTTAAACCAGTCCTGTCCACAGGTCATAGCAAATTCCATAATTTTGGGCCCCAAACCTGCCCTCTACTTGTCCATGAGATCAACCTATAGTTGAGTATATACGGTACAACCCTCTGAAGGGATATATGAAAGGGGAACTTACCATGCTCTGGTGTTTCCTGTTCTTTGCTGGAAATACTGTTGTTATTTTGCATATTTCCCAAGTATTCTACCAAATAGACCTACCATTTTTTTAGCGTGCTCTTCACACAGGGGCGTCTGATGCGTAATGTCAAAAACTGGCACAGAGCATTGCTGTCCATCAGCAAACTTGGCTGTGCAGCTTGAGAAAAGCTGCTGTGACCGGTTCAAGAGGATATCTGTATATGTCTGTGTCAAGAATAACATGTCATTTTGGGGTGGGAAGAGCTGTGTATATGGTTTTCAGAGAGAATAAAAGCACAATCCTTATTTTTAACTTTCAACCATTCAGCCATTTTCAACCATTGAATCTGTCAACCATTTGCTTAAAATATCATTCATAGTTCAAGCTAGGAAAGATGCAAAGTCAACAGTTTAAGCAAAAAAAACCCAAAACAAAACAAACTGCCATGAAGCAGAACTGTTAATGTTTTATAATTTATTGAGATGGGTTTATGGAAGGAGCTATTTTGCTAATGAGTTCATGCGCCTGTTTCCTGGACATTCTTAATCAATAGTGTCATTTGGGGGGCAATGCAATCAATAGGCTTTTTTTCTCTCAACTTGGAGGATCCATACTAAAATATTAAAAAAAGGATTTCTGTCATCCCCATATGGGAAGACATAAAAATTGTACTATTCTTCCTGACTTCCTGAATCATGATGCACAGGTGAGTCAATAAACTGAATTTTGAATGTGAAATTATATTGCTGAGAAAAGATATATAAACTTGATCTTTAGTTTCTCTTTCTTGTACACATTGTAACATTCACCCTTTCTATGCTGGGGCAGTAGATGCTTTCTGAACTAGATGTGTTTTCCTGAGTCTTGTTTCTATATTTATCTATCACTGAATTTGGGAAACAAGAAACATTTCAAGGTAAACACATTCACCTCAGCTTTTAAAGTACTTCAGTATATAGGGGCAGTGAGCAAGCATATGGACAGGTTGCTTACCTGTAACCATAGATCTTCGAGTGGTCTTCTGTGAATTCACACAGTGGGTAATTCCTGCATCTGCGCAGAGCACTCAGAACGTTCTGGAATCACTAGGCAAAATAGTTTTTGATACATTTTGGTGGTAACTCTGCCCACCCCAACAGTCTCTCTGAGGCACTTTCACCTAATTCCCCTCAGTTCCTTGAAGGACGACGCAAGCAGCAGCATCAGGAACATTAAACATATCCCATAACAGGACATACAGGGGAGGATGGGTGGGTCAGTGTGAATTCACAGAAGACCACTCGAAGATCTATGGTTATAAGTGAGCAACCTGTCCATCTTCTTCGTGGTCTCTATGAATACACACAGTGGGTAGATTAGCAAGCTTCACCTGTAGGAGGAGGGTATGTCATGCAAACGGGTTAGACAAGGACAATTGTTGACATGTGATGTCCCATCAAACCATAACAATGTGCATAAACTGACATGAACATAGCAATAAATGTTAAGTACCATAGGCAACCACAATAACCACTCACTTATTGAATGGAGGACAGCAGAACTGCCTTCCCAAAAGCAGCCTCATTACGAGACCGAGTGTCTAGTTTGTAGTGCAAGATAAAAATTAGTGGCATAGACCAAGTGGCTGCCCGGCACACATGCTCCAGGGGAACCTCGGAGAGGAACCTAGCAGAAGCGGATACAGCTCTGATGGAGTGCCCTCAAACCCGAGGAGGCAGAGGCTTTCGAGCCAGTTCGTAACGAAAGGAGATGGTTGATACGACCCACTTTGACAGGCACTGTGGAGAAACAGGGGTATCCAACTTAATGTTTGCATAGGACACAAACAGATTCGGCGACTTTTGAAATGGAGCTGTCCACTGTACATAGAAGGCAAGGGGTCTGCGAACATCCAGGGAGTGGAGAGTCCGTTCAAGTCATCCTTTGGATCCTGCATTAGAGCATTAGAGCAGGGAGAACAAAGGATTGGTAGATATGGAAACTGGAGACCACCTTCAGGAGAAAGGACATGTCTAGTTTCAGAAACACTGTGTGCTCATGGAATGTCAAGTATGGAGCATTGGAACGCAAGGCACAAAGTTTTCCACGACAGGAGTCTCAGATCCATTGTCATCAAGGGTTCAAAGGTGTGTCTTGTGAGTTGAGAGAGGACTAGTTCGAAACTCCTAGCTGGTGTAGGCTCAACCACTGGTGGATGAAGGTTGACACAGCACTTCAGGAATTTCCAAACCAACGGGTCTTGGAATGGAGAAGGTTGATCCCGTGCTTGGGACTCAACAGAGGGAGCCACGAGGTATCACTTTCGGGGGCAAGAAAAATAGTCCTGAATCCGAAAGATGCAGTAAGAATTGGAGGACAGTGGTCACCGAGGAGGAAGCAGCAGTGAGGCCACGGTCTAAGAAAAGGGATTCAAAATGTTTCCACTTGTAGAAATAGGATCAACGTGTAGAAGGGCGGAGAGAGGCATCAAGCACTACCTGTATGTTGGCCGGTAGCAGTAGACGCATGGAACGCCTCAGATCCCAAGACAGATTCAGGGCAGTACCCTCGAAGCCATCAGACAAAGAATCTCGAGGTCCGGATGTCTGACGTTGCCATTCTGGATGGTCAATAGATGCAGACGGCTCGGAAGGTACAGAAAGCGCCGATGGTCCAGGCGAAGGAGAGGTACAAACCACGGTTGCCGAAGCCACCATGGAGTAAGGAGGATCATGTTCGATCGGTCCCGACACAGCACGGCCACCACTCGTGTTCATAACGGGCCTGCGGAGTACTCCAGCGCTGAAACAGTTCTTGTGCCACCTATTGATGTGACATCCATTCGTGCACGGATGAATTTGGACGGCTCAGTCCGTCGGCAAGATTATTCTCTTCTCCCGGAAGATGAATGGAGTGGAGAAGTATAACTTCTGAATGCAGCAGTCCCAAATTTTGAGAGTAAGTGACAGAAGAGACGGAGACCTCTTCCCTCATTGCTTGTTAAGGTAGTACATCACAGATGTATTATCCGTGACAAGCAGGACCATCTTGCCTGATACCAGCTTCTCGAAGGCCTGAGGCACCTTCTGAACAGCCAGGAGATCGAGGATATCGATATGGAGCTCCCGTTTGTCAGCAGTCCACGAGCCATGGACCGCGTATGTTTCAAGATGGGCTCCCTATCCAAGTGAGGATGCATTTGTGGTGACTGAGACTTGCGGTTGGGGTTTGAACAGCATGCCTGACAGGATGTTGTTCAGGTCCAACCCCCAATCCAGGGAATGTTGAATTGCTCGCGGCAAGTTGAGGAGTTTGTGAGGGCAGTCCTGCATTGGGTCGAAGATGCTCAGGAACCATGACTGAAGTGATAGGAACTGTAGCCTTGCAACTTGAGTGACTGAAGTTGTGGCTGCCATGTTTCCCAGTAGGGTTTGAATCAAGCAGAGATCCTCTGGGATCTGCAGCATTGGTGGATGAGGTTGCAGAGAGTATCGAAACGATCTGCAGGCAGGTAAGACACAGAGGTATTTGAATTTAAGGAGGCGCCGATGAACTGGAGAGACTGGCTGTGTTTGAAATGTAATTTCTCCAGATTGACAATTAGGCCCAGGGCATCCAGTAAGTCCAATGGCAGCTCAATGTCATCCAGGAGTTGCTGACAGGACTCTGCCACCAGGAGCTAGTCATCGATGTAGGGGAAGATGACCACCACCCCCCCCCCTGTTGATGCAGGAAAGCTGCCCCAGCCATCATGCATTTCGTAAATACCCTCGGTGCTGTTGATAGTCCAAAGTGCAAGACGTGAAACTGGAAGGCCTCATCCGCAACCATGAAGGCGGAGAACCGTCTGTGGGTTGAGTGGATTCCAATATGAAAGTACGTGCCCTTGAGATCAATGGAGGCAAATCAGTCGCCTCGTTTAAGAAGAGGCAGGATCGAACTCAGGGTAACCATCTCGAACCTCTTTTAGATTATTAATTTGTTCAAACCCAATCCAGTAACTATCCTGGATGATGCAAAGCACCCATCAGTCCCATGTTACCTTGGACCAGGTGTCTCAGAACACAGACAGACGGTTTCCGAACAGATGGTTCTTGGGGAAAGGAATGAGCGGATTGAGAGTGAGGGCAGTTTAAAATCTCCTTCTGCCCTGTTCTTTTAGCACTTTGCTTTGTTGGTAGCCGGTACTAGGAGGTGGAGGCCTGGCTCCCCACCTAAAAGGCGGATGAAGTGGGTTGCTGGTACCGTGAGTGCCTGGAAGATTGCAGAGTGTATCCCCTCCAAAAGGACTGGGTGTAAGAGGAGGAGTGCCACCCAGATCAACCCCTTGATCAGTACGTAGAAGACGAGGATGACGGCATACTGTACTTCCATGTGGTGGTCTTCACCTTCTTCATGAATTCAAGCGTTCCATTGGTTGAGCTGTCAAAGAGGCTGGAATGGTCAAATGGCATATCCTCGATGGTCAAGGAAGCCCGCGGAACATGGCCAAACAGAACCATGCATGCTGCAAAGTTCCACGGCCACTATTTTTACTGCAAGCCATTGTGGAGAAACCTCTACCACTACTGAATTTGGGTAAGGGTGTTCTCGGAGTCAGTCGATACCATCCCCCGACACATGATAGTGCCGATCTATCCTCTTTGAGGTCGATGGAATGGATGATGGATTTTCCTACAAGCCTTGAATGAGTTTCAATAGTGGAGGTAGCACCAGTATGACAGCAGTGGGAGCAGCATTTGAGTTGATCCTACAATAGATTGGATCCACAGGCTCAGACTCCCTTTTGGTGATCTTCAAGTCCAAGGCATGGGCCATCTGGACCATCTGTTCTGAAAACGCTCAAATGTCGTCCGTTGCGGACAGGACTCATCATCGATAAAATCCGGTGGTGGAGAGGGAGCTCTCGGTATGTACGATACAGAAGAGTCCGACAATACTGAATGGGATGACGAAGATGAGGGGCTAGAGCCCCGAGGCGAAGGGCTGTGCCAACCTTGGTGTAGAGGAGTCACATGCACAGGAGGAGGAGGAGGCAGCGAGGATCTTGACACCCACGTGAGACTGACTGCTGGCGTCCCTCAGTACGGGTTCAGCCAGCTGGATCTCCTCTAGATGAACCCGTTCCATCCTGTGGAGAGAAAGGTGAGGGGGAGAGTAATAACCCCCACAGCTAGGTGTCAGCAAAATGGAACTGAGGCCGCTGTGCAAAAATCAGGCTGTGGCTCCAGGAGGAGAGAGGAAGGGAAGGTCGAAGGCCGATCGGGCCACATCATAAGCTTCATATGAATGCTCAATGTCCAAAACTCGATGTGACGGAGTCGAAGAAGGAGCCTTCCCTGTTGCCTCCTGTGATGTAGTTTCGACGTCGACCATAACAGTGTCTGTACAGAGGAGCTCGGTGCAGGAGACCAGGAGCACAGGGGAGCGAGCCTAAACCACAGGGGAGGAAGCCCTTACCCCTTCAGAGAGCTCTCATTCTCCGGTTTGAACAATTACCAAGGAAGGAGTAGGAGTCACCTCACACAATGGATCATGGACAGTGGTGACATCTCCAGTTTCTGTAGGAGAAACTGGTAGTGATGTCTGGTTCGGATCCAAAACAGTCATAGTGGCAGTAGCCGGCTGTTGTTGCTCCTCAGGCTGCTGCGCCAAAGTAGCCACTGCAGTGGACAAAGGGCGCTCTGTGCCATAGTGGCAGTAGCCGGCTGTTGTTGCTCCTTGGACTCCTGAGACAAAGTAGCCACCGCAGTGGACAAAGGGCACTCTGTGCCGTAGTGGCAGTAGCCAGCTGTTGTTGCTCCTCGGGCTCCTGCGCCAAAGTAGCCACCGCAGTGGACAAGGGGCTCTCTGTGCCGTAGTGGCAGTAGCCAGCTGTTGTTGTTGCTCGGGTTCCTCTGCCACAGTAGCCACCGCAGTGGACAAGGGGCGCACTGTTGGTCTCGGTAAAGAGTGTTTGCTCTTTTTTTCCCCTCTTCTTAGTCCTGGCCCAGAGGAGGCAGAGGAATCACGGTCTCGACTGGACCCAGGCGGTCCCGAGTCGAGGTCGAAGGTTTCGAAGAGCCATGGCCTTTACTCGATCTCAAAGCGGTAGTATGCTTATGGGACTGATGCATGGCCTCCGGATCCAATGCCACCGATTGACGACGGGACGGACTCAAGGTCCTATGCCTTCTCTTTGCCGATGGACTGGCTGACAGAGAGCAACCTCTCTTCTATGGGGGCAGAAACCCAACCTGAATGCCTGGGGTAGAAGCAGAGAGTGGAACAGCGCCTTCTCATAGAAAAGGCACTTCAGCCTCGAAGAGCGATGTTTACATGCCTGAGGGGTGAAGTTCTGACAATGTATACAAGCATCCATATAATGGGCTTCACCCAAGCAGATGAGGCACTCTGAGCGCTCGTCAGAGGCAGGAAGCCTCGCCTGACAAACGGAGCACCATTTGAAGATGGCAGAGTTGAGGCCATAATCAAAGAAACAGGGAAAAGACGAAAGAAGAGTCTAACCAGTCCAAAGTCGTAACGAGTCGGAGTCCAAAGCCGAATCCAAGGGCAAACGAGAGAGAGAAACCAAAAAACAGTCCCAAAAGACAAAAGGTCCAGAAATCACAACAAGAATCAAAAGGAAAAGCCAAAAAAACAAAATCAATAAGCAGTCTGAGTCAATCCGTGAGTCAATAGAAAGCGAAAGAAGCTCTAGCGAACAAAGGGTTCCTATGTGCTACTCGCACAGCGGATAAAAAGGAACTGAGGGGAATTAGGTGAGAGTGCCTCAGAGAGACTGTTGAGGTGGGTGGAGTTACCGCCAAAATGTATCAAAAACTATTTTGCCTAGCGATTCCAGACGGTTCTGAGTGCTCTGTTTGCAGGCACAGGAATTATCCACTGTGTGTATTCACAGAGACCACAAAGAAGATGTAACTAACATACCCAGGGAATTCTTGCGGGCATAAACACTGGGCAGTTGTTTAGGACTGAAACCCTAATAATCTCTATGAAATCTCAAACAAGGGCTGCTGCTCCCAAAGAGATCATGGCACCAGCATTTATAGCACCCAAATGGAGGCAGCGATTCGTACAGTAACTTCACACAATGGTTTCCTGGCTGTGTGGAGCCGCTAAATATCTGAATCAGCCCACAGTCCAATTGGCCTATTCTAGAGTACAAACAGCCATATTGAGATAAGACTTTAAAAGCTACTCAACTGTCAATCTTCAATATGCCCTTTCCCCCTGCCCTGCTCCAAACGCTTTGTTCTCATCTCATCTGCAAAGTTCCTTTCTATGCTTAGGTATCCTTGCTTCCCTTGTTCCTTTTGTAGTTCTCAGTTCTTCTTCAATGCTTAAGAGTATTGTAAAATTGAGGCTAAATTTGTAATTAGGAAAACAGGGGAGAAAGAACCTGAAAGAGATTTAAATTAATTTATAAAATGAAGAAAGACAAGAAAACTCATTAGCACTCTGAGCTTGTTGAATTTGGAATCTTTTCCTTTTTCTTTACATTGTTGTTGCAATTTCATATACTCATGTTCAGGCTCTTCATTTGCAAAGGTTTCTAATCTAAGGATTTTCATTCTTCCTCTTCTATTGATACTGTGGGGTTGTACATCTTTCATCTTTCACTCATTTTAAGTCACTTTACTGTCTCACATTCTTTCTGACTGCACACCCTACTGACACTGTTAAAGCAATTTAAACTATGAGATAATTCAGATTTTCTGTGGAAATCAAACCAGTCAGCCTCACACAAGAAATGTTATCTGCAGGCTTCGATGTATAATCAGTACCAGATCATATGCATGACACTGTTTGTTCCATCACTTTGCAGTCTATAACAGTGGGACTGTTATACAGTTCATACTGTTGTGGTGTATAACCGCAGAATTCAGACTAAATGCTAATAACCTGATTCTTAAGTAGATTTATATACCAACTCAGTCCTACATAGTTCATGCACCACACCTACTAACTAGCAAATTCTGACTTTATTCCTAGGTCTCTCTGCTGCCTCAGAGCTGACACAACTGCAAAGGATTATCTTGATGTCTTTCACAAACCCATAAATGTAAACAGTGTCTGGTGCACTTGTGCAAAGTGCCCTAATATGTGTCCATTCCCAATAGTTGTAGGAAGAAGTCATTTCACACCTGCAACTGTCTGCCTCATGTCATCAATCAGAATGGAAAAATTGAGGCTATGATGTATCAAAACCTGGTCTGATGCCATCTTTCAATAGTACACAAGAAACTAAAGATGGGCATTATAAATCTACAGGGAACAAATTACCCTCTCACTCAGTTTTAAAATGCAGCAGAGAAGGGCAAAGGCAAAAAAACATGGACCTTCAAGTTCCTGTTGTCCTAAGGTCAGAAACAAAATAATAAAAATACTTCTGTGCCAGTCATATTGTTCCAGTCCTTCAGAACTTGGTTAGGCTTAGAGCTGTTTATATACAGTATTTATGTTCCATAAATACTGTGCTGGGCAGGGCACGTTTCCAGGATGGAGGACCATCGCCTCCCAAAAATACTACTCTACGGTGAACTCGCCACGGGTCAGCGTAAGAGGGGCGCTCCAAAAAAGCGATACAAGGACTCCCTGAAACACCATCTCAGGCTTGGCCAAATTGATCACCAACAGTGGTCCGCCCTGGCCTCACATCGGGAGGCATGGAGACGCACTGTCCACAATGCTGCAGCCTTATTTGAGAACTCACGCCGAACAAGTCTTGAAGAGAAACGACAACGCAGAAAGAATCACAACCCAAAAACATCACCCAAGGAGACCTTCTGCTGTGCTTTTTGCAACCGGACTTGTTTATCTCGGATTGGCCTTTTTAGTCATCAGCGCGCTTGCAGAAAGCGCAGCATGAGTCCTTCCTGAATCTTCGTTTGCGAAGAAAAGCCAGAGAGAGATGTTCCATGATACGCATGTATTGTTCATGTGACCGCCAATATAGCTTTACTGGAATTCATTCTGAATTTGCTAGTAACATCAGGTCCATCTATTTTGAATAGTAAACATTATGTTGCATTAAACATCTCAATGGAGGAAGTTACAAGCTGTGGTGCAAAGAAGCAGATCTAACAGGAAAATATTTATGATTTTCTTGCAGCTACCTCTTCATCTTATCCATCCAATACTACAAAGAAATTTTTACAAGTACACTCTAGTTATTGCTGTACAATGTGGCAAAGATGTAAATAAACTAGATTTTGAGAATCAGCTGGCACCTTTCTAGAAACACAAGGTACCCATAATAGTCATAATTACACTTTCACATGAACAAAAGGGCAGTGAAAAAGATACGCTGGAAACAATGTTTAGTGAATGGAAGAGCCTTGTTGGTGCATGGTTCACCCTTTGTGGTTCCACTACATGGTGATGCATCCCTCTGCTTCACCTGGCTTGTGCTGAAAACAAAAGGATATCAAGAAGCTAAGTTTTGATGTAACACTTCAGCAACAACAGTTCTTGTCTAGTTCAACTTGCTGGAGCATCTTGGCACACAATCTAAGGCAGCTTTTAAAAAGAGGATGGCACTGATATCTGTTTCCAGTCATTAGCCCCTAGCACAGTGAACACAGAAGCTGTGCCTTTTCCATTCACTAATAAACCTGTCCTCTATGAGTTTATTTACTATGGAATTAAAATAATTAACAAATACTTTAACTGTCCTTACAGGACAAAGGGTATAAACAAATTGCAGACATCTGGTAGTATCTGTGGTTTTAAGGCTTCTTATATTAATTAATTAATTAATTAATTAATTATCTTACCCACCTCTCCCTATGGATTGAGGCAGGGTATAGCAATAGATTAAAATACAACATATAACATAAGTTAGAATCACATAACAACAGTTAAAAAGACATAATCTCAATTAAAAGAGCATATAAAACCAATACATGTTCAAAATAAACCCATAGCTTAAAATTCATAATTCAAAAATCATGTAGATCGGCTTACCAGAAGAGACTGGTCTTTAATGCTATTTTAAATTCAGATAGCATATCCAGTTCTCTTCTAGCCGGTCATTCCATCATCTGGGTGCAGCTAAAGAAAGCCCTTTGGGTGACAGTTGCCAACCTAGTCCTGCCTGATTGAAGTAAATATTCCCCAGAGGACCTGAGTCTATGGGGTGTATTATACGGGAGAAGATGATCTCATAGGTAACCTGAACCCATACCATGTTGGGCTTTAAAGGTAACAACCAACATTTTGTACCTTGCCAGAAACTAACTGGCAGCCAGTGGAATGTTTTTAATATTGGTGTAAATTGCTTGGCTATGGAAACCCACTGGGTGACCCTGGGCAAGTCACACTCTCTCAGCCTCAGAGGAAGGCAAGTGAAAAACCCCTCTGAACAAATTCTGCACAAAAAAACCCTCCAGCGGAACCATACTGGGCCCATAACCTATTGGAATTTTAAAACCACTGGGATCATCAAAACTCAAATGTTTTAAAATTCCAATACACCTTAGAGTTGCCATAAGTCAGAAATGACACAACAACAAATATGATCACTCCTAGATGTGTCAGTAATCAATCTGGCCGCCATGTTTAATGTTTGCTTGATTCCATGGAAGCATAGAATATGATAGTAGATTCAGCATACTGACAATCTCAACTTCCCTGCTTTCTTTTGAAGTTTCTAGCCCTTATAACTGTGAAGATGTGCTCAAATATTTGCAGGCAATGTTGATTGCAATCTTACAACCTAGAAGTATTACTGAATAAGGTTGCCAGGTTAGAGTGCCCCACAAGACTAGCAAACACAGAACAAATGATACAAAATATGAAAACTGCAAAATAAATAATTCAGATATATACAAACGTACATTGATGTCAATGTCATTTCAAACTTATATTTGGTTGAAAAGTTGCCTTGGTCACCCTGACAGATATGAGCCTGCTCATCCTGCTGCATCTTTTAGGGGTCTTTAGTATCATTAGCCTTAGTCTCCTCCTTCTCCAAAGACATTTTTGGACTGGGACTGCTGGCACTGTACTGGAGTAGTTACACTCCATAAGGAACACCTGGAATATATTCCAAGTTCCAACTAGTCTCTAGCACTTTTAATAGTTGTATCAGAAGTGGACAAATTTGGTGGGTCCAGAGGCCAATCCATACCCTTCCCAGACCTGTATCCCTACTAAAAGTAACTTTTTGGGTGTGGCTGTAAACTGGAAGTGGCTGAAAATTCACTTCCTGCTTAGAAAACAGATGGAGATTTCTGGGATTTTTAAGTGAGGTCAGCACTTAATACTTAATTCTATTTCATTATCCTGCCTGAGTCAGGTGAAGCAGTGAAATTGGTAAACTAGTATCTGAAAACAGTAATGGACTGAATGAGAGCCAACAAACAGAAGTGGAACCTAGACAAGATGGAGAGACACTGTCGGCAGACCATTTTTCTGATCAAGAAAATGGAATTCAACTTGCTCTAGCTGTGTTGAACTCTCTCTGAAAGCGTAGAGGCCCATTCGCACTATAACAACTACAGTCAGCCCTCCATATCCACAGATTTAACCATCCATGGCTTGAAAATATTCCAAAAATAAAAAATAAATCCAAAAAGCAAACCTTGATTTTGCCATTTTATATAAAGTACAACATTTTATTATGCCATTATATAATGGGACTTCAGCATCTATGATTTTGGTATCCATGTTTGTATGTGTGTGTGTGTGTGTGTGTGTGTGTGTGTGTGTGTCTTGGAACCAAACCCCATAGGATACCAAGGGCCTATTGTATGGTGTTACGATTCCATTTTAACTGCCATGGCTCCATCCTATGAAATCCTGGAATTAGCAGTTGAGGGAGGAGCTGTGGAGGGATTCCACAGGATGCAGTCACAGAAGTTAAAGTGAAATCATAGTACTATATCTGTGTAGTATGGAAAGGCCCCAGGGATGCAAGGTGGGGACTGCTCATAGCTCCAGCTTTATCCCTGACCAGTGAGCGAGATACAGCTACTCCTATGAACAGGCAGCTTGGAAACATCCAGCTTAGACAACTGTAAGGTAAGGCATGTATGGCTACTTTTGAAGACAATTTCATGAAAAATGTATCCAAGCCTTGTTGTGTGAGGTATAAACAGATGGATAGCATTAATTTCTACAGGATCTCACAAGTCATGATACTTGGCCAGTGGTAACATATGCATTACAGCAATTCATTATTTAATATAAAACTGGCTTCATTTAATATAAAAGCTACACTGCAATTCTTGAATCTTCTTTTAGCTAGCAATACAGAGCTCTGAATGTACAGCCACATCCTTTTGTCAAGCAAGAGAGCTGAAGAACAGCCAACTCAAATCTTTCCAAGGCTGATTATGGGAAAAGCCTGCTGGTGTGCATACAGTTTCCATGGCTCATCACAGAGTTGAAAACAATCTGTAGTCACATTTCAAATCCCTGTCTTTCTGGTTAAATCCAAATTTGAAATAAATAAGTGAATGTACCCAATAGCAGACTTAAAAGCGTGAAGGAGGTACTGGGATATTTATTGCTCCAAAGTTTCATATTAACTTTCTACTCTAGCAGTTTTGGGATAGCGAGCATTTTCTTGCAATTATGAGGATCTAGCAATACAGGGTTCTGTTGTGGGCCCAGTGCTATTCAGCATCTTTATCAATGACTTGGATGAGGGAACAGAGGGCATGCTCATCAAGTTTGCAGATGACACCAAATTAGGAGGGGTAGTGATACCCCAGAGCACAGGATCAGAATGCAAAATGACCTTAACAGATTAGAAAGTTGGGCCAAAAATAACAAAATGGATTTCAACAGGAGAAATGTAGGATGCTACACTTGAGCAGTAAAAATGAAATGCACAGATATAGGATGAGTGACGCTTGGCTTGATGGCAGTACATGCGAAAGGGATCAAGGAGTCCCAGTGGACCACAAGCTGAACAGGAGTCAGCAGTGTGATGCAGCAGCTAAAAAGGCCAATGCAATTCTAGGCTGCATCATAGCATCATAGAGTTGGAAGAAACCACAAGGGCCATCCAGTCCAACCCCCTGCCATGCAGGAATACACAATCAAATCATTCCAAACAGATAGCCATCCAGCCTGTTTAAAAACCTCCAAAGGACACTCCACCACACAACGAGGCAGTGTATTCCACTTCCAAAGAGCTCTTACGGTCAGGAAGTTCTTCCTACTGTTTTGGTGGAATCTCTTTTCCTGTAGTTTGAACCCATTGCTCCATGTCCTAGTCTCTGGAGTAGCAGAAAACAAGCTTGCCCAATCCTCAGTATGACATCCCTTCAAATATTTAAATATGGCTATCATGTCCCCTCTCAACCTTCTCTTTCCCAGACTCAACATGCCCAGCTCCCTAAGCCGCTCCTCATAGGTCATGGCTTCCAGACCTCCCACCATTTTGGTCACCCTCCTCTGGACACGTTCCAGTTTCTCAAGATCCTTGCTGAACTGTGGTGCCCAGAACTGGACACAGTATTCCAGGTGAGGTCTGACTAAAGCAGAATAGAGTGGCACTATTACTTCTCTTAATCTAAACACTATACTCCTACTAATGCAGCCTAGAATCGTATTGGCTTTTTTAGCTTCTGCATCACACTGCTGACCCATGTTCAGCTTGTGGTCCACTAAGACTCCTAGATCCCTTTCACACATACAATCAAGTGGATCAATAGGAGTATAGTGTCTAGATCAAGGGAAGTGATAGTACCATTCTATTCTGCTTTAGTCAGACCTCATCTGGAATACTGTGTCCAGTTCTGGGCACAATTCCAGAAGGTTATGGACAAGCTGGAACGTGTCCTGAGGATGGCGAGCAAAATGGTGGGAGGTCTGGAAGCCATGCCCTATGAGGAGTGGCTTAGGGAGCTGGTATGTTTAGCCTGGGGAAGAGAAGGTTAAGAGGGGACATGATAGCCATGTTTAAATATTTGAAGGGATGTCATACTGAGAATGGAGCAGGCTTGTTTACTGTGGCTCCCGAGACTAGGACATGGAGCAAGGGACTCAAACTACAGGAAAAGAGATTCCACCTAAACATTAGGAAGAAACATTTCCTGACAGTAAGAGCTGTTTGGCAGTGGAATGCACTGCCTTGGAGAGTGGTCGAATCTTCTTCTTTGGAGGTTTTTAAACAGAGGCTGGATGGCTATCTGTCAGGAGTGTTTTATTTATTTCTGCATGGCAGGGGGTTGGACTGGATGGCCCTCGTGGTCTCTTCCAACTCTATAATTCTATTATTCTACAGTGATCCCTCCACATTCGCGGCGGTCAGGTTCTTGAGACCCCCGCGAATGTGGAAAAACCGCGAATAACAAATGCTGCTCCCACGACCTCCCCCCCAGAGTCTGGCCAGCCTGGCCGGCCTCTCCGCAAGCCCTCCTGAGGGGATTCCGGGCCTTAGAATCTCCAGAGCCCACTGAGGAAGGCTGGGGAAGGCAGCGTGTGGGCGGGGAGGAGGCTGCGCTGCCTCTCCTCAGCCTTCCTGAGCAAACTCCAGGGCTTTGGAGCCCTGGAGCCCGCTGAGGAAGCCCGTGAAAGGCAGCGTGTGGGCAGGGAGGAGGCTGCGCTGCCTCTCCCCGGCCTTCCTCAGCGAACTCCAGGGCTTTGGAGCCCGCTGAGGAAGGCTGGGAAAGGCAGCGTGTGGGCGGGAAGGAGGCTGCGCTGCCTCTCCCCGGCCTTCCTCAGCGAACTCCAGGGCTTTGGAGCCCCAGAGCCTGCTGAGGAAGGCTGGGGAAGGCAGCGTGTGGGCGGGGAGGAGGCTGCGCTGCCTCTCCCCAGCCTTCCTCAGCGAACTCCGGGGTTTTGGAGCCCCGGAGCCCGCTGAGGAAGGCTGGGGAAGGCAGCGTGTGGGTGGGGAGAAGGCTGCGCTACCTCTCCCCGGCCTTCGTCAGTGAACTCCGGGGCTTTGGAGCCTACTGAGGAAGGCCGGGGAAGGCAGCGTCTGGGCGGGGAGGAGGCTGCGCTGCCTCTCCCCGGCCTTCGTCAATGAACTCCGGGGATTTGGAGCCCCGGAGCCCACTGAGGAAGGCCGGGGAAGGCAGCGTGTGGGCGGGGAGGAGGCTGCGCTGCCTCTCCCCGGCCTTCCTCAGCAAACTCCAGGGTTTTGGAGCCCCGGAGCCTGCTGAGGAAGGCCGGGGAAGGCAGCGTGTGGGTGGGGAGAAGGCTGCGCTGCCTCTCCCCGGCCTTCCTCAGCGGGCTCCGGGTCTTAGAAGCCTCGGAGTCCCCTCAGGAAGGCCAGGGAAGGAGGGAGAGAGAGAGGCTACCTGCCCCCCCCCTGCCTTTCTGAGCAGACTCTGGGGCTTTGAAGCCCTGGAGACACCTCTGGAAGGCCGGGGAAGGCGCAGGCAGGAGGTTGCCCCGCCTCTCGCCAGCCTTCCCTAAGGGGCTCCAGGCTAAACCGCGAATAAACAAAACCGCGAGTGTGAAAGCCACGAATGTGGAGGGGCAACTGTACTTTATAGGAGTTAAACAAAAAGCTTTGTACATAATTTACCACCTCTTAATTTTTATAGTTACATGAGCAAGAGTAAGTGTGATGATTAGCCACTACATATTAATAGTTGTAAGTAATAAAAAATATATCATTACATAAAAATGGAGTCCTTTAATGGTCACTGAGTTTACTATAGATTTTTAAATGAATTGTTGGATCTCATGTATTTTATTCCCCAGAGTGGCATACTGGATTTCCTCCTACAAAATCCACATACAATGTTCCACAGAAACAATCTATTTATCCACACACATTCATATATACCGATATGTGTGTGTCCATACATATATGTATACACACCTATGGGTCTCTGTGTATATATCTATAAATGAGCATATAAATACATATATGTAGTCGTGTTCAAAGTCATCGTATCAGGTTGCTGCATTAGCACAACTGGGCCCTCACCTGGTTCGAGTACACGAAGCTCTTCGGAGCTCTCGTATCAGCTGCCCAGCACACTCTGGTTCCCTGCTGGCTGCCCGTAGCAATGCCTTCCGGAATGTATGTTGGCATTTCCTTTGACGAGATTCTGCCCGCTCCAGGCGGCAGAGGTGCTTGTATTTCTGCTGAAAGTAAGTGCAAAGTTGGGAAATGCGGGAACTCCTGCCGCTGGCATCATCATCATCATCTTCTGGCCTGTGAATTGTAGAGGGGGGAAATGCCTGATGAAGTAGTTTGCATTTAAACTTCTTATTTGTATTGCACACAACATGCACAACTAAAGCCTCTCCTATAAAGTATGGGTCCTGGGAGCTGAAGAATGTATGCTTCCACACCAGTTTGCCCACACATCGTGTTCATTTATGGAACTGCCCTCCAGAGACAATCACCTGATGCCTACACCTGAGTCTCTCCAGCACCAGGCAGACTCCAAATCCCTCCATCCCCATTCACAACAAACTTTTACAACATGGAGATGTTTCGCCATCTGATTATACTGCTGCTTTTACTCTGCTGACTTAATTGTTCTTTGAGGTTCTTCTAGTAACTTTGAGATTGCATTTTGAGTTGCCTTTCCTCTAATGGAATGCTTCTGGTCCATTAAGAGGTTACTGATGGTGGAAGGTGGGAGTCAGATGTGACTTGGGATGTTTCTTCTCCTTCCCCCTGCAGCCCTCAGTGCCACTTCTCCTTTGATCTTCCAACCCTTTGTAGTAGATTTCCAGAAATTACAGAAGGGTGAAAGCAGACTTGGAGAAAATACCTTCCATCAACCAGAGTATCCAATGAGAACTCTGTCCGCGGGATTTTAGGATCCAAGCCTTAAGGCTTTTACTATTAATTACCACCCTGAAAATTACTGAACTGATTGGCAATACAGAAATTTATCAAATTCACATGGGTTCCTCCCACTATAACTTCCTTCCATTTAATTTCAAGTGAATCCATACAGATGGCCTTGTGCTCCTCAGATCTTAAATGGAACAAAAAGGTCATCTCCAGGTCTATAGTCTCCTTCTCGCGACACCCTCATATCTCTATGCAACATCCAATGACTACTCGAAGCGCAGAGCTTTAAGACAAAATACTGCAGTAGTGCAGCAGCTTGCTAATGCAACACCACAAGCTACAATACCATGCAATGATAGCTCATACAATGGGACCATATAATTTTGCTCTTGATATAGGAATGGGCCAGAAACACTATGAAGGATAACAACTAAGAAGATCACCAATCCTGTTTTGTTGTTTGGATTCTGACCTCAGTTTCTGCATTATGTGTCTTTTTTTAATGTTCTCTTGACAAAGTGACCCATTAACAATTTCTCAACAATAAAATGCTTCGTTTAAGAATTTATTTAATATTTAACTAAATGATTTTTTTTCATTTATCATTTACTGTGCAAAAATCATGTTGAAAGAAAAAGGAAAGAAAATAACACCAAAATGTTTACTGAAAAGAATAATGCAACAGACAATACTGTACTACCCCTGTATCCATGGGGGATATGTTCCCAGACTTAACGTGGATGCCAGACACTGCGGGTAATAGCAAACCTTCTTAAAATGAATGACTTCTGGCCCAAGCGTACCATAGAATCGCACTGGAGGACCTAGAAGATGCCTAGAGAGACAATTTTTTTTCAGATGCGGATAAGTGAATCTGCAGATATGGGCCCCGTGGATATGGGGGTCGTACTGTACAGCAATGAGAAACCATGTATGTCTATAAAAGACAATGAAATATGTAACAATTGTCCATGTGGTTCCAACAAAACTTTTTAAGTCCACTTATAGGCCTTTATTGAAAAAAAATGTACATTTCAGTAATTTAAATAAATTCTAATATACAGTATATGATTTGCACAATCAAGACTAACCTGAATATCATGGTTTTCATAGTCCTCCTAGTCTATGAAAATATGTTCTTCCCCAAAGACAAGATAATGTTTGACATATTACTTCCTATTGTTTTTACATACACAGTTCTTCTGTTTCTATTCATATACTTACTCATTCCTTTCATATCTGAGGGCTTCCCGGATAGACCATGCAACATGGTATGGCGAGTTTTGCTCCAGTTCTTCAAATTCTTCTCCACTGTCTTCAGACCAATCCAACCCTGGAAATTGTAAAAGGAAATAAACGCTCTCAGTCAGCCTCAACTATCCCTGGATTTCTTGTGGCAATGCACAACACACATATACACTTCCTGTTTCAGATATAAGAAATTTAATGGGTGTTCAAAATGTATTATTGGGTAACACCCAAGATGCCTCATTATGAACCAGAACCTCATTATAAGTCAATGTATTAAACATATAAAAAGATGTCCTACAGGAACATGAAGTCTCCAAACAACTGTAATCTCACTGCTTCCACCTTGTCCATATGATTGTGTGTGTGTGTGTGTGTGTGTGTGTGTTCCTCTGTCATATACAGGTATGCCTCAGTTAACAAATCTTCTGACAACAAGGCTCCTTTTTGCACAGTCTTTTTATACCTGCTTAGCCCCACCTTCCCTCCTTGCCCTCTGTCTATGAAAGCTTTTTAGCAGGATCAGCATGATGATGGTGGTGAAGAAGCCTGGAGAAAACTTTCAGTATTGGATTGCAACAGCATGTCTGCAGTAAACAATGCAATAAAGCATGAGCTGGGAAAGAATGAGATTCTACTCTAGCTGATCCTACTGTAACTATGAGTGCCTGCCTGCAGCTGGCAAGGAAGACAGCAGCTGCCTCCAGAATCTCTTACTGTCCATACATGAACAGCAAAACAGAGTGAAAAGGGGACAGTTGATAAGCCTGCATAACCAGCTACCCCCAGCATTTAAAAAAAAGCACTGCTGTCTTAAGTTTAGCCACCAAAAAGGAAATCATAAGAAAAGTGGAAGCTGGTGGGGGAAAAAATCATCCCTAGATGAAGTGTTCCAAGTGGTCTCTAGAAAACTCACTGTGTTTTTTGTTTGCTTATGCAAGGCTTATTTGACTCGGTTATTTCATTTTCCCAAATGCATATTGTTAGTTCTGGGTAAAATGTTCACCAAAACATGTTAAACTACTCTTATTTTTGTGATGTAGGAACCCATCCCTATTCCTTTCATGTTATTTCTGCCTCTGGTCCCAAATTTTCTGTTAAAGAACAAATGCCTAGGAACACATAGAATCATAGAATCATAGAATTGCAGAGTTGGAAGAGACCACGAGGGCCATCCAGTCCAACCCCCCTGCCACGCAGGAAATCTCGATCAAAGCATCCACGACAGATGGCCATCCAGCCTCTGTTTAAAGACCTCCAAGGAAGGAGACCCCACCATGCTCCGAGGGAGTGTGTTCCACTGCCGAACAGCTCTTACTGTCAAAAAGTTCCTCCTCATGTTGAGGTGGAATCTCTGTTCCTGGAGCTTGCACCCATTGCTCCGTGTTCCAGTCTCATCTACTGTGCTAACTGAAGTATACCTGTCCCTAAATCAGCAGAGGAAGACAAGTACGGTACTAATCTCCACTGTAAAGACTGGCTCAAACATTATGCAAACCAAAGCAGTTGCCTCAGGTGACAGATACAGAGAGAGAGAAGAAAAAATGTTGGAGGAGAAAACGGCTGTGTGCCATGCAGCCTGCCCTGCTCCCTAATCCAGCTTCCTGCTTTCCAGTGAATTGGAGGATGCATCCCTAGTTTTTTTTTCCATGATACTTTTTATTAATATTATTATCGATAACAACTTATCACCTTTATAAGACTTCCCCATCTGTCGAATCCCAATTTATATAGTAACATAGTTCTCTTCCCCTTGCGTCTCTATAAACTAAAATATTTCCCATTATGCATTATACATATAACTCTACCAACAAATAACATATTGTTTTCTATCTTTGCCATACCCTTCATCCAATATATTGCATATAAAATAAATCTTACTTTCTCCTCTCTTAAATCCCATTAAGAAAAAAACAATAAGTCATATATTCATATCTTTACCTGAAATCGCTAATACACTCCTGTATCATAAATTAAATTCTCAACTTTTCCATTTCCACGGTGAATCCCCAATTCAAAATTCAAGATACATATTGACCTACTAAATCTAGTTACCTCAAACTCCCATTTTCAGTTTCTCCAATCCCCCCTCTTGTATGTAAGTCCACAAAGGAGCCCATGAATCCATAAACGATTTGTCCTTTTTGTTTTCCAAAAGATAAGTAAGTTTGTCCATTTTAGCGGTATCCAATAACTTTTCAAACCACTCAACCTCTGATGGGATCTCCTCTTTCCTCCAGTACCTAGCGTATACAATCCTGGCGGTAGTACACATATGCCAAAGTAGCCTTTTCGTTTTTCCATTTTCATTTACCAGATTAGTATTTTCATAAATTCCCAACAGAAAAATTTCAGGTAGCAGCTCTATTTTCTTATTCAAAATCTTTTGGATTTTCGCTTGTATCATACCCCAAAATTTCCTTGCTTTTCTACACCCCCACCACTGATGAAAAAAGGTTCCCTTCCCTTCCTTACATTTCCAGCATTGATTGGAAGCACCTGGCGTCATTTTCGCAATCATCACTGGAGAGAGATACCACCTTAGCATTATCTTTAAGGCATTTTCTTGCAAATTATAGGATCTTGTAAGTTTTGCCACTCTATTCCAAGATGATTCCCATCCTTCAAATTCTATATTCCTGCCAATATCCACAGCCCAATTCACCATATATTCTTTAACTACTTCCCCTTCTGTTTCCAACCTCAACAGAAAATGATAAACTCTTGACAATAAGTGTGCATTACCATTATCCAAAATCTTTTCAAAATTAGATTTACTAAGCTCAATACCCCCTTCCGCTATATCACTCTTAAATCTCTCCTTTAATTGAAGATAGGGAAACCATTGTATATTTATCCCTTCCTGATTTAATTGTGATCTGTTCTTTAAATTTATATTCTCCTTAGTACCCAGGACCAGATCTTTATAGGTCAACCATTCCGTTTCATATCTTAAACTCCTAATTGATAGCGCTTCTGCTGGAGATACGCAACTGGGTAATTTTAAGAACAAATACTTCTTGTACTTGAGCCATACTTTATACAATGGTTTCCGAATGGAGTGATTATTGAATTGCCTTTGAGCTTTTACCTTTTGGTACCACAAAAAGGAGTGCCACCCAAAGCAGAGTTCATGACCTTCCAATTGGAGAAGTCTCAGATTGTCTAGAGTTAACCATGGTTTTACCCACATCAAGCAGCTCGCCTCATAATACAGTTTTACATCTGGAAGTCCCATTCCTCCTCTGCTCCTTATGTCTGTCATCACTCTAAATTTTATTCTGGGTTTTTTCCCCATCCATAGAAATTTTGCCAATTCTCTATTACACTCTTTGAACCATTTTGGTGAAATTAAGATTGGGATCATTTGGAATAAAAATAAAATCCTAGGTAATATACTCATTTTAATTAAAGATATTCTTCCCATTAAGGACAAGTCCAACTTTTTCCAGACTTCTATCTTATTTTTTATTTGATGCCACACTGGGCCATAATTGTTTTGGAAAAGGTGCCTATTGTTCCCAGAAATGGTTAAACCTAGGTATTTTACCTTCTCTGTTGCCTTAATACCCCACATTTCTTCCAGTTTATTCTTCTCTTCTTTCTTTAAATTTTTACTTATAAATTTTGTTTTTCCTTTATTGATCTTAAATCCTGCCCACTCTCCAAAATCCCTTATTATTTCCATTATCCTCCTTCCTTGCTGTAATGGATTTTCAAGATATAGTACAATATCATCCGCAAAGGCCTTATAAATAAACTTTTCTCTCCCTATCTTCACTCCTGTTATTGATTCATCGAGACGAATTTCTCTTAACAACACCTCTAACATCAGTACAAATAACAATGGGGAGAGCGGGCAGCCCTGTCGTGTGCCTTTTTGGATGGAAAATTTATCTGATCTTTCCGCGTTGACAATTAGGTGGGCCTTTTGTTCACAATAGATCGCTTTAATCCAGATGCATCCCTAGTTTTGAAGAGAGATTTAGCCCTCAGCCAGTTGGCTTTTGTATATAGAATGGGGGGTGGTATTATCATCTTCTTCACTGCAATCAGTATATTATTGTTGTTGTTGTTGTTGTTATCTTTTATTTCTATAGCGCCATTAATGTACATGGCTCTTTACAAGAAAAGGAACAACAAAACAGTTCCCTGCCCTCAAGCTTACAATCTAATGAAGACATGATACAAAAGGAAAGGGGATGGCAGTAGGGGAAGGGATTAAGTCTAGCATTCTCTTGTCTCTCTCCTTGGCCAGGGCAATGGCAGTTGGGATAGAGGGAGGGCCATTCTGCTTCTGGGCCAAGGCAAGATGGAGCTCTGCCTGCCTGCCTTTCCTTCTCTCCTTCCTTGGCCAGGGCAGTAGTAGTAAAATGTCTCAGGCCCCTGCTTTTCCCCTTTGCACTACATTGAGGACTTCTGTGGTTGAGCTTAATAGTACTGATTTGTCCAGTCAGTATGACATATGGATACTGATGGCATGAAGTGGAGAAACACACCATAAGCGTATGTCTGGCCACTGCTATGTAAGCCGGAACAGCTAAATATAGTAAGATAGTCCAGGGAGGGGTACCGCCAAAGAAGAGGAAAATACAGCCAAGGTGGCACTGCACATGCTAGGTGTCCACCTATTGGCTAGCAGCAACTTCATCTGAAAACATTTGTCCAGTTATTCTCTATTCTTGCCACTGCATTTTCTGCCACCTTGGACTGTATAATCACATGCGTATGCCATAACTCTTGAATGAAACCCCAAAATTCCAAAGAGTATTAAAATGGACCTTCTGGAGGTTTGTACAAATGACAAAGGTTAAAGGTGATACTCAGAATAACAATCCTTCCCTTGAAAAATGGCAATGTAAACATGAAATGTTTGATTAGTACCAAGCTGAATTTTAGAAGGATTCAGCTAAGGGTATACTCCCCTTCCACATAAAAAGCATGCTCTTTATATTATACAGATTATATTTGCTTGCAGTTACCAATTTCTTGTAAATGAAGAAAGCCCAACAAAGCAGAGAGAGTTCTTCACTTACCTAAATGGGGAAACAGATCAGCATCCAGCTGCTGTTTCTGAGTGCACAGTTTCACCAGTCTCTGTAGCCGGCTCATACACGATGAGTGGGGAGAGAAGGCTGTGGCTTTCATGAGGATCCTGTCAGGCCTGGGTGGGTCTGGGGCAGGAGCCTTAGTGGGGTGCAGGAGAGGCAGAGGTCTTTTGTTAGACAACTGCCTGGCTTGTGCTATAGTGTGTGTGGTGGGTGCCACTCCCTGCATTGGTAGGCTGGTGTTCTGAGGTTGAGGTGACTTGCAGACTAAGCCCTGCGATAGCCCTGCTGGCTTTAAAGAAGTTGGTAAAGATGAGAGATGGGAGTGCTGTTGCTGCTGCTGCTGCTGCTGAGGTGGCGGCGGCTGAGGCGGCTGCTGCTGCAAAGGTGCAGGAAGGTGGCTAAAGTGCTCTTGGCGAACTTTCAAAATCTCTGTTTCTCTCTGACGCTGTCGGTTTTGGGCTAATTTGCTCTGCAGCTTTTTCTTCACTGTAGCTCCTTTCTTGAGATCATCATCTTCTTCATTGAAAGCAAAGGGGTCTTCCAATTCTGCTTCCAGGTAGTGGAGAGGAAGCCGGGCTCCTGGCGGAGAGAGGGACATCCCATCCAGACCATTGGGCATCTTCAAGGCCAGTGGAGGGACTGTCAAGCTGAAGGCCATTGAATCCATCTGGTGCCGAACTTTTACCTCCTCTATTGGATCATTCTTTTTCTTCCTCTCCTTTTTCGGTAAAAAGCCAAGAACCTGTAGGTGACTGTTGCAGTACCTTTCAAAAGCAAAACCGGCAAAATTATATTTTCCACCCAACCCTTATGCCAATTGCTTAACTGAGAAAAGTAGTATTTGTGGGAAAGCTCAACAAAGGTAATTTAAACATCTCATGCCCAACTATAAACTTATCAAACTAAGACTGATTCAAATTACAGTTAACATTTTTCATGAGCTGTATTACAGCCAGAAATATGACATAGTTCCAATTTAACATACAGATCAGAACAGTTGCAGAATTATAAGCTGCATGGGGGGTATTATATTTAATAACAACAGAAGTTTTACCTAAACAAAAATAGCCAAGTTAGGTTTCACACACTTCTGTGGAAAGCTTACCTCCCTATCATTCCCAATCTTATGCTTGAAAATTAGTGAAAGCACAAAAAAACTACTTATCTCATTTAATAGTCCCAGCCATTGAAAACATTCAGCAAAGAACAAAGTTTCTACCCCATCTCTTTCAATATAACTAAGCCAAATAGTAAATACGACAAGATATTTTTGGTGTGGTGCAAACAAGTCTAACCCTGAAAATGTTAAAATAGCCTGTCAACTTATGGCAACCCCGTGATAAAATCAATCAAGGAAGCCACATCCCTGAGTCTGCAAGACCTTAGCAGGCCTGTTGAGTATAGGCTGACTTGAAGCTCTCTCACTCACAGGGTCACCATACGTTAAAGTTGACTTGAGGGCAGTTAACAACACTTCTAAAAATATATGTAAGCAAGACCACTGACCAAAATTGGCAATCAACAGAAATGATATACAGTGCAATAGTAACATAATGAAACTTTACGAAAATAAAATAAATTTGGAGTCAAAATTAGCAGTGATTAAAAAAGTAGTTTTAAAAAAATATCCAACCAGGTTTTTCTGTGACCATTGGAAAGCAAGCACTGATGGAGGTAGGTGAATTTTGCTCAGGATTTATTTATTTTATATGCTGCCTTTCTCCTGGAGAGGGACCCAAGGCAGCTCAGAAAAGGAATCAATAAAACCTGACAATACCATTTTTAAAAACAATTAAAATAATTTTATTAAAACAGTATTTATAAAGCATAGAAAAGTTAAAATATATATATTATTGCCTTTCATTTCTTAAACTTCTTTTAGAAGAAACTGGCAAACGGATATCAAGTCCTGCTTGATTTAAAGTGATGTGGCCAAGACTGAAGTTCTGAGCACATTTATGTGGGAGTAAATTTCACCCATCCTGTAGTATGCAAGATGCTCCCTTCAAATATTGACAAACTGTCCTGCCAGGCAAACATGGAAATGACTGTGCATTTTACTGACAGTGTTTCTTTAGCTGGTTTATCATCAAGACTGTTGGTCTGCACTAATAATTCATCCCCAATATTTTGACCTGAAAAACTAAATTCTGAGACATTGTATATACAAAATTATACAAACTGAATATATGGAGATACATTTATTCAGTCTTCGTCATTTAATCTGCATGAATAGAAAGACTCATGGGAAGCTGAATTCTACAACCTGTACCAAAATCAGCAACTTTTCTGTACTTCCATAGAATCACAGAACACACAGCCTTGTTAACAGTATGGCCGGCTGGTCTATACAATTAGATGTTTATGTGTATGGTATTAAAAATAAAGTTTGGTGATACTATGATAAAATCTTCTGTCATCTACAGATTCCTCCAGGTACCCAGGAGAAACAGCACTCTCACTGAAATTACAGCTTAAAATTGTTGGGGGGGGGGATTAAGCTATATTATAATCTGCCTTGTGCTCTTGAAGCAGGACCAATAAACAAGCTAAGGGAGGAGTCCAGAGGATGCTGGGATGGAAGGAAACCAGCCTATCTGATACCAGGTGAAGGTTACAGGACATTCAACAGGATATTCAACACAAGCTTGCTCATCACTGCCCTGGCATATTGGAAAAGGCCTCATGAAGCAAAGATGAACCAAAAAACCTGCACTTCTTTGTAGGAAAGGGCAGTGGGGAAGTGATTCTTTGTACCCATTTTAAGGGCTGACACTACTGAGCTTTTGTGGCAGCCAAGAGCTGAGATAAGGCAGTTTCACCTTTATCTACTGGCAAGCTGGGAAGGCTAATTCAGTTCTACCCACTGACTTTATAAAGACGTCACAGTTCTACTGCCAACTGATACAGTGGGAACATGGTCAAGTTGTTAATAATGAAGTTACCGCTTCTCTATAAGCCAGAGGTTATTTTTATTAATGCTACAATATCAAGAACAATATATTTTATAAATTATTATACCTGGTATACCTTCTAGGATTTATTATGTATTTTCTATTTTAGGAAAAATAGAGGAATCTCTAAAAAAGTTTCGTAAATTTCACATCATCTAAACACATTTTTACTCTATCAGTATATTTCAGCACTTAAAATCAGACCTATTAGGCCACTGAAATTAGCAAAGTAACTAACTTATCTTTGACAGAGGCAAACAATGGAAATGGCACTAGAAGTGTATTTTAAAGTGTATCAAAAAGTGAAAGAATAGAGGCAATTATGCACTAATCAATCACAATTCCTTATTCCCAGCTTCCACAGTTTTGCAAACACAAAATTCTGTGCAAAAGTGAACTTTGAGGAATTTCAGCTTCTATTTTAAAAAAATTTCTATGGACTTTATCAGACCAGGCCAATACCGCATCATGATGCCTAATTAACGTGAAAGGATGTGCATATCAAATAACGTCATCCTTTTGCGATAATGTCATGTCCAAAAGCCTTTCCTTTTTATTGACAGGGCAAGTCTGATCTCCCGTGGTGATTTGTTGCTGGCATTGCCGGCATTTGAAACTTCCTGCCATTGTGCTCACCTGAATACAGCATCAATGAGAGAACACTTTTGGGTAAGATCGCAACAGCCAGGCAGGGGATGCTCTTTTTATGACCCCCCACCACCAGTGTACTTGGGACTTTTAAAGTGTATTTCTGTACTTGTGTGTATGTTTTATGTCTTTGCCTTCCTTTAATTTTTGAAGAAGAACGCTTACATCTTCTTGCGAGAATCACCAAGATCTGGAACCCAGAAGTAAACAGAGCTCCGTTACTGCTGGGATTGCCTTTCTGACACTGCTGGAGGTAAGCTTAGTAGAGGGGGTTCTTTTGCTGAATAAAAACATTTCAGAATATGCCGGCAAAAGAACGTTTCTGGAGGGTGGTCTGATAAAGTCCAAAATAACTGTACTTCTTTTTTCATGGTTTGTTACTTATCTATTTTCTACTGAAAGTGACACTCAAGGGAGCTAACAATAATAATTAACATAAAGACAGGAATATAATTAAAATATAAAAACAGATTAAAAACACAACCGAAACAGAGCAATAAAGATGCATTCAACCAATTAAAATTGCTTCAATAGTAGCCTGTCTTAAATGTCAAGTATGCCTGACCAATAATAAAAGAACTCTGTGTGTGTGTGTGTGTGTGTGTGTGTGCGCGCGCGTGCATAAACACGTGCACAATTCCCACCTCTGCACTCCATAGTTAAGTCTGATAATTGGACCGCAGACACACAGTCCACTTGCAGGGGTGCAACAATGAAGGCTTATCATGTTGGCACAACCTGCCAGGGCTTGTGTTTTGCTATCCCAGCCAAGAGCTTTGGGCCCTGATGCCTTCGTAGAGTAAGACTTTGTGGATGTTAGACTATTTTTCATTTCCATGTGAATAAACATTTATTCTCTTCCTTTATTTTTTTAAAAAATGTATATCATCTATTTCCTTCTGGAAATTCACAACACAACACATGGGGATAATTTAGGTGGTCTCCCATTTAAAACACTGACCAGATACAGTTTTGCTTAACACGGGGCACCACAGAGATAAGGTTTTGATTTTTATTGTGCCAACATGACTTACCTACGGTCCTCAGATTTGGGGATGGGGTTGGTGCAGCGTTGGCTGTTGTACTTGGCCACATATTCACATTGCTTGAAGGGGGCAGTCTTGTCCTCCAGAACGTGCCTGATACAGAAGGCGTAGCCGTTAAGTCGTCTTTGCTTGCACAGTTTGGGGCTGTACGAGCACAGCGGCTTATTGTCAATCTCAGAAAAGTGTATGTGTTTGCCTTCGTACATCACGTGACTCTTTTCCTTGTGAACATCAGCTGAAAGAAGTGCAGACATAACAGAAGAAAATTAAGATAAGTTTCAAAAGCAAAGAAAAAAGAAAATATGAAGTTTTAGTTCTAACCTATATGAAGAGGACCAATTACCCAATTTTAAATCTTCTGTACCATGTCAATTGTTTTCAGAGAGCCTCAGAGACACTACTATCCTGGAATGATGATGGGTCAAGATGAAGCAGATTGTCTAAGAAAAATAGCACAGAGAGAAAAATTGTTAATCAAATCATGTGAGAAAATACGCTGCTTATTGACCACAACTGAATACATTTGATCATCCCAGATCCATTATTACCTGGAATGGTAACCTTAAAAGTTATATGTGGAATATATTTTGCACAGGTTTATCTCACAGACTAAGCACCTCCCAAGATAATATGTTCTGGTGAATCCCATGAGAAAGTACTCACTAATGTTCTCCATTCCACATACTAGTTTCAGAACTACTCGAGCAACAGCCTTTTTGAATGCCACTCTTGAGTCTAAGGGTTTAAGCATGCACAACATGGAAAGGCACAACCAACACATGCACACACACTATCCTATTCCTCTCTCTTTCAGGAAAAGCTATTTTCATGGGAAATATGGAGCAGACGGTCACTAATGGAGAGAGGAGATGCTTAGCCTTCATTTTACTCATGGACCCACCTGCTCTGCTTTAAATCATCCTTCAAGTTGCATTTCCCTCCTCATTTATGATAGCTTTTGACATACAGTGGGCCCTTGGTATCTGATGGGGTTTGGTTCCAGGACCGCCCACCCCCCGTGGATACCAAAATCCATGGATGCTCAAGTTCCATTATATACAATGGCATTGTAAATTATATAATGTGTATAATTATATAAAATGGCAAAATCAAGGTTTGCTTTTTTGGAAAATGTTTTTCCAGGTTGAATCCATGGATGCAGAATCTGTGGATATGGAGAGCCAATTGTATTGGTATCAGACTCAAATGTCCTTTGTTACAAGTAAGCAAAAGAACACAAAAGTGGATTTTAGATAGCAAAATGCATGCTTAGGGATAGTAAAACTAGTATTTTGTGGCCCAAATAGTTTTATTTACAAATAACACATAGTTAACTGTGTTTTCATTGGAAATTTACTAATCAATTGCTCATAAGACATTTACAATTAAAGTCACAAATTGATGAATGCCTCAAACAGTGACCACATTCTCTCCCTCTCCCCACCCCCAACCAGCCTTGCTTACTGAACCAGGTCTTTTGCCTTTTACATCTGTTCACTGCCTAACCCATCTATACTTTCAGCCAAGTTTGTCAAGATGGAAAAAACATCTTAGACAATGGAAACATTCCACAATCTGCTCCCATTTCATGTGTCTCTCCTAGATGAGCCTTTCTTCACTACCTGCCTGCATATGCCATACATGGAAGGAAGGGACACATGTCCCATTTTTAAAAAAATAGTTAACCACAAGATGTGATATTTTGGGAAGTTTGGAAAGTTATTTGCATTTTGTAACAAAGAGTTGGCAAACGGTGGTCCTTGGCTGATACACAGTTCTCGGGGCACAAACTGGAAACTGACTGAGGTGATTCTGCAGGAGTGACCTGAAGCTAAATCTCTGAGGGATACACCAGAACCGTGTTTCCAAGCAACTCGGACACATTCAGCATCTGGCCACGCAGCAGCTGGGAAGCCAGCAGGAGGAGGTGGCAATAGGAGACGGCTAAGAGGCAGCAATCAAGGGCTGGAGTCTACCTGGCCAGTTAGAATGCCCTCAGAGGATGCCTAGAAGCTGAGCTGGGGCAAAAAGGGAAAGAAGAGGTACTTCTACTTCTTCCTCTTCTCCTACTGCCTTCCCTTTGTCTAAGAAGTATATATGTGGGACAGGAATCCTGTGCTTCCTGCCCTGTGGCCTTTGAGAGCAGAACTACATGTGGGAAGTAGCAAATGATCTTCTGTCAACAGCTGCAGCTTTCAACATTGAGGGTCAAGTACCTAGAATCAGAATGGAGTCCAGGAACATTTCAAAGCTTCCAGAAACCCTCTGGCCACCTTGGATGGAAGTTCATTCCAGGCTGGTTTGGTCTGGATGGCACTAATAGTGCAGTAAAGAATGAACTATACCTGAAGCACTGCCATATAGGCCCTTCCCAATTCTTCATGAAGTCTCATGCTCCCGTAAAATGCCAGCACACATATTATTGGTACTGTCCAATCTTCTAAGTAACTCACTGGTATCCAACCTATTTTATTTTATTTTAGGCACCTGTTAATTGCTTCTCTGTCTACCAGGACTGCCAAGGCAATGCACAATAGATAAAAATATTTAAAACTGTAAATAAATGATAAAAATGCATTTTAAAAACTCTTCTTCAGAAATAGTTCTAAAGTCACAGACAAACCTTGCCCCCCAGTTTTCTGTCTTGTCCAATCATTCTTCTGTTCACCTTCTAACTAAAGAGTACAGAAGTGCAAAACTTGATCAAGTTATTCATCTGTTTTACTACCACACATGCAAGTTTCTTAAAATATACAGTTTTTTGAGTTACTTTCGACATGAAGATGACAGTTGGTTGTCAGTATATTTACAATAATTTTTCTTAGCTTGATGAGAATAATAAACACTGCAGTCAAGCAAAAGATTTGTCAAGTGGGGCAGAGAGGAAGGAAGGATAAGAACCTCTTGCTGTGGATGAACAATGGTGAGATATATGAACTGGGTTTTTTAAAACCCTAACCCTGTTTTGTTTTTTGGTTCCCTCCAAACTGAGCACTGCAAGAAACACATGCTACTTTATCAAACCTAAGAGTTGCACTCTACTATTCAGACTCCTGGTGTGGGTGGAGTGAAATCTGCTCTTATTCCACAACTCTGGAGCTATCTTCAGAAAGGAAAGGCAGGCCCATCCTAAAGTATGAGGCCAAGCAATGTCAGAGAGGGGAAGATTTGCTCCTCTCTCACTATAACTTTGTTCCCAAGTGAAATGCTTTACTTTTCCCCATACAAATTGGTAGCCTCTCTCATACAGGAAGAAGTAAAAAAAACCTGCAGCACTATAAAGTGGTATAGAAATACCATGGTGATACCATGGTCAGGAATACTAAAAGAGAAGAGACCTCAAGACGGATGGGACTTTCTCAAAAGGGAGATACTGAAGGCACAATTTCAGACAGTACCAATGAGAAAGAAAAATGGGAGGTGTCTCAAGAAACCAGGATGGATGACTAAAGAACTTTCAGTGGAGCTAAGTTTTAAACAGAACATGTATAGGAAATGGAAAAAGGGGGAAATCACCAAAGAAGAATTCAAACAGATAGCAAACACGTGTAGGAGTAAAATCAGAAAAGCTAAAGTGCAGAATGAGCTCAGGCTTGCTGGAGAGGTTAAGAACAATAAAAAGGTTTTTTTGGGGTATGTCTGCAGCAAAAGGAAGAAGAAGGAAATGGTAGGGCCACTACATGGAGAAGATGGCAAAATGCTAACAGGGGACAGAGAAAAGGCAGAATTACTCAACACCTTCTTTGCCTCAGTGTTTTCAGAAAAGGAAAAGGAGGATCTAGGTTCTAGGATCTGTAGGCCAACAACAAACCCCATTTTATGACGCCAACTGCTTAGCCACCAAAGTTGATCTGTAGAGATACATTATATGTAACAATAGCCATGTTAGCACATCACTTTGAGGTAGAAATCCTGGCTAATTTAATCACAATGTGAATTAGCAGCTTCTGGTGCCAGAGATAATTCACTCATGTAGCTGGTTAAACAACCTAAGTGAGGACAACTTTGTGTGCATGCAAACCTGTGGTTGTAGTTTGTTGTGCCCAAACAAGTGAGGATTTGTAAGTCAACAACAGCTCCCAGGTTAAATCTGGCTTGTTTGGGTACAATAAACATAATTCTAGGGCCAGATACCACATTAAGCAATTCATGCCAGGTTTGCTTGCCCATCATGTGAATGAAAGAAACAAAGCAGGAGTGAATGAGCTTCATGAATCACCCAGCAGCTTGTTCACACTGAGTGAAAAGGGTAGCAAAATAGTACTGGAGAATGGCGTAACATATGGTCCACTCCTGCCCCCATATTATTACAGAGCCACCATTTAGATTTACCTTTAAAAAGAAACCTGACATTCCATTCAATATTTATAGGATTTTTAAAGCCAGAGTTACGATCTCATAATTTGGGATATTTATGTTTGCAGATGTTAATGCTCAAACACAACCCAAAAACTTATCTTATAAGCTAGGCAGCTTACCAACCAAATAATTTCCAAGGCACAGCGGGTGGGGGCACTGGGAAATGATGGCTGCAGTGCTGTCCTGATCACTGGGGGTATTGAGAGAAGCTGCTAGAGAGACCCCTTGACCAATGGGTTGGGGTGCTACCTGACTCAAAAAGTAAGTTTTGGGGAGGTAACATCAGCAGGAGTAGCTACAACAACAAAGCAACATCATTGTAGCTATGTCTGACAATGCAAGATCATGGCCTAAGTTATGCATTGTAAATACACGTGTTACACACTCACCCCCCCCCCGACTGGATTACTGTCACAACTTATATATGGGACAGCCCTTGAAAAGGACTTGGAATCCAGAATAGCTAGAACCTGGTAGGAACCAGAATTATAACTGATATTGATATATTTTATATTATTTTGTTTGATTGATTTATATTCTGCCTTTGTCCCAAAATGGGACTTAAAGCAGCACTATGATTCTTAAGAAGCTGCATTGGCTTCCTATTTGCTTTTTAACCCAATCCAAGGTGCAGGTACTTAATTTTTAAGACTCCGAAAATGTCTTAGGACTCATATCTGCAGGACTTCCTCTCTTCCCAAAGTAACTCACGTCATCACATGTGAGCATATTATAATATAGCAAAAAGGGAGCAGCCTTCTTATATGTGGTATCCCAATTGTGGATAACCTTAACCGTGAAGATGCGACCAGAGCTACCAATGCAATTCTTTTGGTGCCAGCTCAAAACCCACAAAGGCAATTTAAATTGCCTGATTTGGTCTGTCTTAATGGGTTTTGCTCCTTTTGTTTTGATTATATGTGTAGGAGCTGTCATTATTATATTTTATTTTCTCATTATATTTATACTGTACTCTACATTTGTATAAATGTACACTGTACTATTCATTTTTACAAAGACATTAAAACAAATAAAACAGCTGCTAAAATCTGGCTACCGTATACCTATTTAGGTTTATATCTGAGCAAGTAATATTAAAAACACTGAGGCATAAAAAGCTTAGATGATGGCTAAGATGAATGAGCTGTCTATTATTTATTTATTTATTTTATTATTACAGTTGTCCCTCCATATTCACGGATTTGGTATCCACGGATTTAAGTATTCACGGTTAGAAAATATTCTTTAAAAAATAATAATCCAAAAAGCAAGCTTTGATTTTGCCATCTTATATAAGGGACACCATTTTGCTATGCCACTGCATATAATGGGATTTGAGTATTCACGGATTTTGGCATCAACGGGGGTCTTGGAACCAAACCCCAGTGAATATGAAGGGACAACTGTATCTACATCTCTATACCGCTTATCCGTGCCAAAGCTCTCCCTAAGCTGTTTACAACATAAAAACAAGTAAAAATAAAACAATTAAAAAGTAACAATTATTTTAAAAACATATACATATTAAAACAATAAAAATAATAAAAACACACCCCAATAAAAGCCTCCGTGCCCACAACTACAAATTAAAAGCTTGATGAAATAAAAACGTTTTTGTCTGCCAATGAAAGGAAAGCAGGGAGGGGGCCAGCCTAGCCTCCTGTGGAAGGGTGTTCAAGAGGGTGGGAGCAGCCACTGAGAAGGCTCTCTCTCATATCCTTACCAAGTGAGCCTGGGATGATGGCGGGATCTAGAGAATGCCTTCTCCTGAGGATCTTAAAATTCTGGCAGGTTCATATCAGAAGATACAGTCTTTCAAATTTGTTGACCACACTGTAATGGTGAGAAGTGGAAGGGAAGCAGTTTGGAAGTACAGTTGTCCCTTCACATTTGCTGGGATTTGGTTCCAGGACCCCCCCGTGAATACCCAAATCCGTGAATACTCAAGTCCCATTATATGCAATGGCATAGCAAAATGGTGTCCCTGATATAAAATGGCAAAATCAAGGTTTGCTTTTTGGATTATTATTTTTTAAAGAATATTTTCAAGCCGTGAATACTTAAATCTGTGAATGCCAAATCCATGAACATGGAGGAACAACTATAGTTTTCTGGGGTTTTTTTAATACAGAATATAAGAGCATTTTCCCCTTTTTGGTTTGAAAAATATAAGAAGTATTTTTAGTTGGATAGAAGGTTGAAAAAAATACAAAGGCTGAGGTTTTTCAACTGTCATAATTTATCACATACAAAATCATCCAGCAATTCAATGTACAAATATGCATCAGTGACCTTTTAAAATAAACAAAACTCTTTCAAGCACCATTACAGTTTGGAAAAGGAACTGGGGATACAATGACAGCTCCTGCCACGTAATAACCCTTTAAAAGCAGCTTTGGGGGTCAAAAAATGTACCTTTAATATGATCTAAAATGGGGGGTGGAAATAATGCAGCTCTCCAGCAGTTGTTTGACTATTACTCCCTGCAGCCCTCGATAGCATAGCCAATAGTGAGAAATGCTGGAAGTTGCAGTCCAATAACATCTGGAGGGCCACTGCTTCCCATTCCTGCTCTATAAGCTGTAACATGCCACACTACTGACTGAGATGTAATTAACACAGATGATTAAGGTTTTCTAGAATTGTGCACATGCACGCCTAGTGCACATTAACACCTAAATGTTGATAATTTTGTGGACTCTTTTGACAAACAAGGCACGGCTTAAAAATAGTCTTGGAGGAAGAACAGGGAGGGACATTTCTAGTGGTTTTCTCAGCTGTAAATAGTGCAGGGCTACAATAGAAGTCTTCACTATATAATGACAGAATTAGCAAATTATTGCTACACGTGAAACGGAAAGTACAAATATCCATACATCAAAGAGATTCCTTTGGATTTACCCCAAAACTTTCACAACAGTCAGGGATGGCAGCTAACCAAGGCAACCCAATTAAAGAGATCTAGTTTAATAAATCATTTCTTGTAGTTATTTGCCATCAAGTCAGTTTTGACTAATGATGACCCTATGAATAAAAGACCTTAAAGACCTCCAACTGCCCTGCTCAGGTCTTGCAAACTCAGGGCTGTGGCTTCCTTGATTGAATAGGAAAGTATACTTGTAAATTCCCTGCTGCGAGGAATAGAAGCAGTAGTCTGCAGGCCTGACAAAATGTCTAGGGAGGTATGCTGTCTCCCTGGGGCAAAAATTCAAGATGTAACAGAGAGGCTGAGAAGACTCAAGCCTTCTGACCATTATCCCTTTCTTTTGATCCATGTGGGGACCAATGATACTGCAAAGCATAGCCTCCAGAAGATCACAAGGGATTATGAGGCTTTGGGTAGGAAGCTGAAGAACCTGGATGCACAGGTTGTCATTTCATCTGTCCTTCTAGTGGAAGGGCATGGCCCAGGAAGGGAGAGAAAGACAGTGGAGGTGAACAACTGGCTACGCAGATGGTGCCGCTGGGAACAATATGGCTTCCTGGACCATGGGATGTGGTTTCAGGGAGGTGGACTTCTGACAAGGAATAGGTTGCAGCTCACAGCAGTTGACAGGAATGTTTTTGCTAAGAGCCTGAAAGATCTTATCAGGAGGGCTTTCAACTGAGTTGTATGGGGGAGGGAGACAGTACTCTTGAAGGCAGGAGTTCATCAAGTGCTAGAGATAATAGCCCAAATGTTATACAGAGAACAAGGCAAATAACACAACAACCCAGCAATGGGAGGAATAAAACCTTTAAAAGACAGATGGGGGAATGGCCCGTGGCCTTAGATGTCTCTATACGAATGCACAGAGCATGGGAAATAAACAGGATGAACTTGAACTCTTAGCACACCAAAACAAATATGATATCATAGGCATCACTGAAACCTGGTGGGATGAGTCTCATGATTGGAATGTACTAACAGAGGGGTATGGCCTATTTCAGAAAAATAGATCAAACAGGAAGGGTGATGGAGTAGCATTATATGTTAAGGATGTGTACACCTGTGAACAGATCCATGACTTAAATCCTGGGAGCCAGGCTGAGAGCATCTGGTAAAAATTAAGGGAGAGAGAAACAGCAGGGATATCATAATGGGTTCTACTACAGACCTCCAAGCCAAACCAAAGACTTGGATGATGCCTTCCTGGAACAGATGACCCCACATTCAGAAAGGAGAGATGTAGTAGTAATGGGGGATTTCAACTATCCTGACATTTGTTGGAAGTCCAACTCTGCCAAGAATTTAAGGTCCAACAAATTCCTCACTTGCCTTGCGGACAATTTCATCGTCCAGAAGGTGGAAGAGGCAACAAGGAGATCAGCTATTTTAGATCTAATCCTAACCAATGGGGATGACCTGGTTAATGGAGTGGAAGTGGCGGGATCCTTAGGGGGGAGTGATCATGTTCTCCTGGAGTTTATTATACAGAGGAAAGAGGAAGCCAAGCATAATCAGACATGCATTCTAGAATTTAAGAAAGCTGATTTCAGAAAACTTAGGGAATTACTGGGGGTGATCCCATGGTTAGGAATACTAAAAGAGAAGAGAGTTCATGGGGGATAGGAGTTTCTTAAAAGTGAGATATTGAAGGCACAACTTCAAACAGTTCCAATGAGGAGGAAAAGGGGGAGGTGTCTAAAGAAACCAGGATGGATGTTGAAAGAACTCTTAACTGAGCTAAAACTTTAAAAGGACATGTACAAGAAATGGAAAAAGGGAGAAATCACCAAAGAAGAATTCAAACAAATAGCCAGTTCATTTAGGGGGAAAGTCAGAAAAGCTAAAGCACAGATAGAACTCAGGCTTGCTAGAAAGGTTCAAAAACAATAAAAAGGGCTTTTTTGGTTATGTCCGTAGCAAAAGGAAGAACAAGGAAATGTAGGGTCGCTGTGTACAGAAGATGGTGAAAGGCTAACAGGGGACAGAGAAAAGGCAGTACTACTTAACACCTTCTTTGCTTCAATCTTCTCCCAAAGAGGGAATAGTGGTCAACTTGGGAAAATGGTGGAGATGATACAGTAAGGAAAATACAGCACAGAATTGGTAAAGAGGTAGTTCAGGAATACTTGGCTAGTATAAACAAGTTCAAGACTCCAGGGCCAGATTAACTTCATCCACGAGTATTAAAAGAACTGGCAGAAATAATCTCAGAACCACTGTCAATAATCTTTGAGAAATCCTGAAGAACAGGAGAGGTCTCTGCAGACTGGAAGACGGCAAATGTTATCTCCATCTTTAAAAAAAAGGGGAGGGAAGACCCAAATAATTACCGCCCAGTCACCAATACTAGGAAAGAGTCTAGACCAGATCATTAAACAGACAGTCTGTATGTACTAAGAAAGGAATGCTGTGATCTCTAAAAGTCAACATGGATTTCTGAAAAACAAGTCAAGCCAGACTAATCTTATCTCTTTTTTTGATAGTTACTGACTAGATAGATGAAGGGAATGCTATGGATGTAGTGTATCTTGACTTCAGTAAGGCTTTTGACAAGGTCCCCCATGATATTCTTGCAAAAAAGTTACTAACCTGTGGGCTGGACAATGTGACTGTTAGGTGGATTTGTAATTGGTTGACTGACCGAACTGAAAGGGTAGTCACCAATGGCTCCTCTTCATCCCAGAGAGAAGTGACCAGTGGGGTGCCACAGGGTTCTGTCCTGGGCCCAGTGCTATTCAACATCTTTATCAATGACTTGGATGAGGGAATAGAGGGTATGCTTATCAAGTTTGCAGATGACACCAAATTAGGAGGGGTAGCTAATACCCCAGAGGACAGGATCAGAATCCAAAATGACCTGAACAAATTAGAAAGCTGGGCTAAAAATAACAAAATGAATTTCAACAGGGAGAAATGTAGGATACTACACTTGGGCAGTAAAAATAAAATGCACAGATATAGAATGGATGACATCTGGCTTGAGGGCAGTGCATGCGAAAGGGATCTAGGAGTCTTAGTGGACCACAAGCTGAACATGAGTCAGCAGTGTGACGCAGCAGCTAAAAGACAATGTGATTCTAGACTGCATTAACAGGAGTATAGTGTCTAGATCAAGGGAAGTAATAGTGCCACTCTATTCTGCTTTGGTCAGATCTCACCTGGAATACTGTGTCCAATTCTGGGCACGACAATTCAGAAAGGATATTAAGAAACTGGAACGTTCCAGAGGAGGGCGACCAGGATGGTGGGAGGTTTGGAAGCCATGACTTATGAGGAGTGGCTTAGGGAGCTGGGCATGTTTAGTCTGGAGAAGAGAAGGTTGAGAGGGGACATGATAGCCATATTTAAATATTTGAAGGGATGTCATACTGAGGATTGGGCAAGCTTGTTTTCTGCTGCTCCAGAGACTAGGACATGAAGCAATGGGCTCAAACTACAGGAAAAGAGATTCCACCAAAACATTAGGAAGAACTTCCTGACAATGAGAAGTGGAATACACTGCCTCGTTGTGTGGTGGAGTCTCCTTCTTTAGAGGTTTTTAAACAGAGGATAGATGGCTATCTGTCAGGAATGATTTGATTGTGTATTCCTGCATGACAGGGGGTTGGACTGGATGGCCCTTGAGGTCTCTTCCAGCTCTACGATTCTATGATTCTATACCCTAGAACTTGATTCTGACAACAGGATCTGAATGTTCAACTTCATTCAGTGGTCCTCATTATGAACAACTTTACCTAGAAAGATACAATAAAAATATTTTGAATAAATAATAGCAACTTGTACCTTGTTTTCATTCATGTGTAAGCCACTTGGGGTCCCATTTGGGAGACAGACAAGATGTACCATAAATAAAATGAACTTTATTTAAAGTTTTTGTTGTGCTGAAGTTGCCATGATGAAAATCTCTAATACAATGGGTCCTCAATATCTGCAAGGATTTGGTTCCAGGACCCTGCCTGGATAGCAAAAAAACACAGATGACTGATATGGCATAGGGTAGCAGTGGAAGTGGTGGTCCTTAGGCCCCCCACCTGCCAGCCACCCACTTCTGCCTTTGGAACGAACAAGCAGAAGCACCTTTGAGGTGGCTGCTGTGGTACTTCTGCTCTTTCATTTGAAAGGTGGAAGTGGGCAGCTGGCGTACTACCCAGAGGTGGCAGAGCATAAAGAATGTGCGCCTAGCTGCCAGGCCTTGCCACCTTTGCTGCCACCCTCCTCCTCCTGAAGCCTGAGGCTATTGTGTGCAGGAGGTTTTTGGACAGAGCACAAGGACAAGAGATTAACCCTCTGTAGCCTGTCCAAAAAGGGACTTGTGCACGGGTAAGTCACTAACAGCATGCTGGTGTGTGAGGCAGAAGCAGGTGCCTGGCATGCTCCCCAGAGGCAAGGTAGCATGAAGGATGCATGACTGCTGTCCTGGGACCGCTCCTCGGCCTAGATGTCAGAGTTTGGTTATTTTATTTTTTACTATTTCTGCATTTTCAGTCCGCAGTTGGTTAAATCCACGGACCTGGAGCCCGCAGATACGGCATGCCCATTGTACCTCAAATTCTAATGATTAGTACTGAAATCACATCACACTGACAGATCTTAACAACTTGTTTTTTTAACAAATGAGTTGCTGGGAGTTGCAGCCATGAACCTGATGTTCCTCCCATCCCATAAGCCCCATTCAAGTGTTCTAAGACCTGAAGAGGGGAAACAATATGAGGAGAGGGAGCCCACTAGCCCTGCCTCCTCCATTCCCGTTTCAATCATGCTCCATAGGTGGAGTGCAACTTTCTGAAGAGTCTCCCCTATGTATGGAGGCTCTCTAGGTGATCATGAAGACTAGAAAATCAGCATTCCTAATTACAGCCTCTACAAACAAAACTTTCTTCTTTTCATACAGTCACCCTCTGCATATGGAAGGCTGCAAAAAGGATTATGGAGATACACAATATAGTGTCCTGCTCTTCCATACATTTCCCATGTTTTTGTTTCAGATTATTTGAATAGGGCTATAACTTATCACTTATGTAAACTAACAAACAGCTTTTTCTTGATTTGTTGACTTACATAGTGAATCATCTAGAAGCAGATACTGGTGAAAACTACAGGCAATGCCTTTAAGTGCAACCATGCAAGGACAATGGGAACCTGGTTACTCCCATGATCTTTGTATCATGGCCTGATCTAACATACATTTATAGCTGAATCCTATGCCAGTTTACTTCAGGCATATTAAGCCCTGAGTGTTGTTCCCAGATGTGTGCACAGAAATACAGCCCCAATATGAAAGTCAGTTCCACTGAAACTAATAGGAGTTTTCCACATTTATTTAACATCAGAGTGAAAGTGACTCATATCATCTTGTTCTCAGTACTAACTCCCACATATCAGAAAGATGTTAATTTAGTCCCAGCAGCATTTTTCTCATTATCATCTGTAATTCTATATTTGAACACTTCGAGCCACTTAAAAAAAAAATTCTACAGAAGCTAAATGTGACAAAACTGCCCCCATTCTGTCTTACTATAACTGATATAGTTTTTGAATATGCAGACAGGGTAGGCTGGTGGAACCAAAATATTCAGAACCAAAAAAAGCATATGCTACCTCATTGATAGCAGTTAGATAATCCTATTTTAAGTTCCTCTGTGCCCCCCCAAAAAACCCCCAAGATGAAACTCTTTTATTTTAGAATATTCTGCTTACTTACTTCTTTGCAGAACAAAACCTTTAGCTTTAGATTGCCTGTAATTTGTAAATTGTAGTTTTCCTTGATTTGGAAGAATAATTACTATTTACTGCCATTAACTTTCCCCAGTGTGCAGGCATCAAGCAGAGTCAGTCTCAGTCTTAGTAAGTGAGATTTTTAACATTTCCTGACTCCCTGGATTTCTGATTAGATGTGGATGACTGCAAAAGTTCTCCTCCTCATGCGGACAGCTGTTAATGGAAGGTGGCTCTGTAGTTGTACTTGGTAATGTTGAACCTTATACAGCAGGAGTGTTCTTGGTAATATAAAACCAAATAAAACAGGGATTAGGAATATATGACCCTTTAGATGTTAGGAATGCAACTCCCATGATTCCTTACCACTGGCTATAATGTATAGGGCTGCTGGGACCTACAGCCCGACAATATTTGCAGTCACACTCCCCTCCCCCATCCAATAAATAACTTGGGTTTACAAATACCTGTGGCAACTGTTGCAGCAGCCTTCCCCAGTCTGGTACAACTACTTGTATTGGAGTACAACTGCAATCATCCCCAGCCATTGGCTATGCTAGCTTTGAATGACAGATGCTGTAGTACAGTACAACACATTTAGAGAGCACCAGATTAAGAAAGTCATTGTTACAGTATTCATGACAGACCAGAGTTAATTCTAATGAAATAAGTCGGGCTAGCAGAGAAATCCTATGGACGCAGGCAAAGCCCTGCTCCTGAAGGAGGGTACACTAGCCAGCACCCAACGTTCTATATGGGACAAGGAAGAGCTGTGTCACTAGATACTGATGTTTTTAATAGTTGTATTTCTGCTCACAGCCTTAAACATGTAAGATTCATGATCCTGGCAAAACAGATAGGATTGTGTTTAGTACTGCCACTCTACGGCCCTGTTCCGTCTATATTTTAGCACAAGGTATTGTACCATAGAGTTTTATAAGGTGCTGCAACATTCTGAACATTTCTGCACTGGTGAAAATAGCACAACTCATACCATTGCTTGAATTGAAAAGGATTGTATCTGATTTTATAAAAACTACCCTCTCTCACACCCACTATCCCAGCAAAGCATACCACAGAAATATAGATTGGATTAAATATAAACACTTCTGTTTATTGAGATTGCTGATTGATCTGTTACTGATACACTTTGACCGCAAGCTACTTTTCCTAATTTGAAGTCCTATGCAAAATTAGATGTTCCATAACTGGACTAATATTTGGTGGAAGATCTAACATTAAACCTATGATCTGTTTACAAGGCTATCCAAGAAAGAAATTGGAAGTATATCCTTATTAAATGATGCATGTCCCTATTTAAAAAACATTTTTGCAATCCTATCCTAGCATGCTTCCTGGTAGCAGGAAGCCTCTCTAGTATTCTGGCAAGTACCCTGTGCACTGATGGCACTACGCAAATAATACATTTTAAAACCTAGAGACAAGATGACTTCTTTCCTTACCACATAAGGATGCCTGTTTGAAATGGAATTAATGTTGTGAAAGTAAGATTAAGCCTTAGCCCTGACTTACTCTACTACAGGCAAAATGGCTGGAGTGCAGGGGTGACAAGCATGTAGCTCTCCATTGGACTGCAAACCCCAGCACCTCCAATCAATATAGCCAGTGGGGAGGAATGATGGGAGTTCTTATCCAATATCATTTGGAGGGCTGCATGCTTCCCACCCCTTCCATCATCATGCATAGATTTAGAAAGGGCTGAGCAGCATTTTCAGTCTACTGTACTAAGACATGGCAGTGTTGTGATATGCTTGTAAGATATAGTTCTGAATTGTCCTCACAAGGGAACGGTTGTATGAATGCATTGCACAAAACACACTTCAATTCAAGCTCTCTGCTGGGATAAAATCAGGAATCATGTGAATTTAGCTATCCAGGTCATTCATTGGCCATCTTATAAAAGTTCATCCCATACAACTAACCCCAGCACCTTCAAATGAGCTTTTATTCTGCATGTCTGTTCTAAGTAAATCCAAGGCCTTGCAAGCATGCAATGTTGTTTTTAGTTCCTTCTGCTGTGAACAGTAGATCCCAACTCCTATGTTTAAGAAATAGTCTGACAGGTGGCTTGAAGGGCTGCAGTTGGAAAAACCCCTTGGCTGCACAGACCTGACCCACTGCTCTTTGAATCCTGGCCAAAAGTTTACCTCAAGGTGGAGTACATGGACATAGTGTGGCCACCGGAACTTAAGCAACCTTCCTTAATAATGCCCAGGTAATCTGGCTTTTTGCACAGGAGTTGATAAAATTCAGCCTCAAGGACTTCACCCTGCCTACACAATCCCACTGATCTGTCCAAAGAGAATTAAAAGGTCCATTGTTGAAACTAATTTATTTTATTCATTTATTAGTTTGTAGAATCTACAACAACTTATTGCTTTGGAGGTTTTACGCACCCAACCCATACAAGGATCAGTGATATATAGTACTATATATGTTCTTTTATTTCTTTATGAGCCAACATAAATACTGATAGTCCACAACTTGGGTTTTAGGAGAGTAGGACTTGGGAGTAGGACTCCCCAGGCAGGCTGGCTCGATGAGAACCAAGGAGATCATCCTTTGCAATACACCTCCTGAGCAAAACTGGGGTTTCATGCACAAAACCAGCACGTGTGAATGAGTTAGTAGGACTGAACACCGAGTGACAGTCTTTACAAGCGGTTAAAGCGGGAAGGAAGATCAGGAGTCCGGCAAAAACCGAACTGTAGAAGGAAAAGGTCCGAGGGGAGGTTGTTGCATTGTGAATGAACCCCGAGGGCCCGCCACTCCGACCCCCCCCCCAAAAAATTATTAAGAAACCAACCAAGGTTATAAAATAAGCGTCTCACGGTTCTCCTTAATGGGACCTTGCCAAGCCCCGAGGTGGTCAGCGATGCCCTTCCTCCCCTCCATTCGCAATCTTTCTTAACCCTTTGCCCACCTCGCCTGTACAAGGGGGGCCCTCGGAGGAAAGTTTCCACGGTTGTAAAAAAGAAAAGAAAAGAAGTTTAAAATTTGAATCCACCTGAGGACTTTTGAAAAGGAAGAGACAGGGGGAGACATAGGAGAGGGAGGGCGGGAGAAAACGGGGAAGACCTTTCCCGTCCGCCTTTACAATTTAGGACAGGACGTTAAAACACACACACCCCTCTTACACTCATTTTAAGCCAAGTCGTCTTATAAAACACCCGTGTACAATTAGAAGGGAGGTTTGAAAAAGAAAAGGAGACGGCGGCGCTTAAAATTAAACTTTAAAGGCCAGCGGCGGGGGCTGCAACTAAACGCGCTGCCCAAGCCCACCCAGCGACCGCGGGCTAATACTGAGACTGTTTAAAACCTTGATTAAAATGATAATTTTTTTAAAAAGAGAAGAGTAGTTGGTTTCCTAGTTCCCTTCGCCCTCCTGCCCCGTCCCGGAGCTGCTTCTTTCCCCTCCTTCTCCTCTCCTCCTCCTCGGCCGTCCACCACGGCGGGGCTTCCTTGGGCCTCGGTGGGCGCTGCTGCTGCTGGGCTTAGGCGCCACCCCCGCTTTCACCCCCGAACCCCAAAGCGAGATGGAGGCGGGGGAACACCCCGCCCGAACCCGCTTTCATGCCCGGCGTTTGGGGCCGAGGAGCGGGACCCAGCAGCGCGGGGGCGGGGAGCTCCTCACAGGCCCGCTTGCTGGGTCTAGGCCTGCTTCCCCCCCTCCACACACACACACACACCCTCTCCGTCAAATACAGCCCAGCACCCCGTCCCCATTTTATGAGGCGCCGGGTGTTTCGGGGCGCCCCACTCTCCACAGCACCCCACGGTTCCCGAAACCCCGCTTGTTTGTTTGCTTCTCCCCCCGCCCTCCTACTTTCCGGGCGTCGAGGCCTAGAGCGCCCCTTCGAATCCCCGGCCTCGCGTAGCCCGCCTGCCCGCCCGCCCTGTGAATGTGGTGCCGCCTGGCGCTCTGCGAGAGGCCGGGGATGAAGGCCGGGCCTGGCTTACCTTTCCAGCTGCTTTTTTTTCCTCTCCTCTCCTCTCCCCCCTTTCCTTCCCTCTGTTGGGCTGACAGACCAGAGTTTCCTCCCCAGCGGAGGGACCGGGGAATAGGCTCTCGGAGCGGCTGGAGTGCTGTGAGGCTGTTGCTGCCCCCCTGGCTCTCTCTGAGGAGGAAGGATTCCTGCTTGGAGAAGAGGAGGAAGCTTTGGAGGGGAGCTCTTTATTATTTTAAAAACTACAAAGTGCTCAGAGGGAAGGTGATTATTAAGGGGAATCCCTGAATATATTCTCCAGCAAAGAAGGCAGGGCTGCTGGGGCTGCTCAAGAAGAGAGCTGAGCAGCCTCCTACAGCACCACTACAGGCACTGAGAGGACATAACACCAGAGAAAGCGGCTCCTCTGCCCTCCAAAACAACAACTTTCCTACCATCTTGGAGGTAGTAGTAGAGAGAGAGGGAGAAAGAAAGACATAAAGAAGGAGAAGGTGGTGGAGGAGGAGGAGAAAGAGAAGGGGAGAAAAGGAGGACACAGCGTTTTTGTGAAGTGTGATGATTTTTTTAAAGGCTTCTTCTATAGAAACGTGGGACGGAATATTGCATAGAAAAGGGGGAAAGTGTTTTATCCAGAAACAAACAAACAAAAATACCATTTGAAGCTCAGATGCAACTTAAAAGGTGAAAATGGAATGTTTGAATAAGTTGGTTTTTAATGTTATTATTTTTAAAAGGCAGTGCTTGGCTTCCTCTCTCATCTATGAACTTTTATCTAAACTTCATAACTTGGGTGATAAGTTCTGAAAATGTGAAAGGTAAGGCTTTCATGGAATGGCTATTATTTCTGTACAGGCAAGCTGAAAATGATAAGGGGATGATTTTGGCAAGGCTGACTCTTCCTGGCGCATCAGGAGGCAAATTGATCAGGCTTCAGGTGGGGAAAAGATGGTGGCTTACAATCCAAGGCAATATTTTGGGAAACGTTAAATCTTTGTTTATAACAGTGCATCACAGGAGCCAAATAAAATTGCTTTCAATAATTTTAAGCATAGCAATGGAGCATTAAGATGTTTACAAAATGTTTTAGAAGTAATTCTAAAAATTTGTAGAAATTTCTTTGATTTTTATGTGTGTTGTATCACAAGTCTCAGTGTCTTTCGTAGCTGAGACACTTTGTTATAGGAAGCCTATACATCGATGATGAGAAACCGATTTATTCATCTCTGTGTTTATGTCCATCCTAGAGAGGCAGTGTGTATGTAAAAGATATACCATTATAGAAGACTAGGGCATGGTATACTTCTTATGATGTCCAATTCAGTATAACCTTAAACAGGTTGAGTCTCCTTTATCTGGAATTCTGAAATCCCAAATACCTCAAAGCCAAAACTTTTTCATAGGTGGCTGAGATAAGTGACACCTTTGCTTTCTGATGGTTCAGTGTATGCAAACTTTATTTCATGCACAAAATTATTAAAAATGTTGTATAACATTACTTTCAGGGTATGTGTATAAGGTGTATATGAAACATAAATGAATTTCATGTTTACCCTTGTGTCCTATCTCCAAGATATCTCATTATGTACATACAGTTACACGCAAATGCAGGTATTCTAAAATCTGAAAAACATCCAAAATATGGAACACTTCTGGACCCAAGCATTTCAGATAAGGGATAGTCAGCCTGTATAGTGTTGACACTTAAACTTTTCAGATTGCATTTTTTTTGTTGTATTTCAGAGTGTTACTTGTTTAGCTAAAGTTGTGTTGTGATTGAGGCAGTTTAAAAAGTGCAGTTGTTTTAAACTGGCATTACCTGTTTAATGTCTGCCTTGGTTGTCAGGTGCGACATTTCAACACACTGACGTCATTTCAGAATTTCTCCAATGAGGTATTTCAGTTGTTGTGATTCTCAGTTATCCAGATGCTGAATATATTTGTTGCTTTTAATATATCAGACAAATTTGTATATGTCATTGTATTGGACACCCGGTCCTAAATGACTCAGAATTAATTCCCATTGATTTCCATGGAGAATTCTTTGCATGCCAATATGCTTACAAGGTACTATGCTGTAGAGTTACAGGCTGGATCTAGTTCTGAAGTAGTAGTCATTATAGGCTCTCTGTTCCAAATTGGCAGTGTTATCTGCTAATGCTGGATATTCTTGTCAAACGAATTACCAGACTTTCCTTCAGTCCTGAATATTTGGCAGTACTGTTGCTTTCCTTGGTAGCTGGCAAGTACATTATTTTTGATCTTCTGGGAAAAAAATCATTCTGAAGAGAGTGAAGTAGATGGTTTCTTAACAGAATTGCAAAATCCCTAGTTTTAGGCCACACTCTTAGTTATCTTTGATACTCTTAGTTATCTTGGAATACAGTGGGCCCTCCTGATCCATGGTTTTAACCACCTGTGGATTGTTGCATCCCATACTTAAAATGGTGGCGACACACTGACATGTCCACACGCACATCTCTGCCGCTTGATAGTATGGGGTGTGACTGTTCATGATGTTTGCCATCCACAGGGGGGGGGTCATGGAACCAAACCCCCATGGATCTGAAGGGCCCACTGTAGTATTTGGAGTTTGTGGTCAGACACCAAATGTCTAGGGGAGGACAAGCTTTCCGGAAGCTTGTCAAAAAAATTGTCTAATCCGACAGATGTCAAGTTTAATTGGACCTTCCAACTCATCTTTTTTCCTTTAAACTGGAAATTGGGCAAAGGTAAGTAATGTACTTGCTTGGCTAATCTGAGGCTTTACAAAATCAAAAGATTTTTACCACGAAACTTTTCTCGCTCTTGCTAGGGCCAAGCAGAAGGCAGAACTTTATTTGTATGAAACTCTGCCTGCTGTATGCAGGCACTCCAAACACTCATCTTCAGTCATGGGTGTTATAAAGTGGTCTGCAGAATGCTCTGGGTGCTGGAAATTGGCTGAACTGCAGTCCTTTCAGTCATTGCTAGAAGTGAGTGCGGGTTTTCTCTGTGTGCCTAGTCATGTGTTCTTGCAGGAACTTGAGCACACTGTATCAATTTTTTCTGGATCGTATTCCAATACCATATTTACAGTCATGGAAGGGAAAGACAAGCATAAGGCTATAAAACAGGACTGACAAATCAATCAGTTGGTGGCCACATGCTGGTTGTGGCCCAGGGCAGAAACACCCCACATTCTCTTTTACAAACCTTCAGTGAAAGAGTGTACAGTATTGTAGTGTAGCGATTATAACTTATGATCATCACCACCCTACAGTGCCTCTTTCACTTATTCATTCATTCATTCATTCACAGACACACACACAGCTTTTTTGTTGCCTCTTTTCCTCCAGCCTTTCCCACCTGGATATTTTTTATTCTTGCACTTCTTATTTTAAACTTATGTAACAAATGTCTATCCTACCTTTCTGAACCCCACCAGAATATTGAACAAAAAAATAAACAACCATGTTAAAATACAAGAAAGGCAACATTAAAAACTATAAAAACAATTTTAAAACCCAATTTTAAAAGTTGTAATTTGACCCACATTCTTCAGTGTAAGGAGAGTGGGGACAAGGCACAGGTCCAGAGGAAGTGGATTCTGGAGTTTAAGAGTCACACAAGTGAAAGTCCTTTTGAACATAGATGACCAGCAAGCAAACCTCTACAAAAGTCATGTAGCTATAAGAGGGCTTGTCCTGTTGAACATCATAACTGGGCAGGCACCGTTTAAAGGAGTTGGACGTTCAGATGGTCAGGCCCTAGACCATTGAAATGTATATAGCCAAAAACCAGTGCCAGAAAATTGAGGCCAGAAAATAATTGACAACCAGTAGAAAGATGCCTTTAGCAAAGATCATGATAGCATGTACAGTACTTTCCTACGATATTGGTGGTACTATAGAGAGGGGAGGAGAAGGGAGGAATGCAGTACAGTATGTTCTTATGAAGTGTGATTTTTTTAGAAAGGCTTCTGTTATAGAAATGCAGGACAGAATTTTCTTAGGTATCACTTGAAGCTCAAATGCAGCTTGAAATTGGAAAACAGAATATTTTAATACATTGAATAGGATATTTTAATAAGTTAATAAGAGTATTTTAATAAGTTGACTGCCACATGTTACATCCATTGAAATTTTTCATTTGTAGCTCAATGCCAGCTGGATTTGCATTTCATGATAAGCCAGTATTATAGAGTTACCCTGGCTTATCCAACAAAAGCATCATGCTGGTGAATATAGCCCATCACTTCTGCTTGCAGCTGGAGCAGCTAAACAACCCACAGACTATCCCCTCTGTGGTTTGCTCCTCTGTGAAGTCGAAGGCTTTCATGGGTGGCATCCACACCCGCATTTTCTAGAATTCCAGCTTGTGACAGCTGAATGTTTGCACTGAATGTACTGAAATACAGTCGTCCCTCCACATTCGTGGGGGTTGGGGTGCAAGACCCCCACGAATGTGAAAAAACTGTGAATAAAAATAGGGCTCCCCCTGACCGCCCACAACCCCCCCTTCCAAAGTGGCAATGGAGCTTTTGAAGCCCCATAGCTGCTTTGGGAAGCGTGGGGTGTGTGTGGCTAAAAAGCCTCCCGCCCGGACGCCACCCTCCCCGCGCTTCCCAAAGCGGCTGTGGGAAGGTCAGGGGGTGGCTGCTGGTCGGGAGGGAGGTTTGCCAGCCACCCCCCGCACTTCCCAAAGCGGCTGTGGAGCTCTGGAGAGCCCCATAGCCTCTTTGGGAAGGTCGGGGGTGGCTGCCGGTCGGGAGGGAGGTTTGTCAGCCACCCCCTGCACTTCCCAAAGCAGCTGTGGGGCTCTCGAGAGCCCCATAGCTGCTTTGGGAAGTGCAGGGGTGGCTGCCAGTCAGGAGGGAGGTTTGCCAGCCACCACCACCCACACTTCCCAAAGCAGCTGTGGGGCTCTCAAGCCCCATAGCTGCTTTGGGAAGGTCGGGGGGTGGCGGCCAGCTTCGGGAAGGGTGGGGGTGTTTGAGGGAGTGCGGCCAGGAGGCTTTTCAGCCACCCTCCCGAAGCTGACAAGGCTTGAAAAGCCCCATCGCTGCTTTGGGAAGGGCGGGGTGATGGTTGCTGAAAAGCGCCTTTGCTGCAAACTCCCTGCTCTCCTGGGGCTTGGCTCTCCACCCCAAATGGAGCCAAGCCCCAGGAGAGTAGGGAGCTGGGCACGCGGTTTGCTCGGGGAGCACTCCGTTTAAATTGGCTCCTCTCCTTTGTGTGTGAGGGAGAGAAGCTGATTTAAACGAGGTGCTTGCTGAGCAAACAGCGAATAGGCGAAACCACAAAAGTGAAAGCTGCCAATGTGGAGGGGCAACTGTAGTCTGAATGCACTCAAGGCATGGATCACTGCAGCCAGGTCAGTCTGACTCATGAATGGTCACAGATATGGCACTGATAGTAGCTGTGCAAATGCACAATGCACTTATTTTAAATGGTTTTAATTTTATGGTTTAACTGCATTTAAAAATAACTTTTTGTATGTTTTTGTCTATATGTATTTTTATTTGTATCTCTGCTTAGTTTGTAACGCACCTTGAGTTCCACCTTTGGGAAGAAGACATGATGTAAATAAATACAGTACAATATCAATGGTTCTTTTGGGGACAGTGCTGGAACCAGTGGAGGGGAAGCTATGGGCCAGAGCGAAAGGCTGTGGGAGTCAAGCCTGGCCTGAGAGCCAGTAGTTCCCTATCCTTGTTTTTAGCTATGAGATCTAAAGACATTTCCACTGAAAGATACTAAATCTACAATCCTGTACATACTTACCTGAGACAGAACCTAGTGGGTTTGTGTTGATAAACATGCTTACAATCAAGTGATGTGGATTTTCCAGAATAAGTAGAACAGGAAAATACTCCAGAAAAATTTCCAATGCTCTAAATGATGTTATCTGGTTTAGCATGTTTTGTTTAAATGCTGTAGTCAAACATACTTAAAGGGTTATGTGAAAATTATTTCATTGGAATATTTGTAATAATGTAAAGAGAATGGTTCTTACAGGTAATAAAATTGACTACACCTACCACTGAGATTCTGTGGTATTACATATGTGGAAAGTCTCTCCCTAACTCAGAGAACCTAGGCTCTAAAGAACTGTCTGATAGGGCCTGAGTCTCATCCAAGTGGTAGGGAAGTAACGTTTACCTTGTACCACTTCAAACTGTGACCTGAACCCCATTAGGGTATCACTCTAGTGTAGCAGTTAGTGGTGCTAGCAGATGTTCTTTTAACAGGCTTGTCTGAGGAGGTATCTTTCAGCCAGCAGTTCTCCATAGTGGAAATAGCTTGCAACCCTGCAAGTAGGATGGTCAGGCCCTGCTCTGTGCTATCTCCTGGCTGATGCCTCCATCCTCTCCTCTGTCCTGCAGAATTATGGCAACAGAGCCTTCTGCTTTGTCAGTTCTCAACAGGATTCCAGCCTATCGGTGAGAATTCATACAAGTCAATCCCCTTTCATATGAAAATAAATCTCTGTATTTAGAAGATGAACATGCTACAACAGTTACATTAAAATTCTCCCTAATTTTCTAGGTTTTCTTTTAATGTGGAGGGAATTTTTATGGAAGTATATTCAATTCTAAAATACTAATGTTTCACCTATAATCTGAAGTGTTATACCTCTAGCTCAGGGTGTGTGTCTGAGGGGGGAAGGGGAATTGGAATAGTCTGTTTTTCAGTTTTAGGGTTTAGTTTTGAAATTTTAATTTCACATACAGAATGCATGTTTGAACTGTTTGTAATGGTTTTGTTTCTACACTATGTAATATCTAGCTTAACAGTTGGCATTCTTGGTCTAGTTACAGCACTGTTACTGCTGCCATCGTGTTAATTCCAATATTGTAGGCCTTAATTGTAGATCAGTAGAACATTTCCTTCTCTCAGGCTTACATATTTTATTTAGGTATAGTGGTTAAATAAAGGATGAGTCCTTATGAAGTGCTGTTTCATATCTTTTCCAGATTCTCAGCATATACATATGGCTGTCCTTGAATTAACACGATGGGCTACAAATGGGATTCATGGTAATCCCTACACATGTGACCTACCCGTGGTAATTTGTATCGAAGGGGGGCTTTGTACAGAATGATAGCAGTGATCAGGAGAACAGAATTGTAATAATGGAAATGGAGAACAGAAGGGAGGCCTCCATTTTCTGTACTGAGAAGAGATTAAATAATTCTGCTATTATGAAGGAAGAGGAAATACTCCATTACAATATTGAGAGCCACATTTATATATTAAGAAACAAACACCCCATTGGATGACAAATGAAATTCTTTAAGCAGTTAAGGACAGATTAAAAGTAAAAAGACAAATAGGGTCAGAACCCTGAATGCAACTGTTCAATGACTTGTGCACAGGGACAAAGAGAACTACTACAACAATCAATATAGAGAAACAGAAGTTGAGAACAAAAAGGTAGAACAAGAGGCCTCTTCCACAAGATCCAAGAACTTGAAGGAAAATTTAAACCAAGCATGGGAGTGCTCTACAACCAGCAAGGGAATACATTGCATGATCAAGAGGAAATAAAGAAGATGGACCAATACATTGGCATTTTTTACTCTATATAGTAAATGTCTTGATTGTAGACTTTTGAGCATCACTTTGCTAGCGTGAGAGATTAATGGTCAATGTAATCCCTGGTGTTCCCTTTCTTGGGGATTGGAATGTATAATGAGTATTTCTAATCTGTGGGCCATTCAACACATTTGAAATGTAGTGCTGGAGGAGAGTTCTACAGATAGCATGGACTACTAAAATGAAAAATAAATAGGTCCTAGAGCAAATCAAACCTAAACTCTCCCTAGAAGCCAAGGTGACTAAACTGTCATACTTTGGACATAATCATGAGACATGACTCCCTAGAAAAGACAGCGATGCTTGACAAGTTAGAAGGCAGTAGGAAAAGAGAAAGACCACATAACAGGAGGATGCTCAAGTCCTGAACAGGGCTGTTGATAGGGTGACTTGGAGGTCTCATTCATAGGGTTGCCATAATTTGAAATTGACTTGACTGCAGTTAACAACAGCCCATACCACATGAGGCAGTGACGTGACAAATATAGGTAGGCAGTATCAGAACTGAGAGAGGGTGCAGCTGCTTGGTATGTTTTGTACAATATATGTACAGTAACTGCTGTACAGCATGTAAAACAACTAGTTACATATCTGTTGTGCTACTGACTGTTTTCAGGGAAATAAATGTTTCTGAAAATTAAATGAAAGATCAAGTGCTAATTTCCTAGATAGAATTATAGTAGTTGTGTCAAAAGCAAAACCAAAATAACTGATCATATACTGAGAAGTCTGGCTTCCTGTCCTTTAACGTGAATGATCAGATACTGAGATTCCATTCCCTTCTCTTCTCTTCCCACTTGGAAAAAGCTCCCTACCTAAATTCAAACTGCAGTTATTTTAGGGAGGCCTCTTCTTTTGACAGAATCCAGCGTTGCTTCAGTGTCCCCTGTTTACATGTCTGGAAGTAAATGCATCTCCTCTAAGAAGGGCAGGGAAGATCAACCTAAGAATGAATAGATGGCAAACAAAGATGAATACTGTACAGTGACTGTGTGAAATCTGAAGCATCATTACATGCCCTGGAGAAGCAGGAATTATCCCATCAGAGCAGCTACAAGAAGAAGTTCAGGTTGGCATCTCCCTCCACTACTAAGTTAAGTCCACGTTAAACAGCATTTCTGCTACTTTGTGGGCATCATGCCAACTACCAAGTTGCTGTCAAATCAGGTTATAGCCCTAAAATCAATAGGACAGTTTAAGTAATTGACTACCCACAGGTAAGGCTTAAGAAAGAAAGAAGAGACAGGAAAGGAAAATAATATGAAAGAAAGAATAAAAACATGTATGATAATTTTATTGTGTGCCTTCAAATTGTTTTTGACTTATGGCAACCCTAAGGCAACCCTACAAAGGGTTTCCATTGCTGAGAGTGTATGACGTGCCCAGTGGGTTTTCATGGCCGAGCAGGGATTCAGATATCTAGTCATGGTCCAACACTCAAACCACTACCCCACTATCAAGACTAATACACCATACTGGACTAAACACTAAATACTAACTCTTAACAAATCATGAGGCTCTGACCCCCTAATCTAAACTGTAGTTTATTATTAAGGAAAAAAAATACCATCAAAAAAGGTTAAATAGAATTCTACCATCACCAATCTAACCAAATAATGTTAATACGTACTCATAAACACAAATTATTGCATTGTTACTATTCTTGCTCAAAAATTCCATAAATGGCTTTCAGTTTTTCAGAAAATGTTGTAGTTGGTTTTTCCTTTAAGATCCTTGTTAGCAAGATTTACAAAAATGGTCAAAGTTGACGTTATCTTTGTTGAACAGAAATTTAGTGATGAAAATGAATGTTTTGCCTAAAATGTTGTTCTTGTTTCATACAATTCCAAGAATACATAATGATCTGCCATTTAAACATTGGCTTAAAAAAAATACTAAATTAAACTGGGCAAGTGAAAAAGCTGATTAGATTAAAACTCATGCAAGACATGAGAGAAAGAGGTGGGTTTGGTTTCCTGATCTAAAACTGTATTTTTATGCCTCCTGACTGGTGTAGTTGAACAAGTGGAATTATATTAGAAATATCAGTCTTTTATGTGTTGGTCTCCCTTCTTGATTTTCATGATTACTTTCTTCATCTTTCCCTGGCTCAGTTTATAAAAGACCCACTTCCCAGGTTTATTTGCAAATTCAAATTGGCCATATTCCTGGATAGCCAAAACATATCTATTTTAAGTCTCATGATGGCTTGAGAAGAAAGTATAGTCTCTGGAATTTGGCTGCAAGTATCTCCAAACCATCCAAAATACACTGTGTATTTTTTAAAAAAAAGTTCTAGGTAGTCTCCCTTGATTCCATTACTAGAAGATTTATTTTTGCTAAGGTCAGTAACCCCATTCCACCTAAACATTAGGAAGAACTTCCTCACGGTAAGAGATGTTTAGAAGTGGAACATGCCTCAGAGTGTGTTAGAATCTCCTTTGGAGGTTTTTAAACAGGCTGGATGGCCATCTGTCAGGCATGCTTTGATTGTGTGTTCCTGCGCGACAGGGGATTGGACTGGATGGCCCTTGTGGTCTCTTCCAGCCCTGATTCTATTATTCCAATCTCCCAAACGAATCAGATTTTGCAAGTCCAATTCTGAAATTTTTCTTAATAAATCTTCAAAAATGTCACTTTATCATTTGGGGGGGCATATATACCCATTAAGTGCACTTTCTTGCCACTCTACATAATTTGCACAATTGCTTATCTGCCTTGTTGATCTTGAGATACCAGTTTTGGCTATAACATTTGATTTATAAAGGTTACTCCATTTTTTTTATTCTTATTTGCTGAGACAAATTCCAAAGCCATATGATTATTCTGTAGCAGCCTGCAATCACTTCCTGTGTTTCTTGCAAACAAATGATGTCACATTTAGGGGTTTTTTTTAAATCCCAATTTTTTTTCTGGGGTGAATTTAAACCATTTATGTTACATGAAATTATTTTCAAACTCATTTTAATTATTTAATTCACTTATTTTGTTTATTCTTTTGGTTAATTGCTTTCCCCCCCGACAGTTCTTAACTTTTAAATCTCTTCTGAAGTCTTCTCTTTTAGCTTCTTGACCAAATCACGTTTTCTCCCAAGAGTTTACCATATATTTGTTGCAAGCATATATAGTTAGCAGGCCCTCTGGAACTATCCAATGAAATGCTATATCCTTTTTTCTACAGAACTCCACAAGAAAATTATACTCTGCTTTCTCAACATTCTTTCAGGGATTTCTTTAAACATGATTGTTTCCTTCCCATTTATCTTAAGTCTTTTCTTAAAGTGTACTCTCAAGATGTCATCTCTGCTGCTGCTGTGTGTGAGGCAAATTATCACATCTCTGGGCGATTTTGCCTTTGAGCATAAGCAGAATTTTGCCTGTATATTGTTTCAATATGTTTCTCTATCTGTTCCAAAGGAATATTTTCCAGCTCCACTAAGGATTTTACAATTTCTTGTTTCAAATCCAGCAACTTTTCTGGGGCACCTCTTAGCTTGATCTGTGTCTGTTTAAAAGTTAAAAGATCAATTATCACCATTCTGTCTTGAGATTTCTCTAAATCTAACTGTAAAATGGCAATTCCTTTCATGTTGTTGGAAATAGCCTGTTCATTTTTCTTAGTGGTGGCAGTTGATTTTTAACAGAAGTATTAAATTCCTCATTTTTTTTTAGTCTTCTTAAAATGTGTTTCTGTGGATATCTCTGCTCTTTGACTGTTCAGTTTATGATCCATCTTTTGCATCCTCTGTTCTGAGAAATATTTTTTGACATTTTTATTAAGATCCAATATTTGACTTGAGATCTTAGAAATTAACCCCTGAAGTTTAGTAAAACACCAGTTCAGATTCCTCTTTCTGCTACTTTCTACTAGACATACAGTTTTACTATGTCTTTTATAGTACATTATAAAATATTTTTGTACTGTGTCCCAGCTTCTAAGGGAAGAGGGGAGGGTGTCAGAAATAGTTTTTAGGTTTGTCTACACTGGCCAGAACACGCCAGCACCCCACTGGCATATTCTGGCCCTGGATCAGGCCCATCTCCCCCGACCCTGGTTACCTGAAGGAAATGGAAGTCTGCATGGACACACCATCCGCCTCCAGTGCCATTCATCTCGCTCTCTGAAGCCAGGACCGAGGCCCACGTGATCAAGGCTGGTCACATTCACGTGCCCTGGGCCTCCATCCTGGCTTCAGAGAGAGCGAGGGAGATGGCAGTGAAAGCGGCTGCTGGTATGGGCCAGTGTAGACTCCTGTGTTCCTGCAGGGCCTGATCTGTTCCCCCCCCCCAATGATGTGGTTTTCCCTGGATGTTAAAATCTAGAGGTATAATATGCTTTACCCCATCTTCCCCTTGTCTTTGCCCCAGGCCATCATCAGGACTGCCCAGGAGCAAAATGGAGTGAAAGCCCTGCATCATATGGACTGCAGGGCTCCAAGATGAAGTCAGCATGGGGTAAATAGCCTGTCTAGACAAGCTCCTTAATTCCTTTGTTCCATTTTTTTTCTTCAAAAAATAGTCTCCACATTAGCCTTTTAACTGTTCAGGCTTCAAAATGTTAAGTTTAATTTTTATGCCTGTCCAAAATTTTCACTTAATTTATCTTTCAGTTCCTTTGAGCAAAATAGAATCCATGGTTCCCAAATGTAGATTGTTTACAACTGGCTTGATAATGGCAGCTGGGCTTTGAATTAATAACGATGCAGGATTATTTTTGTACTCACTCAGACTTGATTTTCAGCTGGGTGGTGGTTCCTCCTTTTCAACAAGAGTAATCAAAAATCCTATTACTCATGTTTTAATCCCTTGTTTGAAGGAGTGTCCCTGTTCACCAACCTTGGAATCCTTTAAGGAATTAATTCAGCTTTGCTGTGAGGTGATATTTTCCATCAAAACTAAAATCTGAATTTCTTCTTTGAGAGAAAGTATATTGTTTTATTTCAAAAGAAATCTTAAACCAAGTGCGTGGCACACTGATGAAACCCCACTAATCTCACTTATTACTGAACAGTTTATTTGCCAGAAAATGTGGTTACATTAAGATGGCTTAACTTTATAGAATTTTACATATTGTGCAAGTTTTTGTTTTCCACATGTCCAAAGCTTGCCATCTATAGTTCTGGGAAGTTCCATGAATTGAATGCATTGAATCACATTGTACAGAAAGTCTTGCATATTAAAACTGCTTTGATTTTACATCATGTTTATACATAATCAGTATACATGTCTGAACAAGGTAAATTGTGCTGAACATAATTACCAAATGCACACTTGACAGCTGGCCTTAAATAAACTCTTACTTGCAATCATAAAGTAAGAACCTAAACAGACTAAAAAATAGTCTCTTCCCCCCACCCTGCCCCCAAATCAGTCATAACTGTGCCTGATAGACTCTAGCAGCAGAATTTCATTCTTTAGCAGATGGAAGGTTCTTCAATTGCCTTGGCACCCTCTGTAACAGCTTTCACACATTTAGCCATTGTTTGTGATGCTCTGCTAATAGGATCTGCAAAGAGAAAATATTTAATTCTGAAAATTTTTAAGTCTGAAGCTTATTATATGCAGTGAATAGCACTTTTATCGGTAGTGAAAATATTTTAGTCAGAAGTAAAACAAAGGGACTGTCTCATTAGGTTAAGAGGAAATAATTATGCCATCATGTGTTACATTGAAGACATACATAGTAATTTTTACTTAGATCATATATGAATTATAGCTGTTACCTGTCATATAGAAGTCTTTAACGGTGAGCTGGGGTGGAACAAGGGGATCAACAAGAAACTTCTGATTCACTGCCTGTGGTTGAAAAAAAGCATGGCAAATATAAGTGGGTGCCTGTCTCCCAATGGAACTGTATGTGTAATTTGAATGTTTTAGTTAAAATTACATTTTTATACAGAATTAAGATGTAAAGATTTTGCATAGCAGATTTCATGGTATGTTTTTATTACAAACATTTTATATGAAAAATGTATCTGGAAATTGTGAAGGCCAGTGATGAGCACAATAAAGCTGATGATGAAGAAAGAATGGAGTCGTTCTTTGGAGTCTTTATTTTTCATTACCCACACTGTACATTGGATTTTGTATATATAACATAATATGTCCATTCTACTATAGCCCAATATGGTTGCACAGTTACTTGTATCATTATACCTTGGACAGCTCATTTGCTTGGTTAAAGTAATTGGCTTCCTCCACATCATCATATCTAACCAAACTTGGCGACACTTCAGCTAGTCTGTTCCTTATTTCATCTAAGTTGTCATAAGGGAGAGTCATGCCAGCCAGCTGAAAGAAATAAAGGGATGAACAAATTCAAGGTATGTTCCTTCTTGCAATCACCTTGCTTAAAAAATCAGTATTTTTAGAATAATTTATTCTAATCATTCAAAAGGTTACCCATTTAATTGAAGAAAGTTAAGGTTACAAAAAAATATAGAAAAATAAAATTTCTGATTAACACAAATACAATAAAAAGGGTAACAGTTGGAATATCTGCTATATACAGTGTACAAACAATGTTTGAGAGAACATGTCTAGCCCCAAAGGTTGTAATAGCAGCACACAGTATGTACTAATTATATTCCAACAGGAAAGCGAAGCTTACAGTCTGCTACCAGCCTTCTCCAGGGATTCCCAACTCAAACATGCATTTGATCATATAGCCCACACGCTGCTTTTGAACAGCATTTATCAGATTCCACACTCAGTTCTCCTGAGACGTATTACTACAGAAATATGAGTCTATATTCCTTAAAGCCTTTACCTGCATTCAGTGGCAATTATTTTCTAAGGTCTACATGAATTCACATCTATTTAAGAAGAGAAGCCAGGTCAGGGAACAGATGTCATTTACTTCCAGGTGAGAGAGTCCCTCCCCATCTTCTGTTTAATGGGGAAGAAAAGAAGGCAAAAGAGAACCAGGGAGCTTAAGCCATTAGCTCTTGCAATGGCTGCCACCACTTGTGGCAACAATGGGGAAATCCACGACACAAATAATCCAGTTTGAAACTGGATTATTTGCATAGCTCCTTCCTATGGAATCCTGGGACTTGTAGTTTCACAAGGTCTTTAGACTCTGACAAAGTGCTGGTGCCTTGAACTACAAATCCCAGGATTCCATAGGAAGGAGCCATGCAAATAATCCTGTTTCAACCTGGATTATTTCTCTAGTTTGGGTGCCCCCTATTTTTCATCTTGTACTTCTTTAAACTTTAGTTTTACAAGTGGAGCAACCTTAAATGTTGCGGGGGGGGGTGTAGTAGTATATAAACGCTACTAGGAGTACCTCAGAAATTGCTCTAATGATTCTCCAGTCTTCTCTTGCCATACCAGGTGGTGTTACTGCTACTCTGGTTTGCTGAGCTCTACCTTCAGTGTTCACGTAGGTTGCCGCCTTTTCTGTATAAGCTGCTCCGGGAAGAATAACATCAGCCATAGGAGCTCCTATGTCACCATGGTGCCCTAGAAAAGATTATGAAAGAAACATCAGTATTTATGGGCAACTTCACAGCAACTCATGGTTGGTGTTAAGTTTAAACTGCTGTATCCACCCTGTATTTAACAAATAAATATCTAAGAGAAAAAAAGATTTATGTTTAGAACTATTCAATTAATCCCAGAAGAACACAACCTATAATCTCTCTCTCTTTGCCTTTAGATTGGCACACTACACATATCATAACACAAGTAAACACCCTAGTCTCATAAGGGCACTCCTGAACAGTTTATCAATCACTCTCATAGCATGGTGGAGTCTCCTTCTTTGGAGGTTTTTAAACAGAGGCTGGATGGCCATCTGTCGGAAATGATTTGATTATGTATTCCTCATGGCAGGGGGCTGGACTGGATGGCTCTTGAGGTCTCTTCCAACTCTGTTTCTATGAATATATGATCACTTCTTTCTGATGCCCAGCCAGCATCACATTACATTTCAAAACTTGTCCACCATTTATACGGTCATCCACCCACCCTGACCTTAGGCAACATCTTACCTCCTGCCTATCCCTTGTCCATTGTCACCTCATCACCACACCCACTCATTTTGCATTTCTTTTGCATTTCCATGGCTATTCAGCAGCCATGGAAATGCTGTTCCTAGGCACCAGTTCACTCCATGCATCTGAGGAAGTAGACCAAGTCTACAAAAGCTTATGCTACAATTTCTTTCTCTCAGTTACTCTCAAAGGTGCTACAAGATCCCCTTGCTTACTGATATTCCAGACTTATAATTCTGCCTTTAGATTTATCACTCTTCCCCATACTGCTTTTGGCTTTCTGACTAACATTTGCACATCAGGCATTATATCTGTATATCTTATTTTTATTTTTTTCAGCAATAGCCCTGGTGTATTTTTACATAATTGCTATTATTTTCAAACATTTCCTGGCAGATAAATATGAGACTTTTAATACTGTACTTATTTAATATCAAGTTACTCTTAAATATCTGTAGAAACAATTCAGAAAGTAGTTTTCAAATTTATTTTTTCCTCATTTATGTACCAGAATGGGATTTACTTATTTTAGTATTTTCATGTATCCTTAATATATTTCACATACTTCTTCTTGGCTAAGTACTCTTCATTCTCTGTTATCTTTATTTTCATCTATTCTTAGCCCTTACCACCCTTTGACTGTGAAATGCATGCATTCAGTTTAACTCTTTCATCAGTTATGTCTGAACCAGACAATTTTAAAAGTCATTCTTCCATAATTAAGGCTTTTCAATTTGCTTATGGACAGCAATGCCCAAGTTAAATGAATAGTTTAATAAAACTGTTTAAAATAGTTACTCTGGAAATCTCTTTTTGTTTATGTATCCTTTATGTATATACTCAGAAGACAGTTTGCCTGAGTGTAATGTGATTTACTTTCAGGTGAGTGTGTAGAATAGCAATCTAAAATCATAATGCAGCGTGCTATATACATTATACAGTTGGACCTCCGAATCCACTGATCTATTATCCACTGATTCAATTATCCACAGGACACAAAACAGCACACCTACCATAGATTCTTCCTTGAAAATGTGTCCTCGCTAGCCATTTTCTAGGCCCTCCAAGGCAACTCTATGGTATTTTAAACCGGAAGTCCCATTATTTTCAATGGTGTTCGCTATTATCCATGGTTTTTGGTATCCACAGGCTCCCCAGAACCAATCCCCAGTGGATACAGGGGTCCTACTATATACTATATTATATAATATATACACATACCATGCTTTAGCTATGTTTTAAATTAGTGTTTTCACTGGGCTAATGGCTTTTACATTTATTATTATACACTGTTTTACAAATATTTTATTTTAACTTACACAGTAAGACATACTGGGTACCATATTGGGGTGGGGGAAAGCAGAATATAAATTAAATAATAAGTATGTGATACTCCAATTCTTTTAATATGTTTTCTTCTGAGAGCTAAATGCTACCCAATATAGCATAATACTTGTCAAGTTCTTTCACTGGAAGAAACGCCAGCAGGTGTGTCAAGGGAAATACTCTACCAATAGGGTACACCACGTAGGCCTTTTTACCTGCTGTTAGGCCAAGAATTACTATGGGTCCATCTACCCTGCTCCGATTCTGAGGAGAGAGGCAGGTAATAAATAACTAAGTATTATTATTATTATTATTATTATTATTATTGGGGCTTCCAAGGCCAGAAAAGCTGTTTAGACCTATTGCTGCTGCTGCAGGATGCCAATACTATGAGGTACTTTGGATTTTATCCCCTTGTGTAGATGGGCCCCTTGAGTCTGTCACCAGGCTTGAACTTTTCCAGTTTTGAGATCTGAAATCCATCTACACAAGTTAGGAACAAACAATGTTCCTACACACGGCACAATGAAACTATGTTTGTCCCTAACAAATGAAGGCACCCTGACATGCCGATGCTAAAAATTACTAAATGGTGCATTTGGTAGGATGAACAGAAGTTACTTAGTAGCTATGGAGACTGAATTTGGAAGAGACTATAATTCTTGTTACTTTGATGGCTGCTCAAGGAAAAATCCTTGACAATCTTTTGGGAAATCTTTCATAACTTCTAAGCACTTGGAATGGTGACCATATGAAAAGGCTGGCATTTGCGAAGAGACATATTTCAAAGAACTGGAATAAAAATCGGCAGTAGGAAAGGGTATACATAACCCAAGCAGGAATAAAGAAAATCTTTCACCAAAAGATAAGCTCCAGATTTCAAGTCCATGCACTCATTGGCTTAGCTTGTTCATTCTAACTCCTGATTTCTTACTTCATGGGCAAGTGTAAGGTATTCATATTACATGATTGATATGTTACTTACCCTGATAAATGATGAAGCAATTCTTAGGCAAATCCTGACGGGTGACACAACCTGCATCTGCCCCTAAGAGATACAGCACTTTGGGAGGATTCTTCCGGATTGCATCTACTCCTGGTTTGTATCCAAGGTCAAGAGCAGCTACCTGGCTTGCAACCCTAAGAAGAAAGAGATTTTAAAAATTGTTACCATACATTAGGGGATGATGATTAAGATGCCCCCCCACAAATGTTTTACTGTAAGTACCAACAGCTTTAGCCAGCATAGTCAATGGTGAAGAATAGTGGAGTTGCAGTCCAACTACATAGAACAACATGGGGAGGGGGGGTGTCATCATTCTTACCCCTGTCATATACAGAAAAATACATATAAATATGCTAGTCTGGAGCCAGGTTTAGACATACTCCACTCCCAGCCTATCTCTTTAGCAGGTCCCTGAAAATACTATGAAGCAAGTTGGAGGACTTTGCAGAATGGGATGAACAGTGGTGAGATATTCAAATACCAGGCTGATGCATATTCCATCAGACGAATCCTTCTGCCAGCAAAAGGCAGACAGAGGATCAAACTTTTTGCTGTTTAGAAGTAAAATGAGGGGAGAGCTCATTTGGGAGAAATATGGTAATTACCTTTTCCTGTACATATCTGGCGTTAATGTATTCACGTTCAGTTCTGAAAGTAACTTTATATTTTCTCTTTGAATGTAGGTATGCATGTCTTCTGAGACATTATTGGCTATGCCTTCTTCCACATATCAATATAGTGTGCTAACTTCCTGTTCTATGAAAATAGTTTTTAAAAGCTGACTTCAAAGTTTTCTCTGTAACTGTCTGTTTTACACTTTATCTATATGGCTATAAGCCAATGTGTTTCACTACAGATCTTCATGCCAATTGGAAGGAACATTCTAAGCATTGCATTCTTAGTAATAAAAATAGAATATCAATATCAATAACTTAAGAATTTGCCATCCTTTCATGACACCCAAAATCTACTGCCTGAGGCGACGGCTGCCTATTCTGCCCTACTTTATGACCAACCTCTCCCAGTTCTGTGGAGCCTACAAAATTTATCACTTCAAGAGAATTAAATAAGTGGCTGCAAATATAAACTGTTGGAAACCTCTGCACTGTGCTGGCATCCAAGTAACTGACCAAGTTACTCTGAGGCCTGTGGGTGTTCATTCCAACTGCTGGTGGCTGGGAGAGGTTTAATCCTAGTTTGAAGGGAAGAGCACAGCTTCTGGGAAGAAACATAAGAGTACAGTAGTTGGGGAACAAAACCTCACCCAATCTTTGAGGGCACAGAGGCCAGGCAGCGAGCTGGACAGGGGTGTTGAAGGGCTGGAAGAGAGCATAGAAGACAGGCTTGTTGAAAGAAGGGGGACCAAAAAGAGGCTGGGCAGCCATCTACTGCGGATGCTTTAGCTCAGTGATTCCCAAGCTTTGATCCTCCAGGTGATTTGGACTTCAGCTCCCAGAAGCTTCAGCCAGCATGGCTGATGTTCAGGGATTCTGGGAGCTGAAATTAAAAATACCTGGAGCACCAAAGTTTGGGAACCACTGCAGCAGGAGATCCTGCACTGATCAGGGGGTTGGACTTGATGGCCCGTGAGGCCCCTTCCAACTCTATTATTCTATTATTCTATCATAAGAAAGGAAGGAAGGCAGACATCAAGCTTGAAACAAACCTGTGAAGAATGTTCATGACTTTCCAATCAGCACCAACTCCACTTTTTGTTTTAGCATTTTGGGCAATAGCAGAAATGGCTGCATGAAGAGCAGCACCATCATTACGCTGAAGTGCTGCACTGCCAACCACCACCATTGGCTTTTTAGCTTGGTTCAAAACCTGTGGTTGATGGAACAAGAGGGAATTTCATAGCTAGGACAGTGGACTGACAAACCACATGCAAGCAAAGTATTGAAAGCACTGAAAAGCTGTTAAGGTACCTTGCTGAAAGGATGCTTTTCGGAAGCAATGTCCAGGAGTATCTGTGGGGAGTCTCCTAGATGATCATAGGTATAAGTCAAATCAACTTGGGTGCCTACAAGAGCCACTTGGAGTTCATTGTGTAGCCAGCTGAAAATGAGAAACATACAACAATGTTATTAGAAGGCAAGGTTTTCTAGTGTGCAGGCAAATCTGTGTGTCATCTTTTTTTGACAGAGTACATTACTGCAGATCTCCTGAGCTTAGCAATGTGTTGCATATAAGGACAGATAAAAGTCCCTGGTTCTTTAAGAAAACAGATGCCATCCAAACACATTTAAGGCTTGGCATTCTTCTCTTTCAACCTAAACTAATAAAACAGCTATTTGTGCTGCATCAAAGGGTGTATTTGAAGCTGACCAGATCTGGGGAAGACAGCTCATTTGCCACTATGACAGAAATTGTCAGGAGAGAGTTTAGTCCCAGTAAACAAACTAACTCCACCTTTTGCTAGGGCTATGATTTCTTTTACTGTAGGTACACACAGTTTGAGAGGTATCAGTTCTACAATTTATGAAAGGCAGAATCAAAACGACTCCTTTTCCTCAGCATGACACCAGAATCCATTCAGTCTTCCTACTGCACTAGGAGAATGTGTTGAATGATATAATCATGGACATCATGACATTAAGTCCAAATAAAATCTAGATTTGTTTATTATTTATTTAATGTAATTATTAAATAGCATTTACTAAATAAAATAAATATGTCCATTGTTGGTAAAAGCCATACATGTAATATTCCATTGTAGCCTCTCCCAATATGTAGTTTCTAATCTTCAGAGATAAGCCACTTTCTTCTAACATTATGGAACTACAAACCTCTTTCGAATTCTAGCATTGAACAGTGGTGCCTCAAAGCGTGGATTGGTGCCAACTAGGAGTAGGACATCTGCCTCTTCCACCCCTGCAATCTTGGTATTAAGCAAGTAGTTTGATCGCAGGTCTGTTCTATAAACAGAATGCACAAACATCAGCGAAAACAGAATCACTGTCATACAGAGCTACAAGAAATGCTGTAATAGAGCCCTGTTAAGAAAGCTTTAACGAATAGGGAATATAATACCCATAGTGCTGGATCAGATAAAATGCCTACCTAGTCCAAAGTGTTGTTTCCACAATCAGCCAAATGCCTACAAAAAGCCCTTTAGCAGGACATTATGCTTCCCAGAAACTGATACACTGGAGGGAGTATCTCTCCATCATGATTAGTAGCCAGTTATAACCTTACCTTCCATGGCTAATCCCTGTTAACAGCCAGCAAGTTCTTGGCTATAAGTAAAGTTTGTAGTAGACCCAGCATGGTGTAGTGGTTTGAGTGTTGTACTAGGACTCTGGGAGGCCAGGATTCAAATTTCTGCTCAGCCATGAAAACCCACCTGGTGACCTTCAGCAAGTCATACACTCTCCGTCTTAGAAGGCAATGGCAAACTGCAGAATAAATCTTGCCAAGAAAACCCTATGAAAGGATTGCTGTAAGTCAAGAATTGCCTTGAAGGCATGTAGCAACTTCAATATCTTGTACCAGCAAATTTCACACCTTAATAAAAGAATAGCTGTCCTGTCCTCAGTCTCCCACCATTCAGCTTCATTGGATGGCCGCAGGTTTCTAGTGTTATGCAAAAGAAATCCTCTTTTTATACTCCTTCTTTATACCCCTCTAGTGTGGGTGTTCCCTTACTTGCTTTTCTTCTAAGCTAAAGAGCTCCAAACACTGTAATCTTTCATCAGGGAAGCTGCTCCAGTTCCTTTTTCATTCTGATGCTCCTTTTCTACTCAACAATATTGTATTAAACATATGTGACCAAAACTCTACCCAGTATTCCAAATGCACGTGCACTATAGATTTGTATAAAGATATTACGATATAGGTCCGGGCTTTTTTAAAATTCTTTTCTAATCTCCAACATGAATCTGACTTTTTTTCTGAGCACTTTCACATTGGGTTGACATTTTCATTGAGCTATCAATTGCAATCCCAAGTTCTTTTTTCTAATCAATCACTGCCAGAACAGATCCCATCATACAAATGGTTAGGATTTTTTGCCTTGGGAAGTATGAATTGCTTTATACTTTAAACCACTCACAGTGAATTATATTCAGCATTTTAAAAGCTAATCCCCCTAGTCTAAAGAGATACTTTTGAAATATGAGCTTTTTTACTTTCCCCTGTAGCACCTCTGACCATTAACCTTCAATTAATGTTTTTTATAACTGTGTTCAAAGCAGCATAATACTTTGTACTGAACAGTGTAGAAACCCACAGCTGGAAAGCACTGTAGGAACATACATCTGTTTCTACCAACCCTTAATGTGAAATCCTCTGCTAGACAAGTTTCAAGTCCTATCAATATACACTGGCCAACTTGAGGGTGATCTGAAATATTCTGTCCTTTCATAGAATAGCTGTTTGTATCATCTTACCCAGCTCCTGCAGTAGGGAAAACCTCTTCTGTGCACAAGTTATCAGAGTTAACTCTATTCAGCAGGTCTTTGAGAGATATTAGTGCTTCTGCATCCACCAGTCCCCCTGCAATTGCAGCTATATCATTACCTTGGCTGCCTTGCAACTAGAATAAAGAAATAGAAAATGCCATTAGGTGATAAAAAAATTTCTGCAATAACTTAATAACACATAGTTTTCAGTAAAAAAAAAAAATTAATAACATCAGCCGTGGAGAAAACTCATTTCTCTAAAAGACAATAAGGTAAGCCAAAGTGGCTTACTATGATTTCATAACAGAAAACCAAAATTGGTTCTGAAATGTAAAAGGTAATACTGGAAATTCAAAAGGGATTTTCATGATCCATCCGCAAGACATATTTTTTAATAATCCCAGTCTAGAAATATGATGTAACTAGCCACTGAATTCACAAGCATTCAATTCAGGGAAACAACAGTTCACAAAATTATAAGCTATTAGTAACTATTTTATTAGCATTTTGGTTTCATAGGTTAAACCAACAATAGGATGTCCCCTTGCTCTCCTTTTCCACTGACTCCCCCTCCCCCCGCCAAGCTGCTCAGGAGAGCACCCCAACACTCTGGAACTGATGGGCATATGATGGGGAATGCAGAGGAATGCAGAAACCATTCTACCAGTGGTTTTTATTCCTTATAGGGTTCAGAAGCAGTTAACAAGCAGGCCATTAACCTACTTGGCTTGGGTTAACAGTGTGCTGTTAGAAGCAAACGTTCTTACCACTCCTGCCACACGGCTCAAGGCATCTTCCCAAGACACATAAATGAATAGTCCTTCTTCATTTTTTATCATTGGCTGAACAAGACGCTGTCGTTTCAGACCATCATAAGCAAATCTGTGCAAAGTGTGCAGACCAAGCTAATGATATAAATAACAGCTGAAATATGAATGCACCTAACACTGGCTACTTCACTTACTTTTAATTTAAGACCCCCTCTAATATTTACTATTTACTGTGACAGATGAGCTTTACAATATTTTGTACATAAAGAGCCAGCATTCCAGTATACAAGCAGAAAAAAGGATTGTAAACCTGCAATTTTCACCTTTACCAACAATTAAAAATTAAACCATACTGTTAAAACACATTAAGGTTTGTGTTACTGAACATTATACACAGCTTAATCCCAGTGGTTTTGAGAGGAAGCAGCAGTACTGCACACTATCTTCCTCTGTAAAACGCCCCTTGGTTACTCTTCAAGAAAATGTGCAACAATAGAAAATAGGAACACCAATTTACAAATATTTCTCAAACATGTATCAAACCTTTAAGTAAATCACTAAAGAAAGTCTTAGAACTGTCTACTCTTATACAGTATCAAGGTCATGTCCAAAAAGTTCAATTATGCACCAATACCTTGTCTTATCAGAGATCCACTCTTCATTGATATCTTCATTTAGTCTAGGCAAAATCCTCATCACCTCTCCTGTTCGAGTGCTCACAACAATGTTACTCCCTACAGCATCAAGAACATCAATGGATTCAGTCTTCCTAAGAGAAAAAGGGAAGAGCTCAATAATCACTTTTGAAGGATATTAACACTTGCACAACAATCTCCTCAAAGATTCCCAAATGCCACAGTTGCAGCAGCTCTGGTCAAGGACTTCCCAAAATTTTTGGAGCTATAGTCCAACTCATCTAGTGCAATGCTACTCAAAGTGGTGATTTCAGGACCAGCACAAGTTTCTGAGCCATTGGCTGCTAGTCCCTGGCAGGTTTACAGGAAAGAAGCAATTGTAAGCCAATGGGGACAAGGCTCACCCAGAATAACAGATGGTCATGTGACCATCTGCCATGAACCAGGTAGCATTCAGCTCTGAAAGATACAAGAACTTTGCAAAATTTACAGTGGGAAAATTCTCCCAGTTTAGTAGATACTGCCTGCTCTGCTGTAGCAAACACTGCCACCTGTTATAAGTATCTTTTGAATTGGTTTGCTTTGTTAAGACTCCTCTGATCTTCCAGATGGCTGAAAAGATGTAATGTAGTCCAAGATCCAAAGGAGGGGGGAAAACCACTTGAATGAATCTTGGTATTTGGTGTTTAACACATTACATAACAAAAGATTATATTTAATGCAACATGTGGAGACACTTGCCTTGTCTCCCAAGGTCGAGCAGTAAAGGCATACGGTTTGGAAGTAAGGGCTCCTACCGGACAAATATCAATCACATTGCCTGATAATTCAGACATGAACATTTTTTCAATGTAAGTGCCCACTTGCATCTCATTTCCTCTGCCTGTGGTTCCTAGGTCATCAACCCCTGCAATCTCACTTGCAAACCTGTTAAAACATAAAAACATGGTAATACATGAAATGCCACATTTTGTAAGTTGGTTTATTTTAAGAGGGAAAAAAATCTTGAATGCCATCAGAAAATTCAGAAGATGTATGTATAGTCAGCCCTCCATATCCACAGATTCTACATCCATGGATTCCACCAACCACATCTTGAAAATATTCAAAAAGCAAACCCTGATTTTGCCATTTTATATAAGGGACCGCATTTTACTGCACCACTGTATATAATGGGACTTGAACATCCACAGATTTTGGTATCCACAGGGGTGGGGGGAGTTCTGAAACCAACCCCCAATGGATACCAAGAGCTCACTGTATAACACAGGCCTCCTGTATGGATACCAACTATTCCAGGTCCAGCTACTGAATAAAAGGCAACTATAATAGGCTGTGGCTGAATACACTCACGTTTTGGGATGGAGAATGATAAACAAGCTGAAGTTTAATCTAAAACACAGAGAGGTAGTATGGGCAAGGAATCCTGCTGATATAGAGGGAGGTGTGTAACCAGTTTTGAGATGAGGCTGCAGTCCTTGTGAAAGCCCAAGTAGGCAGGTTGAGGCTGGGCCTCCTTAACATGGCACTACTTATGGAACCAAGCTGCTATTCATCACCAGGTATTCCTTTGCTTTAGCTGATCTGCCTGCTGCATCCTTCTTTACAGTCCTGATACAGTCATTTGTTGCCTGATTGCATTCAGACTAGACTACTGTAAGATGCTCTATGTGCCTTTAAAAATAACTGAGGGAGGTTTCAGCTGATGCAAAAATGGGCTAAGTACTCAGAGAATAAAACACCAATGCTGTACCAAATATACTGGTTTCTCGTGAGTTTGTGGCCCAATTTATCAGTGCTACTTGTTACTTACACCTTGAGGCCATGTTATTTGAAGGGCCACCTGTATCTAGTACGAAATTGTCAAAGCTTCAAAATTGGTCACAGAGGCCCTGTTTCAGTGATGTGCCAAAACTTCAATCAGTTTGAAAACGCAGTGTCTCTTCAGTGATGGCCTCATCCTAAGGGGAATCCATTTCATGGGAAGTGCAGCTGGAGTGCTCTTTGTTTTTAAACAAGCCTTAAAGACAATGCTGCTCTAATCTGCTTTTATTTAAATAATATCAATCTATATTTTGCTCTCACTATTTGTTTTATTAAAGATTTATGTTTTAGTTTTATTATTTTATGTTTTTATTTTATTATTCTTTTCTGTGAACCATCTTGCAAGGATTTTTGCCCTGAAAGATTCTATAAAAATAATTAATAAAAATTAAAAATTCACATAGTTCTAGTTCTTAGAAAGGAGATTAAATTCTTTATTATGCAGTCATAGATATGAACAAGAAATAGAACATATAGGAGAACACACATATAATCAAGAACACATTATGTAACCTATATATTTTACGTTGGCTAAAACATATTAAGCATGTTATCTTCATCACCATTTATTGCTATAGCACCATCTAAAACAAGATGTACAGCATAAAGAGTAGAAATTAATGGCATGACCAATTAGATTGTGCAAACTAAGCACTACAATGCATAACAGAAAAGCAAGACAGATTTAGGAGGGGAAATCATTTCCGTATCTTTGCAGCCAAAGAAAGCAATCTGTCTCTGTTGTTGATTTCTTCACATCTGCAGCAAGGAGGTCCAACAACCATTCAAAAGTCCTTCATCAAAATTTCAAGAGTAGGATTCCTCAATCTTATGCCCATCAGATATTCTGGATTACAACTCCCATTATCCTTTGTCACTGCCCATGCTGCTTAGGGCTTATGCAGCAGGGGCACTTTTTACCCGAGGCAGACTGCTCCTTCAGCTGAAAACTGGCTGAAAATCAGCCTCAAAAGTGCTGGGAAATCTACTTCTAATTTATACTTCCAAGTGTTTTGACCAATTTTTGGCTGCATAATGAGGTTTGGGGGATATGTTTTAAATTTTACTGCCCCATTCTAGGCTGCACTGTTTAGTATTTTTCAAACAATGTTTCTGCCTCAAATTTTTGTAAAAATCTTAGAGATAAATCTGGGGGCTTTGGGAGTTGCAAAAAGGGGGCTTTATGGACTATAGCCTGCCAGGTGCCCTTTCCCTTTTCCCATCCTGGCCTATGGACCTCACAATCCAAAACATCAAGAGGGCGCCACATTGGGAACACTGTTACACAGCATACCCGGCATACAAGGAAACATTGATCATCTTTCTTATATGGGGTAATGAGATCTTCATCTTCCTCAGTAACTATTTTGGATACTGTAGGGATTTCCCACCATATGTAATGTATACCATCCTGATGGTTATCTTTGTTTTGTCCTACCAATTCTCAACACAGAAACTGGTCAGCTCTTCTTTGTTCGACGGTATGATACGAGAAACCATTTGTTCTTGACTCTTTTTTATTCTCTCTGCATATTTGATGGAAAGCATCTCACAAACAGCCTGCATGTTGATTCCTTTATTTCAAGAGAAGTGGGCAGTGCAGCATTAAGGAGACATTCTGGCAACTCAAAAAACTGTGCAATTATTCCCTTAGTTTCTACATAAGTGCCATTCTATCAATGATGGCTGCAGATGACAATGACATGCTCCTGTCATGGCACACAAAGCAAATACTGCTTTGCTTCCTAGCTTCAATGTTATCTCACTGTTTGCCAAGGACCACAATAAGGGTCCCAGTGAATCCAGTAATACTTATTCTGTATTTTTCACTGATCATTACTAGGAACATCATGCACTGTTCTGAGTCGGGTTCTCTCACTGGATGCTATAAGTCAATATGGGCTCCTAGACAACAAAGGCTAGCCAGCATACATACTCAAGTACAAATTGCATACAAATATGTACTGATAATACTGAAGCATATGATGAATTTCCTTAACCACACAATAAAAGCATACACAATGTTATTGGTGTATGAGATAGGGAGAGCAGTTACCTGATGCACCGGGTGCACTGTATACACCGGGTCATTATTGTTTTCACTAGTGGGCCAATGTTCTTGTCTTCAACTGCACGCTTGCCTTCCAGGAACCTGCTCCTATCACTGCCAAACATCATTGACTGGTCCTAATAATGAAAATTAAACAATACATTAATATGTGTGACCGTGAAGCAGTGTTTCACTCCAAATAGTATTTTAAAATCCTAGAAGAAATAGTCTACCTGAAGGTCACATTCCCCTCCCTGATCACAGATGGGACAATCCAATGGGTGGTTTGCCAACAAGAACTCCATCACACCTTCCCTGTTGGAGGTCAACAATGAAAAAAAATTATCATACTATTTGGTTTTTAACATGCTAGAAAAAGACTTTAAGACTAGTAATAGGTGAAAATAATTAATTGTTTCAGTATACTATAGCTCATTTTAAGAATGATTTTATGCCCTTATAAAGTGTGTATAAATAGTTATCTTTTTAACAGGAACTTTCTTTTAAAAATGAGAACACACACCAGATCAGTCAACTATTCTGATGCTGAAGACTTGGAACAAAGTCACAGTGAACTCACTGAGTAAATATATTCAGTACTGCACTGCAAGTTCCATATGAGCTGATGTAGCTTACCTTGCTTTCCTGGACTTCTCAGAATTTGTCAAAATGTTCCAGCCCTTCATCACTGGCATTGCACAAGCAGCTACTGGCTACAAATCCATTAGAGATATCAATTATCAGTTTGTAGACACGAGTCATCACACAGTGGTACAGTATAAATACTTACAATACCTCTGCTATAAACACTACAGACACTATAATGAAACTATTGTAAAAATTACCATGGTATCGTTGGAAATTTCTGATCATCCCATGGCAAAAACTAAAACTGGAGTGCTGGGAAAATTGCAGAGCAGCTAAACAAGCAAGGTTTGGAGCATTTTGTCTATGACAACAAGTAAAAGCAATTAGGGTTCTAAAAATAGAAGACAAGGTGGGAGTGGATGAATGTGAGTTGAGAGGGGGAAACTCTAACCTCTGCCACTAGTTAGAAGACCTTGAATCACTAGGAAGTTGTACCTCAACCTCCCAGAAATCACAACATGGCAAGGAATGGAACAGCCTGGCCACATCCACTAGTTAGTGATGAGGCAGCTGCTTCTATATTATTTTTCCTCTTCTCTACCCTTTTGTCTCTCTTTTGCATTGTGCCTATCTGATTATGAGCATGTGAGCAAGACCCTGTTCTTGTCATATCTGTACAGTGCTTAGAACACTTGATGCACTTTATAAGTACATAATAATTATAATATGGGAAGGGAGTGGGTAGACTGCTTGTTTCCATTCCCATATCACCAAAACTCTTGTCTCTCAATAACATTGATTGGCAAATGGATTCAGTATTTCAGGAACTTACATCGCCATAACAGAACAGAAAAACCAAAAACGTGCCCACTAGCTTAGAAGGCTTTAAAACAAGATTAAATAAACCTAGGTCTATCAGCAGCTATTAAGCTTGATGCTAAGTGAAACTTCCATGTTCAGAGGCAATAAAATGCAAGGAATCTTTTGTAGGGGCAAGCTGTGCCTGCATGGTAGTGAGGAACAGGGATTGCATGCAACATGCTGCTGCTCTGCTTGGTTTAGAACATGCACACTCATGAAAACACATCTTCCGGACTTCCAGGTGGGGAATATAGCAGGTTGATGTGTCTGCTTCATGCTTCAAGGCAGACAAAGCTAAGCAGCAGAATAATTGACAAATTAGCAACTAATTAGCAGACAGAACTCTCTGGACAGGGAAAAGAGCATACGAATTGCCCCCAAGTGCTCAAGGCTGCTGCTCCTTGCAAGGAAGCCACCAAATTGGTGAGAGTCAGAAGCTTTTGAACCCTGGCTGTTCAGAGAGCCTTAAAGGACACGAGCTGCAAAATCCTCACTTTCTTAATCACTTTTAATGGTTCAATTTATAAATAAGAGAAATCTTCCAACTAGCAGTGAAAACAAAAAGCTCTGGTGAGTAACCTTATTTCTGTAAACAGGCTCAAAGAAAGAAACATACAATTTAAAACAGAAAAAAATGTAATAAAATATACCCTAAGAAAGTTTTATAAGGAACTGAAGAAACAGCAGCTTTGAAAGATAAAGGATTTTTATTTTGCCACTGAATGTGGTTTGAGTAAAGAGGACATTTCTCCATGGGAAAGGGGGCTTTATTTACTTTGGAAGATGATAATAATGGGAACACTGAACCAGATGGTGGTTGAGACTGAATTGGCTTTTGCTCTCCCATTTTTTAATCCTGTAACTGCTGAATCCAGGAGATGGAGTCTTCCCCAGAAATTTTACATTAGTTATGAGAAGAGATTAGAGGACTGAGAAGTGGAATTGAAAGAAGGACTGAGGATCTTACACAAGTTTTGAAGCAAAAGGTTGGGGTTATAATACAAATTGAAGAGAAAGTAGAAAGAGTGGAAAATCTTATTTGAAATCATAAGCGAAGAGAAGGGGAGAGATCCGATTAACTTTGTTTTGGTAGATAAAGAAATGTATTTGATTATTTACAGAAGACCAAACTGAGTTGATGTAAAAATTTAATTTTAAATTGGAGGGGAAAAAAATTACATACTGTGATGATGCTAAGATGATTATGGTTGTCCTGTTATTACAACAGAATTGTGTTGGGACATGGAGGGGAATGGAGAAAGATTGCTTTGGAGGGGGAGGGATGGAATTTGTTGTTTGGTTGGGGGAAACATTGGGGTGGAGGAAAATGCTTTGTTCAGAGTGATGTTTTTATTAAAAATAGTGTTTGTCTTGGTAATTGATGAAAAATCTGAGAATATATGGTAAATGGGTTATGAATTCTGGCTATAACACACTGACTGATTAATGAAAAAGTATGTGCTGAAAAAAATAAATATTAGGATAATGTTCTGTTTTTAAGGAGAATGTTTATAAAATGGAATTTTATAAAATGTTCTTTTACAAAATGATGTACAGTTACCATAGAATGTTCTGGTTATAATATAAGGATAGATTAAAAGAAATATAGGTGGTTAAGAAGACAGAGATTTGGAGTATAACTTTGAAGTGGATATAAGTAATAGAATTTGTTATAGATTAAGAAATTATTGACTTTAGATGTCTGTGGGAAATGTTGATAGTGATGTTTTAATATAACGATATGTGGATTTAAATATAGAGATTTTATAGCTGGAAAAATACGTGGAAGAAGATGGAAGTTTTAAATAAGAAGAATGTAGTATTACTTAGGAAGGAGGAATGGACACTGGAATTGACAAATATAGTAGATAGAAATGGATATATTAATGTTGGAGAAAAGTTGTTGATGATAGTTCTCTTAAGGTTTAGGGGGAGTGAAAAGAACTGTTGAATTTGGGGGTTTATAATTAATAGGAGTAGATTAATGGAAGAAGAGGATGCTGTTTTTGTTATGAGAAGAGCAATGAACAACTTTATGTATCTATAACTTCCACAAGGAAGACTGAAAGTCACCTTTCTCTTTTGATCTTTTTCCCCCTCTTTTTTCTTTATTTTTACTCTTTTGTAGTTCCTTCTTTTCTTTTTAGTTTGTATAAATTTTAGTGTGTATAACTTCACACTTCTAGAAGACAACCATTTTGTCAAAACTGTATGTATTAATAACCTTGGGGGCCTTCTCTATCTCCACAAGACACATCCTGCAGTTTCCAGCCACAGACAATCGGTCATGATAGCAAAAACGTGGGATCTGCATTCCAACCTTTTCACAGGCCTAAAGAAAAGAGAAAATAATGAGGAAGTGTCAAAGCATATGGCAGGATCTTTTAAAAAAATGTTTGCTTCTATACAAATATCATCCATTTATAAAAATTTAAGAGTCATTTATAGCATCCTTCTCTCAGTACATGTAGTTTTTGCAGTCTGCCAAACTAAGCTACATTCTGCTAAAAGGGAATGTGCCTATGAGAGCACTCTAATATGCTCTTAAGTAATACTACAGCCGCACTGAAGTGTTTGAACACTGAAGTGACATAAATGTAAAAGTATGAGATGTACTGATTAATTTTCCAGACCAAAGGAGACTTTTCAGAGTTGTATCGTATATACAATCCTAACCCAGGGAAAATAACTTGCACAGAAGTACTAGATTTTCCTTTTCTGTGCTCTTCTGTCACAACAGATTACTCTTCTTTCCCATTATCAACAGCACTGCAAGATAATACAGCAAAACAGAAAGTGGGTCAATGCAGTAGGGCCTGGAGAATTAGGCACTGGCATCCCATGAATTCTTGGCTCACTCTAGTCTTATGTCATATTATAATGAATGTAAATGCTGACCATAGCAGAAATAGAGTTTCTGCTAAGTAAAACATAGCATCTGACCATTTCAGAAAATGCTCATGTTAGGCTCATCTGCTGGGCTTCAAGCTATAGTCCTCCTGTCTCCATTGTCCCCAGAAATTCCATTCTACCCCTTGTTCAGTGACTGGTCCACAAATATGCAGCTCTGAAAGGCCTGGTTACTACTGTGTAACATCTTCCCACCCTGCAGGCAAACAGTGGCAAAAGTACTGTAAATGCAGTATTATGAGTCATCAGTAATACAGCAAGAGAGGCATAGTTACAGTGGGGTAACAAAGCAAAAGAACAGAACATCAAGAGATCTATTCTAAATACCTCAGTAAAATCCCAGAAGAATAGTATGTAAGGGGGAAACAAAGGCCCAGAACAAAATGGAAGGGCAATAATCCTATCAGTTTTTACAAGAATTGAGAAACACAACAACAACTTATCTCCCTAGGCTAGCAAAAACATAGTCATTACAATTAATGTCAACCAATTATCTGAGTAGGGAACAAAATTACACAGGAATAAGCTTCTTCTCAAAAAACAACAACCCCCTTTTTGTCATACAAATTCCTTAGAATGAAAACAGTCTGCCAAGATAAAAACAGTCATCTATATATTCATAAGGATTCAAAAGAAACCATTCCCAAAACCTGGGAGGAAGTAGAAAGGGACTGTAGAGCTTGAATTCATTTACCTGAAGTACTGTGGTTCCTGGAGGTACCAGCACAGGCTGTCCATCAACAAAAACCTCTATCAGGTTGCTGGTTGCAGTAGCTGTTGTGCGCACTAAAGGGCATAGAAATAAAATACAGAAAATCACTTAGTGCTCAAAGTCACATTAAATATTTTTGGCTCATTTGCACTAATTAGCAATATAGTGATCAAATGGAAAAACAGCCCAAACTCATATTGCCAAAAAAAAAACCCCAACAACAACAACCCAACATCTTAATTAAAATTCATGCTGTCTCTCATCTTGATGCAAAGAAGTTTTGCAATTACCAGTATCTTAGGACCTTGTTAACAGCCAAGTGAAATGCAACATTTTACTGATTTAACCTATCACAGTAAACAAAGAGAGAGAAAATATCATATAGTCTGAACCTGTAGTCTTTTCTTGAGTATTCAAGTGAATTCTATTCTTTGAGGGCTTTAACTGGCTTTAATGATAAGGAAAAATGATTTTGGCTTCCTGCCATTATTTCAGGCATGTTATGATAAATTGTTGACTCAAACTCATTATGATGTGAATCCGGAAAGATCCATCAAGCTTTTTCAATGGTTGAATGAGGAGGAAGGCAATCCTGATTTATGCCCCTCCCCCTTCAATCCCCTACATCATCTCAATGTCTGCTCTGGAAAACTGGAAGACCTGTTAGGGCTGCAAAGGGGAAACCTGCAAAAATTGCCTCCTTCCTCTTCTACCAGCAGAGGTATTGTGAGCAGAATTCCACTGAGGGGCATTCCTTCTATCAGAATATGAACACTCATGTCTTTTGAATTTTGTTTCACCCATAAGCCATGTTGATCAACACAATTAAAATAAAATAGTACAAACTCGGGTTTAGAATAGGGTCTGAAACTATGAGACTCTCCAGGTACTGCTGGAGTGTAGCTCCCAGCATTCTTCACTACAGACTATGCTGGCTTTGGTTGCTGAGACCATAAGTTCAACAACATCTACAGGGTCACATGATTCCTGCTCATGTTTCAGAATTAGATAAACACTTATTTTGACTTAAAATATCAACCTTGCAAAGATTTCAACACAACCTTATAAGAAAACAAGAGATATTCCCTCCGACGTTTCTTAACAAGATTAATCAATGGAATTTTCTCCTTCTTCAAGCCCACCTCTTGATCCCAAATCTTCATGCAACAGTTCATTGTACACATAGTCCCCCTGTACGGGCAGATTCACCTACCCACATCTAAAAAATATGGTCTCTCGAGGCATCTTCTAGGTCTTTCATCATGACTCTATGGTATGCTTCTACCAGAAGCTGACCATACAATTGTGCTGGAGGACCTAGAAGATGCCAAGAAGTGCTCTCTCTAGGCATCTTCTAGGTCCTCCAGTGTGACTCTATGATAGGCTTGGGCCAGAAGTAACTCATTTTAATAGAGTTTGCTATTATCCAGTATCCACAGTAAGTCCAGGAACCTATCCTTCATGGATACAAGGGTCTATCTGTGTTTTGTTTCTGACATTAAAAATCTACAGCCACTCAGAGGACTCCCATGACCAGCCTCAAGGTTGTTAAGGTAATACTGGTGAATCACTAACTCAGGTGTATACCACATTATGCCCTATCCTGGAATTATTTCGCCATGTAGATAACAAATATATGACTGTTTTCACCCCACACACCTTCTCCCATAGCACTCCTGCAACTTATTATCCTCTCCTGCGTTTACGCATGTGCAACCTTCCGGCCAACACTTCGCGCAATATCGTGAGCCTAAGCCAGGAAGCCCTATGTTTCTCATTGTGCATGTGCCAAAACGTGGCCAAAATGTTGGTGTAGAGGTAGCTATTCTTACTGCGGTATTATCCAAGCCTACGTATATTCCACCTTCGCTCGCTTACGGTCTCAAGCCGAGCACGTAGTAATTTTGTTTAATCTTCCCTTTTTTTATTATTGCCATGCTGCTCCGTAACTTCCTTTATTTCAAAAACTGATTTGTATAATACAGTAATAATGTACGTCCTGTTCCAGTCTGTATTAAGTCCTGGAGTTGCAATGATTTTTCCTGTTGCCATGGGTTGTGATTCTGTGCTGTTGGGTAGGAACACTCACTCAAAACACATGAATGCGTTGGAATGGAACAGTAACACATTTTCACCCCACACCACCTATGGCGGGCATATAATCGTGCAACAGAGGTTCATTGACAGGGAGAAGCCGTCAATGAGTTTTTGCATGATAATAGCCAAACTGAAACGGAAGGTACACCGATTAGCAATAGCGATGTGCGGTCCGTGGAAATCACAAGCAAAATGAAAGTGCAATAATCACAGAAAAAAATCCTTGTGTGGTGTACACCTCAGTAATGAAAGTTACACTGAAAAATAGAGGAGCATGAGGTTTATTACATACAACCTCTAGAAAAAAGGGCAACTTACCACATCCCTGAGCAGAGTAAGTGACACCAGCCAAGGCCTTGCGGACAGCGGGAATTCGCAACATGATGCTGAAAATAAAAGCTCTCTATGTTAAAATGATAAGGACTGAAGACCAACTAAAGCTTACAACACAGTATTTTTGACAACAAGCCTATGATATGATCACAAAATATTATTTAATCTGTATCTGTATTATGATGAAAATGCTCTGTCTTGTAACTAATATCCTATTTTATTTCAATAAAATAATTTAGTGCTTAACAAAAATACTCTACACTGAGACCTGTGGAACATATACATTAGGACTGGGCAACTACAAAAGGCATGAGGGCCAGTTTTTGCCTTGCAACCCCATGCAAAAAACTGGCTGCCACATGGCCAAAAAGAAAATCAGAAATGACCTGATTTCTGTTTTTACCCACTGGTGGCCAATTTTCACTGGGGTATGTATGAGGTTTTAGGCTTTTACAATTCCTGGAAGTGATTTAAGCACTTGGAGGTAATTTTTGCCCCACCCCAAATTGAGGTTTCAGGGTTTAGCTGGAGGTCTCGAAGCCCCTACGCAGCCTGCAGTTTCCTCACCCAACATGCATACACAAAAAGGTCTATATTGTCAGTCTCCTACAAGTTCAATGAACTTTGGAACAGAAGGAAATCTGGCAAATCTGTGGTTCTAATTGCCACATGTGTGATTTGCCTCCAAGCAGTACCTACCCTTCCTACTTCCCAATTTGTATTGTGCAACTTCTAGTTACTATGAGTATAAAGCAATACTGTACAGTTTGGGTGCACAACAATGTGGAATTAGAACTCTTTGAATCAAACCCTGGGTGTGCTATGATCTGAAAACTACAAGGACCCAAAGGTGCCACACAGATACAGCACTGCTTTCAGATCTTTCAAGCTGGGAAAAAGGAGGGACAGCAAAGAAGACAACTGAAAACATGTCCTTCTAATGTGTTCAAAGTTTCAAATGTAAACTACATGTAGAGAACATGTGTATGCAAACACAACTGTTTGGTTTTTTTAGCTCATCTTGGTTTGGTTTCACTTTGTAATTTCATCCCTTAATCCAGAGGTGTAGCCTTCCAAATTTTGTTGGACTATAACTCCCATCAATCCTATATTAGCATAGCTAAAGGTGAGGAATCATGGGAGTTGCAGTCCAATAACATCCAGAGGGTTGCACTTTGCCAGCATCTACCTTGATCAGACATGGCTCTTGAAGCAGCATTACATGTACCTTTGCACTAAGGTGGGAATAGAGAAAGAACAAGCTTTTACATGAGAAGTGGACAACTTGTGGCCCTTCAGATTTTGGCATGCAATTCCTGCATTCCCTAACCACTGGCTTATGCTAAGTAGGGCTGACGTCCAACATGTCCAACAACATGTGAAGGGCCTCAAGCTGCCCAATCCTGCTTTACTTGGTTACATTTTAGGTAGGTCCCCAACCATGCAAAAACTTTGCTTTTACTTTCAACCATCTCATCCATTTCCAAACAAATTTGCTGCAGCACTTTATACTGATTTAATGCTCACTTGCTACAGGAAGCACTGCAACTACTGTAGGGCCTGCATTGTTTAAACAAGATATAAAAAAAACCTACAGTAATACAATGTTGCTGGAAAGTCAGGTCACCATTTTAAGAATCCAAAGAAAACCTACAGTAGTGGGATAATTCAGATTGTTCCTGAACTGCATTCTCTCCGATGGGAACCATTGATTATAATGCTCTTTTCATGTTCAACTTGCAACATCCTCTGTATCACTTTGCACTCTGCTATGCAACATGACTTGGCCACAGCAATCCTCTTTCATTTGAAGCATGATCAGAAATGTGTAAACAAATGAGGCTGAATTATAGACAAGATAATACTGTCAATGCTAACATTTGCATTAACTACTTCTGTTGTCCCAGAAAGTACACAAATTGCTAAAAATCTTCTTAGCAACATTTCTCATCTCACAAAAAACTGCAAAACAGTGTGGATTGTGTTGATTATCATGAATACTCCTGCAAGAGTTAACGTAGGATGCCCATTATTTCAGATGAATAACAAACATCCCAGAGATTTCCAGACTCATAAACCTTGCCAAGATAAAATACTGTACATGAAATGAGAAGAAGGAAAAGGAGATGAGTTTGGTTGTTTGTCCTAACACATGACAAGTAGCGTGGTTATGACAGGTGATGATGCCCTGCAGTGCTCTTCAGCCATCTAGGTAAAACAAACAGATGAACCTCTATGCAAGCCAGCAAAGGAGGACTGCAAACTCGACCTTAAAATAGCAACTCTTGGAAACTAGTCGGAATCCAGTTTAAACTACAACCCCAAACACACTTCTTAGAAGCAAGTCTGATTGAACTCACTGGAGTTTACTTCTGAGTAAGCACAGTTAGTGGACAGCAGCCTGGGTCTTTCAGGACAATCTGCTGCTGATTTGAGGCAGTCCTAGAATTAAACTGCTGAGATTATCAGGACACTTATCTAACCAAGGCTTAATATGGTCCATGCATGGGGTTCTACTGCACAATGGATATTGAATTAGCACATTACAGTTGTCCCTCCTTATCTATGGATTTAAGTATTCACAGTTTGAAAATATTCGTTAAAAAATAATAATCCAAAAAGCAAACCTTGATTTTGCCATCTTATATAAGGGACACGATACAAGGACTCCCTGAAACAACATCTCAAGCTTGGCCCAATTGATCACCAGCAATGGTCCGCCATGGCCTCACATTGGGAGGCATGGAGACGCACTATCCACAATGCTGCAGCCTTATTTGCGAACTCTTGAAGAGAAACGCAACGCAGAAAGAATCACAACCCAGAAACATCACCCAAGGAGATCTTCTGCTGTGCTTTCTGCAACTGGACTTGTTTATCTTGGATTGGCCTTTTCAGTCATCAGCGCGCTTGCAGAAAGTGCGGGATGAGTCCTTCCTGAATCTTCGTTTGCGAAGAAAAGCCAGAGATAAGGGACACCATTTTGCTATGCCATTGCATATAATGGGACTTAAGTATTCATGGATTTTGGTATCCATGGGGGGTGGTGGTCCTGGAACCAAACCCCAGCAAATATAAAGGGATAACTGTACAGTACTTTGTACCAGTGGTAGCTGGCGGCTTCCACATCAGTAGACCAGTGAGTCCATTCTGGATTGTAAGCTGCATGTTTAAAAAGCTGTCCCTCAAAACAGTTTCAGCACCTTGGATAGTTCTGTTAAACTTTGGCCTAAAATCCAGAGCAGATTCACTGCACAACTGATGCTGCTGGGAATCAGCCACCACTCTTGTACACACTTGGCACTCTTGTGTGCTGCACCTTCCACATCCTGGCCTTCTGCTCACAGTTTTATTCCACTGTCTCTCTCTCTCTCTCTCTCTCTCTGCCAGCTGAGAATAACACTGCGTGCGACTGATGCATCCAGGAAAAGCGGGTGCCTCAATAAACCTGCCAGTGGTCTTCCTGCCTTAAACAGCCAGACCCCCCCCCGCTGAGTTCAGAGAGCAGGCGGGGGCTCTCCCATTAATCGGGCGCGGGGTGGGTGGGATGTTCCATCAGCAACAAGGGCAGGGGGAGACTCCTTCCCTTCCTAGGTTGAGGGGAGCGAGCGGGCGACCCCAGTCAAGGGCGTTTGCGTTGCTCAGCGTGAACGACGCTGCTTCTTCGCCCCCCGTCGAGAAAGAGGCGAAGGGACCACCACTGTGGGACCCCCTGGGCCACCCCGCAGCCTCCCTCCCTCTATTACCTCGTCCTCAGCCCGAGGGGGGCACCGGCCCCAGCGACCCAAAACACCGCCTCCTCGCTAAAGCTCTCCGGCCCGACAAGATGGCGGCGGCTTCGGCTATTTCCGCCAAGAGCTCGGCAATCTCCGGCTCTAGAAGCCCAGCCCACTGAAGAGAACGCAACATCCGGGGTATGTTAAGGAGCTCCTCCCCCTTCCCCAAGGGGTTTACCCTCCGACTTTTAAACCTCCGCCCATTCCTCGGAGTCAAAGAAGGCGTGTCAGTTGGGAGCGGGTCTCAGAGAACTCATTCCTCTTATCGCTCCCTGCGCGGCGGAAGGATACGTCGTTCTTCGTCAGTATATAAGCTGGACGCAAGGGAGGCGCGGCCTTTTTCGACGGCGGCGGCGGCGGTGTGTTGCTTTTGGTATCTTCTCGCTGTCGCTTGGGCGCCGTCATGGGCTTCGGGGACTTGAAATCTCCCGCCGGCCTCCAGCTCCTCAACACCTTCTTAGCGGATAAGAGCTACATCGAGGGGTGAGCTGGCCGCGCCCGCACCTCGCCTGGGTCGAGGAAGGCGGCCCTTTTGTCCCGTGGCGCCTCGCCGGCCTTTCCCTTCATTCCCGAGCAAAGCCCTTAAGCGGAGGCCAGGCCAGGAACTCGAGGCTCTCGCCTCCTCCCGCTGGCTTTGAAACCAGTTGGGTTTATATTTAACATGACATCATATTCTCCTTCATTATAAGACTTAACAATTGTCAAATTTAACATTGGTTATGTATAAAATAATTAGGAGAACGGGAATCATACAAGGAATGGGAAACGAGGGTTAAAATACCTGTAATACTTTCTTCCTGAAATGGACTCTGGTTGAGTCAAGGAAGATATAGGAAGAAAAGTGATTGAAAGACAGGAGTAGAATGAGAAGAAGATAACAAATGCCTGGATTATACATTATGCAATGGATAAATACGTAATGATTTTTATGTTAATGTTTAAAAAAATAATGTAAAATTCTTACATGCATGTTTGACACTTAAAGATTAGTTGGAAGAAGATTCTTTTAATAAAAAATACAGATTTTTTTTTAAAAAAGAAACCAGTTGGGGCTTTACCACACTACACTGTTGTAGTGCTATTATTCCACTTTAATTGCCATGGTGGCCTCCTGTGGAATTTTGGGGTTTGTCGTCCCCTTAGATGCATTGGCACTAGGTCTCTTTGATGGAGTGCCGTATGTGCCATGCAATCAAATGGTCCTATATTCTGTCACTGTGTTTACAGGTCCCTGGGAAGAGCTCTGTGTGAAACACTTCGGAGTCACTATAGACAACACTGAGCTAGATGGACTGGGGTTTGACATGAAGGAATGTCACACTACATTGTTATAGTGCTATTATTCCATTTTAACTGCTGTGGCTGCCTCTTGTGGAATTCTGGGATTTGTAGTTTAGGGAGGCCTAAGAGCTCTCTGGCTGAGAGTTCTAAATGTTCCACCCTAAACTGCAAATCCCAGGATGCCACAGGAGGCAGCCAGAGCAGTGAAAGTGGAATAATAGCGCTGTGACAGTATAGAGTGATAATCTCTCAAGAAGCATGGCCTGGGATTGCTGGGATTGCAGAGGCGCCTCTCAGGCCCGATGGGCGGCCCCCAAGGCTAAAGGCCACCAGTCCAATCAGAATGGCCAAGCGAGCCAGAGGCTCATGTTCCTCCATTTCTCTACACATGGAGCTGTTATAGTGCTCTACTTTAAAGTGCTCTGGCTGCCTCCTGTGGAATCCTGGGATTTGTAGTTTAGGGAGGGACATTTAGAACTCTCAGCCATAGAGCTCTGAGGCCTCCCTAAACTGCAAATCCCAGAATTCCACAGGAGGCAGCCAGAGCAGTTAAAGTGGAATACTAGCACTATAACAGTGTAGTGTGATAAAGTCAGAGAATAATACTTTACTCCAGATCTTTGTGTTTTGGGGGGGGGTGTCCCCCAAAATGCATAAACTGGGTTATTCACACCAGGGAATACCAATTAGTAGTTCCTCCTTTGTTATTAACTTGTCAAGTCAACTCTGGGTGACTCCTATGAATGAGAGACACCCCCCATTCCCCCTCCTCCACATTTTCTAGCAGTCATGTTAATAAGTTGGGGTACGGCCTCCTATTAAGCCAGACCAGTGGTCTACATAACCTAGATCAATTTTTTTTATTTCCTCATTCTGCCTGGGACCTTTGCCATACCAAGTATGTGCTCAGCACAGAGCCATGGCCAGTTCCCCCAAGTGTTCATTAAGAATACTTCTTAAAGAATGTCTAGTGAGCCAGCATGAAGGGCAGAGACACAGGCATAATTTGACAAAGGATTGTTACAGAGTACAGTACTTGCAGCAAGCATTTGAGGGAGGGATTGTTCAAAGGTCATTGTTAACCTGTGAATTTTTGCCTGTTGGAATATGAAAAAAGTAATTGTATTACTTGTATGGGTGTCTGATGGGCTTGGCGATGCAACTGGGGTATTTTTACCATCACTTTTATCAAGGGTTGGAGATTTGTTGAGTCAAACTGGATTGGTAAATTATGGGCTGCATTCAGTCTGCAACCTTCCCTGATTTTTTTGTCTCAAAATCACTGCTTGTAGGTGGTGCTTTTTGCATTTCGCCCTATTCCCTCACCCTTAAAATGGGTCAGGAGGATGGGGTGAAATGTTTAGTCATGCCCTGTAAAAAGTATGATTGGCCATTTGGGGGCCAACAAAGTTGTGGGAGGGGGTAACCCCCAGACCTATGAAAGTTGCCCATTTCTGATTTAAATGCTTTAATATTGGCTGCTGTTGCATTATGTTGAGGTACAGTCTATCCAACTCAGAAGTATTTGGTCTCAAGGTCCAAAGCTAAAGAAATTACTCTTGATTTTACTGAGAAATGTTTTCCATATACATGGCTCCTCGGAATACATACATTGTGGTGAACTGTTAACTTGCTACACTTCTGAAGTAGGTCCTAACAGTCTTGCTGGCCAGATTAGATACGCTTCAAGTTTGTTTATCACTGGACGGGGTAGGTGATCTGGATGAGGAGGGAGAAAGTGTTCAGTGCTTTGCCTTTCTGGTGGTCCCAATCCAGGTGGGTGCCCTGCAACTTCTTATTCATAAGCAAAATATGTGAAGGCAAGTCCTAAGTTTAATATTCTGTCTATTCTGGCCTTTTAACTGCTAGCTGGAAACCTTACTAATAGCTCAAGGGAGTGATGACCATGTTCATGATGACATTGATTGTGCCATCTCTTTTTCCCTCAGAAAGCAGTGGAGAGTTTGGGCACATACATCCTTATGCCCTTAACTGCACAGTATAATCCATCTTTAGTGTTTTTATGCATTGAAGCAGAACTTGGGGAAGTTTGTTTTTGGACTGCAAGTCCCAAAATCCCCCACCTGCCATGACTAGTAGCTATGCTGGCTGGAGAATCCTGGAATCAGTAATCCAGAAAAGAACAAAAGGTCTGTTAAAGTGTGCATGAAAAATATGGAAGTAAGATGAGTAGTTTGGAAGTACTTCAGAAGGAATAATGTTTTTACCTTGGGTTTAGGTCAGTACTGGGGATGTTGAACTCCAGTTCACACCACCTCTATGAACAATGTTCAGGCATAGTGGAGAGAGGAGTTCATTATGAAGGCTTACCGTATATTCTGGTGTATAAGACTACTGGGCATATAAAATGGACCCCCCCCCCAATTTTCAAGTAAAAATCTAGAGTGGTGTATATTCGCTGTATAAGCCCCCCCCCCCAAATTTGGCTGGCTTGGGGGAGCCTTGCCAGCTGATCCTCTTTGTTTCCCAACTCATGAGGGTCTCCTCCTGAGTTGGGAAAGCCAACAGGATCAGCTGGCAGGGCTCTCCCAGCCAGCCACTACATTTGCCCCTCTCTTCCACCTTCGGTTGCTCCCCAAAGGGGGTGAAGGCAGAGGAGGGGGGCGAATGAACCCGGTTTGCCTCTGCCACTGCCCATTCCCTCCGTCTTTGTTTCCTTTGCGAAGGGAATGAAGGCAGAGGGGATGGGCGGTGTCTGTGGCAAACCGTGGCATTTGCCCCTCTCTTTCACCTTCCAGTCACCCTTGACTCGAAGGTGGAAGAAAAGGGCAAATATACCCGGTTTGCCTTGGTGGCTGCCCATTCCCTCCATCTTCCTTCCCTTTGCGAAGGGAAGGAAGATGGAGGGAATGGGCAGCCACCAAGGCAAACCATGGCATTCACCCCCTCTTCCACCTTCCAGTCAAACTTGACTCAAAGGTGGGCGAAAGGGGCAAAAATGCCGGGTTTGCCTCATTCACCCGCCCCCCCTCTCCATCTTCATTCTCTTTGGAAGGGAATGAAGACGCGGGGAATGGGCAGTGGCCATGGCAAACCGCAAGATTCGTCCCTTTCTTCTACCTTCTAGGTTGGATCGGGGAGGGTTGAAGGGGGGCTTTCCAGCCACCCACCCCCTCCCCAAGGCTGCGATCGGGAGCCCGACAGGCACTGGAGGGGAGGGAAGACTTTTCTCCTACTTCTTCCTGCAAATTTGTGGCTGGAGTGGACTGAAGAACAATGTGCAGGCCAAGCCAGCCAGCCTTTGCCTTGGCTTTTGTCAGGTGCGCTCAGCAGCATTCAAGCCTCCCTGTGAGGACATAGCGGCCACCTGGGGTCCACAGACTACAGATTAAGAACCACTATGCTATATCTGAGCAACTAACAGCATGTCGAATAATAAGGCTGTGCTGAAACCACTCATGTATTTCCATTTTTCCTTTCCTCTGTCTCTTTCCTTTACCCAGATTTTCAGCAAATATATTTGTGAAGTTGGCTAGCTCAGCAATAACAAGCCAGTGTGAAGTAGTGGCTACTCTTAGACAGGCTGAGGATGTGCAAACAGAAATGTGGTGTTTGGAATTTTCAGATTGGGGTGACAGTGAAAAGAGGCACACCAATAAAATTCAGTGATACAAGTGGTTTCCAAATTGAGACCAGAGTTCAAACCCCTGCGTAGTCATGGAAACCCTCCGGGTGACTTTGGGCAAGTCACTCTCTCTCAACCTTAGAAGAAGACAGTGGCAAACTCCATCTGAATAAATCTTGCCAAGAAAACCCTAGGATAGGTTTACCAGAAGTCAGAGTCTACCCCTTCCCCGAAGCCGCGAACAGGAGCCGGACAGCGGCTTCGTGGAGGGGGGGGGCTTTCCAGCCACCCACCCACTCCCTGAGGCCAAGATCAGGAGCCTGATCGCACTGGGGAGGGTGGAAGGGTGGCTGGAGCGGGGGCCTTCCAGCCATCCATCCCCTGCCTGAGGCTGCGTTCGGGAGCCCGATCGCACCGGGGAGGGTGGCTGGAGGGGGGAGCTTTCCTGCCAACCCCCCTCCCCAAGGCTGCGAATGAACCTGTAAACACTTTGCCTCACCCCCCCACCACCCAATCTCTTGCTTCTTCGCTCTTTTTGCGAAGGGAGCGAAGAGGCAGGAGATCGGTTGGGGAGGTGAAACAAAGTGTATCTGCCATATAAGACAACCCCAGATTTTGGAGGCTATTTTTTGGGGCTCAAAGGTCTTTCCTCACCCAGAACAAAAGCTTCCTTTTCACAAAGCTTGAATACCTTTATGGTGTTTAGAGTTACTGAAGAAGATAGACTGAGAAAACTAAAATGACTATGCAGTTACTTAGACGGTTTTTATAGTCAGACCCCCGTATCCACGGAACCAATATCCATGGTTTCAGTTATCTGTGGAACACAAAATAGGGACTTATACCATATAATTGAGCTCGAAAATGCCTAGAGAGGCATGCTCTCTAGGTATCTTCTAGGTCTGACAGTGCAATTCTATAGTATGTTTTACTGGAAGTCTTTTATTTTAATAGGGTTCATTGTTATCTGTGGTTTCTGGTATCTGCAGTAAGTCCAGGAACCAAAGCCCTGCAGATATGCAGATATGGGAGTCTAACTGTATATTGTATCATATCCCAAGAACAAAGGTATTGTCCACTCGTTTCCCTCCTCAGATGTTGAGGAATGTACAGTAGGTGCAGTTTGGGCAAAAGCCTGAATGACTTGCTATGATAGTTTTTGTTTAGCATGACAACCATTATTTGCCTACACTAAAAAATTACGTTAAAGTGAATTTGTGTTCTTGTAGGTATGTCCCTTCCCAGGCAGATGTTGCAGTGTTTGAAGCAGTTGGTGCTGCCCCTCCTCCTGAGCTGTTCCATGCCCTTCGATGGTACAACCACATTAAATCGTACGAAAAACAAAAGGCAAGGTAGGATTAATTTGGTGGACTGGCTCATTTGCTATGAATTTCTGTGTTCTGTTTATTATTTCTGTTCCATACAAAAAGTCACAGAAACCTAGTACATTAACTTCTTTAGATATTTGTTACCTGGATAGGATTATAGTAGTGCCAACAACAGGCAATGATGTGAAGTAAATTTTCCCATTTCATAAAAGTGCATTGTTTCATAAGATTATTTAACAACATAATAAAATACACACAGTACCTGTACTGATCAAACTGTACAGTTTGAACACTGTTGTTAATTTTTTGTAGTTTCACATGATATACATGGATAAAAGTATAGATATACATTTACCATGTGTGCCCAGTTATTGTGTGTGTATGTAAGAAATATCTGCAAAAAAATAATATCTAGCAAAAACATTGTATTAGTCTACTGAGGGCTGGTAGAAGAACAGGCCTCTCTATTATGAAGCAGGATGTGATTGATGGACCTTCTCTCCTCTGGGCCTGCCTTGTTTTCTGTGTGACAGAGAAGGGATCAACCACTCAGCCAGTCATTCTATGCATTCCTTTTAAAAAATAATATTGTCACTCATAGAAGATGCTATTTGTGAAAACTGAAAATGTTCTTAGGAAAGGTACTTTACATACAGTGTCTCTTCTCTATACCCACCATTATAAAGCTAGTTCCTTTTTGTCTTCTCAAACACTAAGCACGGTGCAGTAATGGCTGAGGGTTCACTTTGAGCTGCATATACATTCTATAGTATTTCACATCACCTGAAATCTGTTGTTCATAACTACTTGCCTTACAGATTCTGTAACATTCTGGATTATTTTCTGTATGGAAAAAAAATGTAAACAAAGACTGTTCAGCTGTTGTTAAACACGATTGTTCAGAAATAATTACATGGCTTCATAATTAATTCAGTATTGTGTTCTAGTCTATACTTTGAAGCACCAGGTGGAGCTCTTCCTGTGCTTTAGAAATGTTTTGTATCTTTTTTAATGTAAAATCTGACTAGCACTACACTAGAGGGTTTTTTTCTTAAGTTTCTAAGCAAACTCCAGACCTGTGCCAACACATTCAGTCCTACTCAGTTGTTGGGACTAATGAGCTAAAATAAAAATTTCAAGGCTGACAAGTTGATCTTGAAACTTTCCTAAAGAATACCCTTCAACAGATTCAAGTTGGCCATGTATGCATAGTCATGTCTAGGACTGCTGCCTAGGTCTGTGATGCCTAGCCTTTTCTTGGATCACAGACTGCTTTGAGAATCTGATGAATGCTATGGATGCTCTCCCTCCCCTTTCACAATGTTTTCAAAGTAGTCACTACCAGTCACCCTCTCAACCTGACGTACTTCAGAAGGTTATTGAGGGGAAAGTGAGGAGGAAAAGAGCATGTATACTACTTCAAGGCCATTGAAGGAGGTCAGCTATATGTTAATGTAATCAATAAATGACTGACATGGCTATCCAATTCTGTCAACATACCTGAGGCTTGCATATTGTACTCCATCAATGCATCCGATAAGTTGGATTGTAATCAACAGAAGCTCATACTAAAATAGGTCTGGTCAGTATTAAAGGTGCCACAAGCCTCTTCATTTTCCTCCCATCCCCTTTTTATACCAATACGTAGTGGGTAGAGTACAAGGCTGGAACTCCAGGAAACCATGGCATTTCCTGGCTGATTCAACTCTCCACTCACATATGAAGCTTACTGGGTGTCCTTGGGCCAGGTTGTCAGTCAGCCCAACTTACCTCACAAGGCTGTTGTGATTAAATGGAGGAAGCCATGTACATTATCTTGAGCTCCTTGAAGTAAATGCAGGATATAAATGCAATAAATGAACATGGAGCAGTAGGGTGCATTGTGACAAACCAGGGAATGGCAACCCTGATTTCAGGCCACTTTTTAAAATTTGCCAGTATTGTTGTTAATGATTATTAAGTATGTCAGAAAAAATAGAACTTGATATTGCATAGTTATACATTTTGTTTTAGACCTGGTCCTTCACATGCCACCAAATGAATTGGTAGAATGGCCTCTTTGCACTTCAGACTGGGAAGTAATCTCTTTGATTTGCTCCCTAATGTTAAGTCCCTTCAAAAAGAAAAGCAACCCAACAGGCAAAGGTTTAGCTGGAATCTTTCCTGCCTGGTGCACTACTTGTTAGTTTGCAGTGTGCCTTTAAATTTGTGCGACAAGCTGAAAGTCTAAAGTTGTGCACTCCATTCCATACTTTACTCCCTTCTTGTTCCACTTTAAATGTATGCCTTGTCCCTGGTGTTTATGCATGTGAGATGTAGCAGTGAGCCTGCTGGGCAGCAGATGCCTTTGCAAGTGGCATCTGGTGTCTTTCCTCTGAAATGTCAGCATAGTTAAGTGGCATCTCTTGTTAATTGATTTGGCAAAACTGGGATTGCACTTTTGCAATTTAATTGTGGAGTGCATGTGATTAGTATGAGGGCCCTATAAATAACGAAGTGCTGTCTTTTTTCAAGCCTGCCTGGAGTGAAGAAGGCTTTAGGGAAATATGGCCCTGCAGATGTTGAAGACACAACAGGCGTTGGTGGAGACAGCAAAGACGATGATGATATTGATCTCTTTGGCTCTGATGAAGAAGAGGTACCCAGAATTTGTTTCCTGTTAACTTTTGGTTGCAGGGATTATGCAAATAGCAACATGAGCTTAATGGAGTGTTACAATAGAACATGCTATACTCCATATTGTGTATTGAAATGGGCTTGTTTGAAGAGGCAGGATTTTTAATAATGGGTTTCTAGAGTAATCTGTGCTTTCTTTAACACCTTTCACTTGTGACATGATGAACAAAACCAAATCACCATCTTTCGGCTGAAATCATGATGATTTGTTTTTTTCTGAAAGATCTGGTTGCAAGCAATCACTGTATGGAAACAGTTGCTTTGTATTGTTTTAATGTGATCTGTATTTTTTTTCCTACAGGAAAGTGAAGAAGCAAAAAGAGTAAGGGAAGAGCGACTTGCTCAGTACGAATCAAAGAAAGCCAAAAGTATGTTAATCAGCGCTTTGGTCTTTACATTGACTCACTTTGAAATGTAATTACTTTCTGCTTTGTGAATCAAATAAAATGTCTTAACAAATCTGAAGTTAAATTCCCAGTTTTGACCAGTACTATTTACTGGCAGTGGTACGAAAGCAGTAGGACATAATGCTTAGAAACTAATCCTGTGCTTTGCTGCTAATGGTGAAATACTGACTTTTGGTTGTAACTAATAAAGGATTCCACAGCTACTGGCCTGCAACCGTTCAGTGTAGTAGCAGTTGCAGTATTCCAACTGTGGGAAATCAGCAGTTACGCTATATGATGCTCCTCTCAAACAGGGGGAGATAATTGAAGTGTAACAGACAAGACCATCTCTTGAATTAAGTTTGCAGTTAAGGAGTGCTTAAACGTTTTATTCTGGTGAGTTGCACTAGTAGTGTCCTGAAGTCTTTAACTAATATGGTTTGTGTTTAGATGTTTTCTTGGAAACCATATGGAAATTTACAATAATACATTTTAATTGGGTTCCTGGTTTTGATTGGGATAATCTGCCCTGGGTTTTTAGTGAGTTTTTCTTTGGTTTCTCTAGAACCAGCACTAGTTGCCAAGTCATCCATTTTGTTGGATGTGAAGCCATGGGATGATGAGACAGACATGGCCAAACTGGAGGAGTGTGTCAGAAGCATCCAGGCTGATGGCCTGGTTTGGGGATCCTGTAAGTATTGGGCTGATGCTGGAAAGATCATAGCGTAATGACAGAGCACAAATTACTTTTAATTGAAGTCTTAAACTTGGTGGAGTTCAAGAATTTTTCTGATTGACAAGACAATTGATCTTATTGAGGAGCTATTGACAGCATCTATGGATAGAAGGAATCGCTAAGTTCCTTTCTACTAAGTTTCTCTGAGAGTTGAGTTTTGATAGTTCCATCAACACTGGTGTGAATCACTGAATCCTGATGGCTTCCATCATTCACTGAACAACTATCCCCCACCTGCATTTGACAGTGAGATGCCTGCCGGCAATGGGGAAATGTCTAAACCTTCATCCCATTGGATTTCTTGAGAAAGGTTTTCAAAACTAAGTTACCAGTGCCAGTATGGTACTTCTAAAGTAGGCATCAAGTGAAAAGGGCAGCTGGGGAGTACCCAGGGAGGGAGTTGTGGGGCATGTATAGACCAAGCCAGATGACATGCAGGGGTTCGCCATGACTCCTAGCAATGGGCCCTTGGGCAGAACCTTGGTTGGAGATCCTCCAACCAGTGCTTTGGCTGGGTGTTCAGCCAACATTTCCAATAGCTAGCTGATCCCAAACTTGAAACTGGGGACCAGAGGAATGGTGCTTCACCAGGCTCTTCAGAATCCCTGCAAAATGCCTGTGAAGATTTTTAAAACAAAAACTAGCCTGTTGCATCTCGGACAAAATAATCCAGCCTCTCCCCTCTTCATGACAGTGTAGGTGATTTCCTTGATAGGATCACTTCTGTCCTATTGTATTCCATTAAGGGCGATTAAAGCACACACACCTTATCCCACCTACATAGAGATGAGATCTGTTTGGGGCATATTTCTGACCCCACCAGAAGTCATGATTCCAGCCCAGCTTGTAGTGGGGGCAGTATTCTCACCCACCCATAATGGGCACCATATTACAAAAATACGGGAAGAACAGAATATCAGTTCTAATAGCTGTTCTGATTTCTTTCAAGCCAAACTGGTTCCAGTTGGTTATGGAATCAAGAAACTTCAAATTCAATGTGTGGTTGAAGATGATAAAGTTGGAACTGATATGTTGGAAGAGAAGATCACGGCTTTTGAAGATTACGTTCAATCAATGGATGTAGCTGCTTTCAACAAAATTTGAGTCCTCATAACATCAGGAATAAAATTACTGAAACAGTCGAGCCTTTTAATGTTTTCCATTTAAAAACTATATTGCTAACTTTCAAAGGGGTGTATACTCTCTCCTTCGAAACTAGTCCTTAATGAGTAGGGCATGTATGTTAATAGGAAAGCACTCGATTCCACTGCCTAAGAATGGAGTCCTGACTCACTTTCTTCTCACGAAGCTGACGATGAGGGAATTCCCGGAGTTCTCTGGGTATGAAACCTAGGGCTTGTCGACACTACCAAAAAAAAAAAATCCAGCCTCACCTCACATTTTCCTGGTCCACCGTGATCCCACTAACACCTCACACAGGACACACTAAGGTGACATTGACATAACTGGCCACACACTTGTATGGCTGTGTCTGCTCCACTGGTTTTCCCCTTCCCATCATCCATCATCTTCCCAACCTATCAACCAATAGCCCTTATTGGGCGCCTCCCCCTTCTGATCCTCTTTGTGGCCAACTGATGGAACTTCAAATGTATGTACACAGAGAGAAAGAAAATATTTAATATGTTCAGCCATGCAATCAATGGTGAGGGGTTAGATCGGGCTACTCCCTCCTTCCTCCCTCAGCCTTGTGTCACCTTTTTTCCCTGCCATGAATAGGTTTGCAGCTTTCCACATGGGTGAGGGAGCGTGCCGACCCCCCAATCATTGACTCATTAGCATACCTACGTGGGGGGGCAACAAAACAAACCATGGCAACACACACCACACTTGCTCGAACCAACCATCCCACCCACTAAAAAGTGCCCACAGCTCCATGCTGAAGATGCCTCAGCACCAGCCACACAAGATTACCAGGATTTTGGTGGAAAGTTGGGTAAAAGGTGGTTTTTGAAGAAGTGGATTAAAGCCCTAGAAGCGCGTTCCCTGTGGATCTTCCAGAATGTTATCTGAACTGATTCAGTGACTATAGGGGTGAGTACAGATTTTTTAGTAAGTGTAGATACCCATGTTTTTCCAACCACAGGAGCCATTGCAGAGCCCTGAAACTGGGCAGTTAGACACACTACTACTTCTGCCATCAGACAGTGGATTGGGCTTGCTTTCTGTGACAACCTGCAGCAGATGTATATTTTGTTCCCAGTGGAATTCTATGGGAGGAGATTCTCATGATTGGCAGAGTGGGGGGGGGAGTGCCTCTTTTCATACAGGGCTTTGAATCTGGTGGAGGAGCCACCATTTTGTTCTTCCCATATCTTTTGAAATATTGTATCTTTGCATAGCCTATAGGCTACCTAATGAGACAGGACTAATGAGAAGCAGCTCAGCTTGCTACTGCCTTAGAATGCTTTCTCCTTGATGAGAAGGTTGAAAACAGGGGGATGGTGAGATGTCCTGTGTATGTGCCTTCAAGTCACCTGTCTACTTATGGCCATCCCATGAATCTTACAGGGTTTCTTAGACAAGAAATACTTTGAGATGGTTTTGCCTGTCCCTTCCTCTGAAATATAGCCTACAGCACATGGTATTTGTTGGCAGTCTTCAAAGTATTAACCAGGGCTGACCCTGTTTAACTTCTAAGATCAGAAGGGATGTGGTACATTTAGGGTATTTAGGTGTGCTAGAATTCAGGAAATCCAAACCCATGGTCTCCTATGTCAACTTAGATTTGATTGATTTCAAATATTTCCTGCCTGTTTCAGAGATATTGAAATAATGATGGGATTTTGTTTGGTTTTGATAAGGGGTCTACCATGATTTGGCCAAACTCCATCTTATAGCGACATTTTTGGATGAGGAATTCTGCATACGAGGACTCTATACCTGAATACGTATAGGGACTGCCTCCCTGAATTTAATATTCATTGCTCTGTTGGCTAAAACATTAGTAAATGTAAGAAACTTCATACCCTGACAAGTGCTGTAGAATCAAAAGAGTTGAGTATGCTATGCAGAAGGAACTTCTCATGCACTTCCACAACGGCAACAAAAGTTATATTGGTAGATGTTTGTGTGAGATGTTCCTTTCCATCTCAGATCTTAAGGGAAGTGCCATGTAAAATAAACTGGAAGTGTAAACTAGCATGGAGTCTAGAATGTGTTCTGTGCCTTTAGGTTAACTCTGACTTATGTGGTTATTCAAAGCAGGTTTGTTATTGCCTTCCTCTTAGGGTAGGAGAAGGCAATTTGCCCGAGGTTAGCCAGTGGGTCTCCATGACAGAGAGGGGATTCGAATCCTGGTCTCCCAGTCCCATATAGTCAAATACCTTAAATCACTACAGCACACAGGCCCTGCGCAATTCTAAAGTTTGGCACTGTACTATTTTGTAGCTGGATTTTGGTAAGGACGGGGAGTGAGTAGAGAGCCATATGAGAATAGTTACCCTCAAAGAGAGTAGATGAGAGGGTGAGATTCTTGAGATTTTAAAATGCAGTAGCTCTTTGCTATAAAATGGCCAAATGAGAATTGACATTGACTGTATAATTTGCTCTTACGTAATTGCATTCTTTAAATTTTTCACAGCAAACCGGATCAGGACCATGGGGAAGGAGGAATTGACTCTGTCACTGTTCTCATCCGAACCAGCCTTCCCCTCACTTGTACTTTGTCCCAAGAGCAAAGCTTGTTTGGGCATCCACAAAAACGTTTCTCCTAGGGCAAAGAGCAAATGGGCAGGGAAGATGTCAATGACCATAGTTGGGGTCGCCACCTTGCATGCCAAGCATGTGTCTTCCTTGTATTAAACAAGACTCCAAAATACATTTGTCCTTCATGGAAAACCAACATTGTTGGTAACAGCTTTCTCTACTAGGAATGCATTCTCATCAAACTATTTGTTTTCAAATTGCTGTTAATTGAATGGGGCTAAAAGAAACCCCAAGTAAATACATCCGCAGAGCTTCTTTACAGTTGTTTTGAAACTAGAATAAACAATCAGCAGTAATAACATACATCTCCATATGGTCAGAACCCAGGCTTTACAGTGCAAACTTTTGCTTGACCAAATGTCTGGCTTTCTGTTTTGTACAGATAACTTGAACCCTTTTGTCTCCCTGAGGTGGAAACAATGGGTTGGGTCAAATACCATCCATTTGATGCAGGGCAGAAGGGCTGGGTGTTGCATCCATGCCATCTTGCATTCATGTCATCATGGTTCCTGTTTAGTTTTATCCCAAGTATGTCCACCTGGTTATCTGGGACAGCTTTTTTTGAAAGGGAAAAAGCAACATAATCTGCAAGGGTTGTAATATTTGTATTACTTGATCATCTTGTCAGTTCAGTCAGTACCAAATTAGTAAAACTTTGCATGGATGTTTCCTTTTGCTTCTAGCCTTCAGCTATTTTACAAACAATAAGGTGCTTGGTCATGACTTAAGTACAGTAGATATCCCACAGAGAGTTCTTTCTTTTCTTTTTTCTAAACAGCAAGCTTATTCAAATGCTTCTTGTATCAGCTAAATCACTGCAACAATGAACACATCTTAAATGTATTTTGTATCTGTATCATTCATTCATCACTGGAAGAATGGTCCTCCTCCCCATGCAGCTGATGCCCAGTAAAGTAGTAGTTTTTACAATTGTGGCAATAATATAGCAATTGTGACTAAGTAGCAATCATAAATATAAAACAGTTACAGATGAATCAATCTAGGTAATTATTTTGTATCCATGATTGCTACTTTGTCACAACTGACACCATTCCATGATCATGACTCCTACTCACTTTACTGGGCATCTGCTGCATGGGAAGAAGGTGGTCCATTCTGCCAGCAATGACAGCATGGGTGAATGCCATTTCCTTGAGATTTGGGACAGTCAGGCCAGGAGAGGTTACTTAGTTTTAACTAAGCTGCTGATGTAGAATATTGGCTATGTGTTGTTTATTTTTAATAAACAGTTGTCCCTCTGTATTGATGAATTTGATATTCACAGATTTAAGTAATCACTGCTTGAAAATATTCTTAAAAAAATAATAATCCAAAAAGCAAATCTTGATTTTGCCATCTTATATAAGGGACACCATTTTGCTATGTCATTGCATATAATGGGACTTGAGTATTCACGGATTTTGGTATCCACAGGGGGTCCTGGAATCAAACCCCAGCGAATATGGAGGAATAACTGTAGTCTATGATGTTGGGTGCAGGGATAGAGCAGTGAACTGAATTTGTACTCTCTCTGTCTTGTCACTTGCATATTGCAACCCTAAGATCTCTTCTGTCCCTCCTGGCTCCACATCCAAGTAAAATGCTTAAAACACACTTGCTGTGAAGCAATTGCCACTGAGAATTCTAGACAAAAATCAGACACCATCTTTCCAATTCTCCCTATTCTCTTCCACACATCTTGGCACTCCCCCCACACCATGGTTTCTCCTTAACAATATTGCCTGACCCTGTTCTTATGGTATATACCCTACTTGCTGGGTTTGCCTCTGGAGGTGCTAAGACATCATGCTACATTTGCATTTACCTTGCCTGAAAAAAATGGGAATCATTTGTATTCCAGATAAACAGGTGTGGTAGAAAGCAAGATAAATGTCTTTTTGTTTGTGATGAGGAGCTGTTACTCATCACCCTTGCTCTTCAAACTCAGAAAATGATCTGAGCAAGGCACATGGTTCTATAGCTGAAGCTCAGTAGAGAGAGGCCTGAGCATTGCTTGGTTTTAGAACTAGGAAAGGTCACTTTCTGGCCACATTGACTAAAGCATTCTAGGAGAAGAAGCAGTCCACAAAGAAACTTTTCTAAGGTCTGCCTTGATGGGAGAATGCTGTGGAATGGTGACCTAAATCCAATTGTTATTCCCAACTAGTATAGACCCATAGAATCTCTGGGAATCTAATAAGTCATAAGTTCAGTTTTTTCAGTGGGGTCTACTCTAGTTGGGACTAACAACTAGGTTTAAGCCACCATGTGCATGCATTCCAGAGTTATTTGAAGTACAATCAATCAAAGGGCAGGAAATTAGAAGGCTCAACTTTAAAAGTCCCGGATTTAAAATAGTGCAGTAAATTGTAATCTGTCCTTTGATGATTTTAATTGGACATTCCTAATACCCAGCAAGACTGAAGTGCTATATACGTTGGCTACCATGAGTGAAGAGCCAGAACTGCTTGCTTTGGTTTTTGTTAATTATCTGCATGCTGCTGCAAAACCTTGGGGTTTTTTGTTTTTGAAAAAAAATAATAATTTGAAGTAGAGAAAATGTCCTCCTTGGAAAAGGTGCTGAGTTGAGACAAATGAAAGAGCAGGTGCAAGGTGTCTGCTTCAGCAGTTTCTTTTTTCCCAAGCACCAGTAAACATTTTCTCAAGCACTGGCTAGGGGAAAATGAAAAGAAATATTCTAGCCATCTGTTAAACAGCCCTGTTGCATGAGCTTTGGGGATCAGTATAATGGAAAGGCATAAAACAAGTGGCCTTATGGAAATGACAAGAATTACTTTCTAGCTTCTAGCCCAAAATGGCAAAAATCTTCATATTATAACAGTGAATTATCCATTTATCCTCAGAAAAATGGATAAAACAAAAAGCTGAGTAACCTTTTCAGCAAAGATGGGGAATGTGGTCAGCCACATCATGCATCCCCTTTGTCTATGCTAGGTGGGGCTGATGAGAGTTGTAGGCCAACAACATCTGGAGGATGCTGGGAACACTAAACAACCCCCTATTAAGAACGAAGCAGTGATGGTGATAAATGGAACCATTTTACCAAAGGAACTGGGCAATTGTCTAAAATTATGCCTTCAGATGTATGCAGATTAGTTTGCTTTAGTTGGGAACTTTAGTAACCTGGGCCTTTAGGGCAAGGGGAGGATGAAGCAAACAAACCTGGCTTGGAGTAGACTTCTTCAACCAGCTGATCTCCAGATGTTCCAGGGATGGTTGAGGTTGCCTGGCACATCGGGAGGGTGTCAGACTGAGGAAAGCTGAGCAAAGGAATCCAAACTAGGGGCTGAAGGAGGCCACCCTGTGGGGTATTGGGGGTTTTAATGTGTCATATGATCATACTCTTGACATGTTTCCTAAGCGGCCAATCAGCAGAGTGGGAATGGAAACATACTGAAGTGTTTTATATAGGTAGATAATGGTGTATGTTATGCCAGGTATAGCTAGTTAAAGGAAATTAAGACAGAAGTCTGTAGCTAAAAGGGTTGCTCCCAGATCTGGATGAAATGAGGAGATCCTTACCTCACTTCATTGCAGAGACTGGTTAAGGAAAGATTTCACCAAGCCCCCTTGCTTGTAGGCAGAAAATGGAGGCTAAGAAGAGCAGAGGGTGTGCCCTGGCTCCACAAGGAGTGAGGGAAGGGGGGAGGAGGAAGCTAGCTAAGTAAAACCTGCAGACTCTGTGCCCAGACAGTCTTTGCAAAGATACCACCATGAACCCATTCATCCTTGCAAATTGTGCCTGGAGATTTGAACCGGGGTCTTCCCTCTTAGCCAGAGCTGGGCCACCCCTTGCAAAGCTGGAAAGAAGAGGGAATTTCAGCTTGTTACCTGGTTGCATGACATTAGTCCATATCTATATATAGTGCTTTGATGGTGTCTTCCTGCGTGGCAGAATGGGATTGAACTGGATGACCTTTGGGGATCCCTTCCAATTTTATAACATTCCTAACTCTGCTCTACACATTCCCCATTTCTTGGAGTGATTCATAAGGCTGCCAGTTTAAGAGCTGGAGAGGGCTCCTGTGCTGTTAAAGGTTGCATAAAAGTGAGAATTTCGGCAGGGGTTGCTTTTCATGCAACCTGGTAAGAAACTGCACTTGTTAAAATTCCCCCCCGTTTCTAAAACAGGAATATTCTAAACACACATTCCCTATGCTACACCCCCCATGCTACATACCTGCCCACCCCACGCTACACCTCCCATACTGCACCCACACCCCACACACTACATCAACCCCCTACACACACCTTGCTGGAAAGCCTCTCTGCCACTGCCATGTTTACAAAGGACTACACTCTCCACACTACACACACATCCCCCCATGCTACACACACACCATGCTACACCACACACACTACACACACACACCTGCTACAGCCCCCCCTACACACACCTCACTGGAAAGCCTCTCTGCTGCTTCCATCTTTAGAAAGGACTTAAACTTCCACACTACCCACAATGCTGCAACCTTATTTGAGAACTCACACCAAAAAAGTCTTGAAGAGAAATGACAACGCAGAAAGAATCACAACCCAAAAACATCACCCAAGGAGACCTTCTGCTGTGCTTTCTGCAACCGGACTTGTTTATCTCGGATTGGCCTTTTTAGTCATCAGCGTGCTTGCAGAAAGCGCGGGATGAGTCCTTCCTGAATCTTCATTTGCGAAGAAAAGCCAGAGAGAGAGAGAAACTTCCACATGATTCCACCCCCAGTGTGCTGATTGGCTGCCCAAGGGAGAGCTTTGATTGGTTGGTCAGTTTTCTAAGCGGCCAGTCAGCACACTGGAAATGGCAACAATACCCAAGAGAATTCTATCTGAAAAGAAGATGTTCAGCTAGATATAATGGCTGAGACCATTTGCTGAAATATACAGTAGGACCCCCCGTATCTACTGATTCAGTTATCCACGGGACACAAAACAGCACACCTACCATAGAGTCTTCCTAGAAAATGTATCTTCTCTAGCCATTTTCTAGGTCCTCCAAGGCAACTCTATGGTATTTTAAACTAGAAGTCCCATTATTTTCAATGGTGTTTATAATCCACGGTTTTCATGGATAATAGCAAACCAATCCCCAGCGGATAAGGGGGTCCTACTGTATGCTGCAGATCATTGGGACCACAGTTCTCATCATCTGTCACCACAGACTTGGTTGGCTGATGCTGATGGAAGGCCAAATTCTACACCACCATCAGGACTAGTAGCTATTTATTAATCAGTCTTCTATGAACATTGACTAGTAAAATATAATAGTAATATGCTGTTGGGAGTTTGGTATTGCCACCTTTGTTCTGCATTGGAGAATGCCATGTGTTTTACCTCTTTCTTTTCTTTCTATGTATCATGAAACTATGGTGGACCATGAACCAAACTGGAAAAGGTCATTCAGTCTAGCTTGAGCCCCCAAAATAAAAGATATATATGAATTATGCAAGAATAATTTGATCACATCTGGAATATTATGAAAACAGATCCTCCCCTTGTATTATCCTTATTAGCTGGCCAGAGGAGTTTGTTGGATTTATATCCTGCCTTTCTCCCAAAATGGGATTCAAAGTGGCTAATGTGCAAGCTAATTAATGTAGGAGTTGATTAATTCAAAACAAAACAAAACAAGGAGAATGTAATCATCCAAAGTGGTAGATGGACTGGACATCAGAAATTTTATCCAGCTCCCAAGGAATGTGCCAGAGAACTATCACAACATACTGCAATTCTCAACCTCTGATCGTTCAGTTGTTTTGGGTTTCAGTTCCCATCAGCCCCAGCTAGTATGGCCAGTGGTTAGGGATTTGGGAAGCTGGAAGTCTAAAACACATTGTGGGGAAAAGGTTATGAACCTCAGTTTATTTTGGTTTGAGGGTGGTGGTCTTTGATAAACTGTGTTCCATTGTTAAACATTTTAATGAAGTCAGGTGGCAAGGTGGTAATCTTGCCTTTCAAATTACCAGCTGTACATTTTGTAACATGTTAGTTAGATGAACCTTAGTTAATTAGGGAGCCAATCCAGCTCCCAAGATAATGCAACCTTTCTTTCCTCAGTTCTAAATACTAAGACTGGTGTGTGTTCGGCTTTTGCAAAGCCAATGTTTTTCAGGCACTCCAGCCAGCTGTTTGGTAGTCATTTCCAGCCCACACACTTGCAAAAGCAAACTTGGATCAAACTATGTCACTAGAGTGCTTTTTCATGGTGTATTTTTTTCCCTTTAAGAAAAATAGGGCTGTGAATCAAGGACCATGCTAGATGTGACAACCATAGTCAGTGAGTTTAAATATGGAACCTCCTCCCATTGCATGGAAAAAATGGGTCTTATTTTACAGCAAAAAGTAGATACGGGTGAAAAGTGGGGTATCAGTCAACGTGACACACTTTGAACTCCAATTGTGTCACAAGAACAAAGCAATAACTTAAAAGTCTGCAAGTGAGCTGCATATTCCATATCAGTAGTGTGAAATTCATGTTTAGAAACAAAAGGGAGAATACCCATTTTAGTCAAGGGTTAAAGACTTTCCTGGGTAAAAATGATAAATCAGTGAATCTTGGGCAGAGAACTCAAAAACAAGCCAAGCCACTGGTGCAGAACAAGAAAATTCATGGAGAAATCTCAAACCCTACACAAAACATATCCCTTGAGGAAATGAGCTATGCTACATGCTATAAATCAAGTAGTTCCATTGGCAAAGAACACAAAACAGGAGAACACAAGATTACAGTGACAAAGTAAGGCTGCTGCCACACTGCAGAATTAATGCAGTTTGACCTCACTTTAACTCTCATGGCTCCATCCTATGGTATTTTAGGATTTGTAGTTTGTTGTGGCACCAGAGCACTCTGACAGAGAAGGCTAAATATCTCACAAAACTACAACATTCCATAGCATTGAGTCATGGCAGTTAAAGCAGTGTCAAACTGCATTAATTTTGCAGTTGGCAGCAGCCTTAGTCAGCTTTGTATTATGTGGTTGAATATCCAAATTAAGCATTTGGATAGCTGTTTACCTATTACTGTACACAGTCACACATACACCAAACACTGCCCCTTGCTCACATAGAGATAAAAACAGACACAACACCTGTGCTCACTCAAGATGGCTGTTGCTGTTTACTTGATGGCTGGCTTGTGCTTTATTGATACATAGGATATATGCAGACATACATGTTAATATAAAATGTATTTTCTACACATGAAACCCAAATACAATTTTATATTGCTCCAGAAAAGATGGTAAGAAAAAAGGCTGCACATCTGAGCAATTAAGACTCATTGAAATTAACTTTCTCCCTCCATCTAATGGACAATTTGTAATGTTGTGCTAAAGCCTCCAACACTGTTTATTTGAGATCAAAACCACCATGTTCAGGGAACAAAATATCCAGGATGTTTACAATCCAGATTCTGTGAGATAATTTTGACATAATACTTTTAGCAGGGGTTGAAACCATGCAAGTTGCATGCTGCCCATAAAGAGCAATTTTGTGGATGTGGAAGACACCCCTTCCAGTTTTCCACATACACCCATATGTTTTGAAGATAGGGGAACTGCACATCCAGTAGTACAATTTTCCTATAATGCAAGACACACCTCCTACCTATTTTTAGAAGGGAATATGGGTTTTTTTAAAAAAAAAAGTTGTCCCCCACAAACTGGAAGTGATTTTTTGTTTCCTGCTAGTTTCCCATGGAGGGGCTGGGGTGGTCCCTAGAGGATTAGAAAAATGGTTCCCAACTCTGACCTACAGGTAAGAGTAGTAAGGTGAAGGCTAAGAACTTGAAAAAGGAAGCCTCAAGAAGAGACCAAGGGACAGAGACCCTAAAGCAGGTATGAGCAATGTTGGACAGTCTGAGAGCCATTTTCCATCTCACTGGACCCTGCGGGGTGGTGACCAGCTGAATCCAGAAGCAACTGAAAGAACATGTCTCTTTTCAAACAAGTGTGGGGCTAAAACAAAAGGGACTCTTGTTTTAGGAAAGTGTGCTCCCTAAAAGCTTCTGGAGATATGATTCTGTCCATTTTATAAAAATAAAAATTTGAGGACAATAGAGCAGCAAAAATAAAAATGTGTAGCTTCATGAATTCCACCCCTGCCCTAGAGGCAATGGAGCTGAAAGAAAGATCCAGAGTAAGCTAGGGAAAGTAGAATAGGAACTTGTGGGAAGAGTAGATGAAAGAATGTCTAGCACTCTAGCAGCCATGGAACAGAGGCAGGAAGACATCACTGAGTGTTGAAGAACTAGGAAATGAAAATCTCACAGTACTAAATTTCAAGACAGGCTGTAAGATATGGCTGGGACTGGGAGAAGGTCGGAAGTGCTAACGATATATTTCAAGCATGAAATGTTTGTTTTATTTAGGCTGCTGTCTAATTGACAAAGATTAAATATATCTATATTGGTAAGGCAGCTTGGTTTCTAAAAGTCACTATTTTACTCATAATGACTATATGACTTTGCTTCTTTTGTATAATCAAACCACTTGCCAACCTCCTCCACTGCTTTTTTAAGTGCAAGTATCTTCCATGCATGTGGGCTTATGAACCACAGACCACATATGTGCAAATGCCACATCTTGCTCCCCAAAACTGCTCTGTGGAACCTGATAATTGTGGAAATCAGCATTCACTATTAGTACATAGGTATAAGAAGCTGGTTTAACTGAGAATACACTGTAACTGTTTAGCTATCTTGCTAGCAGGGTTACAGATTTTCCTGCCTCACTAGGAGCAGTGAGGGCAAATATATTTCCCATTTCTGTGACCTTAGACATCCTCTGCAGGCAAGAGGTGTTTTTCTCTTGGAAAGACCTCTGTCTCAGGTGTTTCACAAGGCTGTAGACTCATTGAATTCCAAACTTGCTCACTGACCGTCCCTGAACGGCTGACTTCCCATAGCGTGTGTTTTACCAACTCTGAAAAGGTCACACTGAAACAGGACTGGAGCTTTTTGCTGAGCAGGACATAAAGAATGGGGTTCATGCAGCTATTGATGAAGGCAAAACCAACAGAAAGAGGAACAGCATCCCGAAGCAAGTTGTGAACGTAATCACTGTGGTGAGCTGACAGCTCAATAATGCTAAACAAATGGTAAGGAGTCCAGCAAATAAAGAATACTACCACGACAGCAAGAATAGTCCAGAAGAGCCTACTGGAGGTCAGTATGGCACTCTTCTTCACCCGGCTGATCAGGAGGGAGTAACAAACCATCATGGTTAAGAGAGGAAAGAGATACCCACAGATGAACCGCACCCAGGTCAGCATGTGATGCCGGAGCAAAATGAGACCAAGGTCACTCGGGTGAAAGTTGTTGTAGCAAATGGTGATGTTGTTGGGTAGTGTAAGCGTGTCTCGGAAATACAGTGCTGGGCTTCCAATGAGTGTAGCCAAAATCCAGATGGCTAAAATTAGAAGTAGGGTGTTCTTGAGAGTGCGGTGCTTATAAGAGAAGGCCGGGTGGATCAAGTGGACATAGCGGTCAAGGCTGATGGCCGTCAGGAAGAAGACGCTGGCAAACATGTTGAACAGGGCAATGAAGGAATTTGCTTTGCATAGCCACTTCCCAAAGGGCCAGTGGAAGCCCAGGGCCACATACACAATGTAGAGAGGCAGGAATAAGACAAAGATGAAGTCTGCAATTGCCAGGTTGAGGAACCAGAGGGAAGTGACTGTCTTGTCCCACTTAAAGCCCATGATCCAGATGACAAGTGCATTGCCAGGCACTCCAAGGAGAAAAGCCACACTGTGCAGCACAAGTGAGACAATTTGGGCACCACTAAGGTAGAACTCAGGAGGCTCGTCTTCTTCATAGTTCTCAAAGTATTCAGTGAAGTTCTCTTCATATGGCATGATGTCACCTGATGCCAGGGTTCCTGGTTGTCTTCTGAAAGGATGAGGACCTGGATGGGAGTAGGAAGGAAATCACATATTTTTGTTCAAGAATCCATGCAAGTAATCCTTCCCTTGGGGATTCTGCAGTAATACCACTACCACCCATATGAGTCATTAAAAATATATTGTAAACATGAAGAAATCATCTAAACAGCTGCAATTATGAGCAATTTCAAATTAGGAAGAGTCTTCAGCGAGCATAAGGCAAGGGGTTCAAGTCAGTTTCAACCAAAGATACATTTGTCTGTTACTGAGAAGTTCAGCCTTGTTTCTGTTTTAATGCCTTGACGCTAGACACAAACCATTTTGCATGGATAAGATATCAAGTAAAAGCTGGAGTGTCCATGTCAATAAAGGAGATGTACATAAGCTGTCCTCTCCTAAAATACAGAGCATTTCTACTGTAATCAGTAACCAATCCAGCGTCCAGAGTCTCTTTCACACTACACAGTCGTAGTGCTATGATTCCACTTCAACTGCCATGGTGGCATCCAATGGAATCCTGGGAGTGGCAGTTGAGTGGAATCATAGCACTACAACTGTGTAGTGTGAAAAGGGCCCTCCCTAGTGAGAGAAAGCACCATCCCTATAATGCATTGTTCTTATTGGTAAACACATCAACATACATTAACCACACAAGATACCCTTTGCATTGTACACTTTCAGAGCCTGGAAAAATTACATTTTGGACAATAACTCCCAGAACCACTCAGCCAGCATGACTGGTGGCCATAATGATTGAGGATTCTGGTAACTGTCATCCAAAAAAGGAACTTTTCAATCACGTGTGCAAAAACTGAGATCATACTGTCACTACTTAGGTTTCCTCCTACTTTTGTTCTGGGGGGTGGGGCACCTCCAGTCCCTAAAATCAAGCTTTTAATAAGAAATTCTAAGACTTCAATTCTGTTTAGTTTCATTTGTACTCAACACCCTTGTTGAGGAGGCTTTTGTGGTTACTTTTGCGTTGTTATTTCTGTGTAATACAAGTTAGGAGCTTGGGACATAATCATGGCAGCATGAAGAAATGAAACATTCCCATTCTGATGTCAGAGATGATGACTTTTTGAGGCTTTGGGCAGCCAGATATTATCCATGTTTTCTGCTGACGGTTTTCATGTTTTCTGCTGACAGTTTGCCTGCCTGCACAGTAAATTTTGGGCAATATGCCTTTTACAGTGCTTTCTAGACATTTATGTTTTCCACAAAATTAGGCCCTTCTGAAAAATCAAATATTTATATATTTATGCTTTCATCTGGCCCTGCTTTGAAGGTATGAGAAAACAAGCTTTTAAAAACTGAAGCGTTGAGAGTAACTCATAGATATCAGGGTTAAGTTCTTCTGATTTCAGAGCACACATTTTAAGTCTCATTAAACGCAATAGAAAGTATTTCTGCTCAAGCATCTTTCTGTTGCTAATAGCATAAATTCCTATAATAATTGATAATAACCCTAACCCTTACCCAAATGGTTTTGCAAGAGGATCCCAAACAAACAGAAATGGTTTTGATTGTATTTTCTTGACAAAATGATCAATTGATATGCAAGCAAAACCATGCGGCACTGAAATGTCCACCCTGAACTGGCCACTCTGAAACATCCTAGACCTCTGGCAAATGGTTGGATATAGAATCATAGAATTGCAGAGTTGGAGGAGACCACGAGGGCCATCCAGTCCAACCCCCTGCCATGCAGGAATACACAATCAAAGCATCCCTGACAGATGGCCATCCAGCCTTTGTTTAAAGATCTCCAAGGAAGGAGACCCCACCATGCTCCGAGGGAGTGTGTTCCACTGCCAAACAGCTCTTACTGTCAAAAAGTTCCTCCTAATGTTGAGGTGGAATCTCTGTTCCTGGAGCTTGCATCCATTGTTCCGTATTCTATTCTCTGGAGCAGCAGAAAACAAGCTTGCTCCATCCTCAATGTGACACCCCTTCAAATACTTAAACAGGGCTATCATATCACCCTTAACCATCTTTTTTCCAGGCTAAACATACCCAGCTCCCTAAATCTTTTCTCATAAGGCATGGTTTCCAGATCTTTCACCATTTTAGTTGCCCTTCTCTGGACACGCTCCAATTTGTCAATATCCTTTTTGAACTGTGGTGTCCAGAACTGGACACAGTATTCTAGATGAGGCCTGACCAAGGCAGAATAGAGTGGCACTATTACTTCCCTTGATCTAGATACTATACTTCTATTCATGCAGCCCAAAATCGCAATGGCCTTTTTAGCTGCCGCATCACATTGTTGACTCATGTTCAACTTGTGGTCTACTAGGACTCCTAGATCCCTTTCGCACATAGTCTCATTCAGCCAGGTCTCCCCCATCCTATATCTATGCATTTCATTTTTCCGCCCTAAGTGCAGTACCTTACATTTCTCCATATTGAATTTCATTTTGTTAGCTTTGGCCCAGCTCTCCAGTCTATCCAGGTCATTTTGAATTGTGATCCTGTCCTCTAGGGTATTAGCTACTCCTCCTAATTTGGTGTCATCTGCAAATTTGATAAGCATGCCCCTAATTCCCTCATCCAAGTCATTGTTAAAGATGTTGAATAGCACTGGGCCCAGGACAGAACCCTGTGGCACCCCACTGGTCACATCTTTCCAAGACGAAGAGGAGCCACTGCTGAGCACCCTTTGGGTTAACCAGAGAAGAAAAAAGGTAATAGAATCAGTGGAAGAAAGCAAATCAGAGCACAGGGTTTAGCCTATTTGCCAGAGAGACAGAGTATACGTTTCTTTCTCCAGGAGGTGTGTAGCAGCACTCAGACATAGGGAAAATAACTAGTGTGATTCCTTAACAACCTTCCCTAGCACAAGGCAACATGAACATACTTGGAGCTTTTTGACTTCTCACCTGTAGATGTAACTCCTGTCCTGGTTCATCCTCATTCAGTATACAAGAAAATACAAAAAGGGATGGAGAATCTTTGAGACATTGCCTCACCACATTAAGATGGCCAGTCTCATGGAGAATCTTGTCAATGGCAATATTTGTTTATATTCCTATTCTCACCACAATGACTTTTGAGGAGAAGTTCATAATACATTGCTTAAGTACACTTAGGCCTTGGAAAGAAAAAGACTGGGTTGCAAACTAGATAACAAACTAATTGAATGGCATACTAGATGGCCAACTCTGGTGACCCCATCCTCCTTCCAACCAGCCCCGGGGAACACCAATTGCCACAGTAATGGGGAGGACAGCCAGCATACCTGGTGAAGTTGCTTTCTTGTCTTATGAGCTTAAGTCTTAGGTTCATCTACTCTTCCCAAACAAAATTGAGATATTTGGAGGCAAAATACTTGAGCATATGTCCAAATGGCAGAAAGGTTGAGTTTCTTTGGTAACAGGTCTAGCCACTATAACACGGCATTACTGTAACACTGTAAGCTTTGGATGCTAGGCATACCTACTTAGGAGTAAGCCTTTGAAACCAGTGGGACTGCAAAGGACCACCCTGTAGGCCTTTGAGTCAAATTCAGTGCCTAATTTGCCTAAGAGGTTTTATTGATATTAGAAAGTTTTGGACCAAGTTATAGAAGAGTCAATAAAAACTGTGCAGTATTGATGTACAATCCCAGACACGAAAGGTCATCACAAATGGAAAGGACTTCTAGAACTTGGAAGAAGTCCAAGAATTGGCAAGTCTTCAAGAATATCAAGATGCTTTCTTGGTTTGAGTGAACACAGTGTCTTATTTCTGCATCCCAAGGGCTTGTGGTTAGGGTTTAACATCTTTTAAAGATCCACAGATGATGAAAGCAAAATATGGGAATTCAACAATGTATGATTCCACTACTGCCAATTCACACTAGATACTTTATATAACAATTGACCTTTGTAACCCACAGCTGCCACCCAGAATGTGAAGGAAAAGATGTGAGATCTGCTTATGACATGAATGTACAAATTCCCTTTATGTTATGTTATACTGACAGTCTGTTGAAGAAAGTAGTGCAAAGTAAACTGCTGAACTGTATACCCTATATTTCCACTCTATGCTTGTCCCACTCCATAAAAATGTTTCCCATGGAAAAAGCTTGATCAAAAGTTACTGTCAGAACTAAAAATCTACAAGCATTTTTCAGGAAAGAAACAGAAGAGTAGATGTCTGCTTCCACTCAAGTTTATGGTACTTTCCTGGGAAATAGAATGATACCTCTCTTAGGCTGTTGCCGTAAGGAATCTGGAGACACCTTACAGATTAACGAATGTATTATGCCATAAACTCATGTGGACTAGAGTGTAGTTGATGAAGTGGTCTCTATTCCACAAAACCTTCTGTCATCAGATATTGTTTAGACTACAAGTCTTTTTATTTTTTAAAAAATTATGGTAGATTTTCAGTACCAACATGATGCTTTCCACAGGCTCTCCTCCATAGGCAGTAATCAAAAAGTACTCCTGTGAAGGAGGCAATTATGTGAGAAAAGGCCTGCTGTATAAGTAACCAAGATTAAGACTAATGCCAAAGGTACAAAGAGTTCACAGTTTTATGTGAGACTGGCTTCCAATGAAGATGATTCAGAAACATCAAGTTGTCCAGAAACATCTCCCAAAGTCATCACCGAGGACAGCATACGTGAAGATAATATTCTAACCCTTCACCAATGGAACTTGTCACTGTTTTCCCCCCCCCCAGCTCAGTTCAAGTTGTTACCTTTGTCTAAACAACCTGGGGCCCGGATATCTTTATAATTGTATTTTCACAATCTCTCTTGAACCTGCTCAAGAACAAGGACCTGTTCCATTTCACTGGAGGGTTTTCTTCATTTCCCTCAGTATGTGCAATGGGAGGCAGGGAAGAGGGACAGGGAGGGAGAGAGATGGAAAGACAGGAAAAGCTGGAGAAAGGGTGGTGCCCAGATGGTGGAACCATCTTCTTCAGTCCTCATACCAGGTCTCACCACTAAAAGCCTCACCTCACCCCATAATTCCAGTGAAGAAGATGTTATGTCAGAGAACAGTGAACTGAACCTCTTCTTTTCCACGAAAATGTAAAAGGCTGCCACATTGTTGTTTCCTTTTTTAAAAAATGTGCTGCTATCTATCTATCTATCTATCTATCTAGGATATGTTGCCTTTCCCAGTGTGCTGACTGGCTGCTCAGGAAACACACCCAACCAATCACCACCCACATGCAAATTCCCTCTTCACCTCACAACCCACTCAATCTGCATTACCGCCTCACAATGGCCCCTCCCTCCTCTCACTCCCTCAGCCACTCATCAGTCATGGGCTGCAATGGGAGTCAGGCAGTCAACTGCTGGTGGCAGCGGGATGCTGCTGCTGCTGTGATGGAACCCAGGCAGTCAACTGGCAGTGTCCGTGGCAGGGTAAGCAGGGTAACAGAGTGACTCACCTTTAGCAATTCTGGAAAAAGTGTGGAATGCTGAGAAGGGGGGGAATTTAAATCCACCGGCATACCTTACAGGGTTGTTGTGAGGTCTATCGGGTGTTTTGGGGGAAGATTTTAAATGGCATATGGTACACCAGGTCCAGCTAGTATTTCAGAATTGTTAAATTTCATTAATTGTGAGATGAGCACACAAACAGCGCAGAAAGGCAGAATATAAATTATTGTAATTGCTTAAAATAAATGCACAACCAATAAAGTTGCCGCCTCCCCAAAATGTGGCCCTTCCATAAGCCCTTTGGAAGACTGTGATTTGGAGACTACCATTCCGCACTAATTCTCATCCCACTCAACTGAAACAGTTTTTAATCTCAATATAGCAACATACACGTTTTCTCCTCTGCATTTTGTAAGCCAGGCTTAGTTGAACTAAGCTATTCCTTATTTTCTTTCTGATAAGTGAGATTCCCAGGTATGTTCAAGGTCACTTGGGACACAGGGCATATCATTTCCCACCTAATTGCCTCCTGATCAACTTCTATTGTACCTCCAGCCAGTATTTTCCACCACTCAGAACAAGCAGAAGACACTTCCATTTTTCATCACCAAAATAAAAAGGAAGAAGAAGAAGAAGATTAAATATCTGTTTCTGATATGGGGTGTGTCCACACCACAACATTTTTGCAGGTTGATATTACTTTAACTGCCAAGGTTTAAATTGTATGGAATCCTGAGATTTGTAATTTGGTGAGGTACAAGAAAGCCTTGATGCTGTAGTTCAGGGGTGTGCATTACAGAACTGTATAAGTACTCACCAGATTTTAAATCCCAGGATTCTGTAGAAAAGAGCCACAGCAGCTCAAATGCTATCAAACTGCTATAATTATGCAGTGTGGGTATAGCCTTGGTTAGTTATACAGGAAGCCCCCAGTTATCCAACAGGTTAGGGACTACAACAGTGTCAGAACCTGGAATTGGTCGAAAAGCAAAACTCACATAGGAAATATGAGGGAATTATGGTGGCTTGCTTGGTGACCTTTTCACTTTGCAAGCAGTCCGTGTGTGTGAGGACAGTCCTAACTAAGCCTCCGTAGGCAAGAACTGTCAAAAGAATGGATTCTTGGTCAAATGAATGGAACTTGTCCTTAACTTGCAAGTGTTGAAAGAGCAAGTTGTCAGAAAATGAGCTGTTGAAAGGCTGAGGCTTCCTGTATAGGTTTCACTGTCTCTTTCAACAATGAATGCTCCCTTCCCTGGCTGACAAGTACTATCCTTAAAGTGCCGGTTCATCATTGCCAGAGAGAGAACCCCAATCATGACCCAAAATAAAATGGCAGCCTCGTCATTATGGGCAGCAGAATGGGAGTGGGTTTGACCCAAAAGGCACAATTTCAACAGGTTGCTGTCCTGCACAAACCTACCCTAAATAAAGAAGAGACACACAAAGGCATCCAATTTAGGCCAATGAGGCTTGTGATATATGTGGGAGGGGTGCTCAGCATGGCTGTCATTCAGATGTCTGGTTTAAGTGGTATACAGAATGAAGAATGATCTAAGCCAACATTATGCCATAGAGATGATGATGGAGCCAAAATATGTTTTGACAGCAGGAGAGGCCAGCACTGGGGAGAAAGCGCTTGGTTGGCAGCCAGGACCTGGGTGGGGGAGCAAAGCTGAGTTCAGGAACAAGCATGATGGATGGAGTGGGAATGGAAGTTTATCACTGTTGATGCCAATTTCCTTTGTTTTTTCCCCACCCCTCTGGGCTTTGGTTACTTAACCACAAGCATGACGTACATATGGTATGAAGGTTGTGAAACTCCCATTTATCAGTGCTGACCTGAGACACGTTGCTGCCTTGGGTAGAACAGCACATGGCATATCCCACCACAAGTCAAGATGAAAAGTGCCCAGTGTCAGCCAAGACACGCTGTCACATGAGGCAGAACATAATCTTCTGTCAGCAATCTCTGGCAGTAAAAATGCAGTAACAACAAATTAAAGAACTAGCACTTTTCCCAATAGCCCAAACCTGAAGCAGCTACCTCACTTTCCCTAATGGTAGGGCTGTTCCTTCTGGTTATTACTGTTTCCTCCTCAATCTCTTTGCCTTTGGAAATGTCCTTTAAAATCCATGTATTGTTTTGGTACCTACCCTGACAGCCCCCATCTTAGAATATCAAAATAATTGGCTCTATTTAATAATCTGGCTTAATGTGGTCATCCACATGGTTAGAAGGTAAACCAGGACCCCCTAATACAAAGGCTGGAGTCATGGATAACCAAGGGAGGTTATCCTTTGGAAATGCCCCAAAACCAAATACTCAGGTCAGAATTTAACACATGGAGGTAAGTAATTCACTAATCCACTCAACAATAGCTGAGTCCTTGATGCTTGTAAAACGGGTCCTTCCTTCCCTCATCCCCTTCCAACAAAAGACCTTGCCTGCTCCTATTCAGTTCCAAATACAGCATCCATTAACAATGGTTAACTCTTCTGGAGAACCCTATGTCTAACCCTGGGAACCTCCAAGAAACATTGTATTCTATTCAAAACCCTATCCCTTCAGGCAAATTATTCCATATAAATACCACCCTAAAACACCACCCAAGCACACACAGTTCCACTTCCTCTTGACTTCCCATCAGACCGTGTAGCCATTCTGTTGTCTGGACCTCTTCACTGTCGGTGTACTTCGCGATCTTAGCCCTGCAGGATTGGTATAGTATAACCCACCATCCCCTTACTCTATTCCTCTATCCAAATACTTCCAGCTATCTTCAACAGCCTTGTGTGAGTATTGGAAGCCTGAATGTGTGCATGAATGCTGTTATTGTTAATTTCCAATAAAGACTGTTTAATTGTACCTTTTGGCTTAGATTAGTCTCTTCCATTACTACCAGTATACATAGGTTAAAAGATACAGCCATTGCCCGGCCTCTTTCATGTCAAATTGAGTGAATTAAATTCCCCAAGTTAATACAGGACATTAGCGGGTCTCCACAGACTCCCATGCAATTAGGATAATTTGAGTTTTATCTCCAAAGAAAGAAATTAATACTCTAGGATTAGAACTACTAAAAAGCAGCAAGTCCTCCACTCTACAACCACAAACATGTCAAGAGCTACAGTAAAGTGAAGTTCATGAAAAAGAATCAGGTTTCTTTGCTCTACCAAGCCATGACCTAACCTAGAGAGAGTGCCTATGTTTTTACATTTTCTAACCGGTAGTCCTATGTGTTTTTTCTCAAACCCACCAGGCTGGTTGTTCAGTACTATCTTCCACAGAAGGGACTCTGATCCAATGGAGGCTTCCAACCAAGAAAGACTTGTGGGGGGGTGGGGGGAGAGATTATTTTCACTTGTTCTCCCTCCTTTCTGAAAATGTGTACTGAAAACGTGCAGCCTTTTCTGAGTCTGAATTGGTATTGTGAACTCTACCATCTCAGAATTCCACCTTCCTTTCTGGCAAACACAGGGAAACCACACTTTAGAAAGCTTATTATTGGCTTAAAAGAGAGAATGTACATACATGAGAGTGCATGCATTAAGGGAAACCAAAACAATAAAAAGTAAATGAAGGAGAGAGAGAAGCATACTTACCAGTTTAATTCTCCAGAATCAAAAAAGGTACCTTATGGCTGAAAGTCACTCCCAAATCTGTAAGCAAATGGAGAGAGGAAAAAAAAAAGGTTGGCTTTCCTTTCTGGTGAGATCTGCTGGGGTTTTTCTTCTTCTTCTTCTTTCAAAAGACTGCAGACTGAAAAATAACACTGTTTGTCCTAAACAGCAGGGAAGGTGGAAATACTCCCCTGGCAATTTGGGAAGTTTAAATTTTACTGTTTATACTACTGCAAGAAGAGTAAGAAAATACTCGTCACATAGATGAATCACCACCACACCAGTGTTTGTATGGAAGAGGAAATGGTGCATGCTTGCTATCTACCATAGCATCCGCCCTACACAATTAGGGCTGTGGGGTGAGGGTCTTGGGCGGATATAGGAGCTTGAGAAGGTTTTATGTTTCAAAGAACATATGGGAGTGAAATCAAAATGTCTGGAAGGTTAAATGAAGGTTAAATTACTTTCCTCCAAAAAATCAGTGATAACTACGACCTCATTGCCTCTGAGTTAATTTACTTGGTTTTATTTAAGATACAGCACTTCTGTAGGAAGCAACTGGCAAAACCACCTCTGAGTATTTTTTGCCTAATAAAACCCTGTGAAATTACCGGTAATAGTCTCCATAATTTGACAGGTTACTTGAAGGCACTCACACACACATACTTCTATATCACCTGGTGTACGTGGAGATAAACAGACGTATGCCTACTCAGAAGTTAATCATTTTAGTTAGGTTTTTTTTAAAAAAAAATCCCTACAAGTATGCATAGGATTTCAGCCTTTGTTCAATAAGAGATCCAATGTGAAGTAGTGGTTTGAGTATTGGACTAGGGCACTGGGAGATCAGGGTTTGAATCCCAGCTCAGCCATGGAAACCCTTGGGCAAGTCACACACTCTCAGCCTCAGAGGAAAGCAAAGGCAAACCCCTCTGAAGAAATTCTGCCAAGAAAACTCTGTGATAGGCTCATCTTAGGGTTGCCGTAAGTCAGAAATGACTTGAAGGCACACAACAACAACAATATTTAGAAATAAAATAATAGCACACTTAAATTTGCATAGTGTAAGGTTATGTGCATATATATCTTGTTTTAGATGAGTTACAAGAGACTATTCATGAACCTTTTGTGCCCCATCCACTTCTCCATCTGCAGCTGGCAAGCTAATGGAGCACTGCTATGGCCATTTAATAGTCAGGGGAGAGGGACGGAACTGACCAAGAAGTGGGGACTGTCTTCCATCACTTCTTTAGTTCACTAGACAGCAGGAAAAGAAATGACATTGTTCCTCTTCCTCTCTCCCTAGAGAACTGCTGTGGGGAGGGGAGGCAGCCCCCCCTGCTAAGTCTCTTCCATTGTTTTCCCTCCTCCTCTTCCATGGCCATTTAATGGCCATAGCACCCCCTCTTGCAGCTGTGTGTGCAGGGGGGGAAAGATGTGTGGAACTGCAGATGTGGAACGTTATACCCAGAGCCTTACCACACTCTGAAGAAAAGCAGCAAAGCATGTTCTGTCTTTCCGCCTTCCTGCATGGCATCATCATTTTTTCATTCTGGTCCTGTAAAGTACCAAGGTAAAACTGCCTTTTTGCTAACCAGAAAAACCCATTTGCAAAAAGGTGCCCTTTTAGCTTGATCCCCCACAGGACCGGAATGCAAGAACCCCAGAATGACACCAACATCATGCAGGAAAGCAGCAGAAAAGACAGAATGTTCCTGGTACTTTGCTGCTTTTCCTAGAGTGCAGTAAGGCTCCCAGTGCCTGCAATGCAGCATCTTGTCCAATGCCTGCTTAGAAGAGTATGCAAAGTAATCTTTCCAGTTACATTCTCATCTCTGTTGGCTAGTAAAAAAGCAGTGCTATGTTGATTTGACCAGTACTTGGTACTGATATGTCCCTAAATATTTATGCCTTTTCTGCTTCTACATACCGCACTTCAACAAATAATGAGGAACATCCTCCACAACCAACTCTCCCATTTATTCAGTGACTCAGAACAGAAGGAATGTCCCTTAATAACCTATTCAAAACCACAGAGAACATCTATGAAATGGAGGAAGTGTCAGTGCTCTTGCTACTGGATACCTTATTACTTCTGATACCTAATTTTCTTAAACAAATTTGTTTTAAATTGTTCCATATCATCAAGCTTCCTTTGCATTATCTAATGGAAACAGATCAAGTTACTGAAATGCCTCTTTCAGAATGTTGTTTTAAAATTCCATTTTATCTGCTGCCTGCTTAATACTACTGTACTGAAATATACTGGAGAAAACTCATAAAACTGTCCTGCTGTCTGTTGCTAAATAGTCACTTGCAATAACTACATAAATGTTTGTTTGTGAAAACATATCTTAGATCAGGGATGGGCAAAGTATAGCCAACAGGTTGGCTCCAAGCTTCCTATGGTACCTAAGGCTATTTGTGTGGCCTGTGAAGCCCCCCAGAATCCCCTTGGATGCTTCCCTCCCCACATGAAAAATATGCAAAACTCACATTTTTCTGTTTCTGGAGGCTTCCAAGAGTAATGATTTTGTCATTTCAGAGGCTGGAGGGCCTCCAAGCACAGACATCAGACACATGTTCTCAAAAGTTTTTTAAAAAATGAAAACTGAAGTGGACAACAAGGCATTTTCTCTCCCACTCCCCATTTCTAGGCCTAGTGTAGCTGCCATGTCTTGGAGGGCAAAAAAATGGCTTATGAACCTTCTGCAATTACCCACCCCTGTCTTACTAATTATCTTACAGAGTGTGGAAAGTGACTAACCTATGGTACTAAAAAAAAACTCTCTTCCCATCCACTGCCACACTTACAGCAGAGTGCAAGGCACTAGCAGCAAAGGCACTGTGTGAGTTGTGTGATACTCCTCCACACCCCCATAACTATAAAAGTTACTTAACAGAGTTACATTACAAAAGGACCGAATGATTACTTCCTAACTTACTATCACAATGTAATGTTGTTACACCTCACTTATTAGGGGAAGGAATTATTTTTAACTATTCACTTTCAGGGTCTGGTCACTCATCTGTAATTGCCATGACAGCCCCCATCTTTTCAATAAACTCATTATTAGCTACATTCTATAATCCGGCTTGCTGAGGCCTTCCACAAGGTTGACAATAAACTAGGACTTCCCAAACACCAAGGCTGGAGTCATGCATAAATCATGTACAACCTAAGGAAGGGCCTTGTAAATTCCTCAAAAGCTCACACCCGCAGGTGAGGATTATGAGAAAACCTCGGAAGACTGTTAACATAAGGGTGGTGATGGCTAATTCTCTCTGGGCACCTCTGGAAATGAACTACATAAAAGCTAGTTGGATTATCATTGCCTTGCAAGATACTTGTTTTTGTCTTACAGATCTCCAAAACAATAGAAGTTTGCCTATCACGCATCAGTCCTAAAATATTTCTTCCTTCATTGATGGTTAACACATCCAGGGATCCATTGTTTAACTCTGGGAATCTCTGGCAAATATTGTCTCCTTTTCAAAATCACCTATATCAACTATAAATATCACCTCAAATCTCCACCTCAAGGTGCACAGATCCTTTTCTTCCCATCTGCATGCTAGTCTGTGACAACAATCCTCCTTCCTACCTCCTGGCTCCCTCTGTGCCCAATGCAACTCTTGAGAATTCTCTGCTCTTCAGATTGGTATAGTATAACCTATCATCCCCCCAATCTATTCCTCTATCCAAACGTTTCCTACTTTCTTGCATGCCAATTTGAGCTAACTAAATTCCCCAAATCAAGATCAGGACACACATGGAAGTTCCATGGTCCTCAGCAATTCAGGTAACATGTCTTCCATAGATAAAATGTTGATCCAGTTTGGAAGACTATTCAGCATTGCCATCACAAGTGCCTGGTTTGTAAACAAGAACTGGAGTGATCTCAGGAGTGATTGGTGCCCAATACCAATCTCAATGTCCTATTTCCAGTGACATTTCCAATTCCAATGAGCCACAATGTTCCCCAAATTTTGGTTCTGTGTAATTTTTTTTAAGCACAAGCATTTTTCAAGCCAAGGTGGTAAAAAGCCCTTGTTAGTTTAACTTTGATGCAGGGTCTATGATTTGTAAGATAATACATGCAAAGATAATTAATTTTCAAGATTTGTTCCAAGCACAAATTTGGGTTTCCTTTGTTTAAGTTCTGATCAGCTCCTCTTTCTTTAGGGAATGATAGCTCTGGATGATGAACTATTTTATTTCTTATGTGTCTTATTCCAAGCTGGCTTCTGTCTATTTCACAATCATGTGTTTTGAAGGGTGTTTGTAGGTATTACACAAAAGAGAAACCTGACTCTTAAAAGGCAAATAGTTCTGCAGACACTCAATCATGGTTAACAGCTCAGTGCTAAGACATGCATTGCCAGGGGGGAAAAAAAAAAGCCAGTGCAAACATACCTGCAATGAGTTCTGGGATGATGCCAGGGCAAGTATTTCAGGCTTGGATAGGTCTTGTTTGAGCTGCTTTAAACAGTGGAGAAATTGCCATTTAAGGTTCATCAGTATCCATCTTTGCTAAAGAAAACTCTTTTTAAAAATTCTCCTCTTTTCCTTGGCATAGTGGACATTTGGGTGGGGCTGGGTGGGTGTTGGAAAGTTACAAGATACTTACAATTATGGATAGGCAAAAATAGCCCCAAAGAGACTCTTTCAGATGGTGTAAAATTATTATAGTAGCACAGCTGTTCTTCCAACATGTACCTCTGACCAAAGCTGGGCTGCATCTAGGCTGTTAATTCTCATTGGCTCCACTGACTGTAACATGATTATTTCTGGTAAGTGGCCTATAGAATGCAGCCCCTGAAAGCCTCTGTCTGGGATCCTCCTAAACTTCCATGTTTTATAGTGAATGTGCCTACATTGAGAAACAGTGCCCAAATACAAAGGAGCAAATCAGCACAGAAGAACTCATCATTAGTGTCCTTCGTAAAATATAAAGAGACCCATAGGTGGCTGGTGGCTCCTATGCAAGTGAAACAATGACAACACTCCAAGGGGTCGTTTACACAGCAAAAATAATCCTCAAAGAATTCGCCAAGAAGCCTTATAGTTCCCACGTGTTCCACGTCTCCAGCGACCTTTTCAGAAGGAGGGGGTCTGAAAAACCCCTAAGTGGTGCATTTAATGACACTGCTGATTTTCCGACTTTTTAAAAGAAGTGCCGCATATTTGCGCATTAACGCATTTGTGAACTATCCGACACTTTGAAGTTCGGAAGATCCACCATCCACAGAAGTGGGCGGTTCGGTAATGTGATGCTACAGAAACCCGCCCACACATCCGTCGTACCTTTCCAGTAAACATCTGCTTTGAAGCATCCTCTTAAGACATCTTTCATTTTCCTAATGGAGGCAGTTCAGAGAACAAAAAAGGGTGGCAGGGGAATAGCTTGGAGCCATGCCGAGACTCTTGATTTACTGGATCTTTGGGGGGAAGAGAAAGTACAAGAGCAGTTACATTTATGTCACCGGAGTATTGATGTGTTTGAAAAAATTGCCACAGGAATCTAGCGTAGCTAACACCTCCATGGCTGCTACAAAGTTGAGTTACCACTATTGAAAGAACAAAGACCATAAATGATGACGAGAAGCCCAATCAGAACTCAATGAGGGGGAGAAACAGCTGACCAATGGGAGAACGAGTGGCGGGAATTCCTGAAGGAAGTACGTTGGAAAGGAATGACGTACTTCGTTGATTGACAGGTAAGATAATTAAAATATGCAGAATATCGATGTCGTAGGAACTAGAATAGTTCGAGGTAAAGAACCTCGCATCTTATTTAAATGCACATTATAATCACATCTGAACTACATCGCGGAACTAAGTAGGATCCGAAATAATATCGTGGGAACTTTGTGACACTAAATTGAAACTGCGCTAATGCGATAAATACCGCAACAGAAATAGCCGTGGAACCGGCCCCCAAGATTTAGTTCACAGTAAAGGAACTATCCGTGGTCCTGAATCCTTCCCCAAAATATGCCCAGCACCCTAGAAAGCTCCTATAAAGTTATGGAACCCCAGAGTGGATTCACTGCCTCCTGACATGGGAACCACCAGCTGCCACTAAGGTGGCCTCCAGCATTAGACCAGAGTCCATTTATCTATTTAGGCATTAATACCCCACTCTTCAACCACAAAGGCTCTCAGAGCAGCTTACAAATGGTTAAGCAGTAGCACTTTACATATCTACACCGCTTTATAGCATGCTAGGCACTAAGCGGTTTCCAATATGTGTTAGCTAATTGTCCCCACAAACTGGGTACTCATTTTACCAACCTACAAAAGGATGGAAGGCTGAGCAAACCTTGGAGCCCTTGGGATTGAACTTGCAATGTTGTGGCTGCAAGGCGAGAAGATTGTGGCACAGACTATGAACTACTAATATCAAAAATTAAAGTATAGCGAAAAAAGAACACTAACTGAATCATTGTGCCAAAATACAACCTAAAAAACATCAATATAGATAATGTAAAATGCACTCTTGCCTGACCCCATTGCCAATTGGAAACCAATGTTCCTCCATATTATAATTGTTTAATATTTTTTTATGGGGGAGGGTGGGGTGGGGCGTGTTTGGGGATTTTATCTGTATTGTATTTTAATTTTTGTAAGCCGCCCCGATTGTTTTAACAGGGGGGTGGGGTATAAATAAATTTTATTATTATTATTATTATTAACCACTGCACCACCACCAGGGCTGCCTTATGCACTGAGTCTATGCAGTGACTCAGTCCTAAATCCAGATTCTAGTCCAACATTCCATTTCTAATAGAAGTTAGATGCACGTCAACAACAGTGATTGAAGTGTTGAATTAGAAATGGGAAAACACAGGTTAAAATCCCTGCTCACCCACTATACCAAATAGTTTAATATATGGCCAGCCTGATATATATTTCCTAATCAAAACTTTTGTGTAGTCTTGATGAACCTTAACGTTTGAACATTCTTACATCAGAATGCTGTTAGCCCAACAATTGATACCCAACTTAAAAGAACACGAGTGACAATCTTACTTGATCTCTCACCGTCATGCATGGATTTTGCTATGGCACCTCTCATGTTTTAATGAAAATAAAACCCAAGTCAGTGTATCTTGAGGGGCTCTGTTCCATATTTTGTTAGCAGTGCTCAAAAAGTCATTGTATTTGTGAATCATACAAAACCACTGAAGTTGTCTGGGTGTGTATGTGTGTGTCTTGTTTGTGTCTTTAAAGGTAGGCAAGCCAAGATTCAGGGTGAGAGCATGCAGGGAAATAAAGAGGCGCATGCCATTTTACATAAATGACGGCTGAAGATCAGCTGAGTGGTACACTGAAAAGGCAGGTCTAAGGTAAGACAACTTGCTTTAAAACCATCTGTTTTTAGCTTATTTTTCTTATGATCCCATGAAGTAAAACAGGAAGATGAAACAACAGGCAGAAAAATGACCTTCGAGGAGAAACTGTGTCACCACTTTTTAACCTGAAATCAGATTTAACTCTGAAGGGTATCTGCACCTTGATTTCCAGTTTATTTGACACTGGAATAAGACTTGATCCATTCAAGGTTGTTAAATTCATCTGAAGTCTATAAGTTTACAATGGAAATGAACTCTGATATTATTTCCCCCTCATATCTACTACATTGGGCCTTTGTTATCCACTGGGACTTTCTTCCCGGACCTCCCATGGATGCCAAAATCCGTGGATGCTCAAGTCCCGTTATATACAATGGCATAATAAAATGGGTCCCTTGTATAAAATGGTGAAGAGCAAGGTTTGCTTTTTAGATTTTTAAATTGGGGAGGTGGGAATATTTTCAAGCCATGGGAATATTTTCAAGCCATGACAGCATGAATCCATGGATAACGAATTTGTGGATACAGAAGGCCGACTGTATTTTATTTTAGAAACATAATAAAAATATCAAGTCAATTCATCACAGAGTTCTGCACACAGCTGAAACTGTCTTCCAAGCAAGAACACTCACTATAGAAGTTTTAATTTTCATCATAGTCATGAAATGATGGGGACTTAATGTTTCATTTACTAAGCATTGTACTTTACAGAAGTAGGTTTGAACACCCAGTGTATACTAAGCAGTGGATCCTGCACTGAAGTGTATAATAAAGGGAAATTTAGAGAATAAATCCTACTTAGTCATCCCTCCAATCAAGTGATTATGCTCTTCCGCTACTTTTTCACCCAGGGTCAGCTCCAAGATTTTTTTTTTTAAAAAAACTACCCATTCACAGCATAGCCTGTTTTTCTTTCCCAGTTTCATCATGGCTGGTCCAAGCCATTCTGCTGCTCACAGTGAAGCAACAAATGAGACCTCTAATAGTACATAGTAAATTAAATAACAGATTGAATAGTTAATAATTGGCTGCCCTTTCATAACACCCTAATTTAATTTTCTCTGAAAATGCTACCATATGGAGTAAAATGGCTACAGAACCAAGGAAGCACTGAAACATTTTAGGGAACATGGTCTCTTTCTCTCTCTCTCTCTGGCTTCTCTTTGCAAACGAAGATTCAGGAAGGACTCATCCCGCGCTTTCTGCAAGCGCGCTGATGATTAAAAAGGCCAATCCGAGATAGACAAGTCTGGTTGCAGAAAGCACAGCAGAAGGTCTCCTTGGGTGATGTTTCCGGGTTGTGATTTTTTTCTGCGTTGTCATTTCTCTTCAAGACTTGTTCGGCGTGAGTTCTCAAGTAAGGCTGCAGCATTGTGGATAGTGTGTCTCCATGCCTCCCGATGTGAGGCCAGGGCGGACCATTGTTGGTGATCAATTTGGCCGAGCCTGAGGTGTTTCAGGAGTACTTGTATTGCTTTTTTGGAGCGCCCCCTTACATTGACCCGTGGCGAGTTCACCGTAGAATACTATTTTGGGGAGGCGATGGTCCTCCATCCTAGAAACATGCCCTGCCCAGTGCAGTGGTGTTCTCAATATCATGGCCTCAGTGCTGGTGATCCCTGCTTGCTCAAGGACAGCAACATTCGTCACATAGTCTGGGTCACCTATCACCACCACTTATGACTCCTCGAACGCTTCCATCAGCGCTGTTTACGCACAATCCTAAATATACACTGGTCTCTTTTTATTTCATTCATAAATAAGACAGAAGATTTTTTAAAAAAGCCTCCAGCTTCTCAGAGATATATGTGGAAAGACACTGGGTAGTTCTAACCTTGGTCTATCTATTATAAACAGATTTGTGTAAGTATCTTCTTGTATTTTTTGTTACAGTGCAGCAACTTTTTAAACATCCTTATTGTGAAAATATGGATAAATTATATTTGTTGTGTTTTTAATTAATAAATAATTTTAATATAGGGGAGAAGGAACTTGTTGAATTATTCACTACTATTACTATTACTGGGCCTGGAAATAAACTAATCACATTACCCACTGTTAACCCATTAACATTTACATTTCTATTTTGGAGACATTGGAGGGTTTCCCTTCCCCAAATACAGCAGGGCACTACAAAGCTGTGGCCTTTGCCACTGAAAACAGGCTTTTGTTTGCTTTCTGTTCCTTGTTATTTGCCTTCAAGTTGACTCCAACCTTATTCTAGTGTTTTACCAGAAATATTTACTCACAGGAGGTTTGTCATTGCCTTCCTCTGAGGCAGAGAGTGTGACTTGCAAGAGGTCACCCAGAGGGTTTCCATGGCTGTGTGTGGATTCGAATTTTGGTCTCCCACAGTCCCGCTCCAACACCCAAACCACTACACCACGCTTGGTCTCACTGTCTATTGACACTTCTGGCTTTGCAGAAAGACAAAAGTTATAGAATTCTAGGAGACCTCCCAGAAATGCTAATGATAGTAATTTCTGTGAACGATCACTCTCTAGGGCTATGCTTCCAAAATATACTACCACTCTAACACTGTAGTGGTTTAGCTCTCTAGAATGCTCACTCCCAGAAACTATACCATTAGCCCCCTGAGAGCCTTCCCAGAGTACTGTTAGCTTCACCTCTCTGAGAAGGTGCACTTGTCTCCATGTGGCCTTGATTCCAGATTTAAGAAAACGTCAAGTCATAGAAAGCAAGCAGAGATCAGTTTCAGGGGCAGGGGGGCAGAGTATACCGCTCCCACCCCAGTTCTTGCTGGAGGGAAATCTGGAAGAACCCTGGCAGTTCCTACTGCCAAAAAGGAATGAGTTACAGGTAATGAATTAAAATTTAATTTAACACATTATCTCCAAGCTCTGGTAATGTCATCAGTAAATGCATAGAACATTCTCCAAAACAGCATGAACAATTAATACAGTGTCATGTCCTGGGGAACTTACAATATTGTTGACAGTGGAAGAGATAACAGGAAGGGAACAGAAGGCAGGAAAGAAGGAAGATGCAGTAACTTCCTTAGGGTAGCCCTATTAACACTTAACTGGAAGGAAGCCCCACCAATGTCAATAGAATTTACTTTTGAGTTGATAATGGCCTAAATCCAATGTTGTGCAAGTGCTTGGCCACTACTATGATAGAAATTTCTTCCCCTCCCTTCTGCTATGCTGCCTGAAAACTATTGCTGGAGGTTTTCCCCACTCTGTGCAGCAGATTTTGGGAGTGTATGGCATAGTGGAAATTGAGTATTGCCTCCTTTCTAGTTCCAATGACAGAAGCAGAACCATCAGCAGAACCATGCAAGTGGATCTAGGATGGTAAGTGTTAGGCTTGGTTTCAGTTGAGAGTGACTAACAGGCAGCCTGATCCCATCCAGTTTTACCCAGAAACATGCCCAGTTCAATGGGACTTATTTAGATGGAAATGCTCATAGATTCAGAGTCAGTTCAGTGAGGGGATCATCTCAGATAGCAGATACTGAGAGCTGAGCAGCAGTAGCTTCCCTGCTGTTCTTCCTGAACTGTTTGGCTGTTTTACTTGGAAAGAGAACAGAGCAAGGTTTGGCACCCAGGCTGTCCTGACCCCCCCCCCTCCAAACTAGCCTACTGCCCTCCAGTGTGGCTAAGATCCTCTCTCATTGCCAATGTTGAAGTAACACTCAACTGCCAGCTTCTCTGCATGGAACATGGAGGGAACACCATCTTCTCCTTTACCACAGGCAGCAAAATGTCTTGGATTGGCTGACTTTCCACAGGTGTGGGGCCAGGTTAAATACCTTTATTAGGGTGTATGCACAACTGGACACAGTTGGGTATACCTCTGGGTAAACAGGCATTGGAATCTGCTGTTAATATCTGAAGCATCACATTAAATGTAAAACACACTTACCCAGGTTGGCTTCCTGATGACAGCCTATAAGAGACGATTAAATCTCTACTGCTGTTTTATCAACTCTGCATGGATCTATAGTTTATAAGGTAAATACGATACTCACACTTGCTACTGCTAAGAAATTATTAATGTCCTCTTCCTAGCCTCACCAGGAAAACCAGTGTTTCAGGTCAGCTTTCTGAAAATGTTTCTGAGCAGCATAACTCACCATTATATAGTTGATTTAGGGATTACTTTGTGTGACACCATCCTTGGCTCTGCCTAATGCCAAATGATCCAAAACATCTGACAGAGACAACCATGTCCACACCCAACCTCCGATGTCACTGATGCAGGACTGATATGTTGTCCAGTCTATGAGCAACTCTAACCATGTTCTAGAAAATGAGTGCCCCCTCTCACTGGAGTGCCAGGCTCCCACCCTGCAGAGTTATGTTGTGTAAGCATAAGTTAAGTTCAGGGGAACTTACTGAATGGAATAGGCTGTGGGACCACAGGATCCCTAAAAGTCAGATGCAGCTGTGGTGAGCAGAGTTTCATTCACAGAAGGTGCCTCTACCTGATTCTGGGAATGGCCTCCGACCTAAGGGTCCAGCTGGTGCTAACACTGGCCTCACTGGCCTCCCAGTTAAGACTTAGCTATTCACCCAGACATTGTGATCTGCCACTCAGTTTTTATTTATTTTCTTGGTTTATACATGTTGATTATTAACTACTAGTGATGATAATATATCATAGAGTATTGTAGCTTTATGGTTTTCATAGAATCATAGAGTTTGAAGAGACCACCAGAGAAATCTAGTCCAACCCCCAGCCATGCAGGAATATCCAATTAAAGCACTCCTGACAGATTGCCATCCAGCCTCTGTTTAAAAACCTCCAAAGAAGAAGAAGACTCCACCACACTATGAGGCAGTACATTCCACTGCCAAATCACTCTTACTGTCAGGAAGTTCTTCCTAATGTCTAGATGGAATCTCTTTTCCTGTTTGAACCCATTGTTCTTGTCTCTGGAGCAACAGAAAACAAGCTTGCTCCATCCTCAGTATGACATCCCTTCAAATATTTAAACATGGCTATCATGTCACCTCTCAACCTTCTCTTCTCCAGACAAAACATGCCCAGCTCCCTAAGCCACTCCTCATAGGGTGGCTTCCAGACCTCCCACCATTTTGGTCACCCTCCTCTGGACACGTTCCAGCTTCTCAATATCCTTCCAGAATTGTGGTGCCCAGAACTGGACACAGTATTCCAGGTGAGGTCTGATCAAAGCAGAATATAGTGGCACTATTACTTCCTCGATCTAGACACTATACTCCTAATGATGCAGCCAGACTCTAACTTCATTAACATTGGCTATTTTAGCTGCCACATCACACTGTCCGTTCATGTTCAGCTTGTGATCTACTAAGACTCCCAGATTACTTTCACGTGTATTGTTGTAAAGCCAGGTGTCACCCATCCTGTATCATTTTTCCCCCCTGCCTAAATGTAGTACCCCACATTTCTCACAGTTGAAATTCATTTTGTTAGTTTTGGCCCAGCCTTCTAATCTGTTAAGGTCATTTTGAATTCTGATTCTGTCCTTTGGGGTATTAGCTACCTCTCTTAATTTGGTGTAATCTGCAAACTTGATAAACATGCCCTCTGTTCCCTCATCCAAGTCATTGATAAAGATGTTGAATAGCACTGGGGCCAGGACAGAACCCAATGCTGTATTGTTTTCTTCATTGTGCCCCACCCTGTGTTAGGAACATAGGAAGCTGCTTTTTACTGGGTCAGACCATTGGTCCACCTAGTCCAGTGTTGTCAACTTTGACTGGCAGTAATAACTGCTCAGGATTCAGGCAAGATTCCTTCCTACCCTAGAGATCCCTCCTACTCTATGAATCCCATCCCAGAGCTGTCCAACTATGCTTAGCTTCTAAAATAAAAGCAGATCAGGTGTGTTCAGGGTGAAATGGTGACCTATTTATTAAATAGAAACATTTTAATAACATGGTATAGTGGTCTGAGTGTTGGACTACGACTCTGGAGACCAGGGTTTAAATCCCCATTTGGCCGTAAAAACCTGCTGGGTGACCTTGGGCAAGTCATGCAGCTTCAGAAAACCCTGTTGATAGTTGGGAACAACTTGAAGGCACAGAACAAGAAACAATTGAACTATGATGTCCTGACACAGGTTTTATCAACTAAGCATGAGAAGGAGGCCAAGACCATTTCAAGATGGTGAAAAGTGCCTATATAACAACTATTCAATATGTGTTTTAAAAGTCCTTTAAAAATCTTTTTTCTGACACACAACACAGAAATAATAAACACTGCCTCTCTCAAAAGAGCCAGCATGGTGTAGTGGTTTGAGTGTTGGACTACAACTCTGGAGACCAGGGTTTGAATCCCCACTTGGACATGGAAACCCACTGAGTGACCTTGGGCAAGTCACAGTCTCTCAGCCTCAGAGGAAGGCAAAGACAATGCCCCCCCTGTGATCTTGCCAAGAAAACCCTGTGATAAGTTTGCCTTAGGGTCGCCATAAGTTGGAAATGACTTGAAGGCACACAACAACCCTCAAAACGCTCATATGGTTTTTCTTGTTCTGAATGTAAAAATAACACCAAATCAATAATCTCTGCTTCCTGATCATTTTTCCTTTCTTAAACACTACTCCTTCTAAATTTACTCCTATTAAATACACAGTATCACAATTTCATAGCTTTAAATAAAAAGGTTTAACGTGTTTTTGTTTCTCAGTGTGCACAGCAACCTAAAAGCTTAGAGAGAAGTTAGATCACATTAGCCCCCTTCACTCTTTCTCATTCTTTCTGCCTTTTCTCCACCCTTCTTCCACTCTTTTCCTTTCTGTTTTTCTCTCTTCGTTTTCACTCATGTCTATTCACCATTTCCTTCTCCGCCCTATCCTCTCCCCATATACCAGACAGCAGGGCTATTCTCTCTACCCCACCCCTCACCTAGAGCTCCCAGATCTCATGAGTGGACTGGCCCCTTTTCTCCAGGCCTCAGGGTGAAATCAGGGCCGGTTTAACCTGTCTGCCAAATCAGCATTGGCAGGGGGCCCCGAGGTCAAGAGGGGGCCCCGAGGTCAAGAGAGGGCCCCGTGTTGGCCTCCTTAATATGAAAATAATGGGATTTCTGGTTTAAAATACCATAGAGTTGCCTTGGAAGGCCTAGAAAATTGCTAGGGAAGACACATTTTCTAGGAAGACTCTATGGTAGGTGTGCTGTTTTGTGTCCCTTGTCAGGGATGATGGGAGTTGTAGCTCTTCACCTCTGGCTCAAACTCACCACCTTAATATGCAGCAGAGCCAACCAGCTTAGATCAGTGGTTAATGCTTTCCTCCAAAGCAGCAGAGTTTCAGAGAATAGGCTGAAGATCCTGACAAACTCTCCAAGCCTTCTCACTCTTCTCCAGGTGTCTCCAAAATGTCTCCAGGATTCACTCAGGCAACTCAGTAGTTTTATATAAAACCTACTTTATTCTTCTATATAAATATACTATATGGTCAACAAATCACAATCTCTATACACTACACCACAATATCTCCAAACTACTGCACCTCTACTCAACCACACAAATACATTGGCAAACATTGCAATTTTATAGCCATTGTTTATCACCACCCACTAATTAGTTTCCACCCAGTGGGTGTGTACTTCCATTCAGATTGGTCCACATAGTTCCATCCATGCTTAAGACCAACCCATGTATTTCAACATTTCACCTTGTACACTTAATGATTCTCAGGTGTTTCCAATCTGTATTCAGTACCTCTGTCCTTGGCTCTCAGGCCTTCTAGATTACATTAGCAGTTTCACCTGTGTAGCTTCATAATTGCTCTTGCTTAGTCATTGTGACTTTCACATACATATTTTATTTCTTTCACTGTATGTCCCATGTTGCATTTTCCTTAACAATCCCCTCCGAAATAAAATATTGTATGTGTCTTACAATGTCATTCCAACCATTTGTGTCAGCCTTTCATGTTTTTCTGCTGTCAATGCTTTTGTGAACAAATCTGCTATGTTGTGTTGTGTTTCTATATATCTCAATTCTATTTCACCCTTCTGAACCATGTCTCGCACATTTTGATATCTTACACCAACATATTTTGTTCTGTTCTTCAAACTTTCAGTTTCAGCCATCGCTATGCATGACTGTGAATCTTCTAGAATTTCCACTGGTATCTTGTAACTTTCATTTAAATCATTTAGCAATTGCTTAATCCACTGTACCTCATTTACTATCTCATTCAAAGCAGCAAATTCTGCTTCTGTTGTGCTTAATGCTACATTAGTTTGTTTTCTACTTCTCCAAACTATTGGACTTTCACTATATTTAATTATCATTCCTGTAACTGACTTCTTGTCTCCTAATTCTGATGCAAATGAACTGTCTACATAACAATCTAGATCTGAACTACTGTTTCTTATAATCAATTTCCTATCTAAGGTTCCTTTCAAATATCTCAATAAATGTTTTACTGCTGTCCAGTCTTCAATTTTTGGATCATTAACCCTTCTAGACAATACATTTACAGCATAAGAAATGTCTGGTCTGGTGTGGCAAGATATGAATTGCAAAGATCCTATTATACTTCTGAAGAGAATCTTGTCCTCAAACGCTCTAGTTGTTTTCTCAGACACAAAACCAGTTGTCATTGGAGCTCTTACTATTTTTGCATTCTGTAATCCACACTTTTCAATCAGTCTTTCAATTTTATTTCTCTGACTTAACAAACAATGTCCTTCTTCTGTCCATTCAACACAAATACCTAAATAAGACTTCAATACACCTAAGTCCTTCAAAACAAACTTTTTAGACAATTCTCTTTTTACTGACTCAATTTCCTGTTTTGACTTTGCTGCTACGCACAAATCATCTACATAAATCACTAATACTATGTCTCCTTTTGTATAAACACAAGCATCTGCAATGCTCCTCTTGTAACCTAGCTTAACTAGCTCATCATTGATGCACAGATTCCACGCTCTGGCACTTTGTTTTAAACCATACAACGCTTTCTTTAATTTATATACTCTCTGACTACCATTTTCTTCGAAACCTTGTGGCTGTTCCATAAAAATTTCTTCATTCAGAACCGCATTCAAGTAAGCTGTCTCAAAATCAAAATGTTCTACAACTAAATTCCTTTTTACTGCTACAGCTAGAACCATTCTCAGACTTTCTGGCTTTGCAGTTGGAGAATATGTCTTATCATAGTTCTCATACTGCTGTTGTGCAAAACCCTTAGCCACTAACCTAGCTTTATATTTGATACTTCCATCTGGCATTTCTTTCCTTTTGTATACCCATTTACAACCAATTACTTTCTTGTCTTTGGGTCTGTCAACAATTTCAAAAACATCTTTATTTACCAGGCAACCAAACTCATTATCCATTGCATCAAACCATCTTTCCTGTTCTTCACTAGAATAACTTTCCAATTCTTCAAAACTTTCAGGCTCTTCTACTGCTAAACAAGCTCTTGCCTTTGTCACAACAAACCTATCTGGAGGCTTTCTAACTCTATGACTACGCCTGGGAATAAAATCTGCTGTTCTGTCTCTTTCATCCTCACTTTCTCTACTAGGAGTTGTAGTTCTATGACTAAATCTCTTGTCTTCAGTCATTCGAGTAGTAGTAGGCCTAGATGCTATCTCATCATCGGAAGAACTACCACTGCTGCTAGGTGATGCTTCCTGCTTAACTGAAACCCCTCCGTTTCCTGAGGTTGGTTCAGTTTGTGCTTCTGGCTCATTTGAACTCCCTAATCTCAAAAACACTTCTTTATTGGCATGCAGTTTGTCCCAACCAGCATGTCTCTCAAAATTTGCAGACCTAGAATACTGCACTTGTTTTCCATCCAAATGAAACTTGTAGCTATTTCCAGAATACCCCAAAAACCTAAGCCTTTTGCTTTTGGGTTCTCCTTTCCTCCTGAAACAAGCAGGTGTGTAAACATGAGCAAATTGTCCAAAAACCCTTAAGTACTTGTAATTTGGCATTCTCCCATACAATACCCTGTAGGGAATGTCCTCAATTTCTGAATGATACAATCTGTTACTGATATGTATTGCAGTCAAAGTTGCTTCTGCCCAAAAACTATCTTTCACCCCTGCATCTGCCATCATACAAGCAGTAATTCTTTTTATATCTTGTATTTTCTTCTCTGCTAACCCATCCTCACTAGGACAAGCAGGGTTTGTAGTTTCATGCCTTATTCCCACCTTTTGAAACCAGTTAAACAATTGATTATTTAAAAATTCTCCTCCTCTATCAGTAATGATGGTGCCTACTCTGCTATCAAATTGTCTTTCCACCATTCTTACCCATGCTTTTAAACTTTGCCCAGCGTCAGATTTGTTTTTCATTATTCTCACAAATGCAAACCTTGTATACCTATCAACAATTACTAGGAAATACATGCTTCCCCCTAAGGACAAGCAGTTAGCTTGGGCGACATCTGCATGTACATACTGAAATGGTCTTTGAGCAATTCTTTTTGTTTTCTTAGCTACTGGAAAAGCTCTGACCTTTACCTGTTGACATACTGTACAATCTAAGTGGTTTTTGCATTCAGTAACTTTTAAATCTGGACACATACTGATTAAATTCTTTAAACATTTGAAGCTCGCATGGCCAAATTTTCTGTGAAGCTCGTGTATGCAGTCTTTGTGGATTGGAATATTTTCTATGTTATTAGCTTCTTCAACCCTGTAGCTATCAATATTGTCCTCCAAATAATAAAGTTTGTCCTTTTTCAAACCTATGCCATGCAATTCCCCATTCAGTTTTATCTTACACATGTTCTTTTCAAATATGACTGTGTAGTCTCTTTCTGTTAATCTGCTTACTGATAACAAATTATTTTCTAACTCCTTTACATGTAAGACATCATTAAAATTCTCTTTTAGCCCTGGAATGTACACAGTACCCATTTGATTTACAGTACTTAGCTCTTTCCCGTCAGCCAAAACTACAGCATTTACATTAGCTGATTTTCTATTACTTATTAAATTTATGTCATTACACATCGAAGATGTGGCTCCTGAATCAACTAGCCATTTAGAATTTGCATTTTGTTTTTCCTTAATCATGGTTGCAACCCCCTTTTTATTACCACTGTCCTTCAAAAATGGAGGTCTGGACTGTTTTTGATACTGCCGCGGCTGCCATCTGCTCTCTGCTTGCTTGCGTCTCTCAGCTGCAAAATGTTTACAATGTCTCTGCAGATGACCAATCTTCTTACAATAAAAGCACCTCCGTTGCTCCCTTGTAGATGCTGCTTCCTCCTGCATTCGCCAGTCAGGAGTTGTTTGTTGTTTTGGCACAGTCTTTAAGCTTGCTGAGTCACCCTGCTCAGACATTCTTCTCTGGTTCTCTTCCAGTATTCTGGCCACAATTAAGTCTCTATTAAGCTCAGCTTCTGGCAGGTTTTGTAGGCTGTTCGTTATGTTGTCCCACGAAGAGTCTAGCGATTCTATTAAAATGTAGCATTGCTGCTCTTTGCTAATTTGCACTCCCCTCAGTTCAGCTTGCACAAACAAATCTTGCATTATTTTTAAATGTTCTATCACACACTGCCCTTTAGCCATCTTTTGCCTGTATATTCTTTTAGACCATAGCATTTTTGCAAAAGCAGTTGAAGGAGTGTGTAATCTCTGCAAGGTATCCCACACATCCTTGGCAGACGTTTTATCTCTGACGTCATTAATTAAGTCTTCTTCAAGCATGAGATAAAGACAGGCTTTTGCTTTACTATCTCTCTCTTTAGTGGCTTCATCAGCATCAGCTGCCAGCCCTGTTTCAACTGTTGACCACAGACCTTCCTTTACTAGTAGAGATTGGGCATAAATCTTCCAGGTAGAGTAGTTGTTTCTATTCAATTTACTAAACTTTAGAAATTCCATCTTGATTTGTGCAGTGACTCAATTTGACACAGTCCTTCTGAGTATGCACAGCCAACCCGTCTGGGCTTAAGCAAAACACAAAATGATTTACTCACGAGGCTTATCAGTGCAGCACAAACAGCTTGCTCTGATCTATCGTCCACAAAGCTTTCTTCCACTCTCTGGAACTTTCAGCTTCTGTGGATGCTGGGTGCTCTAGTAACTGGGCCCATAACCCTTGTCAGGGATGATGGGAGTTGTAGCTCTTCACCTCTGGCTCAAACTCACCACCTTAATATGCAGCAGAGCCAACCAGCTTAGATCAGTGGTTAATGCTTTCCTCCAAAGCAGCAGAGTTTCAGAGAATAGGCTGAAGATCCTGACAAACTCTCCAAGCCTTCTCACTCTTCTCCAGGTGTCTCCAAAATGTCTCCAGGATTCACTCAGGCAACTCAGTAGTTTTATATAAAACCTACTTTATTCTTCTATATAAATATACTATATGGTCAACAAATCACAATCTCTATACACTACACCACAATATCTCCAAACTACTGCACCTCTACTCAACCACACAAATACATTGGCAAACATTGCAATTTTATAGCCATTGTTTATCACCACCCACTAATTAGTTTCCACCCAGTGGGTGTGTACTTCCATTCAGATTGGTCCACATAGTTCCATCCATGCTTAAGACCAACCCATGTATTTCAACATTTCACCTTGTACACTTAATGATTCTCAGGTGTTTCCAATCTGTATTCAGTACCTCTGTCCTTGGCTCTCAGGCCTTCTAGATTACATTAGCAGTTTCACCTGTGTAGCTTCATAATTGCTCTTGCTTAGTCATTGTGACTTTCACATACATATTTTATTTCTTTCACTGTATGTCCCATGTTGCATTTTCCTTAACATCCCATGGATAATGAATCCAGGGATACGGGGGTCCTACTATAATCTGAACATCCTGTACGGTGAATAGGTTAGGTTACATTGATCTGAGATAAACATATGGGGGCCCCAAAGTAAAGCATTGCAGGGGGCCCCAAAATTCCTTAAACCAGTCCTGGGTGAAATCTTAGGATGATGTCATTATCTTCAAAAGATTTTTTTTAAGAAAACACACAACCTTGTCTGCTGTTGGCCCCTATTGCTGCAAGCTTTGTTGGAGCGGTTGCAGTAAAGAGCAGTCAGCATGGAGAAATACTGAGCTTCCCCAATATTTGCTGCCTCAGGAACTGCTGACTATGGTACTAGAGGTATTGCTGCTTTGTGCCTTCTGTATCATATCCTAAAAATACTTGAAGTGATCTTGATCTGAAATGCAGATGGGCTACACAACGGTTAGCAAGGTGTAGTACATATATCTTTCTTCTTTGGTTCTGCTTAGGCACTTGGTCGATTTCTCTTTTAATTCTTGATTTCTGTTTTCTCTGTCTTTCTCATCACTCCCCCCTTCTCATCCTACAACTGCCTGCTAAGCATCTTTTTCTCTCTCTCCCCTCCCCCACCCACAGCTCTTGCCTACATTCATCTTCTCCCTTATTCCCTAGATTATCTCTTCCCCTTTTTCCTATTCTCTTCCTCTCCCCACCTCCCCAACTCCTGGCTAAATGTTATCTTACTTCTCCTCTTCTCCCCTGCCTGCAAGTCCTGTTCTTTTTCTTTCTTTCTCCCTTTCCCCACATCTTCTACGTGCACTTGTCTTCTCTTTCCTTCCGTAGTCCTACTTCCTTTCCCTTTATCCTTCTCTCCCTTCCTCAGTTCTCCTGGGCTTGCATTTTCTCTTTCTTCCTTATCCTTGTTTTTCACTCTCATCCTCTTCTCCTTTGACTCCTACTTCTCCCTGTTGTTGTGTGCCTTCAAGTCTTTTGCGACTTCTACTTCCCCTACCTATACTCATCTTCCTTTTCCTTCCTGCCCTCTCTGTCTCTCCAACTTTTTTCTGCTTCACCCCCACTCACAGAAAACATTGAAATCATGACAGGGAAGTGTTATATTTTCAGAATGTGAAAGTTGTAAGCCCTATTAAATTCAACAGGGCTTGCTTCTTACCAGGCATAATGAACTAAATAGACTAGATTAGGTAGGATCACTCTGTTGGTATGTCACTCTCATTATCCTCTCCCATGGAAATATTTAGTAATTAAAAGGAGCATTATCATGGTTACTATTGAGGGGAGGGGGAGAATTCCACCACCTTACTGTAAAAAAAAAAAGGGGGGGGAACCATGGGTAGTGAGGTACAGTGGTTAATGGAAGTAATTCATTATAAGTTATGAAACATTGTTTTTGCGTGGAAAGGTTTATTTGTTTGGACTACAAATCCCATATGCTCTTAAAGGCAGGCCTTGCGAAAATATTAAAATCAGAGTTGGGAAAATCTGGATTGTTCTGTTCAGTGCAGAGCTTGGAAAATGTCATTTGGTTGGGGGAGGGGAATCCCATTAAAAGGTGGGCTTTTAAAGGTCTGAACAACAGAGATGGAAAATGTTGTTTTGTGCTTATATATGAAAAGCATGAGGCAATTAATTCCCAGCCAGAGATTCTCCATTTGTTAGCCTTTGTATTTTTATTTGAATGATGATATGCTCTGAGCAATCACCACGAGCTGTCCCTAAGACTCAGATTTCAGGGCCTGGGTGCTCCTGACCTGAGAACCCAACTCTCAACTGTTGTCCTGTTTCAGGTTTTGGCACATTCACAAGACTGTTGCTAGGGCCAGAGCAATTAACTCTGAGCTTTCCTAGATAATGGCAGCTAAGGCAGGGGCAGTAAATCAAAAGTCTCTGCAAGTGTATCTAGGCTCTCCTAGGTGAGCCCAGGGTCTCCCCCTGCGCTCCCTTTTTTATAGATCTTTAGTTTTAAACAGGGTTTCAATGGGGCAGCTCTTCAAACAGAGGATGTCCTTTATCAAGTAGGACACAGAAACACCTTACATTTCAGGGATTTAACTTACTTTTCAGAGAGAACTTGGGAAAGAAGTAGTATCTCAGGGACAACATTGTTGTTGTGTGCCTTCAAGTTGTTTCTAATGTACAGTGAACTTATCACAGGATCTTCCCACCAAACACCCTTTCCCCTTGTTGACAGTAAAAATACAAGACAGCTGTTAGGATGGGTTTCCAACCTGCTACGGAAGCTCACCAGGCACATTCCATCGTTCAGTCCCAGTAAACTGAGGTGACAGGTTGTCGTAAGGATTATTTGTTTGACCATCTTCCTTTGGACAATCAGAAAATGGCCAGAGGCAACGTTTTGGAAGGGAGAAAGTCTTCTTCCCCTTCCTTCAAGTTGGGATTCAAGCTGTGCAATGCTCAGGCTGCAATACAGAGTGGCAGTGTGTTAATGTATGCACATTACATAGTTACAGCTGCGTGATACCACTTTAACTGTCATGGCTTCGTGTAACACTGCACAAGCATCACAGCTGGCATATTTCATCCTAAGCAACTATTTGTTGCCATTTTATGTTGTAGCATCAGTTCACAAATCAGGGGACTTGTCTAGACAAGAGGATATAATGCTGATTCCTACGCATTAGTACAAATTTGCAGCAGTGTTCTTTTGTCTCCATGGTCTTTTGGCAAAAATGATAGTATGTGAAGCTATCTGCATTTGAAGTGCACATGCCTGTGAATCACAATGGTGGCCAAGTAAATTAGGGTGTTATTCCCCACATGTTGCTGCTGCTGCTGCACAGTATTTTACTAAGGTGTACAAGTACAACCTTCTGCTTAAAAATGTTATTTGGGTCCCTCAGCACAGCAAAAAAGCACATGATCACTTAATGCGAAAATCCAAAATGGTGCTTCCAGCCACTTGTTGGCAAGCCCACCCCCATGCACATCCAGCCAATCCACAATCCAGTTCTGCCTTCTTCGAGAATGCGCAGTGATGCAAATCAGTTGTCCTAACAAGCACTAATGTGCATTCCCATGCAAGGCTTTTCCCATGTAGTTTTTTGCCCCGCTCCTTCAAATAGCATGAATCTCCTGTGGATCCCATTTGGACAAAAGGTATTCACCTAGAATTCTATGAGGATAATTTTCACCATCTACACACCCCCAGTGTTTCAAACTGCGTTCTTTTTCCTCCTTTAATTTTATATCTAATAAGAGCTAACATGATGTAAACATGTAAATTACTTGGAAGTAAGTGAAACTAGGTCAAAACACACCAGGTGAAGGTCTGGTTGATGTGGTCATTCTCCCCAGCCACAGTTTGCACAACAGCTGTCCTTCCAACCCATGTAAAATTAAAAACAAAGTTTTTCAACCATTCCTTAACTTATTTCCCCCCTGTATCTTAAAAGCAGCTTGTAAGTGCCAGAAATGTTTTCACTTGTCCTCTAGAATAAATAAATAGCAATGCTGTGAATAAGTTTTTGGAACATCCACAAGGTGTGGCTTCTTTCACAAATGACAGCTGGCAGAACGAAGTGTTAGATAATGAAAAACAAGCCACAGCATTTGGACTAAAGAGTAATATAGGCCTAGTTGTTACAAAATTCTACACAAGGCTGGTTGTACCATTAGGCAGAGTGAGGCCACCATTTCAGATAGATTTGGGATGACATGAAAGAAATGTATACATGTGCATATGTGAATGTACATTTGCACAAGATTTGGCTTATCATTTGGAGACTGCAGATGTGAGTGGGACTAGCATTTTTCCTCATGAATACACCCAAACACTCTCTTTCTTTTTGCTTCATTAGAAGATGCTTTTAGATGTATATTACTTAATTTCCTGTGCATAGGCTTTTTAATTTCTCTTAAGCTCTTTTCCTTGTTGTGCCCCATGGCCTTCTGGCTGCCTGTCAACTTATGGGGACTCCATGAATTTCACAGGGCTTTCATAGGTAAGGAAAACTCAGAGGTGGCTCCCCATTGCCTTCCATTGGCCTAAATCAGTATCACCTCTGATGGTATGACCTTTAGCTTGAAAACTGTACAGTAAACACAACTATCTTTTTTACTTCCTTAAATTGTAAAAGGAAGCAATTTAAGCCAAGTGAGCCAAAAGGTCTCAATTCTTTCAGTACCCACTTTCAGCACTTGTCTTGATGGCACCCATTCCTGTCCCTCAATAATGCTAAGATGGAATACTTTGAGAGATGCAAAATGGAGTCCAGGTAACAGCAATGGTAAAAACAACATCAGAAAGAAGCTGTGCAACTGTTGCTACTTTTATAGCAATAGCATTTATATTTATATTTCTATACCACTTATCAGTGCAAAGCACTCCTAAGCGGTTTACAACAGTCCCGTCTACACGATTTAAATAATACGTACGGCGTGCGGAAGTTCGCGCTTCGGTACAAACGGCCGTTCGGATGCACACGAATGCAAAAGAGGGGGGGCGGTTTTCCACCCTGAAATATGCACACGTGGCATTCTGGAGGGAAAGCGGATCGCGAAGAGAAATCCGTACGCCGTTCGGATGGCTGACGGGTCTGTACGGTCCGTTCGCACACATACGAACAGGCAGGGTAATCTGATTGGCTGGCCGAGTAGAGGGGGCAGGGCTAGCACAGAGGGGAATTGGGAGCGGCCGCCATGTTGGTTTCCCGGCTAGCGAGCGTCCAGTAAGTCCGTGGATTTATATGTTTATTTATTTTTATTTTATATTGTAAATACGGAAAACCAACTGTCTGCAAACCAGGAACCTTTAAAAAAAAAGCGGCAGGAGATTTAAAACTGCCGCTTGGCTTGCTCGCTCCAGCCAACTTCGGGAAGAGGGAGTCATACAGAGCTTAGGGGGCTTAAAAATCGTATAGCCGGTTCGTATGCATACGAACGACAGGCTGTTCGTATTTTTTGCCCCCCATACAGATTTTTTTATGATCATATAGCCGCACCCATTGGGTACGTGTTAGTTAATTGCCCCCAACAAGCTGGGTACTCATTTTACTGACCTATGGAAGGATGGAAGGCTGAGTCAACCTTGCAGCCCTGCAGGATCGAATTCACAATGATGTGGCTACAGTACTGGCATTTAACCACTGCACCACCAGGGCTCCTGGGCAACCCCCCCCCCCTGCAAAACTGTTGGGAGAATTTGTTCTTTCTCCAGAGAATATTTGACAACATGGTCTCCTCCATTTTGCTGCATACAAACGGGATGGAGAATTTCAGAAGGCAATTTTGAGATTAGCTTTAGAGGTGGATGTAGGAGTAATTCTACTGTGTTAAATGTCTCTCTGAAAAATAATTGGGTATTGTAAGTCAAAAAAGAAGCCCAGTATCTTCTCACTTAGGAGATGAAAAGCAACAATTGTGCTGCAAATCTATTTTACTTTTAGTAGAAAACCATGCAGCCTGAAAATTCCTTATTTCCTAATGGATAAAAGCACACGAGTGCTACAGTGCCAGTTTCTTTTTGTTATGATGCCATGCTGTGACAAAAATAGACCAAATAGAAGGAAGAATGTTGATAATTTATTGATAAGTGTTACTCTGAAAGAAAAGGCCTCAGAACATTAACTCAGCTGGAAGCTATTTAAAAAGTCTTGGAACATCTGCTACATGGTCTTAAAACCCCATGTTTCTTTAGAAGGCATGGAATAATACAGTGCATTGTACCATGGAGAAAACTACATTGATGAAAGCCCAAGATACAGAAAATACAGAGTTACCAGTTATCGTCCAATATTCTAGAGTATCCATTTTCTGCCAAATTATGTCAATGCCCATGCTCTAAAGCCAGGAAGCCATAGATGGGTATATTTGTTTAGCCCAGGGTTTCCCCCCCATCCATACCCCCTTGTGGTGAGCAGCACAAATCTATTTTCAGCCCCCCCCCAAAAAAAAATTATCCAGAAATAAATAGAAGTCACTTCCATTTTTTAACTTCCTGGCTTTTTTGCCTGGTTTATGGCCAGTTTTGGCAATTAAAATAAGTGCTGGTTATAATAAATGGGGATTGGAGAGGCTGAGGGCATTTAAAGGTCTAATGCTACTCCAGATGATGCTGTCAGACACTTTGAAGCAATTTTTCACCCAAAATAAGTAACAAAAGGGGGGAGGCCACCTGGGACTCCCAAAGGTGGTTGGAGGCCACATGTAGCCCATGCCCCACTGTTGCTTCACACTTTTTAAAAAGGCAGGTGTAGATAACCCCTGCCCTTCCACAATAACTACCTATTCTCCTTTTGCTCTTGCATACTGCAAACTGTAGGAAAATTTAGACTAGGATCAAGAAATGAAGCAGGAGAGTGACTGATAGTTTTGCAAGGCCAGCAGTCTATTCACCACAAACACTTGTTTCATAAAACCAGAGAGGAGACTGTACAAATTGACCTTATCAGATGGTCAGTACAAAAATCAGGTAGACTACATAACTGGAAACAGAAGATGGAGCAGCTCTATTCTAGGAGCAAAAGCAAGACCAGGTGCAGACTGCAGCACAGACCATGAACTACTTATATCAAAAATTAGAATAAAGCTGAAGAAGACATCATGCCAAAATATGATCTGAAGAACATCCCAGCAGAGTTTAAAGATAAAGTGAAAACTATGTTTGCATTATTAAGCCTAATTGACAGGGAACCATAAGAACTATGGACAGAAGCCAGGGACATAGTCAAGGAGGAATGTAGAAAGATGCTATCTGTGGCCAAAAAGAAAGAGAAGGAAAGATGAGAAACAAAAGAAAAGGGAGATAGGAACAGAACCAGAACCATGAATGCAACTGTTCAAGGATTAGTGTGCAAGGATAAAGAGGATTACTATAATAATCAATGCAGAGAAATAGAAGCTGACAACAAAAAAGGAAAAACAAGAGACTTCTGCCACAAGATGAGAAATCAAAGGGAAATTTAAACCAAGGGTGTTTTAAAGCAGGTTTAAAGCACAGAGCAGGTTTAGACTTGGAAGAAGGAGGAGTGAAGATCGGAGGAAGGAATATTAACAATCTAAGATATGCATTGAAGAACAATTACTAAAGAAAATCAAAGAAAGTGCTATGGCAAGCTTACTGTTGAACATTAAAAAAATCAAAAATAATGACCATGAGTATTTACATAAATTCAATCTAGACAATTAGGAAATTGAAATAGTTAAAGATTTCCCATACCTTGGATCAATCACTGATCAGAATAGAGATTGCTGTCAAGAAATCAGAAGAAGACTAGGGCCCCGTTTACATGGCAAAATAAGTCGTGTAATAATTCGGCAAGACTCCTGATAGTTCCCACGTGTTTTGACACAGTATCGCCCTTTTCAGAAGGAGGGGGTGAAAAAAACCCGTAGGGCCCTGTTTACATGGCAAAATAAGTCGTGTAATAATTCGGCAAGACTCCTGATAGTTCCCACGTGTTTCGACACAGTATCGCCCTTTTCAGAAGGAGGGGGTGAAAAAAACCCGTAGGGCCCTGTTTACATGGCAAAATAAGTCGTGTAATAATTCGGCAAGACTCCTGATAGTTCCCACGTGTTTCGACACAGTATCGCCCTTTTCAGAAGGAGGGGGTGAAAAAAACCCGTAAGTGGCGCAACTTTTGACAGCGCTGATTTACCGCTCTTTTTTAAAAAGTTCCGCAGTATTGCGCATTATCGATGTTGTGAACTATCCGACATCTACTTTCGCTACTTTTTCAACAACCGGAAATTAGGCGGATCCTGGGAGTGGCCCACTATAGCATCCCTCCCACCAAACAAAAACATCTGTAAAGATTGCTTTATCGCTTTTTGTAATGGTGGAGCAGAGAACAAAGAAGGGTAGAAGGGGCATTGCATGGAGCCATGCAGAGACTGTTGATTTGCTGGATCTTTGGGGGGAAGAAAAAGTACAAGAACAGCTTAGAACATGTCATAGAAATATCATTCTTGTTCTATGAAGGATCGCAGCTGCCTACATCTATTCCTTCTTCTAATAAACCTTCTGCATCGAAAAAACCTGCATGCATCCTGAAATGCAGAAATTGTGGCTATGATCCTGAACATCAACAAGAAACAGCAAGAAATAGTTGCAAGAGTCTCAATCTTTAAATAGATTAGCTAGGGATAACCTATCGATGGTGGGCGAACAATGAGGTGCAGCAGGTATAGGTGTGCCCAATCAGATTTCTCGGAGCGGGAAAGTTTAATAGAAGCTGTCAACCAATAGGATTAAGAGTGATGGGAGCACAAAAAGGAAGCTAAGCTTTAAGTAGTGATGTATGCCGCTGATTGACAGCTACGGTAATAGCTAAAATGCGAAATGTCGATACTGTGGGAACTAAAAAAACCCCGAAATCGAAAAATTCGTAACTTATTTAATTGCGCAGAAGTACATCATGTGAACTCTGTTTGCGGAGTACTACAAAAAGTAAACAAAAATCGTGTACACTATTCGACGCTAAATCGAAAGTGCGATATTGCGATACATTGCGGAGAAAATAGTGCCGTGTAACCGGCCCCTAGGACTGGGAAGGGCAGCTATGAAAGAACTAGACAAGATCCTAAAGTTTATCGATAGAAAACTGAACACTAAAGTTAGGATTGTCCAAGGTGCCAGTTAGATGAACTTTCTTGTTATGGAGAGAACCGGGATTTCCAGATCCCGAGTTCATCCCTTGCTATTTACACAATTTGTCATGGTTACCAGAATATTCCAGGATCGTTGTTTACACCACAGCATGTCACGAGATATTTTGACCCTCCCGCAACAAGGTATCCCGTGACTTTTTTGTTTACACGTCTTTAAGATCATGGGCTTTTTTGTTGTTGTTGTTGTTGTTGCTGTCAATCAAGGATGCAATTACTCATTTTTTTCACAAAGTAGCTGATGTGTTTCTGGTGCTCTTTCCCGCCACAGACACAGTGATTGGCTATTTTTGAGGCTCTTCAAATAAACTTCATTGGTCAGTGACTACTAACAAATTTGTAAGATTAACTGTCCCACCATTATGGAGACGAACATTGCCTCTGCTGTTGGTATCTCTTTAACGCTGAGAAAAACCTTTTCTACATTGTACAGGTGGAGACGCCACCAGATACAGGATGATCCGTCTTGTTATTATGGTTCTTCATTTTGAACTAATATCATCCAATGACCTTTATAGAGAGTTTATGTATTTTGAAACCATTGATACTCCAACACTATTTCAGTGTTTGCGCCCATACCCCCATTTATGGCAGTGGTGGGTTTATCCTACAAGTAAGGACTGGTGAGAGAAATTCATCATGTCGATCTGGTTTGATGAATGCTGGATCATGTATTTTCAAATGCTGTGCTTCCTTTTCATGAAAATTGCTGATATTCTCAGACCAGAGATAGCCAAAGCGGACATGAACATGAGGAAAGCTATTCCAGTTGAGAAGCGCCTTGCAATAGCTATTTGGCTTCTCAGCCACCGATGCTCTTATGCATCCGCTTGCCAGCTTTTCAGTGTTTGGAGATCCACGGTGTGCAAGATCTTCATAGAGGTTTTGCTGGCAATGGAGAAATTACTTCTGAAGTGAACAGTGTACCTGGGAGACCATAGACAGGTAAGGTTTTTTTTAAAAAACCGATTATATGCATGTGAAACTCACATAAATACTATGAAGTTACTGCCTTTAAAAAAAAATTATGGTATGACAAAATATTTTATCTAGATTCTCTTTGAGTGGGTACTTCCCCTGGAAAACTAATTCCTGAATTTTCTCCTTTATTTTATTGATATTGATGTGTAAACTTGACTAATCAGCAATAATCGTGTAAGAAATGACCGTTTCCAATTTCTATTTCCTTGTCTTTTTAGCAGGTAATGGATGGGTTTGCTGCCCTTGGATACCCACAAGTGATAGCCTATCTGGATGGATGTAATGTCAACATTATTCCACCTGTGCGTCAAGGAAATAAATATATTAACAGGAAAAATAGCTATAGTGTACTTCTACAAGAGACATGTGATCACAGAGGCATTTTTATTGATGCAGAGATCAGATGGAGCAGCAAGAATCATGACGCTAGAATGGTAAGAAACTGCATTTTTTTGAAACAATGGAGGCAGGAATTTTTGTTCCAGGGAACCCAACTATTACTACAAAATAATTCCTCTAACTCTTGTAGATGGGTCATACCCAATAAGGAAATGGTTGCTTGCACCATACAGGGGTTCCACTAATAATAAACAGAGACTGTATAACAGATACCATAATAAGGTGCGGAGTATGACTGAGAGGTGTTTCGGGCATCTCAAAGGACGCTGGAGAGCATTATGATATAGTATTGAAGTTGCAGAGGAAAATGTATGTTCTGTTATAAGTGCATGTGTAATTCTCCATAACAGTTGTGAAACCAAAGGAAAGCTTCTTGAGGATCCAAGCAGGAGGACTGAGGTTTGAGCTTGATACTCTAGGCACTCCTTTGATAATTATGACGCACATAGAAAAGCAGAGGGAGAGGCTGTTTGTGACACCTTAAAGGAGTATTTCTGGCAGCTGCATTATCAGATCTGAGACAAATGTTTCATGTAATTATTTTTTTAAAAAAAAAGTTTAACTTGTTCAGGAATAAAAAGTGTCCAATAAAGTGCATGGGAAATAAATTTGATACCTGTGGTGAATAAATCAATAAACATTTTAAAATTAAGTATAAGTTGCTTGTACACATCTACAGGGCCTCAAAGTTAAGATCTTATTCCTGACCCAGTATAAGTACAGTTGTCCCTTCACATTTGCTGGGGTTTGGTTCCAGGACCCCCATGAATGTCCAAATCTGTGAATACTCAAGTCCCATTATATGCAATGGCATAGCAAAATGGTGTCCCTTATATAAGATGGCAAAATCAAGGTTTGCTATTAGGATTATTATTTTTTTAAGAATATTTTCAAGCCGGGAATACTCAAATCTGTGAATGTCAAATCCGTGAATGTGGAGGGACAACTGTAATTGCATTACACTCTTCCATTCCTTCTGCAAAGTCAGAATGATACTTTAAACAATGACCCTATAGCGATACTTTGTTTCAATACTGGCGGTTTTGGGGAAATTGGCACCTTTGCAAGGGACAAACCTTTATGAAAAAAGTTCCAGGCACAGGCAAACTTCTAAATGGAGGAACCTCCACTAATTAGCCAATTGTTTACTCCTAATGGACTTTAAATTTCAAAATGATAAATTCTAATAATTCAATAGGCTTGTTTCAAAATATAACGGTCTTTCCAAAAACATATAAACTCGAGTTTTCGCATCCCACCACATGGTGTTACGATGGCCAAGGGGGGTAGAGGACGTGTTCGGGCAGGTCAGTGCATTGCCTACTGGGGCACCAAGGAGACCAACCTGCTGTTGGAATCCATGTCCCAGCATACTGGTGCGCTGGACCGCCTGATGCGTTCCTCTAACTGGAAGAACCACAACTAGTTCATTGAAGCGGCACGGTTCCTCCAGGAGTGGGGCTTCCAGAACGGGTCTTCAGTGCTGCTCAAAATTCAAAAACCTCAAGGGGAGGTTTTTTGAGACATTGGAGGCCAATAATGGGAGCCCCTCTGAAGGCGGCCACCTTTTTATGCCATCCTGCATGACCTATGGGTCCATGATAGGTGGCCAAGCTGGAGCGATAGGCTGCTGAGAGGTAAGTGGATGCTTATATTTGGGGGGGGGGAAGTATGGGAACTGTGGGTGGAAATATTTTTCAATACTTATTTTTGTTGTTGTTGTTGTTTTAATTCCTTGGTGGTCCGGATCCAGAGGAGGGCTGCAGGACAGCCAGTGTCGGAGTCCTCCTCAGATGAGGATGGGGGAAATGAGCCCAGCCCTGCCCCAGCAGCACCACCACCCAGTAAGAAATTTTTACTAGCCGCCCCCAGAAAGGGGGATGTATACATGTATACCGTTATTACTTCTTTTTTTATTTTTCATTTGAATTATCAGAAGCAGACAATGCATGTGAGGCTGCTCAGCTGGCTGGGTTCAATATAATAGCAAGAATAGAAGAGCTAGGCAATTTTTGTTTTGTTTTGTTTTTTTGTGGGAGAGATGTCTATTATTTGCATTACCAATGTACTAATTACCCTTTCCCCCCTTTTTTTCATCTTGGTCAATACAGGATGCCATTTCTAGGCTGGGAGGGTGGGAAACATTGAGAGGCATTTAGGTTTATTATGATTTGATTTTGTATGTTTTAATATTTATCTTTGTATGTATTTATTTCTGATTGTATGACTGATTTCCCTTTATTTATTGTTTATTGTTATTTATTATTGCAAACGTATTTTTAAAATGATTTAATATTTTATTTTGAATTTTTTATATTTATTTTTTAAAGTTTTGGGGATATGTAAATATACACATTTGTAAATATGTAAATATTAAAAAAATGTTAATAAAAAAACATCCAATTTATATTTTGTATTTTCATTGTTCCTGTAGAATGGGGTTTAATAACATTGTCAACAGCCAAAATAAAGGTCTCGGTAACACATGAGAATCAGAACAGTGAAATAAAAAGTAAAAAACTATATTGTTGCTATTTTCATTAGACACAAGTAAGAGATAGTTTCTGTATTAACTTCATATTTAACTACTAGGGAAAAAATAATAAAAATTAAACCATTTAGGGAGTGTTCATCAAAGCTACCAGTAACAGTAAATTTAAACATCTGTTTGCCTGTGTATTGCATCCAACATTTTCCCACTGTCTTCTATTTCATGATGATAGAAATTTCCAGATACTCTTGCAAATATTTGGCCCTCTGGTCCATCCTCTCAGAGTTATTATTCATATTTTTGATAAATTCACTCATCATTGCTCTAGAGTTAGAAATAAGTTCAGCAGTCTCAAAGGAGCGCTGTTTCCTGCAGTTCAACTGTAGTCTTTCTGCTGGGGTGAGTGATGCAACAGGATTGCTAATCAATGGAACTAGAACAGGGGGGAAAGAAAAAGAATATAATTAAACATGGAAGCAGAACAACCCAACCCCAATACCATTGTGGCAAGTTGGCTAATACATTACCATTGTGAAGAGGTAGGGTGGGCCACACAGCATCGATTTCAGCATCTACGACTTCAGAAATACTGTTTATTTGGGTCACACTGAAGCTTGCATCATTATCCTCTGTAAGTGTTAGAGTCATTGTAGCGTCATCAGATGCCTGAGTTAGATTTCCCTCTGGGAAATTGGAAAAAATGAAATATGTAAATGAGAGCAACATACGTATGTAGGATTTCACTATTTTGCATTCATGCCTTCCACTGATTCATACAACTTAGTTAAAGTATGCTGCATTTAGGGAGTACAATTTCTGACTGCAGCCATCTCCTGGGTGTGAGGACGCATGTACCATTCTTGTGACCGCCCATCCCCAAAATAATGTATTTAACTGCCCAAATTAGCATGCCAAAGCATGGGGAGCCATGGATCGTAAACAGGAAGAAGATTTACAGCAGCTGGCTGGCAGTATACTGCTTATAAGTGGGCAATTTCTATTCACATTTCATGGTATGCTATGTTTTAAATAGGTAAACAGAAAGAAAAATATATGAGCTTTCCCATAACTAACAAAAGTTTAATAAACACGGGTTTTAAAGGGGCTGCATTGTATTAAACATCAAAGGCAAAGGTATTACTATTATCCAAAGTAAAATGCCAAATCATGTTATCCATTTAATCTTACAGAGGTAATCAGAAAATTATGTATTTGAGTTTTCACAATTTAGAAGCATTAAAAAACAAAACAAACAAAAACAACTTTACCAGGCAGGGTTGAAAACAGTTCCTCCAAGTATTCCTCCACGATCTCTTGCGAAGACAGGGGCATCACCGGTTCATCTTCGAGGGTGGGATCATGATGGGGAGTCACTGACCCACGGGGCACCCGAACTATGTCGGTGGTTTTAGCCAGGCACGTAGGATGGTAGTTGGCATCACCGGCTAGAATTTCATGGAAGGGCATCCTTGCTGCATCATTCCCACTTTTAGAATTGTGATCAATTACCTGGCGATAATTTTTCCTCATAAGTTTAGTTTTCGTCCTACATTCCTCCGCAGTGCGATCATGCCCTTTGTGTTTCATCTTGGCCAATTTTTTCCCCAAAAAGATCAATATTTCTATGGCATTCCTTAAGCTGTTCCTGCACCTTCTGCTCACCCCATATTGCTAGTAAGTCTATGGTCTCTGTGTAGGACCAGGAGATCCCGCCACCTTTCCTGGTTCAAGTACCGCTTTTGGCATCCATATCATTAACCACTCAGGTGATGGGCAAGAGAACAATGGAGGATTACCTCATCAACTTAAAAATCAGTTTAAAAAGGAGCATTGACCCCTCCCTCTCTGGGCAATGTGCCCGCCCATGCCAACCTCAATTTCCGGGCATCTCCTTGTCCCAAGATATCTTGTCCCTGTCTGTTCACATTTATGAATTTCTGCATCCTCCCGTGACTTTAAAAAAAAAAAACCGGGACAAACCGCGGGACGGAAAGTCCCGCGGGTTGAGGGATAAAAGGTGCCCCCCCTTCCAAAAAACTCGAGACTGTCACTCAGGACGTGTGAACTACCAGAGATTGACATGGCTTCATCTCACTACATTTTCATCGTGTAAACAGCGCCCAAGTTATCATATTTCCCATCACCATGTATGGGTGCAAGAGTTGGACAGTGAGGAAAGCTGGTGGGGGGAAAAACAACTCATTTGAGACGTGGTGCTAGAGAAGAGTGCGATAGATACCATGAAAGCCAAACAAATTGATCCTAAAACAGATCAAGCCTGAACTCTCCCTGGAAGCCAAGTTGACTAAACTGAGACAGTAGTAGTTCAACCAAATCATGAGAATGCCTGACTCACTAGAAAAGGCAACAAGGCTACGAAAGGTTGAGGGCAGTAGAAAGAGAGGAAGACCACATACCAGATGGATAGACTTAATCAAGGAGGCCATGTCCTTGAGCCTGCAGGACCTGAGCAGAGCAGTTGAGGGCAGAGGGGTCTTGGAGTCGTCTCATTCACAGGGTCCATGAGTCAAAGTTGTCTCAAAGGCAGTTAACAACTGCTACACATCAGTTATTATGACTTATGGTACAAGCCAGGCATCAATCAATATATGTAAGTCCCACTGGTGATGTCAATGGCATTTCTTCATCCAATGAAATCAACAGAAACAAAAAGTGCTTCTCTTTGGCTGAATCAGGCTTTCATACTTCTCTGTTTCAGCTGCCCACTGTTTTGTTTTCCCTGTATAGCTAAAGCTTGCTCAATTTTTCCTGCTGAGAAAAGAGCTGTGCAACACACTTTTTAACAGCCAGCTGGCTATGGTGGATCTATACAATGCAGCAGCTGGTTGTCCATGGAAAAGTAGCCTAGAAATACTGATCTCTGAGAGCCCCTAGAGAAGGTATTTGGGGAGTATGTGATATAAGCCACATGTGTGCCAGTGTGGATCCCAACACATGATTCTATTTTACGTTCACACCTCATCTCCATTTGAAGTTATAGAACAAAGTATTCCATGATTCCTTTCACGCTACACAATTACGGCACTATGATTCCACTTTGGCTGCCATGGCTGCTTCCTACAGGAGCCTCCTGGGGTTTGCAGTTTGTTCAGAGGCCTCAGAGGAGAATTCTCGGCTGAGGATTCTAAGGAGATTTTCATGAAATGCCCCGTTACTGCCCCGCCACCTCCTCTCCCATTCCTGCCGTAGAATGGAGGTAAATGTTCGCACACTTACCTCCATTCAGCTGCAGGAACGGGGTCCCTCCCTCCTTGCCGGCCAGCTGTAAATGCAGCTGTTGTAAGATTGCCTTTACGATTGGCCAGCTGAAATCCCAGCCTTTCTCACGAGAGAACGGCCATGTGCCAAATTCAAAAATACCCCCCCCAAAACAACAAAGAAAGAAAATACAAAAATAAATTTAAAAAACAAGTAACCTGGGGAAGGGGGGGAAGGGTGCCACTTACCTGGATGTCTCGTTCATGGCCAGAAGTGCTCGGCACAGACCTCCTCCCCTGTGCCTGTCATCTCAGAACAGGGACAGGATTCCTTTTCTCACCTCCCTGATTCCGTGACAGACACGGAAGGGGTGTTCTATTCACGATGTTTCGTCGTGAATAGACTACCCTGGGAGCAGGATGGGAGCAGGACGGAAGGGATCGACATCATCAGAAAGGGAGCCCCTTTCTTGACCCTGTTCCATGCCTGCCCCGGAATATTAGCCCCATCTGATAATCTCCTAAAGGCCCCTCCTACAACTGCCATTCCCATGATTCCCTAGGTTTTTGCCATGGCAGTTAAAGTGGAGTCATACTGCTACGACCATCTACTATAAACAGGCCCCAGAATATGTGACTGACATGCCGTGCAGTGGAGCAAAGACTCCAAGTCTAGGCAGATGTTAAGTTGAGGCTTATAGCTTTGCAGTTGATCTCACTTCTTCCAGAGCTCAGATGAATGTTGGTTATTTATAAGATTCTTTTTTGTTTACAGTGATCTTCCAAAAACTTTTGTACAGTTCTGAGTGGATGCTACTGCACAGTTTTGATTTATTTATAGAATTAGAATTTCTGGGCCATTTAATGTTGTGAAAGGCACAAGTTGATTGTTGTAAGGTATGATATTACTGATATATCACAGTAATATGCACCCCAGAGTGGAAGAGAAATATGCTTACATAAACAGCCAAGATCAGGATGGTTAACCAGGACTTCCTCAATTTGCTTTCTTCCTTTTGTGAGAACCTCTGTGGTACAGTCACTAGCATTGGGCTTGGACAGTGCAAATGCAGATTCTGAACTATGGGTATATTGGAATGGTTTTTGAGCAACACACTACTTCTCAACCAAACCTACCTCACAACGGTGTGGGGAAAAACATGACTCCTGATTTTGTCCTGGCAAGGAGCTTGAATTAAGTGTGTTTTGTGCAATGCATTCATACAACCATTCCTTTGTGGGGACAATTCAGAGTTATATCTTACACACATATCACAGCACTGTCATGTCTTAGTAGACTGAAAATGCTGCTCAACCCTTTCTAAATCTGGAGCCCTGGTGGTGTACTGGTTAAATGCCAGTACTGCAAGCCACAACATTATTGTGGCTCCAAGGCTGACTCAGGAGATTATCAGACACTGTAAATATGATGTGACAACAATGCCAGGAGATTGTGAAAGGGCTTTCCTTTCAGATGATGACGTCATTGAGTTCTCATGCTCCTGTGCTGATCATGTTCCGCCATTGTTTCTTTTTATTGATGGGCTAAGCCAGCAATAGATCGCCTGTTCTGTTTCTGTCACGGAACGACAGGCGAGTAAAAAGGTGCCCCGTTATGCTGGCGTGATGCCAGAGTCAGTGGGAGGTCCATTCCAGAACACTTCCGGGTGCGATCAGGACATCCAGGCAAGTGACACTCTTTTTTGTACCCTCCCCAGGTTACTTGGTATTTTTAAAGTGTGTTTTTGTGCTTGCTGTCATTTTTAAACTTGTATTTGACTTTTTATTTTTGAATTTCTCCTGTGCTCATCCTCTTGCAAAAATGGCCTGGGATTTCAAACCAGGAAGTGAATGCAGCTGCATTCAGTCCTGGGATGCCAAGTGGGAGGGAGTGTCACGTGATCAAGGTAGGTGTAAAACTGTTCGTTATTGTGCCAGGATGGGGTCGGAAGGGGGTTAGGAGAGGACATAGTGAGACAGGGATGCTATTCTTATCCCTGTTTGAAAATCTCCTCAGCCTTCCATCCTTCAGTAGGTCATTAAAATGAGTACCCAGCTTGTTGGGGGCAATTAGCTAAACACATTGTGCTTTGGCACTTATAAGCAGTATATAAATATCAATGCTGTTGCTATTGCTATAAATCTATGAATGATGATGGCGTTTCACTGAAGCAGTGGTAAGAAACATGCAGTCTTCCAAATGATGCTGGACAAGAACTCTCAGCATTCTTCCCAATGGCTATGCAGTTTAAAGCTGCTGGGACACACAAGCCCACCCTGTCAAGCACAGAACAGACAACAGTCCTTCATTTCCACACAGAAAATGACAGGCTGAAGGAGCCAAACAAGATTTAATAATAATATTTATTTCTTATCTCCTTCTTCCTATGGATCAAGGCGAGGAACATCAAATTAACATATAAACATAATGTTAGATTTGTCCTCTGCCCCTTACTAATTTATGCACAGATCTAAATATACACTCCTATGCTGTGGCATCACTAAGGCTGCTGTCACCCCTCCCCCCAATGGTGTCATCTGGTGCGGTTCGGACACTCCGCACCCCCCTAGTGCTGCCACTGATCCTAGGCACACTTACTTTGAAGTCCCATAAGGTTTAATGGGATTTTTTTCCTACCAACTGCAAATGGTATGAAGAAAAATTCTTCTTTGAACACATGAACATCAGTTGAAACTAGAGCCAAAAGCTCATTTTCATTTTCTGTAAAATTGCCTTTCACCACAGAGACCCCAGCACATGTTGTGTGCCTTCAAGTAATTTTCAAATTATGGTGACCCTAAGGCCATAATAATAATAATAATAAAATTTATTTATACCCCGCCCCTCTGTTAAAACAATCGGGGCGGCTTACAAAATTTAAAATACAATACAAATAAAATCCCTAAACACCCCCACTCCCACCCTCCCCCATAAAAAAACATTAAACAAATATAAATTAAAACAACTAATCTAAAATCACTTTTAAAACTATAAATACAATAAATATAATCAATGGCCAGCAGCCTAGAAGAGGCCAGGATCCCCTGAGGCCGGGATCTAATTAGGAAAGGCCTGCCGAAAGAGATCCGTCTTTAGTGCTTTTTTAAAGCCACTCAGGCTTGTTATCTGACGGATCTCATTCGGCAGGTCATTCCACAATTTGGGGGCGATTACCGAAAAGGCCCTCTGGGAGGTTGCAGACAGCCTAGATTTTTGTGGCTGAAGCAAATTCCTCCCAGAGGACCGGAGTGCGCGGGGAGGATTGTATGGGAGGAGGCGGTTCCGGAGATAAGTTGGACCCAAGCCATTTAGGGCTTTAAAGGTAATAACCAACACCTTATACTGGGCCCGGAAACTGATTGGCAGCCAGTGGAGAGATTTTAATACTGGAGTTATATGGTCTCTCCGAGATGTTCCCGAGACCACTCTGGCTGCCATATTTTGTACCAACTGAAGTTTCCGGACCAAGCATGAGGGCAGCCCCATGTAGAGCGCATTGCAGAAATCTAGACGGGAGGTTACCAGCGCGTGCACCACAGTCTCAAGGTCCCTTACTTCCAGGAAATGGCGCAGCTGGCGTATCAGCCGAAGCTGATAACAGGCGCTCCTGACTGTCGCATTCACCTGACTCGTCATCTGAAGCGATGAATCAAGGAGCACCCCCAGACTGCGAACACAGTCCTTAACGGAGAGCGTGACCCTGTCCAGGACTGGAGGTTGCAACCCAACTCCTGGTTTGGGGGCTATAACAGGATTTTCTTGGCAAGATTTCTTCAGAGGGGGGTTGCCTTTGTTTTCCTCTGAGGCTGAGAGAGTATGACTTGTCCAAGGTCACCCAGTGGGTTTCCATGGCTGAGCAGGGATTCTAACCCTGGTCTCCATAGTCATAGTCAATGCTCAAACCACTACACCATGCAAGCTCTTCAGCCACAAGGCTATCAGAGCAGTTTACAAATTGTTTGTAAGCAACATCAATTTACACATCTACACTGCATTAAGCAGTTTCCGATGTGTATTAGCTAATTGCCCCTACAAGCCGGGTACTCAGTTTACCGACCTACAAAAGGATGGAAGGCTGAGTGAACCTTGGAGCCCTTGGGATTAAACTTGCAACTTGGTGACTTGCAGTACTGGCATTTAACCACTGTGCCACCAGGGCTCCCTGGTTACTCATTCTTCTATATTCTCCTTCATCTCTGTGTTCTCTATGTTCTTCTTTCTGGCTTTTAAGGACTTATTGTTTGTTATATGTTGTCTTTGTCTTCTTCCCCAATTTTAAGCTCTAATATTACTGTAGCATCTTTTATAAAGACAAACAGGAAAACCAGGGCTACAGTATAGAGGAAACTAATATAGGAATGCCACAGAACACCAAACTGCAAAAGGGGGTAAAACCACACATAAAATAATTCAAACGGTAAAGTAGAATAATATTGAGGGGTAATACAAATTATAAGATACACAGGTGAAAAATACAAACACAACTACATCAGTAACATATGTAAAAAGCAATTAACACGAGGTGCACAATGTAAAACACAAGGAAAACACAATTATTATGGATAGACATGTAGTTGTTTGTTTCAGGACTCATTCTCAAGAAGACTACTAGTTTACCTTCTGAAGAAGATTTCAAGTTTCAGTCTAGCTACAGTTATAATTGTCCTATATATGTATTGGTTAGGTTGTTGACTGTTTTGTTTTTCCTTCAGTCCTTTATATGTGGTTGGTTGTTTTGCATTTTCCCATTGTTGTTGCATATAAGTGTTAGCCCCATCCTGTATTACTTGCCCCGTATAAATGTTACTGATGTAGCTGTGTTTTCCTTGCGTTTTACTTTGTTTCAACCCAGCTTTAAGAACCACTGAGTTATAAAGAGAAAGAATTACAGCATTCAGTCCCTTCTTTAGGCATCTGGGTAGATTGTGCTGGAAATATTCAAACCTTTTACCAGGATAGCCTGGTTTTGGGGCACCCTGAGGCACTTACAACTAACCAACTACTGTGATCCCCTCCTCACCTTTTCTCCTGGCCATAGCAGTAGTTCCTCAGACAGCAAACAGCTCTGGGCAGTGGCTGTGCATGTGCCCACAAATGTGAGGGAATGGTGGCCCTGAAAGACAACGGCAAGGGGTCTGATCACTCACCTGCCCTCTACTTCTAGGACTGCAGGAAGGCAGCCCCAAGGACAGGGTCCATGGCACTGCCAAAGGGAAAGAGCACGCCCAGCAATTTTTGAAGCTGAAGGTAGAAGCTGCTCTTCCTTCTCTCCACTTTCACCCTCCCCTCCCCATCCCAGAGGGCATAAGGAGAGAAACAGAGGCAGTAGCCATTCCTTCTTCTGGCTTGCTCACTTGCACCTAGGGAGAATCGGGCACCATGGTGCTAACTGAAAAGAGAGCAACCTCGTCCCAACAGTCTATACCACCCGGGGTGGGAGGGTGGTAGTGGTGGAAGGCTTGCAAATGGTTGGAGTGGACAACTTGAGAAAGGATTAGACCAATGGTTCTTAGCTTTTTCTTTACAAGGAACCCCCTTTAAATATCTTTTGTTGCCATGGATCCCCAAGACCTAACTCAAGATTTAAAACCACCACCAACAATAAAATACAAGAACACCATCCATAAACCTTTGCTCAGAAACACTGGTGAAGGGGGAGAAGGACGACTTTTCTCCTGCTTATTCCTGCAGGTTTGTGGCTGGAATGGTTTGAATGGCAATGCGCAGGCCAAGACAGCGTTTGCCTTGGCTCCTGTCACATGGCTGCTCCACTGCAGAGTGGATGTGGGCCTAACAGCTGTCAAGCCTCCGCAGACCCCATGAGGATGTTGCAGCACCCTGGGAGTTCCACAGACCACAGATTAAGAGCCACTGGTTTAGACAGTAGCCCTCATTCTTGCTTTTGCTTTTTCTCTCCAAGGGTGGCACATCCCCAAAGATAGGACCTAGGGGTAGAATTCAAAAACATAGTCATGTTAGTCCGGAATATCAGTAAGCAAAAGGATCTTGAAGCACCTTTGAGATAGAGAGAGAGAAAATTGTAGCATAATGTTTCGTAGACTTGGGGGTCATTAACACGGCAAAAAAATTCCTCAAACAATCTGCCCAGATTCCTAATGGTCTTCACACATTTCGGGCCAAAGTCGCACTATTCAGAAGGAGGGGGGTAAAAATACCCTTGAAGTGTGTGATAACTACTATCGCATTTTCCCCAATCTTTATATTTGGAACAATGAGGACAATAGGACATCTGTACAACAAATTCGCAAGCGGTCATCTATACAATCAATTTGCAAAAGGACAAAATTCGCAGCAGCAAGAAGGAGGAGTTTGCTGCGCTGCCTGTGGGAGGGAAGGGGCACGGCCGCCTTGCCACAGAATCTTTGGGCCTTTGGCCTACCCTCGCCCACTGCGCTGCGGACACTTTGGGAACCTCGGGAGTGGCACAGTGGCATTGTTGTTGTCATTGGGCCTCCGGCTGCGCCCCCTTCTGCACTGCAGACTCTGGCCCTAGAGGCCACGGGAGTGGCATGGCTGTGTGAACCGCTGCGCTGCTCCCAAGGCCTCTAGGGTCAGTGTCCATGATGCAAGGGGGCGCAGCTGAGGCCCAACGACAGCCTCAGGCACGTCCTCCGGCCACCCCCCTTCTGTGCTGCTGACTCTGGCCCTAGAGGCCTTGGGAGCAGCGGGGCTGTCGTTGCTGTCGTTGGGTCTCCCCCCCCCCGCACCACGGACAGAACTTTCTAGCTCCCAGCCCCACAATTTTTTAAAAACTTTGGGGGGAAGATTCAGGAGGAAATTTTTGTTTCTGAATGGGCAGAAACTGCCTTAAAAAGGCAGCATTTCCCCCCTAGTGTTGCAAAGCCCCCTAAACCTCCCCAAAACAGCAGCGGTGTTGTTGCTGTCATTGGCTCTTTGGCCTACCTCCCCCACGCTGTACCACGGACTCTGGCTCTAGAGGCCTCAGGAGAGGTGTGGCTGTGTGAACTGCAAAATCGCTACGACTACTTTTGAAGAAAATTGTGGGAATTTTCCACTGTGGAATTTTCCACAAATGGCCACTGGTGCGAAAGGGAGGTAAGGCAATCTTTTCCACACTTAATTCTCCTGTGTAACTGACCCCTTGGTCTATTTCCTCAGATGCAACATCTGACGAAGTAGACCAGTGGTTCTTAACCTGTGGTCTGGGGAACCCCAGGGGGCCACAGTATTTTCACAGGGAGCCCACAAAGGCTGGACTGCTGCTCATCCTACCTTCTACCTGCAGCAGAGTAGCCAAGTGACAAGAACCAAGGCAAAGGCTGGCTTGGCCTGCACATTGCCATTCAAACCACTCTAGGCGCAAACGTGCAGGAAGAAGCAGGAGAAAAGTTTTTCCTCTCCCCCCAATGCCTCTGAGGGAAGGTTTCATGGATGGTATAATTGTATCATCATCATCATCATCATCATCATTATCATCATCATCAGGCATTGCTGTTTTAAATCTTGAGTTATGTTTTGGTGGTCCGTGGCAACAAAAGATATTTAAAGGGTGTCCCTGGTAAAGAAAAGTTTAAGAGCCACTGAAGTAGACCAAGTCTATGAAGGCTATGCTACAATTTTCTCTTTCTCAGCTAGTCTGAAAGGTGCTACAAGATCGCTTTGCTTACTAATTACCCTACGACAGGTGAAGGGGGGGCCGAATAAGCGGAGTCAGTGGTGAACCCCGCAGGCACGGCTTCCTCCTCTCTGATGCACCTGGGACCATGGATGGTGAAGCGGCACTGGAACCAACCCTCCGCACCACACCTATTGAGAGGGGGAAAGGGGCAAGAAAACAGGTTGAATCTCTCAGCACATCTTCACACCTAGAGATGTGAAGACCTGGAAAAAGCCTGTAAAAAGTTGGGGGGAAAACAGGGTTCCTCCCTGCATTTTTGTCCTGAAGCCTTTTTTGTTCCCCCCACTCAAAAAAAGGAAGAAATTTGATTGTGGAATTTTTTATTTTCGCATGATGAATACACTTTTAAAGATATTAAAATCTTTACTATACCAATTGTGATAATTTCATGCCAAATCAGATTGTACATACAGTAGGACCCCCCCCCCACTTTATCTGCTGGGGATTGGTTTGGGTGGGGTCCATGGATACTGAAAACCATGGATAATAGCAAATGCCATAAAATACCATAGAGTTGCCTTGGAGGACCTAGAAAGTGGCTAGAAAAGACACATTTTCTAGGAAGAATCTATGGTAGGTGTGCTGTTTTGTGTCCCGTGGATAACTGAATCAGTAGTTAATGAATCAGTGGATACGGGGGCCCTACAGTAATCATAGTTTATGTTCCTAAAGTAACAGAGTGACTTTCAATCTATAAAAATGGCTAATGTTGCATTTTTTCAATTTTTCCTGAAAATTTCCAATTTTTCCGGGAAAATACTGGCTTCAAAATTTCCGGGAATTTTTCACCTCTGCCCAAGCCTCACTCTCCGTGATCACTGGGCTTAACTAGGCGCGAGGGCGGAGAGAGTGAGCATGCGCAGGCGACGGGGGGGCTCCTCCTCCTCGCCTGCGCTCTCCGGCCTCCCCCTCCCCAACCCTGGAACTCTGCAATGCGCGCTCCCGCTCGGAACGTGGACGCCGCTGCGAGCGTTCCACCCTCTGGCCGGCGGATGCCTCTCTAGGAAAAATACCTCGTGAGGCTCCACTCTCCAATAACCCGGAAAAGGAAGCGGAGGTTCATGCCTTTTGACACCTTGGATAACAGTGAAAGGGGGGGAGGAGGAGAAGGGAAACACGATGGAGGTAAGAAGAGGACGCAAGAAAACAGGTGGGTAAATTAGGGCCTGAGTTGGGAGCTTAGGAAGAGAGAGCGAGAGAGTGGTGGGGCCTCCTGGCTGCTTCCGGAGCGCCCACGCGCCCTCAGCGGCACGCGCACAGGTTCTTCCCCTCTTTTTTTTCTCCTTCCCCTCCCCCCAGCTTTCAGTTTAACGGCTCTTGTGAGCGTTGGGCGCGAGGCGTTCTTCGGCTGCTTCTGTGGAGCAGGGGAGGGGGAGAAGGGAGGGGGCCGCCCCCGGCCGAATGTTCCCTAAGAGTTGCGCGGCCGGGACGAGGCGCTCCCTTCTTTCCCACCCTCAGCCGCCGCCCTCGTTTCTCCCGGTGCGTCTATTAATTAGCCAGCGGTGCTGCTTCTCTCTCTCTCTCTCTCTCTCTTCGTGAAGGGGGGGGGGGTCCGCGGAGAAGGCTTCCCAGAAGTTAACTTCCCACAGCGCTGGCTCTTAACCTTTCCTTTCCCAGGGATCCCCCTTTAAATCTCTTGTTGCTGTGAACCCCCAAGACTTAACCCAAGATTTAAAATAATAATAATAATAATAATAATAATACAGTTACACCATCCATGAAAGCTTCCCTCAGAGACACGGGGGGGGGGAAGACTTTTCTTCTGCTTCTTCCTGCAAGTTTGTGGGCTGGAGCGGATTGAATGGCAATGCGCAGCCCAAGCCAGCCAGCCTTTGCCTTGGCTCCTGTCACGTGGCCATTCCACTGAGGGGGCACCGTAGGGGCACAGGTAGAGGCTTGGAGAGGCTTGGTTCCTATTGTTTAGGATACCTTCCAAAACCCCTGTGGACAACCTGAAACTGTGGATAATAGGGTACCCTATTATTTTTCAAGGAGGCAAATGCCAGAAGTTTAGCATAGAATCACATTGGAGGACCTAGAAATGCCAAGAGAGAGCATATTTTTTCCAGATGTGGATAAGCGAAACCATGGATACCAAATCCATGAGTATGGTGGTCCACCTGTATTGTTTGAGGAATGCCATTTATAGTCACTGGATCTTCTGTTCATGTGGAGAAATGGGCAGATGTGTCTGGGTCACATCAGATGGACTATGTCCTGACTATATGCACACCCTATCCTACATGGAGCAGTTTTTACGTGTGGAAGACATACATAATACATTTTCTGTTGAGAAGCATGGTGAATTACAAAAGGAAGAGGTGCTAGAAAGTAGTAGTGTATTAAATGAAAAATACCCATTTTATTTTAACTGTAAGTCTTCATGGACTTACAGCAATGGATTTTTGTGTGACATGTGCTAATTCAGTGGGGGAAAGGTCTTCCCTATACAAGTAGGAATATTAGGTAATGAGGAAATGCAACAGAGCCTTGCAATATATCTCGGGCTGCTTCAGTTCAGATTTCCAGCCAGCCTTGTAGTGATATATGAATGTTTCATTTCTTTCCCTGCCCTCCTGAAACACTCACCCACCATGTTGTATGATAGTAAGAGGCTGTAGTTAGGATTAGTTTCCAAGCTGTATGATAGTAAGAGGCTGTAGTTAGGCGTTGGTGGGAGGAGTTTTATTACTAATTGTGTAGGCAGACTTTCTTGAGGGCATGAAAGGGGAAAAAGTTATTTTTTTCTTGAAGTCTCTAAATCCAACATAGGGAGGGTAGGGTTTTTTTGGCGGGGTAATGTCATGGCATGCATTTATTGCTTTGACAATGCATGGGTTTTATCCCTCCTCTAACATCCCATTTTCCTTAAGAAAGCACATCCTGAGCTAAAATTCCTATATATGTTTTGTAAATCCCTGAAGCTTGGACACTGTGATCAGATCTTTGGGAGGTGGGGTGGGGTTGTTCACCTGTGTGTGTCACCCTTTTTCTTTTGGGGCTTGTTTTTCTCTTTCAGCTTACTAGGGCATTGACTATCTGAGTTTGTTGACCATCTGTTTATTTGATATATGTGTTTTTTGTAAAATTTGCTCAGAGTTGGATTGGAGTGGGGAAATGCTTTAGATCAGTGCAAATCAAACTGGTAGCCCATGGACTGGTGCTGAATTTTTTCGGGGGGGGGGACCTGGCCTGTTCCCCACATCAGATAGCTTCTAGATCTTCATACTGCATAACCAGTTTGTGTTACTAGCAGTGTGAAAAAGAATAAAATTGCATGTGGTAGGTGCAGATCTGATTGCACCCCAGTCCTTCTGTATCAGTCATGTATCAACAATGGAGTAGGGGCTTTTGGGGGGCGGAGACAGAAGGGGTATGTCTATGGGAGGGGCTAAACCGTTGCATGTCCTGTGGCTTATCTCTTCATGTTTTGTGTGGTTTCAGAGTCCAGTGAAGGGAGAGGTGGAAGGTTGGAGGCATCAGTCTTGGAGGGAAAATCATGGGAAAGCCATGTTCCCCTTTTGCTCTTAAAATTTGTGCCCCACTCTCCACTTTATATATGATTATAGGGACAGACTGCTTCACTGCTGTCACTTTTAGTTTGAGTGAGGATCTATAGCTTTTTAAAATGAAACTCAGTGGGAGTTTTCCTGAAGGCGTGATTTTCTTGAAAGTGCTCTCAGGTCTTCATATTTTAGGTGAAAGTAAAGATGCAGACAGTAAAACTAAAAAAAAAAAAAAAAGGCAAATGTTAATCCAGCATGTACAATTAAACTCAAATGAAGTTCTTTTATAGCAAATCAGCAAATCATTTTCCAGCCACATAAATACAAATGTAGCTCTATTTCGATGAATTATAGTTTGGCATAAGTAAGATGAAAACTGCCATCTTATGATGGGTGTTCATGTTTCCTGCCCACTGGTCTCATGCATTCCTATGACCCCAACCTTATACGTAAGTCGCATAGCTGTGTACACAGACATTTAGCTAGTAGGATGCCTTATCCTTTAACAGCAACATTGATATTGACAGTCCCATTTGTTAACTGCATAAGACCCTGTTCATGATTCTTGCCACTGTTATGTCCCAATCATAAGAATATTTCTGCTGAATTCAGTGGGATTTGTTTCCCATGGAGATATGCATAGGATTGTGACCTCAAGCATTGTGTCGTACAGCACAGTGAGTCCAGATGGTGTCCTTTATGCAGTACTACAGTCAGCATGAGCTTTTACAGCAGAAGCATAAAATACTGTACAGCTCTCTGCTACAAGGAGCTTTTAGGGGTGAAAAGGAGCTTTAAAACTGGAATCTGACATGTTGGGATCTAAAGGGAAGGGGACTGGCCATGTCCACCCCATGAATATGTTTCAGATAACAAAAGAGAAAGCTGAACATCTAATGATAATTTTGTCTCCCCCCCCCGCACAAAGGGCCTACCTTCATCACTGCAGCCTTTGTATGCTACTGTTCCTCTCCACATGTAAAGTAAAGATCATATCATATTTATCTACTTTTCTGAGAGGGTGTTAGCAGTTAAAGTGTTTTTACTGTGTTTCTTGCTATATGGTTTGAATTTTATAAATTTAAATAACAAGACGACCCAATGTTAAATTTCCACTGGACCACAGAATGAGATAGATGTAAAGATAATCTTTTATGTGTAATAATTACTTGATTAAAAAAAAGGTGTACTCAGATCCATTTAGTTTTTTTACATGGGAATTTGGCTTTCAGTATGTATGATCCATTTCTTGAGCCTTACAAATATCTGGAAAATTGCTTTACAGGCTGTCAAGAAGCATGAAAACAGATGAGAGTCCTGCTCAGAAAACAACTTCTAGCATGAGATACAATGAAGTTTGCTTTTCATGTGAATGCAAAGGCTGACAAGAAGGGTGAGTGAATATACGTACTAAATTTCATTTACAATAGGACTCCTGTATCCACTGATTCAATTATCCATGGGACACAAAATAGCACACCTACCATAGAGTCCTAGAAAATGTGTCCTCTAGCCATTTCCTAGGTCCTCCAAGGCAACTCTATGGTATTTTAAACCATACTCCCATTATTTTCAGTGGTGTTCTCTATTATCTGCAGGTTTTGGTATCCATGCCCCCCTCCGCCCCGAACCAATCCCCAGCGAATACAGAGCTCTTACTGTATAGCACTGTCAGACAAATACAGGAGAGTTTCATGTCCTTTTGAAATCAGGTAGCATACGGTATTGTAATTTCTAGAATGGAGAACACCAAACCTGATTATTGATTTGGAGACTTTGGCTGTGGAAACAATGAGCAAAAAGGAATTACAGTATAACCATTCATACCAAAGAAAATTTGAATCCCTTTAAATAAACTTAGAGATTTTTGGAGGAATAGTTTGTTCAATGTTATAGTGATTTATTGCCCGTTCATTGCAATGAATATTATTTGCACAGCTTGCTCAAGTTAATGGAATTGCTGAAATGGTATATTCTACTAAGATATGGATTTGCAGACCCAGGCCACTAAGCCAGGGACAATGGTTAAATCAGTATATGCCTTGCTCTTTCTTCTTCCTAAATATCCCAGGATCAGAACTCAAGTTCCTGATTACTGTACTTTTTTCTTGCATAGAGTCCTCTGATCAACTGATAATGAATACAGATTCCAGGGTTCTTGAGTCTTCCTCATTTTGTCTTTCTACAAAGATCTATATATGTTTAGAGTTGTGCTCTGTGTAGTCTGGACATGGTATACCACAACAGGCTGCTTCCCCTTATGTATTGATTTGCAGCTTAAACAATGCCAAGTTGATCCCATAAAGATTGTTTAGATGTATGCATGGCCCATCACTAGCTTGCTTTCCTAACCTTCTGTCTCCTTATGGAAACAACAATATCTCAGGACAGAAAATAAACTAGGTCTTTGGAGAGAGCAACTCCTTTTACTACCCTAGAACACTACCCTAGTTTAAATAAGTTGCAGGCAATTTTGGTGTACTCCAAAAATCTGATATTTCTTGGCAGCTTCTATATGTTCAACTATTGCTTGTACTGATTTTATTTTTGCATTATAGATGTTTGATCGGAATAAACAAGCTGATGAAGCTTCTGCTGCTTCAGCACAAGGTATGCCTCTTATTCAGTGGGGAAAACACACAGCCAGAGCATCCGCATCTGTTTGAAATATATTTTTATAGCACTGGCACTGAATAACTGAAAGTCTTGCAAAGCAGGGGTATTTATTGATTGAATTTTCTTTCTGCTCTATGTCCTTTTTTCCCTTACAGGTATAGAAAGAAAAGGTAATGAAGACTCTTTACGGCAAGAGAGCAATAGTGGGTAAGTTAGCTGTTTGCTTAATGTTTCTTATCCAGATTTTTCTGTGGCTGGTTAAAAAAACAAACCCTAACTTGTACTCAGTGTTCCACAGTTTTCAGAAACCTGTATATAATATCTATACCCTAGCTGTACCCCAATTGTGGTCCTCTGGTTGCTCTTGGACTGCAATTCCCTCACCGTTGACTATGTTGCCTAGGGCAGATAGAAATTGTAGGTGGAAAACACCCAAAGGGCCATAGTTGTTATCTATGTAGTACTGTGGTTCTATTTTAGCCACATCTCTGGTCCTGTTATGGTCCATCATCTCATCTTTCTTCCAGATACAGTAGGACCCCTGTATCCACTAGGGATTGGTTTTGGGGAGGACCGTGGATACCAAAAACCATGGATAATAGTGAACACCATTGAAAATAATGGGACTTCTGGTTTAAAATACCATAGGGTTGCCTTGGAGGACCTAGGAAATGGCTAGAGGGAACACAAGCGCTCTTGTGTTTTGTGTCCCGCGGATAATTGAATCAGTGGATACCGGGGTCCTACTGTACTCCATTTAACTCACCACATCTGTCTACAAATAAGTGTTTCTGCCATTGTGTCTTTCCACTTCAGCATATTTCAGCATATTCTTAACAGGATTGCCTTTCCATTCTGCATCTTGCTTCCTCTAATTGGCTGCTTTAACTGGGAAAAGGGCAACCCTAAGTGTCACAAAGGGGCTGACCCCTTCCAACAGAAAAATCAGTTTAGACTTGTCATCCCACTCCCCCCAACTATCTTGAAATGAGTCAAAGTAGTGCTCACTAATGTTAGCATATGACTGACAGTGCAATAAGTAATGGGCAAGATCTTCAACTTTGGATGCCCCACATATACAAAGTCTATCTTGAATAGTGATGCCCAGATAATGTCCTTGTAACATCCTTGTATCCATTTACTCAAAGTGGAGACATGTGAAGGCTGTACGTAAATCTTTTTTCATTGTAAAAAAACAGGCATTTTTCTTCCTGGAAAAGTGTTTTGGACCTTGCAAGCCATTTCATAGATCTTACTGAAGACAGAGCAGCTAGATCTAATTGTGCTCTAATGTCTAACAATCTTTGTTTGAACATATTTCTAACATTGGACTTCCACAAACTAACAGCCTCAACACTCAAGCCCTGATTTGAAAGCATTTTTGAAAAATTGGAGAACCAGGAATTTGTTGTAGTTTTTAGCACGTGTTCATTTAAACAGATCTTGGGAAACATATCCTCACTCATTTGGGTTAACTTGATCCAAAAATTAAATAATCTAAAAAGGCACAGATCTGAAACAGCTGCTATTCCAAATTCAGCTCTGACTGCCTGGGATGGATAACTTTTTGACACTCCCAGGTTAGGTCAGAGAGATTGTCATGTTTAAGCTGATTTAAAAGCTTTCTCAAGGAGGACAGATGAACCTCTTCTGTTAATGACTACCATATTTCTGACATTCAGAAATGGTGCCATCCCTGCACAACAGGGAAGTATTACTTCCCTGCAAAGTCTGTGTTTTGCAGAAGTGCATACAGTCTTTAAAGCTGAACTGTAATCCCCCAATCAGGTCTGAGCTTTGCCATGAAATGTTATCTGTCCTGGAGGAAAGGAAAAGTGGGAAGAAAGGTTAATGGAATAGAGTATCATGGAACAATAAATGAGGTGATCTGCATCTCAACATTTTGTTGTAGGTGCAACTTACTGTCATTGATTTTAATTTTTATCCATTTACTTATTTATTTTGCAGTATATGGGGATGATTAAATGAGATCCATAAAAATGTATTAAATGTAATGGTCAAAATGAGAACAGCAGATGTTGTTAATAGAATTGTGTTTATTTACTTGCATAAGCCATGACTGTCCCAGGAGTCAAACAAAACAGGATGATGAACGTAACCACCCTTCCCTGTGGGATCAGCCCCTCTATAGTGCTTCGGAAACCCTAGCTACTCACCCACTGGCTATGAAATTTCACTGGTCTGTATTTCAAATCAACTTCGACAATCCTGTCCTAGAAAATAATGAAGGATTAGCTTAATCTACTTTCATTTTTAAAATCTTCTTAGTTAGAAGCATCGTAATGACCTCTTATGTCAACCAGCAGTGATAACTGATTGTTAGAAATTAATTTTCAGAGGTTATGCTGTCAACTCTTTGGTTCTCTGCAATCCTTGACAAGTGCTATATGAATAGTGTAGCATAGCTGTAAAATATCTTGAAGTGTTACAAGCTCTCAACAGTTTGAATAGTATATTCATTTTTCAGAGCAGTTGATTGGAAACCTTTAGTGTTCCCTCCTCATGATGAAAATTATATTTTTGAATGACTCATAGTTCAGTCCAATAAAATATTCAACCATCTCTAAAGTGTAACATTTCAGAATAATAACATTTTCACTCATCTCAGAAAAGGATGAGTATCTCTTGAAGAAGGTGAGAAGAGGACTATCTTGCCTGCCTGCCCACTCCCCCACTGGAGACAAAAGACAACAAGGGGGGGGAACAGTACCAACTCAGCGAGACAAGGGCTGATTTCTTATAGAAAGACAGTATGGAATATTGGGAATATTATGTACATCAATATCTCCGCTGAGAAAGCCAAAGAGAAGGATAGGAAATCCAGTGCTGAATGAAATGATCTTAACACTCATTTATAAGCAGCTGACAGGTTTTGAATACTCTCTCCTCATGAGCTATAGCTATAAAATCAGACAAGGAAGGGCAATACAATTAAAAGATAATAAAATACATATAACTATCCATGTTTACAAAATTTCAAGAAAGTCAGCATTCTCCTTCAAGTCTATAGGGACTAAACTTTTTAAGGAAAAACAATCCAAAATAGTTTAGTTAATTCTTTAGTTCCTTTATGTGTAAGGGGAGCACTCATTCTTTGATTTCTCAAATTATGCGGGCACTGTCCTGTCCTAACCTTAACAGGTCTTACAGTTTTGCCAATATGTAGATTTTGTTACACAGGTAACAAACAGCATAAATCAACCTGCACTTTGGCAGGTAAATACTCTTGTCAATATTACAATGAGTAAGAAAAATGATATCTTTTAAGTAGATTTATGATAGGTGCACCACATGTACAACATATTTATCTGTTTTTCAAATTGTTTACTAAGTGTTTTCTAAGATAAATTATGAGACCTTTTTGACTTCTGGGAAGAGCACTCTGAAAAGTTTCCATTTTGAGTTCAGGTGGCTTGTCAGCATATTTTACATAATTGGGGGTGTTAACCTGTATTCCTGTGGTGTACTGTTCTTGTTAACATTCAGTTATTTTGCCCTTTTATTTTTTTTTATGCTTGCAGATCTGGAAAAGGGGTGATTAATTTCAAAACACATCAAGTGCTTATTACTAATTTCATGTCATTTAGCACTGGATTTCCTGTCCTCCTCTTTGGCTTTTTCACCAGAGATGATATTGGACATTGTCCTGCAAAAGGAAACAAACCTTTACATGTTATACATTGTTACTATTTAAGAGTTTGCTGTGGAGGACAGCATAAACAAGTATTGATTGTGATGCATTTTCTTCCTAGACTATGCCAATTTTTAGGGAAACTCTAAATACCAGGAGAGTAAGAATTTGATTTCTGCTCACACATCATGTCTACTGGGTCTTAGTGAACTCTGTTTGAGTATGGAAAAAGTGTTATGGGTTATCAGTCCAATTTCCCTCCCTCCCTTTCTCTCTCTCTCTCTCTCTGAAAACAATTAAATTCATTAAAATCTCTCCCTCCCTCCCTCTCTCTCTCTGTATTTTCCAGTTTAAGCATACAGGGACCAGAGGCAGCTAGGCCTGGGTTACCAATTATGCAGAACAGGCAGGGGTATTGCAGCTGCTGCCATGTGCACTACAGTAATCTTGAACAGGTATGAAAGTAAGGACTGAATTTCAACTCTTTCCATTAAGGGACCTTAATTTTCCATTATGTGTTTAAGGGTTTAGGATGAATCTGAGGATTTGAAGGCTAAAAATGGGAAGTTTTGTTTTGTGCATGCAGTTTCCCTTTGATTTCCAGCTGAAAAGTGTTTTGTACTAAAAGTTGCTCAAGGTAATAAATCTCTAACAAAGATGGCCAAACTGTGGCTCACTATCAGCTTTTTTGTTACTTGAGAAAATACGATTTGAGAAGATGGATAGAATCAAAATACGGGCATTTAAAGACAATGGCCTCTTGCTCAGGCATGTTCTGATTCTCTAATCATTCTTAGCCTCCTATTTATGATTGGTGTCACAACTATCACAGTCTCCAAGCTGTATTTAAACTGTTAAGAGAAGCTCCTCTCCTGTTAAAAGAGAATGCATGTGTAGCTCATAGAACCTCTAAGCAAGAAGACCCCAAGCCCTTGAGCTGTTTGTGGAAGTATAGCAAAAGGCTATGAGGACTGAGAGAATTACATGTTTTTTCTCATGTATTTCTAGGATATTTGTGGTTAACTTTGGGAACCAATAGGACAGGAGTACAAAACATTTGAAGTGTGGCAAATGTTCCCAGGCCTTAAGCAAAAGAATTCCAATGCCCAAAGGGACAAAGATGCAAAACTCCCTATGGCTTCCCACTTCAATCTTTTCAAAAGCCCCTGTGTGTATAAATTTCATTACACTTTAATTATTAATACTTACATACCTTGCTGCCGGTCCAAAGTTGTTTCTCAACATTTTCTGCAGTAATATATTCTTTCTTTCTGACCTTAGCCCCCATCTTGATCATCCCAATGAATCTCTTCCATACAGTTTTCCTTGTTCCAGTATAGGGGTGGGCAGCCCATGATGTCTTTGAAATTCCACTTTTGTGTTTCCCAGTTCATCCCCTCCAAATTAATTTCTGCTTCCATCATAAGATATGCTGTCAAAATCAAGTGATGCAACTGAAAAAATGTGACCTCTTCATCCTCCCTCATGTGAAGCACCATACAGAGCTGAATGCACCATAGAGCTGCTGCAGTGACAACTTCACTTAGCTTTGGCAGTGGTAAAGCTTCTGAAGCATTGTGAAATGGCCTGTGCCCTCTCTTCTCATCTGAAGAAGTTGTTCACTCCTATGCTAGTGTTTGGGAAAGAGAAAGAATGATGTTGTTATATACATGTATTGGTGTCATCTTTTAAATTCTTCTGTTCACCTTTCATAATATGGAACTTTTGGGCAGTTTCTCCTAGATCAGGTGTATTCTAATGAAAAGTCTGATTAAGTTGGGATAATTGGGTAATACAGAGTATATCTCCCTCTTCTGTTCAGCATGTCTACAGTTCCCAGCACAGACATTTTACCACTCACTGTAGGAATCGTACAGGTACAACTAGCCTGATGGAGCGTTTCCTGCAAGATGTTTTGCAGCATCATCCCTACAGTTACCATGACAACAGGTAGGGAATTCCGTTTGATGCAGTTTTGCAATAGTTCGGTTACTGTGTAATAGATCTTGAGTTGTGTATCATTGTGTAGCCATATAGAATGTGCAGCACTTTAGGCATTCCAGAGAGGGAACATTACACACAAGAAACTTTGAGAGACAGTCTTTAAAAAAAACTATTTCTGGTCTATCGCTATATTGCTCAACTCTGTACAGTAGATATAATGTAACCAGCAAGATTATCTGGTGGTGCAATTATATATGTGTGGCATGTGTTTGCGCACACACCTTCAAGTTGCCTGTCAACTTATGGCGTTCCCATGAGTTTCATAGGGTTTTCTTAGGCAAGGAGTACTGAGAGGTGGTTTGCCAGTTTCTTCCTTTGAAATTACAAGTGCTGTAGGCTATATTTCAGAGGAAGGAACTGGCAAAACCATCTCTTGAGTATTCCTTGAGTCTAAGAAAACCCTATGGAATTCATGGAGTCACAAGTATGTTATAGTAAAAGTTTGCTGATGTTATAGCTCCTATTTTATTTTGTAAATGTACTGGAAGAAATGTGGGAGACATGATGCATGTTGTGGGTGCAGGGCAGATGTGCTGCTGGAATTATTGGGAGACAAATATTTACTAAGTAATAGGGATGAATGAATCTATTTATTTCACTTTCTGTAATGTTCACATATTTCAATTACAAGTTGATGCCATCCTGCTTCTTCTATCAGTATGCAAACCTTTCTTAAAACCTGCATGAAAATTTTATGTGTTCTTCTTCTGTTTGCCTTCAAGTTGTTTCTGACTTATTGCGACTCTAATGCAAACCTCTCACAGGGTTTTCTTGGCAAGATTTATTCAGAGTGGCTTTGTCTTTGACTTTCTCTAAGGCTGAGAGAGTGTGACTTGTTCAAGGTCACCCAGTGGGTTTCCAGGTCTGAGCAGGGATTTGAACCCTGGTCTTTTGCAAACATAGATCCTCTGGTACAAAGTTCATAATTGTGTTTTGTTTGTTTATTAATTTGGGAAGTGGCAATTAAGTTGAAGGCCTAAATACCCTAAAGACGCTAGGTCTTGTCTGATCTTGGAAGCTAAGCAGGATAAATGCTGGTTAGTACTTGGATTTGAGAACACGAACAAATACTAGGTTATATTTCAGAGGAAGGCAATGGCAAAACCACCTCTGAGTATTCCTTATCTAAGAAAATCCTGTGAAATTCATGGGGGGTCACCATATGCCAACAGATGACTTGAAGGCACATACATACACATACAGCTAAGCTGGTTCATATTAAAATGTGAACCAAACAGATTTTGGTCTCATTCCTACTTGAGTAATGAGAATTTCTTTGGAGATCCACACTGTATTTGCAAAGTTGATTTACATGAGTGTGTGTGTAAACCTTCAGAACTCATATCATCAACTGCGCCCTTACCTGGATACAAGGGATCTGGAAACTGTGGTACATGCTTTGGTAACCTCACGTTTGGATTACTGTAATGCACTCTACATGGGGCTACCTGTGTGCCTAACCCGGAAACTTCAACTGGTACAAAATATGGCAGCCAGGTTAATTACAGGTACATCTAGGAGAGAGCATATAACACCTGTGCTTAAATCTCTCCATTGGCTGCCGATTAGTTTCCGGGCGCAGTACAAGGTGTTGGTTTTAACCTTTAAAGCCCTACATGGCTTGGGTCCATCTTATCTCCGGAACCGCCTCATCCCATATGATCCCCCCCGCGCACTTCGGCTGTCGCAGACCTCCCAGAGGACCTTCTCTTCTACAGCTCCCAGACTCTGGAATGGCCTGCCGGATGAGATCCGTCTTATCACTACTTTTGATAGCTTCAAGAAAGTGCTAAAGACGGATCTCTTCCGGCAGGCCTTCCCGGAATAACTTCCCGGTTCCAGTGGATTGGTTGCTACCCACCCCCTTGCCATCGTTGCCGTTATTTATTTATTTATTTATTTATTTATCATATTTTGTTCTTGTTTTAACTTTTCATTAGTTTAATTTAGTTTTAAGGGGTGGGAGGGTTAGGATGGGGAGGGATTGTTTTAACTTGATGTTTTAATCTTGTTGTATGCCTCCCCGGTTGCTGAGCAGAGGGGCGGGTTAAAAATAAAAATTTATTATTATATTATTATTACCGGTATGTTAAATAAATAAATAAATAAATGGTAAGAGTACACACATCATGTTTATGTACATGTGCACTGATAGATGTGAATTGGTCCTCAGGAACCTTGGCCTGCTATTGATGTAGGGTTGGAGCCAGAGATAGCCTTCTGTTGTTAAGCAGATTCTCCTGCTGGAGAAAGAGGCGATTTCAATCAGTTTCCTATGCAGGCTCCTTCTTCCATACTTTTTTCAAAGAGACACAGGCTGTATAATACTGTTGTTTTGTATTTCTGTGGTGATAAATCTGGTCCATATAAATTCATCATACTTGTTTCCTCCAAAAAATTAAGTGCGAGTACGTTCAGTGGAGCTTTCTTTCCATTGAACAGTATGTAAATCATTGAACAGAAAATCAAGCCAGTCTTTATTTATTTATTTATTTATTTACTTATTTCCTCCTCCTCCTCCTCCTCCTCCTCTTTTTAGTAATTTGGAGTTAGAACTACATTCTTATTGAAAAAGATGTAAATTAATTACAGAATGAGATGAAGGACTTCTTAAAAATAACATTTGTTTCAGGATCTCATTTAAGCATCAGTCTATTTACAACAGTTTCAGAGTTGTTACTTTTAGCAGCATGCTGCAGCTACAAGTCGTTCAGACAGCAAATATTTGTTGGCCAAATCCACACTACACAAATAATCCAGTTTGAAACTGCATTAGTTGCCATGATTCTTTCTTATGGAATCCTGGGGTTTGTATTTTGGTGAGGCACCATCACTCTTTGGCAGAGAAGGCTAAATACCTTGTAAAACTACAAATCCCAGGATTCCATTAGAAGGAGCCATGGCAAATAATCCAGTTTCCAACTGGATTATTGGTGTAGTGTGGTTTTGGCCAAGAAGAAGTTTTCAATCATCCAGAACACCATCCAACAAATACCAAAAAGCCTCCATAGAAAACATTTATGTCAATTTTTTTCAACAATAAAGATTTCATTGATGTGGTTGAATCCTTATGGCCAGGCTGTGCTTCCCCTGGTAGAACAGATTTTGATGGAAGGTTGCTTGTTATACTGTACTGTGTGAAAGGGAACCTATGTAGTAAAGATGCTGGAGATTCCTAATGTTTTCCAGCAGTGAGGGGAGGGTCTCCTTAAACTGTGTATTGGCTCTGCCTCCACTAAAATAGGCAGGACCATCTGTAAATGAAAAAAATTCAAACAACACACACCAGGAGGTAGAGCCAACCCCAACCTCCCCAGTTCTGTTCTGCCTCTTGACCAAGCAGGTCAGGACACTTTGTGCTCCAGCACAAAATATACATTGAGAAATTTCCCACACAACAGAATATTTAAATGTTGTAAAATGCTGTAGTTAGTAATCAGATTTGTGCCACTGTTTAAGAAATCTGTAAAGAACATCCAGTGGAAAACTTGATTTAAATGCGTGCATTAAATTCAGATTTTATTGGCGATTCTACTCACTCTGAATTAGTGATTCAAATGCCCTTGATTGAAATCAGTGCACTTGAGGACTTTGTTTTATTTTGTCAGTGTATTACAGTATGCTCTTTTAAATTTGACAAATCTGCTGAAGACATTTGAAATCATAATTTGCCATACAATACATGTGATGATATGACTGATTGCAAAGTTGAATTCTTTGTGACTCTCTTAACAATAAGAAATAGACCTTGTTCTTACATATCTTGGTTTTGCCAGGCTGACAGTTGTAACCAGTTTACTCATAGTCTGATTTTGCTTGACATGTAAAAGGAAGAGCAAAAGGGAGTGTGAAATCTGATTTAGAAAGAATATGGCTTTTATTTGATGTTGTGTAATTAATCAATAGCTGAATTGAGTGCTTGTGTATATATTTTAATTCTAGCATAAAATCAAATTATTATTTGCATTGCAATATTGTCTAGGCAAGGTGGGAATTGTGCAGCCCTCCAGATGATGTTGGACTGTCACTTCCATCAGCCTAAGCTAGCATACCCAATAGTGCATAAATGTTTAGAGCTGCAGTTTAGCAATTTCTGGAGGGCCTCATAATTTTGATCTCTGGTCTCAAACAAGCTTGTAGACCATTTAATTCACCCAGTCAAAGCAACCCACCAGGCAAGTATAAGTTTCCACCAGAGACTCAGTATTTGTCTATTTTTACTGCCTGACTCAAATTGAAAAAAAACAAAGATGGATGCTGTGTAGAAGGGGTGGGGAGATGGTCTCGGAGCCAGGGCTAACAGAAGAAAGCCTTCTTTCTCAAGAAATGGCAGTCATGAGGGGCAAAGAAGTGAGTGTTAGGGCTTGTCTAGATGAGAAGAAAGAATGCTTATAACTGCTCATTATAGCAAATTTGCAGCAGCATCCTTTTGTTTCCATGGTCTTTCCACAAAAATGAAAAGCTGCAAAGCTCTCCATGCTTGAAGTTCACATGCCCGTGAATCAAGATGGAGGCTGTGTTATATGCTCCTGCTGCTGCAAAGGTTTTCCCCCACCCTGTCAGGGGAGAAACTCGAGTGGGAAGGTGAAGAAAACCTGGCAGTGCCTGGAGATGATAATGAGGGCGACCACTGTGAAGAACAGAAGGAGAGACCAAGCCGCCAGCCAAGTGCAAAAAAGTGCACGATTGCTAGCACAAAAAGCGCTTCTGAGTGCTTGATATCAAGCCCGCCTCCTGTGTACATCTGACCAATCAGATCTCCAGTTCCACCCTCTCCAGATTGCACAGCAAATTAAATTGGTTGTCCCAATGAGCAGGAATGCGCATTTTGTTACAGCAAGTAACAAGGAATCATTGCGATCCAGAGGCAAAATGCTAAAGAAATTTTATTCAGAGTTTGCATGCTAACAGAAAGACATTAGGAGAGAACAATGGACACAACATCTCAGTCAAAGCAATGCAGGCAGGCAGATAGATACAGCAAGCGACAGAGAGACATGATGAAAAATGAGCAGAAGCTTCTTTCTTTGTCCAGGGCTTACAGGTTATAGGCTCTATGTCACGTAAGCAGTTAACCATTTGTCTGTTGATACACTCAGTCACTGAGATCAAAGGAGGTCTTAGCCTAGGGATGTGATGTTACATGAAAGAAACTACAGATAGGAAGGTAACACTGAGTTGTAAAACCCCAAGGTAATTTCCTGAGCTTCCCTTCAAAGATGGCTTATGAAGCCAGATGTTTTATTGGCCCATTTAATAGAGGTAGGAACAAAGGAAGCGTGAAGTTCCCATGAAATGTCCGGTGTGCCAGACAGCTGGAAACTTCAGATTCCTACAGCATTTCCCTCACAGTTTTTAAAAAAGCTTCAGGAAAAGCCACAAAGGCTTTTCCCATGTAGTATGAGGTGTTTTGCCCCCCCCTCCTGAATATGGCGAATTGCCGTAGGATCCCATTTGGAAAAAAGGTATTCTCCTCGAATTCTATGAGGAGTATTTTCACTTGTTTAGGCAAGCCCCTAGTTAGAAGCCATATTTAAGGACTGGATACAGTCCCACTGGAGAGTGTTCTCTCGGAGTTTTACTGAGTGCCTGGCAGCTGAGCTGGAGAAAAGGTGCTATTATATCCTCTTCCCTCTCTCTGAAGCCTGAGAAGCTCCTGGGCCAAAAATCCTGCATTGCCTGCTGAGTCTAGTCATGCTTCTCCCACAGTTGTCCTTGCACAAAATACAGGTCATGAGTTACATTCACCATGGTAGGATACAAATTGTGTAGATATGGTATAGGGGCGGACTTAGTGCTGAGCTCAAGCAAAGCAGTCCTGTCTTTATATGGAAACACAGATTGAGGTCCTCCCCCTTTCTTCTTTTGACTTTCAAAGTCCGTCAAGAACAAAATCCCATCTGAGCATTAGCTGTGAGGTTGCCATTGGTCTTTCTTATTAATCAGCTTCTGGAGTGACATAGACACCTGACTGTTCTGAGTTAGTTATAATCATGTCATGCAACAACCATGAGATGTGGAATAGGTCATTCTAATGACTGCAGACTAAAATAGTATTTTGCTCTGGTACCTGATGTATTATTTATCAGTGTTGGTGTAGAGGGTTTTATGTTGTGTGCTATATTGATGGTAGTATTTGTGAAGATTGCTGTTTCATGCTGCTGTGGTTTTCCTTTCTGAAAAGACAGTGCATCATTCCTTCAACTTTAGGATGCTAGGAAAGTGTATGCAACATTTTTCAGACCTTCTTTAAAAGCTGACGTTCCATTCAACAATATGGTTTATCAAGGACCTGAATCTGAAAGATAGAAAATTTCAAGGGTCCCAGAGGCTTAATTTTATAATATGAAGACATATCAGTGTGCTTTATTTCTCCTGAGCTTGCTCTTGACAATCACAATTAGCTATTTTATTACATGAAGCTTTCCTGCTGCAAGAGTGGCTACTGTAACTATAGCTGTCAGAATGAAAGCTTGTGTTCTTTTATTTGTGCTGTCACCAGAGATCCTTCCCTGGTGTTTGAGGAGTTCAGAACAGTGTTAATCATTGTGCTGGAGGTTCTTGGCACAAGGCATAGTTCTGGGAATAGTGCTGCAGTCTCTCCTATGCAGCAGAATTTCAAAGCTTTCCTCCCTTCCGTCACTCTTATACAGTTACCTTAATAGAGTTTAAGCAAAACATTGTTGATGAGATTCACAGTGCATGCCTGTAAGCTATGGAATAGCTTACACTTTTGTTGATTGTCCGCTTTGGCTTACAGCTGTAGTGCTGTTTATACAGCCGTTGGTCTTTTCCATTTTATTAACTCTTTTAGTTCTTTTAGCTGTAAATCCTAGTTTAGTGTTAAGTGCCTTTAAAATATTTATGTGGCTTTTCCCCCCTTCCCCAGACCGACTTATGATGATATGCCATTCACCAGCTCCCAGCTTCCTGGAGATGAGGCTCTTCTTTCATTGGATGTGGTGGAAAAAGAGAGAACTGCAAGCAGGGGGGAAGAGCGAAGCACTGACAGTGGATTCACTGCTGAGTCAGGGTGCCTTGTTTCTCAGAGATCACAGGATGAACGGAAGAAGGTTTCTATGGCAGTTACACCTCACCAGAAGCTAGAAGGAGGACAAGAACATAGCCCAGGAGCGTCAGAAAAACCATTGGCAGTCTCTTGTAATACAAAAGACACTGTTCCAATGGAAGGTGCTCTGTCTGAAAGTAGTAATCATCAAGCCTCATTTACAGCTGTAAACCTCTTACCCGATCCAGTACCTGTTTGCCACTCTCCATCTGCTCCACATAGACTTCAAAAAAATACTCGATACCCAATAGTACCAGAATCTTTTTCTATTATCAGGTGTGAACAAAGTAAACCTGAAATATGCAATGAAGATGAAGTATTGAATCCAAATTTGAGTGCTGTTTTACAGTCAACAGAGTCAAAAACTGTTCTACTTTCACAAGAGAGTCCTGTCTTTAATCAAGGCAGCTCTTTAATCTCAGGTCAGCTTTTGTTGAAACAAGATAGTTTACAACCTCAGGATGAAACTCCGATTTCTGACTTCAGTCTCAGGAATACCAACAACCCTTTGGGTACGAGCAGTTCCTGGGCTTTTCAAGCAGATTCCCAAGTGTCAGAAAAAAAAGAAATTAAGTTGGGGGAAACTGTAGGCGAAACACCTGAAGAAGTCCTTCTGAAATATTGTGATAAAACTGCCCCCAATGAGTTGCCTTCCAGAGATGAAGATACTAATTCCTGTGTAAATATTCTGTCACTTCTTGATCACAGTAGTGCGCAAGGCTCAGACATAAGTTTTGATTGTGATGCAGCTGTGCCAGCTGTCCAGTCAGGAACAACCCTGCCCAAAGCAACAGTTAAAAATTTAGAACTTCTCAAAGAGGTTCAAGTAGATCTCCAAGATGAGAACTATGGCACCCAGCTCAGTTCCATTCTTAAGAGTGGCTCAGTGCAGCAGGAAGCAGAGGCAGACAAAGATGTATCAACTCAGAACAAAGAACCCGTTCTTCCAGCTTTGCCCCATGTGCCGCCTTCTTTTGTAGGAAAGACATGGTCCCAGATAATGTATGAAGATGATATGAAAATTGAAGCCCTTGTTCGGGATTTCAGGGAAGGTCGCTTCCGCTGTCATTTTGATACTGAGTCCTTGGCTAATTGTGCAAAGAGGAGGGCAAGGAAGAAAAAACAGCAAGAAGGAGGAATCAGTGCAAATGCAGCTAACAAAACAGAGGTTGTGTCAGTGAAAGGGCTTCCAGAATTTACTGATGCATTAAGTGTTGCCTCTGACTTCAGCAACTCATCTGTAATCTCAGAAACACAACCTATTCCAGAAACATCAAAGAGACCTAAAAAAAGGACTTGGCGTCTTGCCTCAAGATGTCAAGTAGTCAAGGTTAGCCATGGCACACAAACCAGCTTAATTCACTATCCAGTAGTAAAACAAAAAATAATTAGAAAGGACTGTGAGCCACCAGATCAGAAAGGGAGCCCTGTATGGTCAGAGAATGAGAAGACACCTACCATGAAAACGAGGTTGTGTGCCCTCAAGCTTCCTGAATCTTATACTAAAATTATGAGCCCTGTACAGCCCCAGACAGTGGTCTACGTTCTTTCTTGTCCAGAGATTAAACAGTTTAGAAGCAAAGTTGAAGACATTCCGAAAATGAGAAGAAACCAGCACTCCACTGATAGCAAGGACTCTGTAAGGTACAGATACAAGCAAAGTTCTATCAGATATTATGACCCATTGACGAATCGAGTCTTAAAAACTCCTCCCAAAAGCATGGCTGGGGAAAAATCAAGGAACCCTCCACACATTCGGCAGCTCTTTAGGAGTCTCAATGTTGATGCAAACCAGAAGAAACAAACTGATTCAGAGTGTGAATGCATAATGCCAAAGTCCTTCAATTCAACAGATTTCCACAGTTCATCAGCATCTTTCCTGCTGCACCCGATTAAAGAGAATGATATGAGTTCAAGTCATAAAACAGATGGATCTTCAGTTTCCACAGAGAGTTCTGAATGTCTGGTATGTAACAATTCAGAGAAATCCTATAAAAATGTAGTCCTCTCACCGTTGAACTCTCATCAATCACAGCGGGAAGGTGACTTTCGATTAACTCCTTTGAAGTCACGTGTGGCTGACTGTTTGGAAAGGGATAATCCAAAGACAAAGTGGCAGAGGAAAAAAGGCAGTAGTCGAGAACCAGGGGTTTCCAAAAAAGCTTCAGGGCTAGCCTTGGTCAGGCGTAGACTTATTCGGAGAGGCAGTAGGAAACAGTCATCCAGGACCATAGCTCAGCAAAAGAGGGGGAGGACCAGAAGGATTTCTCCTTGTACCCTAAAATCCTCTGCTTCATCTACTCCCAGGCATCAAACAAAGAAAACTAGTATAGGAAAGCACCTTAAGAAAGAAAAATTGGATGCTAAAAAACTAAAGGTGACAAGGAAGTCCAAGAGGACATTTTTGAATCCTGCCACCATCATGGGCATTCCTGAAAAAAGGCAGAGAGTCACTGCAAGGCTTTCTTCCAAAATAAAGAAATGGGAAGGGAGGGAAGGGGAGATGAGAGTTTCTTTTGCATTGTGAAATGAGGGCTGCCCAGACTATGTGCACTTGGATTCTAATTTGTTCTAGTGAGAGGTAGTCAGTGCAGGGTATGTGTGTGCGTTGAGTTCAGTTTTTGATGCCCTAGAGCTAAAAATAGAATAAATCCATAGTTCAACAATAAGCTGAGATACCTGTGAAGACACCTCTTCATGTTGCTGCTTTTTGAGCACACTTAACATTGTACTGCTCTATTACGTAAGTTACAAAACATGCATATTTGTTCATCAAAAACATTAAAGGCCCTGTTTAATAAGGTTCCATGCATCCTTGTCACAATAGAGATATAATGGATTTAAATTTGCATTATTACTCTAGTAAATCTAGTTCACTACATTGCAAAAGTGGATATGTCTGTCTTGTTGATAGAATTCACTTTTCTTATCCAGCTGACAAAGAACACACCCAACAGTGACTTGGATCCAGACATCCTGGTGTATGAGCAGAAATCAATGCTGCTCACATGTGAGGATCACCACTTTCTCACAATCAACAGCCCTCCACACGCACCTAGCTGCTCTGGAGAATCCCTGATCATCTGAAGCCAGTTTCAAGGGGACAGCAGATTGGAAAATGGGAGCACCCTCGCCGCATTAGCAAACATGCCTTCAGGTCACACAGTGGGAATTTGGGTCCCAATCAATCAGTCCATCTCCATGATCATATTAAAGGGAATATGTATTTTGATTAACTTGTATTTTTAACTACCAGATACACACTGAAAATCAATGAGATTTTAGGCCACAGTCCTGTGCACACATTTTGGGGGAGTAAATCCCACTAAACACAGTTGGACTGATTTCTTTCTAAATATGCGTAAGTTTGCACTCTTAAGTTCCAGATGGAAAAACAGTACAAACTTGCAAAATTAATCCCCCATCTCCTACTTCCTCACCTGTTAGTGTCATCTCTGCAACTATAGATAAAATCATCAGAGATCATTGTTCTGGAAAGAGACCAGTGCTGAAAACAGAGATGTCTTTTTTTTTTGGTAACTGTTCTTCTTTTTCTCTCCTCCTGGAAGGCTGAGCTACAGTTTCTTATGGGTGTTAACTTAGAATGCTGCACATAAGCAATATTTCTAACCTTAAACTGTCATTGAAATTAATCACAGAGAGCAGTTTTTGAAAGAAAAGTACTAATTATGATTTCCCTGTTTCTATGAAAGTATTAGATGGAATTCCTAATAAGCAAATTAAAACTAGGTAAGACAAAACGTCTGAAATATGCTACTGCAAATTTAGATCAAAATAGATTTCCAAATCTTGATTTCAGAAATAATATGCTATAGGTTTACATAAATAAATCACTGATGTGCTTTTTTGTTTTCATTGATTTATTTAAAATAAATAGATTAATTTAAATATTTATTTAAATATAGAATTGTTTATAACTTTATGTGCCAGGTGATAAGTTACAATGTATATACTTACCTACATAAGATAAAAATTAATTTCCATTACCATCTACATAAGATCCACTTGGATTGTTCAGTTGGGAAGACATCTGGAGGAAAAGTATTTCAGTGAGGCATTTGTAAGACTGAATGTTTTATACTGCGTTCTGCACCACTGACTGTGTGGACATGATTTTTTGTGAATTGTAGTAGCTGGTTAATTATTAGTGCCTGTCATTTGATATTCTGCCTAATGATTTTTAAAACAAAAGTTGTTAAACTGATAGGTTTTATAACAAAAGTTTATTTATGAAGGTTTCAATGCAAAGGTTTCATTTTCAAAAACAACTTTATGTTTTAAATGATGGTTTATCACTGACAAGTTTCAAGCTAACCTATTTTTATGGGGAAGAGTGTCCTTTCTACCTAACGTGCCAATTCATGTTTTTAAAATGATATATAAATGCAGGTATACATAGTTGTATTTATTCGTAACACCTTATGAACGTCTTCATTTGAATAGATTGGTATGTTTAGGGCAGTTACTGAATAGTTCTGCATATTCATGTGCTGTTCTGTTCTCTGACACTCCCGTTCTTCTTCACAACCTGCAGGGCACAGACTGTATAACGTTGCAAACTCTTTTGGATATTTGCAGGAGTCTTGGAGGGTTTTTTTTGTAAATAGTGTACAGAACCAGAGTGATTTTTTTTAAAAAAAGCTATATTTAAGAGAAGATTTCAGTAGCTATATATATTTTCTTTAAAACCAGAATGAAGACTAATGTTATTTTTTTGTAAAGTAAAGGGCTTATTAAGAGTATAAGTCTGGGAAAAGTTGTCCAGTGTATGAACAGGTCTATAGTTCTTACTTGCGCATATTCCTCCCCTGTGGCTGTTTTGTTTTGTATATGCTTGATAAACACAAACATTGGGGAGACTATGTCCTTTTTGTTATAAAAATATTTTTATGCATTAAGTGTTTATTTGTGTGTGTTTTTAAGTTGTTTTATTACCTAGCCTTGGAGTAAGGCATGTTCAGAATTTAAAGAAATACATCAGAATCCACAGAATGCTACATAATGCCCAAATATTTCTATTGTGTCATTAGGTTGTACCTGTTTTCTGTTCTCACTGAGGATAAGGGTGATATTCCATTGCAGTTCTGACTAGGTTTGCCAGTTTTAAGATTTTGATATGTTGGCGTTTTAGGCCTACCATACCCAGTGTTTCACTGGGAGATGCTTATTACTATACTAGAGTTTTCTTCCTCTGCGGCTCTCTGTCCTGCCTCAAAACCAGGTTGTAGTATTTCCCCAGCCTTCTTGATCCACTTCTGGGGGTATCTGCAGGGGGATTGTTCTCATCCTAGTTTGGCTGGCAGAAGCAAGTTACAGCAGTGGAACAACTCTGTGGGCCGTAGCTGCCACCTCAGGATAATCAGGGAAGGAATAAAATTTTGCGTTGTGGGCTCAGAATTAAATAGACCAGCCATTTTCTTTTTCACTTGGAATTTTTGCTATTCACCCTACAGATGTCCCCCAGTCTCTTTTTCCTGACTTGCTAAGTGCTATCCTCTGTCATCGACAGGTACCACCTGAATTTCAGTGTCTGAGCCTCTGAAGATCTGGTGACCCAAAGTTAGACTGCAGCTTCTCATGCTCTACCAGAGGCACTTCTGGAGGGTCTTCTTACTGAATGGAGGAGCTTGCAGGGGACATGGGGTGGCCCTGAATAAAAGAAGGAGCTCAGGAGTTTTGGTGTGCATACAGAACCTCTCCTTCGTATCCAGGCCATATGTTTTACATGAATACTTTTCTTAAAAGGAGTGTACAGCTGCCAAAGAAACGTGTATATAATAAAATTATCTTATCAAAGCTGGATGAGAATTATGTGTTTAATCCCCAGGTTCTAAAAGGAATCCTTGAGATGCTAATATAAATTATTTTCTTTGGAACACCTCTCACCACTGCCATTAGTTCCAAGGCTCATCTTCACTGAAATAGCTTGCCAGATTGTGCTGTCTTGACAGTCGTAAATGCTCCTTTAGGCCACATGTAACTTAATTTTGTTTGGGGGGGGGAGTATATGGCAGCAGATTTCTTGCTCCGTGGCATATCTGTACACATGTCCTGTAGTGGGCTTTCAAGTTCATGTTTGCCTACCACATCAAAGGGTGTGCAAGTAAAATAAAGCTGCAGACATCATAGAATTTTGTTGTTGTGTACCTTCAGGTTGCTTTCAATTTATGGCAACCCTAAGGCAAACCTATCAAAGGATTACCTTGACAAGATTTGTTCAGAGGGGGTTTGCCTTTGCCCTCCTCTGAGTCAGACTGACTTGCCCAAAGTCACCCAGTGAGTTTCCATGGCAGAGCAGGGATTCAAACCCTGATCTCCAGAGTCGTAGTCCAGTGCTCAAACCACTACCCCATGCTGACTCTCTGAAATCATAGAATTAGATTTCCAAAATAAATGTAATAAATGGTAGGAGCGAGAAGGTAAAGTTCTGCCGCCATTGTTTTGGTAATAGCATAATTCTTCCTAATTGCTAGCAGTCAGGTTATGACAAGAGTGGACTCATATTTTTCTCCCTGAATAGAAAGTATGTGCCTACATGCAGTTATTAGTCTCAACCAGAGTAGAACCATTGAATCAAGTGGAATTTGGTGAGTCAGAATGTATGTAAGTCCAATTAATTCAGTGGATCTACTCTAGTGAGGACTAATAGTTGGATTTTGGCCGTAATTCCCTTAGGTCTCTGGATACTTCCCTCATTCACAATTATGTTAAATAATAATCATTGTTTTACCTGGCACAAGAACCTGCTCCCTCGACCACTTGCAAATAGGGTTCCTTTTTTCCTTCCTTGAGATATTTTCCCCTTTCTAATCTTTCTTGACTTTATTATTTTAACTTGTGTCTAATTTGCACCTGTGTTTCTTTTAAGCATGGTGGTATCTATTATACTGGTACCTAAGGCCACATGTCATTATAGCTGCACAATACTTTGAAAAGATACTCTTATGAAAAGTTTAAAAGAACATGCCCACTTGTGAGGTAACCAAATTGTCACTGGATAATGTCTGTGTAAATGGCTGGATATTTCCTGTATTAAACAGAAATACGACCCTGAATCATTCTTCCTTTTATTAAAAGGAACTCAGCTGTCTGAGCACACTATTCAGAGTAGTTGCCATCTTGCATATATATTGAGCCATTTCAGCACTCTACCAAAGTCTAAAAAAAATATTTTGAACATAAGTTGAAATGAGTGCAGTTGCTTGGGATGTCAATTCCCCAGAATTTTTTGGGACTTATGGCTAAATGTGTTTTGGGGTGCAGGTTCTTGTAGGTTAAACGACTTACTTGATTCCAGTTGCTCATATTTTAATATGTGCTGAACAATGTTCACCCAAACATGCCAGAGATTTAATTACTGACTGCAGTTACTCGCTGCATTTAGAGTACAAAGGAAAAGATACATCCTGACCGACATGATCAGAATCTTTGATCTGGCAACCTTCGTATCTTAAGTGGCATCAAACTTTGGAACAAATCCAGGCTTATCCTCAGGAGAATGGACAGGAGGATCTCAAACTGGTATAGTTGATCATTTGAAAGAAACTAGCCATGCATGTGACTGAAAGGAGAGTGGCTGCATGAACATTACATTCTGAGTCTTAATACCTAGCTGCACGACAGCTTGTCCTTAGTGTCGTTCACTTTTTATTAAAAATAATGTTATAGAATGCTTTCTGATCCAACTAATTTATCCTCTTTTTCCATGTCAACTGTATTTTGACGCTACCTGATTGTGTGGTTATTTGGCCACATTATGACAGCTCCTTTTCTTCTAATAAATAGTACCATCTACATGATCAGTTGTCCCAAACTGTAATAGAAGATTTTAATTACTGAATGTTGATTGATTAAAAATACGCTGGATTCTTTAAAAAAAAAGCACACCAAATTTGTAGGCTAGGCAGAACTTTGCATTTTATATGAGAAGTTGATTTGTTGGTGGTTACAATGTCTTAAACCATACTTATTTTTCACTGATGAGCAGTCAAGCATATACAAAAATATTTTATTTCTCCTATGCTTGTAATAGTTTGCAATTATTGATTTGTTCATTCCTTTCACATCTTGAAAAAAATACATTTTTTATGAATAAAAAAATTGAAATAGAAATTATGTAGTTGGCGTGTGTGTTTACTTACTTATTTTTTTTAAAAAAAATAATAATTCATAGCCTACCTTTCTCCTGACATAGGACTCAAGGTAGATTACAAGAAATTAAAATGAAGTAGAGGTAAAATCTTGCACAAACGTTTTAAAAACAATTCTATTAAAAGCACAACATTAAAACTGAAGGACCACATTCTCCCATAGGAGCCTACCTATGAAGGATCATATTCTCCCTTAGGGAACCTACCCATGTTGTGAGATCTTCTGGGGAGGCTGTTCTCCCTGCTTCACCAATCTCAGGTACATCTGGTGGGGACATGGAAGAGGGCCTTCTGGGTGGTTGCTCCCAGGCTGTGGAGCTCCCTGGAGAGATTAAACTGGTGCCCTCCCTGGTATCCTTTCATAGCCAAGTGAAGACTTTTGTTTCAGCAGGTGCGTGATTGCTTAGGGGGAAAGCACCTTTTAGAACGTGCTGTATTCAATGTTTACTTTTTAATGGTCTTGCTTTTAACTACTTGTAATTGTTAATTTAATCATGTTTTTAATATGAATGATATGAATGTTAAAGCTGTATCTGTTTTAACCTTTGCAAGCCTTCTTGAGTCCCAGAGCAGTAGCATGGAGGTGGGAGGTGGGGAAGGTCTGGATATTGTGGTATTGATGATGATGATATTTATTTATTTATTTATTGAATTTATACTCTGCCTTTCACCTGAGATGGAGTCCAAAGAGCTGATACTACGGTAGTTTAAAACATAATAGAAATATTAAAGTGTATGTGTCTTTAGCTTATTTCAAAAGATTTCCTTGTTTCTGCCTGTATGGCAAAATCTAAGCAATACATAAGCTCTGAGTAGGGGAGGAGCATCCTTTTTCAACCTAATGCTCCTCAGATGTGTTTCAACTAATTTCCATCACCCTTGCCAGCTGTTGTTGGGGTGATGGGCATTGTAGTCCCAACACATCTGGAAGGAAGACTAGAGTAGAGATTGCTTTGGACAGTAGTTTGCCTCATGGCTGATACACTGCTGTAATTAGTCTGGATAACTTGTTTACAATTGCATAATGCCCTGTGGGAGCTCAGACTGTTGCTTATGTTGAAAACTAGCACTAGAAAATAAATAGCATATTTCTATTTATTAAAAATTCCCCATCCCCAGATGAATGCCAGGAGCCTGGACTATTCAGCAATCATTTACAACAGCTTTAAATTATTTATTGGTCACAGCTTTGGGATTTGGCCTGCTACCTCTCTCGATAAATATTCGGCAATGGAACAGGAAGGACATATGGTACAGTAGGATGTTTTAAACTTTGCAATGTCCCTTTATTTGGCTGTGGTCTATCAAACAACACTGGCTTACTGCAGAATTTTTTTTATAACAACCCAAGATAGCTTTGCAAGCCCTTTCTTTCCATTGGTCTGCATTTGCCTCACTTAATCTTTATAAGGTAGGAACATGGCTGTGTCATTCACAATTGTTCTGTATAATTCCATTTCTGAAACAGATTCCCATAGAAGTTTCACGACAGAGCAACATTTACCTTGTGAGACAAAATACATGTGTTAGAATGAAGAAAAACCTGCATAGATGACATGAACAAGTTGAAATACGTTCATAGATGCCAAAGTGCAAAGTGGTTTTTCTTCAGTATACAGCATCAGTCCTATGAACAATAACAAAAAAGTCAGGTTATAGGTTTTAGGTCCACAGTCATCTTATAGAATTGGAGTTACTGTCGGATACGAAGTTTTATGATGGTGTATTATACAGATTAAGGGTTCGGGTGAACATTAAGTGAGATAAGGCTTCATGCCATGTTGGTGTCTTCAAGACAAAAATCAAACTAGGAATATCAGTATTTCACAAGAAATATGTATAATGGCCTGCTGTTTTTAAAAAATGAAAATCAACAACATGTTAGTGCCATTTTGAGTACATAAATGGGAGTAAGGGGGAAATTTCATTCTTTTACTTCCCAACATTTCCACACTCAAGTTGCTTTTCCACATACAGAAGGAAAGATACTGGTACTTGTATTTCTCCAAACTTGCATGTAGAAAAATAACCAAGAGAGGTGATGTGCGTATTAAAACTAGTGTGTGTGTCGGTATTACTTTTACTGTTAAGCAATCCATGTCACCATTGCTCCCTCAAGCTTTCCATGACTGCTTTTCCTTAATACACATTGTTGAGACATTAACTCCCACTTCTATTGTGATGGCAAGTTAAAATTGGATGGATTGAGAGTCAGCTACAAGAGAAGCAGACATGACTAGATAATACCTATTCTTTTTTAGAGTGGTTGCTGTGCACATAAGTTTGGGGTGTGGGCAATACATACTGTGAAGAACTAGGTTAGAAAGCATGCATGAGAGGGAGCTAATCACAGTGCAGGAAGCTGTGATGGGAGGGGCCTCTGTAAGAGTGATCTGAGAGAATGTCAGTTGAGAGTTGCGAGGCAGCAGTTGGATGAGTCAGATGTATAAGATAGTGGGAGTGCACTGTATGAAAGAAAGTTGTGTGAAGCAGTTGAGAGACTGCAGAGATAAAGTGGATGTTAAATATAATAGTCTGTCACTAAAAGGAACACTAAGTAGAACTAAATGAAAGAACCATTCGTTATATATAGAGTTCTCTTACAGTTTTGAAGTTGTAACCTCTTTGATACAATAAACTAAAGTTTGTTAACTTTTCCACTGACTCATCTTGCATTATTTCCCTCATAATAAAGGGAAGGGTCACACTAACCAGAAGCATACACACTAGTAAGTAAATCTATCCACAGAAAGAGTCACCTGGAGGCTTCAGTCCCAGTCCAGATAAGGGATTAATAAAGGGGGACCTGGAGTAGGGTAGCAGCGACAGGCAGCCAGTGCTGAGTATTGAGGCAGCTTGGCTAGCAATAAGTCACACACATCAAGAAGTAACGGAAAAAGTGAAGAATCTTCCATTAATTGGGCATGTTTATGCTGTTGTTTATACTTGCCAAGTCAAGATGTTCAGCTTAAATGGCAGGCTGGAAGATTTGGGAACATTAAAAAACGCAACACATTTGAATATTTATGTCAGTGGTTCCCATTCCAAGTGTGATAGTAGGTACATAACTCTGCTGAGGGGAAAATATTGTACCCTGGGGTGACAGGATAAAGCATACCTCAGGGCAATTGAAGAGAGGGAATTACAGCCTGGATTTTACTGATAGTGTAGACCAGGGGTAGGCAAAGTGTGTCCACTTCCTGTTGTTAATAAAATGCCTCCCCTGGGCCTAAAATGGCCCAGGAAGGCCAAGAAACATGGTGAACATAACCTTCTTGTCCCTTAGAGGGCATTTGGGGGCAGAAAGATTGTGGGGCTTTTTTTTGTTCTGTTTTTTTGTTTAGGAGCAGGTGTGTTTGGCGTACAGCCCTCTGGTGTCTCCTAGGGAGCTAATGTCGCCCTATCCCCTGCCACAGTTGCCCACTCCGGTGTAGACCCATTGAGTCAATTTTTGAATAAGTGAATGTTTAACCAAGCCCCATTGATTCAATATTTTCCCTCTAGTTGGGTCTAATGGCCCTTGTGGTCTCTTCCAATTCTATGATTCTAATACTAGGATTCCATTTCTCCCATTATTAGACATACAGTAGGTCTCTTTCACACAACAGTTATACTACTTTGATACCACTTTAACTATCATGGTTCCATCCTATAGAATCCTGGGCTTTGCAGTTTATGGAAGAATATTTCGAATTCTCTGCTTGTGAGTTCTAGTTTCTCACCAAATTGTACATCCCAAAATTCCATTGGCTGCATCCATAGGCAGTTAAAGTGATATCAAAGTTCTATTAACTGTAAAAGATACCAAAGTGTCTTACATAGTGTGTGTTTTTAAATCACATTCTGTATGACACATTCATGGCTTTACAATGTTGTGTGTGCCTTTATTAACTGCAAGCTGTATGTCATTTTGTTCCAGAATGCTGTTGCCTTTGAGTTCCTGCCAGATTGGTGTACCTTTTGTTTTATGGAGTCTGCAGTAGGGATAACATTGCAGCCAAAGTCAGCATATTTTACCTCTCTCTTCTGTAATTAGCTAATGTTCTCAGACTGCCTTAAGGACATAAAGGACTTTCTAAGCACTAAGGAATATTTGGGTATTTTAAAAATCACGTTAAGATTTCATTTGCTATATCATCCCCACAATTTAAACCATATTATTAGTAATATGCCTATAATGATGACAAAGAAGTTGAATTCTCATGTTCTGCCCTGCTCTAGAATTAAGCATGTTATTTTTAGAAGCTTTCGCTGCCTCTTTCTCTAGGGTATATTGGATAGATTGTGTCAGATGTTAATATCTTTTTTCAAATGCTGCTCTTTTAAAAGTATTTTAAAAACCCAGCTCTCATGTAAAGCTCTGGCAGGGATGATGACATTATGGAGTCTTCTCCGTGACTAATGGGAGAGAGGGCTGCAAGTGCAGAAGTAGGAATACAGAGGAGGCAAGAGAGGAGAAGCTATGAAGGATAGATTATTGAAGAATAAGGAAAAGAATGCAATGCCAAGGAAACCTGGAAATAAACTTGGTCTGAATTCTGTGAGCTCTCCACTCTTCTCCTCCTCATTTATTTCTTACCCACCTCCCTATGGATTGAGGCAGGGAACAAGCAATTAACATATAAATATAATGTTAGTTCAAAAAAACATAGTTAAAAACATATACTGTATCAATTTAAAAGAACAAGTAAGATCAAGAAATTTTAAAACAATCAATACAAAATTTAATATTCACAATTTAAAATTATCTGGATAGGAAGAGACTGGTCTTTAATGCTGCTTTAAATTCCAACAGTGTATTCAGCTGTTGTCTCTCTTCTGGCAGGCCATTCCACAATCCAGGGGTGGGCGAAGGAAAATGTTTGGAGAGTCAAGGGGTGTCCCAGAATAGCATGGGTTGTTGGGGAAAGGGAGAATCAGCAAAGACCTCCTCCACTTCTTCCACTGGGGAGCCTTAACTAGATTTCAGCCCCTACCACGAACTGAAGGAGCTCTTCTATTCACAGAAAGCAAGTCTGAATCCTGCAAACTATTGATGACATCCTGTTAGTGACATATTTTTTTGGTTGTTTCAGAGGGAGGAATTCACTACCCCCCCTTATGCAACAACCCCCATTCCCTCAAAAGCCATCTGTCTCTTGTCATGTAGTGGCTGGTGGAAAGCAGAAGGTTGCTGAGAAGTGTCTCTATCTTCATGAAGCCAGAGACACTACAATGAAGGTCCTCTGAAAGTCCCAGAAGAAGACGATGTTGTGTGTCCAGCTATAGAGCTATAGAGATATAGCCAAACGCTTTAGGCTGCTCCCTGCTCTCCACTGGCCACTACATGGCCATGTTTTGAGGCCAAAAAAAGCAAGGAGGACTGGCAACACCCAACAGAAGGGCTGTAGAGAGGAGACAAAGGACATTATCAGACTAGCATGTAAAAACACTGTAATTCTATGAATGAGGGAAGCAGAAACATCATGGCATTATTACACTTACTATTGCAGATCGCTGTAATCTCATGAAAAAACTGCCATGGAATTATCACACGACGACCACTAGCAATAGCATTGATATTCATATACTGCTTATCAGTGCCGATCCACTCCCTAAGCAGTTTACATTGTTTTTTTTTTTTTAGGTAATTGCCCCCAACAAGCTGGGTACTCATTTTACTGACCTACAGAAGGATGGAAAGCTGAGTCAACCTTGGAGCTCTCTGGGATCAAACTCATAACCTTGTGGCTTGTAGTACTGTCATTTAACCACTGCACCACCAGGGCTCCCCAGCACTTAAAGTCATGTTAAACTGGATTGTTTCTGCAGTGCAGATGCAGCCAAAGTTTCAGGGTGTGGAAACACGTTGGGCTAATTGGAAGCCTGAAACACGATGGACTGATTGGAAGAATAAAATACAATTATTCTTCCAATCAGCCCAATGTGTTTCTGCCTAGTAATATTTAATAGCCTTTTTCAGGAGCTGCTACAAGATAAAAGAAAGAGAAAGGGACATTACATAAACAACATATTTGTTTACAGGAGAGAAGTTAGAATTTGTTATATCAGTTCTATATACTTATATCTTACACCAGAATGCATGTAAATTGGGGGGCACAGGCCACATATGGGGAGGGGGCAGCAAGAGGCAAATGGATTTTAAGGGAAGTGAGGGGGAGATGGGTTGCAGTTTTGCATGGGCAGAACTTTATGCCTGGTCTCCCAATGCCTGATTCCAACCATTGTATTTTAATAGTTGATGTATGTCCTACTCATCATTTACTCACATCTGCTGAACATCTATGTATGACGGGAGGCAACCTAGTGAAGCCTCCAAATGTTGTTGGACTTCAGTTCCCAGCATTCCTTACCATTGGCTATGCTACCTAGGGCTGCTGGGACTTGAAGTCTGACAACATTTGGAAGGCAACAAGATTTGTGCACTGAAATACTGCTCTCCTCACCCCACCAGTTGCTGAAATTCAAGTGTTCTGCAGAATGCTGTTTGTCACTCTGGCAAGAGAAAAGAACAATAACTTAGGTGCTGAGTCAATAAGTAAAGCTTAAGTAATATTTAAAATGGCTTCCTCTCCATATTTTGTGGGCTTGTAAAATGTGCATTTCTCTGCCAAAAAATTCTCTGTCCCGTTGCATTGAGCTCAGTGCTTGTTCAACAAACCCATTGTGTCTCTTCAGAGAAATCCTCTCCCTGTGAAAATGGAAGCAAATAAAATAAGTTGAGAAAGAAACAGGAAAAGAAGAATAAAGATCATGTTGAATGGAAGTTCATGTCCAGTTCAAAAAATGATGTCCTTTAATGTATGACCACTAAGTAAGATATAATTTTCAGTGACAAATTCAGTTTTGATGGAACATGAGTTTCAGTGTTGCATGCAAACAAAATATTCTTTCAAAATTCCACAGTGCCTTTCCAGTGGTCTTTCTACTAGCTGGACCCGACGTACCATACGCCATTAAAAAACTCCCCCCCCCAATGCCCAGGAGACCTCATGACAACCCTTTGAGGTAGGCTGGTGGGTTTAAGTCGCCCTCCCATCGCTTGCCCTGGCTCCCCACCACTCGTTCTCCCCCCGCTGCTTATCCTGCCCTGCCTGCTGCTCATCCTGGCCCCCGCTACTCATCCTGCCCCCCCACTAACCTGCTGCCCCCCTGCCACTCGTCGAAATTCACCCCCTACTGCCCAACTCCCTCCCACCGCTGAACTGCCCCCCCACCCCTTGCACTCCGGCACAACGCACACACCACATCCACCCCCATGTTACTCACTGTCCCTCTCCAGCTGCCATGTCTGAAATCTACATGGTCCCGCCCCCAGTGTGCTGATTGGCTGCCCAACAGACTTGTGATTGGTTGTTCAGTTCCCTAAGCAGCCAATCAGCACACTGGAAATGGCAACATACCTAAGAGAATTATATATACACATAGATTTCTTTCCTCTTTCATCACCCTGTATAAAGAAGAGCAAGAGGAGACAACATATTAGAATGTGCAGTGCAGCAACACATTGACTCAGGTCTAGAATAGCCTTTTAGGACTTTATCTGAACCAATGGAAGCTTGTAGACCAAAGTGGATTGAGAGGTGAAGGCAGACCCCTAGATGGTCCATGAATCCCCCTCCATTGCCTGAACCATGGAGGAGGAACAATCAGGTTGCGCTAATAAGGGACCTCTCTTACTGAAGAAAAATCCCCACAGCCCATGCCAGCATCTTTTGAAGCATAGCTGTAACAGTTGCTGCTATAGATTTTGTAAACTTGTAACATGAGACTGTGGTGTTAGTCAAATGTTTGTTTATCTCTGTGCAACACTTACTACAACTTCCTTGTATCTGTAAGGACCACTTCTCTACTTTTGATCCCTGGAATAGCTTCCTTCCATGCACCTAGTCATAGAACATTTGGGTTCTTACTTTCTTTACAACAATTATTTCCCTACATGTATATGGAACTGTGTTTACATGCTCTGTGATTCAGTCTCAGTGCAGGAAGAGTTCATCTTTATCCTGACCAATGTATATAATCAGGTTACTTTCACAGCCAAAGCAATACCACTTCTATTTGTCATTCAGTACAAGAGGTATTAAACCTCTTCCTTATTATACCTTTCTCTGCTCAGCAATTAATACAACAAAGAATTTAAAAAAACAAATAGCATGGAACTGGTTCTTGTTCAGACTTCCTACTTTCACCTAAGTTATAAGATATACATGCTTTTCAGCACCCTGGCCATTTCCAGTACTGTATTCACCTCTGGTGGCCTCTAGCAGCCCTTATGCCCACATGACTGCATAAGGAACTCAAGAAGTTGTTTAGAGCAGCAGTATTATTTTTAGGGATGCCAATACAGCTCTACACAAACCATGTCTCATCAAGAAATTTTAAAACAATACTTCACTCTTTAAAGGAAGAACTTGAAAAATGGGTTTACAACAAGCATCTTACCTGGATGGCAAGAGTATCTACTATTGAAATAAACAGACTTTGGCAAAAGTTGAAATTTTAAAAGTAAAATATATGACTCCCCCCACTCTCTCCCACATGAGGGGGAGAAGAAACACAACTTAAGATAGCTTTGGTAGCAGTTAGTTATCCTTGGAAGGAAGGTAGTATGACTTTAACAAATGTTGAACTACATAATGTGGAACAAAGATTGGCCAGTATCAAGACAGGTTTCCTGATACAGCAATAAAAGACCATGAACTAGATGAACTATATCTGTTGCACAGTGTGCTACAGTTTTGGAGAAAAGAAGAAAGAGAACAATGTTTACATAACTATACGGTGGAAGCCATTTTGGAAGTTTGAAACAGATATAAAAGACAATTACTCCTGGGTTGTTGTTACCACTTGTTATAATAAACAGATTTACAGCAGAGACACTTTGGAAGATCTGTCTGCAATAAGAGCACATTAAATAATAGTAAGAGACTCTAAAGGAAACAAGAATGTTTGCCTCTTAACCAGATAATATAGAAAAGTATTCTGGGAAACCTAGTTTCCCCACCTAGCATCCTCAGATCAGACATGTAGTCAGCACTTTAATATGCAAATATAGAACGATACGTAATTTAACCTAAATAGATAAGGATTTTTTAACAACTAATAAGCTGATTTGTAAATTATACTGTTTTTACTTCCAAAGATGCTACATAAAAGGAAAGTCACTTAAGAGACTTTAAGATCTTAAGGTCTGGTTAAGTAGATATGGGAGAGAACTTCTCCAGCTAACTTAGACACAAGCTGTTAAGGACTTTAAAGGCTTAAACCAGCATTTTTTAGATCCAGAAATGTAGTAGCTGCCAGTACAGATGTAAATGTGCTAACAGTTATTCCCACACTCTAGTCCTCCAGGTGTTTTGGACTTCAGTTCCCAGATGCTTCAGCCACCTTGGCCAATGATCAGGGATTATGGGAGCTGAAGTTCAAAACATCTGGAAGACCAAGGTTTGGAAAACATTCTACTAACATAATATAATTAGCACCCAAGTTGGCCCCAGGTCTAGTCAACCTGCTTTGGACTAATATGAACCTTCTAACTTTCTAAGTACAATTTAGGAAGGAACATGACAACTAGGAACACTTCAGAAGTACAACTGGCACAGAGACAACCATTCATAGAAAATGTAACCAGATTTTCTTCTTTGTAACATTAGCCACAGTCTGCCCAGTTGTTATTTAAACTTGGAAGAGCCATTTCATAGTACAGATTTCAGCTGTGGCAAGTTCTGGTGCTCTGAAACATGCAGTACTTTGGATGTTGCAGTACTGAAACCCATGATCTATAAACTCATATGTAAAGCAGACCATGTGTAGTGATAATGCTGTTAGTAAAAGAAGCCTTTTCTGGGAACAGGGCAAATGGGTAGATCCCCTCAGATGCTAGTTATCAACTTCGGCTGATACGCCAGCTGCGCCCTTTCCTGGAAACCAAGGACCTCAAAACTGTGGTACATGTGCTGGTCACCTCCCGTCTGGATTTCTGTAATGCGCTCTACATGGGACTACCCTTGTGCTTGACTCAGAAACTTCAACTAGTTCAGAACATGGCAGCCAGGTTGATTTCTGGTGTTTCCAGAAGAGAGCACATAATACCTGTGCTAAAAGCTCTCCACTGGCTGCCTATTCGTTTCTGGCCACAGTACAAGGTGTTGGTTATGACCTTTAAAGCCCTACATCGCTTGGGTCCAACTTACCTTCAGGACCGCCTCCTCCTGAATGACCCTCCCCGCACACTTTGGTCCTCTGGGAGGAACCTGTTACAACCTATGAAAACAAGGCTGTTGGTGACCTCCCAGAGGGCCTTCTCTGCTGCTGCTCCCATATTATGGAATGGCCCGCCAGACAAGATCCGTCTTATTACCACTTTTGACAGCTTTTAAAAAGCTGTCAAGATGGATCTTTTCCAGCAGGCCTTTCCTGAATAACTATCCCAGTCCAAGACTCGGCTGTCCTTTCCTTTTGAGCTGCCATTGGAATTTTTTTTTTTAAAAAAAATTATTGTATGTTTTATTTTTTTTCTAATTTAATATATTTTAATTATTGTATGTTTTTAATCCTTTTTAATTTAACATCATTCTAAGGGGTGGGCAGGCTAGGGTATTGCAATTATGAAGTTTTTATATTGTAAGCCACCCCAATTGCATTGCAGAGGGGTGGGATAGAAATTATTATTATTATTATTATTATTATTATTATTATTAGTTGATATCTCCTGAGATAAGTTCTTTAACATCCTCAAAGGCTGCTGACACACTGCAGAAATAATACAGTTTGACACCACTTTAACTGCTATGGCCCCACCCTATGGAATCCTGGGATTTGCAGTTTGTTGTGGCACTAGAGCTCTCTGACAGAGAAGGCTAAATATCCCACAAAACTACGAATCCCAGAATTACATAGCATTGAGCCATGGCAGTTAAAGCTGTGTCAAACTGGATTATTTCTGCAGTGTGTCAGCAGCCAAAGTATATATATGCATTATTATATTTGTTGTTGTTGCTGGTGGTGGTGACTTCAAGTCTACCCCACCTTTTTGTCAAAGCTGGGACTCAACATTTGTATATTGACCTGGTATATTTGTGTGTGTGTGTGTGTGTGTGAATGAATCATGTGTCAAGGTGATGGGCTATACAATCACTGGACATTTTCTATGATTCTATGATTCTATGATTTATACTATAAAGAGCTGGCATGGTATAATGTGCTACAGCCTGCAGGGGCCAGCAGTGAGCAGGCTAAATGCAGCTGGCAAGCATATCTAGAGTATGTCTGAGAGATAGCCATGGGAAGGAAATGTGAAGACTGAAGTCTTATCTGTATGGGAAAATGTGTGAGAGAACCACTAACTGTATAACCATGACTGCACTGTATCCGTACTATATAACTAGATCACCCCACTCACTGTTGCTGCACTTGACTTGACTTGGAGATAGCACTTAGACTGTGTGCATTCAGTCTGGGCTGTACAGTGCAAGACTGCACTGTACATTGTGCTATGTTATGTAGTCTGTATGCTAGGAGTTTCAGAGTCATTGTAAAAATTGCTCCAACATGCTCCAGTAAAGAGAAATAGTTTAGACACAAGCCTGTGTCTGTGTGCTCATTTCTTCACCCAGTGATAGCAACTGCAATAACAACTTTTGCTGCCTGGTCCTCTTGATATGCTTAGAGGTACCAGTGTGCTACTGTGACATCATGCACATCAAGGGATGGAGAACCTCTGGCCTACAGACCTAATACAACCTGCAGAGGTCCCCTGCCTGCTCATGCCCCATAGTTCTGTTGGCACATCGCTTGCTCTGCTTAACTAGGAATAGCCTGGCAAAACCAAGTCCTGAAGGAGCCATCACATTTCTCGACACTGTCTGGTTCTACAACTGTTTTACCCACCTGGCATCCTCTCTAACTGATGAAGGTACAGGGCAGGCAAAGCCGGTCATGGACTGGATGATGTCAGAAGATGTGGTGTCATCCAGCCTGTGGAGGGCTCTGGAGGATGTATACCCCCCCAACAAATATTCCTTATATCTGCCATGCATGGAATACAATTGCAAAGTACTTCTGTCGCGGCAAGCTGTTAGCAGGACAATACATGCTTTGTGTTGTGTTCTTGTAATTACACCTGAACCTAGGAGTCCAAAAAGAAAATGGCCTTTCTGAGAAGTAGGCCAATAGTAGCCATAGGGCTAAGCAACAAATCCATCAGCTTTACTGTACAGTATAGCCAAGGATGGTTACAAAAATGAAATGAAATTTAATATGTAATAAAACAATAGAAAAACAATGTCACATCTAATCTGGCTTTAAGGACTATTTATCCTAAGTTTGAGGTTGTTTTGTCTGCCACAGCAAACTGGGACTAATCAGTTACAAACACTATCTTAACTTGGCCTAGACCACATTAGCCCCGTAACAAACTTTTATTCTTCTAAGTCACAAAAGACATTTTTGGTATAAGCCCTGGACTGACTGTAGACATGCAGGCTGAGGCCAGAACCATGACTGGAGACCAGCAGGGAGCCTTGACATTCTCCCATGGCCTTTGGCCTCCCACCACAGAACAGCGTCCATTATAGGAATGAAAGAATTATCCATACAGCTATCATGGCAAACCAGCAGGAGCTCCTTTGCAGCCCAGGAAGCCACCAGTTGATCTTCTCAGAGGGAGTATTCACACCACAGGCTGTATATAACAAGGGAGTCCTTATTGTATTTCAGCAACAATTCCCTCACAGTGACAGGAGGACTGAGACCTAACAACTCTGCTCTCTCCCAGTGCTGCAAATGAGTGATTCCTGTGCAGGGATCATATTGCCAGCTGAGGGATCCTGTCTGGACTCTCTCTATGTCATGGGCAGGGCCAGTTTAAGGCACCCGCAGCATCAGCATCTGCAGGGGGCCCCATCATTGTGGGGGTCCCCGTAGTAACCCTCCTCCTGCAAAAACGTTATTAGTAATAATCTGAATATCCTGTACTGTGAATAGCTTAGGTTGAGTTAGGTTACATTGACCTGAGATAAACATATAGGGTCCCTCAAATAAAGCATTGCAGGGAGGCCCAAATTTCCTTAAACTGGTCCTGGTCATGGGCTGGCCTCTGACTTTCCTTTACTCCCTTACTACCTTTTTTCCTTTTCTTCACCCCTTGGAATGAATCTGTGATGAGTCACTTCCTGCCCATGGCTCCATGTGATGCTCAGAGAGCATTAAAAAAGTAGTCCTACAACCCAGTGGGGACACCAAGTCTGGGCAAAGCCACAGCCAATGCGGAAAAACAGTCATAAATTTCCTATGGCTAATTCAGAGGTGGAGGAGATTTGTTAATCCCTGCCAAAACATGGAAGATAACAGAAATCTATCTATACTTGTTAATGTACCAGAGAGCCCCCGGTTTCTAACCTGTGTCATGGGAAGAAAGCACCTTTTAAAAAAGAGGCTATGGGTAATGCCAGCAATTGAGCTGTTTCTTTCATTAAACACAGCCCAACCTCTTAGATTAATCTGCCTATAAATAAGTGGCCTCTTTAAATATAAATGGCACTGTACTACATTTAGTACCGTTAGATCACTTTGTTCAATTATTTACCATTCTTTTTATCATTTGTAGGAGAATTTTTATAGAAATGGGAACAGGATCTCTTACTCACTGGTTATTTATAAAACGTGTCAGTTTGAAGGCTTTATACCCCTGACAGGACTAGCTAGCAAAGGCTGGCAAAGAGACTAACAGCACTATGGATTTTTAATAGAGTCTCAAAAATTAGAGATGGGAATTAAAGAAACAGAGCTCCTCAGTCACTGCCACTGTACAGTTCCATTCAGCACAGTTTTAGCATTTCTTGCTGCTTGTATAGCTCTTAGGTCACCCCCTGAGTAGATGCCCCTCTTTAATATCCATGGCTGATTGCATCTATTTGAACACGTATTTATTAAGATAAGATTCTCACTACAGTGGAGAATGCAACCCCCTGTAAAACTCGGGGTTAGACCAAAAAATGGGGAGACCAAAAAAAGGGGAAGGAAACTGAAAAGGGTGCTACGTTTCCTGCAAGAGGGTGACCTTAGAGGTCCTCACAAGCTCGCCCTCCTGCAGGAAGCCTAGCTCCCCCGCTTTCAGTCAGTTCCCTGCCCCTTTTCATTGGTCTCTTCCTTATCCTACCACTATGGCACCAAATGAGAGCCAGTATTGTGTAGTGGTTTGAGTGTTGGACTAGGACACTGGGAAGCCAGGGTTTGAATCCCTGCTCAGCCATGGAAACCACCTGAGTGGCCTTGGGCAAGTTACATACCCTCAGCCTCAGAGCAGGGCCGGTTTAACCTGTCTGCCAAATCAGCATTGGCAGGGGGCCCCAAGGTCAAGAGGGGGCCCCGAGGTCAAGAGAAGGCCCCGTGTTGGCCTCCTTAATCTGACGAAGGAACAGCCAGGAGACAGCTGGGAGGAGCCCCCTCTTACCTTCCTCCTCCAAAAACCTCCTGCTGGCTTTTTTTAAAAAACAAACAAAACAGCCTCTCCAAAACTAAAGAGAAAGAGAAAGAAACAGCAGCCCTCCGTGGCAGAAGCTGGAGGGAGAGGCACATCAGAGAGGGTGAGTGTGTGTGTGAGAGAGAGACAGGGAATTTGAGGGTTGTCTCCCTCAGAAAGGGCTTCTCTCTTTCTTTCTTTCTTTCTTTCTTTCTTTCTTTCTTTCTTTCTTTCTTTCTTTCCCATGTGCCTTCAAGTCATATGGGGCCCCCAAAGTAAAGCATTGCAGGGGGCCTCAAAATTCCTTAAACCGGCCCTGCCTCAGAGGAAGGGAAGGGCAAATCCTGTCTGAACAAATTCTGCCAAGAAAACCCTGTAATAGGTTTTCGCCTTAGGGTTGCCATAAGTCAGAAAAGACTTGAAGGCACACAGCAACAACAAATGGCATGAAATGTGGGAATCTCCACTTGTTCCAACTGCTATTGCCAACACAGCTTTTGGGGACCTTCTAGATGTCCTCATGGATCCTGTGTGAGACTCCTTCCTTTAATCCCATAGCTACACACCATCACCCTTCAACTACTGCTGCCACCGCAGACAACAACCAATAGCATTGTTGTTCCATTCCAGGAGGCCCAGGTGTATAATACAAAAGTCATTTATTACACTGAAGTACAACATACAGTTAAAGATTACTTAATATATCTAAATCCTAATTGACTCTATAACTCTTTCCCAATCTGCTCATAAGCCTAGCTGAACCTAGCTAACTGTCCTGACTCTAACTAAGGAGATTATCAGAGAGGAACTCAAAAAGTGTTCCTGTCCCAAAATCTCTAATCCTGCCCTGTCCCGGCACAATAACCCTCACATCACACTTACCTTGTTTCATGTCGACAGGCAACCCAGGAATGAATGGAATTCTCATGGACATCCATTCACTTCCTGGACTGAAATCCTGCCTGTTCTAGCAAGAAGATGCAAGCACTGGAAATTCAAATATAAAAAGTTAAATAACTTACAAAAAGTTGTACCAAGTATAAAAACACACTATAAAACTTACAACTAACCTGGGGAGGGTCATAAGTGTGTTGCTTACCTGGGTGTCACGATCTCACCTGTAAGTGTTTGTGCTGGACCAGCCATTGGCACTGCATTCATGAGAAAAAAATAGCCCCAGGTTTCACACGCTGGCAATGCAGGCACCAAATCGCAATGGGAGATCTACTGATGGCTCAGCCGTCAATGAAAAGAAACGCCATAATGATCCCAGTGGAATGCAAAAGGATGACATTGTCTGATATTGGTGTCCTTTTGCATTCTGCTGGCATCATTATGGCACCACATTAGCCACATCTGATAATCTCCTAAATCCCAGTCTATCCCACTGACAGTGTGTGTGTATGTGCTTTCAAGTCAGCTGTTGGCTTACAGCAACCCTATGAATATCATAGGATTTTCATAGACAAGGAGTACTCAGAGGTGGTTTTGCCAGTTCCTTACGCTGAAATATAACCTACAGTGCCTGGTATTCATTGGTGGTCTCCCATCCAGGTACAAACCAGGGCTGACCCTGCTTATTTTCCAAGAACAGACAGGAGCTGGTGCCTCTGACTCTAATTCTTAAGATTGACAGACTCATACCCGTCACTCTCTCTGCCTCCAACTGAGCCCACTTAGCCTTTTAAACACCCATTCCAACATTCAGCCAATCACCAGTCACTCCCAAGATTCCACGCTCTCAGACCCTCCCAACAGATCACTGACATGACTGCATTTACTATGCATCACATTCCTATCCATACCTTACCTTGATTTCTCAAAATAAACACAGCAACATTTTAAAACAAAAGTCCACAACATCACAGACCTCTAGCTTGCTCATAATGAAGGAGCCTTGACTTTGGATGGAAAAGGAGAGAGAGAAGTAAATTTTAGCAGCGACACTTCATTTATTTGGAGGAGTCATTCTTTGCCTTTCCAATGAGGAGACTTATAGCATGAAGCAATCACGCCCACATTCACCTACCAACAAGGAGATGTTAGTTGCCTCTTTTAGGGAGGAAACCAATGTGTACTTTCTTACAGCCCTGCTGTAAGATATTTTTTTTCCTGGCAGGAAGGGAGGAAGCTCCTGCTGCTGCACATGGTTGGCTACCCGGTGGGCTGAGCTGCCATTATATCATAGAAGATTTGTGGATGTTCTATCCTCTAAGAATCGCACCAATGTTTTTCCTGGGTGGTCAGAGTGGGGTACCATCTCTCCAGGGCTCTTGGTCCCCTGGCCAAGGAATAAAGCTTTTCTTAAGCTCAGCTTGCCCACCTGAATTCCACTCTTAGCACTAATATATATGCTTCTTCTTGTATTTCGAGTGCACAAAAAAAGGGGATGTTCGATAAGTACATCGATTAAGGCTCTTCCTTGTCATCATCACCATTACTTATGCAGGAAGTCCTGATTGCAAACAGCCTTCTTCAGGGACTGTCATCCTGCTAAGACCTTTACTTAAGAATAAATCCTATTGATTGCCCAGGCAAAGAACACTAAAGTGTGCAGAAAATGGATCCCTAACAGGGTCAATCAGCAACCAAGAATGCCAGAGTGCCTTAGATTTATGCTGACTGAGGCCAATGATGTACATCACAGCCTAAGGAAATGTCCATGTTCAGGGGTAACCACCAACTTCTGTACACCAGGTACCTGAGCAAGCAACATAATGCACCTTGCTTGTTAGCTTCCCGGAGGCTCCTGGATGCCCCTGGGCTGCTGACAGTTAACCAAAAAGGAACAAGAGAAGGTACCAATGAGGCAAACAGGCAAGAAGTATTGATGGCTAGGACTGATGATGAAGCACGCTGACTGATGCCAAAGGAGCTGTAACTGGCAGCTGAGATTGTGTCATTCTAGAGCTTGGAAAGTTATTTACTGAAAGTCATTGGTTCCCATTATTCACCACAGTGCTGTAGAAGTACAGTACTCTGTTGTCATCACTCATTAGTAGGTTGTAAAGTTCCTCATTGCACGCTTTGGTACTTTTCCGCCACATTAAAAAAAGAAGAAGAGGGGATTGATATAGCTTAAAAATGCATAAAACTTAAGCCTTCTGTCAAAATCCCTCTAAAATGCCTTTAAAATTAAGATGAAAACATTATTTTGTACACCAATAAAGTGGTTTCATCTTCATCTGTTACATTACTTTTGAAATACGACTTCATCATGCCCTTATTACTGAGAAAATTAACTTATTACAAGTAACTATAGTGTCTGTTATCTCACTGCTTTCCAGCTTTCATTCCTTCTAGTAATTTCTTTTAAATTTAAAGCCATATTAGTATTATGTTGCTTGCTGAAAAAACTCACACTGGTGCAGACAGGAGTGCCTATAGAAGCAATTATGACCTGACCATATTGGGCCAACTATATTGGACATTCAAAATAAGATAAAATAAAATCAGCCCCCCCCCCCGATTTCTTCAGGTTATTTCAGTGCTGCTATTACCCAAATTACTGAGGTCTGTGGAAATCTACCACTTGTGTCTATGGGGAATCTTAATTAGATCAAATAGGGGCTGCAAGAGATTGGGTAATAGTGGGATCTTTTGACCTATGTATACCAGTAGTAACTGATGAGACTCCAAACCAGGGGGTAAAATAAAAATGTTTTTTATTGAAAAATAGTCAGGGGAACGCACACATACATACACTCAGGCTTCAAGCACTCATGCAAGGCTATCAAAGAAAGTAGGAGACATTGGGATAGAGGAATAGAGTTTGGGATGATGAGCTATACTATACCTGTCTGAAGAGCAGAGAAGAAGAACGGCTGGATGTGCCAGGTGACCCAAGAAACCAACAGAGTGACAGCCTCTGGGAAACTGAGCACATTTTGGTGGTATTTGGGGTGATATTTATATTAGATATTCAAATGGAATACAATGTTTGCTGGAGTTTCCCATAGTTAGACAATGGAAGCTTTGGTTCTGTTAATGATCACTAATGACTGAGACATTAAGACTGATGTGTGTCTGGCAATCTTTTATTGTTTTAGGAAAGGTGTGAGGAAAAACCAGTTCTGCAAGGCAATGAGTGTCCAGCTACCTTGACTGAAATAGTGAATACACTCACTTCCATGTATATCTAGGAGAATTAGCCCATTTCCTCTCTAACTCATCAGTCCAATGGGGGTTCACATAATTAATAGCCAGGCATGTCTTTTATGAATTTGGGATGGCTTCTTCCTTAGGTTTTTTGAACACACATTGAGTCCTTGTATTTGGGAGGCCCTGGTCTACTACCTACCATGTGGGGTGCCAATAATAAGTCAATTCATGCAATATAGCCAATTTATGAATTATTGGAAGGGTGAGGAGGTATCAGGGCAGGTAACAGTACCTCCAAAAATGAACTTCAAGTTTCTTCTTCAGTTTCCAGTTTTATGTCATTTCCTGCCATGATAAAAAGCACTAGAACAGGACTTTACTTTGAGGTAAGTTACCAAGCACAAAGAGTAAAACTTAGTACAATTTAAATTTTTAGTGGTCAGAATGTTCACAAATGTTCTCTGACATCATGGTAGCTCACCCAATGACTGTTTCAAGACCATCATTCATAGTACCTTTGTTGCCTCTGACTTCCAAACACATGTGACAGCTGTTCAGCCAAGAGGCTAGAGAGCTCTCAAAGACAGGAGACCATGCTTATCTCCAGGGTTCCATCTTTCCTGAAATTTGTTGTCTTTTGCTTGACAAATGAACAAAAGTTATTCTTGTGAAAACTTTTGCCCTTTGTGTTTTCTTTGACCTGCCCTTCTCTTTCCTGTGGCCACTGTCAGCCAGTTCAGTTCGAAGTTGCTTTTCATTGTTGATGATATGTGAGGTCATGTCATTGCTGCTTCTCTTAAATTACTTTCAATGAAATGAGAATTCTCTTATTATAGTGGAGCTTTTAATTGCTGGGTTATATTTTTAATTTGCAAGGAGGCTTCAGTTTGTCTGTGGAAATGGTCTAATGGGAACTTGGCTAATGAGGAAGGGAACGTAAGGTGTTGCAATAAAACTGTAACAGGCCACGTGCTAGCTTCCTCAGTGGACATGTATCTTCAGTGGACATGTAGCAATTTAGGTTACAGCTCCAGAAAGGAGCAAATTACCACTGGAATCCTGCTAGTGACATACAGTGGCACAACTTCCCTTTACACCAGTGTATGTGCTGTTACCTTCACCACATTAAGGAGCATTCAGTACCTCCTTGTGCAATGAAATTCCTCAAAGCACCCGACCATTTAAAAAATGGAGCACACCCCCATGGCCAATAACTGCCTGGGGGAGGGCAAACTGATAAAGTTGTGGTTGTAGAGGTGAGAGACTGAGGACAAAGGAATACTTGGAGATTTGGGAGGAGGGTGGCATCTTCTTTCTTTTGCTTGCTGCAAAACTGTACAGGCAGTTTCCTCCTATCCTCCCTGGCCACTAAAGGGCCATGGCTGTGCATTTCAGTCTTGAAAAGGTTGGTTTCCCTGAGGTGGAAAGGGGAAGGGTGTATGGACAGAAGTACGGTATAATGGCAGAGGGTTACACTCTGCCAGTCTGATGCAGGATCTTGGCCAATCTTTGGCTGACAATTAATTTCAGTAGAAAGGGTAACCTATTGTCCTTACCCTGGAAAAGAGGGCTCCTCCCTCTACTTACAGATTGGAATTCTGTATCTGCCCATGAGATTCTGCATCAAAGGATCACTGAGCCAATGAATTTAACTCTTGGTGATAATAAATAAGTACCCTCAGCAAGGCAGACAGTATGTTCAGTGAATGGGAAGTTATGCAAAAAATGCAGTCTTTCTTATTAACTAAATGGCATAATTGGAAAGTTCTAATATCACTCGGTCACTTTTAAGTCTGGGAGCCAAGTCTATGTTCCTGATTTTTTAAAAAGTATCTACAACATTATTGATAAACGAATAAGTCTTGGCAATTTTCCATACCATGTCTATTGCTGGAGGTGTTTAGCTAGGCTCTCATTCTTTGCAGAAGACAGAAAATTACATAAACTGCAATTGTTGCTTCTTAGAAGTCAGTCCCTTGGGACTTAGTGGGACTTACTTCTGAGTAGATATGTATATGACTGTATTGTTAATGCATATTTTATGTCAGTACTTCCCATGAGGAAATCTACTTTTTTGTTAACTGCTGTTAAGTTGACTTCAACTCATGGTGACCCTATGAATGAGAGACCTCCAAGTCACCCTGTTATCAACAGCCCTGTTCAGATCTTGCAGATTCTGGGCTGTGGCTTCCTTGATTGAGTCTCTCCACCTGAAATGTGGTCTTTCTCTTTTCCTACTGCCTTCTATCTTACCAAGCATTATTGTCTTTTCTAGTGACGCATGTCTTCTCATGATGTGTCCAAAGTACAACAGTCTCAGTTTAGTCATCTTGGTTTCTAGGGAGAGTTCAGACTTGATTTGCTCCAGGACTCATTTATTGTCTTTTTAGCAGTCCATGGTATCCATAGAACTCTTCTCTAGCAGCACATTTCAAATGAGTTGATTTTTTTCCCCTATCAACTTTCTTCACTGTCCATTTTTCACAACATCAAAGCACCATAATCCATTCTGATTAATGACTGAGCCAAGGTATGAAAAACCTTTAAGTAGTTCAATGTGTTCATCATCTACTGTAAAGTTCTGTAAATCATTGGTGGTCATTTTTTTCTCTTAATGCTCAGCTCTAAACTTGCCTTTGTGCTTTCTTCCTTAACTTTCCTGTTGTTCCAGATCTCTGCTATTTTCTGCTACCAGTATGGTGTTACCTGCATATATTTTTTTCAAATTTTTTTTATTTACAATCAAAGGAGATTTCAGTTACATACAATAATGTTCCAGTATAACAAAAGGAGGAAAAATAATCACATTAGTTGTAACCTTGTATAAAATGTCCAAATATAAGTCCATTTGTAAATTTTGTGTAGACAGTTGGTCCTTCCCTTTTGTGAGTTTAACTTTTACAAGATTAGATTATTTGCTGCCACCTCCATTGCTGCCCTGTGCTCTTTTTAATAGGGACTGCAAGCCTTGAGAGACTGTGAACACATGGCGAGGCTTGTAAGTCCCTATTAAAAATGGCGTAGGGCAAAAGCGGAAGCGGTGGCAAGCCCCACCAGCCACTCGCTTCTGCATTGCAAAGGAACCGCAAAGGCATCTACAGTGGGTCTTAAATATGGTCGGGGGACCTAGAGATATTCACAGTTTTCCCACTTTTGTGGGGTCCTGTGCTCCTAACCCCAGCAAATGTGGAGGGCCAACTGTACATCATTCTTTCATATTTTGCAAGTATTGTTAGATCCTCTAGCCATTGGATCACAGGTGGTGAAAAATTATCTTTCCAGTAATGAAGTGTCAATCTTTTAGCAGTCAAAAGGGCATGAAAAATCCACTTCTGTTGGTCATTTGTTAATTTCCAAGAAATAGGTTAATAATTCAAAAGAACATGCACTTGATTACTTCCTCCCAAAATGTAGCTACTATGGGATATTTCAAACATGTGCATTCAGGAAGCATTAGCAATATTATATCTCCAACAATTTGCTGATTTAGAAAGCCCTTTCTTGAATAAATCTGTTGACCCATATACCCAAACAGCAATTTCTGCTATGTAAGACATAGTCAGAGATCTCGTATAGCCATACTAGTTATAGATATTAAAACCAGCCATTGATTAGTCAGAATTGGATATTCCAGTTCTCTATTCCATTCTGTAAGCCTCACGTGTCATATTTATTTATAGATAACAGAATTTATATACAGTATATAACATGTTGGTTTGGATATTTGATTGGCCTCAATTAATGCCTCTAATATTAAGGCAACCTCAGGTGCACTTAAAGGTGCAGGGCCAAATTTGTATTGTAATAAATGTTTCAGTTGTAGATATTGCCATTTACTTAATAAAGGTAATATAAACTCCTCTTGAAAAAGGCAAAAATTAATAATCAACACCAATTATCTGATTTAATGTAACAACCCCATTATTGGCCCACACTTTCGATAAAAATGGTTCCTTACCAAATCTAGATTCCCCCATAAAGCCAATTTGGCATGAGCATATGGGCCAAATTGCAGTTGACAAGACAATATGTGCCACACAGTTCTAACTGCTGAAATTGTTGGCAAAACACTTCCTTTAAAAAAATAAAAATAAAATGAGAATCAAATACTGCCCATTTGAACAGAGCTGTCAGAAATGAAAACTACAAGGCTCACCATAGTGGATTTGAGTGGGTATGTCCAAAAATTAATTCAAGATAACAGATATGTCCAATGGTATGTAAGAAAATATGGAAGGCCAAATCCTCTCTTTTTGATTGGAATTTGCATCCTTTTCATTGAAATTGTAGGAGGAGATGAGCCCTCCCCCGCCCAAAACCTCCTAAACAATGCAGTTAGTTTTTGAAAATACTTGCACAGTATAAGTAGAGGAATTCCACAAATAACATAAACAATTCTAAGTATAAAACAAAATCCAAAATCCACAAAAGGATGATACCTTTATTGGCCAACCAAAATGTACAAAACACATCATGCATGCTTTCAAAAATCTACTGGCTTCTTCATCAAGCAAAAGATGTTAAAAAGTCATACAGGGGAAGAAAAGAAAAGTGATGATATTGGAGTCACAGGACTACATTTCATATCAGACATTGTTTCTGTTGTTGGTTTGGAGGGATCACAATGCAGGCTGTCCAATTTCCAATTTGTGCTCTCATTGACCCCAGCGGGGTCATATGGCCCCTCTAGGAACTTGTCCCACTACCCCCAACCAACAGGAACTAGTTTTAGACCCATGTGGTCCAAACCATCCTATTTCCAATTCATGCGCTCATTAGCCATAGCGGGGTCATGTGACCCTCCTCTAGGAATTTGCCCCACTATCCTTGACCAATGGGAGCAGTTTTCAGACCCCTGAGAATCATGTGGACCAAACCTGCCAATAGGAGGACAGCCTGCAGAGGGATATATTGTGGAGAGAGAAGCAGCCATTTTTGCATGCTCAGACACATTCTGCAGAGACAACATGGAGGTGCCAAGCATCCCTCAGAGGCTTACAGTGTTTCCACTCCCAGGAAAATAAAACCCAAAAAGAGGTCACCCTGGCCAAGATATGATGGTGCTGTGGGCTTTTCTATGCCTCATGCACTTTTGGATATTCAACCTAGGAAGGAACTGCTGTATAAAGACCCTGAAAGTGCATGCCCAACAGCCTGGAGTAAGGATTTGATTGACCAGGATTCAGATACTGAATGTTATTGCTGTTGTAATTTAAAAGTAATTCTCCAGAAGATAGAGAAGATGAAAGTTTCCAATGCTCCTCTTGGTCATGTGGGGACAGGACAGTAAAATTAGCAGTAGTGAAGTTGTTAAAAGTCATATGTTCTCCTGGGATCCAGGGTGTCTCTGGTTAGAGCAATCTTGGTCCTAACAGACTGATTAAAAAAAAGTACCTTTGAGATGCAAACCCATCAGAGCTAGTAGATCTCCCATTTCTCATATTTACTATAATACTGACAATTTCCTCTAAGTGCAAAGGTTCTGAAAGAAATTGTTGATGTGATATGCTATGATTGGGAAAGTCAATAATTGAAAAGAAAGTCTCTATATCCTGTTAGTGCATATCTTAAATTGCTGATGTTCCTTTCCTCAATTTTCATACCTCCTTCCTCAGAGTCTAATCCAGATTTGTGCAGGATGTTTTGCAAGTTAAAATCATACAATTAAATATGATAAAATGCAGCTTTGCCTAGCCCCCTTGCCAATTGGAAACCATTCTATTTCTTCATATTCTGTCCTAACAATGTCCTGAGTAGAGATTATGCCTTAGGATAATCAAATGTTGTGGTATACCCATTTCTTTAAGAGCAATTCATAGTTTTTTCATGATCTACACAATCAAAGGCTTTGCTATACAGTTGTCCCTCCACTTTCGCGAACTTAACATTCGTGGTTTTGATTATTCGTGGTTTTGGGAGGGCCCCCTCGGGCCCCCCCAAAACGCGACATGGGGCCTCTGGAGGCCCCGTGAAAGCCCGGGGAGGGGCTGGGGAGGCCTTCACGGGCCCCCCGGAGGCGTTCCGGAGGCCCCATGAAGGCCTGGGGACGGGATGGGGGGCTGGGGAGGCCTTAACGGGCCCCCCGGAGGCGCTCCGGAGGCCCCATGAAAGCCTGGGGAGGGAGTGGGGAGGGCCGGGGAGGCGAGGGGAGTCCAGGGAAAGTGGTGAGGGAAGCGACAACGGGGCCTCCGGAGGCCTCGGGGTCGCTTGGGGAGGGCGGGGGCGGCCGGGAAAAGTGACCGCGAGGCCTCTGGAGGCCTCGGGGTCACTTGGGGAGGGCGGGGGGTGGCAGGGAAGAACGACCACGAGGCCTCCGGAGGCCTCGGGGTCACTTGGGGAGGGCGGGGGGCGGCCGGGAAAAGCGACTGCGAGGCCTCCGGAGGCCTCGGGGGTCGCTTGGGGAGGGCGGGGGGCGGCAGGGAAGAGCGACCACGAGGCCTCCAGAGGCCTCGGGGTCGCTTGGGGAGGGCGGGGGGCGGCCGGGAAGAGCGACCGCGAGGCCTCCGGAGGCCTTGGGGTCGCTTGGGAGGGTGGGGGCGGCCGGGAAGAGCGACCGCGAGGCCTCCGGAGGCCTCGGCGTCGCTTGGGGAGGGCGGGGGGCGGCCAGATAGAGCGACCACGAGGCCTCCGGAGGCCTCGGGTGTCACTTGGGGAGGGCGGGGGGCGGCAGGGAAGAGCGACCACGAGGCCTCCGGAAGCCTCGGGGACGCTTGGGAAGGTCGGGGGGCGGCAGGGAAAAGTGACCGCGAGGCCTCCGGAGGCCTCAGGGGTCACTTGGGGAGGGCGGGGGGCGGCTGGGAAAAGCGACCGCGAGGCCTCCGGAGGCCTCGGGGTCGCTTGGGGAGGGCGGGGGGCAGCCGGGAAGAGCGACCGCAAGGCCTCCATAGGCCTCGGGGTCGCTTGGGGAGGGCGGGTGGAGGGCTGTCATTATTCGCGGAATTTTCACATTCGCGGGGGTGTATGGAACCTAACCCCCGTGGATGTGAAGGGACAACTGTAGTTTATAAAACATAGGCTGATTTTCTTCTGAAATTCTTTGGTGTGGTCCATTATCTAACATATATTTGCAATGTGATCCCTCATGCTTCTCCCTCTTCTGAACCCAGCTTGGACATTTGGAATTTCTTGCCCTATGTATGGTAACAGTCTTTGTTGTAAAATTTTGAGCATCACTTTGCTCACATAGGAGATTAATGCAATGGCCCAGTGGTTACTGCAATTCCTAGTGTTCCCATCTTGGAACTGAAATGTATATTGAGTGTTTCTAATCTGTGGGCCATTCTTTTGTTTTCCATATTTTTTGACAGATTTCAGTTATAATTTGAGTAGATTCTGTCTTTGTAGCACGAAACAGCTCTTTTGGTATGCTGTCTGTTCCTGGTGATTTATTTCTCCCAAGTGTAGCTTCCACTTCACTTTTTAAAATTGTGGGTTCATCTTCAAAAGTTTCTTCCTTGAATTAATCTGTCATCCTTTCATCTGTTTCATATAGTTCTTCAGTGTGTTTTCATTGTCTTTTTATTTCTTCTTGATCACGCAGTGTGTTCTCCTGCTCGTCATGGAGCATCCCTACTCTTGGTTTAAATTTCCCTTTGAGTTCTTGGATCTTGTGAAAGAGGTCTTCAGTCTACCTTTTTATTCATCATCTTCTGTTTCCCTGCATAGATTGTTATAGTCGTTCTCTTTGTCTCTGTGCACAAGTCATTGAACAGTTGCATTCAGGGTTCTGACCCTATTTATGCCGCTTTTTACTTTAGCTTCTTGTCTGTTCTTAACTGTGTAGTTTCATCTGTCATCCAGTGAGGATTTTCTTTCTCTCTGGCAGCAGATATTGTCTTTTCATATTCTTCCCTCACAATGTCCCTGGCTTCAGTCCAGAGTTTTTTCTGGTTCCTGGTCAATTAAGCTTAATAGTGCAAATCTTTTTTTTTTTTTTTTTTACATTATCTTTACATTCTATAAGGATGCCCTCCAGGTCTTCTGCAAGTCTATTAGGTACATCCAGTAATGTAAGTATATTTAATACATCATAACTAAGCAGCCTAATATAAGTCTGTGGTCAGAGCACTGATCATGTTTTTTTAAAAGAAAGAAAGAAAGAAAAAACATTAAGTGGTTCGAATTTTTTTGAAATGAATTTTATTGCTATGCTACCTGGAACATTTTAAACAGGCCTTATTTTCTAGACACATCATTGCCAGATCAAAACTGCAAGTGAAATCTTGATTTTGTATCAGGAAGTTGTCAGATGTGTGCCTTTTGGTTTGTTGTGCTAAATGTACCAATTTATATGTGGGCCTAAATATTCTAAAGGCACCAGATCCCATCTTATTTTGGATGGGAGACTGTCAACGAATACCAGGTGCCATACACTATATTTCAGAGGAAGGAACTGGCAAAACCACCACTGAATATTCCTTGCCTATAAGGAAATGCTGTGAAATTCATGGGGTCACCATAAGTCTGCAGGTGACTCGAAGGCACATACACATGCTCTCTTGAGGCTTAAACCCTACAACATGAAAAGTTGAAAAAAACACAAATACTAAAGACCAACAGCCTTTCTGTCAGATATCTGAGGAGCATACTCCCCACGTTGTTAAATGCACTATTTGACAAAGTATGTCTTTCCTTTAAAATCATCATCATCATCATCATCAAGCAGCAGCAGCAGCAGCCTTGCTACCACTAGACCAATGTCAGGACTATAGGACTGAGAGAAATTTTTAATCCCTCCCTCCCATTTGTGGTGCCTTAAAACTCTCTGCCAGCTCTCCATGATCCTGATCCTTGTTGATACTCCTAGCAGCTGCTATGCAAAATGAAGAAGAAAAAAGAGCCATGAAACTCCCAGGTATGTTCTGTGGTTTGTGTCACATGTTGTCTGGCCCTGAGCTGCCCTTCATTCGGAACATTGAGCAATGCTAGAAGGGATCCATAATAGATGTACAAAAACTAGACTGTGAAACCGGGGTAAGAATGTATACTGTATGTTCTATAAGGAAATGGCCTCTTTCTGCTTTCGAGGACCCATCCTTGCATCCACTGGATGTACTGGAAAAGTTACTTTTTTGGGACTATAACTCCCACAATGTCCTAGCCAGAATTGCCCCCATTTTTTGTTTCCTAAGCTGTTATTTGTACAGTAAGTACTATGATACTTCCTATGCTTATAACCTAGTACAAATTACAGTTGTCCCTCCATATCCATGGATTTGGTATCCACAGATTTAAGTATTCATGGCTTGAAAATATTCTTTAAAAAGTAATAATCCAAAAAGCAAACCTTGATTTTGCCATCTTATATAAGGGACACTATTTTGCTATGCCATTGCCTATAATGGGACTTGAGTATTCACAGATTTTGGTATCCACGGGGGTCCTGGAACCAAACCCCAGCGAATATGAAGGGGCAACTATACTAACTCTCCCTTCCCCTGTTCCAGGTAAACTGTGCCTTCGGTAACATCATAAAATGGCTGCCAAAATTGCAGCTGAAATCGCTAGACTGAAGTGGTATTGAGAAGCTGTTCAGAAACGTCTTCCTCTTCCATTAGGTATATTTATTGCAGGAATAAAGAAGAAAGAGAATACACCATGAGGCACAATGTAAGGTCGGATGATGAAGTGCAGGTAAGGAGTATGTTTCTGACTGTATTTATGTAACCCAGATATCTGAGCCAGAGGTCAGATTTGGATGCCTCTTTCCTCTTCTGCTACATCTACTTTCTCTGACCCCTTTATTCAGGAAACCCAAAACCACAATGGGAGGGAACCTAAGTGCACACCTGTTCTTCTTGCTGTGTGCTGGGTGACTTTTGGCAGTCATACTCTCTCAGCCTCAGAGGAAGGTAAAAGCAAACTCCCTCTGAACAAATCTTGTCAAGAAAACCCTGTGATAGGTTCGCCTTATGGTTACCGTAAGTGGGAAATGACTTGAAGGCACACAACAACAACAAGCCTTACAAAAGATCTCCTCCTCATGGTGATGAAACCTGCTGGAGCTGGTTTTTTCATATGGCTCAACAGTCTGCCAACATTTTAGGGACTCTCATTAAAGGTATGGCTGTAGGACTGTCTTGACTCAAAATGCACGACTGCTTATACCCCTTTTGCAACTTTTATGTTGTCAGGCCTTACAGCAAATGCCTTACCACTTCCTCGGACAAGTGGTGCCACTCTAGCATGAAATGTTTTCCTCAGATATTTAAGGTATAGTCAGAAGTCAGTCTTAATGCTGCTATTGCCAACGTCCTCAGCTGTCCCTACATTAAAATAAAAAAAAAATCCTACTGCAATTAAACATTTAAATTAACAATAAACCACAGAAAGCTATGCAGGTTCCATGCATCAATAAATGTAAATTCCCTTCTTTTTAAATGGCTTCTGTTTTGAGTCTTAACATTTCCCAGCTCTTCCATTTATGAAATGTTAAACATTAAAATAAGCATTAATGTTAAGTTTTAAAATAAGAGACATGAAAGACACTGGCATCTTGGCTGATGTACCCAAAGACAGAAGTTACTAACAGTGAGAATAGATCTTTCATCTGCTCATTCTGCCTTCTGAAATAGGAAGAAAGCGTATTGATCCTAATTCCTGCAGGACACAAAACCTCCCCACCATTAAGAGAAGAATTCCATTTTGTCCCAGTTAAGCTTAAATATTTAATAGGCATCCTTGTTTCTTCCCACTTGATTGGAATCAATTAACCTCCTTGTCAGAAATTGCATACTTCTGTTATTTTATTTTATTTGGAAAAAAAAAAGACCTTGTTAGGGCTATTCTATTTGATTAATGCTTATGGCTGGAGTTCCTCAATAGAGATGACACTTCACGGAAGCACACTCTCTGAGTGACCAGGTGAAATCTGTAGCTTATTCTAGTAACGTATACAGGTTCTGGGCAGGGCACGTTTCTAGGATGGAGGACCATCGCCTCCCAAAAATACTACTCTACGGTGAACTCGCCATGGGTCAGCGTAAGAGGGGCGCTCCAAAAAAGCGATACAAAGACTCCCTGAAACAACATCTCAGGCTTGGCCAAGTTGATCACCAACAGTGGTCCGCCCTGGCCTCACATCGGGAGGCATGGAGACGCACTATCCACAATGCTGCAGCCTTATTTGAGAACTCACGACGAACAAGTCTTGAAGAGAAACGACAACGCAGAAAGAATCACAACCCAAAAACATCACCCAAGCAGACCTTCTGCTGTGCTTTTTGCAACCGGACCTGTTTATCTCGGATTGGCCTTTTTAGTCATCAGCGCGCTTGCAGAAAGTGCGGGATGAGTCCTTTCTGAATCTTCGTTTGCGAAGAAAAGCCAGAGAGATACAGGTTCTTACTGTTATGCACATTAACTCGTATGCAAAGTTATCTGTGTTTGAAGTTCACATGGAGGCATGCCTGTGAACCAAGATGGTAGCTGTGAGTGAATTACTGTACTCACATTATTATTCTCCACAAGTTAAGATAAGCTTTGCATGAGTAAACAAAAATATTTTGGTCTTCAAGAGCTTACTTGAAAGCGGCTTCCAAAATGCATCCCAGGATGATTTTTCTTCTTCTTTCAACATCCTCCACTTTTCTTGTGGTGGCAAACCTTAGAGATCCATGGTTTTTCAACATGGCAGAGTAGCTGGTGAGGCAGGCTAATCTGCTTTCCTGTTTTCTTTCCATTTTGCACTTCACACATTCCCAGTAAGTGTTTCTGGAGGCAGCTGTTTACCTTGCCTGTTTGTATGTAAACACACACACACACCTGCAGTAGGATCACCTACAGCAGAATTCCATTCCTTCCCTGCATTGTTTATATATTATTAGTTATTTTTTATTTATTAATTATTTTTATACTCTGCTCTTCAGTCACAAGGCTATCAGAGCAGCTTACAAATTGTTTTAAGCAATAGCAATTTACACATCTACACTGCATTAAGCAGTTTCCAATGTGTATTAGCTAATTGCCCCCACAAGCTAGGTACTCATTTTACCAACCTACAAAAGGATGGAAGGCTGAGTGAACCTTGGAGCCCTCTGGAATTGAACTTGCAATGTGGTGACTTGCAGTACTGGCATTTAACCACTTCGCCACTTCTGCAACCAAACTGTAAAGGTTTGTTTTTCTTCATCCTTATTTCATCATCCCCCAAATGCCAATGCTGCCCCCAAAATGCAAACAAACACACCTTTCAGGTACAGTAGGACCCCTGTATCTGCTGGGGATTGGTTCTGCCCCCCCCCCCCGATACTGAAAACTATGGATAATAGCGAACACAATTGAAAATAATGGGACTTATAGTTTAAAATACCATAGAGTTGCCTTGGAGGACCTAGAAAATGGCTAGGGAGGACACATTTTCTAGGAAGACTCTATGGTAGGTATGCTGTTTTGTGTCCTGTGGATAATTGAATCAGTGGATAATGAATCAGTGAATATGGGGGTCCTACTGTACACAGAAGACAAGAAAGGGGTAGGACTGGTTTGGGTTGTGTTGGTCTCCCACAAAAAGACTTTGTAAAAGGAAGCTTCTTTGTCAGTGGCGTTGTTAACTGAGGTACACCTTTAAAAACTGACATGCTTTAAAACTGCTTTTAATTCAGTTGTGTTGTAATATTACAGCTTATTTAACTGTGCTTTAATAAGATGGTTTTGTATTTTTATCTGTACTTTTTTTGTTAACCTTGTGTGCTGCTTGGTCTTCTGGTTTGAGGAGAAAGGCAGAATAGACATCAAATCACTCAACTGATTCTACAATGTCCTTTTTGAGACACAGATCTGCACACAGTATTCCAGCTGTGCTTGCATTGTCATTTTTATCAGAACAGAAATATTGGCAATTTCATTTTTTTTCCTAATGATACCCAGCACTGCATTTGCCTTTTGCACAGAAGCCATACACTGGGCCAACATTTTCATGGAACTAGCCGTCACAACCACAAGATCTCTTTCTTTCTTCACTGTGAGTTCCAATCCCACCACCTTAGCTTACACTGAACCTCATTTGCCACTAAGGTACCCTCTCCCCAAGTTCAAAGATTTCCCCTGGAGCTTTTTGTTCTCAACTTTTGTGGTTATCTATCCTGAATAATTTTGTGTAATTAGCAAATTTAGCCACCTCACTTGCCCCTAACTCCAGATCATGTATGAATACATTAAAGAGCACTAGTCTTACCACAGAACTTTCAGAAGCCCAGAGTGACCAGTTCAGTCAGAGCTCAGAAATCCACAGTTTAAAGTCTTTTGTTTCCATTCTTGATTACAGTGTTCCAAAAGATTGCTATTACCCATTCCAGTGTTGTAAAAATAACTTGTTGTATACAGTACTTCACTTCATTGCTTATTACTTTTTGTTACCTTTTCTGAGGAAAAAACCCCACACACCTTAGGGTTGATAAATTGCATAAGTTGATATGATTCTGCTCTTGCACTTGGGACCACTAGCTGAAACATGAACACAAGGAGACTTACTCTTGTTGTTATTGTGTGCCTTCAGTTTGAACCCTGGCTCCTCTGTGACCCTCTCACAGGGCTTCCAGGGCTAGTTTTATTCAGAAGAGGTTGGCCATTGCTTTCCTCTTGGGCTGAAAAAGTGTGACTTGCCCTAGGTCACCCAATGATTTATATAATTGGGTATTTGAACCCTGTTTTCCCTGAGGGATTTAAGCAGCCAGTGTAGATGAGCCCCATGTCCAGAACTGAAACCACTACCCCTTGCTGGCTCTAGTTTTAGCCCAAAACTAGGTACATCAGCGTGTAGAATGCCTTGTACAATGTTTTTTACATAGTGACTTGCAGAAGTAGAACCAAAGCATGTGATTTCCCACTTGCACAAGGATGAAAACAGTATTTCCACAAGCAGCAGAATGCTTGTGTTCTTGGGATGACACCACTGGACACAAACCAGTGGGAGCCAAGAGACATTTATGCTGTGTCTGTGTGCTTAATTTCTGCAGGAGGGAGGAATGAAAGATATGCAAGAAACTGACCAAAGAATGGGGTCTGCCTCCCTGACTTATCTGTGGAAGGTGCCAATGGAATGCAGTTCCACTGGCCACAATGGCTTTAAGAGTTCCACTGGCTGTTAGATAGACTGCTTCCACATCTGAATTCCCCCCTATGACTCCAGTCTCCTCCATCATGTGGTGTTCTAAAGCAGCTCGGATGTGTGTCTGAGCTGATATTTTTCCTGTTTGGGTTTCTGGATCTCTTCAGAGAGGTTTCTCTACACAATTTTCAGCCCTTTACTGCTACGGTGCACAGACCATAGATACAGAGTATAGTCCTATACTTAAGATCCACTGGCTGTAAAAGGATTCAGTGAAAGTCCTGTTACACTGCTGGATTGCCAGAAAGCACACCATAGGAAACTAAAATACACCAGCAGAGATTTGGGATGTGCAAGTGGAGTGCCCATGGAAGGGCTGAAAGAGGCCAGAGATTGTGGGCAGCACAGAGTAGGAACGTACTTGTGCTGCATTTTATATTAATTCAAACCACAACCACACTCCCACTGATTATGACCCTTAAAATAAGGCTGGGACCAGAAGTTCTATCATTACAGAGAGACAATGAAAATTATTCACACCTCTCTGGCTTTTCTTCACAAACGAAGATTCAAGAAGGACTCATCTCGTGCTTTCTGCAAGCGCGCTGGTGACTAAAAAGGCCAATCCGAGATAAACAAGTCCGGTTACAGAAAGCACAGCAGAAGGTCTCCTTGGGTGATGTTTTTGGGTTGTGATTCTTTCTGCATTGTCGTTTCTCTTCAAGACTTGTTTGGTGTGAGTTCTCAAATAAGGCTGCAGCATTGTGGATAGTGCGTCTCCATGCCTCCCGAAGTAAGGCCAGGGCGGACCATTGTTGGTGATCAATTTGGCCGAGCGTGTGATGTTGTTTCAGGGAGTCCTTGTATCGCTTTTTTGGAGCGCCCCTCTTACGCTGACCCGTGGCGAGTTCACCGTAGAGTACTATTTTGGGGAGGCGATGGTCCTCCATCCTAGAAATGTGCCCTGCCCAGCACAGCTGTGTTCTCAATATCATGGCCTCAATGCTGGTGATCCCTGCTTGCTCAAGGACAGCAACATTCGTCACATAGTCAGTCCAGTGTATATTTAGGATTGTGCATAAACAGTGCTGATGGAAGTGTTCGAGGAGTCGTAGGTGGTGGCGATAGGTGACCATGTTTCAGATCCATAAAGGAGAACAGACAGTACAATGGATCTATACACACTGATTTTTGTGCTTCGCCTCAGACATTCCATGTCTCTTTTCTTTGGATGCCTACACTCTATTTTTAAATGCTCAACTAAAGTTTTAAGTTACTGCAATGCTAGAAATTTTGAGACTGAATGAAAATTTCATTGGGGGGGGCAGAATCCTTATTTGGGGGACAATGCCCTCATTTTGCCCCCCCCAGCTACACCTCTGGCTGTGGCTAGACATTTCCCTTCTCTATGTCGAGAACTGCTCTGTCCGTATCAACACTACAGGACAAGGGATAAAGTGTACCGTATATTCCGGCGTATAAGACGAGGTTTGAGCCCTGAAAAATAGGCTCCAAAATCAGGGCTCGTCTTATACGCCGGATACACTTTGCTTCACCCCGCCGTCTGAACTCCTGCCTCTTTGCTCCCTTCCCAAATGGAGCAAAGAGGCAGGAGATCAGGTGTGGGGGGGTGAGGCAAAGTGCTTACGGTTCACTCGCCCCCCCCCATCTGCCTTCTCCCCATTTGGGGAGAAACTGAGGACACAGGAGGGTGGCTGGAGATCGTGGCTTCGGGGAGGGGGTGGGTGGCTGTGAAGCCCCCTCCCTCCAACCACCTTTCCACCCTTCCCGGAACCCCCCTCCCTCCAGCCACCCCCCTCCCCAAAGCCGCGATCCCACTCGCGATCATGGCTTCTGGGAGTGCGTGGGTGGCTGCGAAGCCCCCTCCCTCCAGCCACCCTTCCACCCTCCCTGAAGCCCCCTCCCTCCACCCCCACCCCCAGCCAGCTGGCCATCCCGCATTCCCCAACCCACGAGGAGGCTGGGCAGCCTCCTCATGGGTTGGGAAATAGAGGGAGGAGGGAACCCCCCCCCACAGCCAGCTGGCCATCCCACATTCCCCAACCCACAAGGAGGCTGGGCAGCCTCCTGTGGGTTGGGGAATCGCGGGAGGAGGGAGCCCAGAAGGAGGGATTGGGGCTGCGGAGTTAAAGCCCTAGATTCGCTCCCTCTTCCTTGACAGTGGGGAGAGGGGGCGAATCCCGGGGTTTGGCTCCATGGCCCTGCGTCCTTCTTCTGGGCTCCCTTCGGAAGGGAGCCCAGAAGGAGGGATCGGGGCTATGGAGCCAAAGAGGGCATGTTCACCCCTTCTCCCCACCTTCCTTGAAGGTGGGGAGAGGGGGAGAATCTAGGAGTTTGCCGCGGCCCCCCCGCTTCCCCCGCCTTAGTCCCCTTCAGAAGAGCCAAGACGGAGGGAAGGGGGCTGCTGAGGCAAACTGGGCATTTTCGCCCCTTTCCTCCACCTTCGAGTCCAGTTTGACTGGAAGGTTGAAGAGAGGGGCAAATATTGCCCTACTAGCTGATCCTGTTCGCTTTCCCAACTCATGAGAAGATCCTCATGAGTTGGGAAACAAAGAGGATCAGCTGGCAAGGCTCCCCCAGCCAGCCAAATTGGGGGGTGGTGGTCTTATCTGGTGAATATATGCCTAAGCCTAGATTTTTGGCTGGAAATTGAGGGGGTGGTCTTATATGCCCAGTCGTCTTATACGCCGGAATATACGTAATTCAACCACAGACCAACAGTAAGACAACAATTGCAGCACACCATCACCAGGTAACACCAGATAGGGAGGCCATAACGAGAGGTAGCTGGTGTGCAGCTGTTGATCCATGCTAACAAGGGGAGACTGTAGTGAGGAGAACCAAAGGGAAGGGTCTTTGCCTACAAGACTACTTTGCTCAAAACAGCCCATCCTGAGAACACCCCAAAGAAGATATAGATACACCTAGTATTCTACTTAGAGGGACCCTGGCTCAGGGGTCCAGATGGCAGCACCAAACATCATACTTTGCTTCAGCCACACACAGATGAGCAAGGGCAGGAAGGACCTGGACAGCAAAGTACAACTATGAGAAGTGCCCCTGCTTTCCCTTTTTCTTTCCTACATGTAAAGACTGTGTCTGACTTGAACTGTATTGTTCTAACACTCTTCCTTTACACACCCACATGAACATACTAGGAGGGAGCAGTGCCCTCCCCTGCTTGGGAGAGGCACTCATCCCCACATGCAGGTAACCCACATACAGGTGAGCTCATTGCTAAGGAGGCCATGTCCTTAGGTTACCTTCCTACTGTTTCAGCCTGATTGTAAGTGCTAGGGAAGACTTTGACGCCACAGCCTCCAGTCATCTGAGTACAAAAGCAGACACTGAAACACATGCATGCAATCCCCATTTCAGTTCCTCTAGGATATAGTAGTCATGTACATGAAAAAAGAGGACCCAGAAAATTAGAAACCACCCTGTCCTTCTACAAACATAGGCTGTTCATCAGATAAACCAAATATTTTATCACCAAAAGCTAGTCAGAAATCAGATGGTGTTACCTGGCCTTACAGCCCCTCATTCCAATAATTCATAATTTGGTAATATCAGACAGTTCATGAGGTTTCTGGTGGACCAAGCCATCCACAGATGCATTCAAGTAAAGGTCAACCAAAGACCTAAAAAGTTGTCTTGGAAATTCCCCAAATCCAAACACACCAAGGATGAGATTAAACGAAGCCCCCTTAGACAGTCATTAGGGTGGAATGTGCTAATTTCCCTGGAGGCATCTGGCAGTGAGTCATAGTCTCAAAACAAATAGTGACTGGAACACCTATAGTCAACACTCATCCCCACAAATGACTTTCCTTCACACCTTATCCCATGCACAATACAGAGGTAGCCAAAGCCCCACGTGTTAATCTTCTGACCATTAGCAGCAATCAACGAAGCTGGAATTTCTTTGTCTAACTGTGGGAAACTAACCAACAATTGTTTTTACTCTCAGAAGACCCGTTAAGGGTATGATATTGGGTATAAATATTACCCTCAAATCATAGCATGTGTGCACAGCTCTTCATATCTCATCACTCTGTCAGTTTGCTGCATGACCCTCAGCTTCAAGTCTGAGCCTTCTTTCACTGCATGGATCTCTGCTCTTCAGACAAGTAATTATAGCCCATTCCCTGAATCCGAATTCCTCTATCCCAGTGGTTCCCAAACTTATTTGGCCTGCTGCCCCCTTTCCAGAAAAAATATTACTCAGTGCCCCTGGAAATTAATTTTTTAAAAATTTTAATAGCAATTAAACAGAAGGATATATGTATTAATGTTTCTACCTTTTTCGTAAAATATAGTAAGGAAAGGTGTAAATTAGAAACATTGAAGTTTGAAATTATGAAACTATTTATTGAACTCAGAATAGAAAGGTAATACAAAAAAAGTTAAAACATTCAAAATCATCTTAATGAGAAGGATGAATCTGGTATGCTGCTACCAATTTAGTAATCCTCGACTCTATTTTCGTCAGCAGTAATCTTAAATCACTGTGATTGACTATTTGCAATCGGTTTCTATTTTTATTGTTAATAAATTGGTTACTGCACTAAATCCACGTTCCACTAAATATGATGAAGGAAATGCAATTAAGAACTTTTGAATTACAGCCCATATTTCAGGATAAGCTGTAGGGATCTCCTTTTGCAGCCAGAATTGTTGGTAGCTGCTTTTGAATTTAAATTTCAATTCATCATTTGTAGTTACTTCCATCAGTTCTTCTTGTAACTGTGGAGATTCTTCTGTGTTTGCACTTGAAAAAGGATCCAAAATCCAATCAGGTATGTTTTCAAAAATATCATCAAATTGTTGATTAAAATCTGAATGGAGAGCATCCAAGTGCTCACAATAAGAAAGTATGTCTTCATCTTTTTTTCCTGCTCCTGATAAATTTGGGAACTGGCTGAATTCTCCTCATACAAAATTTCGTTTGTACAGAAGTTTTGTCACAAATGCAGAAATAACAGATTTTGTTTTTATTAAATTCAGTTCATCACCTTGAAGCTGAAGATTGATTTCATTAAATTTTTGAAACAAGTTGGTCAAGTAAGCGATGTCACTTTTGGATTGAATTAAATTGGATCGTAAAGCATCATTTTAATCTTTCAAGAACTCCAGCACCAGGTTAAACAGGTTATAAAACCTATCTAAACAGGCACCCTTCGACAACCAACGAACTTCTGTATGAAGCAGCAAACGATTAAATTCTTCATCATTTTCAGTATAAAGCTGTTTAAATAATCTATCATTCAATGATTTGCTTCTGATTGCGTTGATAGTTTTAATTACATATTGTAATGAATTATGTAGGCGTACACTTAAATTTTTGGCAACTAGATGTTGACGATGGATGATACAGTGTACTGTGAATGCATTCGGCACCTCCTTTTTTAAATATCAAGAAAACCCCTGTAGCGCCCTACCATCGCTGGAGCACCATCTGTGGCTACTGATAAGATATTACTCAGAGGTATTTCTTTTTCTTTAAAAAACTCACCCAATGCATGAAATATTGATTCTCCTTTAGTATCAGTTTGCAAATATTTAGCAAATAATAATTCTTGGCAAATTTGTTCTTCCTTTGTGAACCGCACGTATGCTAAAAGTAAAGCTTCATTTCCTAACAAAGTTGACTCATCAAGTTGAATAGAAAACTAGATGTTGTTAAATAGTCACACAATGAATCTTCAACATCTTGAGCTATTTCATCAATTCTTTTTTGTACTGTATTATTGCTCAACAAAATTTTCTTGATAATATCAGATGCTGGCTTGTGTAGCACAGTACGTATTACTTCACTTATAGCCGGTATAATTAGTTCTTCACCAATAGTATGAGGTTTTCCCGATTGGACAATCATTAATGAAATACTGTATGAAGCAAGCAAGCCATTGCCATCTTGAGTGGTTGCGGCTGAAAAGAGTTTTGCTAATGTCGGTTGTTTGATAAATTTTTCTTTTAGTGTTCAAAAATAAGATAAATCCTTATCTTTTTTATCACCATGAATTTTAGTCAAATGTTCTTGTGGTCTGCAAGGCTTCATAGCTTTGTTTGATAAAACTTTCTGGGAAATCAGGAACATTGCTAATGTATTGTTTATGGGTGACTCAATAAAGCCATATTTCAAATACAGTTGCCCCTCCACATTCGCGAACTTGACATTCGCGGTTTTGGTTATTCGCGGTTTCCCCCCGCCCCCCCCAAAACCGCGACACGGGGCCTCCAGAGGCCCCATGAAAGACCTGAAGGGAGCAGGGAGGCCCGGGGAGGCCTCCACGGGGCCCCCGGAGGCACTCCGGAGGCCCCATGAAGGCCAGGGGAGGGGTGGGGAGGCCTTCGCGGGATGCCCGGAGGCCCTCCGGAGGCCCCGCGAAGGCCTGGGGAGGGGTGGCGAGGCCTTTGCGGGACGCCCATAGGCCCTCCAGAGGCGCCGCGAAGGCCTGGGGAGGGGTGGCGAGGCCTTTGCGGGATGACCGGAGGCCCTCCGGAGGTGCTGCGAAGGCCTGGGGAGGGGTGGGGAGGCCTTCACAGGACCCCCAGAGGCCCTCTGGAGGCCCCGCGAAGGCCTGGGGAGGGGTGGCGAGGCCTTTGTGGGATGCCCGGAGGCCCTCCGGAGGCCCCGCGAAGGCCTGGGGAGGGGTGGCGAGGCCTTCGCGGGACCCCCGGAGGCCCTCCGGAGGCCCCGCGAAGGCCTGGGGAGGGGTGGCGAGGCCTTCGCGGGACCCCCAGAGGCCCTCCGGAGGCCCCGCGAAGGCCTGGGGAGGGGTGGCGAGGCCTTCGCGGGACCCCCGGAGGCCCTCCGGAGGCCCCGCAAAGGCTTGGGGAGGGGTGGCGAGGCCTTTGCGGGACGCCCGGAGGCCCCGCGAAGGCCTGGGGAGGGGTGGGGAGGCCTTTGCAGGACCCACGGAGGCCCTCCGAGGCCCCGCGAAGGCCTGGGGAGGGGTGGCGAGACCTTCGCGGGACCCCCTGAGGCCCTCCGGAGGCACCGCAAAGGCCTGGGGAGGGGTGGCGAGGCCTTCACGGGACCCCCGGAGGCCCTCCAGAGGCCCCGCGAAGGCCTGGGGAGTTGTGGGGAGGCCTTCGCGGGACCCCCGGAGGCCCTCTGGAAGCCCCGCGAAGGCTTGGGGAGGGGTGGTGAGGCCTTCGCAGGACCCCCGGAGGCCCCACGGAGGCCTGGGGAGGGGTGGCGAGGCCTTCGCAGGAGCCCCGGAGGCCCTCCGGAGGCCCCACGAACGCCTGGGGAGGGGTGGTGAGGCCTTCGTGGGACGCCCGGAGGCCCTCTGGAGGTGCCGCGAAGGCCTGGGGAGGGGTGGCGAGGCCTTCGCGGGACCCCCGGAGGCGCTCCGGAGGCCCCACGAACGCCTGGGGAGGGGTGGCGAGGCCTTCGCGGGACGCCCGGAGGCCCTCTGGAGGTGCCGCAAAGGCCTGGGGAGGGGTGGCGAGGCCTTCGCGGGACCCCCGGAGGCCCCGCGAAGGCCTGGGGAGGGGTGGCGAGGCCTTCGCGGGACCCCCGGAGGCCCCACGAACGCCTGGGGAGGGGTGGGGAGGCCTTCGCGGGACCCCCGGAGGCACTCCGGAGGCCCCATGAAGGCCTGGGGAGGGGTGGCGAGGCCTTCACGGGACCCCCGGAGGCCCTCCGGAGGCCCCACGAATGCCTGGGGAGGGGTGGCGACGCCTTCGCGGGACACCCGGAGGCCCTCCGGAGGCGCCGCGAAGGCCTGGGGAGGGGTGGCGAGGCCTTCGCGGGACGCCCGGAGGCCCTCCGGAGGTGCCGCGAAGGCCTGGGGAGGGGTGGGGAGGCCTTCGCGGGACCCCCAGAGGCGCTCCGGAGGCCCCGTGAAGGCCTGGGGAGGGGTGGGGAGGCCTTCGCGGGATGCCCGGAGGCCCTCCGGAGGCGCTGCGAAGGCCTGGGGAGGGGTGGGGAGGCCTTCACAGGACCCTCAGAGGCCCTCTGGAGGCCCCGCGAAGGCCTGGGGAGGGGTGGCGAGGCCTTTGCGGGATGCCCGGAGGCCCTGCGAAGGCCTGGGGAGGGGTGGCGAGGCCTTCGCGGGGGCCCCGGAGGCCCTCCAGAGGCCCCGCGAAGGCCTGGGGAGGGAGGGGGGAAGGGCCGGATAGACCAACGTGGGGCCTAGCAAGGCCCCGCGAAGGCCTGGGGAGGGAGAGAGGAAGGGCCGGGGAGACCTCCGTGGGGCCTAGCAAGGCCCCGCGAAGGCCTGGGGAGGGAGGGAGTGAGGAAGGGCCGGGGAGACCTCCGTGGGGCCTAGCAAGGCCCCGCGAAGGCCTGGGGAGGGAGGGAGGAAGGGCCGGGGAGACCTCCGTGGGGCCTAGCAAGGCCCCGTGAAGGCCTGGGGAGGGAGGGAGGAAGGGACGGGGAAACCTCCATGGGGCCTAGCAAGGCCCTGCAAAGGCCTGGGGAGGGAGGGAGGAAGGGCCGGGGAGACCTCCGTGGGGCCTAGCAAGGCCCCGCGAAGGCCTGGGGAGGGAGGGAGGGAGGGCTGGGGAAACCTCCATGGGGCCGAGCAAGGCCCCGCGAAGGCCTGGGGAGGGAGGGGGGAGGGGAGTCATTATTCGCGGATTTTTCACATTCGCGGGGGTCCGTGGAACGGAACCCCCGCGAATGTGAAGGGACGACTGTATTTGACATTATATTGTCTACATTTTTTCTTTGGTTGAGCCATCATTATCTGTAGAAAAAATAAAAATTTTATGGAGGTATTTTGGTAATTTTTTGAAATATTTTTGTAAAAAACAAACTAAAATAAATACTAATGAAATAAATAAACATGATATTAATTGTAAAGTGCATATAATTATTATAAAATAAATAAATAATACTCACCAATTATAGTCACACTATTTGTTAGTTAACTTTAACTTGTCACAATATCACAACAATCTAACTTAGGACTTTTTCGGATAGAGAAATACACTGCAAGAAGGGTCATCCCTCTTGCGACACTGCTGCGCGGCAGGGGGGGCGTTTCGTATGACGCCATCCCCCTGCCGATTTTGTTCCAGTACAGATTGCAGCTCCAGCGTCATATTTGGCCGTTTCTTAATCATGGAAGTTGACCATGATTAAGAAACAGCCAAATATGACGCTGGAGCTGCGATCTGTACTAGAGCAGAATCATCAGGGGGACGGCGTCATACAAGACGCCACCCCTGGCACGCAGCAGCATCACAAGAGGGATGACCCTTCTTGCAGTGTATTTCTCCATCCAAAAAAGTCCTCAGAGTTATATTATGCCGTAATTTTCCCGTAATAATTATGGGAAATCTCCTGATTCATAGCGTGCTCCAAAATCTGCTGGTAAATACTGCCAGTAGCCAGTACTGCCGCTGCCGTTCCAGGCTTTGGCCTTGCAATCAACCAATCGCACGAGTGGCAGTTGCCTACAGCAATGCTCGTAGTGCTCACGTGTTTTGGAACGGCAATTCAGTGGCACCACATGAACAGTAGCAGTGCACGATTGCACATACCTCAATGCAAGTGAAGGAGTATGCGGGAACCGAGCCAACGTCCAATACGTTGTTCAAAGAAAAATTAAGCATCATGAGCGGAATACATAAATCAATTTTTCTAAATCTTCTCTTCTTTCTTTTACGCCTTCACCACCCCCTTACAGTTATTCATCGCCCCCAAATGCACCTGTGGCCATCACCGCCCCCCTGGATTGCTGCAGCGCCTACCAGGGGGCAATAGCGCCCACTTTGGGAATCACTGCTCTATCCAAATACTTCCTCCTAATTCTTCGTTAGCCTGTGGACGTAAGTGCATATGTGAATTCTTCCATGGTTATTTTTCATTTCATTTTGTCTTGGAGTCTCCTCAGTGACTACTAGTATACACAGATGTAAAGATCCCAAAGCTACCTGACCTCTCCCAACCATACGTTTGAACAAATTAAAATTTCCCAATATAATATCATAACTCAGAGGTCACAAGTGGTTCACATGGACCTCATGCAATTCAGGTAACAATGGCATTGGTATCAGAAAACTGATCTCACCTCAATAGAGCCTGGAGTTACCCAATAATCTTACTCAAGTATATTGTACAAAAAGTACATATTTGTCAATTGGAGTTATCGGGATATGCGTGGAAAGTTTTATTTTGGAATAGTCTTCTTTCAGGATAGCTAGCATCAACTGTTCCTTGCTTGATGTTGTCATCCTGGAAGGGAAGGAATCAAGCAGATGGCTGGCAGTCTGCACTCTCCCAAATACTTCCATGTTTTCCAGACTGTCCCATTGAAAATAATCCCACAACATGGGACTAGATGACTCTCTCTCTCATACACACACACACACACACACATATGCACCCTCTAAATATTTTAAATAATATATTTATATTCCCTAGAGTGGGACTCAGGGGTGGCTAAGAATGTATTCTTGAATCCCAAGGATTGGACTCAAGGTGAATGGATGCATTCACTGATTTATCTGTAAACAAGGAGGAGCTCAGATTGCAATGGATGCAAGTAATTTTATTCTCCAAGTGCTTTGTCACAAAGGAGCCCATCAAGGAATTTATAACATTTTATTCTTGGCCAAAATGGAGAAGCTTGTATTCCAACTGGAAAAAAGTCTCCCTGGATGGCACTGTGAAGCTGTGGTAATGGTGGAGAAGTATTACTTTGTGAGCTCTGACCCAAACAGAAACATCTATTTTGGGATGCTACAGAAGTGTTTACAGCAGTACAGTCTGTTTTTCTCCAAAGCTGATGCTCCTGAAATGTTTCCTGATTCCTGTAGCCATTGCATTTAGTACAAAGAACAGGCAACTCACAGCATTTCTTTGAAGCTAAATTTATCTTTTCAAATATTCATCACATTGGTAGCTGTTTCTGAAAATGCTGGGTGGCAGTACGAAGAGTGGGGAACCCTCGAAAGGAGCTATAGAGCACTGACAGCTAACATTCCTATGCTCAGTTGGCAGCTCTGATGGATCCATGCCAGTTCAATCCTGCTGAGCAGATCCATCTTTGTGGCACACAATTCTTCTCACATTTAAACACAGGCAAATGAAATACTGGTTGCCGTTAGTAAGTGCTGCTCTTATAAAAAACTTCTGGCACAGGACCCTTTAGACTAAATTTGTGACCACATTAAAAAAAAAAAAAAGAGGGGGGGGGGAGATTTCCTGCAAAGTAAAGGAAGGCTAGAAGGCAAACTTATTAAAAAAATATATCTCTCTGGCTTTTCTTCGCGCTGATGACTAAAAAGGCCAATCCGAGATAAACAAGTCTGGTTGCAGAAAGCACAGCAGAAAATATACCTTGCTTGAATTTGGTAAGATCCTGCAATATCTACTCAAAGGCTTCTAGCACAGGTGGGATCAAAAATCTCCTTAACCCAACTCTTTACCTAAAGGCAGTACAAAAGCAGACACTGAAACAAGCTGGAGTGTATCTAGAGAAGGGTGACCAGAATGGTAAAAGGTCTGGAAGCCATGCCCTGTGCAGAATGGCTTAGGGAGCTGGGTATGTTAGCCTGGAGAAGGAAGGTTAAGAGGTGACATGATAGCCATGTTTAATTATTTAAAGGGATGTCATATTGAGGATGGAGCAAGCTTGTTTTCTGCTGCTCCAGAGACTAAATAATACAAGGAGCAATGGACTCAAAACTACAGGAAAAGGGATTCCACCTAAACATTAGGAAGAACTTCCTGATGGTAAGAGCTGTTCAACAGTGGAATACAGTGCCTTGGAGTGTGGTACACTCTCCTTTGGAAGTTTTTAAACACAGAGGCTGGATGGCCATCTGTCAGGGGTGCTTTAATTATGTATTCCTGCATGGCAGGGGTTTGGAATGGATGGTCCTTGAGGTCTCTCCCAATTCTATGATTCTATAGCTGTATCTCTGTAATCACAAACCATGGCAGGCAAAGAGAAGGCAGCTGATAGAAAAGCAAACCTCTAACAATAAATCAACTGATCAAATCAATGATGGCAGTCTATGGAAGGGGTGATGGCAGGGAACCCTAAGGCAGAACACTGCAAATTTAGTTATGTGCATCTGCAGGGCATCACCAGTCTTTTTCTCCACTTTTGGCCACACACTGAACCGTATGATATTTGAACTAATTTCAAGTAAGATTACTGTGCTGCAAGGGATTTTTAAAATGTGGCATTAATTAGGAAATTGTGCCATTTAAGGAGAGTCCTTGGAACAAATGAAACATCCATTGCTTTCTTCTGTTTTGTGGCTTGGTGTGCAAGGAAACCTGAGGGCCTGTCTACACTGCAGAAATATAGCAGTTTGACCCCACTTTACTCACCACAGTTCTATCCCATGGAATTTTGGTATTTGTAGTTTGGTGAGGCAGCAGATTTCTCTGATAGAAAAGGCTAAATACCTTACAAAACTACAAATACCAGGATTCCATAGGATAGAATTATGGTAGACAAAGTAGGGCCAAACTGCTGTATTTCTGCAGTGTAGACTGGGCCCTAATCTGTGTGAATCTGGGTTCAATTCTGGCATCTGCCCTAGATTGATTATGCCATCCTGGGCAAGGCTTACATTCTTGGTATCTGCTCTGTAGAACAGGAAACATACTTACTGGTTTCACAAGCTTCTCTATTTAACCAAGGGATTTGGGGCCAGTTTTTAGGCCATAATCCTCACAGAGTGGCTTGCAGAAAGTGAACAATAAAATAACACAACTTTGCCTCCTCGTAAACTGCTATTTTAAAAGGTTTTCTCTTATGCTGGAATTTGGTTTAGAAACAACAGCAGCAGTTTACAGTCAATAAACAGAACAGATCTACCATAAAAACCACTAACAATTTAGAGCAGGCAAAACCAATATCAAAAACATAACATTAGAACTTTGAGAAAAATTGTCCCTAAAGAAATGAGTCTTTGGAGCTCATCTCTAGGCCTGCACTGTAGACCAGTAAGAGCAGAGTTCCACAAACATGGGGCCATCACAGAGTAGGCCATAAAGCATTCTGCTTCTGTGGTTTTTGTTAACTGTCTAGAAGGGAGACTTTCAGTAGATGCTGCTTCTCCCACAGCTGTAGCTATGTAATGAGGGGGGAAATGTACAGAAGCCATTGTCTGAAGCTAACATATCTTTATTATTATTATTATATATTCAGAACATTTGCATATCACCTTATTAGAAAGATCTGTGGTTGACCTCTTCATTCAGCAAGCTCTTCCCACCATTTGCAAACTGAGAGTGGGAAGTCAGTTGCTTTGTGCCACAAAATGCAAAAAACAAATAAATCATTTTTATTTTCTTATTAGCTGCCCTAAGTAAGAGAAAAGGCAAGGTGTATATTTATTAAATAAAAATAGGAAAACAAAATCATTCATATCTAATCTAATCTAATCTAATCTAATCCAGTCCAATCTAATTTTGTTTTTATAGCTTCTTTTCCTAACAATTCCCTGTGTTAATGAAGCACTTTCCTCTAGAGTTCAACAACCCCTCCCCCCACTTTAAGATATATATATATAAAATAGTAATAGCACTAATAATCCATTCTTGGCATGATGTGAATTTCTTTATTGTGGTCATAGACCAGCACAATGGCATGATGTGAGTTTTGAATGATTTGTCCACTTTTGAAGAAGTAGTGAAGAGTTTTGATGAGGATTGCGGGAGAGAGGAGAGGGAGAAAACAAGATTATATATACAGTCGTCCCTTCATATTTGCTGGGATTTGGTTTCAGGACCCCACCCCCCTCCATGGATACAAAAATCCATGAATACCCAAGTCCCATTATATGCAATGGCATAGCAACATGGTGTCCCTAATATAAAATGGCAAAATCAAGGTTTGCTTTTTGGATTATTTTTTTAAGGAATATTTTCAAGCTTAAATCTGTGAATATCAAATCTGTGGATATGGAGGGACAACTGTATGTATGTATATATATATGTGTGTGTGTGTGTGTGTGTATAATCTTGTTTCCTCCCTCTCCTCTCTCCCACATTTCTCATCAAAACTCAGGACTGGTTTAAGGAATTTTGCCCCCCCCCTGCAATGCTTTATTTTTTGGGCCCCATATGTTTACCTCAGGTCAATGTAACCTAACTCAACCTAAGCTATTTACAGTCCAGGATAGTCAGATTATTACTAATAGTGTTATTGTAGGAGGAGGGTTACAATGATGGGGCCCAGGACCGGTTTAAGGAATTTGGGGGGTCCCTGCAATGCTTTATTGGGGGGGGGCATATGCTTACCTCAGGTCAATGTAACCTAACTCAGCCTAAGCTATTCACAGTCCAGGATATTCAGATTATTACTAATAGTGCTATTGTAGGAGGAGGGTTATGATGATGGGGCCCAGGACCGGTTTAAGGAATTGGAGGAGGGCTGCAATGCTTTATTTGGGGGGCCCATATGTTTACCTCAGGTCAATGTAACCTAACTCAGCCTAAGCTATTCACAGTACAGGATATTCAGATTATTTCTATTAATGTTTTTGCAGGAGGAGGGTTACTACGGCCCCCCCACAATGATAGGACCCTCTGCGGATGCTGATGCCACTGGTGTCTTAAACCGGCCCTGTCAAAACTATTTCTCATCAAAACTATTACAGTATATATATACAGTACATATATATATATATAAGGTTTGTATATTCGGTATACATATTAGGTTTGTATACCTAATATATATATATATATATATATATATATATTAGGTTTGTATTCCTAATATATATATTAGGTATGAACCTGATTTATCAAAACTATTTCTCATCATATATATATATATATATATAATAGGTATGAAGCTGGTTCATCAAAACTATTACATATATATATACACACACACACATACAGACACAATAGGTACGAAGCCGCTTTAAAACGGCTTGTAAGGGCGGGCCTGGGAAAGGGAGAGAAGGGTGAGGGCTGAGACTGTGGGCCAAGTGCAAGAGTCCCCGGCGCTGCCCGCCTTGTCTCTGCACCAAACCTCGAGGGGAGGGGGCAGGCGAGGCATTGCACGGGCACCGGGGCGGAGTGGGAGACGAAATGCGCATGCAATGCAGGACTCCAGCGCCGACTCTTCGGAGGCCGAGGTGCTGCATCGCCGCGTCGTTCTGCACCTGGTTGTTCTTCTGCCTCCCTCGCCGGGGGAAGGGAACACGCGCCGCCGCCCCCTCCCTCCCTCTCACCCGGCCGCCTGCATCACACGCGCGGAAGGGGGGGGGAAAGAGAGAGAGAGAGAGCAAAAGGAGAGAGAGAGAAAGAAAAAGGAATGTTCCTAGGCGTTAAGTCCTAAATCGCGGCACCTTCCCTCCCTCCCTCCGGAGAGCATCAAATAGGGACAGAGGCAAGGAAAAGCTTCCTCTCCTCTAGCCCCCCCCCCGCGCAATTCCTCTGTTGGACTCGCCCACGCTCCCCTTCTCCCTCTCCTCCCCTCCCAGGTGGGCTGCCGCTGTTCCTGCTCGGTGGTGCTGACGGTCAAAGGAGGGCGGCTCGGAGTAGCTCAGAGTGGAGCGCAGCGCGCGCGCAGGAGGAGGAGGCCGCGCGCGGGGTGGGGGGTGGGAGGGAAGAAAATCCCTGGGAAGGTGAATGACAAGAGAGGGCGGCAGGAGCGCGAGCGCCCTGAGCAGTAGGAGAAGTAGCAGCAGCAGCAACAGCAGCAAAGAGCCGGAGCGTGGGGAGGAAAGCGCGCGCCCCCGCGCAAGCCACCCTGGCGCGCGCCTCCTGCTCCTGCTCGGCACCTCGCGCCCGGTTCTGAGGCAGGGCGGCCGCTGGCAACTGAGCGCCGGGGCGGAGGAGAAGGAAGGGCGAGAGACAAGCAGGCGGGCAGGCAAGGCGGGAAAGCAGCCCACCAAGGCTGGAGCGGAGAGGGAGAGAGCAGGCGCCGCGCCCTGGCCCCGCCGCAATATGAGGAGGGAAAGGGCTCCCCGACCTCCTCCTGTGTGAGCCGCCGCCGCTGCCGCCTGGGAGCGCCCCTTCCTTCCCCAGCCTTCACACGAGACGCCGCTCCTCCGCCGGGGGAAGAAGCTATGAGCCATGAAGACGCCGGGAAGGCGAAGCTCTCTGCGGCAGCCCGCCTCAGGCCACCACAGCCGCCGCCGCCGCCTCTCCTCCTCCTCCTCCTCCTGCACGGGCGGCCCCTCGTCGCCATCCCCCGCTTGGCCGGCTCGGCGGGCCCTGGAGCGCCCCTTCCGCCTCGTCTCTGTGGCGCTCCTGCTTCTCTGCCTCGGGTGCCCACAGGACTCGGGGGTCACTGCGGAGGACACCGCCGGTGAGTCAGGCAGCGCGGGCTGGGCTCCCTCCCTCCCCATTCTCCCCATCCTGAGCCTTCATCTCGCCCCCTCCCCGCCCCGCCACCTGCCCAGCCCAGGTTGCTGCCTGTTTTGTGCGCGGGGCCAGCGCTCGCAGCCAAAGAAGGCAGGGAGCGAGCGCCTTAGTCTCCCTTCCCTCGCCTGCCTGTCTTTCTTTCCCCCTTTGCAGCAACTCTTTGCATGCGAGTCTCTTCTCCTGCCTCCCATTAAGAGACCGGAAACGGCACCCTGGCTTCTCTCCCTCTCATGCAGAGCATTTCTAATAAGCACCAAGTTCTTCCCCGCACTGACTTCTCTACACACACAGATTTGTCTCGCGGTTGACCCAATCCCTATCTTAATAGCTTTCTCGGTGGTCTTAACCCTCCTCCTACAATAACACTATTAGTAATAATCTGAATATCCTGGACTGTGAATAGCTTAGGTTGAGTTAGGTTACATTGACCTGAGGTAAACATATGGGCCCCCCAAAATAAAGCATTGCAGGGCCCCCCAAAAGTCCTTAAACTGGTCCTGGCTGGGTCCCTCTTTTCTCTCTCCCCCCCCCATCCCACTTGTGTGTGTGTGTTTGTATGAGAGAGAATACGGAAATATTATTTCAATACTCTCTCTCTCTCTCTCTCTCTCTCTCTCATATAAACACACTTAGGATGGACATAGAATGATGGGCAAGAAATGATTTCAAAAGATGCCAATGAAGCAAAAGTTTACTGCAAGATTTTTTGAGGTTGCTGGTATCTATCTTTCCCCTTTGCAGCAACTCTTTTCATGCAAGTCTCTTCTCTTGCCTCCCATTAAGAGACCGGAAACGGCACCCTGGCTTCTCTCCCTCTCAAGCAGAGCATTTCTAATAAGCACCAAGTTCTTCCCCACACGGACTTCTCTGCACTCACAGATTTGTTTCATGGTTGACGCAATCCCTATCTTAATAGTCTTCTTGGTGGTCTTCTGTAGTAACTGATGGTGGCTGCAGCTGGGTCCCTTTTCTCTCTCTCTCCCCCCATCCCACTTGTGTGTGTGTTTGTATGAGAGAGAATATGAAAATATTGTTTCAACACACACACTCTCTCTCTTTCTCTGTGTCTCTCATACAAACACACTTAGGATGGACATAGAATGATGGGCAAGAAATGATTTCAAAAGGTACCAATGAAGTAAAAGGTTGCTGCAAGGTTTTTTGAGGTTGCTGCAAGGTTTTTTGAGGTTGCTGGTGTTCTGCAGGATCTTAACCCAAAACAAATGTAATCAGAAAACAGCGAGCGTTTTTGTTGCAAGGGTGGCTTTTGTTGCCTGTATGGCCACTCTTGCAGTTCTGATCAGGTGGAATGCACCTTTTTGCAGACAGAAGAGGAATTGCCCTGCCTGCATTCAGGGAACTCTGAAATTTTGTCTGCAGAGAGAAGTGTGCTTGAGATCCAGGAGGCAAAAAGAAATATATACATGTATATTCAAAAATAAGTCCTACTGAGTTTAGTGTACTTTGGGCTATGATTACAGTTATAGTGAAAACTTATAGTGGCAAAAGAAATTGGTTAATTAATATTCAGTGCACATGGGGTTAAGATGTGAATTTTGTGCATTACATTTACAGGTAGATTTCTAAATGGCTAATATTTAGCCAGTGAATATTTGGCATAAAAAAACTGGCAGAAACAGGATAATGAAATGGTGTGGAAGCTTTTTTTTTTTTAAGTTTGAAAACTGAGTCTTTATATTTTAAAAATATATTAAGATGCTCCTATATAGCCTTAAATAAGGCACAATAGAGGAAATGCCCACATTTTAATCAAATACGTTGGATTTGTGAGAGTGTCTGTAGTGGAATTGACAGCTTATTATAAAATGTGTATGGTTTGTTTGGGAATTTATGATAGGTTTGTCTGTCTGTCTTCCTTAGCTCTGCATTGGAATGAAACTGCAGAAGAAATGAAAAGAACCTTGGTGGATGAAGACACTGCATTTCAACAGACTAACAGTAGCAGCAGCAAAAATAATAGTCATAGCACTGCATTCCAAAAAGAAATCACTTTGCCTTCAAGACTTGTCTATTATCTGAACAAAGACTCTGAAAGCCCTTACCATATTTTGGATACTAGGACAAGGCACCAGCAAAAACACAATAAGGTAAGGCTTTTTAAAAATTGTACTGTACTGTACAATTATACTGTACTGTACCTAAAAAGAGTACAGTACTGGATCTCAAAATAGTCATGTCTCTTGAGGGATTGTCATACTTTTGGAATATTTATTCAGCAGGTGTGTAATACTTCAGAAGTCATTGCACTCTTTTTAAGACTGAAAGTTGTGCCAATTAAAAAACTGGGTAATGATGACATACAGGGGCATCTTCTGACTAATACCTAGTGCCAGGATTCCTTGTAGCTAAATCATTGGCATTATTGCTGTTCTTTTCAGGAAATAAATAAACAAACAAACAAACCAAACATGGAGTGTAAGCCCTGGCTTTCTAGTTTCTCTCGGGCCACAGAATATTTTCCTTCTTGAATAGTTTAGTGACTAGATTGGGCTTGGTGATAGTGGTGAGAAGCTAATAGTAGAGTGGTAGGCAGGTTCTTTACTGGGACAGATGGACCCCTGGCCTTGACAGACTCAAATACCATCTTAAGCAGGAAGACGTGGATTAAGTAAAATAGGTCCTGATCCTACTGACACTAGTACTTAAACCCATCATAATTAATTAGTCTCATTGATTTCAGTGGGACTACCCTAAAGGCACCAGATCCCCTATGATCTTGGAAGCTACACACAGTTGACCCTGATTAGTATTTGGATGGGAGACTGCCAGGCAATTCCAGGTACTGTAGGCTATATTTCAGAGAAAGGAACTGGCAAAATGACCTCTTTGCCAAATAACTTATCTTAAGCAGGATAAGAAAACCCTGTGAAATTCATGGGGTCAATATAAGTTGACAGGCAACTTGAAGGCACACACACACAAAGTCATTCTAATAGAATTGTTCAATTGTTTTTTAATCTTCTGGGAAATGAGATTTTAGCTGAAATCGTTTTGAATTGTTAGCTGCTTTGGGTGCTGTACGGGGATAAAGAAAATATAGAAAATAAATAATTAAATGAACAAATGTAGGGCCACAACATGCATTAGAAGAGAAATGTAATGAATTTACCATTGCCTGAGACTTATTTACAAGGCTACCCTAAAGGTACCAATCATTTCTGCTCTTGGAAGCTAAGCAGGGTCATTCCTGGTTAGTACTTGGATGGGATGCCGCCAATGGATACCAGCTGCTGTAGGTTATATTTAAGAGGAAGGAACTGGCAAAAGCACCGCTGAGTATTCCTTGCCTAAGAAAATCCTATGAAATTCATGGGGTTGCTATAAGTTTACAGGTGACTTGAAGGCGCGCGCGCACACACACACACACACACATTTAGATATTAGGCCATTTGTTTCATCTGTAAATTATCTGATCTTTTTGCCAGCTGTCTGCTGGTTTGTGCACCCCTACCACCCCACCAATAACAAGTGGGCCCAAACATATTGTTGTCCTTCCTGCTAGCATCTGTCTGGGAGACTGAAAGTTGCACCCCATTTGTGGATGGAATTCCATTCTCTCTTTGAAAAGAACATCCCAGGAGTCACCAGTACTCATTTTGAGGCATTGGAGATTTTCACACGGGCTATATATCCCATGGCAGGAACAGAACAGGGTCGGGAAAGGTTTTCCCTTTCGGACAACATTGACCCCGTTCTGTCCTGCATCCATCCTGCTCCCGTGACTGTTCTGGAACGATGTAGTCATGATTTTTCATCGTGAATAGACCTCCCGTTCCGTCACTATCACGCAATCACGGGTGTGTGAACAGGAGCCCCGTTCCTGTTCTGAAATGACAGCAGTGGAGGGGAGGTCCATTCTGAGCATTCCTGGTACGATCTGGACATCCAGGTAAGTGGCACCCTTTATTTTACCCTCCCTGTTTTGATTTTGTGATTTAAAGTGTGTTTTTGTGCTTGGTGAACTGATTTTATGTTTGGAGGAGTTTTATTTTTTAAATTTACTGCCCAGCCATTATCACGTGATAACATGATAACATTTCAGACGGCCAGTCATAAAAGCAGCCTCACGACGGCTTCATTTACGGCCGGCCAGCAAGGGGAGGGGGAGCCCATTCCTGCCGCGGAATTAAGGTAAGTGTGTGAAAGATTTATGTTATTCCATGGCAGGAACGGGAGAGGAGGTGGCGGGGCAGTAACAGGGCATTTTGGCCCTGTGTGAAAATCTCCATTGTATTAGACAAATGCTTGCTACCATGCCATCATTCAAAATCCTCTCACTTTCCATTTTCAGGTGTTATTTATTCTCCTCATGGAATCTCAGGATTACATACAAGTAAAATATATTTAAATAGTTTTAAAACAGTTCAGAATTCCAAACAACAACAATCATTTAAACAGGTTAAAAACATATTAAACACTTTATCAAGCTATTAGCTATTAGCTAACACACATTGGAAACTGCTTAATGCAGTGTAGATGTGTAAATTGCTATTGCTTAAAACAATTTGTAAGCCGCTCTGATAGCCTTGTGGCTGAAGAGTGGGGTTTAAATAAATAAATAAATAAATAAAAATAAATAAAACTGTTTAAACAGTTAAAAGAGTTAAAAACCTCATACATGTATGTGTGTGTGTGTGTGTGTGTGTGAGGGGTAATCAATTGAAGCCCCAAAAGGCTTTAATTAAAAGTCTTGTTTTAACTTGGTGCTGGAATGAAGCCAGTGTTGATAGCAGTTGGATCTCCATGTGGCATTTCACAATTTGGGCACCATAGCAGGGAAAGCCATCTCCCATACTGTATGCAGATCAAGGTGTCTCACTGGTGGGAGACAGAGGGGGCGCCCTCCAGCAGGCCTCAGCCCTTGGATAGGCACATATAAGTGCTTCTTAAAGTATTTGGGGTCTCAGCCCTTTAGGACTTTATAGGACAGTGTGGTTTAAGACTGGAATCATTCAGTCTCTGTCTCTCACTGAATGACAGAATGGAGCCAACCACTACAGAAGACTTCTTCTTAACTTTTGTTCATAGACTGATCTCATTGTAAAAAAAGTCGCATTTTCTGTAATCTTTTATAAAATTATGTGGCTCAATCCCTCCAAGCCACATGGGAGCTCCAGAAACATGGCAGAGCTCCTGAAGCTTAGGTACTACTTGACACTTTGCTCCTGAAACTCGAGAGGATTTTGGCTGTCACTTTTGATGCAGCATAAGAAGTTGCCATCACATAAAGAAAAACAAGGAAGCTCTTGGGATCCATATGTACACTTGACTTGCACTGAGGAATTCTTTGGCATCTGGTCACTTTTCTTTTTTTCTTTTTTTAAAATTCACACTCTCATTCACCTCTACAGCATTCTTTATTTTGTAGAGTAATAACTCATAGCACTGCTTTCAAAATAATGAGGAAATTCTCTGAAGTAATGCCTATTGATTATGGCAAACATTAACATTAAGCAATATGGTGAATATTTTTTTTAAAAAACTAAAGTGACGATTCCTGGTATACAGTACTTGATTGAGATTAAAATGGTCCTGGGCTTGTATACAAAATGTCTCTTTTTCCATGCTATTTAATTTATTTTTATATTAAAATATTTCTAGAGATTTCTGGGTGGAGTGCAGGCAATAAGAACACTTACAAAATCCACAACTAAAGAGATAAGAGGCAAGCAATGGTCATTGAATCCCAAAGCCTTGGGTGATGACTGCTAAAGTAAGAGCGGTGTCAGTGCCAGATAGACCTCTAAGGGGCATGCATTCCAAAATTTGTCACAGCAAAGAAAAGACTCTCCTATTTAATGCTCTCATTGTTGAAGACACAGAACAAGGTCTCAGTGCTTGGGCAAGCATATATAGAAAAAAGGTTATTCTTCTCTTCCTGCATCAACAATGTGTGCTACATTAAAAGTTACGTACTATGTAGGGTCCCCCAGCCTTTAGAAGTTGGTTTGGAGGGAGTGCAGAAGGACATATTAGGAACTAGTATGCTGAATAGCCTCAGTGTGCATGCAGCCCATTGTGCATGTGTACCTTGGGGTCCTGGCTCTTTGGGGTTTGGCTTTGCTTATTTATTGTTTTGCTTTTTATGGTTTTTTGCACCATTTTACCACAGGCATGACAAAGTTTAGGCATTTACCGGTAAATTACAGTATTACAGAGGAACTATTAACTGTGCTCTGAGAGGGATCCTACTTATTAACGGGTGGAGAGGAAGGATTATATCTGTGACTATTGAAAAGAATGTAGGTTTCCTGTAGATAATTGTAGAAATGTTAATTGGCAGCAGGTACCTAATCTTTATCAGTAAGAATATTGTACATGCACTTATTTTTGTGGATGAGACAGAGACCTTTCTATTTTCCTTCACTTAAAACACTAGGGGTTGGCTCTGGATTCCTCTGCATGCAGAACCCACACTGTATCCACTGAAGACAGCTCTTTCCCTGGTATTCTTTTACTTAACTGACTGTGAAATTGCTCTTGCAGCCTCTGTCCTCCTATTATTTCCTTGCTGTTTCTTCCATATTGCAGGCAGCAGTGATTATTTCCTGTGCTTTCTGCAATCATTCTTTCTCTGCCTGGAGGGTGGGGTGGGATGGTGAACAGCTGGTTCAAAGGCTGTTTTTCTACTCAGCAATTATCTAGTGCAGGAAGATCATAAAAGTTGTTAGTCTTGACTGCAAAAGTGGTAATGTCTGCAGTGGTTATCGTACATAGTACAGTTGTCCCTCCATATTCACGGATTTGGTATCAACTGATTTGGTATCCATGGATTTAAGTATTCATGGCTTGAAAATATTCTTAAAAAAATAATAATCCAAAAAAGCAAACCTTGATTTTGCCATCTTATATAAGGGACACTATTTTGCTGTGCCACTGCATATAATGGGACTTGAGTATTCACGGATTTTGGCATCCACGGGGGGTTCTGGAACCATACCCCAGTGAATATGAAGGGACAACTGTAATATCAATTTATTCATACAGTCCATAGACCCATCAAATAACAGACATGATGTACATTAATAGATAAAACCATAATACAAACCAATAAAATTAGGATACTTATTGATAGACTTTTTTGGAGCTCAGCCAACTTATTCAACTACTAACTTCCCTCTCACTGGTCTTAATGACCACAGATAAGAACTTGGCAACTGACAAAGTAATATTGGGACATTTATCCTCTAGTAAGAATTGACATAGAGCCTCTCCGAATGGCCAGGTAGATGGCATAGCAAGGGAGAAATCAGTTGTTTACGACTCTGGGAATTAAGGACACAGGATAGTAGGATATGAGACATGGTTTCCACCTCCTGCGACCCACATGGACAGAGCCTTGATGCAAATGGCAGCCCCGCATATCTACCATACAACATTGCTGAAGGAAAAATATTACATCTGGCCTTCATAAATAATATGCAATAGATTGACACAGTCAAGTTCTTTATGTAATCAGCCAGAGCAAATGAACCTGAATATGGCATATGCAAAGCACTAGGTGAGCATGACAGAAAGGATTTAGTCCGCAAATTGCAAAAGGTAATGTCCTGAAGTCTTTGTTTAACCGTTTTGACAACTGTAATAGCAAACTCAGTCTTCCAAGTACCAGAAGACAAAAAAGCAGCATTCATGTCAAAGAGGATGTCCAAAAGAAGTCCAAACGAATCTCAGGGCTGAGCTAGATGGGATAATGCAGAAAATAGTGCATCAACTCACCATCACAGCAGCATCCATTTGTCTCCATGATACAGTCGCAAGATCACTGGCATGGAAAGCTATCTGTGTTTGAAGTTCACATGACGTATGCCCATGAGTAAAGATGGTGGCTGCAAGTGAATTCCATGCATTATTATTCCCCCAAAGCTCCCTCCGTTTCCCTTTCCGACCCTTGTTAAATCAGAGATGTGGAAGAGCAAACTTCTGCTTACCGGCAATTTTTTTTCTCTGCTGCTAGAAAATGGTGCATAATCGCTTCCATGAAAATCAACAATGGCATCTCCAGCCACTTCATTGCTAGCAAGCCCATGCATGTTTGACCAATCACATTTTGACTTCTGGAATGTGCCCCAGTTCAAATTGGTTGTTCAAATGGGCTGGAATGCACATTTCCATGCAGTTTTTTAAAAACGTCACAAAAAATAGCGAAGGCTGTTATCACAAAGTACTTGGAGTTTTTGGCCCCCTCCTTTTGAATATGGCATATCACTGTGGGAGCTCATCTGCACAAAAGGTATTCGCCTTGCATTCCAAGAGGATTTTTTTCACCCTCTAGATAACACTTCAGTGTTTGCAGCTCAGGGGGTGAACTAAGTAGGGGGAAATTTTAAACAGCCCACTGCAAGCTAAGCATGTTCAGTGGGCACAAAAGATTGGATGACTGCTGGCAGGATCAGCTGGGGTGGGTGGAGAACACAAAGTATTCTGGAAAAGGGTAGCATAGGTACACCACATTACATTTTGGTCAGGTTCTATTTCTACCAGACACAATGAGCCTTTAGAAAATTGCCACCCAGCCTAGCACTCAGGACTGCTAGAAAATTAAATAAGAATTCCATGTGCATCAGCCTGAGCCTTATGGACAAAGGATTTATTTCAGAAAAGATTAATTAAATATAAAAATATCCACAGTATATTAAGCAGGATTGAATATATACCATGGCTGGCATAACAGAAATACTATAAGTTGAGCTATAATAGCTGATTTGGTTAAAGTGTCAGTCTAGAAAAAAAAAAGAGGCAGCTATAGATGTTTCGTTTTCAGGTAATACTGAGTTATATGAGAAATCTTTATTGTTGTTAATAGCTATCGAGTCGACTTCAACTTATGGTGACCCATGAACAAGAGACCTTGAAGTCACCCTACCATCAACAGCCCTGTTCAGATCTTGCAGATTCAGGGCTGTGGCTTCCTTGAAAGCAGCCTTCCTCTTTTCCTACTGCCTTCTACCTTACCAAGCTTCACTGTCTTTTCTAATGAGTCATGTCTATCCAGAGTATGACAGTCTCAGCTTAGTCAACTTGGCTCCTAGGGAGAGTTCAGGCTTGATATGCTCTAGGACTCATTTACAGTCAGACCCCTGTATCCATGGAACCAATATCTGTGGTTTCAGTTATCCACGGAACACAAAATAAGAACACATACCATAGAGTTGTCTGGAAAATGCTTGGAGAGGTATCCTCTCTAGGCATCTTCTAGGTCCTCTAACACAACTCTATGGTATGTTCTTACTGGAAGTCCTTTATTTTAATAGGGTTCACAGTTATCTGCAGTTTCTGGTATCTGCAGTAAGTCTGGGAACCAAACCCCCGCGGATACAGGGACCCAACTGTATTTGTCTTTTTGGTGATCCAGGGTATCCACAGAACTCTCCTCCAACCCTACATCCTGACTTTGGTATTCAATTATATATCTTTACACTTGAGGATCTTGTCTAGTTCCTGAATAGCTTCCCTTCCAAGCCTCATCTTCTTCTACTTTCTTGACTGCAGTCTCCATTTTGATAACGACTGAGCCAAGGTATGGAAAATCTTGAACTATTTTAGTGTCTTCATCATATACTTTAAAGTTTTGTAAATCATCTGTGGTCGTTACTTTTGTTTTCTTGATGTCAGACTGTAACCCTACCTTTGCACTTTCTTCCTTGACTTTTGTCAATAGTTGTTCCAAGTCTTTACTATTTTCTGCTAATAGCATGGTGTCATCTTTCACACTTCCTTCCTCTGAGTCGAATCCAGCTTTACTTATGACACATTCAGCATACCAGTTCAACAGACAGGGAGATAAAAAATCAGCCATGCCAATTGGAAAACATGCTGTTTCTGCATACTCTGTTCTGATGGTAGCCTTTTCTTCTGAATACAGGTTATGCATCAGGACAATCAAATGTTGTGGCACATCCATGTCTTGGAGAGCAATTCATAATTTTTCATGATCTTCACAATCAAAGGCTTTGCTATAATCAATAAATCATAGGCTAAATTTCTTATGAAATTCTTTGGTGTGTTCCATTATCCAACCTATGTTTACAATGTGATGCCTGATGTCCCCTCATTTCCTGAACCTAACTTGGACATCTGGCATTTCCTGCTCCATATATGATAAAAGTTTTGGGTGTAGAATTCTGAACATTACTTTGCTTCCATAAGAGATTAATACAGTGGTCCTGTGGTTACTGTAATTCCTGGTTTCTTCTTTCTTGGGGATTGGAATGTACAGTGGGCCTTCTGGATTGGTGGCTGTTTGGGTCCAGGACCCCCTGTGGATGGCCAAAAATGTGGATGGCTGTATTAAATGGTGGCTACATGTGCACAGATGCATCATCACATCTGTGTGCACATTGCCACCATTTTCATTATACGATACAATGATCCATGGGCTGTTGAAACCCCAGAGCAGGAGCCTACAGATTGGGAGGGTCAACTGTATATTGAGCATTTCCAAACTGTGGGCCACTGTTCTGTTTTCCATATTTGTTGGCAGAATGGATTCTGTCTCTATAGCTTCAAACCACTCTATTTGTATTTCATCTGTTTCTGGTGATTTATTTTACCCAAGCTCTTTGAGCGCAAGCTTCTTTCAATGAATCCTTTATCCTTTCATCTCTTTTATATAGGTCTTCAGTGTATTTTTTCCCATCATGTTTTCATTTCTTCTTGAACATGTAGAGTGTTCCCCAATTGGTTGTAGAGCATCCTCACTCTTGGTTTAAATTTCCCTCTGATTACTCAGTTCTAGTGAAAGAGGTTACCTGCTCTACATTTTTTTTATTTCTCTGCATTGTTTATTATAGTAGTTTTCTTTGTCCATGCATACAAGTCACTGAAGAGCTGCATTCAGGATTCTGACCCTATTTCTGTTATTTTTGTTTCTTGTCTATCATTAACTCTTGAAGAGTTTCATCTGTCATCCAATGAGCCTTTTCTTTCTTTTTGCCAGCAAATAATGTCTTTTTACATTCTTCCCTGACAGTGTTCTTAGCTTTGGTCCAGAGTTCTTCTGGATCCCAGTCAATTAGATTTAATAGTGAAAATCTATTTTTTACACGATCTTTAATTCTCCAGGGATGTTGTATTTCACCGCAGAGACTGCTTTAATGTTCTTTTTAAGCTATACTCTCATTTTTCACACTAGCAGTTCATGGTCTGTGCCACAGTCTGCTTTTGGTCTTGTTTCTGCAGAGTATGGACATTTTCCATCTTTTGCTTCCAGTTACGTAGACTATTTGATTTCTATATGGGCCATCAGATGACACCCATGTATACAATATCTGTTTGATTGCCTGAAGACTGTTATTGCAATGAACAAACTGTTGGCCTCACAAAATTCAATCAGTTGCTCCCCTGCTTCATTTCTTGATCCTAGGCCAAATTCTCCAAACAGGTTTTGTTCTGTTCTGTTTCATACTTTTGCATTCCAATCACCTATGATTATCAACATGTCCTGTTTTGGTCTGTGAGCAATTTCCTCTTTGACTCCAGCATAACATCTTTCAATTTCTTCCTCTTCTGACTCTGTAGCTGGAGAATAGACTTATTGTGATATTGACGGGCTTTCCCTGAAGTCTTATTGATATTATTCAGTCAGACTTTGCATTATATCTATCCCCTGATTGCTTTTGCTACATCTCTCCTCACTGTCAATCCAACTCCATTTCTTCTTAGATTTTCACTTCCTGAGTAAAACACTGTAATTATCTCACTCAAAATGTCCCATTCCTGTCCACTTTTAGCTGGCTCACCCCAAGTATTCCAACGTTTGTATGTTCTGTTTCTTGTTTTACAATATCTAGCTTCCCTTGATTCATGCTTCTCACATTGCATGTTCGTATAATATGTGTTGTGCAGCTTCAAACTTTCCTTTTGCCTCTGAGCACATCAATAGCTGAGCGTCCTTTTGGCTTGATTCCAGTTGGTCATTTGCCACAGCGCTACTTGTAGTTGTCCTCTGCTGTATCCGATTAGCTCATCGACCTGGGAGTCTCATCTTCTGGCACTACTTCTTGTTTCATTTTGCATTGTCTCATCGTAGGGTTTATGTGGTAAAAGATCTTCAAATGGAGGTTTATCGTGCCTCCCTCTGCACAGTGCTAGCAAGTGTTAGCAATGGTGCCACCACCATTGTCTCCGAGATATCCTCAACCAGTATCACTCTGCACTAGTGCTGCTGCCCAGTAGCTGTTTGGCACATTTAGTCTGGCTCCTTAGCAAAAGCTGAGACCCTACCAGTAGCAGTGCTACCATCAATATAGCCTCTTGCCTCACAGGAGCATGCAGTCCCACCACCACAGAAAGGTAGTGCCATGGTGGGATACTATGAGGTACACAGTATACATTCTCAGTGAACTGAGATATAAATATTAGTTCTAACTTCCATTACTTATATTTTGGCAAAGGGCTCTATTCAACACATGTCCAAGCATCAGTATCTGAGGAATATCTTTGCATATCTTCCTCCTAGAAACATCATGACGATTTTAGTTCATCATAGTTACCTCACTTTTTTGGTAAAGCAGATAGTTCCTTGTAACCCCAGTTCTGTTCCTGGGGAAGATATACAGAGCTACTCCTAAGATACCTGTGCTTTGACATGTTTTGAATAGAGCCCTCTGCCAAAATATATGTAAGGATAGTTTAGGACTGATATTTATATCTAAATTCAGTGAATGCTGTGTACCACACGGTATACTGTATCACCATACCATGTACCCCTCAGTTCCTTCTCGCAAAGTATATTTTAAAACATTGACATTTGTTAGTATAAACTTTCTAGTTCTTATGGATCATCTACGCTTGCTGGTTTCTTTATCTCTGCTTGTGCAGATGTATGTCATGACTCTAACTTAATTGTATACCTAGTGTCTGATTCAGAATGAGGAAGAGCCAGCCATATCAAAGGAGCCATCAGCACAAGCTGTAGTCATGCCGCAACCACACCCTGACACCAAGCCTCAACTGAAGCTTTTCACTTGACAGCCCCTGGAAAGTGAGGCACTTGAAGTGGGACCCTAAGTGCCTAGGGCTCCTTTGCTCTATTCTGCTGAGGGGCCTGCCCTTCTTTACTATGGGGCCCACTATCAACATGCTTAAATGCTACCATACCCCACGCTCCAGAGAGATCAGTTGCCAAGTGCTGGGCTCCAAACCAGAAATCTGTCCTGTTAAGATTCCTCCTCTTAAGGAATGAAGTAGAGCATTTTAGGAATAGTCAGATACAGGGTGAGTATGTAAAGGCTGCATTGATTCCTCTTGGTGTCAGACTCTTTCCTCATATGGGGAATTTTGTTGTGGATGTGGGATGGATGGTTAAACTTTCCTTTCCCACCCTGTTTGTCCCCAGCACTTCCCAAAGATAGTATTTATATAACAAAAACTGTACATGTTAATTACAGTCAACTACTAATATTATGCCTAGTTTGGCTCTAAACAAAGCATCTCCACATATCACAATTCCAATCTTACTTATATTTGATACTTACCTGGGATCATCCTTGCCCTGTTCTATACTCTTTTTGTGTTTAGATAACAATTAAGCGTATACGGTATTCTCTTTGTTGATTTTGTATTTCTATAAATATATTTCTATGGCTAAGATATTGGAATTTTACTTCCAGGGCTAACATGAAGTGTCATTACTTTTCAAAACTCAATAAGAACAGCCTAATTATCTACTTAAGTATAGCTCTTATATTTTTATTTTGGCAACCCTCCCATCACAACTAAGTTTAGATATGTTTAGGAATCAATATGAAATAGAACTACATGGATATATTTCTCTATGTTTTTGTATTCTGCATCTTTTATGGGCAAGTCAGTTTATATTATGAATAAATGCACATGTCATACAAAAAAGAATGTAATTACCATTTGTGGATTACTGTATGTAATTTAGAAATATGCTGTACTGAAAGATAATCCACAAAAATTAAAGTTAGGCTGTAGTGTTACTATGTAAAATAATTCAATTTTGCTACTGAAAACTTATGAAATATTTTCAAACCTTGTAAGAATGGTGAGTTTTTATGGATGACCTAGAAAAGAGGTGCAGCAACTTTTCAGCGTCAAGAGCTGCATGCGATTCTGGCTCAGGTGTCAGGAGTCCCTGCCCCGCGAGCCCTTTTCCTCAGTGAGAATGGAGAGCCTTCTTTCCACCCCTTTTCCCAGCAGTCCTGATATTGATTGTTCTTTCCCTGGTGCAATGAAAAGCAATCTGTATTAATTCAGTGGCAAATCAGCTGGGAGAGAATGCAACAGTGGAAGGGGACATCAAGGCGTATGGGGGGGGGCAAACTTAAGATCCTGTGCACCCAGGGCTACAATTTGCAAACCCCTGACCTGGAGGAAGTCCCCCCCCCCATAAAGTTGCATGGACCCTTTTTATGACACTCAAGCATATATACATAATATTTTAAATTTGATTTGAAAATACTATTTCTAATCTCTGCTTTTGGAGCCATGGGCTGTAAAGACAATTGCTTCATTCTAGCAAGGAGCTACATGTGCTCATGGAAGTAGAGTTTTGCATATGTATAGCCCTAGCTGGATGAAAAACTGTAAGTGAAAATTTATGTTTTCCATGTGATTCCTCTCCTAGATTCAAATTAGCTGGGTCCATATTTGTGTATCATTGCACATACTGGCTTTTGAGGGATAGGAGGATGCTAGACTTTTTAAGAGAGCTTTGATTCTGTAACCCTAGCAGTTGTATGAATTCATAGTTGGATTATGGTCAATCATTTATTTATTTATTTGGCTATAGCAGATGAAACTCCCTTGGCAAGAGTATTAAGAACTCTTAATATTAAAAAGGGCTAATAGCCTTCTTTGGCTATGCCATAGCCTGAGATAAACCAAGAGATTATCCTGCTTTATTTGAACATTTTGTAGCTTGTTTTAATGGGATTGCCGGTTAATTATAAGCTACAAACGACTGTAGAATGATGAATAATGGAAGAGGGATTCTGAAACAATTAAGGACTAAACTGAGGCTTTGCCAGAGCCAGAATTTCTACTCCCCCCACCAAAAAAGCTGTTAATGTTATCTGTAGAAAAGGATGATCTATGGAAGTTTCTTAATTATTAGTATGGACTGCAGTTGGAAATTATAATGGCAGGTAAATTTAACCTTGTAGTATTTGGTGAATTGTGCGGTGTAGTGGTTTAGTGTTGGATTAGGACTTTGGGAGACCAGGGTTCAAATCCCTGCTCAGCCATGGAAACCCACTTGGTGGCCTTGGGCAAGTCATACTCTTCTCTCACCCTTAGAGGAAAGCAAGGGCAAAACCCCTCTGAAGAAATCTTGCCAAGAAAATCCTGTAGTAACTCAGAATTGACTTGAAGGCATGTAACAACAATGATACAACAAGAGTATTTAAGTTCATTTTGTCAACACTACATTGCTACTAAAATTGCTATTAATGTATAGGTCATCTTCACTTTTGATCCTATCTAGAACTGTTAGATGAATGGCAATGTTGTTTACCTTATTTTGTCTGCTTATTTATATATTTAAAGTGTTATGTTTTGTCCTTCAGCTACTAAGCTGAGCTTCCAGGGTAATTTATAAAGTCACATAAACAAATTTCTGGAGGGGATAACAATATAAAGAACCCATTATGGAATGCTGAGAGAGATGTGGTAGGTACAGATGCAAAATATCATTACTATTTTGTTCTGTGTGTTCTGATGGACCTGAAATATATATTGCAGGGGAGGTAAATATGAACCAGATAACTGTTTACATTGGAATAATTAATTGCTAAGTGGGGGCAGGGGGAATCCTATAACATACATATATGGTCTGGTTCAGTTAATCATTTTTGATGTAAGTATTCAAATACAAGGATGAAGCCTCCCACCCAAGTGTGCCAGACTCCCACTCAAATCTCCATAAGTAAAATCTACAGTTGAAGCATAGAGTCTCCCCCCTCTATCCCCCTCTACACCAGCCTATCCAAAAGCAACTTGGTTCAATTTTGGGTGGGGAGAATCCAATCCAAGCAGATCTGTGAACAAAGTGATAGATAAATGCATGTGTGCAGCGGTCAATTAGTGATTCTGTCTTAAGGAGCAAAGACACCAATGGCTTTAGAAACACAGATTAACGACTTTATCAGATGAGGCAAATATGGCATCATAATGATTGTGAAAGGTGACTTTGTCCTTTTGCGATCACGTAAAGTTCAAAAGCTGTTCTTTTTTATTAACGAAGCTCCCGTGGCAATTTATTGCTGGCATTGCCAGCATTTGAATCCTTGCACCATTGTACTCACGCGAATACAGCGTCAATGGGCAAACACCTCCAGGCGAGATCATGACAGCCAGGTGGGGGGGGGGTCTTTTAAAAGACACCCCCCCAGTGTACTTGGGACTTTTAAATTGTGTTTTTGTGCTTGTGTGAACTTTTTATGTGTTTATTTGGCTTTTATTTTTGAATTCCCCACATTTGCAAGAATTGGTGAGATTTCAGCCCCAGAAGTAAATGGAGTTCTGTTTTTGCTCCATTACTGCCGGGGAAGCATCATGGATGCTGTGGGAGGTAAGTCTGGTGTGTGTGTTTCTTTTGCTGGCATAAAAATGTTTTAATATATGTCGGTAAAAAAACCTTAATGGGGGGTGGTCTGATAAAGTCCTAAGGCTTTCATTGTAGAAACTCCATTCTAGGGAGATTATCAGGTGACCCTAATAAACCGGGACAAGGACACCATAGTATCGTGAAAGGATTTCCCTTTCAGACGACATCATCCCTGTCCCGTTCTGCTCCTGTGCTGCCCTCATTCTGTCCCCATTTTTTTAATTGACAGCTTAAGCCATTAATAGATTGGCCGTTCTGTTTCTGTAACAGAATGACGGTCGTGTAAAAAGGTGCGCGTTATGCTGGCGCAATGCAAGCAGTAGTGGGAGGTCCGTGTGTCAAAAACACTTCCGGATGCCTCCTTTATGCTTAACAGGCCTCTGCTGCTGCTGGGATCACTCCCCCATCTCTGCCTGATTACCCCCTCCCATCACTGCCTGATCACCCCCCATCTCTGCCCAATAGCCCCCTGATCACTCCCTCCCATCATTGCCCAATCTCCCCCCCAATCGCCCCCTCCATCTCTGCCCAATCACCCCTCCCATCTCTGCCCGATCGCCCCTCGATCGCCCCCTATCCTGCCCAATCACCCCCTCCCATCTCTGCCCTATCACCCCCTCTCATCACTGCCCGATCGCCCCCCAATCTCCCCCTCCCATCTCTGCCCAATCACCCCCTCCCATCACTGCCTGATCACCCCATCTCTGCCCGATCGCCCCCCCCCGATCGCCCCCTCCTATCCTGCCCGATCACCCCCTCTCATTGCTGCCCGATCGCCCCTGCCCATTGCTGCACAATTGCCCCCCAATCATCTGTTGATCAGCCCCCCGATTGTCTCCCCATTGCCCCCGATCGCTCCCAGCCTGTACCTTTAAGTTCCTGGCTCTCCTCTTCTCACGAGAGCAGCTGGGATTACAAACCAGGAAGTGAAAGGAGCTCTAGAGCTCCTTTCGCTTCCTGGGCTGCCCAGCACAAGCGCGATTAAGGTAAGTGTGAAACTTTTTGTTCTTGTGCCGAGACAGGGGTGGGAAAGGACATTTTGGGATGGGAACACTTTTTTTGTTCCTGTCTTATAATCTCCTAAGATGGGAAAGTTACTCAGGGTGCTATCCTAAACTAACTACATCTCTAAGGACGGGTGAGAAAGTTCTGGGGAGGAGATGAGGCAGAAACATCCTTAAGAGTATCAGTTTACATTGCAGAGGGAACTGGATAGGTAGACAAGCAGGGAGGACTGTGGGTCGCTCAAACTATCTAACCCTAATACTACTGCCCACTCAGAGGCATTCTTGGCTCTTCAGTGCTGAGCGTTGTTGCACTTCTAACACAAAGAAGTACTTATGAAGGAAATAGATCTGTGTCTTAATATGATACACTTAGGACTTTTTCAGATCGCGATCTGTAACGGAAGCAGTCTCGTCCCTGTTGTGAGGCTGCTGCGCGGCAGGAGGTCAGTTTCGGATGATGCTCTCCCCCTACCGATACTGTTGCAGAAGAGCTGGGAGGCTGCAGTGCTATATTTAGCGATTTTCTAATCATGGAAGTTGACCGTGATTAGAAAATCGCTAAATATAGTGCTGCAGCCTCCCAGCAATTCTGCAACAGTATTGGTAGGGGGACAGCGTCATCTGAAACTGTCCCCCTGCCGTGCAGCAGCCTCGCAACGGGGACGAGGCTGCTTCCATTACAGATCGCCACCCAAAAAAGTCCTTAGTTATAATAGTATAATCCACCATTTATGCAGTGCAGCACAGAGTGACTTGAACAGTTTAAAAGTAAAAATCTCAGTATCCCCTATTTTGTTCTTATTTATAATTGTTTATTTTATTTTATTTATTTTCTTGGATTTAGAGAATTTTATATATTTATACAATACAAATCAATTGACCCTTGTATTCTTGTTTGCTGTCCATGAAGATAGACGATGTCTCTTGTTTTGTTTATTCTTCTTACTGAAGATGAACACAGGTGGTTACGTCTGGCTAATTGTTCCATTCCAACATAAGTCAATTATACTATTCCAGAAATGAGCTGTACTCCATGGGGCCATTTACACGGCAAAATAAATCCTCAAAGAATGTGACAAGAAGCCTGATAGTTCCCATGCATTTCGAAGCCACAGCGCCCTTTTCAGAAGGAGGGGGTGCGAAAAACCCATAAGTCGCGCAGTATCAGCTTTCGCTAGTTTTCCTGATTTTTTTTGATAAAGTTTGCGAAAATGCGCACAATTGGCCGTGTGAACTTACCATTCACAAATGTCTGTGTGAATTTACAGAGATCTTTTCGAATTAGCGTGAGCAGAGCTGAATCCTGATTGGTTGGAGTGACCATTGTGCCTTCTCCGAATAGACGGAGGGGTTGGAGAGAGAAATCCACCAAGCCTGCCATTTGCCCCTTCTTCTGCTAGCAGCCCACTTTCTGAAATCTGCTCTGAGCCCTTCCATCTGTTTCAAAGGAAGGCTTTAGGGGCAGGGAAGACTATTGGTAATGGGGCTAGCCCCTGCTTGGGTGGTGTGTGTGTGTGTGTGTGCGCGCGTTCGTGCATGTGGCAACACTGGCCGATCGCACTGTAGTGCTTTTGTTTGTGCTTCCCTTCAGTCCTTTGTCTTTATTCAAGGCTTTCGAGGCAGCAGAACTTAATCCTGATTGCTTCAGTTGACCAAGGAGGGAGGGGGGTTGACTTTTAAAAGATTAGTCTAAAATAAAAACATCAAGCTAGCTGGCTTGCTTTCTAACTACTGTTCCTCCCTCCCTCTCTCTCTTTCTCTCTCTCTCTCTCTCTGTGTGTGTATGAGCGAGAGATCAACCGGCTGATCGATCAATCGTCCTTTTGTGTGTGCGTGCGTGCGTGCGTGCGTGCACACTCTGGCAAGGATCTCCTTTCGGCTGCTTTCCTTCCCCCCAGCTGCTGCTTTTCTGTGTGTGCACACACGAGAGGGAGAGAGGCAGGCTTCAGCTGCATTCCAGAGAAAAAGGAGTCTCAGCAAATCGTTCTTTTGTGTGTGTTTGTGCTTTCCTCCCTCTGTCATTATTTACGTCTTTTTCCGCCTTGCCCCCTCCTTGCTTCCTCTCCGCCTCCTGCTTGGCTTTAATATTCTTGAGGCCATGCCGTGTAAACTATGACACCCAAAACTCACCGCATCTTCCAATTTAGCAAAAAAATTCATGTGAACCAGAATTTCCCGCACTTTATCCTCCTGTGTAACCGGCCCCCATGAAAACCTATGCCACTGATACCACATGCATGAGCCAGCATGGTGTAGTGGTATGACTCTGGCAGATTCAAATCTCTGCTCAGCCATGGAAATCCACTGAGCAACCGTGGGAAAGTCACACTCTCTCAGCCTCAAAGAAAGGCAAAGGCAAACCCCCTCGAAACAAATCTTGCCAACAAAACCCTGTGATAGGGTTACTTTAGCGTTGCCATAAGTTGGAAATGATTTGAAGGCACACAACAACAAAAACAACAACAAAACCCCACATTCAGACCAATTGGTTAGTCTGTAACGTGTCATAAGATTGATTTTACTGCAGTGGATGAAACTGCCTAGCCCCTAGAAATTTCTGGCTTTGATTTCTTCAACCTTTTAAAAAGAAAGCAAATTACCAGGAAGCTTAGCTGCTTCTGTTGACCTTTCTTCAACATAAATTAAATATTTAAAAATGAATGTGCCTTCTAGAGAAATGGGATTTGAATTGAGGTGCGTGGCCTGACATGTTGGTGTATGAAGTTTAGACAAGGATTAGATAAATCATGGAGGATAAGTCTACTGAACCTACAAGTAAGACTTAAAACAAATTGTTGGATTGCAGAGTGTTCCTGTTCATGGTGCCAGCCAATGAACCATGCCCTTTCCCAAGATATTCCATTCTGTTCCCCTCTCCTCAATCAGTCAATATATCATGCTCACTGATTTGAAGTGTAATACAGTTAAGACAGAGGTGGTTCTGCTGAGTAGGAGGTTAGGCCAGTGAACATACTTGGTGGAAGCATACTCCCTTGACTACACAGAGTTCTAGCCATGGCCCTTGAGGTCAAGATCTGTGGTAGCCTGGAGCGTGGTTTCTTCAGATGAGGCGACACCTATTCTTAGCTGTGTATAATCTGATTAGGGTAACCAATAGTTACATCTTGTTTGAACTACTACAAATGCACTACCTCTGAAAAATATTAGAAAACCTGCATGCTGCAGCCATACTTTGACTAAAGTGGTTATAGGGAAGCATATTTTCCCCATGGTGTAATATATTCACTGTCAGATAATTTGTTTCCAGGGTATTAAAAGGGAGGTTCATGATCAATAAAGACCAGAGTGTCAGAAAGGCCACCTTCTCTATATGAGCTTCTTAGAGTACTGAGTTCTTCAAAATAGGCCCTTCTTTCAGTCCTCTCAGGTCCCGTCTACACGGTAAAAAAAAAATACATACGCCATTCAGAAGATCGCTCTTCTGTACACACAGCTGTTTGGATTCATAGAATCATAGAATTGTAGAGTTGGAAGAGACCACGAGGGCCATCCAGTCCAACCCCCTGCCACGCAGGAAATCTTGATCAAAGCATCCCCGACAGATGGCCAGTCTCTGGAACAGCAGAAAACAAGCCTGCTCCATCCTCAGCCTGACACCCCTTCAAATACTTAAACAGGGCTATCATATCACCTCCTAACCGTCTTTTTTCCAGGCTAAACATACCCAGCTCCCTAAGTCTCCCCTCATAAGGCATGATTTCCAGACCTTTCACCATTTTAGTTGCCCTTCTCTGGACATGCTCCAATTTGTCAATATCCTTTTTGAATTGTGGTGCCCAGAACTGGACACAGTATTCTAGGTGAGGCCTGACCAAGGCAGAATGGAGCGGCACTATTACTTCCCTTGATCTAGACACTATACTTCTATTGATATAGCACAAAATCACATTGGCCTTTTTAGTTGCTGCATCACACTGTTGACTCATGTTCAACTTGTGGTCTACTAGGATTCCTAGATCCCTTTCGCACGTAGTCTTGTTCAGTCAGGTCTCATTTTTCCGCCCTATGTGCAGTACTTTACATTTCTCCGTATTGAATTTCATTTTGTTAGCTTTGGCCCAGCTCTCCAGTCTATCCAGGTCATTCTGAATTTTGATCCTGTCCTCTAGGGTATTAGCTACTCCTCCTAATTTGGTGTCATCTGCAAATTTGATAAGTATGCCCCTAATTCTCTCATCCATGTCATTGATAAAGATGTTGAATAGCACTGGGCCCAGGACAAAACCTTGTGGCACCCCACTGGTCATATCTTTCCAAGATGAAGAGGAGCCACTGCTGAGCACCCTTTGGGTTCAGCCGGTCAACCAATTACAAATCCATTAAACAGTTAACTTGTCTAGCCCACATTTTACAAGCTTGTTTGCAAGAATGTCATGGGGACCCTTGTCAAAGGCCTTACTGAAATCAAGGTATGTGATGTCCACAGCGTTCCCTTCATCTACCAAGCTGGTAACTTTATCAAAAAAAGAGATCAGATTAGTCTGGCATGACTTGTTTCTCTGAAACCCATGTTGACTTTTTGTGGTTAAGGCATTGCCTTCTAAATGTTCACAGACTCTCTGTTTAATGATCTGCTCTAGAATCTTCCCTGGTATTGATGTCAGACTAACTGGACGATAATTGTTGGGATCCTGTTTTCCCCCCTTTTTGAAGATGGGAACAACATTTGCCCTCCTCCAGTCTGCTGGGACTTCTCCTGTTCTCCAAGAATTCGCAAAGATTATTGCCAATGGCTCTGAGATCACATTTGCCAGCTCTTTTAATACTCTTGGATGTAGTTCATCTGGTCCAGGAGATTTAAATTCATTTAGATTAAGAAGGTATTCCTGTACTACCTCTTTACTTATTCCGAGCTGAATTTCCCCTCTTGTGTCCTCTGTTCCATTCTCCTCAGGTTGGTCCCCCTTTTCCTTTTCTGAAAACACTGAGGCAAAGAAGGTGTTGAGTAATTCTGCCTTTTCTCTGTCCCCTGTTAGCATTTTGCCATCTTCTCCACATAGTGGCCCTATCATTTCCTTCTTCCTCCTTTTGCTGCGGACATACAAACCCCCCCCCTTTTTATTGTTCTTAACCTCCCTAGCAAGCCTGAGCTCATTCTGCGCTTTAGCTTTTCTGACTTTACTTCTACATGTGTTTGCTATCTCTTCGAATTCTTCTTTGGTGATTTCCCCCTTTTTCCATTTCCTATACATGTTCCGTTTAAAACTTAGCTCCGTTGAAAGTTCTTTAGTCATCCATCCTGGTTTCTTGAGACACCTCCCATTTATCTTCCTCAATGGTACTGTTTGAAATTGTGCCTTCAGTATCTCTCTTTTGAGAAAGTCCCATCCGTCTTGAGGTCTCTTCTCTTTTAGTAATCCTGACCATGGGATCACCCCCAGTATTTCCCTGAGTTTATTGAAATCAGCTCTCCTAAAGTCAAGAATGCGTGTCTGACTATGCCTGGCTTCTCCTTTCCATTGTATAACAAACTCCAGGAGAACATGATCACTCTCACCTAAGGATCCCACCACTTGCACCCCATTAACCAGGTCATCTCTGTTGGTTAGGATCAGATCTAAAATAGCTGACCCCCTTGTTGCCTCTTCCACCTTTTGGACCATGAAATTGTTTTCCAGGCAAGTAAAGAATTTGCTAGACCTTGAAGTTTTGGTTGAGTTAGATTGCCAGCAAATATCAGGATAGTTGAAGTCACCCATCACTACTACATCTCTCCTTTCTGTATGTGTGTTCATCTGTTCTAGAAAGGCATCATCCAATTCCTCCATCTGACTTGGGGGTCTGTAGTAGAGTCCCACAATAACATCCCTGTTGTTTCCCTCCCCTTTACTTTTTATCCAGATGCTCTCCACCTGGCTTCCAGTATTGAGGTCATGGATCTCTTCACTGGTGTAAATATCCCTGACATATAATGCTATTCCTCCTCCTTTCCTGTTTGGCCTGTTTCTCCTGTAAAGGTTATACCCCTCTATTCCTACATTCCAATCATGTGACTCATCCCACCAGGTTTCAGTAATGCCTATTATATCATATTTGTTTTGTAGTGCGAGGAGTTCAAGTTCATCTTATTTATTTCCCATTCTCTGTGCATTAGTGTAGAGACATCTGAGACCATGTGTTCCCTTTACTTGCTGCCTGTGCAAGTTTTTTTGCCTCCCACTGTTGGGTCCTTGCGCTGTTTGCCTTGTTCCCTCTATGACAGTTTGACTATTTTCTCCAGCCCTTTTGCCTTCCAGAATACTGTCTCCCTCCCCCATTTGACTCAGTTTAAAGCCCTCCTGATCAAATTCTTGAGACTGTTGGCAAAAATGTTTCTTCCAACTGTCATAAGATGCACCCCATCTCTTGCCAGAAGTCCCCCCTCATGGAAGCGCAGCCCATGATCCAAGAATCCAAATTGTTCTCGGCGACGCCATCTATGGAGCCAGTTGTTTACGTCGGCTATTTTCCTCTCCCTTCCTGGACCATGCCCTTCAACTGGCAGAAGAGACGAGATGACAACCTGTGCATCCATTTCTTTCAGCTTCCTCCCCAGGGCCTCATAATCTCTTCTGATCTTGGGAAAGCTGTGCCTTGCAGTATCATTGGTTCCCACATGGCCCAAAAGGAAGGGATAATGATCCGTAGGCTTGACGAGTCTTGTCAGCCTCTCGGTCACATCACGGATCTTTGCCCCAGGGAGACAACACACCTCCTGAGACATCTTGTCAGGCCCACAAACCACTGCTTCTGTACCCCGCAGGAAGGAGTCCCTCCACCACCACCACACACCTCTGCCGAGGCTTCGCAGCTGCTGTTCCTTGCAGTGGTACACTCAAGGTCCCCTGCTCTACCCCTGAAGTCTGTCCATGCTGTTCTTCCTCGTTGTCCTTGATAAGGGAAAGGGCTTTGAATTGATTCTGTAGCTGCAAGCTGCTCAAAGAATCCCTGGATTTTCTTGTTCTGTGTGTGACATTCCTCTAGCTGTCTACTTCCTGTATCTGTGAAGTGACCCTCTCCTCCGCAGCCACTTCCTCTGTGCGGTCCCCATCCAAGACTGTTTGTTCTGTTCTGTCCAGGAAAACCTCTTGCTCACGAATCTGTTGAAGTGTAGCTACCTGTGTCTCCAGCTGCTGGACTTTCTCCTCCAAGAGGGCTACCAACTTGCACTTGGTGCATGTGAAGTTCCCCACGTCTGTAGACAAGAAGACAAACTTCGCACAAGTGTTGCAGGTGACTGCCGCAGTCCCCTCAGTGTCCATGGTGAGAGCTTTTAGGTAATCTAAGAACTCTTAGGTAGTGCTGAGAGTGCTAAGCTGTACTTTTAGGTATGCTGTATTTTTGTTTGGTCATTGAAATTTGCGCGCTGTTAGGCAGCGCGCGCCTCAGCAACAAGCAGCCTCTCCCAACAGTTTTTTTAAAAAATTCAATCTCCCCTCTCTCATACATGTCGTTCAGAAGGGGGGCTAGTGAATCCCCCGTAAACTACGCGGATTCGGCGTTCGGGAGGATTAGCAGATCTCAGCATAAAATACGTACAGCCGTTCGAATGGCTGATAGTCTGTATGCCCCATTTGCACACATACGAACAGGCAGTGTAATCCGATTGGCTGGCTGAGTAGAGGGGGTGGGGCTAGCAAGGAGGGGAATTGGGAGTGGCTGCCATGTTGGATTCCTGGCTAAGCGAGAGTCCGGTAAGTCCGTGAATTTTATATATATTTATTTTTATTTTACTTTGTAAATAGGTAAAACTGAATGTCCTCAAAGCAGGCACCTTTTTAAATTAAAAAAAAAGCGGCAGGAGATTTAAAACTGCTGCTTGGCTTGCTCGCTCCAGCCAGGTGGGAGCTCATACGGAGTTTAGGGGGGTAAAAAATCGTGTAAGTGGATCATATGCATACGAATGGCTGCCTATTCGTATCCCAAATGGATTTTTTTTTAATCATATAGATGGACCCTCAGTTTCTGAAGTGCATCTGGTAGGAACATGAGAAGAGGGTTTTTCTCCCCAGGGCTCAATTACATGGCAGGTTTTATTGCGATAAATTGCGCTTCAGTGCTTTTTTGCACCAGTGGCGGGTAGTTTAGATGATTCATGGGGAAATCAGTTGTTCTCCCCCCCACTTTCTGGTTCAGATAGGCAATTGTGTTTGGGGGGGTGGCCAAGGATTGGAGAGAAGGACAAAGGAATGCCATAGGAATGTCTGCTGTTTTCATTAACCCATGGAATACACACACTTACTGGGGATTTCTTATCCCCTGGCAGCAAAGCAAGATGCAGAAATGATGGATTTTTCAAAATTTCCTGATCGCTACTGAATCTCCCTCCCTCATTCCACCTCTTGTAGGCCCACCCCTTCATCATAACAACCAATCACAGTGCAGCTCTGCTGTAACTGTACCGGGAAGATTGCTGGTAATTCACACAGCCTTTAGAGAAATGGTTGTTTACACAATCAATAATGTGCTAAGTCATGCTACTTTTCAAATAAGTCGGCAAAAGTAGCGACATCCCCTGTCACGCTATATTTGGGTTTTTTACCTTCCTCCCTTCTGAATGAGGCAATACTGTGGCACGATCCATGGAAATGATGAGCAATCTTTGCGGTATATTTAGGGGTATATTTGATTGTGTAAATGCGCCCCCAGTGTTTGCATCCAGCTTTGGCAGCCAGGAGTGCATTTGCACAGTTAAAGCTAGCGTGTCAGCTGTTTCTGGAAATGTCTGATTTAGTCACGATGACACATGCTTTGACTATTGATATTATTGTAAAATACTGTACATGGGGCTGTCTTTGGAAACTGTTTGGAAACTTTATCAGTTCCAAAATTCTGCAACCAGACTGCTGACAGCAGCTGGTTACAAGAAACATTTAAACCCCCCCCCCCTTACAAAAACTTTACTGAGTAGTGGTCCATTTCTAGGCACTATTCAAAATGCTGACTATAAACATTAAAGCTCTACATGGCTTGGGTCTAGAATCTCTGGAAGACCATATCTCCTGATATGAATGCATCCTAGTTCTGAGACCCATTCAAGCTCATCATCATCACAGGCACATTTGGTGAGGGCAGTGAAAGTGCTTTCTTGGGGGTTACTAGTGGCCTTCCCCCCACTTTTGCTTTATTTTTTACAGCAGGCAAATAACTTTTTAATAAAAGCATTTATTCAGATATTTGAAGTGGCCTAGATGGATACCATGGTCAATGATACCAAAAGCTTCTGAGAAATCCAGCAGAACCAACAGGGGCACATTCTCCATGTTCAGTTCCTGCTATATGTTATCTACCAAGGGAACCAAAGCTGTCTCCATCCCATAACCAGGCCTGAAGTGAGACTGAAATGGATCTAGGTCAGTGGTTCACAACCACTGGTCCTTCAGATGTTTTAGATTTCACCAGAAAATCCATCTCATCAAGGCACCTCTGGAGCTGAGATGCTACCACACACTCTAGTACCTTACCCAAAAATGGAGTGGTGAAGACTGCCTGATAGTTACCCAGTAAGGTGGGTTCCAGGGAAGTATTTTTCAGTAGAGTTCTTACATCTGCCTTCTTCAGGCATTTGGGATCCTGCCCTGCTGTAAAATAGACACTAACCGCTCCTCTACGCACTCAATCAATCAATCCTCCTCTGATGTGCTGAACCAAGAAATGGCAAGGGTCTAGAATACACGTGGTGGCTTTCACTTCTTTAAGCATCCTGTCCACATCCTTAGGCTGCACAAACAGAAAAGTATTCATCATCACTGGACAACCAGAGGCCAGAGCTACATCCACTGCCCCTGTATCAACTATAGTGTCCAAGTTGGAATGAAACCAAATAATTTAATCTGCAAAGTGCCAAGGAAATTCTTCACAGCAGATTGTCAAATGGTCTGAATTCTCTTGAGGGCCAGATTGTAAAAGACCTGTAACCACTCAAAACAGCTCTGCTGGATGTTTTTCTGCAAATACAATGGTGGCAGATTAACATGTATGTGTGTGTGTGTGTGTGTGTGTATATATATATATATATATATATATATATATATATATATATATATTAGGCCCTCTGTATCCACGGGGATTTGGTTCCAAAAACCCCCCAATGGATAGCAAAACCTGTGGATGGTAGATTCTCATCGTAATCAATGGGACTGGACATTTTAAATATGGACACCACCATTTTAGATATATGACAGTGCCAATTTATGTGTGGGCACCACCATTTTAGGTATGCGGTGGCACCATTTTAGGTATGCAGTGACAATCTGTGGATGCGCAGATCTGCAGATATTGAACCCACAGATACAGATGGCTTGCTGTGTGTGTGTGTGTGTGTGTGTGAATGAATGATGGCAGTACAGACAGCAAACACACACACATACACACACTTGTTTTTCCTGCCTGTACTGTCATCTTACAGGCCTTCAAATAGGCCCTAGCCATGTCCAGGTGGACTTGCTTCAAGTTTTTTGGTGACATTGTTCTAGTTTCATTGTTGCCAGCTCACTAGAAAACCAGGGGGATGATTTAACTCCATTCTGTGAAACGCATGGTCAGAAATGATCGTGGTTACCACCTTGGGCATTTCCCTGTTCCAGAGATCAGGCAGGGCTTCAACAGAATTTCCTGCCTAGGTGACAAGAAAATCCCCAAGAGCCACCAGGAAACCATCAGCGTCCTGGGGCAGACCCTCTTAACCTGTCTCCTTCCCCTTCTGTTCTTTCTTTTACTATTTTATAAGCTATAATAAATCAAAGGTTTATCACTTTTTACTAAGAAAAAATATTTATAATAATGTGCAGTAATAGCAAAGCAGTACAATCAAAAAAGAAAAGAAGTGGAAAGAGAGAAAAGTAATAATGACAACACTGTCAACTAAGAGTCGCAACCATTGTTTTTAAATATGGGGGCTGTTTACATGGCAAAAGAAATCCTCTAAGAATTCGCAAAGTCCTAATAGTTCCCACATCTTTCGGATCAAAGTCGCCATATTCAGAAGGAGGGGGGCAAAACCCCCATAAGTCGCACAGTATCAGCTTTTGATATTTCCCCCGACTTTTTTTGAAAAGTAGCGCAAGTTAGTGCACTATCGATTGTGTGAACAACCATTTCGCATATGGCTGTGGAAACTACCAGCAGTCTTCCCGAAACAGCCACAGCAGAGCTGAGCTGTGATTGGTTGGATTGACCAAGGAGGGGGTGGACTTGCAAGAGATCAGCCTCAAATAAAAAAAACAAAACCCAGCCAGCCGGCTTGCTTTCTAGCATAATTACTGTTCCTTTCTCTCTCTCTCTCTCTCTCTCTCTCTCTCTCTCTCTCTCTCTCTGCATATGAGAGAGAGAGAGAGTAGTGATCAGCTCGATCGGCTGATCGCTCCCTCGCCCTGCTGTGATCATGTTCGTGTGCATATATGTGTGTGTGTGTGTGAGAGAGAGAGAGAGAGAGAGAGAGAAAGAGAAAGAGAAGCCGTCTGCTCAGCTGCCAGGGATGCAGAGCAAAGGAAATCTAGCCTGCTTTTCTTCCCTTCTTTGTGTGTGTGTACACATACACAGTATCCCTTTAACTGCTTACACTGTACAGTATTAAAATGCTGAAGTCCAAATGTTGATATAGCAGAACTTTGAGGCTATGTGTACAGTGTTACTTCCAGCTTTAATGAGTTACTTTCCCCAACTAACAAGGGGCACAACTTTCATTTCTGATTAATGTTGCAGTGTTACACTAAGTATAAACAAGTTAGTTTGAGGCTGTTAATTGCTGGAGAGTGCTGGTGTGGAGAACTGTTGGCAGCACTTACCTTAAATGTACAAGGTGATAGGAAGCATTTTTAATCTATATTCTACCTGAAAACAAGGGCCCCACACTGCTCAAAGTCTCATGTCCTCTAACACATCATGAATGGAAACCGGACAAATGTAGCTGAGCAACATCAGAGTGTGATCGAAAGGATGTGGCCAGGCAACAAGGACAACAAAAATTACTAATGAGGAAGAGCACACAATAATGCTTTTTAAAACAGAGAAGTCCTAGTATTTATGTTCTGAGTTCAGGAAAGTCTTTAAAAGGGTAGTGACGCATGTCAATAAATACAATAGTTTGTGTGTGAACAAGTGTGCACACAGCATGATTAACAGTAAATATAATGTTATATAATACAGTATTGTAAAATAAAAATGCCTTTATCAGACCTGCTGAAAATTGCACCTTTCTCTCACATCCAGTGTATGATGGACTCGTGTGTTCATACACACCCCTCTGCCCAATACACATTATAGGTCAGGTCATTTTGAGCCAAATTCCAGCTTTCCCATAGTATAACAGTCAGATGGCCACCTTGAGCCAATTGTAGCTTCTCAGCCTACGCTATTTCACAGGGTTTTTCTTGGAGTAAAAATGGGGGGAGGATTGGTGCAGACAAATCTTTTCAATTTCAACTCTAAATAGAATTGTATTGTACATATTCACCTAGGAGGAAGCCCCTATGAACTCATTGGGACCTACTTCTGAATAAATATATGTATCATGGCATTGTTAATGTAAATGGAACATTGCTCTGCAGAAAAAAAAAAAAACCCTCTCACAGTAAGTAGACAGTACAATCTCTCCCAGTGTTTGATCTCTACATTTCTTTCTTGTGTCACTGTGTAGCCTTTGCACACACAAAGGATTAGTAAAGGAAATGGAGAGAAGAAAACCAGTAAAAGTAGGACTTAAAATATAAAGTTTATATACATCTCAAAAACAAAAATCAGAATTGAAGGGAGGAGGGAAAAAAATCAAATCAAGAATGATTCTCTGCAAAGTTGATCCTCTTTGACAGAAATCAGAGGTGAGGGAAATCCATGCACCTGTTAGAAAGATTGAGAAACCACTGGTATAAAGTGGGAGCTGTAATTAAAGGGAATCTCCTCAAGGAAAGCCCCTCTTAGTTGGCAGGGCTGTCACATTCTCCTTCTTTTTTACAGGGTATGTTTATTCCTCTTGGAGTCATACAGCACAAGATGGTCTGTTTCAAAAGCGGGAGTCTGAAATACAGCTGGCCCTCTGGATTTGGCATCCGTGGATTCCACCATCCATGGCTTGAAAATATTCCAGGAAAAAAGCAAAGCTTGATTTTTTTATATAAAGGACACCATGTTACTATGCCATTATATATCATGGGACTTGAGAATCCATGGATTTTGGTATCCATGAGGTGCGGGGGGGGGTGTCCTGGAACCAAACCCCAGTGGACCAAGGGCCCCTGTAGTCTGCTTTTGCCTGAGCCTCTTGGGAAAGGCAAGACTCAAGACTCTCTCTCCTGCTGAGTTAATTGAGTAAAAACTATATTGCTCTTTGAATTGAGTTTGTAGCAATTGAAATAAGCTGAGGATGAAGGGGGGAAGTGCGAGGAGGGGAGAGTAACAGAGACATTTTAAAAGCAGCTGAGAAAGTTGGATGGCAGAGGATCAAACCATGGCTGTCCCAGCCAAACTAGGAAAGTTGGAGGTTTCCAGGCAAGGGAATCTGCATGCTGCAAGCCAGATCATAGCAACTGAAATGACTAGGTTCTATAGACTTTAGTAGTTCTACATACTAGGAGAATTACTGAAGTACAGTATGTAGATTAGGAAAAAGATAGAGTGCTCTAGCCACTGTAGGGTGTATTGCTGGCTGGCTGCTGGAAGTAATCCCTGCCGTGTCTAGAGTGTGCATCTCTCTAGTCTCTTCAGCTTCTGTGATGCAGCTGGCAGGGTTCTATTGTATTCTGAGCAGTGGAGGGCCCTTTGCCTTCAAATAAAAGATGGACAGAAACCCACCTGCTCATCATAGATAGATAGATATGGTAAGCCAAGTGCTCCTGACACTCGTCACTGTCCCCTCCCCCAAAAAGGAGTAAGAAGGAAATAATGGAAATACATTACTGGACTAGTGACAATGAGTTGCCCTATAGAAGCACATAATGAGCAATTGAACAAATTAAAAAACTAAAATTAGATTCCAAGGTCTGCAATATAATAATAACCAGAGCTTGGAAAACTTTTCTCTCTCTTTTGGATTAGATGCCTACAGTTCCCCAGCTAGCATGGCTGGTCAATTTCCATGCTCTGGTAAGAGCTTGAAAATGTCTAAAAGTTATTGCAATCATGCAAATCTACTATGCCTAAAATGATTAGAACTGTGTAACAGCCTAAGTGAATGAGCTGGATTTTTATGAATATTTTGGCAAAATAATGTTTCTCTTGTGCTTGTTTCTCCTTCCCCTGCCCCTACATTCTTCACTTCTTGTCTTTAGGCTGTGCATCTGGCTCAGGCGAGTTTTCAAATTGAAGCCTTTGGCTCCACATTTATTCTTGACCTCTCCCTGAATAAGTAAGTTTATGTTTGTGTTCCTTATTTCTTCTTTTTCATTGTAGAAGTAATGGCCTATTTTAGTTGTCAGAAATAATCAGGCAATGTATTCATTTTCTGAAAGATTATCTATGCCAAAGGAACCGCCAGGACTTCAAATAGGCCTGTGACAAAATTATGCAAATAAGATACAATGAATAATCTCAGAAGCCAGGATCCAGTTGTGTACTTCTGAGTCCTGCTGCTTCTACCAGAATTGGTAATGTTCCCTCCCTTCTGCCATTCCTCATGAACCCTAAACACTTGCTTTCGAAGTCTAGGGAAACTTCTGGATTAGGTTTTGGCACAATGGATGACTTAACGGGTGGGTGGTGGGTGGGAAGAGAGTCCTTATTCCATTGGTATTGGATACAGACATACACAACTGGATATGGAAATAAACTATTGGATCTTGGCCTAAGAAGCTCAACTATACTTACTTTGGAGTTGTCTACATCAGCCAAATATGCCGGCTTGCCTCCATTCGAACCTTGCAGGGTTTTTGCCCTGTTTTGCCCTGTTCAGTCCTCACCACCTCCAGGGACAGATATGGGGCTGGAACAGGGGCAAGCCGGGATATGACCCTTTACCGTGTTTTTTTTTAAAATACCCAGTTTAATGTATTCTCACCAGGACGGATCAGGCCCTGTGTGTCTGTGGGAGCCCATCCTGGCAAGCCAGACCTCGATGCTACCACCAGTTGCTCTTGCTCTGACATGTTCGGGACTTGTCACATGTGCAGACATGGCAGAGCGGGGAAAATGGTGATGGTGGCAGCTGCAGCAATGGGCCAACATTCCTGTGTGGATTGTGGCCTGTTTTCTTCAGGCAACTGGGGCAAAATGGGCCACCTCTGCAGCTAGAATACACTGGCAGGGAGCCGGTTTGTCCTGGCTGGTGTAGATGAGCCCTTTGTTGAAATCTGAGTTGTAAAACTCTAATGAGATTTCCATGATTATCAGTCTTAACATATATATCATGCTTCATATTAAACATCAGCATTTATGGATACACTAGTAAGACAGTCACCCCATGCTGGCAAATTTCACCTTCTTGGCTGCATGGAGTACAGTCTACTTTTTCTACTCTAAATTAATCTCATCTCCCACTGTAAAATGTTGCATGTTAATTGCAGTGGATTAGGTGTCTGCAGTGGCATGATAACTTATTTGTGCTGCATACTGTAGAAAAAATGTTGGTTGCTGCTCTTTTCTTGCTGCAAGTGGTAGGTAAGATTACTGCAGTGATAAGAAGGAAAAACACAAAAGATGTGGAAAGCTGTACATATAGGGTATAAGGTAAAAAGATATTAGTGGATGGATGGGAAGAGGAAAAGTAAGGAATGATAAATTGAAGTGATAAATGCATTCCTTAGTCTTTAGCTAGGTAGCACTATATTTTATGCAAAATGTTTGGCTTTGCAAAAGGGCCAAATCAAGGTATTCTGTCTCTATTGTTATGTATAGAATGTTCAGCAAATAAGTGGTTTTCCCAGCTTTAGAGTGGGAAAAATGCTTTAAATAAGAAATGTGGACTGCATCTGAGATGTGCTACTGCAGCACTTTCTTGTTTCCCCCACCTCAAGGCTGTCTATATATAAAAGTATGGAATGATTACAGTAATTTTAAATTCTAGTAAAATTTATTTTAATATGATTTTGAGTTCCACAAGGTGCCAGACTACAGAAATTCATATTATAAAAGTTACTGATAATGATTTTAACTTAATATTTAAACATTCTGCAATAAACTCATTTCAGCTTATAAAAAGGTGCTGCATGACTTTCAACAAAAATTAAAACAACCCTATCAATAATACAAAATAGGTAAAACGAGAACAGGGGACCTGACTGAAAAATAGTTGCTGGAAGGAAATAAGTCTTCAGTGGGCTCTTCCAGACTATTGCAAAGAACTGAGAGCTGGTTCTCTTAAGGTGGTTGGTGTCCTTTGGCTTTGACTTAGCATTCACATGCAGTCTGTAAAAGGCATCGGGATAGAGGGGAGGATGAAAAAAGATACATGTCATGGTCAGTCATCATTCAGATCTCATAATACTGTAGATAATTGGCTTTCTTCTTTTTCCCATTCATGTCTTTGCTCACTATTGGTTCTGGAGACCTGGGGGCATGCCATCTTTTTTTTAAAGGTGCAGTGTTCCAAAAATCTTACTTTAGTAGTGATGGGCCCTCTGCTCTACCTCCTATCCAGTGAGGAGGAGGAATGTCTGAAGATCCCCTCAGGTCAGTTTAAAAGTATGCAAAAAGGGACAAGGTGAATAGCCTTCAGGGGGCTATTCAAATGTTTAAATGCCACAACTGAGTGTGTGGTTTCCTTGTGTCCCCACTTCCCTCCCCCACCTCTGCTGGAGAAGGGATAGCAAGGAGAGCCTGGCTAAGTATACAATCCCACCGACAATGGACCATGAGCTAAATAGACACTAATCCCCCTCGCATATCCTCCCACCCTAAAAACTGAACATCCTACAACTGAATAAGCAAATTAACATGCTAATCCTCTTCAATAGAGACTCGCAGTATATAAACCCCCACACACCCGCACGCCACCATTCTCTGAAGATGCCAGCCACAGATGCAGGCGAAACGTCAGGAATAAACTCTTCTAGAACACGGCCTCACAGCCCGAAAAACCGCACAAAAAATCTGAGGAGTATTTTTGCCATAGAGAAAGCCCCCTGGTCCCAGGCCATTTAATTACAAAAGCAACACTTTGAGATGGAAAATTTATGAAAATTTTGAAGCTACGGGGTTGTGGGGAGATGGTTTGTGTGTGTTTGTGTGTGCATTTTTGTGGTTCTGTGAATCAAGAGAGACAATTCCCCCTTACCATACATGCTGGAGAATTAGTTCTGTTACCACTGTTACAGCTTATGAACTCCCCACCCTACCATTGACCTGTTAAATACTATGCATATCTAATTACCTGATGGAGGAGTTTGCAGTGCGTGAATAGGCTGTTTTGATTGTAACAGCCAGTATGTTGTCATCGCATTGTATCCAAATGTGGCTTTGCTCTATTGCAAGGGTAGACATTACCTCCTGTAAATCCTCAGAGGGCCGCACCACTGTTCCAAAATGAAACCCAATTTGGTCACCCTGCTCTGGACATATCCCAGCTTCTCCATATCCTTCTTGAATTGTGGTGCCCAGAAATGGACACAATATTCCAGATGAGGTCTGACTAAAGCAGAATAGAGTGGTACTATTGTTACCCAAATTACTGAGGTCCATGGAAATTCTACATGTGTCTGCCAAAAATCAGTATTTTTGTGGAGAATTTTAGTTAGTTCAAATAGTGACTGTGAGAGGTCGGGTAGCTGCAGGATCTTCTGACCTATGTATACCAGGAGAAACTGATGAGACTCCAAACCAGGGGATAGAATAAAAATGATTTTTATTGAAAAATAATCAGGGGAATGCACACGTACATATAGTCAGGCTTCAAGCACTCACACAAGGCTATTGAAGAAAGTAGGAAGTATTGGGATAGAGGAATAGCGTTTGGGATGATGGGCTATACTATACCTGTCTGAAGACAGAGTGATGAGGTGGGAGAAACTGTGAACACTTTGGCAATGTTTTGGGGTGGTATTTATATTCCATATTCCCCTTGAAGGGGTATTTTGAGTGGGATACAATGTCTGCTGGAGCTTCCCAGGGTTAAACAATGGATTCTCCAGATGTGTTAATGATCGCTAATGGCTAAAACATTAAGACTGATGAGTCTATTGTTTTAGGGAAGGTGAAAGGAAAAACCAGTTTTGCAAGGCAATGAGTATCTCAGGAGAATGAGCCCATTTCCACCCTAACTCACCAGTCCAAGGGGGCTCCGCTTAATTACTCCCTGGGTATGTCTTTTAAAATTTGAGCTGGCTACTTCCTTAGGCTTTCTGAGCAACCCTTGGGTCCTTCTTTTGAGAATCCCTGGTCTATTACCAACCATGTGGAGTGCCAATAATAAGCCAGTTTAGGAAATATAGCCAATTGGTGAATTATTGGAAGAGTGGGGGTTATCAGGGCAGGTAACACTATTACCGCCTTCGATCTAGACACTGTTCTCCTATTGATGCACAATTACATTGGCTTTTTTTAGCTGCTGCATCACATTGTTAGCTTGTCTTCAGCTTTTGATCTATTAAGACTCCTAGGTCCCTTTCACATGTACTGTTCTCAAGCCAGGTGTCACCTATCCCACATCTGTGCATTTCATTTTTTCTGCCTAAATATAGTATCTTACATTTCTCCCTGAAGAGCTGAAATCATGACCTATGGGCAGTGGCTTACTGAGCTGGGTATGTTGAGCCTGAAGAAGAGAAGGTTAAGAGATGACATTATACCCATGTTTAAATATTTGAAAGGACATCATATTGAAGAAGGAGCACACTTGTTTTCTTCTGCTCCAGAGATAAGAACATGGAGCAATGGATTCAAACTTCAGGGAAAGAGATTCCACCTAAATAGTAGGAAGAACTTCCTGACAGTAAGAGCTGTTCAACAGTGGAATATGCTACCTTGGAGTGTGGTGGAGTCTCCTTCTTTGGGGAATCTTAAACATAGAGGCTGGATGGCCATCTGTCAGGGGTGCTTTAATTATGTATTCCTGCATGGCAGGGGATTGTAATGGATGACCCTTGTGGTCTCTTCCAACTCTATGATTCTATGATTCCATTTTGGGTGGTGAGTTTGGGGATGCTGCTGCTGTTGTTGTATTCATCATTAATTTATACAGTGCCATCAGTGTACATGGCACTTTACATGAGCAGTTTACAATTGTTAATTTGAGAAGTCTCTGTCCTCAGGCTTACAATCTAAAAAGACACATGCACACACAAGGAAAGAGGAATTATAGTGTGGGAGGGGATTAAGTCCAGCACGTGATGGCTGCTGTTCTCTCCCTCTATGGCCACAGCAGTAGTAGTTAGGATGGAGGGATGTTTCAGCTGCTGAGCTGAGACAGGATGGAGCTGTGCCTGCCTGTTCTTGGGGGAGGCGCTTCATTTTCCCCACCCTTGCTGTAATGGAAGATGAAGCAAGCAAGCACACATTTTTTTCTGATGGGTCCCTTTCCCAGAACAGCTGGTTTTCCTGACGCACATCGGCTGCAGGGGTATCTATGGAAATCAGCTGCTCCAGTTGCATGAGCAGAAGTTATTTCCACTGCCACCAAATAGCCCAATGATGCAGGGAACCCCAGATGGCTCCAGCCTGGGAATAAAGGAGTCCATACCTCTATCTCTGGATGTTACCACAGCTGCCACTGGTGTTGCTCTGAAGCCAGAAAGGAAGCCCGCAGCATGTGATCAAGGCCCCATGCAAGAGACCAGCCTCAATCACTTGCTGAGGGCCTCCTTCCTGTCATTAGAGAGTGCGATGCATGACAGTGGGGGAGGCACTGACCAATACAGGCTGGCGTGTGCATGTGGACCTCTGCCCGCTTTGTTATGGTGTGATGCATCATGATGTGATGCATCACAGGGCCCCAGGGAACATCCCGAGATTTCAGTTTTTTTCAACTTCATTGAGGGGCGGGATCTGGGCCAGTTCTGGGATTAGATTACTCTAGCCAGAAGGTGGAGTATTCTGGCCAATGTAGACAAGCCCCATGTTGTTGTTGTGTGCCTTCAAGTCATTTCCAACTTATGGTGACCCTATAATGGGGTTTTCTTGGTAAGATTTGTACAGAGGGGTTTGCCTTTGCCGCCTTCTGAGGCTTGCCCAAAGTCACACATTTGGTTTTCATGGCCCAGCAGGGATTTGAACCCTGGTCTCCAGAGTCAGAGTCCAGCAACTCAAACCACTGCAGCACGTTGGCTCTCCAGCTACTTATATGCAGCCAAGTTTTAAGTTCTGTCATGGTGGCTCAAACAGTGGCAGGGAATCATGTTCTGGTGGTCCAAAGGACCCCAGAATGAGTTGTTAAATTTATTAAAGTTGTTAAACCTATATTTAACCTAAACCTAAACAACATAACACAAACCTAAACAATTTGTAAGCTGCTCTTATAGTCTTGAGGCTGAAGAGCGGGGTATAAATAAATAAATAAATAAATAAATGGTAGAAGCTGTAGTACAATTTCTTTCATTGGTCTGAGGTGCATGTGGGTTTCACCACTATTAGCACCCAAAAAAAAATCTCTTTTCTTTTTATTTCTGCTAGGCCACTTGATTCCTTTTTTCTTTTAACTTCTCTTTCTTTCTATTTTTCCCCACTTCCACAAGTCCTGGCTAAATGTTTTCCTCTCCCCTTTCCCCCTTCCTTTTTCTCCTTCTCAGTGGTGACTCTTGTATCTGTGAAGTTGTGGATCAATTACAGGTTTTAATCCATCTTTAAAGGAGTTTTTCAATGTGCTCAACCCTATCCCCAAAATAGGGTGAGCATCTCAGATCGCTCATTTAAAGCTAGCCAAAACCTGGATTGGATTTACTGCCCTCCTAACAGGGGAGCCATCAACCACGATGGCTCCTTTTGCTCCCTGCAATTCCTACTTGCACTCATTTTCTCCCACATTCCCTAATCTCTCCTCCTCACTCCATAGTCCCTTATTACCCAGCAGTTTTTTAAATTCCCCATGCCTAAACAAGTTCTCCTTCTGCCACATCCCATATCTTTTTTCCTCCTTCCTCACCTACCACTCCTGGTTAAATCACTTCTTTTTCCTTCTGTCTTCCCCTTTTTCTCTACTTCTCTTAGTTGCATCCCTCTTACTCCCTTTATTCCTACTTTCCTAGTCCCGCTTCCTCTCTCTCTTTTCTCTTTCTCCTTCTCCCCACTCCCAGTTATGGCTATATTTGTCTTCTTTTTCCTTCCCCATCCCTTTGTGTCTAACCTTAATCCTTTTTCTCCTTTTACTTCTACTCTCCGCCCCCGCCCCGGCCACTTCTCCTAGCTACACATTCTTCTAGCTTCTGCTTGTAGGATATTTTTGTTATTTATATTGAGCAGATTGCAGCAGAGACCCAGTGCATCATGGGCTTCTGGTACAAAACAGGACATAAAACATGCAGGATGCTCAGGTAAAGTTATAAAGCAGAACTTACATTTATTATGGCATAGAATATATCTTGGATAGGAAAAGTAGATAGAAGAGAGTTATCTAACTTGGATAGAACAGTCCCTAAAGCTGACTGTCATGCATGTATGTAAGACATCTTGAGACAGAGTTGCCTCATGCGTGCTAGTTCTAGCTTGTGAAAACAAAGGGCTGTAAAACACTAAAACTACTTGGCGCAAAAAGCAGGGGGAGTGACCTCTGTATGCAAGCAGGAAGTAAACAGATCAGGAACACACACACCTCTCTCTCTCTCTCTGGCTTTTCTTCACAAACAAAGATTCAGGAAGGACTCATCCTGCGCTTTCTGCAAGCGCGCTGATGACTAAAAAGGCCAATCCAAGATAAACAAGTCCGGTTGCAGAAAACACAGCAGAAGGTCTCATTGGATGATGTTTCTGGGTTGTGATTCTTTCTGCGTTGTCGTTTTTCTTCAAGACTTGTTTGGCGTGAGTTCTCAAATAAGGCTGCAGCATTGTGGATAGTGTGTCTCCATGCCTCCTGATGTGAGGCCAGGGCGGACCACTGTTGGTGATCAATTTGGCAGAGCCTGAGATGTTGTTTCAGGGAGTCTTTGTATTGCTTTTTTGGAGCGCCCCTCTTACGCTGACCTGTGGCGAGTTCACCGTAGAGTAGTATTTTTGGGAGGCGATGGTCCTCCATCCTAGAAACGTGCCCTGCCCAGTGCAGCTGTGTTCTAAATATCATGGCCTCTATGCTGGTGATCCCTGCTTGCTCAAGGACAGCAACATTCATCACATAGTCAGACTAGTGTATATTTAGGCTTGTGCGTAGACAGTGCTGATGAAAGCGTTTGAGGAGTCGTAAGTGGTGGCGATAGGTGACCCATGTTTCAGACCCATAAAGGATAATAGACAGTACAATGGCTCTATACACAATGATTTTTGTGCTTCCCCTCAGGTGTTTATTACTCCAGACTCTTTTGTAAAGTCTTCCAAATGTGCTATATGCCTTTGCTAATCTGTGATCGATCTCTTTGTCAATCTTGGCACACAGAGCTGTAAACAAGCATTGATGCTTCTTTCACTTCCCACACTCCTACCTTGGAGATTTTCACAAAGGGGCCAAATGCCCCGTTTCTGCTCCGCAAGCCCCTGTTCCGTCCCTGCTACAGGATTAAGGAAAATGTTCTCACAGTTACCTTAATCCCGCAGCAGGAATGTCCTCCTTCTCCCCTCAGCTTCACCGCTGTAAATGCAGCTGCCGTTAAAGCTGCTTTTACAGCAGTGAAGCCAAATGCCGCTCGTTCTTGAGAGAGAATGGGTGGGAGGGAAATTTAAAAATACCCCCCCCCATGTCAAAACAGTACACAAAGCATGAAAACACATACAAAAACATAAAGGTAACCCAGGGAGAGGGAAAAAAGGGTGCCACTTACTTGGGTGTCCCATTCCTGCAAGGAAGTGTCCAGAACGGACCTACCCCCCGCAGCTGTCATCGCGGGAGAGGAACAGGACACCTTTCAGACCACCTGTGATTCCGTGACAGAAACAGAATGGGTGATCATTAACGACTTCTCCCCGTGATTGAAATATCACGGGGTGACAACAGAACAGTCATGTTGAGGGCACGGAATTGGATGAACGTCGTCTGAAAGAAAAATCTTTCAGCGACCCTGTTCCATGTCTGCAACAGAACATATTGCTGGTGTAAAAATCTCTCTTCTCTTCCCCACCCCTCAACTCTTTCTGCTTTACCCTCCCCTCCCCCCCGGAAACCCTTGAAGCCATGAGTAGGATAGATTAGACTCAGTATATTAAAGTTGCAAATCCAACTTGCTTCTGAACAAACATGGATAGGATTGCCCTGGATTTTCATCAACATTGTCATCATCTCCTCCTCTCTGAAATATTTGGTGATTACGAGTAGCACAATTATGCTCACTGTTTTGTTGATCAGAAATAATTCCACAAGTTGGCTGTAAAAAGGGAAAAGAAAATGTGGCCAGTGAGGGGTAGTGGTTAATGGTGGCAAGTTATTAAAAGAAGCCTTCGACTTCATATTAAAAGAAGAGTTTGGAAAGCTTTCTGACGAAAAAAGGTTCTTTTGTCAGGCTGCAGCTCCCATGTATTAAAATCAGTGCTTTCAAAAGTGCTAAAAATCAAGCTGAATTTTTTTAAAAAAAATTCTTTTCAGTGTAGAGCTTGCAAATTTTAATTTTCAGCCACACAAATATTTTTTCACTTGTTTCTCATTTGTATTTTGTGACATGTTGTAAGTAACCATGATGTGATGCATCACAGGGCTGAGGGGTCATCCCAAGATCTCAGTTTTTTTTCAGCTTCATTGACAACAGAAAAGTAACTTCTCTTGAGAGCCAGCTGTCCCTGTCCTATGTGAAGTTTTACCTATGCAGCACCTAAACATTTTTTCCAGATGTAACAAGTGAAATTCTATGTTCTCTGTCTAAGAAAGGAGCTGTTAGCTTCGCATAGGACAAGGACAGCTGGATCTAAAGAAAAGTTACTTTTCTGTTGCTAATGGAGTTGAAATTTTATTACCTTTTTTTTTACTGCTCTTTGTCTCTAGTCTTCACAAGGCCGGTAAGGGGAGTGGCCTCTGCCTGCATTGAAATTCCTCAATACCATCTTAACTGACAACGGGCTTATCTACACTAGTGAAACCCCCCCAAATCTACCCCAGATCTGGCCTGATAATGCCACACAGCTTGCAGCCTTTCCCCTGAATCTGGTGCGATCATGCCACATGATGTATGGCCCTACCCACACCAGATTCAGGGAACACCACCTTAACCAGGGTTTTAGAAAACTCACAGTTTTGTCTGGAGTTTGCTTGAAACTCCAGAGAAAACTGTAAGACAAATCATCCATCTGCACTGTATTTGGGGTGGGGAGGAAAGGAAGGGAGGCACCACCATTTCCCCCTCCTTGGCACTACTTCCTCATTCTGAAGGCAGAGCCCCAGCACTAGTTGCTCTCTTTGAGGTCAGAACAGTAGGCAAGCCCCGCCATCATGAGGCTGGCCACTCCTTCTGACTTTAGAGAAAGTGACTAGTGCTTTCACGGAACTCAGAGTGTGCTGGAAGCCCCGGTGCTAGTTGCTCTCTCTGGCCGCTCATTCTGACGTCAGATTAGGCAGAGCCCTGTCATTCTTCTGGCCCATACGAGTGTCAGCAGTACTATGGGGATGGTTGGCTAGCAGTAGTGAAGGCCCACAGCTTTACTTGGGGTAAAAATCCAAATGCAGGTAAGGTATGGCACTTAAATCTGGGCAAGAGTAATTCAAATTTCATGTGCCGCGTCTCCAGGCCAAAGTAGCCTGAATTTCATCTGGATTTTTACCCCCAGTGTAGACAAGGCCAACATCTCAGACGGAACATAGACCTCTGGCTCTAACATCATCACCAATTTTCTCCTGTATGATATTTAACATCTTTGCCTGGTGAAGAAGCCAATAAAGCTTCAAAAGCTTGCATAATGTAATTTATGCTTTGGAATTGGCCCCCCAAAGGTGTCACTACTTGTGGATTTTGGATTCTCCTGACTGGGCAACCCTAGATTAGTGAGAGTGGTGGGTAAAAAACATCTGGAGGAATACAGTTGCCCACTATTCATTTGCAAAATTAACTTCCCAATCTTAAGGCATCTACAATTGCCTACTTCCTTAATGGTACAACTGATAACATAAAAATAATCTTGGAGGTTTATGACAAACACCCACAACTTTCCAACCTAGAGTTAAGATTCCATTTGCACTTATTGATATGGATTACTTATTTGCTGTTGTTCCCTCCTAATTCCACCCTATGTTGAACTGCTCAGTAAATTAGCAGGACAATAGTTTGGTTTAAGGTACCGTATGTTTATTTGAAGGGAAAGCATGTGCTGTTTAAGCCTGGAGTATTTAAGTTTATGTGCCAGAAGCTCTGTTTAGGTATGTGTTGAACAAAGTGTGTTCATATACATATATATATATATATATATATATGCATTCAGGTCTTTAGTGGGAAGCCTATACTTAACCCTTTTTACATCCTTAGAGAAAAACTTCTGACTTGTATTTATTTTACTTAATGGCTAGATTACCACACAGGTCTTTAGCCCTATCTTTCAGCCTTATTCCTTATCTTTATTAACCAGTAATTGTAACAGCTCTTTGATTCCTGTGGGGAGCGCACCAATAGCAGTTAATGGCTTTCATGTTTATCAGCAATATTTTCATGCCTTTCCTAAAAAATAAATAAACGTGAGAACCAAATAATTCCTTAAAAGAGCAATTTCCTGCCCACACAATTCTTCCTTTTCTTTTGAAGAAGAGAGCCCTCTTTCTGATTCCTGTGTCAGTTTTCAGGTTTCACTTCTGTTTGCCTGCAAATATTGACCTCCCCCTCTGAAGCCCCCCCCTTAACTCAAATGGGGACCAAACTCAATCCTGTAATTGGTGGTCATCCCTACTTTTATCTGCTTATCTGCTTTTCTTCTAACTGGGTGTATTTACTTAATTGTACTGTTATGTTGGTTTTAGTAGGCTATAAACCACCTTGGACACTGAAAAATGGAAAGGCAGGCTGTAAATGCTGCTTAATATGTCAATTCTTCAGGTAATTAGTGATGTTTATAGTTCTAAACCCTCAAACAAATTAGTTATAATTGTCATTTAAAAAAAAATCCTGTCTCATTTCTTAAGAGCAACCAAAATGTTTATGTTTAGTTTCCTTAAAGTAAATAAGGGTTGGTGCCAGTGGTATGAAACAGGACTTTCCTCCTGTCTACTTATAATTGCTTGAACACTCACGACAGAGCAGGAAGCTGCAGCACAAGGCACAGCCTGAAGTGACACTTGAACAGACGATTACTGAGACCACACTGCTTTAATGGCAAAAGCAATTAAAAAGTTGCAGTTATGCTGCAAAAAGAATGAAATTGCCTCTTGTTAAATGGCAATTGTAATGTACTTATCCCTCATTATTGGAAGAAGGAATTAATTACAAGTAACTAATTATTTATAAGTAATTTCTTGCAAGCTCTGAGTAAAACAGTTGAATTGGGTATTACATCAATAATGATACAAATCTATATGAAATAGCATTGCTGTTAAATATATTGCAAATTTTATAGATATGATGAAGGTAAGTTATTCTTTATTAGTTTGGTTTCGCATTTCTGTGTTAAAGACAAATGTTTTCATGGATATGATTAGTCTGAGTTTATGCCATTTTTAAACAATGCTGTTTAAAGAACTACATTTATGTACTTTCCCTCATTCCTTTGTAGTGATTTATTATCCTCTGATTATGTGGAGATTCATTATGAAGATGGGAAACCACAGTATTCAAAGGTATTGTTTCTTAGTTCAAGAAAGAAAAAAAACACTACTAGCCTATTCACTCCATGCATGGCTTTGTTTCTTTGCCTAGCACTGTGCTTGTGAAAGTGCAGCCTGCATGAGCCCCAAACTCTTTTTTATGACTCCCAAGCCCCCAGATTCCCTGTTTTTATTATTTCTGGTTAAACATGTTAGACCCTCTGTACCCTCAGCTCCCCTCTCAAACCCATATCTTCAAAAACAGGCTGAAAATTGGCCCCAAAGCAAAAATTTGCAGAATTGAAGTAGACTTCCAGGTACTTTTAATCCAGTTTTCAGCTCCAAATTCAGTCCTTGTTGCTGTCATTGACAAACTCCTGGCCTTTCATATTCTAGGCAGCCAAAACAAAGCACTTTGTGCATTTCCTCTCTTGACATCTTGGACTTTTGTATGCATTGTGTTTGTCACCACTATTGATACTGAACTGAACATGAGACAGCAGTGTGACACAGCAGCTGAAAAAGCCAATGTGATTCTAGACTGCATCAATAGGAGTATAGCATCTAGATCAAGGGAAGTAATCGTGCCACTCTATTCTGATTTAGTCAGACCTCACCTGGAATACTGTGTCCAGTTCTGGGCACCACAATTCCAGAAAGATATGGACATGCTGGAATGTGTCTAGAGGAGGGTGACCAAAGTGGTAGGAGGTCTGGAAGCCATGCCCTATGAGGAGTGGCATAAGGAGCTGGGTATGTTTAGCCTGGGGAAGAGAAGGTTAAGAGGGCACATGATTCTTTTCTCTATGATTCTTTGATACAAGCAGGCGTATATCTGCAAGAGTCATTCCCCCCGACCACCAAAAACAAGGCTTGTATATAAAATTCTAGTGAAAAGTAGCCCAATGTTAGCTGTCATTTATGTAATAATTGGAAATGATCCTTCTAGATGTAACTGACATTTTTCAAAAACCCATGAAGGTCTCTTGAAGACTTTCTGAGGATTTGAAGACATACAGGAACACAAAATCTTTCTTTGGTTTCTTGGGAGCAAAATCAGAAAGGGGAATGACCTGCTAACAAATGACATAAACCAATGTCAGAGTGAAGCTTCATGGTTTGTTTAGCCATTCCCTCTGCAAGGAGAAGTGGCTGAGAAGCATAGACTAGCATGCTGCTCATTCCTGATTAACCAGCATTCTTGCTGAACCCTGTCTTGTGTTGTGCCAATGCAACTGCAGACATTTTCTCTCACGTGTATAAATTGAGAACTTCTCCATTATCAGACTACAGTCATTCCTTGGCATTTACGGCTTTGGATTTTGCGGTTTTGAGTATTTGCGGAAAGCCCTGAGGGGTTGCCCAGCCTTTGTTCCCTGTGGGGGGGGGGACTGAAAGCCAAGCAAACCCTCAGTGGCTTTCCTCCAGCGGGCAGCAGGGCTTTGCAAGCCCTGTTGCCGCTTCAGGAGGGGTGGGGGGGTTGCAGACAGGCAGCGATGGGGCTTTGTAAGCCCTGTCACCACTTTAACAGGGGCTGGTGGGGTGTGGGCGGGTGGCGATGAGGCTTTGTAAGCCCTGTCACCGCTTTAACAGGGGCGGGGAGGTTATTTGTAGTTTTTTCATTTTCGCAGTGGTGCTTTGCCCAGAACCCCAGCGAATTGGAAGGGAGGACTGTAATTGATACTGCAAATAAAATGAAAGCTAATTTCAGAAAGGAGTGGTCTTTCAATAGGACTAGAATTTGTAGACACCATCAGCTAGGTGTAAAACATTGCTTGAACTTTTATTTACTTAATATTCCTTAAGTTTTTAATAAAATGTGAGGAAATATGTTTAAAAACTTCTCTCTCAATTTTTGTTAAAGGGAAAAACAACTAATTCAAAGCAAACTGTTAAATGGTAATACCTTACATTTTTTTCTGGCTGATACATTTTTCCCCCCATTAAGTATGGAAAGCATACAAATTGCTGGATATTGCTAGTTTCTGTGTTGTGCTCTGAATACAACTCTTTCTCTAAATATAACTTCATTTGTTTTTATCAGTACTTAGATGGGTTTCTGATTTTGGCAAGTAGTACAATTACTCACTATAAACAAGATACTTGGCACTTGGGAGTATCTGTAATTCTTTTTGTTATGGAAGAGCTATATTTAATTGTCTTTCCATTTTTGCTATTACATTTAAACTTTTCTGTTGAATTAAATTTATTCAATTTAATTAATCCTGATAAAAGTCAACAAAATGAGAGGAACCTTGGAATCATGTGTTCTGCAGCAAGTATCATTACATTTATTCCCTAAAGAAACAATGGATTTATTACCCATAAGTGTACTTTTTGGCTTTTTAGGTTGGTGGGTTTTTTCCATTGTTTTGTATCTGGAGATTTTACAGATAATAAAATAATTTAGAAATGTAAGACCAGAAGTGTAGTACGCATTATTGCTTTTTCATAGCCTCTGAAGAAGCTCTTTGGAATGAGTAGGGCCACAGTGTGAAATCTTCCTGGGAGCTATGACAGACAAGCAGGGCCATTGATGGTGAAGTTGAAGGCTTTCACAGCCGGCATCCATAGGTTTTCCGTGTTTTTTTCCCAGGTTGTGAGGCTGTGTTCTGGAAAAGTTTATGCCTGATGTTTCGCCTGCATCTGTGGCTGGCAGCCTGTGGCATAAACTCTTCCAGAACATGGCCTCACAGCCTGGAAAAAAACCATGGAAAACATAAAGCCATTGACTTTTCCTTTGTCTAAACAGTTCCCTACCAGGTTGCATTTAGTCTTCTCTGCTCCTTTCAGACCAAGGAGGATAGGTGCACAGACATCTGATGAATTTATTTTCTCATTGATTTTCTTGATAGCCTAGCAGCCTCAGTTTTCCAGTTTAAAATAAATATAACACTCTCAGGTGAGTTACAGAAGTATACTTCATACTGTTGAAATTACAGACTAGATAATTCAGTCCACTGAACATTTTGGTAACTACTCTGGGTGGGGGGGATGTCTCGTTTTAAAGAAAACAGCAGACTATTCTAATAGAAGAATAGCCTGGCTCTGAAAAATATAAGAAATAAAAAATGATGATTATAAAGTTCATTAGGATATCATAGATTATTAGAAGTTCCTCAGGAGACTCCATCACAAGTATTAAAAGAAACAAATTCTTAATTGCTATGTCTGGTTATTTGTGAGTGACTGAGTCCTGATTTTTTTATCAACTTGCTTGCAAGTTTAGGATTGTAGCCAAATCAGCCTTTTTGTATTGTCCTAAAAAAAATCTGCATTCAAAAAAGACATCATAATTTGTCATTTAAGGAGTGAAGCCAAGAAGTTACTTAGCCATCCCAGCTGTACAATATGCTTTGTAAAACTGAATGAAAATATCGCAAATTAAAGGAGGTTTGTTAATCCTTAGGGAGGAGAGCACTGTTACTATCATGGGATTATCAGAGGCCTCAAGGACTCCAAAGCTGCACTTTCCACATGTAATGGGCTCCAGTAAGTATTAATATTACTGATAAGTATCTTGCTAATTACAGGCTTGTCTTGCTAGTTCATCTAGTTGTTACTGTTGGGAGTTTCATTAACCCTCTGTTCCTTAGCATAAAGAAATTGGTATTGTAATAGTTGTCCTATACATGATGACATTTGCTTCTCCTCTAGCTGAAAAGTGGGTCAAGAGTCCTCTAATATAAATTAGGGATTCTAACAAAGTTCTTCTGAGGTCACACTATTAAGCTAATGTTGATGGTCTTTAAAGTCCACCGCAAATGAGAGGTGGGGTTTAAAAGCCTTCAAATTATCTTTCGGCTGCAATTTGAAATCTGAGCTGGACAAGTTTTTCCAGGTTCCCCCTCTTCCATAGGGATCATCCTCAAAATATGCCATCCCTCTATGCTTTAATGCCTTACCTTGCAAGGTGATGATAGTGGAAACAGCTGGTGGTAGGCCTAGGGAGATGAAAGGGGAAAGGCTTTTCCTATCTCCAGCATCCTCATGAGCTGATGCTGTCAGTTGTAGTAGCAGTAGTGTATCCAGGTGCTGTGAACCATGGAAGATTATCTCCGAAGAACTGATAGAGAGACACTAGAGGAAAGACACTAGAGGAAGAAGAGAAAAACACTCTTCTCTCCTGTTTAAGTGAATCCTGCCCCTGTTTTTGCCATCATCTCCTGGTTAGCTAATGTATTCAAGGGGAAGAGAGGGATATATTTTGTAGAGTGAAGGACTGACAGAGAGACTGTTGGGCAGAGTTGTGGTGGAGGTGGAAAAAGAGACACTATTTTTTGAGCTTTGGAATTATTTCCAAAGCAATGTGATGTAAGCAGAGAAAAACTTACTCATTTCTAATAAAGTTCTTACATTAATCTTGTTATGTTACTGAATGATTAATATCAATTATCTAATCTTTACAAATAATTTGAAACATAGTATCCCCAGTATCAGGTAAGGAAAAGTTTAATGGAAGGGAGGGTCTAAACGCCACCTCCACAGAAGCTAATGAGATGACATCATCAATGACATCACATCACCAGACCTGAAATGGCCAATTACAGCTCTAGACCTGGGAACTCTAACTAAGATATAACTGCTTTTGTGTGAAGCCATTTTGCCAGACTGAGACTATGTGGCTTTGAACAAAGACTGGACAATGGCTGGTAGAGCAGAGCCACTTGGCTTAGTTCCCAGCTTTCTCTGGTACCTTCTGAAGGCAACAGACTGCAAAGTAGTGAGTAGGAATTATAGGGCCTGTTTAGATTGTATTAGGGAATTTATTTTAATTTCTCCACTTTGGTTGGATGTAGCTAAATTTAGCAACTGAATGTAACTTAGAATGATTGATTTTAATACCTTGCTATGTCTGTAACTTTAAGCATACCTGGGTTTTGGGAGAACCCTGCCTCACATGAGATTGCATGACTTGAACCCACTTGAATAAAGTAAACTTATTAATCTTCCTATCACTGATGTCTACACATGCCTATATCTCTTGATCATGCTACTCTGACGTCTCTCTCTGGGGATAGGAGGGAGGAGTTAGTTGATTTTATAGTGGCAGAGAGTTCCACTTGTTATCAGGGACCTTGCACAGCTTCTTCCTGCGCTGTGTGTGAAAGTGGGGAAACTCAGCAAGTAGTGGCAGCATTTTGGCCTGAATGGGGCTCCTTGGAGTGAGGATACTCGGGGTTACCTCTGCAGGGGAGCTAATCTGGGGTTCCAAGACGAGAGAGTCCCAGTTTTAGCTTATTACATAGTTGGCAGCGGTGGTTGCGAACTGTGGCATCAGTTTGGGAAGTTAGTTGAGACTGCATATCTCTGTCTCTTTGTCTCGCCTTGTCTTTGAACCCAGAGGAAGAGGGGCATAAGTGCTTGCTTGGAAATTATTGCTGGTCATCCAGGTATGTTGCCAAGTTTTAAGAATAAAGGACAATTCTCTCTGTTGCCAGACCTGGTCAAGACTGGCCATACATGTGAGGAAGGCCTACGTAAGGCTCATGTCAAGTTTTGTGAAAGGAGACCTTCTCCTGAGAGTTCCAGGCTTCCATGAGATGAAAGATCAGAATGATTACATACAAGATGCCCTCCTCTCATGAGAATTGAGATGGGCCTTATATAGCCCTGCCTCACACACCACTCACTTCAGTTGCCTGCCCCTGAAGAGCAGAGAGCAAGAAGAGTGGGCACCAGCTGTGCTAACACCCCCCCCAATGTTTATTATGCTTTAATGCCAGATTGGTCTCGGGTACATCTAGAAGAGACCATATAACACCAATCTTAAGATCACTTCACTGTCTGCCCATAAGTTTCTGGACCCAGTACAAGGTGTTCATTATCACCGTTAATGGCTTGGGTCCAACCTATCTTTGGGACCACCTCCTTCCATATAATCCTCCCCGTGCACTCCGGTCCTCTGGGAGGAATTTGTTACAACCTTTAAAAACTAGGCTCTCTTTGACCTTCTAGAGGACCTTTTCGGCTATTGCTTCTAAATTATGGAATGGCCTGCCGTATGAGATCCGTCATCTTACCACCCTAAGTAGCTTTAAAAAAGCTCTTAAGACAGATCTCTTTTGGTGGGCCTTCCCTGAATAGATACCCGGCCATCAAAAAGAAAAATCTAATTTAGCCCGATCCCGAAACAGTCACTGTTTATTGTTTATTCTTATTTTTAGTATTTATTAAGTATGTTTTAATTTTTTGAATTATTTAATTGTATTTTAAGGGGTGGGTGGGATGGAGGGTCTTAAATGTATATTTTTAAATGTTGTAAGCCACCCCGATTGCATTTTGTAGAGGGGCGGGATATAAATAAATAAATAAATAAATAAATATTGTTGGTGTTGTTGTATGTAATTTGACGCCATTTTGCTACATACCAAATGCTCTAGGTTCAGTCTATTGTGAGCAAGACTGGCATCTCCTCTTCCCACGAACACTAAAGAATACAGGATTGGGGCCTTCTAGTATGGCCCTGTTTTGGGACTGGACTTCATGTCTCCAAATATGGGACGTCTCATATAAAATGGGATGCCTTAGAACCCGATATCCAGGATAACATGCAAGTGGAAAATTGCAAGGCCACACTTTTTGGTGTGTGAGGGAGTCTGATACAGTAGCACCCCAGTATTTGTGGGGGATTGGTTCTGGGGGCTCCCATGGATAATGAAATCTGTGGATAATAGCGAACACCCTGGAAGAGGAGGAGGAAGAGAGGGAGGCTCATGGCCCAGGCTGCCACTGCTACCTCAACCTGGCCTGCCCAGGCCTCCGCCTCCTAGCCGTCCTCCACCACCACCACCACCACCACTGCCATCATGCATGCCACTGCCGCGGCCTCCCAGGCATCCTCCTCCACCACCACAGCCACTGCTGCACACTGCCAAGGCCTCTGGAGAGCCCCAGCCACCAACCACAAGATCTCCCCTCCTCTTCTCCCTTTGCCCCCCCCCCCCACATCACCAGCACTGCCACTGGAGCCATCCCAGGGGAAGGGAGAAGGGAGGTGAGATCTCCTCCTCCCCTCCCTCCCCTGTCCACCCCTGTTGTCACCAACTGCAGATAACTGAATCAGCGGATGGTGAGTCAGCGGATGCGGGGGTGCTACTGTACTTCTTGTTCCTCCACAAATAGATAATATGTTCTGTATAACTTTATAATGCACAAATGTCACAAAACTTTATTTATTTACTTATTGAATTTATATCCTGCTTTCCCCCTCAAATGGGATTCAAGGCAGCTGAAACCCAGTATGAATAAGAAGAAAATGCAGGTGGAACTTGAAGAGATGCAACAAAATCAAGGCAATTGTTACACCCCTCATTACTGGATAACTGGTGCTTTTAGTGAATCTCTGACTTAGGCCTGGTTCAGATGTACTGTTCACAATCCAACTTTATACTCCAATTTACACTGTGAACAAGCCTGATAGTCCCCTCCTCTTCCCATGTGTCCAACTTCAGACACAAGCCACTTTGTGGTTTATTCAACATGCTCACCTGCCACATCTGAATGGGTTTAAGTGCTCTCTGCAAAGCATAATTGCAAACTACAGTTTTCAGGAAGTGCTTAAACCACAATTTTCAGGTTTGGGCGTCATAAGGGAAACTATAGCCTAATAAACTAGAATATCTTTTCTGGAGTTTAGTGCATGAGAAGCCAAGGGAATGGGAGGAAAGAAAACTCAAACACATTGCTTCTTTGTAGCCCTTACTAGGTACCTGGACCAGTGTCTCCTAAAGCTCTCATCTCAGTGTGTGTGTGTGTATATGTGCCTTTAAGTCTCCTGTCAATTTATGGCAACCCTCTTAATTTCGTAGGGTTTTCTTTGGCAAGGAATACTCTGAGGTGATTTTGCCAGTTCCTTCCTCTGAAATATAGCCTACAGCGCCTGGTATGCCTTGGTGGTCTCCCATCCAAGTACTAACCAGAGCTGACCCTGCTTCCAATATCAGATGGGATCTGGTGCTTTTAGGGTATTTAGGAGTAGCAGCTAATATGTTTATGAAATTAGAGCTGTGTTTTTCCCAGTGCATTTCTTGGTTCTTAAAAACATTTACTCATATAAACTATTTGGCTAAAGTGCTTATTATAATTTAGATTGCTTTTTAAATTTTTTAATATGATATTTGATATTGTCATGTGACTTTTCTTTTGAGCAGATTTATCACTTAAAATTAATTTTAAATGGAACAGTGTTTGAAAACAGTATGGCTCCCAATATATCAGATGCTGGGGACAAATAGAGTATGATAGCCACACACTGCTATGCTTGAGAGGCATCTCACTTCAGCAGGGAAATGTGCTGATTATGTAGTTTGCTCTAACAAAGTAGTTTTGTATTCTGAAGAGTGGAATATTTGGGATTTCATTAATCATGGAGGGTGTGGTGGATTTTTTTTTTAACAGTGGTAAATCATGCAGTTTGATTTAAGTTATGCACCAGTGTCAATTTAGCTCAAAGTAAGTATGAAAACAAGATTGGAATTGGATATAAGTAGATGTATTCATCCCCTCAATTACTGTAATAATTTTCCTTTCCCCTCCCCCACTAATGCAGATATTTTCATAACAGTCGCAGAAGGCATTTTGCAACATGCTCTTATGCTATTCTTAAATGACCTCTGGAATATTCACATATTTCACTATGAGAATTTGTCTGTGATCCTGTTGACTTATTTCTTGGTGACTGTAGTGTTCTGAAATCTCACCCCTCCCCTTTCCTTCTAGTGGTATTTTTGAAGACAGTAGTTACATATACTTGATAGAACCTATGGAGTTGATTCACAGTACGGTAAGTTAATGAATTACACAGATCTTACTTTGCTTTGTTAATAGACTTGTATAAATAAAGAATGAGAATTATAACGACCAATAGTGTCTTGTGCAGACTAAAGTCCCTTAGGAAGAATTTCCTAATAGTGAGAGCAGTTCGACAGTGGAATATGCTGCTTTAGAGTGTGGTGGAGTCTCCTTCTTTGGAGATTTTTAAATAGAGGCTGGGGAGTGCTTTGATTGTATATTCCTGCATGGACTGGATGGCCCTTGTTGTATCTTCCAGCTCTATGGTTCTATTATTCTATGTAGGACTCCTTTATTATCAATCTGAATCTAATTTGAACATATTATGTTAGAAATATTTATGCAACAAGTTTCTTGTATGTCTTTTTTTAAAAAAATAAATGCCTGTAGCCTGGTACACAGTCTACATGAGGTAAACTTGAATTTTAACTAAATTTGCAGTGTAACTAAATTATATATAATAATGACATGACATTCAGCAGGTTTTTGGTCTTGTCACATGTTTGGACTGTGCATCTAATGTTTCAAGGACATACTGTCAAAGTCTACAGCAGCCCTTAGCAGAATTTGTGTGGCTTTCCAGAGTTAATAGAGGATATATGGAGCATATAAACTGCTGTACCTGAGTACTGTACTTCATTTGTATATTAAAATATTTCTGTTTTATGACCAAGTTGAACTTAATAGTTGTATGCTCTCATAAGCAGAAGTAACATATGATTACACAGTAAGTGATAAAATTCCTGTATTCTCCCACTATTTGCTGGCAAAGTTTCTTCTTACACTTCTTTTTTAAAACTTGTATATAATACACACACACACACCCATCTTGTTCAGCAAATTTAACCAATCATATTACTGTCTCCCTCTTTGTGTTCTTTCTGCTGTGTTTTAAGATAATATGCATCATGCATCATTGTCCTTTCTCTGTGTTCACTGAATATGACAGCTATCTCTCTATCCATCCATCTATCTGGAGAGAGAGAGAGAGAGATCTTGGGGAAGCTGTAACCCAGAAGATAGAATTTAGACAACATTCTGGAGAGCTAGTAATGTCCCTCTACTTTTTCAGGAAGAAAGAGATTTCAGGTTGACCTCTAAGATGGCCAGCCTACCCTGTGGTATACAAACAGCAAGAACTATTAGCAGCAAAGAAACAACGGTCTCTGCATTGGAATCATAGGAACATAAGAAGAGCTAAGCTTGATAAGAATGTAGCCCTGTCTAGTTCAGCATTCTGTTCACACATTGACCGACCAATTGCCTATGAGAAACCCACTAGAAGGGCATGAGTTCAGCAGCATCCTTTGTGAGGTTAAAACTTATTCCTACAGCAATCCTGATCCAGATTACTCTCTCCAAACACAGCAATCTATTCCATTGACAGCAGTCTTTTAACAGCAGAGAAAAGTAGGGATGACACCCTGGGGCCACATTGGCTACATAGAGAGTGACCAAAGGTATATGCAGCTTGATCACATGAGATGCGCTAATTGCAGTCTCAGTTCTCTAACTGATGCTTCTCATGCAGTCAAAGCAGCACCACTCACATACAAAATAGATGTATTAGCATGTTTGAGGCAACCCTGAAGTTTTCTAAACTATCAAAGTGTAAGGGAGCAATTCTCCTACAAACATCCCAGTGGGAACTGAGCATGCTCAGTGGCTACAAAATGCTAACTGATGGTGAGGAACTGGGAACAGAAAGGAGAAATAGTCTGGAGTGGCTGGAAGCTTGAGCAGAAGAAATCCACACCAAAATATTTTGTTGCAGATCTCAGTTACATATACTATAGTGAATTAGGTTCTACAAGTGCTAGTGGTTATATAGCAAAAAGGTACCATCCATACACCAGAGGAGGTATTTGAAGGCTCAAAGGAACCCCAGGACTGCAAACTCTGGGGGAGGGGCAGATTAAGGGATCCAGTTCTTGGTCTCAAAACAGCCCAGTAAAGGCTGGGAGTGCTCAGTGGCTATAGAGTGCTGGCTGAGAGTTGGGGAAATGTAGAACATTGAGGAGGGAAAATGGAACTTTCATCTTGTGTATACGGGGGGGGGGGAATACGAACACATCTGAAAAAGCAGGCATTTGCAATGATGTGACCTGTCTTCATGGTCATAAAAGCCCCCCTAAACTCTGCATGACCCCTAGCCAGGATGGCGGCCATGAGTGATTTCTGCTGCTGCCAAATTTTAAAAAAAGAAGCTTCCCATGGTGCGCACAAGCAATAGTTTGTATTTACAGAAAAAAGAAAGGGAAAAAAAAAAGAGTATAAGATTGCTGTGTTATCGACTTACCGGACCCTCACTTGGCTGAAAATCCAACATGGTGGCCAAAAGCATTTTCCCTGTTTGATAGCTCTGCCTCCCGTACTCGTCCAGCCAGTCAGATTGTGTTGCTTGTTTGTATCTGTGTGAATGTGAGTTTTCAAACAATCACACATTTGCATGCCATATGGAACTTTTTTAAAAATCCAGACAAAGCCCCAGACGTGATGCACATGGACTTTGTAGTGGATTTGGCTGCCCCCCCTTCCGAATGACACATATTTATGTGCATGTCCGTATGAATGGATCACCATACGTTCACATCCTATTCGTATTATTTTTGACTTTATAGACAAGACCTTAGAATCCTGCAAGAGGCCATCACTAGCTGGTCACAGAACTACTCCACACTCAGTTTATTGTACATCATGCTTATAACATTAAAAAAAGACAGATTCACAGTATGAACTTTTCAATACATGAAGCCAATATCACATAATGTGGTCCTTCAATTTTAGATTACTTTGTTAAGGTTTTGCAGTATTGGATACTTTTCATGGTAAGGCTTCATGTGAAAAATATTCCATATATTTCAATTAGTTGTGCTAAAATCTGTATCACCTATTGTCTCTTCTATTACAGACTAATACAGGTAGACCACACATCATCCAGAGAACTTTAGGAAAAAGTATTTCCAAGCAATTGGAAGATCCTGGTATAACTTTATATTATATTACAGTAATATCTGAGTTATTAGTATTATATAACAACTTCTAAATAAAACTTTATGCTGTGTAGTACAACAGAGGGAAATTTACATTAGAATACCAGAGGATTATGGAACACAAATGTTCTTATTTCAGTGCAGAATTTAAAAGGTTTAATCAGTGTGGTTTCTGCTTTTCATTCAGCAGAATTTTTATTTAAAAATACTCAGTGAAAACTTTATAGTTATGCCAGTAACTGTCTAATAAATGCTAGTAGAAATGTGGTTAGATATCCACTGATAACAGAAATTCCAGCCTGTGTGTTTATACCCATGTTTCAAAAAGTATAGCTTTTTTATCTTTAAGAACAAGTTTTTTTTCCTTCTGAGCTCTTTATTTTCTCAAAGTGAGAAAAGTTGCCAGTCATGCCATAAGATTACCGTATATTCCGGCGTATAAGACGACTGGGCGCATAAGACGACCCCCCCAATTTTTAAGTTAAAATATAGAATTTGCCCCCACCCCAGCCAGCCAGCCAGCCAGCCAGCCAGCCAGCTGGCTGGAAAGCCTGTTCCCCACCAGCCAGCCAGCTCAGTGGCTGTAGATGATGGAATAGTCTGTGAAATTAAAGGACTGAGAACAGCTAAAAAAGCATGGGATACTTTGAAAAATCTCTGTGGTGTTCAATCTTTGGAAAGTAAGGTTGCATTAATACTGTAAGTTGGTTAATATGAAGCTATCAAATCCCAAATTTTTGAATGAGCACATTAATGAATGAGCACATTAATGGTTTTAGAGCCACATTGGCAGACAAGAGAATTTCACCATAGACAAAACTTGATGCAAAATGAGAAGTTGAATCCAGAAATTCTAATTTTAGGCTAACTTGTCCTGAAAAGAAACATCATTTTGACTCTCCTGAGCTAAATAGAGGGCCATTTAACTCTTCAAATGCAAAGCAGTCATTCTCACAGCAGGAGGAAGGATCTGCTGGGAAAACTGCCCAGGCCATTTTACACTTCAATCATTCTCACAGCAGGGGAAAAGGTCTATTGGGGGTATAAGACCACCCCCCCACTTTTGAGGAGATTTTCAAGTGTTAAAAAGTAGTCTTGTATGCAGAAATATACGGTATTTCCACAAACCATACCCCAGTTATCTTTTAAAGGGGTCTTTGGAAGAGCCCTAGTGCAGATCCAAGAAATTGCTACAAACAGCTCCCCAAAACAATGAAATAAGTGGGTGTAGAGGCAACAACAACCAGCAAAATTTTGCAAAACCCAAGGAGCTATGTAATGACAACTGGTGCTTCTTTAGACAAATCTGGGTGGCAACTGTGGAAAAGCTGTGGTGGTTCATTAGCCCCCCAAAAGATCTTGGGAGCAAAAAAAAAAAAAAAAATTGTTCCCTAAATGTCTCCAAATGCACTTTAGGAGATGCGAGGACATGTTCTTAGGCCTCCCTGGGCCATTTTAGGCTCAAAAGAGGGCTTTTTAAAAACAACAGGAAGTGGGCAGAAGTAACTTCCTGTTTCAGAAAAGGGCTTCTCCTGGGCCTAAAGTGGTCTGGGCCAGGGGAGGGGGAAGAAATGTGTGGAACCCACCCTGCCCCTTAGGGGCCGTTTGGGATCATTTTAAAAAAACTTGACACTTAGGGGGCCCTGAGGACCACTAAAATGACCCTTGAGAGCCACATGTGACCCGCATCTGCCTTAGTTCATTCTCCCAGAAGCATCTGTGTTGCACTGCAATATTCACTTTATTCACTTAAATAACTTGATTAAGGACTTTTTTTTTAATAATTATTTTTATTTCGTAAAGTTCTTCTTTCAAAATCATAATCTTACACAATAGCTTTAGATTTACAATACTTACATTATTTACATTAATTAGTATATCAAATGTATATAATATATATAATGTCATCTCTTAACTATAGTTATGACTTCCTATAAGTTTGGTTCACATGTAGGAAACATATTTACAAATTTCATTATTAACTTGACTTCTGTTACCCTTTAATCAGATCAAATTCTTCTCTGCTATTCCCACTGAAGGTTCATTACAATATATCTTATTCTGAATCTCTCCCTTCTATGTATTTCTATTATCGTTAACCTATTAGTATCAAGTTTTCTTTGTCATAACCCATTTCTCTTTTTTCCCAAAACTCTAACACTTTTTCCCATTTTTCTAATGATTTTCTCTTTGGCCAATTATTAATTTTTGCAGTCAGTATATCTAGTTCTATCATATCCTGTAATTTTGAAATCCATTTATCTGTAGTGAGTGCATTAGGTGTCTTCCATTTCTGGGCTATTACTACACTTGCTTCGGAAATTAAATATAAAATAATTATCCAGTTTTTTAACTCGTTCTCTTTTTTAAGTACATCAGTCATGTTCAGTAAGAACAACTCAGGTTTTGGTTCAAACTGAATTTGTAACATATCTTCCATAATCTTATGTAACTTTTCCCAGAGGTTTTTCACCACTTTGCAACTCCACCACATATGTAACAGAGACCCTATGTTCTTCTGGCATTTCCAACATCTGTTACTGATAGAGTTGTCTATTCTGTTATGTTTTGAAGATGTATAGTACCACCTATGTGTGATTTTCAAATAATTTTCTTTCAAATTCTGACTGATAGTGAATTTATCCATTTTATTTCTTGCTTTTTCCCAGGCTTCAAGTTCTAAGGGGACTTTTTCAAATGCGGGGGGGTGGGGACCCAAGGAGGTTGGGAGAAGAACGGGGCTGTTGTGCTTACAGCACCCCGTTTCAGACATCACTGTCCTCCTCCTGACTTTCTCCCATGCTTCCTCCGTGCTGCAGCCTCTGCTTTTTATTGACAGAGGTTTTCTGTCAATAAAAAGTGGCACCCGCAGCATGGAGGAAGCACAGGGGAAGGTCGGGAGGAGGATGGCGGCATCTGAAATGGGGTGCTGTAAGCACGACAGCCCTGTTCTTCTCCCAACCTCCTCGGGGTCCCCCCCCCCAATTTGAAAAAGTCTTAAGAACAGTAGATTTGGAACAAAGGAGGGCTTGCTTAATACAGAAGAGACAGGAATGGTGAGCACCAGTGTGAGGGGACTAGAGTATAAAAACACTTCCAGGTACATAGCAAAACAATTTATCAGTCCAAAAGGTTTAATTGGATAAATGTACTAGCAATATCCCATGAAAATGAAGCCTCTTTGCTTTTAATTTCATCTTCTGTAGATAACGACAATACTTCTCAGCGGCCTTTCCTGTCTGAGTTGCCGTGGCTACGAAGGAAGAGGAGGGCTGTGAGTTTTATGTTACCAGTAGTACTATAGTAAATCACAAAATCTTTACTTTTAAGATTACTTTTTAAGATTACTTTTAAGAAACTATGTTATGCAATGTGGTTTTTCATGTGTTCAGTTTCAGTGGCAAACAGAATGGTACTGTGATTATCTTTGCCCTGCCAATGGCCAAAGATGGGGTAAACCTCATTCATCTCATGAATCCACATGCTGAATCTATATGAATCCTGACCTCCTCTCACATCTGATACAGGCATAGTTATTGAAAAAGCCGTTAATGCCAAAATTTCTCCATACAGAAGTAACTGAAACTAGGAAAGCCAACTTGAGGGTTAACATCTATTAGCAAGTATACAACTCTGGCCAAACATTGTATCAAAACGACTCATGCCATCCACAAATGTCTGACTGAAAACTGCCAGCAATAATTTTTTATTTATTGATTGGTTGAATTTATACTTTGACTTTCTCCTGGGATAGGACCCAACTTAACTTAACTGAATAAAGTGATTAATTTAGGAATCTAACAAAAAGTACCATATTGGAAACAAATAAACAAATATAGATAGGATTAAATCCGGTGCCAGAATAGCAAACATCTGGAAGTACAATAGGACTCTATTCTTTTTCCTCCACCATTCAAATTAATTTCACTGAAAATTCCATGAAAAGTTGGTGGTGGTGGTGGTGGGGAAATACTGGTAGCTTTCAAGAGGAGAGGGTGAAAATGGTGTGAATTTCCAATGGGGAGTACATATGTACTTTTTAACCAAGGTTGCTAAAGATCGTTTGTTTTCCCCACTCTTCTTTTAATTATTTTTTTAAAAAGTCTTCCAGCTGCTTCACATAGGGGTTCAGTCCTTCAAAGCCTTCCTGATGGGTTTCATCACTACCAGGGGTATTCTGTTGTTGTTGTGTACCTTCAAGGCATTTCAGACAAATGACAACCCTAAGGCGATCCTATCACAGGCTTTTCTTGGCTAGATTTCTTCAGAGGGAGCTTGCCCTTGCCTTCTTCTAAGGCTGAGAGTGTATGACTTGCCCCAGGTCACCTCGCTCCATGGCCAAGCAGGGATTCAAACCCTAGTCTCAAGAGTCGTGACCACTACACCATGCTCAGACCACTACACCATGCTGGCTCTTGCATTCCAGGGCATTCTGACCCAGATATATTACAGGACTGTTCTGAAGAGCCAAGCTACTGCCTGAAGCAGCAGCAAACTCTTTTTTAAAAAGTAGTATAGACAAATAAAGACCTCAGCCACTTAATCAAAAAGCAAGCATTCTCCTCAAACCTCTGGTGTTATGCCCCTGCCCCATGAATCTGTGGGGGTTTAGTCCATTCCCAGTCCCCCTGACAGTGATGCAATAAGTTTGTTCAGCACTACTTTGGGTTTTTTTGTCAAATGCAGTCAATGGCACTTCTCTTACTGGCTCTTGCTGTGTGATCTCAGACAGATCTCTTTCCATCCCTGTTGCCCCAAATCCTTAACTGGAGATGCCAGGGTTTAAATTAGGGACTTGTCAAGAAAATGTGTATCCTCCTCTACTGAGCTGTTGTTCCTCCTCTGTTGGCTCTGTGAAGCCTGCGAATTGCACTGTCAATTATATTTGTAAAATGATCAAGGAGAACATAAGAAGAAGAAATTTGCCAATAAAATGAACAAATTGTAGTTGGATATACTGTCATGAAATATATTTGCTCCAACCCTAGTGCACTGTTAAGCCCCTTGACAGGCAGTAGTGGAACCAGGTTTATACATGTAGCATATACAGTATATTATATATTACTTCATGGCAAATGATGAAACAACACCAAATTCGTATTCAAAAAATTCAACTAGCTTTTTAAATCTTATAGGCATTACGTGGTGTATTTGAAGAAATGAAATACTTGGAGCTCATGATTGTTAATGACCATAAAATGGTAAGCTAATTGTATTAATTAATTATTTTATATAATTACACATTTAAAGATAGAACTATAAAAAGGGTGTTTTATGTTCTTTACAACTGTCAACTATTATTATGCATATTATTTCCTGATACAACTTGATAACTGTATTTAATTTGCTAAGAACTGAGGGCTGAGAAACAAAGGTGAGAAAAATGTATCAATTCCCAGGTGCATTGCTAAAGGCCTACAGGAAGTACCCCTGGGGAAGACCAAAGCTAAACTTTCTCATTCCACAAGTAACTGGAGAAGATCAAACTGGGATAAAATGCCTATATGTTTTATTAAGACAACCCCACCTATTTTGGCTAGTGTTCCCAAACCCTATTCATAAATTAAATCTGTGACATGATTAAAATGGTTTTAAGAGGAGAACAGGGCCATACTTGCTATCACTGATCCCTCGGTTGTATCCCCTTCTGCCTGCCCTTCTGTATATTGGAAGAGAACGTCTGAAGTGTTTCTTTCCCTGTGCAATTCAGAACCCTTGTCATGCAGGATTCTAAACATGGAGCAGACAGGGGCAGAGCAACCTTCTTGTGCCACACCTGCTTCTCAGACATGTGGATGATAATGCGACTGTCCATTTCTTATTGCATGAGGGATTGCGCTCCATTTACTTATATGCATCCCAACAACAATGTTGTGGGATTCCCCCCCCCCCCCCCGCCAAGCATAGTATTTGGCTATTTGAAGTGCATACGCATTGCTGATGGTCAAGGATTCATTTTGATGCCTTGCCCCAACATGGAGCAGCAGTACTGCCAGAGTATCAGGCAAGCAATGCCAGTAAGAACAAAAAGCGAGGAAATACAGGTATTCAGATTAGCTATTCTTCCTTCATATACCTTTGTGTTTTGTTTTGAGAAGTTGAACAATATCCCAGACCAGTCCTTGGTTTGAGCATTTTCTTTGCCATATACTCATTAAGTTCCATAAGATAACAAACTCTCTCAACCTTAGACTTCCAAGTATTGCTAATAGTCTTTACAGTTGTACTCCTACTGTCTTATAACAGAAATTGTTGCATTTTCATAAAACGGTGCTTGAAATGTCATTCTTCTTGTTTAATTGACAACAATTTAATCTTTTGGGATTGGTTTCAGTACTCTCAAAATTTTTGGTTCCCCAGATTAGGAAAACATTGTTCATGTTTTCATGCAGTTGAGGAAAAACTGTTCCTTTAAATTTAAATCTTGCCCCTCAAATGCAAGACATTTAATCCATGATTTTGAATTTAAATTCTAGGGATTCTTAAATTCTAGGGTTTTAACCTGAATTCTGAGAACAAATAAGTCCTCTCATGATTTGATTTTTTAAAAAATAAATAAATATATTCCTGTATAGCCAGAATCTTTATGTGTGTGATGCTTAATTATTTTTCATCATTATAGATGATATCAAGACATCCGCTGGTCATCCTCATCAACTAAGAAATATTATTGTTCTTTCATAAAAATGTAGACTGTGATTATTATAAGTTTAAATGATGCTCCTCCACACATAAGAAATAGGACAGTTTCTCAACCGTATGTTTGTTCGTTTTTACCTGAAGGCAGCATTGGAGGCTTGTGACAAACCATTTCAAAAGTTAAATAAAGTTATTGTAAAATGTTTCATAATAGATTTCACCCTACGTTGGTATAACTGACCTTCTTGAAACAGTTGCATACATGTTAGTGGTTGAAAATATTATTAACAGAGCATCTCCTTGTTAGATACATTGCTAGGAGGCAATGGAGAACAAGAAATATCTTGACTGAATTATGACTTAACATCTTTCTTCTAGTTCAAAAAACATCGATCATCTCATGTTTTTACAAACAACTTTGCAAAATCTGTGGTAAACCTTGTTGATGCTGTAAGTATTGCCATATTCTATATAATAACACGTGATATGAAAGATGCTGTTTGAAAACAGAGGCTGTACAGAATGATAGTTTGATAATCACTTTAGGATATTGCTTGGATAGATTGTGGATAGGAACCAGGGCTAACTGAACAATATTTACAGAGCAAAAATATCCAATAATACACTAAAAACTAATGCAGTTAACTCAGTTCCTCTACTGTCTACCTTATCTAGCTGAAACAGTACCACCCCCCACACACTAGGGAAGTTTCAGCAGGCTTGGGGAAACTCCAGATCGGAACAATAAAGTATATTTTTTAAAAAACCCTAAAGAGAAGACAGCCTCTGACCAACTCAGTGGGCTTACCACACACTGAAGTAAAGCGGCAGGGCAGCAGGAAGGTTCCTCTTTCCATGCTGCTTACTGCCATGATGTCATTGTTCTTCCGGTGTTCTGCTGTTCTGGTCCTGTGGGAGACTGAGGTAAGATTTTTCTGGCTAGCAAAAAGACGCAGTTTTACCTTGGTCTCACATGGGACCAGAATGGAAGAACAACGGCATCATGCAGTAAGGCAGCACAGAAGACAGAACCTTCTGGCTGTACTGCTACTTTACTTTGGTGTGCAGTAAACATCTTGGCCTGCTGTGTGACCACAGAGTGCTGAGTGGCTGTTCAGGGGAAATAAAAACAAAACTGTGAGGAGAGGGAGTGGAATGAAGTATCTTGGGAAAGGAATGTTTTATTCAAGTTCCCATGGGTAACCTTTTAAATCTGAATGGCTTTTGAATAAGTAACAAGATAAATACAAGGTTATGGAACCTTGACTATTGAATATGGTTTAAATCTAAACAAGTGGGGGCCTGACTCAAAATTCAGACAGGAGAGAAAAGGAGTTTTATTCCTTTTATTTTCCACTTAAATACATGGAGTTATCTCTCCAAAGGATTCAAGGAAAATATAAATGTTGCCACATTTGCACTTCCAAATGCACTCCACACAATTCTCCTGATTGTGTCTAAGGGTATTCAGAACATACGATGGTACCCGCTACCTGGAGTGAGCCAGAAGGGTCTATATCAGTTTGCAGCCTCTCCAGAGACTGGCAGTGCCTAAAGAGCAGAGTAGATGGGCCTGTTTAGAGATTCCAAAGAAACCAATTGTTAGTATTTTATTTTGCAATATTTAAATCTAATTTAATCTATTTCTCTTTCAGCATCTCTCTTCCCACTCCTTGACATGTCCATAATAGGGTGGAGGGAACCTTTGGTCTGGAATGGAGAGAAAAGGGTCAGCTGCTCTGCTTAATCCAACTCTCCATAATTCCCTGCATGGGGGCCACAGAGCACAGGGCATACACCTCTGCAGCTGCATCATAGCACATGTGCCAAAGGAAAGCCACAGCAGCTAGGATAGGACTCAGCCAGTGCACCTGGGAATGGAGCGCCTCAGCAATCACATCCCAGGCTGCTGGAGAGATTAATACAGGCAGAAGGGAACCACACTCTTCCTTCTGTTCAAACACTTAAAATCCTCATTTTTTTTTCATTTTTTTAGTCCCTGTGATAGGCTAGCACCCAGTCTAAGTATTGCACTGAATCACATATTGGCTTGGTGCAAAAAGGGGTTAACACTGAGCTGAGGCTGCTCAAAGTGACTGACCAAAGGTTGTTCTGTATATTTAAGCTACAGCGTGACCAGAATGTTGTACGGTACTCTTTTTTTCGGGATCTGACCTGGACAGAGGCTGACTGGGGATGTGCCCTGTGTTATTACATTACTTACAAAGTCTTTACAAGGAATGTGAATGTAATCCTTTCTTCTATGAATGAACCTTAACCTCCTTTCAAATATCAAATAGGGAGAGATAAGGAGGGCCTTTTGTTGTAGGTATTTTGGATCAAGCTTGGATTTGTTTTCCCTCATCCTTTCCATTCCAGACTCCACACACTAATTTAGAAATAGAATAAATTATTTGGAAAGAGAGTAAGAGTTCTATCCTTGACCCTTCCCCAGTGTACAGATTTCCTATCAGAAAACTTACATGGTTTTGACAGCCACCTTCTCTGATCTTCAGCTATGTGTATTCCATACAAACAAGGTGGTCCTAAGAGTGGTCCTCTTCTTTGTCTTTAAGATAAATTTCCCATCGGGACAAAGAAATCCCCTTATCCTTTTATCCTAAACCACCCTGTTCCCCAAAGTGCCTCTAGCATAGGCTGGATATGCACAGAATACTCTTTTTTAAACGAAACAGATTGAGTCTGTGCTAGTAGCCTTTAGAGAACAGTGCTAGGGGAGTAGAGTTTCAAACAAAGCACCCATTTCTAGCTGGGTGAGAGAGTGCATTAACTGTAGCCTCCCCAGGCACTGGGGAAAACCTCTTGGGAATAACAGCCATTTCCTTTGGGCAGGAGCAGTCTGAGGCAACTTGAAGGCAACTTGCATGAGGAGGATATTTGCAGAGCAGCCATTTAGGCCTTACTGCATATTTTCTTTGAAGTGTTACCAAACAGATAAATTTCCCACTGCTTCTGCAACCTTTGGCTATATGACTCTTGGGATTTATTGATCCATGGAAGCTCATCTGAGAGAAGGACTTCTCTGCAGCTGCCTTGTAGGTTCAATGCCCTCTGTCAGGAGAAAATGGAAATTTTTCTTATAATGAATTACGTACATTCTATAAGTGTCACAGAAAGCACGTGGACAAAAATGAACATGAAATAAGTCCCAACAGAAGACTATCCACACAAAATTAGGGATACATAGAATATATTTTGCTATACTGACTGAGCAGGGAGAAATAGGAGGAAGACAATCCCCATATCAGTGGTATACAGAAATAAACTGAATTTGGCAAATATGTAACAACCAATTAAAAGCTAGTAAGAATGTATTTTGATTATCTTTCAGCTATCTCTAGATGATCAGTCACTGTAGCAAATATATTCTACACCCCTAAAGAAGATCTAAGGTCTCATCATAATTTACATTTCACCTGTGGTATGCACTGAAATACTTCTGTGTTATGGTTGTGACAATGTATCTCATATCTGACTTGCTTTTGTTTTAAGTGGTAATACATGTTGAGAATTTAATTTTTTTATTATATTTAAATGTGTAGATTAATTCTTACTTTGCATGCGTCCTAATTCTGTGCGGTAATTGACAGAAGCATTTGATTCCTTTCTTCTTCTAGAATCAATAGTTACTGTTAGGAACTTGTGTGCCATATATGTGGGATGGTAGACAAACCTCATCAGGAGTATCTCTTTGTCCCATGCTTTATATTATTACAAGTGTTTCTCTTCTGTTAGTTATTCACAGTACTTTAGTATGAAACTACTTCCCCTCCCCTCCCCCCGGGTAGTTTCGAGTTCAGTATCGGGGCTAAACTACATTCTTGATCTTCTAGTCTGGTCTGGGAAACAGGATGGCACCGCCTATTGGAGAGGAAAATAACTGATGTAGACCCTGCCCAATCCCACCAAAAGGAGATGCCATCCTAATATGTTGCATGCCCTCTGTGAAATCCCAAGAATGCTGATTCATGGTAAGGAAGATTAAACTAGTGGGTTGTGGGTCAGAATGACAATGGAATTGGGAACTGGTTTGATATGGTGGCACCTTTTACTGGGATCCCCATGGACAACACTAACACTGCAAAGCTATAACTTCTATTTTCAGTTTCTGCATATGGGTTCTAAAGCATATAAGTGAAGAAACATAGTTCTTCAATAATCTTCCATTGTATTTGTAATTTCCCATAGTACAGTGTAAGTACAATATAATGGTAGCTTAGTAATAATTATACACCATCATTTTTAATATTGGATTTGATGTAAACTTAGTGAAATACTCACTTTTAGGTAAATCAGAGGCAAATCAGCTAATTATCCCAATGTTTCCCTCCTGCTTTACCCCCTTTGTCCTTCCACTGACTGGCTGGCTAACTGTGCATGTTTGACACAGTGTTCTACTCCTGTGTTCTACTCCTGTGCCTGTCCTGTCTCTGCCCACAGATTTACAAGGAGCAACTGAATACCCGGGTTGTTTTGGTTGCTGTTGAAACCTGGTCAGACAGAGATCGTATTAATATTCGCCCAGACCCAAGACAGATGCTTCATGATTTTTCCAAATATCGACAGCATTTCATCAAACAGCATGCTGATGCTGTACACCTTCTCTCGTATGTATTGTTGAACTCTATTTCGTGCATGATCTCCCTTCTCCGAAGGCCTGTTCTTCACAACTAAAAAAGCATGTTTCTGAAATATATCCTAAATTCTGCTTACTTTAATTATATTAGTACTGTTACTATAAAAATGCAATGCAAGTATTAGAGAGTGGTAAACCTAAAAGTGCTCATCAGCCTAGCAAACATCTGTATTCTGTTTTAAACCAACTTGAATCTGAGCTTTTTAAAGAAAAGCTTTATAAAATTTTAAGATGCCAGATGATGTCCATTGTCAATGTTATAGTAGTCTACAGTGTAGCCACAGATCCACACAAACAGGGTTTAGTAAAATGGTCTAGGGTTAAGTCTGAGCATTGCTTGTTATTGGTCCATTAACAACCACTGTGATTTCTTTTGTCTCCAAATTTATTTTTCACACATGTTGAACTGAGTGCTTTAGCATATCTGTGCAGTTCTCTTGTCCCCATGCATACTTTTAGATGTAGTATCTCCCACAAAATAAAGTTGCTGCCTCTTCTGCTGGGCAGGGATCATATCTATCAGATCTTTGGCTGTATTAGTATTTACCTGAAACATGTGCAACTACCTTCCCTCCACTACTGAATATCCAAGCTATGTACCCACATTCATAGATTTTATCCACAAAACCAGGGTAGTATCCCTAAAGCACTGCTCTGAATGAGTAGAATAGTCTCTATTTTACTGTTCTTTTGCCCAACAGTATGTTGATAAGGGCAGTTGTGTGAGCAATACCTGTTTCTGCTAGAAAAACAGAACACTTAAAACCTCAGATTCGAAGAACAGGAAAAAAGAAGAAGGTATCAGGACTGGTAAAATACAAGGATAATAGTTCACATGGGATGTGAACTCATGAGTAACACAGAACTTCCCCTCAATTTGATTCAGCTAAACAGGACCAATCATTCTGAAAATGATGATAGAAAAAGTTTGGTATACTAAGTAAGATTCTTCATTTATTTGACATTCATATAAATAGAATTATTTATTTATTTGAAACATTTTTATACAGCTGTCCAGTACTACTTGCAAAAACCAGTAAACAATATAACTCTAAATACTAGTACAATATTCATATTAAAGACCTCAAAGTGTTATTACATTTATTCATTTTGGGTCAAAGAATCACATTATTAGCATGATGCTTAAGCATAGCTAATAAGTATTGGTTGTAATCCTACATAAAGGTGCTCTGAAAATGCTGTTTCAGAAATACAAAGCCAGTATTGTTTTCAGATTTCATATCTAAAGTGAAGAGTTTAATTTGAGCCAGGACTCATCATAAGTAGAACCTGGTTTAATGTCATGACTCAAACAACTGTAACCTTAGAGCATAAGCAGAGTGCCTTTCTTTTGCTATCGGGTGACTTAAAACAATCATGGCATAACTCTGTGTTATAGAGGCAGTTATAATTCCCCCTGTAGTGGCTGGAAGCTTCTGGGTCAGTGGCCATTAAATTCAATCTGGATGGTAGTTTAAACTTTAAAGAAGCTATCCAAGGTTATGAACCTACCTTGAATGGCTCCATCAGAGTTCAGACTAAAACCCAACACCAGTTCATTGCCCACTGACAAGGAAGCCACTAGCTGCCAATGAACTCCCCTTCCAACCTCCAGAATCAATTTTATGCAGTTTTCATTAAAATGAGTACTCAAAATTGCTGCACATAGAAAATATCCAAAGATGATGGTTTCAGAAAGTGAGAGAAAATCCAGGAGGTTTTAACAAACATGTTGTTTTAAGCTTGTACCAAAGACCTCTGTGTAAATGAGCATGCTCATCCCAAATGTCTTACTGTTTAAAATTTGTCGTCACACTTTGGAAGACAAGTGCCAGCAGCAGTTGTGTACTCTATTAGCTCATTCATTGGAACTGATGAATCTGCCTCCAGAAAAGAAGAAGTCATATAATGGATTCTCTGTGCCAGTACTCCAGACTTTTCTTGCTCAAGGCTGAGTGGACACACTGGGAATAACATAATTAGTTAGTGGAATGACTGTACCCTTTAATTCCCTCCCTCCTGAGAGTATGAAATGTGAGAAAGGGCTTAGTTTGGTGGCAGAGCTCAAGCTTTTCATGTAGAAGGCCCCAAGTTTAATACCCAGCATCTCCAGATATGGCTTTAAAAGATCTATCTCTGTACTCTGCTGCTGGCTAAAGTAGAAAATACTGAACTAGGTGGATTAATGACCTGACTTGGTATAAGGTAGCTTCATATGACAGCACAGTGGTGGGGAAAATAAAAGTTTTTAACTAATGCAGTGGCTGCTAATACAAGTCTCCTGTTAAGTGAATGTTTCTTCTTTCTTTGTTTTCCTTTGGGCCTTCCAGCCTATCAAGATGGGCCTTCCTTAGGAAGAAAAGTAGCAGAGACTCTCACAAGGTTTATATGAAATAGTCTGACAGCATTAGCTAGGAATGCAAGAACCCTTAATTATAAGGAAGAAGGTGCACCATATGAAGTGTGTTGTAAGAGTCAGGGGACATGGGAGCCAGCTTTAGATGGGAAGCGATTTTTTTTCCTTTTCCAGAAACTTCTGTATTCCAATCCCTGCCTTACAAATGGTCTTTAGAGTAGGGGTAAACAAAGTACAGCTTTCCAAATGTTGTTGGACTGCCGTTCCCATCAATCCTATTCACCATAGCCAATGGTGAGAAATGATTGGAGTTGCGGTTGCAGCAACATTTGAAGAATCACATTTTGCCCACCACTGCTTTAGAGGAATCTAATGCAAGTCAGAATATGGGGACAGAAACCATTTTGAATTCTCCTTGGAATTATTTCTGCAAATTGTAATTTGTACTAACTTAGACTTGAAAATTTGACTGCATATGAATGATAGTGAAATGAGTGTTAATTGACTATGTATTGAGATCTTGTATGTATTTGCAAGTTTGCTGAATTCAGAAATCTTTTATCTGCTCTAGTATTGAAAGAAACCCTTGGAATGATGCTTCTCCCACTTACTTTAAAAGGCAGGAATATGCTAATTAGGCTTTGAGTACCCACCCATGTGGGGGATCAATTTAATTCTAGTTTCATCCCTGTCTAGCTCCAAGAAAGGTCATTGATAGTATTCTGACACTGATAGCGTTCTGACAATTTCCCACATGCTTTTATCTCACAACCTAGCTGCTTTATTCACACTTCACCTTTTCTAAATGGATTGGTGGGAATATTTTTTCTTTAAAATTGATTTTGGGAGGCTTTCCACCTCAGAGGCCAAAATGACTGAGAGGACTCAGACAAGTCTGTTTCCCACATTTTGCTCTCCAGTGAGCACATGAGCAGGATAGTCAGGCCTGGTCGAAGTATGGAAACTAGGAGAGACAGAGAAACTAGCATGCATGGCGTTTTGAACACCCAGTTGGGCATGGCTCTCTTAACTGGAAGAGTGATCCTATGCGTCAGACATGCTCTTAGCCTATAACAGCTGGTGTAGACGGCATCCCGTGGGTCAGGAGTCACTGGAGACCACTGTAATGGCATATTATCCCCTTCCAGAAAAAAATTACTGCCTACTGACATTCTAAGTCTCACAAAAGATGAAAAGGACTTCCTCATACATAACAAGAGATAAACCTCTTTATAAAAATGAATTGCCAAGGAGGGTTCATGATCTTTTCCAGTTTAAAGGGGCCATTTCAACCATGGAGCCATGTGGCATTCAGACCTTGGTTGGATCTAGGTCTCCGTGTAGAGACTGAGTGGCTAGAGCTGGGACGTACGAGTACAAATATAAGGTGATCCTCAAAGATCACTACTAAGGATCTACCAAAACAGTTTGAGGGCTTTTTAAAGTGATATGGATAAAAATAGGCACCTATATTAGTTGTTAGGGTGATATAGACCAAAAGTCTTGCTAGCTTTTCTATGATCTGGTTTGCATCAGAGATTATACCCTAATACACTAAAAAAAGACTGGTGATGGCTGGGTCTGCTATACTTTCCAAGTGGTTTAAGGGACGGATGTGTATAATTTCATTCCTCATATTATTTGAATTTTAAGAGAGGCTTCTCCTTGAAGCCACTCACAGTACATAGATACCCTCTTGGAACTTACACAAAGTATTTGAGGGATTATTAAGTCACTTTTTCAGTTATTGTGTAAGATAGCACTCAAATCTCTCTCTTCACACACACAGGGTAGCCATCACATGGTGTGTAAGTTTTCATAAATGGGAGCACAAGGAATTGTGCATATTTCACCCATGTTCAACTGTTTTCCAATTTGACACAATTTTGTACCATAAATGAATACTGTTTCACAAATCTCAAGAGTTAGTACTACCTGAGAAAGTGATTTGTTAGTTCAGATATTTTTCCCTGTGTTTTTCCTTCTTTTTTCTATTATGTTTTATTATCTTTGGGTTTTTTAAACTTTTTTTTTTAATTCCTTGTCTTAATATCTTTGGAAAACAGAAGTAGCTTGTTCCCTCTCATGTGAAGCCGGTATAAATCCTAGTTAGCATAGTCCTGCCTATCACAGCAATACATCCAAGACTGTCCTCCATTCACTACAGGAAAGGAGCTTTTCATGGAAAATCCCACCATTCCAATGATTTCTTATATGCTGTATAAGAAATTCCACTGTAGGAAAGAAAAAAATTCATTTCAAGTTATTAATATTGCTTTGTTTACCTTGTTTTTAAGGAATGTGACATTTCATTACAAAAGAAGTAGTCTGAGCTACTTCGGAGGAATATGTTCTGTGGCTAGAGGTGTTGGAGTAAATGAGGTAACATTTCCCTTTGGAAGATTTTGTGGGGAAAGGGGGTGTTATGAAATAGTCCCTCGTCATAATATATCTTTTTTACAAAGATGCCATGTAGTGTTTTCAAAATTCAAAACAGGTATGTTGAGAAACATTAAGGAGATTTTGGGACCGCGTTTTAGAGTGCCTAGGGCGGGAGGAGCTTTCGGGAGAGGGACGGCGATCTTGCGCAGCAGGGGGGCGTTTTCAGACGCCGTTGTCCCTCTCCCGAAACCATCCGTGTCACTTCCGTGAAGTTTTGGAAGCCTCAGCACCATATTTTAATCACGGGCAACCTCTGTGATTAAAATATGGCTCTGCGGCTTCTGAAGCTTCACGGAAGTGACACGGATGGTTTCGGGAGAGAGACAACGGTGTCCGAAAACGCCCCCCTGCTGCGCAAGATCGCCGTCCCTCTCCCGAAAGCTCCTCCTGCTCTAGGCACTCTAAAACGCGGTCTGAAAATCTCCTAAGTCTGAAATGGAATTGACTGGAATTATTTATTGTTTTGTTTTAATGTCAGTGTAAAATAGCATAATTTAATAATAGTTAGAGCAGCCTTTTCTTCAGGTTTGATGCATGTGGGCAGCTTTTGTAGGAGAGGTCATTCCTTATATAACACTAGAAAAAATATATATAGAATCCAGTGCATCATGGGCAAATTGGCATGCTTCTAGTACAATCTGTTACAGATAGTTGCAAAGTTGTTGACTAGATTTCTGTCACAGAATTCAGTCTCACGTTTTGTGCTTGGAACTTGACTTTTTAATTTAGTTTCTCTATTTTACTTGGCCTTTTTGCTCATAGAGTTGATTTTTCACATTAATGTGAAGCAATGCCTTTTCCTGTTCTGTAGAAATCATTCATATTATCTATATTTGACTATTTTTGGGTGGGTGATTTTGGTATGTTGTTATAGATTTGTGATTTTAGAATTATGATTTGATTAATTCTCAATCATGGTCTGTGTTCCGAAGAGACCATACTCAGAAACATTCCAAAGATGAGCAACCACACCCACCTACCATCAGTGTTCACGTTCCAAGGGCAACTTCCTATAATTCCTGCTCGCTGCTCACTGAAGAACCTCTCCACTTTTCTTTAAGGAGAAAATGCTAGCTATGTTTAGTTATTTCTCTCTTGTTTTTTCCCCCATTTGTGTTATTCCTAAGTGTTTGTTTTGCAGTTTTATCTTGTTCTGTTCAACAAGAGGCCTCTTCCAGGAGCTTTCCAAAGTTGAACAATCAGGCAGATGTCTCACCCACCCAGAACATTTCAGGACTTATGGCTCTAAATTCCCCACCCACTGCACACACTTGGTAGTAAGCTACTTCTCTCAGAGGGGTATTTCCTTTGCCTGTTGTGCTCACATGACAATCAGAAGTTCTGTCAAACATCTTGTACAAGTTTTGTCAAACGTCTACCAAGCAGGTCAAACACAACAGTTCACTGGATTTACAGAACCTTCTCTGGAAGAAAGTGGTTGAGGCAGTGGATTAAGCAGTGAAAATCCAGTCTGTTACAGCCCTTCATCATTATGTTTCACTTGGATTGTGGATATGTCTGTCCTGAGTCTACATGGCAACCTCCTTACACCTCCTGTCAGTATCAGTGGCCTTTGCTGCCTCCTTGCCCTTATACTACTTGAACTGACACTGTTGTCAGCCATGCTCTTGGTAGTGACACATTTGTTGCTGTCTACTGAGGTGTGTCTCCCCTGATTCCAGGATGTTCCATTGATTAGTCTGGAAAGACCAAGTGTTCTGAGGATTGGGATCCAAGAAGAAAAAGACATTTTAAAAGTCCCCTTCACTTGATGATCCTTCTTTGGTACCAGAACCCCCTGGTACATCCAGCACAATTGCTTCCTCCTCCTCCTCCTCTTCTCTCTCTCCCTCCTCCACTTCATCTTCCCCTTGGCATAGAGCTCCTCACACCATGGACGTGATAGCTCTGGGAAAAACAGGTGCAATTAGATCTGTTTTGAATAATGAAATCTGAAAGAAAGCAACCAAGTCTCAAGTACAGAACATGGTTATACTTTGAGCACAACTGCTGGCTTGCTCTCCATGGTCTCTTGATTTGCATCAGGGCTCTTCTGGTGTTCTCTTAGCACTTGGGGTATGGCTACACTGGATATAAAAGTTGGAGTGGGAGAGAGATCTTGTAGAGAACACCTCTGCCATTATCTGCTGTACTCTCCTTTCCAAATTCAGGGACGACCAGTTTGACAGAACTGTGTAGCAGAGTAAGTTGCCATGATTCATAGAAGTGGGGTCAGTGTGATTAGGATAGACTCTGCTACAGGCAGACATGCAGATTCCTATTGTCGAGACCATATGACACTCATTAGTCTCACTCTTCAGCTCTGAAAAAAATGTTCAGCTGGTTCAAGTTTCAAAAACTTGAGGTGAGATGGATCACCCAAAAAAGTAGAATATAGACTACTACATAATTTTCAATTCACAGAACTAAGAAATGCATACTAAGTGGGTCAGATTGCAGTGTGATAATATGCATCTTTTAATTCAGTCAGGGCAAACCATTGTCCTAATTGAAGGAGGAAAAGAAACAGCAGAGTGATTGTGCTAAAATGATGTGGAGTGATATATCACTTGACCCCATGCAGCTCTAAAGTACCAACACTGTTGGTTTTAACTCTAATTTAATTTAACTTAATTTAATTTTATCATTACTACACCAACCACACTGGTTTGCTACAACAGAACTGTGTACTGTATATTTCCACATATAGATTCAACAGTTACGTCATTGCTTTCTAAGACTTGGTCTTGGGAGGAAGTGTAAGCAGTTCTGAGTGCTACCCTTCAGTTATTCCACAACCTTCAGGAAATGTCTGGCAGTAATAGTAGTGTCACTCCAGACTTAAGAAACAGCAATCTGTACTTACACAGACAACTGGCTTCTAGTGGTGTTCACTTCTTGTCCTTTACAGTCGTCCCTCCACATTTGTAGGTTACACTTTAGTAGATTTGATTATTCACAGGTTTGATTAATATGTTCTGTCTAGGCATTTGTAGGTCTTCCAGTGTGAGGACCTTCAAATGCCTAGATAAATGTTCTCTCGGGTAAAATAAATAAATAAATATCAGGCCTGTATTTGTGGTTTTTCTACTTTTGCGGGGTTGCTGTGCCCTAACCCCCACTAAAGTTGAGGGCCAACTGTATAAAGACCTCAACATTACCCTTCTACTATTTGCCACCCTCAAGTTACTAATCTGCTAAAAAAAAATAATCAGTATTTCAATTGGCCTAATATGTCTAATTCATTGCATCATCCTGGTTGTGAGACTAGGAAAATACTTTCTGACCCTGATTTGACAGAACGATTGTCAAATCAGATGAGCTAGAAGTCTGCAGGCCAGTGGGTGCATGTGTAGGATTATCAAGTTTTACTCTGCTTTACTCAGAGTTTACAAGGGCAGCCACACCATTTACACAGTGCAACTTTTAATTAGCTTCTACGGAATTGGTCTATGTCAGTCTTTTCTCCCGAGAGAAATGGTGCTTGAAGAGGTGTATGTGTACATTGTCAAATCATTCTAATAACCATGTACCTTCTGGGTACCAATAACTTACCAGCAGTTGTATTCAACAGATTCAGATTTCAGTGTTGTGAATGGATACTTGAACCACTCATTGTAGAGATGATGTTGAGAATCTGAGTACATCTGCAGATCAAGTCCAGAAACAAAGCTCAATAACATTGATTCTATGCAAGGGACCCTCAATCAGTAGATACCTTAGGAGACTGCATTTCATTTCCAGTGGAAAGGACCCTTAACATATGCTTCTCCTCACTTTCTACTGATAACCAGGGTTCTAGTGCTCTTTAGTAGTCTTGGGAGCCATGATTTGTGAATCTTCTTGAAATGTCCTGAATCAGATACCTGTAATAACAAATCTAGTTACTGTACATGACGTAGTGATAAAATAAGGCATCCAGACTTAGAAAAATTCTGCCCAACCACTTCTTGCCACCTTGCTACTGTCCCAGTGGGTGGTTGATATTCTCCTAGCATTAAGGAAACCAGCTATATAGCGGTTTTATACTCTTAAAAGATACTGTTTTCTCCATGTTCTCTCAGAATGTAGTGCTCAAACAGATTATTCACAGTATAGATTTAGATAATTTAAGGTTATCAGCTGCATCTTCAAAAGTGCATGTGGCAGCTGAATCAACTTTTATTCAGGCACAGTGATACAATTTTTTGTACTCATCCTTGAAAAGTTCACCCTATTGCCTCAATGTTAGGGCAGCTTTAGCATTGTAATAAGGAGTCTATTATAAGAATGTTTGAACAACTGTATTCTACACAGACAGGATGGAACCTTTTTCATTAGTCTTGTTGACTCTCATGTGGGGGTTCTGGAGCTGGATTTCCAGTCTCTTCACACTTCTTTTCATAAGTGGTTAATGTAATTGTTTCTTTGCTTTTTACCAGATTGAAAGTACACTCCAAATGGTATCCAAGCCCATTCCCCTTCTTTGATTTCAACATCAACAGCCTTTACTAAAGCTGTCTCAATATTGGAGGTGTAGTGTACTGCAATGTGGGCTTGTTCTTCGGTTTTGGTCGCTTATCACAGAGTTCACATCCATGCCAAAAGAGGTGCATTTTTCATTTGTACCATTCTGTCATTGGTTTTAGAACAGGCACCTATCCAATACCAATAAATAAGTTTTCTAATTTCCTATATGTGTGATGCACAGAGACCACTATGAAAAAGAACAAATTGCTTGTTTATAACTCTGGCTCTTAGTGTGGTTATCTGTGCATAAACACAGTAAGAAAATTATCAGATTTCAGGGAGTTTTCCTTTTCTTGTTCTGTTCTGAAGGGGTTCTTGCAGTTTAAAATGAACTGAGCAGAAATTATGGGAATGGGCCCTGGGAGCATCTGTGCTGCTCAGCTTTGGAAACTGAATATGTATGTGCGTAGTTGTCCTCACCTGACTGCTCAGGTTTGGAAATCTGCAAAGGCAAACATGTGAAGCACTTGAAGAACCACAGCTACAGGTAAGTAAGTTGTTTTGGTGTGTAGGATGTGGGTAGTGTGTTGTGCTTATGAAGGTCATTTGCTGTCCAAAGCTATATGAAAATAGATATATAAATAAAATAGTCAGTTTAGCAGTAACAGCACCCCCTACCTCCATGAATGTGAAGGAGTTAAAGTGGTAATTAGTATGGTGATTTAAAGCTGGTGTTATGTGTATCTGCACTGGGTTTACTGATCAGTCACAAAAAAAAAAAAAACCACACCAAAAACAAACCCTTAACCTTTTGATGTTAAAATCCTTTAAAATGCAGAAATTTGTACAGAAATTTGATCATAATTGCAAATTGAAATATACTGCAGTTGAATCTGAAATAACCGTAAAACCACCCTCTGTGCAACAGTTTATACTAGTTTTACTTCTAATGTGAATGGACAAATTCCAAAATTTATTCTACCACTCTCACCATTTGCCCAGAATAAGCTGGGCTTCTGGAATCTTGGAATATTGTGATATTTATTTGCTTCCACTTTGAATTTCCCACTAGTGCAACCAGCCAAATAAAACAGTACTGGTTTGTGGGCTGTATAATCTAAATCAGAGAATCTTCTGTTTGCAGTATAGAACTACTGATCAGATTTTGTTCTTGATTAATGGATCTGGTCATTTTGCAGCAGTAAGCCAAGATAGTAAAGTTTTGATATCCAGGTAGTGTGTTACAAATGGGCACCCGGTTCTGAATTTTAAGACTCATTCCAGAAAAGTGCTGAAAGCTTCGAATGCTGCACAATTAACTGCACATCCTATAGTCATGGCCATGTCATAATACCATTGACCCTGGAATTTGAAACCCAGTAGACAGTGGTCCACCGGGAGGAGCCTGAAAGTGGATTGGATGTCGCACTTGGCCATAAGGACCCCATGCCCACATGCCCAGACTAACCTGACTGCATGATCAAAAGAAGCATATTTAACCGAACAGAGTTCTGGTGAGATGGCGTCATTGACAGAAGACCCTCTGGGGTATGACAAGTGGTGGATCAGTCTGAACTGGGGTCTTCTTAAGGAACACCCCCAAGGGGGAGACCCTCAAGTTGGGGGGAATCTTGTAAAGGGCCTGCCACCCTTCCTGCCTTGCATTCACTGGCAATCTTACATGCAATTATGTCAGGCAACTCAGATGCAGATTTTAGGTTACCGGAGTCAGACGCCACCCTGAGACCCAAGGCCGGGATCCTAAAACCCATGGAGAATCCTCCTATAAGAAAGACAGCAGGTTTTTTGTCGGGGTATTGGAGGAGTAGAGGTTGAAGAGCCTGGGGATGTACCAGGGTGGCCAGTCCCCCCGCCAGGCCTCCTGCCCCACCTGGCCTACTTTGCTCCTCCCAGGCTAGCAGCATTCCCAGATCTTGTCTCCTTCTTACTGCTGGAGGGGGAAGGGTGCCCACTCTGAAAGGACTGGTGCCTAGGAGCAGGATGGAGGCAGTTAGCTTGGGGGTGTGCCCCAAGGCACAACTCACAGTTGTGCTCAGATTTGCAGTGTGCCCCAAGGCACTTCCCTTGATTGAACTCCCAACACACCAGAAATCAGGAATCCTTCCTCCCTGATCCATGAAAAGGCTTGCTGCCTTCTCCTTTGCTCCTTAATGTGGGGCAACTTGTCATTGATGTGGTCCCACCTGGTTCTATCACTTTGGGAAGCATTCTCCCTGAAAGCAATATTATAATCAATGGCAGCAGCATCTCCAGCAAGTGCCCTGGCCCTAAGTACGTTGCCTTAGTGGTTGGAGAGGTGCCAACCATGTTCTGGGTAGGCAACCTGCACCACCCCCATAAAAACTGTGTAACCCACAAGCCAATTGTTGAATGAATGTTCAACCATGTCCGTCTTGCCCTTCCCCTTGCTCTTCCTGTCCGCCCTAGGTGAGCACCTCTCCTCTCCTTCAGGCTTAACAGGTAGAAGACATCAACATAGTATCCCATAAGGATCTTGCTCAGGTCTTTTTATCAAGGTGGATACCAGGAGGATCCTCCTGGTCAGTGAAAGGGGTAAAGGCCAGGTTCCCTGCAGAATCTAACTCACCCTGCCAAGCCAAGTTAGGCCCAGGAGAAGCTTGCTTCTTTTTTTTTCTTCCCTGATCTTGATCACCCAAGAAGGGAGACCAGGAACAAGGGCAGCAGACCTCCAGTAGGAGGACCTGTCTAGGCACTCCTCCCCAGAGGACTCAGCTGATGTTCTTTCACTGTCTGTCTTCCTCCTGCGCTGGTGCTTGCTACGCCTCTTCTTCCCTTTCTTTCCCTTTTGCTTTCTTCCTCACCTCATGCGTGTCTTGTCAACTTCTTCAGAAGAAGAGGTGCTGCCAGAAACAGTGTTGCTACTGCTGCTGGAAGGGGAATTCTGCCATTAGCTCTCCTGGCTCCCTTAGCTTTCCTTCCTGGCAATGGTGGGTCTGGAACTGATGTAACCCCCAAGGGGTTGCTCTCTTGGGAGCTGGCTGATGCCTGGGCCTCTAGTCGCTCCACTTGCTTCACCAGTGAGGAGATGGCCTGCAACAAACCATCCAGGGAAGTAATTTCCCATGGACTAGCTGGTGGAGGTGGGTGGGGTCCACAGGGCTGCCAGATGAGCCTGGACCTGACCGAACACCTGGAGCCAGCCAGGTCAGCCCAGGACTTCTGGGGTTTTCCTGCCAGCCCCCTGGTGCATGGCTGGGATAGTAGTTGAGCCTTCTTGGGAGGCTTGTAAACTTAATTTTATTTATGAAGCTTGAGTGATTTACAGCTATCGCCTGGAAGGCACAGGAGACCGTCAGCTCAGGGCAGGCCCAAAGAGGAAAGCTGTGGCCTGGCTAGAGCTGGAGAAAGCCACCACCAGGAGGGACTAGCCCTTTTGCTTTGGGTGGTGTTGCCCAGGAGAATGGCACCACTCCAAAGGCTGCCAGCATGCCCAGGATTAGGGGAGCACAATCAAGCTGCCTGTTGCTCGTACTGTGAGTAAGGCGGGAAGCCCCGCTCGATTGGGTGATCCAGCCCTCTGTCATCCCAGCCAGGCTGATGAGACTAGTGCGCCCCAGTAGGTTTCAGGTGATTAGTCCTGAAAAGCCACAAAGCCAGATGTTGAGCCACTCTGTCACCTTGCTGCTTCTGCTGCCTTTCCATTGCTTCTTGGCTGCCTGGCGCCATCTGCTGCTTCTCAGCCATCCACTGCCATCCACTGCCTTCGCTGCTGTCCCCTGCCATCTTCTGCTTGCCAGCTGCTTCTCTGCTAACCATCACCTCATCGGTGAGCACCGTTCTGCTGCTTCCCTTCTCCTCAACCTGCTCTCATCAGCTCAGCGAATGCAACTGAGGGAAGCATCAAGGCAACTCGGAATAAATACGTGGTCACCGGACAAGAGGGAAGCCTGCAGCAGGAGAGCAGGCTTCCCTCCAGCCAATCAGCTCGGAGACCAGCTCCCGCAGTTGATTGGACACCAGGTGGGCCTTCCCAGCCAATCAGCTCAAAGCCTAGGCCCAAGCTGATTGGTTGCCAGACATGCTCTCCTCCCAACACATGGGAGGTGGCCAAGAAGCCTGCTGGGGGGGAAGAAGCTCAACATAGTGACAGTGCCATGAGCACACCAGGGATGCCCTCCCTGGACTGCAAAATAGGCACCAGGTGAGTCCGGCAGCCCTCCTCTGCTAACAAGTTTGTTAACCACCCGCAAGCCACAAGCTAAACCTATGGTTTGCCATTTGCTAATGAACCCTGACTTTTTGTAATGTCCAAATCTACAGCTTTGATTTCTCCAGTTTGTTTTCCTAGTTTAGCATCCTGAAATAGGAGCTGAAACAAAAGGTGGAGAGAAATTAACAAAAAACAAGCCACAAGTGGGAAAGAGATGCTACTGCAGCTTATCATGATTCATGAATGTGCCCAGTGTGTCCTTGAACTCATTTTCTGAAAATAAGTCCTTGTTATATTACTCATGGGTTGCATGGTGTTCCACAGCATTAGTAATACAGCTGGGTTCATACATACCAATTTCATTTTCAGAAAAAAAAGTTCCTGTTATTTTAGTGTGCCTTTGAAGACAGACACTGTGGAAAGTTTAAGGATGCACTCATGGAAAGAAACCTGATTCATATTGAGTCATTTCCAGAAAAAAAAAATCTTTTAAGATTTAAGTCAAATTCCTTACAGAATTAGTAAAAGAGAAGCTTTGTACTAAGATTTGCAATAAATTGCAGTACTTTAAACTCTCTGTCTCTACTTCTTTTTCTAACAGTATGGCCTTCCCTGGGCAATGGCACAAGAATTGTCCCAAAGTTTGGCTCAGAATCTAGGAATACAGTGGGAACCAGGATCCAGAAAACAAAGTACTTGGCGTTAAATTCCTTCTGTTCTCCTGTCTAAGTTCAGTTTACAAACTTTTGCATAATTTGGATGTTGAAATAATCTGTAAAGAAATATGGGTCTGATTTCTGAGCTGTGTGAGAATGGAAGTCCGCCTGTGCAAAAGACTTTCCCACCCATCTCCTCGGGAAAGGTCTGAGGTGTAGCATGTGGGGCTAATGGTTTATGGGGATATCAGCAAAAATCAGATGGAGACATATTGTTTGAGCAGACTTTCATTAATGGAGTCTATATTAAGTCCTTAAAGTTCATATTAAAGGATCTAAAGCCACTGCATATGCTTTTTCCCAAGTAAACAGGGACACATGGTTATATATGTAAATGCACAATTAGCCAATTAACAGTTTAATCCTATGCAGTGGCAAGAAAAAGTTTGTCAACTCTTTAGGATTGTGAACTCTTTAGGAGACCCATTCCCATAATCATATAATAAATAGCTAACTGTTTAAATAAATGACAGAAAGGTTATGCATTTTCAACATTTATTTATCCACAATTGATAGTAAATATCCATGTGTTTAAAAATATCTGAATCTTTAGATTCAATACATGGTGGTACCCCTTGAGCAGCAATGAGTTAAGTAAACATTTCTTACAACTGTTGGTTAGTGTCTCCCATCAGTTTCACAAATGTAGGCTCCTTTCTTGCTTACAGATCTGATTCAGCTCAAAAATATTTAATGTGAAGTTGAAGGCTTTCATGGCCGGCATCCATAGATTTTCCTTGTTTTTTTTCCAGGCTGTGAGGCCATGTTCTGGAATAGTTTCTTTCTGATGTTTTGCTTGCATCTGTGGCTGGCATCTTCAGACAATGGCTGGGTAGGAGTGTATGTGGAGTTTGTATGCTGTGAACCCCTGTTGGGGAGTATATGTAAATTTGTGTAATTGAATTGTTAGTTTCTGGGTATAGAAATGCAAAGCTCATTAGTGTCTGTTTGGTTAATGGTTGGTTGATGGGCCATTATCTGCTGGGACTTCCCTTGTCCCTGGGTGGAATTCCTTTATAAGTGTTGAGTTTTTATTCTATTGTTCTTCAAAACTGGGAGCCATATTTTGTTTACTTTTAAGGTTTCTTCATTCCTGTTGAAGTTGTCCATGTGTTTGTGGATTTCAAGAGCTTCTCTGTGCATTCTGACATGATAGTTGTTGGCCTGGTCTAGAATTTCTGTGTTTCCAAATAGCATTTTGTGTCCAGGTTGGTTTATCACATGTTCTGTTAATGCTGATTTTTCTGGTTGGCCCAGTCTGCAGTGTCTCTCATGTTCCTTGATTCGTGTTTGCACACTGCGTTTAGTGGTCCCTATGTAAACTTCTCCACAGCTGCATGGTATGTGGTAAACTCCTGCAGCTGTGAGAGGTTCTCTTTTGTCCTTCGCTGAGCATAGCGTTGCTATTTAAAAACACAGAAATTCTGGACCAGGCCAACAACGATCATGTCAGAATGCACAGAGAAGCTATTGAAATCCACAAACACCTGGACAACTTCAACAGGAAAGAAGAAACCTTAAAAAGTAAACAAAATATGGCTCCCAGTTTTGAAGAACAATAGAATCAAAACTCAACACCTACAAAGGAATTCCACCCAGGGACAGGGGGATTCCCAGAAGATAATGGCCCATCAACCAACCATTAGCCAAACAGACACTAATGAGCCTTGCATTTCTATACCCAGAAACTAACCATTCAATTACACGAATTTACATATACTCCCCAACAGGGGTTCACAGCATACAAACTCTGCATATATTCCTACCCAACCATTCTCTGAAAATGCCAGCCACAGATGCAGGCAAACATCAGAAAGAAACTATTCCAGAACATGGCCTCACAGCCCAGAAAAAAACCCAAGGAAAATAAAAAACGTTTGTTTGCTTACATGAACAGCTTGCTTTAGTTCTGGCCTACAACATTTCAGTGGGGATTAGGTCATTGATTAGGTCATTCTTCTTCCAAGGTGGGCTAAAAGTTTTACCCTACCATCAGAGCTTACTTATATTTTGTTGTCTGTAGGCAAGACCCTGTTTATAAGAACATGGATGTTGAAGGGTTTATTCTATACAAATTTAGTTTACAAGCAAGTTTATGAAGTGATTGGTAGCATGTCCTAAAATAAGATGTGTTCCTTCAGTGAAAAGTTAGGCCTTGAGAACAGAATTAAATAATGAGTCATATTTGCTTAGGCATGGACAAGCTTTTGGATTTTGTATTTACCCTTGCCTTGTGCTTTCCCTCCTTTACTTACTGATTCTCAGAAAATTTTAACATCATGGACAGGCTGGTTTATACAAATTGTAGTTTGCTTATAAACCAGAATTAAAAAACAAAGAAACATGGCTTCAGTGTGGTTCTCAGTTCTGATTTTCAACAAACTACAGTGTGTTTCCTAGCCTGTTGGAGAGGTTTTTTTTTTTTCCTTCTCAAACAACAGTTTAAAAATATTTGATTTATTTATTTATTCAATATATATGCTACCTTTCTCCTGGTATGGGGCCCAAGGTGGCTCACAAAAAATAAGAACAGAATCAGGTAAAACCTGACAAAAAAATTCAAAGCACAGTTTTAAAATCATCACATTAAAACCATAAACAGTGTAAAATAATTCAGAAACATTCAAAAATTAGAAACAGAGCACACTCTTCCATCAAAAGGCCCTGAAAACAATTACTCATTAAAAGCCTGCTTGATAAGAAACAAAGAAGAAAACATTTTATTTATTATTTATTTATTTATTTCAGGTATTTATACCCCACTCTTCAGCCACAAAGGCTCCCAGAGTGACTTACAAATTATTTAAGCAATAGCACTTTACACATCTACACCGCATTAAGCGGTTTCCAATGTGTGTTAGCTAATTGCTCCCACAAGCCAGCTACTCATTTTACCGATCTACAAGAGGATGGAAGGCTAAGTTAACCTTGGAGCCCTCTGGGATTGAACTAGCAACATGGTGGCTTGCAGTACTGGCATTTAACCACTGCACCACCAGGGCTCCCTTTAAAAGATCCTACACCTCTTGTTACTAACATAATAATCTAACATTATATTCACTCTCACTCCAATATCTAGTAATAACAGACAAGCTTAATTTGAACTTAAAATGCTGAATTCCTAAGCTTTATTAATAGGTTTTACACTGATTTTTTTCAGAAAATTTGTTGATGAGTTACTGTGGTTTAAGTTCACCATCATCAGTCCTAGACAAGATGTTTATTTATCATCTACTATTGTATTAAACATATATCAAGCAAAGCTGCTTACCTATTCTCTTCCTCACTTTTATGTAAAGCATATTTCTGTTGCTTGTATTTCTAAGCATATTGCTCATTTTGTTCTGTATTTTTCATTTTGTTTCAGAAGGCTGTGACTGCACAGAACCCTGGGGTGGATGCATCATGGAAGAAACAGGGTATGTAGTCATAAACAGTAACTGAATATTAACAGAAAATTATGAATCCTATCTTCAGACCTTTTGTTTGGATGCATATAATACAGCAAGAAACTTTTAATGCTGAGGATAGTATACTTGTTTGAATATTTATATGTAGAAGAGCAAAACTATGTTGATTTTTTTTGTTGATTGGGGGGTAGGCTGCATTTTTTTAGTGGGTTGACTTTCTGTGTTTCTGTTTTTCAGTGTCTACCATCCCAGGAAATTCTCAAAGTGTAGCATTCTAGAATACAGAGACTTTCTATACCGAGGTGGAGGTTCCTGTCTTTTCAACAGGCCAACAAAGGTACACTGCTTACAGCAGAACCAAGTTCTCATATCTTCTATAACTTTGGGATGCAGGGACTAGAGAGTGACTTGGATGGGAGGGCAGTTTGAATAAATGGATGGGTAGGAAATGGAGAGAAACAAGAGGGGGAAAACCCTCTGCTCTGTTCCTGTTTTGGCTACCACCTGGCTTCAGAGTTAGAACTGGTAAAGGCTATTATGGAGATGACAAGTGGAGGGATGTGGGATGGCAGAAGAGGTGAGTAGGTGATTCTCTCCCCCAACCCCTAAAGGCTTTGGATAAGACAGGGGAAATTGTTTGTTCCTGATACTTTGTGGAAGATTATGAGTAATTTTTTAGTCAACCTGAGGCAAGCTTTGGATAACTAGCCCTTCTCTGTGTTGTTGCTTTTTCTGATAAAAAAAGTAGCCGGGGGATGGGGAGGCAGGGGGACAGACATACTTTAATCAGGTAGGCAGACACAGGTGCTATCTTTTATTAGACAAAACAAAGTGCATGAGGTGTATATTAATTATACACATTTTCTTAACTATCCATGTTCCCATTTTTGTCATTCAACTGTCTTAAAATATCCAGTCTAATAATATGATCTGATTTAAGTGGCCTTTAAATATGAAATTTTTAACACACACCCCAGTTGCTATCAAGCAATACTAGATTATTATGGTAACATATAATAGAAATTTATCTTTATATCTACTCTGTGTGTGTGTATTACTGGGGGAGGTGTATTTTTAAATAATTATAACACATAGATGGTAGTATCTAGTCCAGGAGTAAGATACCTGTGGCCCTCCAGATATTGTTGTACTGCTGTTCCCAGCATTCTTCCACATTGGCTATGCTGTCTAGGGCTGCTGGGATCATCTGGAGGCCTGCATGATTTCTACCACAGATCCATCTATTCCATAAATGTAGACTTTCACTAAGAAAGCCAGCTTGGTGTAGTGATCTGAGCATTGGACTAGGACTCTGGAGTGTTATTCAAGAAACATAAGCCAAAGTTCTCTTTGTCTTTCTGTGTATCTTCTTTTTTCTTTATCTGTGCTGTCCTAGCAGTGTGTGTGTGGGGGGGGAGTGTTATTGTTTTTAGATGTGCTTTTTCCACCTGGCTCAATTGTGTTGTTCCCTTTGTCTACAATTGCAGCAGCTCTTGGGACAATGACATTTCTGTCAAAATATCATATATATTTGTCATCATGCTGCTTCAGTATGGGAATGCCCAATCACTCTGTTGCAAAAAATAATTTTGTATGCTGCATAATCTCTTAGTGGCAGTAGGTTGTGACCATCTTAAAATAGTGTTTTCTATATTTGTCTCTTTAAGTTGTTCGACACTACAGAATGTGGAAATGGTTATGTGGAACCAGGAGAAGATTGTGACTGTGGTTTCCAAATGGTAATATTTTTAACAAAACATACCTTTAGTTATTTTAACCTTACTAACTTCCCCTTTGAAAGAATGCTTCAATCATGTTTCACTAATGAAAGAGCATGCTGTATAGCCAGGGTTAGCAACTTCTGTTGTTGGATTACAATGCCCATCTTCCTCAGCATTGCCTGTGCTGTCTTGCACTGATGACAGTGATAGTTGAAGAACATCAGGACAGCCAGATATTACTCATCGTTCAGTGTAACTTCTTTAGCTAAATATCTGAGTCAATGGACTTTGAATAAAGTGAAAGTTGTTCTTCAGTGAGAAATTCAGAGGGGGGAAAATTAATACAGAAAAATATAGTAACCTCCCCCCCCCTTCATTTTTAGATCTTTCCTTATTTTTGTATGGTTCTTGTGAGCTCCAGCATAGGTAGTAGTTTGAGTGCTGGCCTAGGACTCTGGGAGACCTGGGGTTCAGCTGGATGGGAGAATTAAGTCCAGAATATTTCATCTTATGGCCCTTTCACTCCAATGCCTGTTTGTTCCCATGATTTTGTTTGAAAGTGGTTGAAGAGAAAAAGTAACAATTTTGCAGTTCACACAGCGGGGGGATCAGTTTGCAGCCAGGTGATCAGACCAGGGATGGACAGCCAATGGCCCCGATGGAAGGGGGGGTTGGAAGGGGGTGCCGGAATCAGTTGTGGGGGGGCTGCTGAAGGCTCGCCGCAAAGCTGCCCTGGTGGCTGCTGCAGAGCAGCCTATTCCTGGCACAGGGGGAGGGGCAAGGCTGTCAAAATCCCTGGCATCCACCACAAAATAGCCCATTCCCAGTGCAGGAGGGGGTGAAGGCTGTAAAAATCCCCAGCGGCCACCGCAGAGCAACCCATTCCCGGGGTGGGAAGGCTGTAAAAATCTCTGGTGGCAGCCACAGAGCAGCCTGTTCCCACCAGGGGGGCAAAGGCCATCAAAACTCCCAGTGGCTGCTGCAAAGCAGCCAGTTCATGGGGAGGGGGGGCAAAGGCCGTCAAAACTCCTGGTGGCTGCCACAGAGCAGCCATTTCCGGCGGGGGGGGAGGTCTTCAATATCCCCAGTGGGGGTGGGAAGGCTGTAAAAATCTCTGGTGGCAGCCACAGAGCAGCCTGTTCCCACCAGGGGGGCAAAGGCCATCAAAACTCCCAGTGGCTGCTGCAAAGCAGCCAGTTCATGGGGAGGGGGGGCAAAGGCCGTCAAAACTCCTGGTGGCTGCCACAGAGCAGCCATTTCCGGCGGGGGGGGGGAGGTCTTCAATATCCCCAGTGGCCGCCACAGAGCATCCCATTCCCGTCCAATCATCTTTCAGCTCTGTGAACTACGCTCTGCTGTGTCCTCTTTTGTGAATTGTACAGATGACGTATTGTGCGCATTTTCGTGCACTTTTTCAAAAAGATTGGGAAAAACAGTGGAAGCAGTTATCATGGACTATATGGAGTTTTCAGCCCCCCTCCTGAATATGGTGGGCCATCATCGGTGAGGACCAATGGCATTATTAGCAAATTCTTTGAGGATTTTTTTCATTGTGTAGGCAACACCCAGGGTTTGAACTCGCTCAGCCATGGAAACCCACTGGGTGACCTTGGGCAAGTCACACTCTCTCACTCTTAGAGGAAGGCAATGGCAAATCTCATCTGAACAAATCTTGTCCAAAAAAAGAAAAGAAAAGAAAAGAAAAACCACAAGAAAAAAAAGCTACCTAATAATATGATCTCCATAAGTCAGAGTCAACATGAAGACACATAACCACAGGATTCCTGTAGCCCATCAAGGTCCTGAGTGGCCTTTGATGTCCTAGGAATGTCATACACATTTTTTTTTAAATAGTATTTCAATTATTTTGCTTTTTATTGTAAAGTATTCTGCTCATAAGATTCCCTGCCCTCGATTGTTGTAGTTTGATGACTGTGCAGTGTATAGACTGCACATTTATCTTTTAAAAGTCAATTCTTAATTGTATTTTATGCCATTATGCCAGTTACTGAGTTTGGATTTTAACATTAATACATAATATTTCTTTTTTAAAGGATTGCTATGCAAACTGCTGTAAGAAGTGTTCACTTTCCAATGGAGCTCATTGCAGTGATGGCCCGTGTTGTAATGATACCTGCCTTGTGAGTTTTTAAGCTTTTTATCTTTGGTAGAAGTGTGGTCTAAATTAAATAGTTAATGTTTTGTTCTATCTGCTTCTAATGGCTGAAGAAGGTTGTCTCCTGTATCGATAGGAGATACGTTCCCAGACTTACCGTGGATATGTGAAACCATAGATAACAGCAAACCCTATTGAAATGAATTATTTCCGGCCCAACTTCTGCTGGAAGCATAGCACAGAATTGCACTAGAGGATCTAGAAAATGTCTAGAGAGGACCTATTTTTCTGGACATGGATAAGTGAAACCATGGATACAGGTCCTGTGGATACAGGGGTCAACTTGTCCATAGCACCCGTTCAAACTATTGCAAAGGAGCAAGATATTTCACAACAGAAGGGTTGTGACTTCCTAGAAAAGAGTTTTTGATCCACACAAATCTCTTCAGCCAGCAGAGAGGGGAGGGAGGTTGAAGGAAATGGGTAGCCAATTTGACCAATAAACTTTGAGATTTCATCATGATATAGCCAATTGGCCACAAAAGAGATCTCTTTTGTGTCTTTGCTCACTATTCACTTAGGAGACCTGGATGGGCATGCCTCTTTTTTAACGGACACAGCATTCTAAAAAACATACTGTTCTACTGTAAAAGCTCTGTCCTCTCCCTCCCATCCAACAAAGAAACATCAGAATGCTCTTTACTCATAATTAGACAATAATGCTTGTTTTAAAGGGTATTTTTTTTGTTGCAATTTATGCTAGAATAAAAAGAACTCAATTTCTAGGTAGGAATAAAATATTTCTGTTTGTCCTGGAACTTTCTTCTGGATATTCCATTAAAAAGGGAAACATCATGTGGCAGTTTTACGCCCCCCCCCCACCAAAGTTTAGCAACAGATAAAGGAAATGTTTCTGTTGGTTCCTCTTTCTGTTTTCCTCATAAGAGAATACTAAGATTAAAAGCACCATTTTGCAGTAAATTAATTGCTGCGTATGGGCAGCAAAGACAGTGTGTAATCTGATCGGTGATGTATACCAGGTAGTCTCTGAGCTTTTCATGTTCAGTTTCTCTGCATATATGAAATGTAGCCCATTGCAAAACTTTATATCCTGACCAAATTTCTGACACCAATACTCTTATTTTTGCTCTTATTGGCTAGTGTGGTGTAGTGGTTTGAATGTTGGACAACTATGGAGGCCATGGTTTGAGTTCCCACTTGGCCAGGGAAACCCACTGGTTGACCCTGGGCAAGTCTCTCAGCCTCAGAGTAGGGCAAAGGCAAACCCCCTCTGAACAAATCTTGCAAAGGAAATACTGGGAAATATGAGAGATTTAGTGGATCTATATAGCAAAGCATCTGATGTGCTGGCAGAAGTTAGAAACAGTAACCTGCCCACCTTCCCCACATACAGTATCTAGCAGAGAAAGAAATCAAGCTTAGCCTTCTTCATAAAGTATATAAAAATAGTTTTACTCATAATACTTGTGCATAATCACACAGGTTCAGCTTCTTGAGAAAAGATAGGAAAAACAGGGAGTTCTGCATAGTGTCAGAAAGTTGGAGCATCTTACACAAGGACAACCCTTCTCACCACATGCTTTGTGGAGGCAGGCAGGCAGGCAGGAAAGAGTGCAAGCATATGCAACCCCAGAGAAGGGAATGCCTATGTGACCCAGGAAGAGAGTTGGTGTGAACAAACAAACAGGAGGTGCCCATCAACATGCTTTCCTAGGCTCCTAGAGAGTCTAACTACCAGTGAATATGCATGCAAAGGTTGCTAAAATCCAACATCCCTCTCAACCATGCATGTACCCTTGAAGACCCATCTTGACTTGCAGGTTCTCGAATTAGTCTCTCGGTAAAATCTTGGTCAAAATATCAGCTGTCAATTCATTTGTTGGACAGTAGGCCATCTTGAATATTCCTTCTTTGTCAGCTCACACACTTTGTTGTATCTTACTTCAATGTGCTTTCTATGTGGCAGCATCTTCTCTGTTTGAGAAAGTCTAATGAAGCTCTTGGTTGTCTTCCATGACTTGAATTGGCCTTTGTTCATTTATTCCAAAGTCACGTAACAGCTGATCAAGCCATAGCAGTTCTCCATATGCCTCTGATGCAGCTATGTATTCTGCCTCTCTGGAAGACAGAGCTACTATTACTTGTTTATGGCTGGTCCAAGAAATAGGCCTATTTCCATACAAAAATAGGAAACCACTGGTAGAATGATAATCTGCATTATTTCCAGCCCAGTCTGCATCACTGTAGCATACAAGTTTTGGGTTATTGCTGGCTGGTGGTTTCAATTTAAAGTCCACAGTCCCTTTTAAGTATCTAGCCATTCTTTTCACTCCTACCGAATCCTTCTTTATGGGTACATTAATTTTTCTGCTCAGAATCCTCACAGCAGAAGCAATATCAGGTCTTGTATTAGTAGATAAATACAGAGGTTTTCATGTTGCTGTTCTACCAAAGTTGCTTGGCAGAAAAACACTTTCTTCATTATTTTTAAGAAAGTCTGTCACCATGGGCGTTGCTACAGTATTAGGCATCTTGGAGCTCTAGAGTTTCTAAAAGTTCACCAATCTTTTGTTTTTTATCTTAGGAGAAAAGAACCATCTCCTTCTCTTCATATCTGTATTCCTAAGTAGTATGCAGCATTTTCTAATTCCTTCAGTTCAAACCCCTTGTTGAGGTGATTTACAACTTCTGTGTAGTCTTTATTTCTCTGAATGGCTATAATCAAATCATCAGCATAAGTCAGAATATAGGTTGAATGTTCATCTTTTGTTCTGGTATATAGGCATTGGTCTGTTTCTTCTTGCTTAAAGCCTAATTGCTTCAACATTTCATCTATTTTCTCATTCCATGCATTTTTCAATTCAAGGTGTCTGACATCCATGTGTTTGGAAGCAGCAAAACTAAGGAGCAGTCTTATGGTGCTGTGTTTGACAGGCATATGTTTAATTTCTACTAAATTTGATGGTTCATTAGATAGCACTTGTAAGGAAGGACAACCATGGAGCTGGTACACTTTTGTTGGGTCACACTGACCACCTAGGAACCTGTTCTGGGACCTGATCTGTCTCTGAAGCTTCCTCCAGCTCAGTCATCAGGTCAAACTCATCTGCATCCCCTTCTCTTCAGGTACTCTCTCTGTCTCTAGCTAGCTTTCTGTAGCAACCACCTCATTTCTTTGTTGAGGAGAAGGATGCATAGCTGCTTGTGGTGTCCCAAATTTCATCATAGTCTCCTCTTCTTGTGAGAAGTCTAATATAGCCTCTTGTTCCTCTGGAAAATCTATCACAGCTACTCTGTTATCAACTATGTTTCATTCATCAAAGTGGACCACCTGTCTAGTAGTAACTTCAGTTCATTATTCTATACCCTTTGTTTCCAGGGGCATAGCCAATTAGAATAGTCTGTTCAGTTCTGGCATCTAGTTTGTGTCATCTCTGTTTTGGTATGTATTCATAGGCAATGCTACCAAAGGTTCTAATGTGCTGCATGTCTGGCACTCTGCCATGCCATGTTTGAAATGGTCTTTGTGTGGTGCCTTTAGTTGGCAGTCTATTCTAGAGATATGTTACAGACATGATGGAGTCACCCCAGAGTTTGCTGGGAAGATGAGCATCTGCAGCATGAACATTGTCATCTCCAAGAGTGATCTCAGCTTTCTCTCAGCAATCCCATTCAGTTCAGGAGTGTGGCTGACACTTCTCCTGTGCAAAATGCCATACTCTTCCAGGAAAGCTTGTGTGTGATATGCAAGAAACTCATCGCTACAATCTGTTTCAGTAGCTTTTGGTGTCCTCTCAAAACTCAGTTCTTACCATTCTACTCATTGTACCATTTTTCTCACCAATGTTACTTCTGTAGCATCTCCTGGGCTTGAATTTTCTCCTTCAGAAGGTAGGTAGCACAATACCTTGAAAAATCATCCACAAAAATTAAAGCACATCTGTTTCTGCCAAGCAAGGGCGCATTAAATGGACCACATATGTCACTATGGGCCTGTCTATATGAGCCGCCCAAAAACAGATTGCTCAACAATAATGTCAAATCGCAGCAGCTACAATTTCTCTTAATTTTTTTGCCCCCATAAGCTTCGCAATGATGGTGGCCACGGGGAAGGGGAAAGGAGGAGGGACCCTTCTCCCTTCCCTGATCCCTGTGATGGCTGCACTGAAGGTGCCCGCTGGGGGGTGGGGGAGAGGAGGATGGAGCCATTCTCCCTTCACCGATCCCCACAACAGCAGCACTGAGGGTGCGTGTGTGGGAGGGAGTGGGGGAGAGAGCAATCATCCCTCCCCAATCTCTCTGACGGAACCAACACAGGCACCTGCAGGGGGGGAGAGGAGGAAGAAGCCATCCTCCCTTCTAATTCCTGTGATGGCAGCACCGAGGGTGCCTGTAGGGAGAGAGGAGGAAGGAGCCATCTTCCCTTCTTTGATCCCTGCAACTGTGACACTGAGGGCACCTGTGGGAAGAGAGGAGGAGGGAGCTGTCCTCCCTTCCCCAGTTCCTCTTCTTCCCTCTCCCCAGGGCTGCACTGCACCTGTCAAAAAAAAAGGGTAAGTGCAGGATCAGGCCTGTGCACCCCCAACCAATCAGAAGGTCCATTCTTCCCCCTCCAGACCACACAACAATCCATGTGATTGTCTTAATGATCAAGGGTGTGCATTTCCCTCAGTGTTTTTTTTAAAAAAAAAAAAACTCCAGGAAAAACCGCGAATGCTTTTCTTGAGGAGTTTTTGCCACTACCACCCACCTCCTTCACAGTATGTTAAAACAACACAGATTGCCATTAGGACATGTTATCTTCTCCTTGCATTCTGTAGTTGAACAATTGCCTTTGGATCATGATGCCCAAGGTACCTGTGCCATAGATGGAGGCTGTTCTCATCCTCCTGTGCTTGAGCCACATTTGTTTGTTGAGCTGAATGGCTTAGTTCACACACACCATTATTTTCAAATGCTTGAGTAAACACAATATAATTTTTAGTAATTGTGCACTGTCCTCCTTTAAAATACTTTCAAATCCTTTTTTATCTAAACAAGACACACATAACATGTCACAGTATAAATCAGGAATAAGCAAGACATTATCTGCCACATTCTGCATAATTTCATCAGGTAGTTTGCAATTTAGAATACAATGTCCTGATCCCAGGATCTGCATCAATTCACCACTAGCAACCTGAGTCTTTCCTTTGGCATTTCTATTAATTGTATCAAAGCAATCATCAGAAAATGTGCTGTGACTGGTGCAGCCAGAGTCTAAAATTACTAGAAATCCAAGAATCTGATTCCTGATTGTATTCATCAGTTGCCAGAATCTTTGCTTTTAACAGGTCTTCCTTTGTGAGACCTGTTACTAAAATTAGTGGAGCTATGCTGCTTTTGTCTTGCGAAGTGAATACTTTGAGATCTAATGCCTCTCTGGAGAGGGTACAGTTCTTTGCAATGTGACTCTTTTTGTCACAGTTTTAGCAACAAAGCTCTGATTAGTTCTTGGGCGGAGCCTTTCATCTGTCTTTTCTGCTGACCAAGTAATTTGAGCCACTTGGATTTTAGCAAAGAGAATACCTGAACTATTTTGCTAAATGCATTCCCTTATAAGATGTTGCAGAGATTCTTCAAAATTAACAGAGCTTAGCCCGTCCACTACAGAGGTGAAAGAATTGAATTACTCTCCTAAAATTCCAGTTAGTAAACAGACCTTTTGCTCATCATTAAGTTCAAATCCATTTAAGTTCAACTTATCAAAGATTGTGATCAATTTGGCAATATGTGTTTCACAATCTTTCTTGGAATCAAGCCTCAATCTCATTAGTGCCCCAACCCAAATTGCCTGGGACTTTACACATGTATATACCAATGTCCTTTGAAGTTTAACTAGCATGTGTTTAGCTATGGTACAGCCTGTGACATAAATTAGCTGATTTTTCTCCAAAGAATTGTATATAACGTCCTGTGCTAGGGTATCCTTTCACTCCCAAGTAAGGGCACCTTCTCCTCCTGTTTTTGCCTTCCCAATTGAATCATAAACAACTTGTACAGTACTTTAAAAATCACTAATCTATGCTTCCATTGGCTATAATCATTACTAGTCAGCTTTACTGGCTTGCTAAGCAGATTTCTTTCTCTCGGTAAAGACATTTCACTTGCTTGGCAATTCAGAAAAAAGAGCTCAACAGCCCAAAAATAAGAGAAAAAATTTGTTTCAAAAGGGAAACAAAGGGAGGGAACAAATGCTATCAAAAATGCACAAAAGAAAAACAAAAGCCTAAACAACCTGGTTTAACTGTTCTTGCTTGCGCCACATAACATATTGCAAAATATGAGAGATTTAGTGGATCTCTCTAGCAGAGCATCTGATATGCTGGCAGAAGTTGAAATAGTACCCAGCCCACTCCCCACCACACAGTATCTAGCAGAGAAAGAAATCAATCTTAGCCTTTCTCATAAAGATTATAAAAGTAGTTTTATTCACAATATTTGTGCATTATCACACAGGTTCAGCTTCTTGAGAAAAGGAAGGAAAAATAGGGAGTTCTACATAGTGTCAGAAAGCTGGAGTATCTCCCTCAGGGAGAGTCCTTCTCACCACATGCTTCATGGAGGCAGGCAGGAAGAAGAATGTGCACATGCGACCACAGAGAACAAAGTGACCCAGGAAGAGAGTTGGTGTAAACAAACAAGCAGAAAGTTCCCATCAACATGCTTTCCTAGGCTCCCTGAGAGTCTAACTACCAGTGAGTGTATGTGCAATGTTTGCTAAACCCCAACAGAAAACCCCTTGATAAGTTTGCCTTAGGGTTGCCATAAGTCAGAAATGACTTGAAGGCATGCAGGAACAACAAAGATACAGGAACAAAAACTCTGCTTTTGGGACAGGACTTTATTTCAAAATCTGAAAAAAGAACCTTGGAGGTTGCCACTGGAAGTACAGTTGTCCCTTCATATTTGCTGGGGTTTGGTTCCAGGACCCCTCGGGGATACCAAAAACCATGGATACTCAAGTCCCATTATATGCAGTGGCATAGCAAAATGGTGTCCCTTACATAAGATGGCAAAATCAAGGTTGCTTTTTGAATTATTATTTTTAAAGACTATTTTCAAGCCGTGAATACTTAAAAATCCGTGGATACCAAATCTGTGAATACAGAGGGACAACTGTAGAAGGTAACAGGGAGAAAGAAGTTGCTTAACCTGTTCTTTTATTATCACATTGAGTCAAAAACATGCCCCCACTTTTTCCTACCAAATGTGAAAGATACACTTTTATATGAAATCACCTTTTCTGCTAATGTTTTAAAACATGATGCTTGAATATTTTGAGTTCATTTTTTAAAGACAAAAAATCTTTTTACTTCCAGTTTATTCCTCGAGGATCTGAGTGTCGTGAAGCAGTAAATGATTGTGATATTACAGAGATCTGTACTGGGGACTCCGGCCAGGTAATTAAACCCTTCTAATGTTTTCCATACTACTTTGTACAACAATTAACATAGTTTTGTTTACAATGATAACACTAAGCACCTTTCAGCTTGAACCAAAAAACAGCTTGAGGAGAGAGGTTCAGGAAATTAATTCTCTACTGTGCTTTCCAGAAAAGCAAGTGCCTCTAGTTTCTGAAAATGTTTGTACATCTGAGATACCACATTTGAATGCTTGGGTTCAGAAAGACACCAATAGAAAGGTGACTTTTTTGTCCCTAGCTTCTGCCAGTATCCTCTTGAGGCTGCTGAAAAGTTTCCCTAATTTTATTTATTTATTTATTGAACTTATATCCCACCTTTCTTCCAAGATGGGATTCAAGGCAGCTTCGTTAGATCCTTATAAGAGTTATCATAGAATTGTAGAGTTGGAAGAGACCACAAGGGCCATCCCGTTCAACCCCCTGCCATGCAGGAAATCATGATCAAAGCATCCCTGATAGATGGCCATCCAGCCTCTGTTTAAAGGAAGGAGACCCCGCCATCCCGGTTTCTGGAGCTTGCATTCATTACTCTGTGTTCCAGTCTTTGGAGCAGCAGAAAATAAGCTTGCTCCATCCTCAATGTGACACCCCTTCAAATACTTAAACAGGGCTATCATATCGCCCCTTAACCATCTTTTTTCCAGGCTAAACATACCCAGCTCCCTAGGTCTTTCCTCATAAGGCATGGTTTCCAGACTTTTCACTATTTTATTCGCCCTCCTCTGGACACACTCCAATTTGTCAATATCATTTTTGAATTGTGGTGCCCAGAACTGGACACAGTATTCTAGGTGAGGCCTGACCAAGGCAGAATAGAGCGGCACTATTACTTCCCTTGATCTAGACACTATACTTCTATTGATGCAGCCCCAAATCACATTGGCCTTTTTAGCTGCCACATCACACTGTTGACATTTAAAAGATCTTTTTTAAAGTTAGATCTTTATAACACCATGCTGTTATACCATTCAAAAACTGCTTCAGCTATACTCGCAATGATAGCTGAATTGCGCTGTAATAATGCAGGTTTTTTCATCTGCATTAATGCGAAAATCACCACCCATTTACCCTGCCTTACACTTTGTGATTTGTTTTCCAATCACATTTTTAAAAATATATAGCTGTAATAATGCTATATTATGGCACAATGTTGTTATGGCATACCCATCATTGCCCAGACCTCTCATTGCAAGAGTTGGCACAGGAAGAGAAACAGACCACATCATCCCTCAACATTTTTGATAGCTTTCTCCTGTATAAAACAAAAGATGCTTATCATGCTAGTCAGTTGTTTCAGGTTTAAAAACCATTTATTTGTACTCATTATTATGTCATGATGTCATAGCGCTATTATACTGTTACCTTAAAAATAATTAAAAATAATTTTTAAAAGTAACACTGTGGTGTGTGGCACCATAGAAAAGCAGTGGAAATTTATTTATTTATTTATTGGAAAACACTTCCATTCAGTAAAGGGATCTGAATAGTGAGCTCTGGTGGCGCGGTGTTTAAATGCCAGTACTACAAGCCAGAACATTATGAGTTTGATCCCAGAGAGGTTGGGGTTTTTGTTTGTTTTTTTGTTTGATTATACACACAGTTGTAATGAAAACCTGTCCTGAGCCCATTGTCAGCAGTCTATCCAGGAAGAGGTGGTTGATTGGATCAAATGGTCCCAAAGAAACAGCAGGGCCACATTCCCATTGCCCTCTGTCATAATGGCCTTACCAGCTATCATGGAGAGTTAATTTCAAAACCTGCAGGTCAGCATTGGAAAATTCCACTCATGGGTTTTCATAGCAACAGGTATTGTAAAGGGTGGGACCCCTCATTTCCTAAACATGACATCACATCACCTGACTGGAGAGCCAGTCAGATTTGGCAATGCAGAACCAATCAAATCTGACCACAAAGACTTTTGAGTTTCTGAACCCCTTTGTTCTGTGCCACATGGCTGGGGCCAGATGAAGAGACACATGCCTTTGTTGTGAGCCACATGCTTGGGACCCATCCTTGGGATCCTGCTTGAGACATATATTTAGACCAGCATGATAATGGAGGTTGGGGAAAACTGACTTCCCTCATGGGCCTGATAACATCAAAGGGCCCTAAATGGTATCTGAAGGCTCAGGAGGAGACTTCTATTTAAAAGAACTCTGAATTCCATCTCCAGAGACTGAACTAGGCCAGCTAGGATGAGCCTGGCTTAGGCATCCCCATTGGAACATGAACTGATGATAATGGACATCAAAAATGTAAGTTACTATTATTCTTAGCTTAGGGACCGTCTAGCTAGATTGCGTTAGTTTTTATGATTCATTTTGGTACTATGACTGAATGTATTCTGTAACCTTAAGCTGAATTCCTGGAGGAGACTAGATGTTCTTCCATGCTAAACCTTAAGGGCTTGAACTAAAAAATAAAGCTTTTTCTGTTTTTCCTAATCTCCATGGTCACATGCTTGCTTGGCTCCAATCTGAACTTTTCTGGGATAGAGGAAAAGGGCATTAATGGTATTTTAACACAACCTGTCTAGCTTCTCGCTGCGCTAGACAAGGAAAGAGTTAAAAACTCTGTAGTTAATCCCAGCAGGTAATGAAGGCAGTTTCCATTTCCAAACCACTCTTAAAGCTCGATTGAAATTATGGATACAGAAAATCATAATGTTCTTGCCCCATTGCTCTCTTAGGTTCTTTCATCAGGCTATACAATCAGACCCCCGTACCCTCAGGGGTTTAGTTTCCAGACTTACCATGGAAGTCTGAAAACCACAGATAACAGCAAACCCTATTAAAATAAAGGACTTCCAGTAAAAACATACCATAGAATTGTCCTGGACAACCTAGAAGATGCCTAGCATGACTCTATGGTATGTGTCCCTGTTTTCTGTCCTGTGGATAACTGAAATCACAGATACTGGTTCTGTGGATACAAGGGTCTGACTGTATACCAAATGTATGCTCTCGTAGTTCAAAGTTTTGTTCTTATTGAAGCCTTTTTGCTTTTCAGTGCCCACCAAATCTTCATAAGCAAGATGGATTTGCTTGTGATTCAAATCAGGTATGTAAGCCTTTAAACACTTCTCTTATTTTACTTTGTGATTTGATGAACTATACTTTTTATCTCATATATATATATATATATATATATATATATTTGCTTCATTGCTTTGATGGTGTTATGTTGTTTTAATTGTTGCTACACTGTTAGCCATGGGGGTGGCGGTGAGAGGAAGTGGGATACAAATTCTTTAAATAAGTAGAAGACTTGAGTATATGTAAATGTCATATTCCTAATTAATTTGTCCCTTTCATTGTTTCCCTCATAATTGTTCCTGTAATATTGTCCAAAGAATACTATTCACTGAATACCCCTATGTGCATGGTCCATTATCAGCAGTTATTAGGAGCAGCATCTAGCCTATATTCCTTGTCTGGCTGGAACTCTCTCCAGAACACTCTTTTCTTTCTCCCTTCAAATTTCTCTTCATAACTTAAGACCTGTTCCCAAGAAGCTTGAAAAACAGCCTGACAAGCTGTTTTGCATTTGCAAGATATTTGAGTATTCACTGACATGCTTACAACAGTTTTTACCGGAGTCCATGGAGATTATCAGACGGGCGTTTTACTCTGTGGCAGGCATGGAACAGGGTTGAGAAAGGGTTTCCCTTTCAGACGATGTCATCCCTGTCCCACGCTGCCCCCGTGCTGCTTCCGATTTATAGTATTCACAGGGAAAAGTCGTGAATAGACCACCCGTTCCATTTCTGTCACGGAATCACGGGTGGTCTGAAAGGCAGCTCATTCTTCTCCTGTTATGCTAGTGTGATGACAGTCACTGGGGCAGATCTGTGCTAAAGGCTTCCGGATGAGATCAGGACATCAAGGTAAGTGGCACACTTTTCTTCCCCTCCCCAGGTTACTTGGGATTTTTAAAAATGTGTTTTTGTGCTTGGTGTACTTTTAAACATTTTTTAAACTTTTATTTTTAAATTTCCGGCGTGATCGTTTTCTCATGAGAACGGGGGTGGGATTTGCTTTCTGGGTTGTAAATGCAGCTTTACAACAGCTGCATTTACTCCCGGCTAGCCAACGGGAGAGGGAGCTGTTTCTGTCTCACTAGAATGTAGGTGTGCGAACATTTTTATTTTATTCCATAGCAGATATGGGAGTGGGGCAGGAGGATGGGTAGAGAGACAGAAACGGGGTAAGAGGACCTGTCTGATAATCTAGCATGTGAATCTATCTGTGTGAAAGAAACCATTTTTTCACAGATTGTAGTGTGTTCTTTAGTGAACAAAAAGCTCATTTGCATTTTCCATCTTACTGGAAATGGAATACAGAGCTGTCTTTCCAGTACTCTTCCCTTAAGGAAACTTGTCCAGGAAAATTGCTTAGAACACTCCATTCCTTTTGGGAGCAAGGCAGTATTGATTTATAATTTTTTTATTGTAGATTGCTAATAAAGTAAGGCAGTTCTTTAATGTCAGTGTCAGGTGTGTGTTTGTTTTTTGTTTGTTTGTTTTGTTTTTTTAGGGAGAAAGGCAAATGTACAAATCTATTTATATAAATTGTTTTTATTTAGGGACGTTGCTATAATGGAGAGTGCAAGAGGAGAGATAACCAATGCAAATACATCTGGGGACCTAGTAGGTTCATTTAAATATGTTTTATTCACAAGTTTCCTTCTTCGTGCTACCAATTTTTCACTTCAGTATGGCTATTCAGTTAAAATGGTATGGTACTGGAATTAAATGGTAATGATAAGAAAAATCATCTCTGGGTTTTAAAACAGCTTTAATTTGGCTTATGGCCATAGAAACATGGCAGATCCATCAAAATGATTTTTAAAAAGGTATATGTATATCTTATTTCAGACTTGTCTAAAACCCTGGTTGATATTTAAAGATAGAACTAGGTCAACATATTGCAGGAGGATGTACATTCTTCTGTATCTTCTTGAGAAGATTCCAATATCTTTGGTTTAGCCCCTCTCTCTGGGTTTCACGCAAAAGCTAATCACATTGATTCTTTCTAGAGGAAGGGCCCATCTTGCCCTCCCCATGTAGATCCAACCTTGAGTTGATATAAGAGGGTCCTGAGGCATGGGTCAGCACATCTAGAGGACAAAAAGTTGGGGAAAGCTGTCTCATGAAATTCCAGGAAAGTAGACAGGAAATAAAAGCTACTGCAGCTGTTACCTTGGTTTTCCAGCAGTGTTCCTGATACAGAGCAAAGTGATTCTGCCCTAGCAGCTTTAGCCAGGACTCCAATCTTCCATTCTTCAGTTTTGCCTCAGTTTCTGACTTCAAAATATAACAATAAAGCAGTTTTCCTCCTGATGTCATTCACTTGTGACTAACAGTGGGGAGTTATCTCAAGGATTATGCACACAACCGGACAAAAACTGTTTCATATGCTGAATTCTAGGATATTATATATATGATATGTTCATTGAAGTTTGGCAGACAGCCCCAGGTTATTTTTATTTTCTTCCCAAGATCTCCAAACCCCACCAGGCAGCCATCGGAGTTATCTAATACCTACTGGAAAGTGAAGCCATAGAGCAGCTCCATCAGACCAGAGCTGTTCCACAGTTGTTGTTTTAGTTCCTTTTTCATGTCCAGTGATCATTCTGGAGTTTTAAATGATTCTAGTAAGCTGTTCCACAGTTGGTGTTTTAGTTCCTTTTTCATGTCCAGTGATAATTCTGGAGTTTAAAATGATTCAACAGATTTATTCTACAGTATTACACCTTGTGGTCCACAGTGGCAGATATTTAAAAATATCCCAGCCGCAGTGGATCTCTGTAAAATAACTTTTGTGTGTCCCTCATACCCAACTGCAGATGGTATCTGAGGTTTGCCTGTCACAGTTGATATTTCCAAGACAGAGCTATGCCCTTTGGCCTGACATCAGTATCAAGAGACTCCACAGAATTACTCAGAATGGTGGTGGCATATCTGAGGTTGCAGGACATAAGTCTGTACCCTTATTTTAGTGATTGTTAGGAAAGGATTTGAAAATGAAACTGTCATAATAACTTCAGTGGGTGCCCACCAGTCAAAATGACCCTGGTTTCCCAACCTGTTCAAGCTACTCATCCATAGAGATCTGCTAATGCAGGGCCTCATCTTTCAGTCCAACTGAAACTGTTCATGTTGTCAGCCTGACTGCTGAACTACAGCGGTTGAGCCAAACAGAAAACTCAGATGAAGTCCTGAGGACATTTTTATTTGTTTGTTTTTGGTTATCTAGAGAAGATTCTACCAAGATAATTCATAGCCAAAAGAACGTATATTTTCTTGGTGCCAAATTTCTGTCAGAGTCCTTGGGGGAAATGATGTAGAGGAGACATGAAAGTTCTTTCGGTCTGGTTTCTGAAGGGGCTTAATCAAGGAAGTAGCAAGTAGCAACCTTAAACAGCATTTTTAGATATAAATTGAGAGGTTTGTGTACAGAGGCTTCTTAAGGGGAGAATATGCTGGTGAACCTGACTCTGATATAGATTCACTACTTGAAATTTAAACTCTTATTGCTCTCCACCCCAAGACTCTAGCAGCAAGTCTGCTTAACACTGTAGCACAGAGAACAGTTTTCCTGATAGCAGTAACTTCTGCTAGATTGAGATTAGGTCCGTGGCTGTCCACTGTTCAATAGAACAAGATCATTCATCAGACTAACTCACGATTTTTGTCCAGAATCAATTGTTTCCCACTAATCTCAGAAAGTAGTGTTACCTTCCCTGTGCCCTAAACAAATGCATCCTTTGTTGAAGGCTTGGCAGAAACTAGATGTGAAGATGGTCCTCCAGTTCTGTGTCTCCAGAAAATGCAGCCAGTGAGGAATGCAGAGACACTGTTGGTACCATATCTGGACATATCTTTGAGAAAGAAAGTTTTAGCTTCAACCGTAGTGGCTGAGGGAATTTTAGTTTTGCCCTGCCAGTATCTGGCAGGAATTACTGCACATTCCCTCAGGGGGACAGCTGCTGCAGCTGCAGGCAATATCTGGTGTGTGTGTGTGTGTGTGTGTAAAGCACCCAAAAGGCTTAGCTGCACACATTTACCAAGCACTATGATGTGTTCACTTCGACAGAGGCTTAGGACCTTACTGCACTCCAAAGAAAAGCAGCAGGGGAGCAGGAGCTTTCCGTCTTCCATGCTGCCTTACCGCATGATGTCAATGTTCTTTCATTCTGGTCCTGTGAGGGACTGAGGTTAAACTGCATCTTTTTGCTAACCAGAAAAACCTGTTAGCAAAAAGACACAGTTTTACCTCAGTCCCCCATGGGACCAGAATGAAAGAACACTGGAAGAAGGACACCGACATGTGTTAAGGCAGCCACCATTGCATTTAGGGCATTAGCATTGTAAAAACATTGCAATTCTAGTGCCCTCAATTATTTTTACTTTTTTCTAATTATTTTGTACTCATTCTGATAAGAACAGATTCTTCCTTGCTTTTTTTCTGTTAATAGAAATTACATTCACATTTTCTTCAACAGAGGCTTCAGGGTCTCATAAGCACTGTTATGAAAAACTTAATACAGAAGGTACAAGTAAGGGAAACTGCGGAAAGGATGGCGATAGATGGATTCCTTGCAACAAACAGTACGTTTAACATTTTGGAATTAATAAACTGTATATGTTACATTTAGGAATTCACAGTGTGTTTCTTGCCTTGCTGAAATGACAAATCATACAAATATTTTGTAGGGAATCTAAATGTGGCTAGATTTTTATGTTCATTCAGGAATCAAAAACTTTTTATGCAGCTTGTTTTTGGCATTTTCTGTATCTTCATCTGTGGTTTCTGTACTACTGGTGTCCATACCATTCTACTAAGAGTTGAAGATGAAGACAGTATATTTCTGTGTAACATTACGTTTTGTGTAGCAGAAAACTAAGAATTCGGGGTAAAACTAACCATAACATCCATGCAATTAGCAATTGCTTGCAATTTTTAAAAAAGTGAATATTAGGCATGAGGGAGCCAGTGGGAGCTTTCTTCCAATGCAAATAAATGTGAATGACCTGATTCAAATCAAGACTGTAGCATAGAGGAAAATAATAAAACCTTGATATCTACTCATTACCCCTCCACACACACAGACACACTGAAAACCTAATTGTAGATGGTTTCATTTATAGCTTGGTTCTTCTGCTAGTGTAGCAATAAGTTTCTATCCTAACTATTTAGCATACCAGTCTCCATTTTATTTTAGATCAGAATGTGATAGATAAGGTAATAATCTTGATTTCCCTTCATATTTGGGAGCATCAACACATAGTGCATTGGCTTTGCTTCAAAGTATAACACCCTTTACTACATGTATGTTCCTCGCCTTACTACTTTTGAAGTTTGTGGGATCCTCAAATGTCATAGGATGTCAAACAGGCTGGAGCCAGAGAGATGTATTCACAGAAACTGAAGGAGGCATTTGGGTGAGAAGCATTTTACCTAATACAACAAGGGTTGCTGACCCATGGCAGAAATAATGCAGTTTGACAACACTTTAACTGCCATGGCTTAAAGCTGTGGAATTCTAGAATTTGTAGTTTCTTGAGAGATCTTTAGCCTTCTCTGTCAGAGACCTCTGATGCCACAACAAACTACAAATTCTAGAATTCCATAGGATGGAGCCATGATAGTTAAAGCAGTGTCAAACTGTATCATTTCTGCAGTGTGTCAGCAGCCATATCCTTTCAATCTAAACTCTCATCTGCTGCTTTCAACATGGTCTTGAACGGTATAGGATGTTTCCCCATCTGCTATAGAACCCATGCTATTCTCACTGTAATTATTCCCACTGCCTAGAAATACTTGAAAGTGTTGATTTTTTCATCCTTGACCTCTTTGCTCAGCTGTGATATCTCTAGAATAAATATTTCAGTTCTTAATCAGTTTGGGAATTTGAATGAATGTACATTTTTTTAGTCTGTACAATCATTGTTTTCCATGAGGCTCTGAATTCTATTTTTCAATCCTTGGCTCATTAAAATCATTTGGAATTTTGCTATTAACTTCAGTGCAAGTGGGGTTTTATAATTTTACTACAAAATTCCTTTCATTTCCATTTTTATAAAATATTTTGCTAATTGAGCTTTGCTTTTTGTTGTTGTTTTAACAGTGATGTGTTCTGTGGATTATTGCTCTGTGCAAATCTTGATGGAACTCCACGAATCGGTCACCTTGAGGGAGAAATCACTCCAACTTCCTTTTTCCACCAAGGTGTGGTAGTGAATTGCAGGTGTGTAGTGTCTCATACAATGTGTGTAAATGGTTCTTTTAGCTTGTTTCTGCATACCCTGCTTAGCTTCCAAGATCAGACAGGATCTCATCTCTTTAGGATAACCAGTGCATGCTAAGCTGACAATTTAGGCCATTCTGTAGTACGAACACTATTATTTAAGTATTGGAATCTATATTGTCCTCTAGACACAGCTCGTTAATATCAATGTTCTTCACAGAAATGAAGTTTTCCATGCTTTAGTCCTCCCTACCTCACTGAAAAAATCTGTGGTTTCACTGTTGAACTCAGCATGGCCAATTATTTTTTTAAAGAAAAAACTTGTTTACAGAATGACCCCCATATCCACAGGGAATATGTTCCAGGATTTAAACTGGAAACTTCAAATAATAGTTAACCCTATTAAAACGAACAACATCTGGCTCAAGCACTCCATAGAGTTGCACTGGGGAACCTTGAGATTCCTAGAGAAAACCCCTCTCTAGCCATCTTCTAGGTCCTCCAGTATGACTATATGGTCAACTTCTGGTGGAAGCATACTATAGAATCACACTGGAGGACTTAGAAAATGCCTAGAGAGACCATATTATTTTGGACACGGGTAAGTGAATCCACTGGTACTGGTCCTGTGGATATAAGGGTTGTACTGTACGATCACAAAATACTTCCCTGTTTTTTTAAAGTTATTCAAAACAGCAAGTGATCTTTTTACCATTTAAGTGCTTGTTCCTTACAATATTTTAAAAACATAATTTTAAAAGTTTTAAATTATGTGTGACCATTTTCTTTATTTTATGGTTTTCCCATTGTGCTAACAGCATTAAAAAAAAACTTTTTCTTGTAGTTGTGCACATGTACTTTTAGATGATGAAACAGACTTAGGCTATGTAGAAGATGGAGCTCCATGTGGTCCTAACATGATGTGCATGGACAGAAGGTGCCTATCCATTCAGTCCCTGAATATCAGCAGCTGCCCTGTTGGTACTAATGGAAAAGTTTGTTCAGGACATGGGGTAAGTCACAGATAAGGCATGCCAATATTCAAGGCTCAGCGAGAGAAAAATCTTCCTATTGATCAACATGCATCTCTACAGTAGATTTTAATAAAGGAGTAGGAGGTGGTATTTCCAAAATAATCTTGGGCAAGTGATAACCCTGTTTTCTCAGTGCTTAGTTCTCTTCAACTATGCTGGTACTGTAGATGCTTTAGAAAGGTTTGGAAACACTTATTTAGAAATGGAACAAATTACTCATTGCTCCATAATTTTTATGAGAATAATGTTGTTATTTTTTCAATGTTATTTTTTTACAACCTTCCCAAATAAAAATGGCCCCCAAAATATTCAGCCTCCAAATCCTCCCCCCAAATAATGTTGCCCCATGTTACTTTTAAAAGGGAAAGGGCAAGGAAACTGTTGTCCCATTTAACATGCAGCTTCTGAACTGGGTGTTTTAAAAGGTGCACTGAATGAACGGATTTTTCTTTCAGTTGCACCTGGAACAGGGCATTTTGGAAGAGAGCAGAGATTAGAGAGTCATCTTTGGGTTGAAAAATCTAAGCCACAACTTAATTAATAGTTTCACTTGTAGCACCTTGATTGGCACACCTCGAAGGAAAGGGCATGGTTACCACTTGAAATGTAGTTATTAGGCATTGAGCACCCATGATCTTCCCTCTGATCTGCCCTAACCAGATTCTGCCTTGTGGTCTCAGACTAAAGGTGATATGTGAAGCAATCTGAAGAATGGGAATGTTGGCCCCGTTGGGTATCAATGCGGCAGCCAGGGAGTGCTTGGGTTACTGCCTCCTTGCTCTTCTCTGTCTGCCTGACATATAGACAGCTGAAGGATGGTATCCCATTTATTTTTCTGTTTGATTGTAAACCATTTCTTCACACTAATCCCTAAATACCATCTAAAAGTGTCAGTTCAAGTGGGAGATGTATTTCAGTTACATATTCTGATGTGACAGAACTTTATATCCAATCTCCTGGCCCCACCCCAATAAAATGTATGTGGTGGTTGAAGTGTGTTTGTTTGTTTGTTTGTTTTGTTGGGGTGTGGGAGAGCACAGATACGCAGTGGTCCTTCAGTCGAGGTATTTGCAGTTCAAGATGAATTAGTGGAGGCTATGTGTATGTGGGGAAAATCAACTTTTTTTCCTGACTGATTTCCATTTACGTGTGAAGCAGTTCGGATCCTCAGAACATTTTTAAAATATTTTTTTACATCTTCCAGAACAAAATTCCAGGTTTTCCTGTGTCAGCAATATACAGTGTACTGTGTTAATGTATAAATTTATAGAAAACACACATAAGTAAGATAGGGAACAAAACAAAAAGCCACAGCTTTATTTATTACAGTCAAATAGTGCTGGCCTGGCATGAGGCATGGGTCCTCAACTCTGGTTGTCTGCACCATGGGGGACTCTACCAGGGATGAACTTTTGCACTTTGAACTCAGTTTGATTAATTTGAGTAAGCTGAAGACAAAGGGGTGAAGTGAGAGGAGGAGAGAGAAACTGGGACATTTTAAAAGCAGCTGGAAAGAATGGGATGGCAAAAGATTAATTGACACTGTCACTGCCAAATTGGGACAGTTGGAGGGTATGCTGTATATCTGAATGACTGCAGCCATAAAATGAGCCTGATACTGTAGCAGATTTTTTGGCTGTGCATACATGTGGTGGGTCTTCATTCAATGTACTTGTAGTCAAAATAAACTACAGTTGTCCCTTCATAATTCGCTGGGGTTTGGTTCCAGGACCTCCTGTGGATACCAAAATCTCTGAATACTCAAGTCCCATTAAATGCAATGGCATAGCAAAATGGTGTCCCTTATATAAGATGGCAAAATCAAGGTTTGCTTTTTGGATTATTATTTTTTAAAGAAAATTTTCAAGCCATGAATACTCAAATCCATGGATATGGAGGGACAACTGTAGTCGAAATAATTGTCATTTTTTAATTGAGCAGGCCTGATTCACAATATTTTTTTGATTCTTTATATATTTCAAAATTGGATTACATTCCCCCAACCCAAGACATCTATATGTACTGTTTTGTGTAAGTTTATACAGCAGTGTGGCAATGGCATGTAGCACTTCGGAGCACATACAGAATTCCTGTCTGCACAAATCTCTCCCTTTGGACCCAGTGAAGGATCAGATTAATATGCTTGAATATTAATATGCACAAGTAAAACTGTTTTCTGTGATCAAGGGGTCTGCTTGTATGTGAGAGTATCTGGATAGCTGGATCTAAAATTTGATTGTATTGTTTTCTAAAAATATTGCTTATCCTACTTAGGGTGCATCCAGACTGATTGAAAAGTTCCAGATTTTGTTCCTGTTCTTTCTAATTTTATTGTTATTAACTGCTGTCAAGATGACTTTGAATTATGGCGATCCTATGAGCTAGAGACCTCCAAGTACTCTGTCATCAACAGGCTCAGGTCTTGAGGACTCAGGGCCATGGCTTCCTTGATTGAGTTTATCCATCTGGAATTTGATCTTCCTCTTTTCCTACTGCCATCTACCTTGCCAAGCATTATTGGCTTTTCTAGTGAGTCATGTCTTCTCATGATATGTCCAAAGAATGACATTCTCAGTTTAGTCATCTTGGCTTCTAGGCCAGGTTTGATATGATTTAGGATGCATTTATTTGTCTTTTTAGCAGTCCATGGTATCTGTAGAACACTTCTCTAGCACCTCATTTCAAATGAGTTTATTTTTTTCTTATTAGCTTTCTTTACTGTCCAGCTTTCACAACCATACATAGAAACTGGAAATATGATGGCATGGATAATTCTAACTTTTAGTATTCAATTATAGTTGTCCCTCCACATTCACGGATTTGTCATTCACGGATTTAAGTATTCATGGCTTAAAAATATTCTTAAAACAATAATAATCCAAAAAGCAAATCTTGATTTTGCCATCTTATATAAGGGACACCATTTTGCTATGTCATTGCATATAATGGGGCTTGAGTATTCACGGATTTGGGTATTCACGGGGGGTCCTGGAACCAAACCCCAGCGAATATGAAGGAACAACTGTATATATCTTGAAATTTCAGGGTCTTGTCTAGTTCCCCTTGTCTAGATATAGTCATAGCTGCCCTTCCAAGTTTTCATCTTCTTCCGATTTATTGACTGAAGTCTCCATTCTGATTAATGATTGAGCCAAGATATGGAAAATCATGAACTATTTCAATGTCTTCATTGTCTACTTTAAAGTTATATAAACTGTCTGTGGTCATTATTTTTGTTTTCTTTATGTTCAACTCTATGGTCTTACTAAGGATGGGGTCACCCTTCCCTCTGATGGTGTCACCTGGTGTGCTTCGGCCTCTCCACACACCCCTCGTAGCACCACTGGTTCAACTGTAAACATTTGCACTTTCTTCCTTGAATTTCTTCAGTAATTGTTCCAATTTTTTACTGGTTTAAAATAAAATAACCTGGGCAGGTGATATAAAAAGTCTCTTATCTCTGATCATACCAGGAGCTGACAGAGCTGGGATAAACAAAATGTGTGTGGATCTCCAAAATAATATTGGGGGAAACAGGGACAAAATCCAGGACTTTCTGGTCTTTTTCATCAGTCTGAATGTGCTCTTAGCAACTTTTATTTGTAAGCCATGTTCATTAGCATTAGTTATTATAAGCTCACATGTGTTAATATTTATTTTAGGTATGCAGTAATGAAGCCACATGCATGTGTGACAACACTTGGGCAGGGACAGATTGCAGCATGTTTGACCCAAGAAAGAGGGAAGAAGCAGAGAAACCCAGTGGACCAAAGGGTTTGTATGATTTCAATTTCCCCTTTCCCCATATAATTACATTGTTGCAGAGGAAAAGTTGGGGGAAAGTACCTGAGAACAGTGCAATTATCAACTCAATATGTGTATTCTTTTTCCAGGTGACTGTTTATATGTTTTACCACTGGTCCAAGTGGGGATGAGAGTTCATCATTAATTGGTGGGATTAGATGCCCCCCCTTACACTTGGATCATGTACTGCTGCTGGCTCTGATATATACTATTCCAAAAGCAGAAAATCAACATATTTTTTCTGCATTTTTGTCTTTAAATTTAATTACCTAATCTGGAAAATACATTTTATCATAATTAACATACCGTATATAAATCATGTTATCTCTCCATTTAGCAAATGAATTAACATCTTGATTAAGATTTTTTATTACTGAGTCCCCTTTTGGATACATAATAGCCTCAAAAAAGAAAAGCTTACAACCCTTATTAAATGAAAAACTTAATTAAAGTTAGCTTCACAATGCAAGAGGCCCAAATTTCTTAAAAAGCAATTGGAGACCATTTATGGGATAATCTAGTGCATGTCTCTTTAGAAGTAAGTCCTTATTGAGTTCAACAGGACTTCTTCCTACATAACTGCATATAAGATTTTTCAGTACAATACATTTTGTGCTCCGGAGCAGCTTTCTTTCACTCATTTGATAACTTCCTGAAATATTGCTACCTCTTGCCGCTAGTGGATTAGATTATACAGTGTTTGTGAAGAAAGTTGACAAAATAGCAATGCATATTTTTTTTCTTATTTGTGGGTGTTTATTAGTTTTTTGTTTAATTGCTGCATGTTTAGTAAGCTTAAACTCCCTCTCTCTCTCTCTCTCTCTCTCTCTCTCTCTCTGTAATCTAGTGGTAACTTACTTTTATAGATCCCACTTGGAAATGTGGATTGTTTTGAAATTTTCTAATGTCAACACACTCTTTTCATACATCTACTTTCATCCTCTAGAATTTTAGGAGTGAGAGTTCTTTCATCAAAACTCCAGAGAAAAGAAAATATCAGTTTTTATAATATGGTTTCTTTTATTAGAGTAGGTTTTTGTGTATGAGTGTGTGTGTGTGCGTGCATGTGTGTGTGCGTATATGTGTGTGTATGTATGTGAGAAAGAGGGGGGGAATCATAAAAATATGTATTAGCTAATATAGTAAAGTTAAATCAGGTGAAGTAAATATACTGCATAGCTGAAGTCCTCCAGACTTTTCCATTTGTTTTAATGAAAGAATAGAATATTGGAGCAAGGCGATAGGTAATTCAGTGCATTAAAGAAGTTAGCATGAAAAGGTAAAACTATTGTAGCAAAGTTTCTAGAAGAGTAAAGATAAAGTTGGTGGTAGGTAACTCAGTAAGTTAGTTGGGGTTTAAAAAGATCCTCCTAAAGGGCGACAGAATGCATAATCCCAGGTCCCGCTTGGACTAGAAATTTCTAGACTAGCTAGCTGTACTCAGTGTAACATATACCATTACCCCTGTGCGCTACACACACACCCCACAGTACACATGCCACTCCCCCGTGCTGCCCTCCCTGTGTTTGACCTGCCCTGCCCATGCCACCCCCCTGTGCCACGTGCTGCCCTCCCCGTGCTTGCGCTGCTCTCCCTGCGCCCGATGCTGCCCTCCATGCTCGTGCCACCCTCCCCACGCCTCTTTCCCCATGCCCTGTGCTGTCCCATGCCGCCCTCCCTGTGCTCGCGCTGCCCTCCCTGTGCTCGTGCCGCCTTCCCTCCCCACACTCATGCCACCCTCCTGGTGCTTCCCTCCCCATGCTTGTGCCGCCCTCCCCACACCCTTATCTCCCTTCCTGCACCCTGTGCCGCCCCGTGCCACCCTCCCTGCACTGTCCTCCCTGCACCCCGTGCTGCCTTCCCTGCATCCTGTGCCACCCTCCCCATGCTAGCGCCACCCTCCCTGCACCCTGTACATGCCACACACACACACACACACACCATGCCACATCCCCCCATGCTACTCACACCCCCTCTACCTCCACCATGTTTACAAAGGATTTCACCTTCCAGATGGTCCTGCCCCCAGTGTGCTGATTGGCTGCCCAACAGAGCTTTGATTGGTTGGTCAGTTCCCTAAGCAGCCAGTCAGCACACTAGAAATGGCAACATACCTAAGAACAATATATATACTAGCTGGACCCAGCGTACCATACGCCATTAAAAAACTTCCCCTAAAATGCCCAGGAGACCTCATGGCAACCCTTTGAGGTAGGCTGGTGGGTTTAAGTTGTCTCCCTGGCACTCATCCTGCCCCCCTGTTTATCCTGCCCCTCCCACCACCGCTTGTCCTGCCCCTCCCACCACCGCTTGTCCTGCCCCCCACCGCTGCTAGTCCTGCCCCCCCACTGCTGAACGCCCCCCACCCCCTGCACTCCGGCACACATGCACACATCACATCCACCCCATGCTACTCCCTCTCCCTCTCCAGCTGCCATGTTTGAAATCTACATGGTCCCGCCCCCAGTGTGCTGATTGGCTTCCCAAGAAATCTGTGATTGGTTGGTCAGTTCCCTAAGCAACCAATCAGCACACTGGAAACGGCAACATACCCAAGAGATAGATAGATGTTTTTTAAAGGCCTCCCAGTCCTGTGCCACCCTACAGTGAAAAGGATAAGTGGAAGCTGTCTTACTGTCCATTCTTACTCCTTTCCTAAACAGAGGGTCCAAGAACAATATAAGGGTAGTATCTCCAACTGGCATTTTTGTCTGAAGCATCAGTATCAATGAACAAAATAGATTCCCCTTTCCTCTGCCGCTTGCTGTGGCCCACCAAGGATTGGCAGACCCTCTGGAGCAAATGAAGTGGAGTGCACAGAAATCTGTAGGGGAGAGGGAGGGAAAAATTAAGTTGCATAACAGAAATATGCTCACATAATATGGACCAAAACAGGGCATGTGATCAAAGGATCCTCTGTGGATTCTAGTGTCTAGTGGGACAGGTAGTTGCCATCTATCCCAGATTCATTCTTCCTGAGGACAGAGTTGGCCAAGAGCAAACTTTCAATATGTCAGGACTGCTATGATGGGAAGTTTAATTTTCCCATTCTAATTTCTTTCTCTTAGAAAGAAAAGTAAAATAGATATTTTGGGAGAACCCTCTAGTAGCCCTGTGGGAAGTGTGCATTTGCTTCTTGGAAAACAAGATTAATTTTTGAAGCTTCTAGATTTGAACAGCCTTGGAGGAGAGAAGACATACTGTATGTAGAGTAGGAGATAACGGGAGTAAATAGGACCAATGCATGAAAGCATACACCATGAGACTGGATGAAGATTAAATCCAGGGTCCAAAAAACGAACCATGTAGTGGCAAAGACCAATGCATTTTGTTGCTAGAGGTTGGCTTCCTAGTTTCCCAGTTTCCCAATTTTAAAAGGTAACTCTTTTTGCTTTGGCAGTCGGAATGGCTTATACAAAATTAGGAACCAAAATCTGCCTATTTATTTGATTCTTTTCCATGCTTGTATTTTAGCAAGCAAATGAGAGATGCAAATCCACCTTTTGAACCTGGAAGTTACCTATTATCTCAGGATTAAAATATTTTAGATTTTTAAAAGATAATCTAATTTAAACTTCACAGCATTTAAATCACTAGTTCATTTTTAATGTTTACCAACCTTTCCCAGTCACTATTTTAAAAACATATGAGTCAAATATTGTTTTGTGTATTTATATCACAAAAGTATTATTGCACCAAAGAAACACATTCTTTTAAATATTAAGATAATGTGAGTTGGTTTATGAGAATTTAACAAGATAACTCAAGAACACTCCCAATTTTACAACACCTAATGTAACTATGTGCTTCACTCACATTCACAACACACATGGATGTAAAATTTTGGTTGGACTGATCGCTGGTTATTTTAAGAGGGATTGAGAAAAGAAAAAAGGAACTGTGCATGTTTAGCTGTACCTCAGACTTGGACATATGAAATGAACAAATGGACATATTAAGTGTGTTAGACAAAGAAACTAAAATGTCCTCCATTGCATAAATATTTTCTCAGCTCTCCATATCTTTAAAATTCTGAGAATGTGAAAGCCAAATAAGTTCTTCAGAGAAACATTGTTTCTGTGTATCTCACTGCTGCCAAAGTACTACTCGAGTATTACAAGAAAAGAGTAACTTAGTAGTTTTACTGAACTTTCCTTTTTCCTTTTTTTTTGATCTGTTATTATCGTGTTAGAGAAACCAACCTATTATCTTAAGATAATTAATTAACTTCTGCTTCTGTTGCATTCTTTTTCTTACAGAGCTTATCATAATCTATCAGTTATTTTCCCCCTCTATCCATATTTCAGGATCTAAAATGGATGTCAGTTTCAAATAAAGATAAATTGCATGAATGGAATATGTTGTGTCTTCCTGCCAGTGAAATGAATTTTGTTGGCAGAACTGATACCTTCCTCCCCTTATAACATCCAAATCTGCTCTGGAGGTTTATGAGATCCTCTGGAACAGATTTAGAGGGGGAACTGGTTTTGCAGGAGGGAGAAGAGGCTGTAGAAGTCCTATTTCATGGGCAAAAGCCTGATTGTGTGACACGGGATGGAACCCACAAATATATCATTATTCTAATGGAACTACTAAGAATTATAATAAAGTAACTTTATATATTTTTATAATAAATATTATAAAAAAATTATTAAAAATTATAATAAAGTTATCTTTTAGGAGAACTTAACAAATTTAACTGAAATTTCCCTGCATTTTGCAACTTGATGTCGAGTATACATTACTCAAATAGACTAGGGAGTAAGCCCCCTTTGAACCCAATAAAACTTCAGAACAAATATGCATAGGATTGCACAGTTACAAAATTAAATTAAGAAAAAAATATACTATCTAAAATTCCATTTATGTTTAAAACAATATTGGAATCTTTAAATTTGCATTAATTATGTTTGTTACCCAAATTATAATATTAGATGTTAGTATGGAGATTCTATTATTTCTGTTTGATGGAAGGATGAAATCTTCATGGGAGGGGTTTCCTGTCTCTGAGAAAGGAACAATCATTTTACAAGAGCTGTAACATGCATAGGGTTTTTTAAATTTAAAAATCTGAAATAATAATGTTCTCTTTAAAACCATTCTGTTCCCAGTATTAATATGTAAACGCCATATTTCATTCATGTTATCTATGATTATACCTAGGAATCTGTGGCCTTGCAATTTTTGTTTTTGACTTTCTGAAAGAAAAAGAGTTACTATGATGTGTACAGTTTTACATCTTCCATGAACCTGAAATTCAGAATTTCTATCAAATTTGTCAGAATAGTTCACCTGATGCAGACTAAAATCTGAGGCTGCAATGAAGAATATCTTCATATTAGGTCCATAAAAATTCTTACTGTGTGGGAAAATACAAAGAATTTTCAGTTTTAAATTAGCATTCCTTTGTTTTAGCAACTGGTAAACTGCCATATAAGAATAACAATGAGAAACACAGCATACAGTGACAGAATTATCCAGCTGTTTATTATAATGATTTTAAACATTGGTCTTACACATGCTTAGTTTTGTCTTAATAACAAATGTGCAATACAGAATAGGAGAACTTGGCAGTGCAGTGGTTACAGTGCTGGACAGAGACTTAGGAAATCCAGGTTCAGTTCCCCACTGGACCATGGAACTCTCTAGGTAACCTTAGGCCACTCACTCTCTCAGACTGATATGCCACAGAGGAGTTGTAAGGATAATGTGGAGAGGAGGAGAGGCACGCACACTGCCTTGAGCTCATTGGAACACAGGTGGGATACAAATGTGACTTTCCATAAAGATAACTAGGGAAGCCATTTAAAGGCTGGCCGTCCACCTCTTGCTTTGTTCACCTACTAGCCACTTGTGCTGTTTTCATTATGGCTAGAGCACACATTCTCTTCTGTCCTCAGCAAGGAGTGAGGGAGAAAAAAATATATGAACTAAGCCTTGAAACTGTCATAACATTGTGCTGTGCCTCCCTTAGGAGTAACATTGCTTCAAGTAGCAAAGTGGGGCGGGAGGTTGTGTGTGTGTGTATATATATATATATAGTATATATATATATATATATATATATATATAGTATATATATATATATATACAGTATATATATATATATATATATAGCTATTATAGAACACAGGAGTATTAAAATGGCTTCCTTTTCTTTTGGTCATTGTTCTCTTTTCTCAAGTCAGAAGTTTAAAAGAATAGTAATAATGATTTAAATAATAATATTTATTTCTTACCCACCTCTCCCTATGGATTGAAGTGGGGAACAACAACATATTAAAATATGTCAACAGATTAGATACATAACCTGAGTTAAAAACACATAGTGTAACATAACATAAAGAAGACTATCTTTTTCACAGTTTAGAAAATACAGGTCACCTAACGTATCCACAAGGGATACGTTCCCAGACCTACCCACAAATACTTGAAACCGCAGGTAATAACTAACTATGTAACATAGAATTGTGCTGGTGGACCTAGCAAATGCCTAGAGAGGCTGCCTCTCTAAGCATCTCCAGCACAACTTCTGGCAGAAGTTACCATAGAGTCACACTGGAGGACCTGGGAAGTGCCTAGACAGGACACATCTCTAGGCATTTTCACTGTGACTCTATGGTAACTTCCACTGCAATTTACCATACAGTTGTGTTGGAGGACCTAGGAAATGCCTAGAGATATTATATTTTTCAGACGACCAGGTTCCAGGCATATTTGGGGCGACCTGTATAATGTACTTCTCACTTTGTGAAATCACATGGATTGGATCCAGAAATGTTGTTGTGTAAGACATTCTGGCAGTTGTGTTGTTTAGTGAACAACTGTGTATATGCAGAGTAGAAACTGGCAACTGTATCAGGTCTGGGGCCCAGTTTTCTGCGTACGGGACTCTCCAGGGGCTACACAAAAACAATATCAAACCAAACTCTAGAACTGGTTAGACATTTACTTCTGTTTTTTAAAAAGAGGCATTTTAAAAATTATAAATAGTTCAGGATGTAGGAAGTTGAAATCTATTTTAAAACTGAATTGCCTGTCCTTTTAAGTTTTGGGGAGACACAATTAACACACACCTCTTTTTTGTGGAAAAAAATGGCAGTCCAGAAAGTCTAGAGGAGTTCAGGCTTGCAAAACAACTTTAAGAGGCCTGATGCTATCCCACAGCTACACATTGCCTATCTGTGAGCTGGAGAAAGCTATTGTCTAATATTGCTCAAGATAATGCCTTGTGCTGCTAGTGTGTATGCAAGAGATATTGCAACGTCGGATGCAAACCAAAGCACACCACGGGATTTCAGTTTTCTTTTCCTATACAACTGTGGGAGGGCAACTCTGGGAGCTGGGGGCCACATTAGCCCCCAAGGAGACCTTGGAGATCCACACCTCCCCTAGAAGAGGCCTTTTTGTCACAGGAGAGACAAAAGGAAGAGACCTAAAATGACCCAGGAATCTCCCAAAAATTCCCCCATGCCTCCTAGAGAGCATTTGGGGGTATTATTTTTTAAACCCAAGGGCCACAAAAATGGCTGCGAGGGCTGCATGTGGCCTAAGGGCTGCCTTTTGCCCACCCCTAGTTTAGGTTTAAAAGGCTTATGAAGCTCACTTTGAATATTTATAGTCTTCCAATTAGGGCAGTTTACAGCATATTGCAGTAAGACAAAAGTACTCCAGACATTCAGAACCTCTCAGCCATTAGTGCTCAGGTTGAGTTACAGTTCAAAAATGTAATATTTGCAAGCTCTGGTCCATTACCACTCACTCCAACTAATTTATGGAGTACTAATTTACATGGCTAGAATTAAATGTAAGTCACAAATCCTGTGTACTAGGAATTCAGTTCACTGGTGGGAAGGTATGGGAACAGTATTACAGAAATGTCTACCCCCTTTCATCAAAAGTGGTAGGTACCCAAAGATTTCGGAAGCTTCAGTAAAACATACTGTTTTTGTATTACTTTTTAAAAAGGGCATTGCAATGTTGTTTGGAATGATTTAAGTAATTCTGCCACCATCATACTTTTAAAAAGTAAGTATTGGCTGCATTTTAGGTTGTATTTTTAAGACATGTATAAATATATGAATAACATGTTTCTTGTGTGCTTGGCTTAATATGTCAGTGTGTGGTGTATTGCAGATGATACAAGAGTTTTGTTTATAATGGATCTAAACTGTGTGTTTTTAAAATGGTAATTATGAGCTATATAGGCCCAGAAATAAAACCTAACTGTATATAAAATTCATAGAGGCACAATCCATCCCTCTGTGTGGATCTCTGTACTCATAAGAAGGTATTGGCTTAGGCCATGATGGAGTCTTCTTCTCTTCTTCTCTCAGGTTGGTGGCTGGCCCATGGCAAAAAGCACGCCAGCAATGAGACATATGTTTACACTTCCCATGTATTCAACCACCCCCCTCTTCTCAGTGGCCTGTCACCCACTTTATTTGTGCTAATGGTAATAGTACCCTGGATGCAAAATCCTGAGAAAGGGAGAGGTGTTCTGTTTGAAAGTGATGCCTGTACTCTATAGTGCATGCAGGCAAAAGGCAGGCAGAGAACAAGAAGAGGGATACAGAACTCCAGTAAACCTTGTACCTACCTACCTACCTTCCTTCATGCAGCTGTACCCATGGGAGTATGGATTATGCCTGTGTCTTATAAAAACTCTGGTCATTTTAAAAAAGAAAAACTGAATGAATGTTTAAACTGGTGAATTTAAACATATTGATATACAAACAAGTATAGTTTCTGCTCAACTGATATTTCAAAAACTGCTAAACTGAATTACTTGTAAAATGAATTCTGAAAAGCAGTATATCATTTTGAGATGCCTTTTCATTCTTCTTTTCAGACATTTTCTATGTACATGATGACTTCCTTTTTAAAAAGTCTTCCCTTTTCCCTCTATACAGTGAGCATGGCCACTAACAGGCTTATAGGTGCAGTGGCAGGGACCATTCTGGCTCTGGGGGTGATTTTTGGAGGCACAGGGTGGGGAATAGAGTAAGCATACCGTATTTCTAAGTTTCAGAGTTTCATGTTTGGTGCCTAGTGTGTGAGGTAACCGTACGCATCTAAGCCCTCTGTGTACTATCCCATTAGCTTTGTGTTATGTGGTGACTGTATTTGTCATGTGATTTGAATGTCTGTGTCATGTGGTATGCTCATGCCATGTTTAACCCTCTCATGTCTGGGATAATGTGGGGCATAAAACGTTTGTGAATTTTAAATCATTATTATTAATGCTATTCAATGTTTACATGTTTCCGTGCTCTAAATTATAAAAAGAATTTCAAAAAAAGTATAATGATTGAAAAATATAGTCTAATAGACAACTTGGATAATTTAATATAATTGGGTTTATTACTATTGGTATTGTGTAACACTAACTTAATATATCCACCACAAACAATAAGAAATTTGAACTCCCTGGGGACTTTAGAGTTTGTACAATCAGCTTTTAATAACTCTTGACTTTTGTTTTTCTAGGATTTCATTTTTTCTAGACCAGTAGCATTCTATCTTTTTATGCTCTGATCCACCAAGGGAGCTCCTCAGATGGAAACAATCTTCAGCACATGTAGCTAATGTGCATCCAAATATGATCTGAGTCATGCATTCCCACCTATTTTGCAGCGACCATCTAGGTCCCATTAGCCTGGCTAAAACCATCTTTTCATGCTCATGAGGATCATCTGTGGTCACCTGGTATTACGTGTAGCTAAAGCTGGATCAGGGTCTTTAGCTATATGAATATTTGTATTCATTATGTTACATAATTTTAAGATATTGGTTATTAATACACTAACTGATATTTATGCTATCCATATATGGGGTTAGACAGAAGTATGGGTAAAATAGAATGTTTTATGGTCACTGGTATTATCACTTGTTTTGGTTTTTATTTTTATTTTTTCCCATTTCTAGCACTGATTATTTCATCTGCATTTTGTGTTTTACTTTATCATGAACAGAAATTTCTTTTTAGAGTCAACAAATGATTTTGCTGCTGTCATTTTAGCAACATTTTAAAATATGTATCCAAATACTGTATGGCAGACTCACATATATGCCCGGAAATGACAATGATACTGGATTAGTATATTTGGTTGTGTTTGTTTTTTTTAATTTAGTTTACATCAGCGATAGTAGTATCTTGTTTTTTAAAATGTTGTTGTAGTAGTTACTTGGGGTCCCAAAACTTAAAAGAAGTTAATTGAAGAAAAGGTTCTCATTCCTACTTCACCCTATAATCACCTCATTCTGTAAAAAGTATTTATGAAATATTGGGGGACACTCCCAAACAATGTGGGATGAGGTGATTGTGGGAAGAAGGAGGGGTTGGGAAAGGTTTCTTCTGTCAACTTTGTAAATATCATATGTGCCATATGTGTCTACTCAAAAATAAGCCCTATTGGGTTTGGCGGAACTTAGTCTCAGGCTAGTGTATATATGATTTCAGTCAAAGTACAGTTGGACCCCTGTATCCACAGAACAGTTTCAGTTATCCATGGGACACAATATGCATGGTTTCAGTAACCTGTGGGACACAAAATAGGGGCACATACTATAGAGTCACACTGGGAAATGTGGTCCTCCAATGCAACTCTATGGTATATTTTTACCAGAAGTCCTTATTTTAGAAGGCTTTGCTGTTATCTGTGGTTTCCAGTATCCATGGTAAGTCTGGAAACTGAACTCCTGCAGATACAGGGGTCTGACTGTAACTTTATATCAGAATGTCCAATCTGGGGGTGATTCATCCTTCCTGCAGCAGTATATTATATGCCATCCCACTTTTGTCCAGAAGACCCTGCAGAGAGAATTTTCAGGGGCCTGGAGCTGGGAAGAGCCTTTCCTTCTGTGAACTGTCTTAACTTAATTTTTTCCAGGTTCCAGGTTGGTGGTGATGATTGTTAGAAATAATTGTATTTGGACTTTTTGAAATGGTATTTTCCTTCATAGTAAGGCATCTGTATGTAGTTCTAAGCTCCCATAATTCCTTATAAGTCATGATTCATAGTTGATTAAATAGAAATAAAATTCATAGTTCAGTAAAAAATATTTTTATTTTTTAGTTTGTTTCTTTATATCCTGCCTTTTCCCAGAGAATCGGAATTCAAGGTGGCTTACAAAAATTCAGACAGATACACATAGAAGGCATATATAGATAAAAGCATGCAAGTTATTGCTAGAGTCTCATTAATTTTCTAGAGGATTATAAACACCTTTAAAAGTCAAGAAATGAAAACAATACAGCACACTATTAAAATACTTTTCCTTTTAAACAGCTCCCCAAAGCCTGTCAGAATAAAATGGTACTTATATGCTGACAGGAGAACAACAAGGAAGAAGCTAGAGTAGCCTCCTTAGAAAGAGAATTCCAGAGTGTTCTGGAACAATTATTTCAGTTATTTCATGTACTTGTGTATAGTAGTAGCTCAATGCCTTTATGTTGCTTTATTTGGTCCTAATAATGTGTGCAAACTTAATTTTACAAACAACAACAACAACAACACCAGGCTGGATGTTGCTCAGTTTGTCATAGTGGGCTCTTCTACCTTGGGCAAATGTGTCTAGAGGTAGTAACATTTATTATTATATGGCCCACTTTTAAAAATTGGATCCAAATGATATTTTGTCAGTCACACATTATTTGGGGCCATTACTCTTCCTTTTCTGCTGTTTTCTGAAGCATTTTTCCCTTACTGAAAGGTGAGGGTTTTTAAAATGCATTTTTTGTCATATAAATTGTGATAATCGAATTAGAAGTGTCCTATTTCTTACCCCCTTCTCCTTTTTCTACCCTGTTTCACTTTTTCCCCCCACACACCCATTCTTCCTTTCAATGATAAACAATCACTACAGCAATAGAGCAGTAATCTCCTGTGCTCCGAAAGATCACCCACCCTCACAGTCATCAGTTTCATGCAAAATTGAGGAAGAGCAGTTGGAAGGAGGGGGCTTCAGTGAAAACTTTTATCTGGTTGATACAATTGGGTTTACAGGTCAACCCCTGTATCCATGGATTTGATATGTACGGTTTCACATATCCACATCCAAAAAAATATTTTCTCTATAGGCATTTCTAGGTCCTCCAATGTGATTTTATGATCAACTTCCGACGGTCATCTCAGTGAAAATAATAGGGTTCCCTATTATCCACTGTTTCAGATATCCAGGGTGGGTCTTGGAACATATCCCCTGTGGATACGGGGGTCGACCTGTATTGCCATTGGTATTCAGTGCAACAGTAGCTTTCATTCACAACCATGTGCATGTCTGTACAGACTGGTCTTGCCCAGCATAGGAGTCTACTGGTTTTGTCCTAAGGCAAAGATATTTTTAAAAAGTATCTAGGGTTCTAGTGCAATGTGGTAACTTGTAATGCTGCTATTCCTATGTTTGTCTCATTGAAGCAAGATCACACACACAACCCCTTTTCTCACACACAAACTTGAGGCCTTGGAGGAAACTATCTATAGACGGAGTGGTGGGAGGGTGAACTTACACTGAGGTAAAAAGAGCAGTACAGGTTGAGTATCCCTTATCCAAAATGCCTATGACTAGAAGTGTTCCATATTTCAGATTTTTTTTTTTTTTTGGATTTTGGAATATCTGTATTTGCATATACATAATGAGACATAATGAGGTTGGAGAGAGACTGAGGATCTATGAAATTGTGGGAGGCGTGGATTTTCACCATTTCACAGATACTCAATTCAGATACTTTCCATCCATGTCTCTCTCTAGCTGCATTTCTTTCCAACCTCACCAAATACAGTGCTGGTATGTACTACACTACTTGTGCTGTCGTTCAAAAACTTTTGTATTTTGGAGTACCTTGGATTTCAGAATTCTGGATAAGGGCTACTCAACCTGTAACACCATTACAGTGTACCACTATTGCACTATAACTACAGATTTTTTAATTTTTTTAAAAAAAAATCAAAGAAACATGGGGCCAGAAAGAGACCATGTGTGGATTGTAAAACATTTGAAAAGACACCTAGAGAAGGATGCAAGGGGCTGGGTCATACCAACACCTAACATCACAACCCATGTCACAAGCAAGATGCCCAGAAGTGAACTGAAATGTTCTGTCCTTCTACTGAAGTTCTGTTTTTTTTCCCCAAAGTTTGGAAAGTGTTGGGACAAGGAAGCATCAAGAAAGCATTCAAAATGTGTTAAGAAGCAACTTTAAATAGTGCAATACAAATCAATACAAATAACCAGTGTAGATAAGCCCTGTTTTAAAATGAAATGGAAGCGGTGTTATGCACCTCTTACAATAACCAATGCTGGATGCAAAAGGGCTGTAGGTTACACCAGAGGCTACAGAGACAGAGTAGCATGACTCTTTGCAAATCTAAACATGAGCAATTGCTCAGATCTATCCCTATCATTAATTGGAAGTTGCAGATCCTTACTTTAGCAAAACTCAAGAGTAATTTTATGTAGTATGGTGCATTACTAAAAGTCAAATTGGGAAATGTTGCTAAATGGTCAACAGGTATATAGATTAATTCATGGTTGAAGTAGTTTCCATAAGTGGTGGAAGATAATTTAGGTCTCCATATGGGTAGAAAGTTATTCTAGGTGCCCAGATAGATGGTTAAGTTTGGTATTCTCTGAGCTGCCAAAAAGTACAGACAGCCATTTTCATGGTCACTTGTACTTTTTGTCTGCTTAGGAAAATATGCTTTGTTTTTGTTTGGTGTTTTACATCACTGATTGTTGTATATAGTTTATAAGGTGTTTCTTATCTTCTCAGTTTCTCATAGTTTTTTAAAAGAATAATCTTTACTATAGCTTGCAAAAGCTGATTTTCAATATAAATAATCCTTGTATAATTTCAAGGTAGCTAGAAGTCTTTACAGTTTCACTTACATTGCGAAAAACACCAGATATTTTACTTTTTGATAAGGGAACCCATAACAGAATGCTAATGATAAAAAAGGGCCTTCTGAAACTGCTTTGCTCTAATACCCTTCATCTGATGCCATTATTCTTACGCATTCACCCATATTCAAAGGAGAGAAATACACTATTTGATTTCTTACTTTAACAAATATTTGAATGTTGCAGCATTGTGAAGTATATATAACATTAAATGATGTTTAGATAAGTTTAAATTGAAATTGGGAGTTCCAGTAACAGAAGCTATTTGGATAAGGGATTAATTTGGATGTGTAAGCATGATAATAAAAAAAAAAACTTTATCCTCATCTATTTTTAAAATAAGCTTGCCCCTTTGGACAATGTTGGTTTAAAGTTAATAGCACACATTTTAAATTGCTTTACTACATTTCCCTTGATGTCAATTAATTAAGTGGTTGGTTCTTATGTCTTTCTTCCCATAATCCTTTGTCACAGGTCCTAGCGCCACCAATCTTATAATAGGTTCCATCGCTGGTGCCATCCTGGTGGCAGCTATTGTCCTTGGGGGGACAGGATGGGGCTTTAAGTAAGCAATTGCCGCATGTCTTCTCTTCAGTGGCTATGGCATATCTCTCTTCTGCTTATATCACTAAATTTTGAGTTCCTGCTACAAGATCTCTGGTAATGTTTTAATTAAAATTATTCCATGAATCCTTTTGAAACTGGGATTCAAAAGGCCAAAATGTAATTTTTAAAGTGTCAAAGATGTCACCAGGGTGCAAAGTTGTAAAATAATAACAACTGGAAAATTGTGCTGAATAGTTTCAGTGAATGTGGCCCAAAAGGCTTATGCATAATGAGACAAATACCACCTTTCTATGTATAGTAAAGATCTCTATAAACTCATGAATGTTTCTAGAAGGAGGCCAGTGGGGCTAAAAGAAAATGATTTTGAGCAAAAACATAATACACATCAGAGATGGGTCTGAGCTCCAAAACATAAAACCACTATTTTGAACTCCGTTTTTGCTGCAACATCTTATTTCACAGAAAGAAAACTGGTGATAATCAGAGAAAAAAAGATTCACACACACACCCTAAGCAAGGCAAAACACACTGCGTATCAAAAGAGAAAAGAAAACACAACACATCTGTGACGTATGCCTGTACTCCATGCATGGACTTCTACTTGAGTGAACCACCTCCTCCTCCCCAAAACTGCTCCTCTGCTCCATCGGGCCCCAGGCCCTCTAGAGCAGATTTAGAAGGGGTGCACAAGAAGCTGAAGTGGGGCAGGAAAATGTCATTATCCAGTAGTTTCGGTTCCACTGTCCAAAGGATGAAAATAAATATAAACCTTTGAGTGTGCCAACTACAGCTACTATTTCTTGGTTTGGCATTAACATTGATAGCTAGACTTATTGACACTTCTCCTTACAGGTCAGGCATGGACAGTTTTGGTGGGTCTGAGGACCCCATGATCCACCAAAAATGCCAAAGTCTGCAATCAGAAGTGACTGGAAGTAAGCATCCAGTTTTCAAGAGAGGTATCCCCACCCCACCCCAAAATAAATGGACCTGCAATGTAAAGTTCACCTGAAGGCTTCACTGTCCTTTTCTTCGAGGGAAAAATAATAATTTTGGGGAAGGGGTTCTGGGATAGTATGGGAGCCCAAAGAACACAGAAATAGATGGGGGGGCATTTAGCACCTGGGGCACACCTTGCCCATGCCTGGTTTAGGTACTTCAAAACATTCATTCAAAGACAGGTTTTCCCCCCTGAAAGAGGCTCTGAAAATCAGCAGCCTTTATCCATTCTGAACTGTCTATGAAGCCTTAAATACTGTTCAAAGATGTTCCTGTGTCATCTCATTGCTATTGTAATTGCTACAATGACCAAGGGCTGGTTTACATGGCAGGTTTTATTGCGTTAAGTTTTGCTTTAGTGCTTTCCCGCATCAGTGGTGGGTAGTTTACACGGTATATGCTTACACAGCTATATTTTGTGGCTCTTTGATTTTTTCCGCTTTGAGGTTCACACAGCCAAATGTGCTGGGGGCATGGCCAAGCATTGTGAGGAGCCAAAGGGATGCCATAGGAATATCTGCCCTGACCCCAACTCCGTGCTTAACAGCTTAGAGGCAGTCACTCTTTCCCCCCCCCCAGCTTCCTGGCCACAAATCAAACGGAAGGTCTGTGTGCTTAACACCTTAGAGGCAGTCACTCTCCCCCCCCCCAGCTCCCTGGCCACAAATCAAACGGAAGGTTTTCCTCCTTGCTTAACAGCATTTTCTGCCAAATAGAGGAAAGCCAGAGAGAGAGAGAAACAGACTGTCAAAATAGCAGTGCAGCTCTGCTGCAGCCCTTCGTGAAATGGTTTCTCTCCCTCCCCCATGCACAGGATCACTGCTGACGAACGGAGCTTTTACATACTTGCAAAACAGCAGAGAGGATGAGAAGGAATGCTCCCTGACTGAAAACTGATGGGAATCCTTTTTGTTTGCAAACTGGCTTGCAAAATAGCAGAGATGATTTTTTAAAGTTTCCTCTAATTGCTACTGTCTCTCCCTCCCTCCCCCCCCTCTTTTGAGCCCACCCCTGCATCATCACCCCTGCATCAACCAATCACAGTGAAGCTCTGCTGTAGCCCTTAGCAGAATGGTTGTTTACACTGCCAATAATGCGCTACATTGCAAATATACCGGCAAAAGTAGCAACATCCCTTGCCACGCTATATTTGGGTGTTTCACCTTCCCCCCCTTCTGAATGAGGTGATGCTGTGCCTCGACCCGTGTGAACTATGAGCTATCTTAGCGGTATATTTAGAGGAATATTTGCCCGTGTAAACGACCCCCAAGACATTATTGTTTCTGTATTCTATTTAGCATGTTGCTAATTATATGCAAAATTATAAAATTATTACAGATTTCTTAACTAGCACACTACATATTAGTTAAGAATATAAAGCTTATCTTGCTGTTACTTTTTAATAAGTCTAATAGAAATCTTAAACATAAAAAGATTATTGTTTTCCTGCTTGCTATCTCTCGGATTGTTATTGCTAAAAATTGGAAGAACTAAATGCCTGCTGTGACTGCTTGGTGGGACAAATTTTGGGATGTGTGGTTTATGGAGAAGCTTTCAGACATCAGGCAGCACATGGCTGTTCATGCTGATTCTGAATCCTTTATTGAAAAATGGTTCCCAATAATCACATATCTTTCTAACACAGATCTTGCAATAGCACCTCCACCACATCATGCTAAGATGTGGAAGGATGTCCTCCCCGACTCCCCCGATGTCCTTACTTTCAGGCTTTTTTATGCCATGAACTACTTTCCTGATGAATCCTATGCCCCTTCTCTTGGTGTTTGTTATGTTTTAATTTTGTTCTGTATAGTTGTTTTGCCATCTACGACTCCAGTTCTCCTGGTATTGCTCCTATTACAAAATAACAACTGTACAAATTTTTCTTTGTTAAATCAATAAAACTTTACAAAAAAAAAAAGAATATAAAGCTCACCTAAAACTAAAATTTCATGTTATTTCTATTCAAATCCTTGAAGCAGGATTTCCTTGAAGATCCTTTGTATATTAATTGAACAATTTTCCAGTGAAGCAGTCAGAGCTTATAAGAGTTATTTTTGGATTGCCACACCCAGCCTCCCCCAGTGACCATAATGGTTGGAGTATTCAGGGAATTACCATTAGTTTTTACACCTCTAGAAACAATGCTGCTGGGTCCCTATATTATGTAAATGATAAATTAATTCTTTCCTTGAGGTGCTGAATGTGGTAAATTCAGAAAACTAGTGTCAATGGACTATGCAGAAGTGGCTCCATTCTGATGTTCAATATTGACACATAGATTGCTAATAAAATAAATACCAGATATTTTAGTTTACTTTGTATGGTTGTTGTTTTTTTAAAAAAAACTTTTCTGTACTACAGTAGTTCAGATGAATTATATAATACAGATTAAAATTCAACAACTTAAAAGCAGATTTTAAACTTTTGTAGAATTAAACTTCAGGTTCCAATTTCAGAACACATTATTTTTTAGCAAGTATATCAGTGCTGTCCTCAAAATGTATGAAAGTAAACTTGTATTTAAATATAAAGTCCTGAGCTATATTCTTTTTTCCTTTTTTTTTTTTTAAAAAACTTTATGAATAACACAATATTTCGTTATTTCTGATGTCATGCAAAATTGTTCACACACAAATGCTGGTATCCAAATACTGTCTTCTGTGAAAGGTTCCCTTCAATTGTAGAAGGTTTTTGATCCAGCAGGGCACTTCCACTCTGCAAAATACCTTCCCTCTTGCAGGCACTTGTGCCCTGCTCTGGAGAGGGAGGTGAGAAATCACCGTTCAACTTTGATAGCAGCTAGAGTGTCTTGAGAGGCATTCAGCTTAGCTAGTGCTCCCAACACCAAGAAGAAACTCCAGATCCAACTCATTTGAACCAGCCCAGTGTGACATAACATTGTGCGTTATTGCTTCCTCATACATGATACTTTGCATCCTGTGTGTCATTTCAGCATACATGATATGATATAAAAATATTTGATATCCCTGTATGGATAATCATTCACAACAAGCACCCCAAGAGTTCTCTCTCTTTTTTTTACAAAAAGGAAAGTATTTTATTCTGTAGCAGAACCTCAAATAAATGGCCTCGCCTAGCTCACAGCTTGAAGTGCATGTTTCTTTGGGGTAAAACTGAAAAGAATGTTTCACTTTAAGGAAGAGGCCTAGCTCAGGTAGGCCCTTTTGTATTTTGCTGCTTTGTTTAGCATTTGTGTGTCTGAGGTGGGGTACTTGATAGAAAAGCTAGAATGTGTGTTATACCTTGTATGATTTTTTTTCCAAAATAGTCAATCAAAGAACAACAAGCTGTGTTTGTACTTCAATCATTTCAAGAACTTATTCCATTCTATTTTAGAGCTGTATTCAAATCAGGAGCTGATATTGAGGACCGGTAAAACAAAGTGAAACCATACAATTAGTTTAAGATTATAGTTTAATTGCAAAGAAGTAGCAATACAGAGAGGGACTTTGAATATCTGAGGCATCATGGTCCTAAGAAATAATTCTAATGAAAATGGCAAGTATTTCAGGTGGGCATATAATTACCAGAGTAAAAACTGGAGGCAGCTCTCTTACCTTTAATGGTGATGTAGATGAGGGAATTTCAGCAGGTTACCTGATTGGCTGACAAGAATTCCTTCTTCTACATAACCATTAAAGGTACTGTAGCTGTCTCCAGTTTGCACTCTGGCAACCCTAGATGGGCACCATAATACTAATTGTTCTGAGTTTTACTTGAACTTGGATCTAGGCATGTGCAAGCAGGAGGCTGCTCACCCAACAAGGCTTTCAGCCTCTGTCCTCCTCTGACAAGCCACTGCTGTGAAGTGGGTACCCTTCCAGACAGCTTGAGAATGGGGCACAGAGGCCTACAGTGGGGGAGGGAAATGGCTGAAAACTAGGTTTAGGTGAGGAATGGCTTTCAAGGGGATAGCAGTGAGGAAGAGGGGGTGAGTGGCCTTCCACTCATCAGTCTGGATCCAAACCAGTACATTTTGAAAGTCTTTGAATTTGACATTTGTATTGTTTGTTTGTAGTTGGTTTTCATACAGCAGGTACCCCTGTGATGACTTAGAACTGTTTTGAGACCTAGGAAAGTTTCATTTAAATGAGTACGCTATATAACTTTTCTAAAGAGCTCATGACTGAAATACTAGATTTCTATGTGATCGGGCACAATCTTAAGAAAAGTGGTGTAGATGTTCATAATTCCCCCAAGTGTTTCATCAGATCGTGTTTCATAATGGAGAATTACACTGTTGGCGCTCCCTGCACTATGCAGGTATCCAGTGATTTTTTTTTCCAGTTATAACCCAAGTTTGTTTCATTTATGTGTGCCCATAAGTAATGTGAAATATGTATGCACTTTGAAAAATCTGTTTATTTTTAAAAATATAATATCCATAGTATAGGTTGTTGCTTTGGCAGTGTGCATGATGAAACATGTAAGTTATTCTTTCCAAGTAATTTCTTTCTTGCAGCCTGCAGTGGGATATATAAGTAAACTAAATGATATGCGTTACTTTATTGTTTGCATTTGGCAGTGCTGAAGGATTTCTCTCTCTGCACTGGGATGCCACCTTCTACTTACATTTTTCTACGCTAGAAATCTTCACGGTTTAGAAATCTCATCCCCCCCCTCCTTAAACCTCTTAGCTTGATTTTATCTCTTATTTCTGTTTTGCAAGCTTTTCCATCTAGATTTGCTGTGGCATTTCATGTATCATATCAAAGACAGTTGTCCGTTAACAGACACAACACTACCCAGTTGACAGTAGTGTCAACTACTTTTTTGATGACTGGGCATTGGCTCACAGGCTCTTCACCCTTGCACTTGTGTCTTTCCTCCCTTTCCCCTTCCTGATTAGGGTTAAATATAGCCCAGTATTGTCTGTCCTAGGTTGCCACAGTGACTCCTAACCAGAAAATTCTGTGCCATTTTTCACAGGGAATGCAACATTGGGGGGAGGGGGTATGAGGCCGCATGGCACTCCTGTTCCCCAAATCATGACTTGGTAATCAGGTCAAAGTTATGTCTGAATACTTCTTCAAATGTTTTCAGGTTATGGAGAAGAACATAGTTTTAATCTTTCCACCCATACTGTTCTCCCTCCTATTCTTCCTTTCTATATGAACTCTTTATTTTGTATACCTTCTTCTGAAATGTTTCACCATAGTGAACAAAGGAGATAAGAGGTCAGCTTTCATCTAGATCACTACAGCCTCCACCTTACCATCTTCTCTCTTTAGTCCATTTAAAATTCTCCTGGCGATCTCCCCTTTTCTTCATGTTGGAAATGATGTCACTCCAACTCTTTACAGTTGTTCCCTATAACTCTCTAAACATCTGGCAGAGAACTGTGACCTTGAGATGTTTTAGGCTGCTGTTCCAATAGTCCCTCTATGTAAGGTTGGTAGGAGTTCTAGTCCAAAAACATATGGAAGATTACAGCTGCCCATGCTCATTCTAAGTCCTGTGTCTGGTCTGTATTTTCCAAAAGGCACTATTTTAATTTGCTTCACAGTTTTTCTTTCAATTTCAGTCCTTTTGAATTGTTCTATTTTTTTTTTAACTTGTGTACCAATAGAAGGATATTTTCAGGCATGAACTGAATGGAGTCTGAGATATGGACATTTGAAAACCAAGCTAGTACATGGCACAATAAGACCTAGGTGCCATCGCACTATATCATCTGTATCTACTTGCCTCTCTTTCTACCCTCCATTATACACTTTAGCCAGTCAGTCGTTTTAGTCCTCCTCAACATCCATCCCTTTGCCTTCTCCCATACCAGTCCATACATCTGGATAATCCTATCTCTCCTCTTCATTAAACTATTGCCTTTCTGTTAGGTCTGCCTATTTTTAGCAGGTACTCATATGGCTGCATTCACATGTAACACCAAACCATATTTTAGCATTATGAGAACAAGTGGCCAGGAAGCTAAACCTTACATACTTCTCCCCTTGCTTTTTTTATGCGTGGCAGAGAGGAAACTTAACCCTTTGTTCCTGATCTGTACCAAATCAAAGATTGCTACTTTTACAGTATTTGAAACTCTGAAAGAATGGTTTGAACAGACTATAATTTTTTAAACTGTGGTCAGACTGTGCTTATAAATCTTTGTCTGCAGCCAAACTAGCTTTTGCTCAAACTGTCATTTGCAGCAGACTAAGAATGAAAGCATGAAATTCCCCATTGTACAGAAAAAGAAGGGGAGAAGGAGGAGCCAAAGTATAAAGCTCCTGCTGCCTGCTTGTTCTCACAATGGTGGCTGTCTGTGTGGCTGCCAGAATTGATTGCACTGTTCCTTTGGAGGCACATACTAAAGGTGGCTCTTATAATGTCCTCACCACAAAACAGAATTTCTCTAGCTAGATATCTTAGGTGAACACTGTCTGATTGTATTATTTGCTATTAAAATCATCATCATAGCTTTAATAAAATGTCAATTAATAGAAATTACATTGGGCATATGTGGGCTGATTTTACCTCAGTAAAATGTTGTTGAGTGTGTGAAAACCTCAGTCATATTCTCAGTATTTTCAAATCAATTTTTGCTTATGGTGGTCTCTCCTCATCTAAATAAACCATTCAATTTCAAGTAAAGGATCACAATCTCTGTTTCATATTTTAGCAGTTGTGAGCCATGTAATAAGTTTATCTCCTTCCAACATGTGCAGCAAGTACTGTTGCCTGTGCTAGCATAGAACTTATTAACAGCCTTGCCTGATGCTCTTATGCTGTAGTTAAAGGGCTTTTTCAAAGATGGGGGGAACCCACGGATGTCGGGAGGAGGAAGTCGCTGTCCCACTTACACCACTCTATTTCGGCCGCTGCCGTCCTCCTCCTGACCTTCCTCCGTGCTTCCTCCATGCTGCAGGAAAAACCCCATTAATAAAAAGTGGTGCGTTTCTCATGCCTGCAGCATAGGGGAAGGTCAGGAGGAGGATGGTGTCATCCGAAATGGAGCACTGTAAGCGGGGCAGCGCCGTCTTCCTCCCAACTCTGCAGGGTTTTTTCCCCATTTGAAAAAGTCCAAAGACTCAGGAAAGATGCAAGTAGAGATGTATCCATCATAGAGCATATCATGAGACAAAATGACTCGTTGGATAAGACAATATTGCTTAGTAAAGTGGAAGGCACTAGGAAAGGAGGGAGACCACACTACAGATGGATTGATTCAGTCAAGGAAACCACAATCCTGAGTTTGTAAGACCTGAATAGAACAGTTGATGACTGGGGATCTTTGAGGTCTCTCATTCATAGGGTCATCATAAATCAAAGCCAACTTGACAGCAAATAATAACAGGAAACATCCTTCATAGTCGCCAACTCACTTCATCTTGTGAAAGGCCTCTTGCAAATTATTCAGAAGGAAACTAGATACTGCAGATCTTATTTGGCCCTAAGAAAGAAACAGAAACAATGGTTTAGAAAATAAGGATAGTAACATGAAACCTAAGGAAGTAGCTTGATCTTAAAAGTGTTTTTATACTCTTTTTTTCATATAATTTCTTAAAGGATGGAGAATGGTTCATCTTTGTTACCAGGCCAGTGCTTTGATTTGCTTAGGAGGAGGTTCCTTTGAAATAAATGAAACTTCCTTCTGATTCATCATACATAGGATACTGCTGTCTACCATAAAATAATCTTGGGAGCTGGGAAGAGAAAGTCATGACATGAATAAATTCTACTTTGATTTACTTCTTAATGGTTTTTTTTTTTTACAGATTATTAAATATATATTTATATGATATGAACCTGACCATCACTTTTCAAAAGTGTTCTGTTGCTGGAGCTATATTATCTTATCATCATTAGCAATATGAGTTTGTGTTGTGAAACTATGGAATATGAGTTTGAACTGAATCCATTATATCATTTAGAAGACAGGTTTTGGCATTGACTTCCAGCTCTCTTTTTACATGGAAAGCATTGTCTGGTATGAGAAGACATCAACAGCATTTTGTTCAATCTGGTTCTTCGTTGTTTGTATTAAATTCCAGAGGGGCAGACATGAGTACTGAGAAAACAGTAGATGACAGTGGGAGTAATAATCCATGAAATGCAAAACAAAAACCAAACAAACAAATGTAAAACAAGAAAAACAAACAAGCATTTGACAGAATCTAAATGTATGAAAGATTTTTTTTAATTACCTATTCACAGGAGGAGTAACTGATGATAATTTCTGTCTTTCTTGCAATTTATGTTTTTTTGTGTTCTGAGGTTAAGGGCAAAAAAGAGAAAGAAGACATTGATGGTCTTAATGGGGTAGAAATTTCAGTTCTGCCATTACTGCTTGAGCAGTAGTGAGATTATTCTGTTATATCAAGATAATTCAGTCACTCTGATTCATGTATATATTAGAGGGTATATTTCATATACAAAAAGCCATGAAGATGGATGCTATAAAACAGATATGAAAACATTGACCCATAAAGTGCATGTTTAAGCTGGATATGTGGTGCACGCACACAAAAATAAAGCTAGAAGGTACTGTCTTTTTGTAGTCATCCACAACATTTTCAAGACAAGGCAGTGGAGGGGGCAGGGATATTTTTAGGGCCTGTTTTCTGCAGCAAGAGTTGCAGGAGCATGCAGTAGAGAAGACCCAAGGCTTTATGTTCCACAATGACAGGGAAACTGTGAGATCCTGTTCTGTGTTTTACTGCATGCCAATTTGGTGGCGGTAGCAATGCACATGCCCAGTGTTCAGACTAAATGCATGAGCCCCTTGCTTGATGCCCCACATAAAGCCAGATTATGGGGAGGTTGCATCCAGTGTTTGTGTTGCCTTGTAATGTCTTGCTGTTTATTTATATACGATGTTGGTATGACAGGAGAATGGACATTTATACAAAAAGCTTCTTGTTTGCTAATGACAGCTTCAAAATTGCAGCAGCACAACTAACACATGCTGGAGTCCATTCTCCTTCAAAAGCAATTTCTCAGTCTCTCCTGAACGGAGATGGAAAGTACAGTATTCTATTCCATGTTGTAGCAAAGGCTGACTAAGGACACACAAATGGATTTTTTTGTTGTTGTTGAAATAAACCTATATTGGCTTCATTGTAGCCAGTCTGAAGAGCAGATAGTTGCATGTGGCAGGAAGTTTTTCCGTGTGAATATTCATTAATATTACACAATAGAGAATGAAGATTTAATACAAGCAGTTTCATAATTTGAAGAATCATGAATAATTTATATCAGAACTAAGCATCAAAACCTTATCTTCATATGAAGCTATTAATTGGTTTATTTCAAATTGAAATCTGGAGTGTCTTAATGTAAGCCCTTTCTATAATGTGACAATGACATTACTTAGTTTCCAGTTATGACTAACATATTTCTTATTTCCCCTTTTCACTATTTTGTCTCTTCCTTAACTGGAAGAAATGTCAAAAAGAGAAGATATGATCCAAATCAACAAGGTATCTAAGGAAGTCATTGGAAGAGCTTTTCTATACATCACTGGATTTTGGATACGGTGGCTTTTTGTAGAGGCTGTGCAGAAAGTACAGTACATCACTGCAGAAGACAATTGAGGCAAATGATTTGCTACAAACTGCAAGCTGAGATATTTATGAAAGGGCTGAAGGAAAGCTGTCCTTTTTGGAGATTCAAGTTCAAGAACTCCCTCCACTCATATCTCTTTTTTTAGGGTGTTAAGAGACAAGACAAATGTTATAAATGAACTATTTTGACCTAACTTTTCTTTTTTAAAACAAAAACAAACTAAGAATGGAGCAAACAAACCAAGTGCAATAAGAGAACTGTTTCAAAACATTCAAATAGGCAAAGAGTTTCTTAACTGATAACTTGTGTTCGCATGATCTTTTAATATTAATGACAGACTGCAGTGGCATGATAAGCTAACTTTTGAAACAGTAAACTGCATGGCATATTCACAAGAAACAAGCTAGCCAGCTGACTGATCTTCATTCCAAGAAAACAGTAAAAACAAAATATAACATAGAAAAATTGATTCTGGGTTCTTAAGAAATCACATTCCACCGGTGCGACACACATATTATTCTTTGAGCTCTACAACACCTTTCCTAATATATGTATTTGTAATTTTTCTTGGTTTGATTTTTTGGACAAACTTCTTTCGAGTGTGGCAGGTCTGCTATGGTGATGTATGGTTTTCAGTTTGGAAATAAGACTTTTTTTCATTACTCTCAGATTCTTTCCATATTACTCTGGTGTAACACTTTTTCTTAAAGGTTTTGTTCCATATGCATTTATATCTCCTTTAAGTTTTGCTTTCTGTTTAAATGGTTTTTTTTTTTTTAAATAGCATGGTATATAATGGAGGCTTTGGGCTTGCTCTAAAAAGGCACTCCGCATGCAGACACAGGGAATTCCAGTAGAAAACAGGCGTGCTTTTAAAATTTGTATGCTTGAAACCAAAAAAAACCCCAAACCCTTCCAAAACTTATCCATATGTGTAAATGCATATGTATGCAATGAGTTTTCCTCTTTCCAAATGCATTATTTGCTGTCATGCAGATATTTTGTATATATTGTAAGAAGTTGACACCTTCTCAAACTATCACAAAAGTGCCAAGCTTTTAACTTTTTAGTTTTACCATCTGTTTTCCTTTCTCTAAACATTGTATGAAAGGGAAAAAAGCCTAAATAAGCCTTAAATACCCATAAACACTGAGAGCTTTTAATAGGTTAAGGCTTCCCCATGTATTGGTTTATAGTCCCCAGCACTCCTCCACCCCTGTTCACCTTTCTCTTTCTGATCAACTTGTAAAATAATCTAAATACTCTTTCCTCTTTGAATTTATTTCTGTAATATTTATCTTTCAAAGCACAGCCTCGAATGTTACTTCCTAAACTACTTGTGGTTACTATAACGGCTCAGTCTATTTAGCAAAATAAGGAGAATATCATCATTTACCTGGTAACACTTCTTCATGAGAATAGATTTAAATATACAATACTTTCTTTTCTCCTTTACCCCTCTCAAGCCTCTGAGCTCTGATTAATTTGGCCATCTGCACTTTATCTAGTTTAAGCGTGGACAGCAACAATGGTAACTTCTATGAGCATATTACAATGAGTTGTCTGATGAATAAAGTATGTCTGTATGGGTATAGACCTGCAGAGTAGTTATGCATTGCCTTTATGCTGATGCCCAAATCAACTTAGAGGTTTTTCATGCCTGGTGGGAAATGGTGTCAGTGGCAAGACATTCTGCATTAGGCCAGGCATGATTTTCAGCTTCCAGACATATTAATTCTCTGCTTGATCTTATGTAGCCCTAAACCAAATTTCAGAAATCTTCTACAACTGATAAAGTTTTGGTCTTTGTAAGACCTAGAAGCCCATTAGTTGGGAAGGAATGGTTGGTGGGGGGATGACTCAGAGGAAAGGGTGACAGAAACACAGAGAGAAATGGGATGTATTGGCATGCTTTTATCTTTGGTCCCCACCCACTGTCCAATTTGTCTGGAGAGATCCCCATTGAGGGAAAAGGAACAAGGTTACCACATTGTAACCCATCTTTTCAGATGTGTTGCATCTAGTCAGAAAGGAGAGGAAAATCAAGCATAACCAAAATTCCATGTGCTTGGTCCAGTGCATATTACTAGCAGTGGAGGCTATGTCTTCATTGCAGTTGGCTTTCAGTTGTACCCCTAATAAAAGGCTTTTGATCTTGCCACAAATATTTTGATGTAAATTAATATAATTCAACTGATTCTGTTGAAAATACCTCTCAGGTGTAGTGATGCAGACATTACATTGTTATGAGATAATTTTCCAGTTACATAAGTCAGAAATATCTTTTTTTAAACCAAAAGCAGAAAATCCCCAATGGCACACAGATGACTGACCCACCAACATGACAGAGCTTCCTTCCTCTCTCTCCTGCAGCCTTCTCTGCCATCCCTCCCCTCCCCAAAAAAACCCCTCAAACCAGCTCCAATGGTTCCCCCACTCTCTGGAACAGGTTGAGAGGTGGTACAAAAAGCCATTCTTTTAGCAGAAATACCCCTTAGATCCTAGCCAATTATACTTTGCAAATTATGTTGGCTCTGTTTTTACATTTAACTGTAGAGTAATAAAACATCAGTTATTTAAAATATCTTTCTTCCTTACGCTATCTTCTCAGTTTTGCATTATCATAGTAGACTTTCCCATGCAAATAGCTGCATAATATTTTGAAAGCAAGGCACAGCTGTCTAACTGAAGGCTGTTCTCACATGATAATCTTAGCTGATAAAAATTTACTACTACTAAATGGTGGAATGGGAAGTAGGTTCAAAATGCTCTAATACAAACAGTTTTGATCTTGCAGGCAATGTATTTTGATTCTTTTTTCATCGAAAAACCATTGGATCTGAGCCTCTAAAAGTAAAATATATGTGCTTGATAAACTCCTTTTCAGATCTTCTTACTATATGACATTGCCCAGTAGAATTATTTTGCTTAAAGTAACTTTGCATTTGAATATATTTGGGATAATTATATCTAAATAGGTGCTAAAGTCTCCTTTTAGGTTATGTTCGATATGGTAACCACAGTAGGCAATGCCATTGAATATGGTTACAAAAATCAGATCATTGTATTTTAAAAAAATATATCTTGAAGTAATTCACAAAACATTGTAAATGTGCGATGTGATGTTTTAATTAGACCACACTGGTCCCCAATTATGTACATATGGTATGAGTTGGTGTAACTTTTTGTTACACTAGCAGTTTCATAAGAAATATAATTTCTTGTCTAAATTTCTCCTCTTCTGTTCTGTTATATGTATGTGTGTTTAAAATACACAGACTTGTATAGAATGTAAATGACCACGCAACCACATAGCTCACAGAAATGGATTATAATGTTTTCTGTGGTACTAGAGTTAATGTAATCAAACCTGTTAAGGCAGATATTTATTTTGTAAGTCTTCATTCACCACATTTTGTAGAGAACAAGTGCTTCTTATTTTTTTTTTAACCACAATCAATGTCATGTTAATAGTGTTTGACAAAATAAATGTTATGTTTCCATTCCAGTCACCATAGTTTTATTCCATTAAAAAGAATTCATCTCGACAGAAAAATGTATGGAAATTTTGTATAGCTTACGTTGATATGCTGCATGATCCCACTGAATTGAGCAAATTCTTTACTAAGGGGAAATCTCCACTACATAGGTCAACAAAAATATATTCTAGGTGCATGTTAAAATAAATTACATAGAACTGGAGTTTTACAAAGTTTTCTTTACTATGCAATGATAGGAATTGCACAAACGAAAAATTCAAAGACAAATGTCTAAGGAACTTTACAAAATAATACTTGAATTTATTTTTGATGTAAGAAGCTATCAATCATTTTGTATTCATTGTTGCTTTCACTATTAATCTTCATTTACAATTATTTGTAATTATTTTTAAAGTGCACAATATGACAAATTCATTTTTGTTTACAGTTGATACTCATTCATATCTTGTTGGCTGTTGATGGATGGAAATTCAGTTGTTGTTCTGCATCTTAGTAAATGAGTATTAAAAACTTCATGAACATGGAAAGTTACAACTGCTATATTTATCTTTTTTTTCTTGCATTGCCATTAGGTTAAATTCCTGTGTTCCATATCCAAGTATTGTGTCAGTAAACAATTTATTTGGTCACTATTTATCAGAACACTGGAGGTAACATTTAATCAGACATGATTTATATTTATTCGTGGGAGTGCTGTCAGATGTCCCTCCCATTAGTACAACTATAATATTAGATAGTTTATTATGTTGCTAGGGGGAAAAAATCAAATGTGAGGTTGAAGATGAGCATACTTGTGCTGAAGGGCACTTTACACATTATGGAAAAGACTTTCCCCTGTAGATCAATGCCATCCTTTTTAGAGGGTTTTGTAACACTTGGAGCATATTCCCATATCTGAGAAGGAATTATATCTGTGGAAATAATCAGCCAAGCCTCCCAAGAAAGAATTGTAATGTGTATTTTAAGATTTTTAAGAAGGATATAGACAAGTTGGAGAAGGTTCAGAGAAGGGCAACAAGGATGAGGAGAGATATGGAGACCAAAACATGAGGAAGGAGCTGGGCCTGTTCAGCTTCATGAAGGGAAGACTCAGGGGTGGCATGATTGCACTCTTTAAATACCTCAAGGGCTGTCACAGAGGGGAAGGTGCAGGCCTGCTCTTTGCTGGCCCAAAGGGTAGGACCAGGCCTAATGGTTTGAAATTCCAGGAGAGTAGGATTTTTAGATCATTTTTTAAGCTGAAACTCTACATACACTTAAAATACAATAATCAAAGAAATACACACATAGTATACTACATTCTATCAAAATACCAACAGAAAAAAGACAAACATAAGAAAGAACAACGCTACCACACTATATACTAGGAGAAGACTAAAAAAACATAAAAAGTTTCACTTCTAGCTATCTTTTCTGTGGTTATATGGTAATTCCTAACTTTCTACTTCCTCTCTCTTAAGCTAAATTGTTACACTTTGTCTATAAACTCATGTTAATATTCTAAACCAATAATCATTTTATCACATTCATTCTTTCTCAAAAAAAAAATATATCAGGGATTTCCAATCATTCAAAAAAGGTACCAATAACTTCTCTATCAAAATAGTTTATTTTATTTATTTAAGAATTTATACCCCTCTCTTCAGCTACAAAGGCTCTCAGAGCAGCTTACAAATTGTTAAGCAACAGCATTTTACATGTCTACACCACTTTATAGGCACTAAGCAGTTTCCATTGTGTATTAGCTAATTGCCCCCACAAGCCGGGTACTCATTTTACTGACCTACACAAGGATGGAAGGCTGAGTGAGAACCTTGGGCCCCTTGGGATTGAACTTGCAAAGTTGTGGCTGCAGTACTGACATTTAACCACTGCACCACCAGGGCTCTCCTATCCATTACTGTCAGCTCATTCATTTTTAATGAGCATTCTTCTTTAGTAGGTAGTACATTACTCTTCCATTTCTGAGCATATAATACTCTTGCTGCCATGGTTATACTGTATATTGAAGAATTCTTTTGTAGCTCCTTTCTAGTTTCCTTTCTTCAGTCCCAGAAGAAAAAGTTCACATTTTAATTGTATATTAGTCTTTAAGATTTTCTGCATCAATGTATGTATTTGTGCTCAGTATCTTTTAGCTTATTCACAAGTCCACCACACATGGTAAAATGTTCTTTCTTGTTTTTCACATTTCCAACAAACATTTGATGTTTCCTTATACATTTTAAACAATTTCTCAGGTGTCATATACCATTGATACATCATGTTATAAAAAATCTATTTAAGGTCATAACATAAATTGGCCACAACTTTTTTCATTGTTCCATTAGTATATGTGTATGTTCCATTGTTCCACTTGTATAAAATTCTTGGCCCACTTTATCATACAATCCTTCACCTGCTCTTCATCTGTATCAAATTTCAACAGTTTATACATTTTATCAATCCTTTGTTCATCATTTGTGTATAATTGCAATTCAAACTCAGATTTAGATTGTTCAAAACCATATTAGCTAACACACATTAGAAGCTGCTTCTTGCAGTGTAGATGTGTAAATTGCTATTGCTTAAAACAATTTGTAAGCCGCTCTGATAGCCTTGTCACTGAAGAGTGGGGTATAAATGAATGAATGAATGAATGAATGAATAAAAATATTTTTTATCTAAAATCTTTCAAATAACTGTAAATAGGAGAACCACTGGAAACCAAAGCCCTCCATCAATAACTGTACTTTTGTTTTCATTGTACATTCTCTTTGGAGGTTTTCAAACATTTCTTGATACTTTGAACATTTTTCTTTGCCTGCTGCCTCTTTTCTATAAAAAAGTTTCCTGTGTTGAGACCCATAAAGGCATTTTCTGACATAACCTGGGTTTATGTTTATTCCATATTCTGCTCAAGGCATGTCTCACAGAATGATTATTATGTAATTTGTTAACATCTAGATTCACTTTCACTTTATCATACCATAAATATCTATGCCATCCAGATCTCAGGCCATGACCTTCTAATTCAAAAAGTCTTTGATATTTCAGCACCATCCACTAAACAACAGGCAGCAAAATATAACTTCAAGTTTGGGTTTACCTCCTCTTTTCTTCTTATCTTGCAATATCTTATATTTTACTCTTGGTATTTTCCTTTGCCAGATGAACTTAGATAAATCTATCTGCCATTGTTTGAATGGTAAGTCACTTGTCAAGATTGGTATTGTCTGAAACAGGAAGAACAGTCTAGGTAATACATTCATTTTTATTGCTGAAATTCTCCCCAGCATAGACAAATTTAGTCTGTCCCATCTCAACATAGCTTTCTCAATTTCATTCCACATCTTTACTTAATTATTTTGAAATAATGTGGAGTTTTTATTTGTCATCGTGATACCCAAATGTTTCACTTTCTTCTTGATCTTAAAACCAGTCTTCTCCATCAATTTTGATTGGTCAGTCATGTTTTTAGTCAACATCATCATCTTTTGTTTATTAATCTTAAACCCAGCCAGTTCCTCAAATTCTTTTAATTTTGTTATTAAACCTCTTACAGACTCTAGTGGGTTTTCCAAAGGTATCATCAATCAATCAGCAAATGCCCTTAACTTTTTCAATTGTTATACCTTTAATTTTCTCCGTCTCGTCTTATATCTCAATTCAAAACCTCAAGTAAAAGAGGTGATAATGGACATCCTTGTCTGTTCCTTTTTGTATCTCAGATGGGCTAGACAACTCTCTGTTAACTATTATTTTTTGGATTTTTTGCATTAAATAATTCAGTCTAATGCATGCAATAAAATGATCTCCAAAACTCATCTCTTCCACAAGTCTAAATAAGAAAGTCCAGTTCAATTTATCAAAAGCCTTTTTTCTGCATCCAAAAATATGTGTGCAGCCTGCTTCTCATCATGACACTCTTGAGTATTCCTATATATTTAGCACATTTCTAATATTATCTCTCAATTGTCTTTTTGATTAAAAAAAACAACAACAACACTTTGATCATCATAAATAAAGTCCTGGAGAATCATTTTAAGTCTATCAGCCAGAATCAGCGCAAACAACTCATAATCCTTAGTCAACAGTCATATTAGTCTATAGTTTTGTTTTGCTTTTTGTCAAAATCAAATTCTGATCTTCTTTAGGTATCAATATTAGCTTCTATCCAACTGTCAGGGATCCTTCCTGCCAATAAAATAGAATTCATTATCTGTTGTAAGGTAACAAAATCTCATCTTCAAAACCTCATCTGCACTCCATGGGCAGTTCACTGCCTTTTCCTATATGTGTTTCTGTGCAAATGTAGCCAGGAGGATACATGTCAACAGTGAAGAGGTCCCCATTCACCATTGGCACACAACCCCCCAATTCCTCTGTAGAACCCATCTAGCCTTTGGGCAAAAATAAAAATAAAATAAAAAAAGCTCCCCAAATGCTGCACTATTACCATGGTATCACATATTGGCTGAGATCAAACTGCCTGTTCCATCTCTTCCCCTCAGTCTGGCAGCTGTAAAGCTGCTGCTGCTTACTGATGTGGAGAGGGAGGGAGGAGATGTTCAGAAGCAGTTGGTCTTTGCTTGGAACAGGGAAGAAACAAGTGTGTGCTAACAGATGGAGTGCATGCTCCTTTCCTTTCCCCTCAGAGTCCAGGCCAGCCACATTTTCATTCTCTGAATTGCCTTCCTCCCCTCTTACCAGTAAGCAGAAGCAGCAACAGCATTCTCTTTTGGGGTTCGACTGCTGCCCAAGTGTAAACAAGTTATTCTGCCATCACCTCCACCCCTAATGTGTTAAGACATGGGATGGACTGATGGATGCATTTAGGCCAAGAACCAGCACTGCACAGAATAGCATAAGAGTTCTGCAAATGGAACAGCACCATGGCTCCCCTCTCACAACCCCCAGACTGATGGCATCATCCACTGAGATCGGCTTGGGTCTTGGTAGATGATGTCAGTCTGCATCTGCCCCTGGGGCATTATCAAATGCTTCTCCAATCTCTCCCACCCTACTTTTCACTTGCCACCAAATGGACATTCAGGGGGTTAGTACAGCAAAATAGTGATTCCTATGGCCAGGGAGCTTTGATCATTGTGGGTGGGTGGAAGAGAATACCAACCTCTACAGTGCCCCCCCCCTGCAAAAGAGGACATACAGAAGTATAAAGTGGATTTAAATTGGGGTAGGTCACTAACAGGATGCTGGCCATAATGTGAGGGAAGCCTTGCTCTGTACTCAAGGTACAATAGGCTATTGTGACTCCCCTCCTTTTGCCTCATCAGATGCAGAGCAGCTCAAAGTCTTCTCCATCAGAAATATGAAATGTAAACATATTTTTAAAAAGCTGTATAGAGTCATGCCTTCAGTCATTGATGCAATATTTTTGAAATGCAATTATGCAACTCTAGTGCAGGCATCTTTCACTCACATTCTTATGCATACCTACTCAGAAGTAAGCCGCACTGAATTTGAGAGCTGGAACCCACATTGGTACAGTTGTCTCTCCATATTCACAGATTTGGCATTCATGGTTTTAAGTATTCACAGCTTGAAAATATTCTTAAAAAAATAATAATCCAAAAAGCAAACCATGATTTTGCCATCTTATATCTCTCTCTCTCTGGCTTTCTTCGCAAACGAAGATTCAGGAAGGACTCTTCCCATGCTTACTGCAAGCGTGCTGATGACTAAAAAGGCCAATCCAAGATAAACACGTCCAGTTGCAGAAAGCACAGCAGTAGGTTTCCTTGGGTGATGTTTCCGGGTTGTGATTCTTTCTGTGTTGTCGTTTCTCTTCAAGACTTGTTCGGCGTGAGTCCTCAAATAAGGCTGCAGCATTGTGGATAGTGCGTCTCCATGCCTCCCGATGTGAGGCCAGGGTGGACCATTGTTGGTGATCAACAACTGAGGTGTTGTTTCAGGGAGTCCTTGTATCGCTTTTTTGGAGCGCCCTTCTTACACTGACCCGTGGTGAGATCTTATATAAGGGACACCATTTTGCTATGCCATTGCATATAGCAGGACTTGAGTATTCACGGATTTGGGTATTCACGGGGGGGTCCTGGAACCAAACCCCAGCGAATGTGAAGGGACAACTGTACTTGCACATAAGAGAGTAAGTAGGGAGGAGACTTGTGCTGCCTTTACAAACTGAATATTGCCTCCCCTCAGTCCCTTCTCCTCCTGAAAAAGATGAGAAAAGGCAATCTGAGGGTCAAATAGCAGTTTTACATTCCCCGCTTCCTTTAGCGGATTTAACCTTGGTGTTGCAGACTTTCATTTCCAACCCCTCCCCACAAAAACACGAATTTTCTTGGGAATCCATTGAGCCAGGATGAATCATACTCTTCATTGATGGAGATACTCAAGGAAATTAGGTCTTTTATTGCCTACAAAAAAGCTAATGGGCAAAAGCAGGAAGAAAGTGAAAAAAGGATTAACAACTTTATTGGCTTGCATAGACTGGGCACTTGTGTCCCAACAATAAAGGCCAGTCCCTTTACTGGAGAATTTCCCCCACAGAATGCACATTATACACTTAAAGATTCCTGGATATCATTAAAATTAATTGTCAGGTCTCTGATAAAATTGCTCTAAATGGCTGAAATGAGGAAACTAGCCTACAGGGCATGTGCAGTTAATTGCTGGTACCTTCATTGTTATTTTCAATGTTCTTCTGAAGATGTGACCAAGGAGTTGCTACAGACAAAAGGTTATATACTCATTTAAAATTATTTTCTACATCGTAGGTGGGGAATGTATGACCCTTTTGTGCATGTTGTTGGACTGCAATTCCCATCAGCCCTAGCGAGCATGACCAAGGGTGAGGGATGATGGAAACAGCAGTCTAAACATCTGGTGAAGGACCACATGTCCCCTGTCACTGGTCTATGTCTAGAAAGGGCACAGTGGCATATGAATTCTGAGGTGGGAGTAAATGTGGTGCTTCATTTGTATTCCGGTCATGGAAAGCAAATTTCCTTCTGCCTTTTGGAATTGTACAGGAATTTTGTATTGTCTCTCTCCTGAGGGATACCAATTCAAAAAGAGAATATAGAATGTCATGTGTATGTCACATGAAGAAAGACAAACGGCTTAGCTCACAAATACTAGCTTTCATGGAGGTTTTATTGACATCACTTCCTGCCATAACACCCATAGATATATACAATTTGTACAGGGCATTTGTTGTGAATGTATTCAGCTACTAAACAATGGTTGCACTGATTCCACTTTAACTGACATGGCAACATCCTATGGGATTGGCAATTTATGGAGGGACCTTTGGCATCCAAAGTCAGGGGCTCCTCTGGCGTCTCTGACCAACTGTAGACCCCAGGATTTCACATGGATGTTCAAGTGAAATCATAGTGCTATAATCATATATTGTGAAAGGGTCCCACATGAGGTTGGGTATTCTGTCACAATGAGCCACCAGTCATGGATGTGCCATCATTAAAGTGACAAGAATTGATGGGGGTGAGGGTGGAAAAGCAATTACATTATGTTATTCTTGCTGAGGACCAGACACAACAATATTTTCCCACAAATATACCCATATCCTGACACTCACTGTGCATGTCTCAAAGAGTGGAACAAAGCAGTGAAAGACAGATGTCTCCTTTGTCACTGGTAAAGGTTGTGGTATTCTAACTGTGGTGGAAGGAGTTTCACATTATTAACATCAGGAACATTTCTCTCTCTCTCTCGCTCTCTCGCTCTCTTTTTTTAACTTCCAAATGAGGCCAAGATTACTTATTCTTACCTGTCTATTGCTCAGGGTTGTGATAGTGGTAATTTGTTTATCAATATTATGTTGTGTGGTGAATATTGCAGGTCCTTGTCAAAATGGTGGCACTCAAGTTGGCTAACTACTAAAATCAAATAAATCAAATATATATTAAAAACATTAAAAACAAATTAAAAGGCAATTAAAAACAGATAATTAAGAAGAAACAGGAGCCCTTCTGAAGAGCCACTTGGCTTAAATGTAAAAGGCATGTCTGAATTTTAAAAAGGCCTTTTCCTGTTGGAAGAGAAGAATATTGTCATTTTTGTTTGTGCTACTAGCAAGAAACACCACCAGTTGTCTTCTTCAAGACTCTTCTGCAGCACTCTTCTGATCTGCAACACCTCACAGTGTTGCAATCAGCAATCAAATGCTTCTGTCTACTCTGTGTGCTCACTGGGTTCTTGGTAAGACAAGAGAGCCATACCTAGGTTTTTCAGTTCGGTATACATTAGAGCAGTGGCTTTTAACCTTTTCATTACCAGGGACCCTCTTTAAATATCTTTTGTTGCTGTGGACCCCAAGACCTAACTCAATATTTAAATCAACAACAACACACCATCCATTAAAACTTTCCTCAGAGGTGCTGGAGGAGGAGAGAAGACTTTTCTTCTGCTTCTTCTTGTACGTTTGTGTCTGGAGCAGATTGAATGCCAATGTGCAGGTCAAGCCAGCCAACCAGCCTTTGCTTGTCTTATATCACATGGCCCCTCCACTACAGGGAAAAGGTGGGCCAAGCAGCCTATAAGCCTTCATGGACCCCCTGTGAGGACATCAGAGACCTCTGGGGATCCTGGACCCCAGGTTAAGAACCACTGCATTATTGGAATATGCAGGTGAGCATGCAAGGCCACTTCAGCAATTAGTGTAATATATAGTGTATGTACACGTGAAATAGTGAGTCTCAGCAGAGGCACTGCCTTGCCTGTTCCCAGCTCAGAAGGAAAGGAGAACCAGCTGCTGACCTCAGTTAAAGCCTCTGCAGTAGGCATGTTTGATGTACCCTAGATTCCTGGATGAAATCTAGATTCATTTCAGTCTGACTTCAGGCCTGGCTATGGGACAAATAGCTTTGGTCGCCTTGGTAGATGGCCTATGCAGGAAACAAGATGGCAAATGTGCTCCTGTTGGTTCTGCTGGACCCCTCAGTGGCTTTCTATACCATCAACTATGGTATCCTTCTGGGTCGCCTCCCTGAGATGGGGCTCAGGGACACTGTTTTTCAGTAGCTCTGTTCTTTCTGGAGGGGTGGACTCAGAAGGTGGTACTGGCGGATGCCTGTTCAATACCCTGGCCACTATCCTTCAGTGTTCCTCTGGGCTCATTTCTGTCTCCCATTCTGTTTAATATTCACATTAAACCACTGGGAGAGGTCATCCAGAGTTATGGGATCTATTGTCATCAATTTGCTGATGACACACAACTCTCTCTCTCCTTTCCATCTGCCTCCAAGGAAGCTGTTTCTGTACTAAACCAGGGTCTGATGTCAGTAATTTACTGGATGAGGGCAAACAAATTGAAACTTCATCCAGACAAGACAGAGATGCTCTTGGTCAGCCAGAAGGCAGATCAGAGAACAGGGATTCAGGCTGTGCTGGATGGGGTCACACTCCCCCTGAAATCTCAGGTTTGTAATTTGTATGTGCTCCAAGACTTGGATCTGAGCCTGGATGCCCAGGTTTTGGCTGTGGTCAGGAGTGCATTTACACAGTTAAAACTAGTGCACCAGGTGTGCCCATTCCTTGAGAAGTCATGACTTGATTACTACCTGTTTGGACTACTGTAATGTGCTCTATGTGGGGCTGCCTTTGGAAACTGTTTGGAGTCTAAACTGCTGTGGCCAGGCTGTTGAATGTGGCTGGGTACAGGGATCATGTGACACCCACCCACCCCCACCCCCTTTGAAACAGCTGCATTGGCTACCAGTCCATTTTCAGGCAGAATTCAAAGTGCTGATTTTGACTTTTAAAGCCCTACAGGACTTGGGCCCAGACTATTTGAAAGACCATATCTCCTCATATAAACCAACCATGCTTCACAGGTTGTGGTTGGTGAGGACTCAGGAGAGAGTCTTCTTTGTGACTGCTCTCAGACTCTGTGGAACTGAGGGGAAGGGGGACAATCAGACCTCCCATGGAAGAGAGTTCCACAGAGTCTGAGAGCAGTCACAAAGAAGACTCTCTCCTGAGTCCTCACCAACCACAACCTGTGAAGCATGGTTGGTTTATATGAGGAGATATGGTCTTTCAAATAGTCTGGGCCCAAGTCCTGTAGGGCTTTAAAAGTCTTTGAATTCTGTCTGAAAACGGACTGGTAGCCAAATATTTTGGCCAGCATGTGAAAATGTTTTTATTTAAGGAGGCATTTGGTTATGGCAAATAAAGTTGTATTGTGTTTTTTACGGTGTGTACGTTGGGTCCCATACTGGAGGAATGGTGGGATATAAATTAATTAAATAAATAATGAATGCCCCTTCCTGTGGAGGATACAGCCTCTGTGACAGTACAATAAAAAAAATATATATATATGGTTCTCATATTATATAGGCACATAATATACACATACTAGTATAGGCATACTTTACATAGAGGGAGTTAGATCTAGAAATCACGAGGCTTAGCACAGACTTGAGACTTAATTTAGTCATGGTTCATTATATTCCATTGATTTCATGATGCTTCATCACTGAGCGTAACTAAGTTGGCATCCAAACCAAGTAGTGATTGCAATATCTGTAGAGATTCTCAACTCCATGGGTGTCTATCAGTGATCTTGTAAGCCTCTAACAATAAAATCTTAAAAGATAAAGAGAGGGAGGGTGATTAAACTCCTATGGAATTGTGAAGTCGAAGGCTTTCATAGCCGGCATCCATAGATGTGGAGAATCCTTAATGGCTTTTCTTTTTTGTGACCACTGTCTGTTACAACAAGTCCCCAAATCCATAAGTGTAGGAAGATAATTGCTGGAATCCTGTATGACCTGCTATGTTATGTAACTTTACATATACCTAGCTATGTAACTCATGTGCTAAGAAACCTCTTTACTGAATTGCTAAGATGAATAATGGGACACCAGCAAGAGGGCCCAGTGTGCATTGGGTGCTTTGTTGGCTTTACTGTATAATCATGTAACAGCAGCCCTCTAGTGCATATGGCTGTTACCCAACTACACAGTTCTAATTCCTGCATACGTAAGTCCACTTATGAAGACATAAATCCCCAGCAGAATTCTGTGGCCATCATACTTAAAGTATTTTTTTTGCAATATTTTTATTACATAAAATACATAAAATACACAATATGCATATCATGCATGTCGTTACACATTAAACTGAAAAAAAGAACATAAACTTACATAAAACATGACAAAACAATCAACCCCATCCCCTCACTCTTCCCACATATCCCATAACACCTAATACACATTACACCTAACACACAAATATTAACACACTTAACATTTTCACTTCCTTTTCTATTTTTTTATCTTATTGGTTAACTTCACATTTTCTTGTTCCCGACTTTTCCCGACTTTTACATTTTAAATTTCCCCAATCTGTTTCCTTATTGATAAAATTATTTTGAATATGCCAACAAACCTGGAAAGTGGTTGGCATATAGATTAAAGAGAGAGAGAGAGAGAGAAAGCTAATAACAGAAATCAGTAAGGATGGAAAAAACTATACAAAACAAAAGGATATAGAGAGAATATTTTATGAATATTACACAGGATTCTATGCAAACCAAAATCTGATGAAAGAGCAAACAGATAAAACTGAAAAATACTTAAAAGAAGAAAATTTAGCACAAGTTACAGAGGAACAAAGATTGGAGTTAAATAAACAAATAACAAAAATGGAAATACGAGAAGCTATTAGGAAAATGAAGAGTGGGAAAGCCTCAGGCCTAGACGGCTTCTCAGTGCTGTATTACAAAATATTTGAAGAAGAATTAGTGGATCCCCTCTTTAAACTATTTAATGAAATAAATCAAGGAAATTGTCCCAACATGTGGAGGAATGCAGATATAACATTAATTCCGAAAGAGGGAAAAGACCTGAAACTGAAAACTAATTATAGACCTATATCATTATTGAATATAGAGTACTTAAAGTATTTTTGAGTGGCAGAGAATGGAGGCTCTTCTTCTCACTTGCTTTCCTCTCCACTGCTGTGGCTGTTGTTTTCCAGAAACAGGGTGGGGGTATTTGGAAAGACTTCTTCAGCATTTCTATCCAGCTATTGCTGGGAATGATCTTAAGTGAACATACCAATAGATACCTCATTGTATTGTCAATGAAAACAGTCGTAATGCTTTTGTGTATGGCATATATCTTTATGAAGCTGTTCTAGGAGAGCACAAAATGCTCTAATTGTTTGGAGATTTTTCCCAGACTGACACCTCCCTGGGCACCTGGGCACCACATAAGACCCTGCTTCATAAAGGCAATAATGTTGCCAAAATTGAGAAATTTAAAGCCCCAGGAAATTAAGTGGCAAACTGCCTGCTCAAAACTGCAACCTTACATTCACTTATCTGGGATGGGAGCTTATGTCTGAATGTACATGTTCACTCTTAATCTCTTCTGCTAAACTCAAATTTGGCTGGAATGGGTTCTATGAAATGAAGAACATATTTAAAAAGAAGCCCCTGTCTGAACTGACTGATGGATTCTGCTCCCCTCCAATTCGAGGAAAGGTTTCGAGCTTGTCAGCAGGGCTGCTTTTATGCCTCTCATCCCTCCCATCACAGGTGCTTTTGCAACCTGCCTGTTAGTCTCAGCTGCTGAGATCAGAGAAGGACTACTACATGATTTCAGTCCAGTCTTTGCATTACCTCTGACTGGGATCATGAAGCAAGTTTCTTTCAAAGTGCTCACAAAACAAACCATAACCTGTAGGAGGGCCAGGAAATAATCCCCTTGAAAGACAGAGGAGGGGGGTCTGCACAGAGTTTTGACGCAAGACAAAGAAAAACCATCCACTCCCACATCTTTATAAAGGAGAAAAAGCGAGGGACAGCAGATTCTCATGACAGAGAAAGTTACAACAGAGGCATCATTGCCCGGCTGCAATTTTTTATTTCGTTTACTCAAGGGAACCTCACTGGATTCAGGAAGGTAAGTGGACTCATAACCACTCCTTATTCCTCCACAGCAAGAGGGGGTGTGGGGGAGAGATGAGCATTTACTCCAGTTTCAGCACCAAAGAGGGTTCCTAGGATTTCACTGGGAGGCAAAGGTGAAAAGTAGCTGCTGTAAAAGTTTGCTGCTTTTTTAGCAGCTGTAGCATCTGAGTGCACAGCCAGCATGATGTACGGAGAGCCAGTGTGGTGTAGTGATTTGAGTGTTGAACTAGGACTGTGGGAGACCAGGGCTGGAATCCCTGCTTAGCCATAGAAGCCCACTGGGTGACCTTGGGCAAGTCACACTCTCTCAGCCTTAGAAGACCACAACAGCACATTTCCTTGGAATAAATCTTTCAAAAAAAAACAAAAAAAACAAAACCAAAACCAACAACCCTAGGACAGAGTTGCCACAAGCTGGAGTTTCCCTGAAGACATGTAACAACAACAGTCTCTGTGCAGTTTCTAAGCTTGCACTGCAGCTGAGAAACCCAGAAATACCCCTGAAATATGACTGACAATCAAGCTTTAATCAAAAATCAAAGCTACTCCACTAATACCATAGACACTGTTATGTTTTATGGTGCCCCACCATAAGTCTTTGTTGACTTCTTGGTCAGGAAATGGTTGATCTGTGCTAGAGTTTGGACTCCAGATGTCTCAGGCATGCTTCCCAGAGTCTCAGACTACTGTCAAGAACCATGGGGGGGGGGCAGGGAGAGAAAAGAGCACAACCAATGAAGCACTGAATTAGGAGTAGGAGAGGAGGTAATACTAAGCAGCAAGGAAGGGAGAAGACAGGAGCTGACCAAAACCAACAAGGTGTTTGAGTAGAAATGATTCTCTGAGGATGCCAGCCGCAGATGCAGGCGAAACGTCAGAAAGAAACTATTCCAGAACACAGCCTCACAGCCCAGAAAAAAAAACAACCAAAAGAAAATCTATGGATGCCGGACGTGAAAGCCTTTGACTTCACATCGAAATGATACTGTTCAGCACCCTGGACAGATCTTCCCATCCTTGGAGGAACTTTAGAAACTGCTGAAGCTCCAGTTATAAAGAGGTAGTTGTATAAATGTATTCATTTTATGAGCATCTTGCTGTTCCTTCAAGGAGCTCTAGGCACAGTAAGTGCGTGTCCCCCCTCCTCACTTCTACCCTCATGACAAGGAACATTTGATCAAGAAATTTTGTCTTGCTGATATTTCCTTCCCATTTCTCGGTGGCTTCATTTGCCTGGCAATCCTTTTGGAGCTTGCCACCTGAGCTTGCTACTAGATGAAGGGCATCCTGCATCTTTAGCAAGTGTTGACAGTACATGCAAACTCCACCTCAACAGAATAGCTTGGATATCATAGACAGAGGAAGCACTAGAAGAGAAAGGGGTAGCAATAAAATATTTTGCTATGCCAAAAGTAATGATAATACATCATATAATATGAATAAGTAAATCATGTCATTAAAGTGATCAAGAATATCATAAATGTACATGCTGTTCTTTGCACTTTCTTCCTTGAATTTCTTCAGTAACCATTCCAAGTTGTTGCTATTTTCTGCTAGTAGTATGGTGTCATCTGCATATCTTAAATTGTTGATGTTCCTTCCACCAATTTTCATGCCTCCTTCCTCCAAGTCTAATAATGCATTACATAATATTTTCATCATACAAATTAACCAGATTGGGTGATAAGATGCAGCCTTGCCTGACTCCCTCGCCAATTGGAAACCATTCAATTTCTCTGTATTCTGTCCTGATGGTAGCCTCTTCTCCTGAGTACAGGTAACACATCAGAACAATACTAGAATCATAGAGCTGGAAGAGACCACAAGGGCCATCCAGTTCAACCCCCTGCCATGCAGGAATAAACAATCAAATCATTCCTGACAGATGTCCATCCAGCCTCTGTTTAAAAACCTCCAAAGAAGGAGACTCCATCAGACTCTGAGGCAGTGTATTCCACTTCCAAACAGCTCTTACTGTCAGGAAGTTCTTCCTAAAGTTTAGGTGGAATCTCTTTTCCTGTAGTTTGAACCCATTGCTCCATGTCCTAATCTCTGGAGCAGCAGAAAGCAAGCTTGCTCCATCCTCAGTATGACATCCCTTCAAATATTTAAACATGGCTACATTTCACCTCTCAGCCTTCTCTTCTCCAGACTAAACAAACCCAGCTCCCTAAGTCGCTCCTCATAGGGCATGGCTTCCAGACCTTCCAGACAATCAAATGTTGTGGCACACCCATTTCTTTAAGAGTGAGCCATAGTTTTTCATGATCTACACAATCAAAGGCTTTGCTATAATCTATAAAGCACAGGCTGATTTTCTTTTGAAATTCTTTGGTGTGCTGCATTATCCAATTATCATATTGTATGTTTGCAATATGATCCCTAGTGCCTGTTCCTTTCTTGAGCCCAGCTTGGACATCTGGCTTTTCTCGCTCCATATATGGTAAAAGTATTTTTTGTAGCATTTTGAGCATCACTTTGCTTGCATGGGAAATTAATGCAATGATCCTGCGGTTACTGCAATCCCTGGTGCCCCTTTTCTTGGAGACTATAATGTATATTGAGCATTTCTAATCTGTAGGCCATTCTTTTGTTTTCCATATTTGTTGTTAGATTTTAGTTAGAACTAGAGTAGATTCTGTCCCTGTAGCTTGAAGCAGCTCTGTCGGTATGCCATCTGTTCCTTGTGATTTATTTCTCCCAAGTTCTCTGAATACAGTTTCCATTTTACTTTCTAAAATTGTAGGTTCACCTTCAAATGTTTTTTTCTTGAATGAATCTGTCATTAGTTTATCTCTTTTATATAGTTCATCAGTGTACTGTTTCCATCATCTGTTTATTTCTACTTGGTCACACAATGTGTTCCCCTGCTGGTCATAGAGCCTCCCGACTCTTGGTTTAAATTTCTCTTTGATTTCTTGGATCTTGTGGAAGAGGTCTCTTGTTCTTTCTTACCACTCAAAATTCCACACCAAAACTCCAAACAACCTTGCTGTCCCACTTCATCCTCCTAACTCTCTCACTTTGCTCAATTGCATAGGCAAACCGAAAGAGCTATGCAATGTGGGAGAGACTTTCATTCATTCATTTATTTTTATTTCTGGAGAAGCATTGTAAATTAGAATTGTTATAAACCAATAAAACACAAATTGAGATTTGCCTACATTTATTCTATAATAGATATGGCCATAGATGTTAAATCTAAATTTATCTAGCTATTTAAAATCATTGCTTCTTGGTTTATGTTCTTGACCTTTCCTTGGCAAAGAGAGAGATAATAGTTTATCTGATGAAATGGGATACAGTCCACAAAAGCTTACACCAAATGAAACGTTCTAAACTTTTTCTTGTGGAAACAATTATGTACCAGTCAAGATGAAAAGACAGAAGGCAATGCCCACAATCCAAGAGACTACTTTAGATATGTCCCATGGATTTTTTTACTCCCTTTCTCCTTTAAATAGCAACCCCTTACACTTTTGGAATTTTCACTTGCTTCAAACCTCAATTTGGGATGCTGTTAGAGAAAAATGGGCCCAGATACCCCCATGATGTGTGGAATGATAGGGTTTGTACAACCAATTTATGTCAATAAAGGGCTGGGGCATTTGCATGGTGTTAGCAAGACTACAGACAGGATTGGGGAATTAATCAGAACCAAAGGGAGAGCATATTGGTGTACTCAGCCTAAGTAACAGAGGGAATTGTCTTACACCAAATCAAACCATAGTTATAAGTTAAGGACTAGGGCTAAGGACTGTCTGCATTGAGTAGCTGCAGATCTCCAGAGTTTCAGAGAGAAGTCTTTCCTAACTGTCCCTGGAGAAAGCAGCAACTGAATCTGCAGTTTTCTGTATGCAAAACATGTACTCTACCAATTACCTCAAAAGATACAGGTTTGTTATACTCTTTGTGCTCTTGACAGGTTCCAGATAGTCAATGGATTCTGGCAGCAAAGGGAAGATTCACCACAACATGAGATTCACCTGCTCTGTTATCCTCATGGGCTTCTTTTATATGGCACCTTCCTTTTGCTATAGCCAAATTGGTCCCCTGGCTCTCAGCCAAGCTGATCCCCAGTGCTGGAAATCATCATCTGCCATTTTGTTGGAGATGAGGAAACCACCTTTTTCAGACTCTGTCAGTGGCTTTTGGGACTTCATGATCTTCCTGAAGTCATCAGAGAATGGGAAGCACGGAGCTCTTTTCTGGGAATTGGCACAGCTTTTCTGGGATGTCTATGTGGACTGTGTCCTTTCCAGAAGCCATGGTCTGGGGAAAAGGCAGCTAAGTGGAGGCCAACAGCAAATGGACATGTCCCCCTCTTGGATCACAAGAAGTAAGCATGGCTGTTACTGTATATTCACCATACATGGACGGTGTAGCAAGTATGACACAGAAATGCACATGAGAGGAATTGAACATTGTCAGGGCACAATTCAACAAAATTTAATGGTGACCCGGGGCTCTTTGAGGCATTGCCTTTAGCAGCATGGAAGTTTCTGCAACATGGCCCCTCCATATCACAAAGCAATATTAGATGTCCACATGGAAATATTAAGTGTTCAAGCTAATTTGTTATCTTTTTTAAAAACATAAATTAAAATGACTAAAAATGACATAAAATGGCTAGTCCTCCCAACTACCCCCCCCACTGCAAAATAACAAACTAAATAGAATGAAATTTTAGTCTTTGCTCAGTCAACATTGGCTGGAATTCATCGCAGTTACAAATGTGTAATCTAGAGTTCTGTATTTGTAACTGGTTCATATTCACAATTTCCATGTATTCAATAGTGTAAGGAATACGTAGGGATCATAAAAGTCCCCTAATCCTGAAATACCAGATGGCAGCAGTTTCAAATAACTGGGGTCTGTTCTCCTGTTGATCCAGACACAGTAGCCTGACATTCACACACCCCTCCCATGAGTGATCTCTAATGCCACAGTCAGAAGCAGGATCCTGTCACAATTTCTCTTCACATAAGCAATTGCTCTTGGGAGGGGATTGCAAATATCAGTCTGGGCATCCCAGTTGACAGGAGAACAGATCTCCATTGCTCACCATGGGTGCTGCCCAAGGAGTTGGGGGGGGGGTTGGACACTAGTTAGCTATGTAACTAGGGTGGTTGCATAACTAAGTAGCTGGTCTAGAATCTCAGCCTATGCTGTCATTTGACTATTTAAATAATGGCTTCTTATACTGTTTTAGAACATTTTAATGAATCAAGGCAGCACATTACTTTAACAAATTATTTCCAAATTTCTGCTACATACCAATGGGAATCTTCCATGCCACAGTTCCTTCCCATGCCAGTATTGTTCTAGTCTAAGAGAAGTGTGGGGAAGAGGCGTGCTATGAACTGCTCTAACACACCTTGAATCAGCTGTGTTATTGAGACAAAGGGAGCATGCACACACAACCAAAAGCAATGCCACAATGGTTGCAAGTCAGACTCAATTGAAATCAATAGGAGTTACTCCCAAGTCAGCATGGTTAAGACTGGGCTGAAAGTCCCACGGAAACATAAATTCATTGCCGTTAAGCCCTCTGCATTGCTTTCAGTGAAGCTTAGTTGGGACTTAACTGTGTAACAGAGTCCTAACTGTTTGAGCACTCTTTTCTCAGAACAATAAAGGCTAGAACCTGTGTCACATTCAAATTGTTCAAATAGGACCATAAAATCTAAGCAAGCCTAGATGAAGTCCTGGTGTTGGGCTCTCCAGAATGTGGTTGCTGTCCAGCAGACACACATCAGAGACACAATCTCACCAGAAAACTCTGCTGAGTAAGGACAGAAAGAATATTCAAATATATTCCAAATATGGTTTAAAATGTGTTTCTTGACTGCCAGGAGACCCTGGCAAGAATCCTGGACTCAAGAATATCTTCCAGATGGGGACTTATTCTGGGCAAAATCTGTTTAAAAAACTGCACAGGAAACAGTATTTTTTCTGCTGAAAATAGTCTTTATGTGCAGAAATATTATTTTATGTACAAAAATGCAGTTATCGGAACAAGAACAAAAAAACTTGTGAATTTTGTGCAGAACAAGTCCTGATCTGCGAATAGTGCCCCAAATTGCACAATTTTCTGTTTTTTTCACAGCAGAAAGAATATTGCTAAAATTACTCATTTGTTTCTTTCAGAAACAAAATTCACAAAGAATTGCATCCCTACTGTTTGAACAACCTGCTTTAAGGGGAAGGGGAGTTGAACCTTTGCTTCTTGCAGTTGCTTCATCACGGCCAATGTAGAGGATGCTTTTAAATTATATTTTTATGGATTGACTAGTGATTTGTTGAAAATATTCTGCAACTTTTAATGCATGCAAAATGCTTGTTTAGATGGATTGGACTATAGGGTGGGGCTCCGATGAAGGACTGAGGGGGCAGTACATTTAGCATTTTAAAAAAGCACAGGGGGAAGGTACATCTGACTAAAGAGAAATCAGTCTCAAAGTGACTGTAATGTTTTACTGATGCCACTCCTGATACAATGGTCATGTAATTGACCATTATCATAGGAAGCACAGTTCTTAAATCGTCAATTATATAACCATGAGTTTTAGCCATTCATTTGCATACCTTAATGCTGAACTGGAAATGTACAGCCTGGGACTGAATTAGAATCAGACCATACACAGAGCACTGAGCTTGGGAAAGTTACTTTTTGGAACTACAACTCCCAGACTCCCCCCCCCCCAGGACACATAGTCCAGAATCTGCTTGGTGACTTATGCTTACATAACTAGGGGCTATGGAAACCTACACCCTTTTTCAGGTGTTGAGCAAGGAGGTATCCAGTGTCTCCTTGTGCAATGCTTTCCCTGCAGATGCCAGAGCACAGCACCACTCTGAAACCAAACAGCCATTGATTGACCACAGAGGCAATGGAAGAACTCCCTCTTACCATTGGAGTTTGCCCACTGTCACCCTCCCGCAACATAAGTGTGCCCTTGCTGGAGCATTCATGTAACGGCACTGGCAGAGCTTTCCATTAAGAGGATCTCAGCTGTAGTCCCAAAGCACCCCTTTTCCAAGCTCTGATACAGGGTGAAACTGTGTGAGAAACAGACAATCTGATCAGATGGTCAGGGTGGCTTGAAGTATGTTGAGTATCTGTCTCCTGAGAATCCAACACCACCTTACCTCATCTGAGACCCCACAGATGTTTTAGATTGTTGTTGTTGTTGTTAGTCACATGGCTGGGAGTCAGGGGAATTGTAGGCCAACACAACTGAAAAGAGCTGAATTGAGAGATGCTGATCTATCATATCAAATGAAGAGTACTTTGAAAGCAGAAATTGACATGAAATAAGAAACAGCATTGATCATATCAGGAAAAATGCAATCTCAGGTACACTAGAAATTTATTTTCATGTTGTTTTCCTCCGAACATCTAGGCATCTTTTCACAAATCCAGGTGATTCCTGTAAGGAAGAAGAGAGAACAGAATGAAGATATTATAACCATCCATGTTCACAACAGGCAGACTGCTTTACTCACAAGGATTACTGGAGACTTACAAATGAAGAAGAAATAAGTTTAAAATTGTACTTGTTGAGTCCTTCTACTTCTTAAAAAAAAACTAATTTCATCGTCTTTTGGTTTTTGCTCTAAATTTCTGAATATTTAAAGTTGTTTCTCATGGGAAAAGGTATACCTGTACACTATGAGTACAATTTAGCAAAAATCCATAGTGATTTTACATCCCGTTAAAATTTGCAGGATCAAAATGATATTGGTACTAATTGTCATTCCATTTCTTTCAGTTCTACTTTTCCCCCTAAATTATTTCTTTTGTTAATTTTCATCTGGAGGTTGGCTGACAATTAGGCTTTTTGTACTATTTAAATTTTCAATTCTGAAGCCTTTGAACTTTGTTTCTTGAGCTGTTTAGAGATGCTTATCACATGCAGGAAGGAAAGCGGAAGTGCAGCCAGATAATAGCACCCTCCATTCTGCCTTACCATATGTTTTCATATTTCTTCAGTAGTTCTTTAGTACCGCTCACATGGGAGACAGTTGTAAAGTGAGTCTTTTTTCTCATTGAAAAAATAAGTTAGAAAAAAGACTCACTTTTACAACCATCTCCCGTGGGACCAGAACTGAAGAACTACTGAAGATATATGACCTCATGCAATAAAGCAGAACTGGAGGTGCTATTATCTGGTTGCACCTCCACTTCCCTTCCCTCATGTGATAAGACTCACAAACAGCTGCCCATGTGATGGTTTCTGCATGTGTAACTTCCCACAAGATTGCTGGCAATGAAAAATGTCTATTGCACTGGTTTCCCATCACACCTCTCCAAAAGAAGATAATCAGGTTCTTATCCTCGGGTACCAGATGGTACCATCAAAATCATGCCACTGCACTCGTCTCCAACCTAAATCCACACTGACATCAAACTCATAGAGCAGGAGTGAGGTGGTGTTATATCCCAGCCAAATGTTGCTGGACTGCAACTCTCATCAGCCCTAGCCAGGAAAGCCACTGGTGAGAGGGATGGTGGGAATTGCAGTAGAAAAACATTCTCCATCTCCTGCCGTGGAGGCTAAAAGGCTTAATTTGCATGTCAGTACATACAGGGCTGGGGTTTTCCCTTCAGAGCAGAAATAGGCAAAGGGTAGCTCTGGGACTGCATGTGGCTCCCCAAGATTTGTGTATGTGTTTGTTTTGGTAGCTGTTAATGCCTCCAGACTCCTTAGATGGCTTCTTTTCTGCTCCTTGCAAAAAAAAAATGTGAAGAGTAGCTACCCCCTTTAAATTAGGTTGTTAGGGGTGGGAGTGCACTGTTAATTTAAAAACAAAGACTCCTTTTCAAGATCAGAAGCTAACCTCTGAGCCAGAATCATATTGTTGACATATAGTTGCGTAATCAAGGATTCTGTCTTTTGGGGACATTGTGGAAAGAGATATTCAACATCTCCTTGCACAACGTCCCCACGGCCGCCACAGAAGGCAGCTTTGAATTGCCACGCAGACTGGTGGTAGCTTGAATCTCAGTGCTGGCCAGGAGCATCTCACTCTTCCCTAGCCATCAAATGGCTGAGAGAAACACACTCCGACACTTCAAAGCTGCCTTCTTTGTTGGTGGAGCAGAACAACAGTGTGGACAGAGTGTTATGGCCAGGTCATGTAGAATAATGGCCCTAGTGGTTTCTTTTGGAGTAGGGTTTTTTTTGGGGGGGGCTGGGGAGTCCTCAGAGAGCTGGGGCACAAAAAGGTCCCCCAGACCTGCCACAGTTGCTCAGCCCTCCTTAGGGAGACAATGGGCTGTGGAAATGGTTAGCCAAATGATGTCCATCTGTTCACTCGGGTCATCCTTGGTGTATAAAAAAAAAGTTATGCTGGAAATGTATACATACCTAATGTTTTTCAGAAGATACCTTTTCCTTTTATCACACTCTGTGGTTTTACACTGAATATACTGATTCAAATGAAACCCTGCAGAGGACCACATGCTGTACACATTCTAATGCCGGTCTCATGGGCTCTTTGGAGAGATTCATTATGATGCAGGGGTTCGATTCACAAAACAGACCACAATACCTTTGCTAATCTTTAAGGATACAGGTAGCTCTTTGGTCATACAAGATACTTATTTATCCATTGAAATCTGCCTGGCAGAAAACCAGAAAGCCCCAGGCCTTGAGCCTGCATGACCAGGAGCCTCAGGGTGATGCCAGATGGAGCTCTTCCTGTGCAAGGGAGATTCCTATTTGCATTTCACATAGTAGCTCTTACCTCAGGGGGAAACATTGATTTGGCTTCTTTCACACCTCTCATACAATGGCTGAGTCTGCACAAGCCACAATAGTCCACATTCTGGCCGGAGTATTCAGGCCCCAGAGCTCCCCCGGATTCCCCCTGTTACCTTGCTTTCCATGGCAGGAATGGGCAGCTGTCCACATGCATGCTCTCTGCTGTATTGACAGGTTGCCATCTCCACCACCACTGGTGTTGTGTGTCATGCTCTCTGAGCTGAAAATGAGGTGCCCAACCTTGATCACATGCTGGGGTCATCACTGTGACCTCAGAGAGTGCAGTGCACGGCACCAGTGGCGGCAGCGCCCACTGATGTAGTGGACCACACACATGTGGACAACCGTCCATTCTTGCCATGGAATGCTCTGGTTTTTCCCACAGGAACAAGATTTTCCCAGGTGTTTTTTAAAGCTGTTTTATGAGGGTTTTGCCCCACTTTCTAGTTGGAACTGCCCAGATGTTGTCTGGACAGTTTGGACTAGAATTGGGGCAAAAACCCTGCAACCCCATGTACAGCTGGGCATGGGAACGGGGGGAGGCCATTTCATTCATCCTGTGCTGACAAGGCACCTCTCAATAAGGTTTCTGATCCAATGACAGCTGACTTGAAATACCTTCTCCCAGGGTGCATACATATTACACAAATAATCCAGTTTGAAACTGCATTATTTGTCATGTATCCTTCCTATGGAATCCTGGGGTTTGTAGTTTGGTAAGGCACTAGCGCTGTTTGGCAGAGAAGGCTAAAGACCTTGTATAAAACTACAAATACCAGGATTCTACAGGAAGGCATGGCAAATAATCCAGTTTCAAACTGGATTATTGATGTAGTATGGATTAGGCCCTAGGACCCACACAGTATTCCATGGTAGGACTGTAGCTTGCTTCCCAGTTGACAAAGCCCATTGTATTTCAGCGATCTTCTCCCTACCACTAGCACAACATTGAGGGTTTGTTGGTCCCCCTTATCCTCTGATAGCAATCTCAAATCTTTGAGAAAGCTGCAAGGGACCCTTCACATTACACACTTATAATGCTATGATTCCACTTGAGCTGCTATGGCTGCATCCTATGGAAATCTGGGATTAGCAATTGAGGGAGAAGATTTTGAACTCCCAGCAGGGAAGCTTCTCTGGTGCTTCTGATTAAAATACAACCCCCAGGAGCATTCCATAGGCTGCAGTCCTGGCAGCTAAAGTAGAATCATAGTGCTATAATTGGGTAGTGTGAAATTCAAGTGCTAAACTTTTCCCTACTTTTAAAACCTCATTAGCACCTTTCCCTGCTGGGAAATGTTTTGACTGCTTGAAACTGTGGCAACTACAGGACCTGCAAATGTTGCCCAGTGAAAACTGAGGAGTCACAGCAAACCCCTCTAACAGCAAATCTCATTCTCAATTCCATCAATAGTCGATGCCAGACACTTCATTATCCACAGGGCATAAATGATGAGCCTATGCAAAAGAATTCCCATGGTCTTTCCACTAAGGGAAATAATAAGAGAAGGGCAGATTAATTTCCAGCCAGTGAACCTGTCTTTCTCAGCCTTTTTACCCTGGAGGAAATAATGTTCAGGTCTCAGGGAACCCCTGCATAAAACTTACTTTACGTTCCCCCCCCCCCCGCCAAAATCATGATCTCTCACAAACCCGTAGCAACCTCTCATGAACCCTAGAGTTCTAGGGAACCCTGCTTGAAAAACCCTGCTATAAACTAATTGCTGAGCATACCTTGTGTAAAGTGTACAAGCTAGAATACCAAGCAAATCCATGGGAGCATTACACCCCCATCTGAAATCCGGCCCAATGGAGTGAATGAGGAGCTGACCTAGGTTTAAATCGAAATGCTGAGGTCATATCAGCAGTCAGAGAACAGATGCTACTTAAGTATCCCTGCATGGAAATCTTACCAAATCATGTAATCTCTAGCTAAATCTCTGATATGAGCCAGGCAGTTTAGCCTTTTGGTTTCATCATGCTTTAAAAGAGCAATCCTACCCCGAGTTTCAATTTTGAGATAACTTCATTTAACAGGCTGGCTGAAAGCATGGATTTAGCTGACCTCCTGACATATATAAGTCACATTGTTCTGTCATCTTTCACTGTTTCCAGAAGGAGTTTCTCAGAGATCAAATTGTGACCTTTGTTTCCAACAGGCAGTGTATATTTGCAAATTAGATGGAAATGGAAAAGTCAATCAGGTAGCTCAGCTCAGCAGATGTCCTTCAACCCACTTGCCATCCTTATATACTGGGTGAAGGGATGTTTGAACTTTCAACAAGTTTGCCAAGAAACCTTCGCCCACCCATTTGCTATGACCGAGAATGTGAGATTATCTTGAATCCTCACAGTGGCTGCCATGCAACCGTATTGGAGGAGCCACTGTTCCCTGCAAGATTTATGTTGGTGACAACTGTTAGAAAAGCAGGCAAGACAGCAGAAATAATATTGTAGATTAAGCCTTCTAAAATAGCAGAATAGTAAGCTTGCTTTTTCTTGAAATATAAATACACTCAACCTCCTTTCTTGTTGATGTGAGAAAGCTAATGTTAATTTTTTTAAAGTATATTTTTATTTAAAATTTTTCCATTCTAAATAAGATAAATATAACATCTGAATGACAAAGAGATAATCAATTCTATATACAGCCATATCATGTTAAATCCAAATAAAATTGTTCTCTTTGTTACAACTTGTCCACATGTTTTCCTTTATAAATATTTATTTTCTATTCCCAACTAGTGAAGTAAAAATGAAGGGCCCCCCCCCCACAAAAATAGGATTATGCAACCAGAATTCTTGTCTTAGATAACTTCCCACCATCCAGGTACTGAGATTTAGGTATTTGTATTCCATTCCACCCATGAATATATCTTGAACACAACGATTTCTTTATCCAATGCTTCTGCTCTAATCAATAACAAACAGAAAAAGAGGTTACAACACTCTCAAATATTATCACTCTCTCTCAGAGTTAATTTATTTCAGTATCACTGAACAAAATATTTTTATTATTTTGATTCAATAAATTATACAATTTTTCTGACCCCATTTCTTTTCCATTTTTTTTGCTTCTTTCCAGCGTTTATGATGGTTGATTCATGATCTATATTTAACATAATAAGAAAGCTTATCCATCTCCATTAAATCTATTAATGTTAATAACAAATTGTCTACTTGTGGAATTTCATTTATTTTCCATTTTTGTGCAAATAGCAGTCTAACTGCTGTTCTCATGTAAATCAAATAATTTTCTTTGGATTTCAAATTAATATCATCAATAATATTTAGAGGGTACATTTCAGAACGTTAATGTTTATTAAAAGAAATGGATTGAGATAGGAAAGAAAATAGAAATACTAACTAAACTGCTAACCTGATGAGATAGAGAGCCATGCTAGACCTCAGCTCATGAAACAAAGCTAAGGCATGCTCTCCTCCTTAGAAGAGGGTCAGGAGAGACTAAAAAGTAGAAAAGATAACATTAGAAACCTAAGAGCTTCAGTCTTGGTCAAAAGGAGATCAGCCAGGCTTGAGCAGACAATGGCTGCTGTCACACTGTAGAAATAATGCAGTTTGACACCGCTTTAACTATCAAGGGTCCATCCTATGGAATCCTAGGATTTATAGAGCTCTTTGCCAGAGAAGGCTAAATATCTCACAAAATTACAAATCCCAGAATTCTATAGCATTGAGCCATGGCAATGAAAGTGGTGTCAAACTGGATTATTTTGCACTGTGTCAGCAGCCAAAGCCAGTCTAGATAACCGGAAGTTCCTCTGTCCACTCCTCCCCTTACAAAAACATGCATCCTGAGCATAGGCTCAGTTGCATCTCTGCCACCTCCAGGAACAACAACCTTTTTTATGGTAGCAAGTACTGATAAGGATACTGTAGATCAGGCCCAGTGTAAAGATGCCATTTGTATGACATTTACACAAATTATTTATGGACACAGTCCTGCCAAAGCTGTGCACATTTAAATTCAACTGTCATAAATGGGAAAGAGTTCATTCTCTTTCCAAGCCCTTTTGTGACCTCCCCATCCTGCATTATAGCACTCTGATTCCACTTGAACTGCCATGGCTGCATCCCCTGGAATCCTGGCTTTTGTAGTTTAGGGAGGGATAGTGTGTGCCTCTGACCAAACTCCAAGCCCCAGGATTCCACAGGAAACAGCCATGGCAGTACAATTAGGCCCACTGAAAGGAATGGGATGCCAGGAAAGTGCTTAACATTAACTGGATTGAACCTTAAAATGTTGTTACTGAATATCCTTGCTACAGGAGATTGGAACAAATTTATTATTGTAAAAGTATGATGGAATGAAAATATTAGAATACAAAGCCAATGGAACTAATTGTATAGAACGATTTCCCTAAAGCACTGTATGAAAACCCACTGTGACTGAATTTACATAATGCCGGCTGATTCTAAAGTGATTTCTGAACTACCTTTGTGAGTGAATATGAAGTCTCTGTTTTTACCTTGGTCAATCACTCAGTAGGAAAGGCCCAGTACCACCACCTTCATATTTCCTAGCTGGCAAAGCGACTTGGTTGATGACATCTGAGAATGACTTGTAAACACGCTCAGCTGTGGAGAGCAATCCATCCTTGGGTTCACAGGGCTCACCTGCAGTGGGAACGGGAAAGAAAGGAAAGAAAGGAAAACTGGAGCATGTCCAGAGAAGGGTGACTAAAATGGTGAAAGGTCTGGAAACCATGCCTTATAAGGAGAGACTTAGGGAGCTGGGTATGTTTAGCCTGGAAAAAAGACGGTTAAGAGGCAATATGATAGCCCTGTTTAAATATTTGAAGGGATGTCACATTGAGGATGGAGCAGGTTGGTTTTCAGCTGCTCCAGAGACTGGAACAACGGAGCAATGGATGCAAGCTCCAGGAACAGAGATTCCACCTCAACATTAGGAGGAAGTTTTTGACAGTAAGAGCTGTTCGGCAGTGGAACACACTCCCTCGGAGCATGGTGGGGTCTCCTTCCTTGGAGGTCTTTAAACAGAGGCTGGATGGCCATCTGTCGGGGATGCTTTGATCGTGATTTCCTGCTATCAGGGGGTTGGACTGGATGGCCCTCGTGGTCTCTTCCAACTCTGCAATTCTATGATTCTATGATTCTATGAAAGGAAAACATTGGGGGGGGGGTCAATATACATTTGAGCATACAAAACCTTATGCTCATCTTGTTGTGGGAAGCAAAACATTCTCAGTTCCATAAAGAGGACATTCCCAGCCAAGATGATGATTCCAACTTTATTTTGTACAACTGAAAGATGTCGAAGAATGCTTAACCAGGAAACAGGGCCAACCCAAGACTTTTTTCCACTAAGGTACAGTGACAAATGCACCCCCCCTACTCACCCAGGTCAAGGTACAATAGTACCCCAAATGCACCAATGCCACTTTGACATTGCACCATCTATGTACATGGCACTTTACAGTAAACAAGCAAAAAAAAAAAAAAAAAGGGTCCTGCCAAAGATGTATAAGCTAAAACAAGTTTATAGATAAACACACACAGAGAGAAGGAAGGAGTAATTTTTAAAAATCTATAAAATACAATTGCAAAACAAATTATCCAGGTAACTACCAACCCTCCCTAAAATATATATATTATGAAATAGCAAGAAAAAATAAAAATAAAATAGACTGACCAATACATGTAACTGAATATAAAACAGCAATATCTATACTCTGTGAGAGTGTGTGTGTGTAAACAAACTGACTGATACACATAATCAAAATATACAAGATTATTAAACAGTATCAAACTAAAATCCCAATAGCTTTGGGGAAAAAAGAAAAGTTTTTAATTGAGATGTTCCAAGAATATGGGACGGTGAGTGAGAAATGATGAAGCTGAGACACAGAAGAATAATCCCTTGGTTGCGGGAGAAGCCTAGAGTTCCTGGAACGGAGATCTTGAGCAGGCTGGTAAAAAGAAACGAGGGCTGAAAGATAGGGGGGAGCTAGGTTGTGTAGAGCTTTGAAAGTTAAAACAAGAAGCTTATACTGAAACCTAGAAAGAATGGGTAACCAATGAAGAGATATCAAAAGTGGGGTAACATGATCAAAATGACAGGCCAAAAAGATAATCTTAGCATCAGAATGTTGAACGGAGACCAGAGGACTAAGATGAGATCATGGAAGACCAGTCAGAAGAAGAATACAAAAATCAAGGTGGGAAATGACTAAGGCATAAACTAAGGTCTTAGCGGAGGAAGCAGAAAGAAAAGGTCTGATTTGACACTGTTATAAAGAAAAAAGCAACATGACTTTGCTACAACCTCAATGCAAGGAATAAAACACAAAAAAGAGTCAAAAATTAAGCCAAGATTCTGTGCTTCCTTTACATGATAAATGGGAGCATATTTAACAGTGACAGAGAAGAAGAATGTATGTTGTAAAGAAGGTTTTGGAGGAAAAATAAGTAGTTCTGTCTTTGCCATGTTAAGTTTTAGGTGATGATGAAGCATTCCTGCTGATAAAGCTGAAAGACATGCTAAATATGATGTTCAATGTTGGAAGAAAGTTCTGGAGTGGAGAAATAAATAAATAAAAAGAGAAAACAACAAAGGGCACAGAATGGAACCTTGTGGAACCCCAACAGAAAGGGGGAAAGAGGAGGATAGATGACCTCTAGTTACAACATTAAATGATTGACATGAGAAATAACATGTGAACCAGCTGAGGACTGAACCAGTAAACCCTAGGTCATGAAGTGAATCCAGCAAAAGAGCATGATTAACTGTGTCAAAGGCTGCAGAAAGATCAAGAAGGACTGAATATAGGCCTTTTGATTTGGCCTGAAGGAGATCATCTGTGGTTTTTGTAAGAGCTGTCTCCATAGAGCGCAAAGGGTGAAATCCAGATTGAAAGGGATCCATTACAGTAATACAAGAGAGAAAGTCAAGGCAACATACATAAACAGCACACTTCAAAGCTTTTGAGAGGAAAGGCTGCAGTGAAATGGGGCAATAATTAGGAAGAGAAGATAGATCAAGTGAAGGCTTTTTAAGAATTGGAGAAACAGTAGCATGTTTAAACTCAGAAGAAAATGAACCTGTAGAAAGGGACAAATTAATAATAGGAGAAGAGAAGGGAGAATGGCGGAAGCAACAGTAATTAAATTAACAAGAAGAAACCGGATCAAGAGACACTTCAGGTAGGAAATTCTACAAGTATGTCTCTCTATGCCTGCATGGCAGAAAAATACAATAACAAAGTAAATAGCTAACAATTTCATAACATCCCAATTCTGCTACCTAAAGACCAACCCTACCAAGGTATTACAAACCTTGACTATGCTGGATTTTGACATTCTTGAATCAGTTAGCAACTGGTCTTCAGAGACTGGAAACAAATGTTAGATTTTAGGCCAATCCAAATCACAACAAATCATTTTAAAATGTGAAATTGCTAAGGCTCTGTCCCACAAGGCAATTGGTGGCTGAAGATCCTGAGAGGAAAGGGAGGGGAGAGTCTAGTTAGAGCAGACTCTGAGGGAGGCTTTGCCCGCCTGACTCCTTTCCTTTAAAGGACTCCTTCCTGTAGAGTAAGTGATGATGGGTGAGTGAGGGAAGGAGGGACACGGATTAGGAAGGACAGCTCACCACAATGTCCCCCTGTGAAAGCAATAGTATGAATGGGAGCTCTGCAAAAGGATGGTGGTTCTTTGGCATGGCTTTCTTTCACTTTGATAGGACAGGAGTGGGGAACCTGTGGCACTGTAAACTTGGTAGGACTACAGGTCCCCTCAGCTCCAGACAGCATAACCAATGGTCAGGGATGATGGAAGCTGCAGTCCAAAGAAATCCGCCATGGCTATGAGGTAAGTACAGGGCTTCCCCCCATCTAGTCAAGTCCTAAGAGAACATGTAATGGATATTCTTTGAAAGAAAAATGGTGAGAGTATGCATTGGGTATGCAGTGGATAATGGAGAAAGCTGAGAGAATGGATATGCAATGGGTAATGGGAAATGTCAAGAGTATGCAATGATCATGTAATGTGTGGTGGAAAAAGCTGAGAGTCCACAATGGATATTCTCAAAGCATGATGGAATAAATTTGATTTTAATGAAATAAGTACATCACAATCAGTTCATCTGCAGCTAAAAAGTAACAATATAGATATTCCAATGTAATTCCATATAGGAGAAAAGTGAAATGTGACGAGATACTTCTTAAAGCTAAATGGTGGCCTGAATTCTGTTGGTAACTCCCAACTAGAGTAGACCAACTGGATCACTGACTAGTGAGTTAACCCATAGGTATGCCCCATTGATTCAGTAGACCTACTCTAATATCCATTACCAATAGCAATCAGAACATTGTGCAATTATAAATGTAATGTCAGAAATTATAATAAATCTCTAAAACCCAAAATAACCACCCCAAAGCACACAACAACACAGCATCATAAAATGTGGAACAAAATGCAAAATTAGAAGAAATCATGTGGCACTATCTGCATCCTGCTCCAGAGATTAAAGGCAGGGTGCATAACTGTGGCCCTGCAGAGGTTTTTGGGTTGCAACTCCCACAGTCTTTCATCATCAGCTATGTTGAGTAAGGCTGATGGGAGCAGACAACGTCTTGAGAGATATAGTTTACCCAGCCCATTAGAAGCAATCCATTTTGCAATAGATGCAAAATACCTAAAATGTACTCATGAAAAAGAGGTACCCGATGAAGGTTATTTTGGCCTCATGTATAAAAAAACACTGAGAGCTACCATGGTGTAGTGGTTTCAGCATTGGACTATGACTCTGGAGACCAGGGTTCGACTCCCTGCTCAGCCATGGAAACCCACTGGGTGTCCTTGGACAAATCACACTCTCTCAGTCTCAGCCTTCTCAGTGGCCGCCACCTCCCTGATTTCTTTTCACTTGCAGGCAAAGACTTTTCTCTCTGGATATTTTTTGGAAAATAGTGTGGACATGATGGTAAGGAATTGGTTTTCATTAAAATAATTCAGGGGCATGAGTAAAGAGGAATCTTTTGGAGCTATGGTACTCTTTTGGAGGTGGATGTCCTTCTTGCCCCTGTAAGTATGGGAGACTAGCTGGGATTATGCTGAGGTAAACAAAGAGCCTGTCCATCATTATTAATGGATGAAACACACAAATGAACTCGCTAGGAGGCTTATCACCCATCAAAGTAAAATGGCAGTGCAGCTGGAAAGTTCCACCTTCTGGGGTGCCTTACTGCATAACCAGAAAAATCTGTTAGCAAAAAGATGTGTTTTTTCCTCAGTCTCCCATGGGACCGGAACAGCAGAACACTGGAAGAATGATGACATCATGCAGTAAGGGAGCACGGAAAGCATAACCTTCCAGCTACACTGCCACTTTACTTCGGCATGCAATAAGCCTCTAGGACAATGCTAGGGAATAGGCTGAGCCCATATCAGATTGACACCTCTGACACTGCTGTCAGCACTGAGTACTCTTACCTGGCTCTACTTGGAAAGACAGGGCATCCTTTAGCTTCCTCACTAAGTGCTGCATTTCTTCCTCCTCTGTCTGCCTCTCATTGAGATATGCCTCTGTTGCAGGGGAAGAGTGAGAGCTTGAGATCTTAATTCCAGTGCTCAGATGGTCCCTGTTGTGATCCAGCTTTCGCTCTCCAGAGTGGTTTGTAAGAGGAACAGTTCTCCTATTTGGATTTTCATCATGTGCAACTTCAGGACGGGCATTTGGAAAAAGCTGTGACTGCAATGTTGCTTCTGGCAACCTGGGATTCCTGGTGAGAGAACCAATCTGTGGTTCTTTCAGGAACCACTTCTTTTCAACACAGGGAGCAGGGCTATCCAAAAAATGGTACTTCAAATATTTCTTATGTTTGGGCTTTAATGGAATGTAACGGGATCCATTCTGAATATTCTTTTCCTTCAAGGGCTTCTTGTTACATAAAGTCTGTGTTGTAAAGGAAAGATAAGATGATGATAAGATGATGTTTAAAATAATTAAATGCGTAGAGAGGGAGGGAGGGGAGGGGAGAGGAGAGGGGAAAGAGAGAGAGATGCAAAGAAAATAATTATATTATCTATGTTACAGAGAAGAGTTGTTGAATAGTGAAGGGGGGAGTGAGTTGGGTGCTTAACAAATGAAACCATACACATGCCCATCTGAAGGCCAGGGGTGCAGCTAACAGCACTGACGGCTTCTCTACACCAGGCACAACCCTGAATCCCCCCTCCCCCGAATCTTGCCTGATAATGCCATATGACTTGTGGCTTTCCCCCCAAATTTGGTGCAGTAGTGACACATGATGTATGGCCCTATTTGCACCAGACTCAGGGAATGCCTCCTTAATCTGGGTTTTTAGAAAACTCTGCTGGAAACTCCAGGGAAACGTACTGAGTGAAAAATCCATCCGCACTGGATGCAGGAGTGGGGGTGGGGAGGATAGGAAGGTCAAGCACTTCCTGAGGCAACATAATTTCCCCCTTCCTCAGCACCACTTCTCAGTCCAAAGAAAGAGCCCCAGGGGTAGTCACTCTCTCTGAGGTCAGAACCCCCAGAGAGCCTCACCATTGCGAGGCTAGCCACCTGCCTTCAGAGAAGTGACTACCGCTCCATGCTTTGTCTTTCTGGTGCATAATCTCCCCACTGAGCTCGGGGGGGGGGGGAAGCAAAGAACCAGTGGTAGTCACCTCTCTGAAGCCAGAACAGATGGTTACTGCTAGTGCTTTGTTTTTCCCAGAGCTCCAAGGGATGATTGTGCACTGGAAAACCAAAGCCCCAGCGGTAGCCACCCAATCTACCTTCAGAGAGATGACTGCCACTGGTGCTTTGCTTTTCTGGTGCACAATCACCCCTCCAACCTCCAGGAAAATCAAAGCACCAACAGTAGTCGTCTCTCTGAAGTCAATCAGGCAACTACCGCTGGGGCTTTGGTTTTTCTGGAGCTCAGAGACAAGCATGAGTAACAGCTTTGAATGAGCCGTAAGAGTAATAACCAAATGTAGATTCGGGCTTTGGCAGGTGTGGTGCTGAAATCCAGGCCAGAACAGTCTGAATTCCATGCACTGCAGCTCCAGGCCAAAATAGCCTGAATCCCATCTGGATTTTTACACACACACCCCTGTCTAGTCAGGACCTGAGTCAAGTCTAAAATTATGCAGCAGCACTACTAGCAGGAAGGTGTGTGTGTGTGTGTGTGTGTGTGCATAAAAATGTGTGCTAATGTTTCAGAAGAACATTTCTAGTGCCTACATAGACTCATAGAACTAGAGTCCTATTTCTTTGACACGTGCGTTATTTTTCCACTTTGCCTCTTTTTTGGCTAATTAGATCAGTATTGTTGGGTTAACTTTAAAGCTACTACTAATCAGATAATCTGCAAGAGGCAAAAATCCTGCTGTTGATTTCACTTGGGGACTGAGGGGTTAAGTCAGGCCCATATATGTCACAAGAATTGGTGATTCCAAAAAAAAGTTTTTTTGGTGGTTTTTTATTGTTGTTTTGCTGTTTCCAATTTGCCTTGTTTGCAGAAGGGAAAGTCTTAATTCTATTATACACTATCTTCAGCTTTCAATGTTATTTAATTAGTTGTTGCAAATGCCAGTCTGGTGTAGTGATCTGAGTGTTGGACTATGTCTCTGGGAGACCAGGGTTTGAATCCCTGCTCAGCCATGGAAACCCACTGGGTGAACTTGGGAGAGTCACACGCTTTCGACCTAAGAGGAAGGCAAAGGCAAATCTGTCTTCTGAACCCCTCTGAGCTAATCTTGACAAGAAAATCCTGTGAGAGGTTCACCTTAGGGTCACCATAAGTCAGAAATGACTTGAAGGCACACAGCAACAAAAAAATTAAACAAGAATGGATGATTGACATAGGGCTTATCTACATCGGCCATTTACCGTCTTGGAGCTCTACAGTCCTGATGACACAGGGCTTTTGCCCTGTTTTGCCCCCAAGCAGCCCTCAAGACACCAGAGGCAAAGACAGGGTGCGGGGGGGGGGGGAGAAAGGGTAAGGCCCAATAAAACATTTTAAAGAAAATACCTGTTTAAATGTGTTCCATCAAAAGTAAAACAGATTGGCCCCTGTGTGACCACAAGAGCCTGTTCTAGCCTGTTGCTGTAGCTGCTGGCTGCCAAGTTCTTCCAGAACCAGGAAGGAGGTCCACAGCATGTGACCAAGCTGGTCACATGCTGTGGGCCTCCTGCTTGGATCTGGAGAGTGGGACGCAGGTGGCGGTGGTGGCTGTAGGGATGGGCCAGCATGTCTGTCTGGACTCTGGCCCATTTCGTTCAGGTAACAGGGGAAGAATGGGCCTGATCTGCAGGCAGGATAAGCCAGCATGGAACTGGCATATCCAGGCCCATGTAGATGAGCCCATAGTCAAACTCTGTGTGCCATTTTGACAAATAAATGGGAAAGATACTCCCACATCCACTTATCTGAGAGCAAGCATTGGGCCTATACAGGGTGGACCCATCTGCCTATCTAAAATAGCTTCCAGCATCCATTTTGTATTATAAGATTCTCACTGAAAGGAAGCCCTCACTGAGAAGAAGCTCTACCCTCGTAGCTACACAGCTGTGGGTCATGAAGGGAACATCTTTCAACAAGACTCTCTGAAGTTGCTTTGAACTAAGCAGGTCACTTCACCCCACTAAAAAGAGCTATTTTTACATGGTTGGTCGTTTCACTAGGTAACTTGAAAATATTTCTTTTGAAGTATGTTGACAGACATGCTTGTGACCCTTGTTGCATGCAGTTTGGTTGTTATGCTCTATGATTCACATGTATTCCTTTGATGGATATTGATAGACATCCTTGTAGCAAAGCTTAGCCATTATGCTCCATGATTCCTATGTATTTCTTTGATGTACATTGAGAGAGACATCTTGCATGCTAGCCAAAAATGAGACTATAAAAGATCGAGACCAGTAAGTCGTCTCTTCTACGAAGAGCACTAAAGCTCTGCTTCCATCATGGAGGACACCTAGAATAGAGAGATCTGTATCTCTCTATTCTAAAACCCAAGCATGCTTGTACTTAGCCTTTAGACATAAGTTTATTTTATAGCTGGCTTTTTTTATCCATTTTGTAATTGGCTACTTTAACTATTTTGCAATTGGCTTCTTGTCTATCTTTATAATTAGATTCTTTGTTTATTCTGTAACTGTCTTATTTTTCTATTTTTGTAATAAAACTCCTGAACCAAGAAACCTGGGGCCTATATTGCCTATCTGTTCTGAGCTGAGTTGTCATTTCTTAGGAGAGTGAGGTGACAGTCTGTATTTAGTGTTGTATAGGAAGGAACAGTACAAAGAAAGGCCTGATTTTAAAATCTGGAAAGCAGAATCAAGGGACCTACAATATAGTAAAAGGAATATAGCAGATTTGCATATAATTAAATTAATCATGTGTGGAAGCTTATTCTGGTGTACAGTCGCATCCAATATGGGACAATCTAAGTAGCTGTCTAGGCCATAAAGCTCCACTCATGAGAAGAACGGGGATACTTTCTCGCATGCTAGGACAGGAGTGGAGAAACTTCAGTCCTCCAGACGTTTTGGACTACAGCTTCCAAATTCCCTTACCATTGGCAAAGCTGACAGGAGCTAGTAGGAACTGTAGGCCCAAATCTCCAGAGAGCATCAGTTTCCCCACCTCTGTGCTAGAATTTGTTCTTGAAAAGTGAGATCTTACACAATGCATCATATCCGTAATCTCCAACATTTCACAGATGAAAACCGGGACACCTGTGGCCAAGCAACATCAGAGTGTGCTCAAGGTGGCAAAAGTTATTAATGGGAAAGAACACATAAGCTAGGAGAGGCTGCAGCAGTTTACTTTTGCCTAAGCCTACTGGGAAGATTTCACCCCTTCTTCTCCTCTCCCTCCTGCTGAGTTAAACTACTTTTGCACTTCAAACTCAATTTCCAGCAACAGAAGTAAGCTGAGGACAAAATGGGAAAGTGGAAAGAGAAAAGAGAAATTGGGCCCTTTTAAAATCAGCTGGAAAAGTGGGGAGGCAGATGGTTAATTGGGACAGTCTCTGCCAAATCATGACAGTTGGGGGGGGGGCATGCATATCATTTCATCCACTAGGCCGTTCTAGTGGAATTCTGGATCTGGTTCTTGCCTAGTGGATCTGAACTAATTCCTTGTGAATTGTCTCCAGGGCCTTTTGACCCTTTCTGTACCTTAATTTCTGTTCTCATTGTCATAAGCTCTGTCTTGAGGTTCTCCTGGCTGGCTATCAGCTCATCAAACCTGGCTCCCAGTGCGCAGTTTCTGTCCTCTTGAGAAGAGTGAAGGACCTCCACTTGATTCTTCCATTTGCTCAGCTGCGTCCTCAGGTACCTGCACAACATTCAAATGGCACAGCAGTGATACTAAACTAAAAGAAAGAAAAAAAGTATGAAAGGCATCCATCACAAACACTGGCCTGGGTTTAGTGAAGCCAGAATAAGATTTAAGATTAAGAGAGTCCCATGTGGTGAGAATGTGGTGCCACAACTCCTGCCAAGCAACAGACTGCTGAAAGCCCATAACACTAGTGCAGCATTCTTGACATTGGGTCACAATCCCATTTGCCCTATAAAGTGATAGATAACTTAGGCCCAACATGTCTCAGAGCAATTGTCTTTAATCTGATCTTGGCCATGCTGGCAGTGGATGGCCAAGGCTGGCACAGAGATTCCTTTGGACACTCAGCCACAATCCTACTGACTACATACACTGCTGGATTTATGAACAAACTAAGTAAACTAGAACTTATGGCAGGGTGGGCAACTGTGAAGGAGACAGAATGTATCCCTGCCCCCACAACCTCACATCATGGTTTTGTTTCTTGTGGTAGCTCTGACATGATCTTATCTATCTATCTATCTATCTATCTATCTATCTATCTATCTAATGCTTGGGTATGTTTCCTTTCCCAGTGTGCTGATTGGCCACTTAGGAAACGTACCCAACCAATCCCCTCCCTCCTGTCACTCCTTCAGCCAATCACCACCCACATGCAAATTCCCTCTCCACCTAACAATCCACTCCTGCCACTCAATCTGCATCTATACCCCCAGCCTCACAAGAACCCTTCCCTCCTCTCACTCCCTCAGCCACTCACCACCCACATGTAAAATAATGCAATATTTTCCCCTAAAATAATACCATGTAGCTGAACTGTGTGAAAGGATTCTGAGAAAAAACACATACAACAATAAATATATAAATATATAAAATGAGATATTAATTTATAACCTTTACAATCTCCTATAATGGCATATGTTATGCTAGGTACAGCTATTCTAGTTTCCTTTAAAATATTCAAATAGTAAGAATATGAATCCTTTTTCAATCCCATTCTGTGCCATTGCCTCCCCCTCCCCGCACCATTTTCTCTTCTTTGGTAACAAACTATACATGATATTCTGCCCTTAAGTGCCTATTTGCCTCCTCCCACTGATCCAGACTGGGGCTTTTGTGAAGGGTGAGGAACACTGTGATCGGTCTCTAGCTAGAGAGATGGAAAAACTGGAGGGGCAATCGGGTTGACCTTATCCTGATCTTGGAGTGGCTCAGCAGGGCACATGTAGGCTGGCCTCTCTTTCTCTCTTCCAGGAGTTTAGAACTTCTGATCTTCTAAATTTTGCTGGGCTCCAGCTCCTATCAGCCACAGTCGGCATGTTCCATGGCCAGAAATAATAGAAGCTGTAGCCCAACAATGGCTGGAGTTCATAGGTTCACAAATTTTGTCTAGTTTCTATATCAAAGGATAATTGACATTGCCCCTTTCTCATAACTTTGGGTACTATCGAGAGACTTTCATTCAATTTTCTCAGGACTCAAAGCTCTTGCATTCCCCAGTGATTGCAATCAAAATACCACCCACACACATGAGTGGAAGAATGAGAGATCACCCACATACTCACCATTTGAGAGAGGCCAGACATGTGTACCTCCCACTTCTCTAATCTAGCAGCTGAGCCTGACCGCTAAGTGCAGCCCAGTTGTCTCCTGCTGCCCCACTCCAAGCCAGCTGTGCACCTTTTCCTCACAGAAAGAACAACGGGGAGGGAAGCATTCCCTGGCTCTGAAAATATAAACCACTGATTGGGTGTGCTTTTCCCCTACACTTCGGATTGACAAGCTATACCTAGAATTTCCATAGTGAAACTCCTCCAGAGATAAAACTGAGAGTACAGGCATCCTCACACCCACCTGCTCTCATTCTGAAGAGCCTTGATGGATTCCTGTGTTTTAGCCAACTCCGCCTTGAGAGAAGAAAGTACCTGCAGAAGAAATGGAGGACAAGGAAAGTACTTTCCATTGCAATATGAAGCAGATGGCAATCACACAGAACAGGAAAATGATGGCTAAGACACTGCACTGGGAGACATACATGTATTGCATAGCTGTATCTCTGAAGTGAGGGTTATCGGTGTTACTCCCTTCTAAACTCGCCTTGTAAACAACACAGCCCCCCCAACCCAGCCATTTGAGAGCACTATTTTCAGAGAGCAGGGATGTCTCCTACTAGTTTCCTGTAGCTGGTTGTCCTGAGACAGGCATCCACAGGGACCTCCAAGAATCCTTGGGAGGTCCCTGCAGATAACATCCTTGCAGCATGCCCAGCTGCAGGAAAATAGCTGGACACCTTCCCCTTCATCTCCCCACTCTCCAACAACATTGAAATGGCTATGTTTGGGTGGGGGACTGAATGGCTTACAAGGTGTATTTTAGGGAGAATTTTGGTTGTTGCATGGTCAAAACAGAATTCAGACCTCTGCAACAAACAAAAAAGTGAGTTGCCGTGGAATAAGTCCAAGTTATGTCATCATAATTCAACCCTCTGTGTTTTGATTGATACCTATGCTATAACCTTGATCTCAATGTGTTTTAGTGGCCAGAATGGGCAGAATAGGATTATGAAAACTACAGTCTCACAGTATGAAGTAGCCCAAAATCATCCATATGTGCAATTTAAAAAAAAAATACAGTGGGCCCTCTGTATCTCTGTGTGTGTGTGGGGGGGGGGTTCATTCCAGAATCCACTGCGAATAGCAAAAACTATGGATGGTTGAATCCCATATGAATCAATGAGCACCACCATTTTAGTTATGGGCAGTTGCCATTTTAGTTATGCAGCACCACTATTTTAGGTATGAGGTGACGATCCATAGGTGATCAAATCAGCAGATATCGAACCCACAGATATGGAGGGCTCACTGCATGGTCCTGTAGCTCTTTACAGGCTAATATATTTATTACAACATAAGTGATTATGAACTAAAGCCCATTTCATCAGGTGCAGGAAGTGTTATTCTCAAGTGGAAGAAATAGCTACATATATCTTCTCCACAAAGTTCTACTCTGATGCCTCATCATAGAAATGACCTGGGGTTCTTGAAGGCTTTGGGAGTGGAATCCAAGTTTTGGAAAGTTCTATCAGACTGGGTAGGTCCCAGTGAAGGACTGCATGCCTGCCTTCTGAAGACCAGTGTAGCTAGGTATGGAGAGACTGGTCCATCAGGTGATGAGTTGGTCACAGTGACTTCAAACAAAATGACAGTGTGCAATACTTCTGATCTGCATCAGTGGAGGCACTAACCCACACCAATGATTTCACACTTTTATATCTACATACATACACACAACTAGAGATGAAAAAAGTAAATGTTAAATTTAACACCATAGAATCATTCAGTTGGAAGAGACCACTAGGGCCATCCAGTCCAACCCCCTGCCATGCAGGAATACCCAATCAAATCATTCCTGACAGATGGCCATCCAGCCTCTGTTTAAAAACCTCCAAAGAAGAACTCCACCACACTACAAGACAATGTATTCCACCATATAATTTAATATTTAATTAAAGCTCAATGTATATAAAAATGAACATGTTGGGAATGATTTAATTGTGTATTCCTGCATGGCAGGGGTTGGACTGGATGGCCCTTGTGGTCTCTTCCAATTTTATGATTCTATGAAAACTTTTCCCAGCTAACGTTAAACCATGTACAAATTAAAACTGCTCCAATATTTGGCCAGAATCCTATAGGACAATTTACTGTTGTCATTAACATTTTAATTTGAGTTTCTTGTCTAACAGGCTTGACCCTCTCTCTACAACAATAATTATTTGGACAATATAACACTAGAATTCCAGAATATACATATAGACTGAAATCCTGCTGGTTACTCCCATCTAGAGTAGTCCTATGGATTCATTTGTTGAATGGTGATTCAATGCATCTACTGTGGTGGCGGGGAACACTAATCAATAAGATTCACCACATAGCCTCAAATGTAGATGTGTGAATATGATTCAGTATCTAGGCTGCTGGGGAATGTTTAGGAAAGCACCCTCAATAATGCCTTCTGACAACCTAGAAGAAGCTGGGCATGAGGATTAAGAAGTCTCTTGTATTTGCACCATCTCCCTTGAGCGCTCCATGCAGAGAAAGAATGGGGATACTGTGAGAGTCTTGGGTTCCTTTCACAAATGCCTGACCTTACCACATTCCATATACAATTTGTGCAGCCCATCCAGTATAGAACATTTTCAGAGCTTGGAAAAGTTACTTTCCTACTACAATTCCTATGATCCTCCAGTCTGCATCCAGACTAGAAGTTGGAATCTTAAAACGTAACTTTCCCAGACTCTTAATTCAGACATGTTAGCTAACAGCTATCTCGCAAAGACAACCATGGCACTCAATAGGTCTCATCAGAGAAGCAGTGTTTGTGTGCGTGTGTGTTAAACAGTGACTCAAGACAAGAACAAGAACTGAAATATCTCAGACTGGTAACATTTCCAGCAAGACTCTAGAATATCTTTATAATAACACTGCATTGGTATCTGGTGGGGCACCATTACTAAGCATTAATTACCTGACTGGATATTATTTCTGGACTGAGTGATCTGTTGTTGTTTTCCTTCCACTGTGCTTGGGATACTTTGGTATCTGAAGGACTGCTCAGCTGGAGTTCTAAAGTATGTTCTGCAGGGAACAGCTCAGGTGGCTGAGGGTCTCCTGTGGAAATGAGTTGAATGGAAGAGGGGCTGCAAGGAGGAGGAAGAGGAGGAAGAGGAATTATACAGTATACCCATCTACCTTCCTCAGTTTGCCAACTAGAACATATTCCAAGTAAGATCAAAAATATGACCTTGATTCAAAGAAGTATACAGCTACTTCCTCAGGCCAAAGAAGTGCTTGGACTTCAAATTAAGCATCTTTCACATGTAATTTGTGACATGGCACGGTGTGTGTGTGTTTGTATGTGTCTGCATGCACATTATTCCAACAAAGAATTCCTATAACCCACACTTGTGTGCATGTAAAGGCCTTTCAATTGCAGAGGGTACAATTTCAGTCTGGCTGAAGTGTAGCATTTTATGGTGAGAAAGAGCCAGCTTGCTATAGTGGTTTGAGCACCAATAAAAAGTTATTGGTCTAAGATTTACATGTTAATCCAAGAAAATTTTAAAGGCAGATTTTGTAATGCCACCAGAAAGGTTTTTGCTGGGTATTGTGGATAAAGAATTGGACAGTAAACATGGATTATTTCTTTGATACATGGCAACAGCAGCAAGAACATTGTTTGTTCAAATCTGGAAAGAGACTGAAGCACGGACAATGGAAGAATGGATTGTTAAGGTTCACTGAGTTAGCCCAAGTTACCAAACTAATGTGAGTCTTAAAGAATAAGCCAATTGAAGACTTTTTGAAAGATTGGAAACTGTTTATGGACTTCCTAAGCAATAAGACATCTAACAATGCAATAATTTGTGGTTATGGTTATTAGTAACTCTAATAGGACTATTTAGTTGGATTGGTAATGGTAGAACAATCTATTTTCTCCCCACCCCCATTTTTCTTCTCATTACAGTTAGAATTGTGGGGTCAGAGTCATATTGTACTTTAGTTATGTTCTTCTCTCTCTCTCTTTTTCTTTCTCTCTCCTTCCTGTTCTTTTTCTTTCTCCTCTTCTCTTTTTTCTCTTCTAAGCTACTTTATTTTCTGAATGTATTTTCTGAATGTACACTACTTTGATATTGATTGTAAATTGGATTGTCAATGTTAAAATCAATCAATCAATAAAATTTTAAAAATACAGTGGGCCCTTGGTATCTGCTGGGGTTTGGTTCCAGGACACCCCGTAGATACAAAAATCCATGGATGCTCAAGTCTCATTATATACAGTGATATATAACATGGGTTTCCGAGTAACAAGTCATGCCAGACTAATCTGATCTCTTTTTTTGATAAAATTACCAGCTTGGTAGATGAAGGGAACGCTGTGGATATCACATACCTTGATTTCAGTAAGGCCTTTGACAAGGTTCCCCATGACATTCTTGCAAACAAGCTTGTAAAATGTGGCCTAGACAAGTTAACTGTTCAATGGATTTGTAATTGGTTGACCAGCCAAACCCAAAGGGTGCTCAGCAATGGCTCCTCTTCATCTTGGAAAGATGTGACCAGTGGGGTGCCACAGGGTTCTGTCCTGGGCCCAGTACTATTCAACATCTTTATCAAGGACTTGGATGAGGGAATTAGGGGCATACTTACCAAATTTGCAGATGACACCAAATTAGGAGGAGTAGCTAATACCCTAGAGGACAGGATCAAAATTCAAGATGACATGGATAAACTGGAGAGCTGGGCCAAAGCTAACAAAATGAAATTCAATACGGAGAAATGTAAGGTACTGCACTTAGGGCAAAAAAATGAAATGCATAGATATAGGATGGGGGAGACCTGGCTGAATGAGACTACGTGCGAAAGGGATCTAGGAGTCCTAGTAGACCACAAGTTGAACATGACTCAACAGTGTGATGCGGCAGCTAAAAAGGCCAATGCGATTTTGGGCTGCATCAATAGAAGTATAGTGTCCAGATCAAGGGAAGTAATAGTGCCTCTCTATTCTGCATTGGTCAGACCTCACCTAGAATACTGTATCCAGTTCTGGGCACCACAATTCAAAAAGGATATTGACAAATTGGAGCGTGTCCAGAGGAGGGCGACTAAAATGGTGAAAGGTCTGGAAACCATGCCTTATGAGGAGAGACTTAGGGAGCTGGGTATGTTTAGCCTGGAAAAAAGATGGTTAAGAGGCAATATGATAGCCCTGTTTAAGTATTTGAAGGGATGTCACGTTGAGGATGGAGCAAGCATGTTTTCTGCTGCTCCAGAGATTGGAACACGGAGCAATGGATGCAAGCTCCAGGAACAGAGATTCCACCTCAACATTAGGAGGAACTTTTTGACAGTAAGAGCTGTTCGGCAGTGGAATGCACTCCCTTGGAGCGTGGTGGGGTCTCCTTCCTTGGAGGTCTTTAAACAGAGGCTGGATTGCCATCTGTCGGGGATGCTTTGATCGTGATTTCCTGCATGGCAGGGGTTGGACTGGATGGCCCTCATGGTCTCTTCCAACTCTGCAGTTCTATGATTCTATGATAGTAAAATGCTGTTCCTTATATAAAATGGCAAACAGCAAGGGTTGCATTTTGGATTTTCTTTAAAATATTTTCAAGCCATGGATGGTTGAATCCATGGATGCAGAATCTGTAAATACAGAGGGCTGACCAGAACCACCAAGGATACAGAAGAAAAAATACATAAAAATAAAAAGAAGAGCTAGATTATATATTTCAGTGGAATAAGGCCCTACAATAACAATGTAATAATAATATAATCATACAATATAATTGTATAATAATAACCATGACATCATATAAGGTGGAAGAAGCCTCTTTGTTGTTTAAATGTGTGTATCCTTTGGGAAAGGCATTCTAATTTATATAGGAATTGAGTCAGTTAAGAAAGCCATACAGTGGGATGGCAGTGGAATAGCATTCCCTCCAGCATTTCACAGATGAAAACCAGATCAAGCGTGGCCAAGCAACATCAGAGCATAGTTGAGATGGCAAAAGTTATTAATAAAGAAGAACACACAAGCCAGTAAAGGCTGAAGCAGTTTGCTTTTGCCTGAGGGAAAGGGGGGGGGGAAGTCTTTCACTTCCTAGTAGGCTCAGGAAAAAGTAAACTGCTGCAGCATCTCCAGGCTTGTGTGTTCTTCCTCGGTAATAACTTTGACATCTTGGTGATGCTTTAATATTGCTTGGAGGCACGGTTTTCATTTATGAAGTGTTGGAGGTCATGAGGTCGTTAGATCTTCCAACCACTGTTATGACAGATGGTAAATGTTTCTCTTCCTAACCTTAGAATACAAAGATATTGACAATACTACCTCTGCCCCTGATCAATTGTGTAAGAGGTATGCACACACACACACACACACACACACCTGATACAGTTAACTTCAGACTTCTAAATATCCACTACAAAATGAGGCACTCACAGTGTTGGGCCTTGAGTAGAAAAGTCTCTGTCACCCATCATCCCCAAGGCCTTTCTTCTCAGTGCTTCCTTCCTGTTGCAACGTCCTGGCAGCAAATTGTTTCGGATGATGCGGAAAAATAGTTTGATGTTCTCCTTTGCAGACACCTGCTCAAATGACACAATCATGGTGAAAGGAGGGGCTTTTTTTCAAAAGCCCTGACTGAAAACATTAAAGACATTATCAGATGTGGCAAAAATCATGAGATGTTAGGGTAGCACAAATAGGCCCTGTTATTGCATGACGTTGTCTTCCTCGCATTATTACCCTGTACTCCAGACATGAAAAAGGCATTTTTTCTCATTCATGGGCCAAACTGTCAATATAGTGTCAATAGCACTTTTTTTGTGCTATTGACTATGAGCGAAACCACGGCCCACTGTCATCATGAGATTACAGTGTGAATAGGCAGTCCTCAGCAAGAAAACCTCCATGTGAGAATGTGAAAACAAAGCACAGGACGCTCCTTTTTATGAACTGTCCCCTTTAACTTGCACGTTTTTAGGTTTGTTTCCATGCTTGTGTGTTCATTTGCTTTGTTAATTCATGGGTTTTTGGAGTTTTAAGCACGTTTGCATCTTCTCATGAGAACAGCCGAAATCTCGCCCATGCCGAATTGCTGAAGTAAACTCCCATTCTTGAAGTGCTGGGGGTGGATGTGGGGTGTGCCTGTGTGTTCTGGAGTGCAGGGGGAGGGGCAGAATGAGTGGGGGGAGGGCAGAACTGTAGTATGTGGGGAAATAATCATTGTAATGTAAAAGCAATCTTGTGTACCTCATTCACAACCTAAGATAAGTCTAGGTTTTTTCCCTGCATGCTTCTGTTCTCCCAAATTCCCTTTCTCTTATTTCACTGGGCACTTCCAGCCAACTGGAGTGCTGGGTCATTCCACACATGACCTAATTTAAATGTTATTGCTCTGTGCAAGTTCTCTTTTAAGTTAGAGTCTCCATGAGGCTGTAGCCATCTTAAGCCATATTATCTTTGTTTAGCCATCTTTCCTGCAACCATGCCATGAGGTTCACCGTGCAGCCTCTTACCGCTGTAGGCTGGGTGAGTTTTCCTACCCTAAATACTCTTAGTCAGTTAGGAAACTCTTTTTAAAGTTTGTTTTAGTATGTAGATTGAGATTGATATACCTTCAGTAAACTTTCGATTTGCATTTTAAACTGACTCCTTTGTTTTTATAATGGGTCTAATTTAACTGGGTGATCTCAGAGACCGCAGACCTCTGAATACACTTTTAAATGTTAATTGAGCTTTCTGTCTGCATTCCTAAGTTGCACTCTGCATGAATTTAAAAGTAAATGATTTTTTAAACTCTTTTTAAAGAAGATAATTTTTGTTGCTTTTTAAAAGGATTAGATCCTGGCATTTTTAATACAATTTTATTTTTAGACTCATTACTTCCCACAAGAACGAGCAGTGGGGGGCATCAGGGGGCAGAACAAGTGGCGGGTGGGCGAGTTAAAGGATTGTCATGAGGTCTCCTGAGCATTTTGGGAGAAATTTTTTAATGGCATATGGTACGCCGGGTCCAGCTAGTAAACTGCATAAAGGACTAAGAACTAATTACAATATTCCTACAGGGTGTGGCAATGGGGGAAGTAGATAGTTAGGACTACCTAATGTTTTTCCCTCTTGCCTTCCATGATCCCTCTCTTAGCTAGACTGGTTTAACTGATATTCTCAAGGTAACTTAGTCTTCCATCTCTTCTCCAAACAGGCAGGTAGCCTAGCAGTAGTATACCAAGTTATCTTTCTATCTCTAGATGGAATTCCTCTAATATAGGCAGTTTTCCTTGCTCCTTGATCAAACCATCACTTCCATGCCTCTCTAAAAACTCCATACTTAAGAGCCAAAAGTGAATCCAAATAAGATGGAGAAAATGCAGATTGGTAGCACTTAGGAGTTTGGGAAAGGTTAGAGACAACAATAGCTCAGTAAGCTCAGCAGTTTCTTTAAATAAATGGTTTCAAGTCCCAATGTATTTTGTGCTATCTGAGTATTTTATCCTGGGACATAAGAACATTTTGTAACAGCATTCTTCTGTCAGAGTCCTAAATCTGCTGGCTACTCCCCACTGGACTAAACTGTGAAATAATGGGATTTACAGAAGTGTTCATGTAGCATGTGAAGTCAAAGGTTTTCATGGCCGGCATCCACAGATTTTCCTTGGTTTTTTTCCAGGCTGTGAGGCCGTGTTCTGGAATAGTTTCTTTCTTTCTTCTATTCCAGAACATGGCCTCACAGCCCAGAAAAAAACCAAGGAAAATCTATGTTCATGTACCATTCATTAATTGATTCAATGAGTGTATTTTAGGTGGGAATAACAATTAGGCCTGATTCTTTATATTATTATGTTGCTTTCTAGATGTGTTTACTCTGCTAGAGAATATTTGAAAAATATAAATTAAAGGAAAGAAAGAGTTCTGCTTTAACAAAAAATGGCAGCACCTGTGTCAGACAGTGATTGTCCTGCCTCCACACACCCCAAATCCAGGGCAGATCATTTTTTTCACACTGCAGTTGCTAGAGTTCTAGCAAACTCCAGAGAAAACAGCAAGTTTTCTAAAACCAGATTAAGCCGGAATACCCCGAGTTTGGTGAGGATAATGCATACCTCATGTGGCCATACTGCACCAGATTCCACGATAAGGCCACTCATTGGGCCTGATTTTGTGGGTGGGTGGGGGTGTTCAGGTTTTTTAACTTGTGTAGACAAACCCACTATGAATCCCATCAATGTACTACTCAGAAAAAAGTAAAGGAATCGGTTGCTTACTGGTCTGCAGTGTTCTACCACAGGGTGAGACTTCTTGTGGGGTTTGCTGTGTTGTCCAGTAAAGAAACAGACTTGGCAAAGGTCAAAGTTTAGGCATTTCAGGCAATGATACCTGTCCAGTAAACAGCAATAATGATCAGATTTACCCGCGGGAGCTTCACAGGGGAAAAACAACAACAACCTTCAGTTTATCCTGAGACATCCATGAGTAATATTAACATCAATATTTTTTTCAAAGTGAAGGAATTTCTATGTGCCCCTTCACAGCAGACTAGAATTTAAATTGCTAGTTTTGTGAATGACACTAGCCAGATTATAATTCTGTAAACCCATAATTTAAAACCCTCAACCAGCATTTGTGTGTGTGCTTCAAGTCTTATGGACCCATGGAGCCTCCATGAATTTCATAGGGTTTTCTTAGGCAAGGTGAACTCAGATGTGGTGTGCCACTGCTTTCCTCTGAAAGTTCATCTGCAGCACTTGATGTTCCTTGGGGAGGGGGGCATCCAAGTACTCAGCTCAAAGCTCACCTCACCCCGTGATTCACTGAGACAAAACCTTTTAAAGGTACCTAAATAGGTTGTTTTTTTAAGAGCTGCATGGGATAAGGTGGATTTGTAAATGAACATTCCCCCCTCCGCCTCCTTGGGCAAGTTCTTGGGGGAAATAAAAGCATTTCTGCAGGCTTTGGGAGTAACCAGAAAGGGAAAAGATGGCTGCGCCTCTGACATCTCGTACCCTTGTCAGATCTTGGAGCATTTAAACATGTTTCTGAGAAATTTGTTCAGTGTTTTGATCAGGAGAAGAGGTAAATGTGGATGTGTTACTTGGAGTGGGAATCAACAGCCAGCCTAAGGTACAAGAGAAAGGGCAAGATTGAAGGCTCATTTGGTACTTGACTTGCTTGAGTGCTGTGTTTTAAGATCAGGTTCAAGCAGGGCTGAAGTAGCTGTTACAATTAGTAGCACACATCTGCCATTCCTCCTGAATGAACAAAAATTAGAGCTTGGAAACATAAGTTCTTTTGGAGTGCAATTCCCTGAATTCCATAACCAGCCTGGCCAAGGATTCTGGGAGTTATAGTCCAAAAACATAATTGCTCTAAATCCTGGTTAGGATATATCTCAATCTGCAAGTCCAGTGCAAGAGTCCCAAACTTTCAAGGTCTGCCAGGAGCAAACGGCTTGAGTTGCCACTTGGATATGGCAAGCAAAAGAGTGACAAAGAAAATATATTTGTGAGAAGTAATGGACACAAAGAACAGAAGTTACAAAGAAGAAAGTCCTGCCAAAGCTTTTCATACTATTTTAACAAACATGGGAGTTGTAAATGAATGAGTTTAGATCAATCCAAGCTCTGGTTAAAACATCTTGATGGCAGTCTCTTAGGACCATAAGCTAGGGCTGTGAATTTTGTGGCCCTCCAGATGTTGTTGGACTACAAATCCCAGCAGACTTAGCCAGCATAACCCATGATGAAAAATGCTAGGAGTTGCAGTCCAGCAACATCTGGAGGGCTGCATGATTCCCAACTTCTTTCATAAGCAGTTGGGGTGGGGTGGGGGAAACATCTTAGCAAACAGAGCTCAGTATTGACGAGGGTCTCCAGCCATTCCCAAAAGCCAAATAACAACAATGTTAGCACTCCTGTTATAATGCGACACACCTTAGTCCAGTGATAGGAAAGCTCTTACAGATATTACATTTGACCTGGTGGATGACCATTTCTGTTGCCAACAATCTGTAGAGGGTGGGAAGCCAGAGGAGGACTGCAGGTTCAGACTGGAGCCAAGCCAAGAATCTCTCTTCCCCAACAGCTGAGTTCAGAACCTGGAAGGGAATTCCAGTTGCTTCAAGACCTCTTTTGCTCTCAGCCACCATAAGACACTATGCAAAGTCTGGTACTTCATTAGGATTTCTTTCTGGAATAGACAGTAACCCATTCCTTTCCCACCATGGGCCTATCTGGAAAGAACCCCAAAGATGATGTTCAGGTCCTTTAAGGCCCATAAGCTGAGGAGGCCATAGGCTAGATCATGAAAAATAGTTCTGTCCTTAATGACAAAGGAGAGCCAAGCTCAGCTTCATAGGATGAAACTGTGTAGACATTATTAACAACAGTACATGTCCTGTTTCAGAAGTGCATTTTCAGCCAATTATCTGTTAAACATAACTCAGAGCTTGTCAAGATATGGTGGTATACTGTGAGTGGGTGCACATTTTCACCCATTCACAGCAAAGCTGTTTTCTCTCCACCATTTTTTCACATATTTGTATCTGTTCATATCTATTCAAATGGAGCATCCACATGCTTTGATAAAGGGTAATAGAGCAAAAATGCACAGTGATGCAAATTCAAATGTCCACACATGCAAAAATGCGCATCTACACACATTTTCTGGAAAATTTCAGATAAAACCGTGAATCCTTTTACTGCATGGTTTGTGGAGTTTTTAGCCTTCCTCACTCTTCCGAATACCATGAATCTCATTCAGATTGCATTGGGACACATTGTATTCTCTGCAAATTCTATGAGGAGTGTTATCATCATCAGACTCAACCCTCATATTATTCTTCCTCTGACTTACCCCACTGAAACAACTTTGTGCTGCAGTTTCCACATGAGACATGTTACTGCTTTCTCCTACAACCACCAGGAGCTGCAGCAGAGGGAGAAATGTGCCATTAGGGTGTCTGTGTGTCTGTGCCTTCAAGTCGCCTGATGACTTATGGTGACCCCATGAATTTCATAAGGTTTTCTTAGGCAAGGAATACTCAGAACTTTGCCACTTCCTTACTCTGAAATATAGCTTACCCAGGACCCCTCACACAACAAGAGACAATTGCAGCCCTACTGCTTAATTCAAGACCATTTTTATAAAGGGTTAGCAATGGGCAAATGGGAGTACAAGTGTGTGTGTGCTTTTCAGAGGAAACAGGAAGAGCAATCTCAAGAATTTCAGTGGTTTATCTCCTATCCTATATCCCTTGAAACATGAGGGTTGTTCTTGTTGGAAGTTAAGAAGCATCAATACTTGTTTACAGTTCTCTGTGTGTGTCACTGATCTGTGTTTTCAAGGTTTTACTTCCTACTTGCATGGAGGGGTCACTCTCCCCTGCCTTGCTCCAAGAAGTGTTATTATTTTACAACTCTTTGTCTCAGAAGCCAGAAGCTAGAAGCCATCAGACATGAGGCAGCTCTGCCTCAACATGCCTTACATGCACTCATGAGAGTCAGCCTTAGGGACTCTTCTACCCAAGTTAGATCTTCTGTCTATCTATTTTTCCTATCTAAGATGTATTCTCTGCCACAATAAAAGTAAGTTTTATCTTTTAAACCTTACTGGAGCATCCTGCATGTTTTTATCCTGTTTTATACCAGAAGTTCATATTGCACTGGGGCAATGCTTCATTCTGCTTAATATAAATACCAATCATTCTCTACTGTTCTCTCTTAATGTAGCACAGCTTTGGTGAACATGTGGCCATCCAGATGTTGTCAGGCTTTACCTTCCATCCAGATGTTTGGGGCTACAGCATCCACAGTCTCTTACCATTGGCTATGCCTGGGTGAGGCTGGTGGCAATTGTTGGCCAAATCACTTGGAGAGGTGTTTAGGAGATGTACTTTCTCTCCAATTCCTTATTCTAAAGGAAATGAATTACCTGGAGTAAGTCAGTGAGCAGATTCCTCACACTGGTCCAGGTAATGTGAAGTCTGCTTCCAGGACCCCTTCCTGCATATGTTGCATAAAGCTGAAAGAGAGCTGCCAACACCAAAAAATGTCAGTCAGAATCTCCACAAAGTTCAGGACATTATTTTCTAACCTATGTTTTTGGAGTTAATCATTTGGAACTTAAGAAGGAGAGACAAGGTGATTGAAACTCTTATGTGTTCTAGGCCCAAATCTGTTGGACATGGAATTGAAAGACCCAGGTTCAAATCCCAGTTTCATTCATAGAGTCCTCCAGTTGACCTGGGTCATTCATTCGAAGCCTAGGCTAGATCCATCAGTTATAGTTATAATAAAATAGACTGACCCATTTCTATGTCATACCAAACGCATCAGCAGAAAAGATGCAAACATTTTTCATTGTTCCATTCTTTATTTGCTGCTTTTGCATCCTACATGGAGATTGAAATGATGCTAATTGTTCTCCTCGCCAGCCACTTTTTACCTCACAACAGCCAGATAAAGTAGAGATAGGAACTGACCCCAGCCCACCCTCAGAACTTCATGGCTCTGTGGGGATTTGTACCTGGCTCTTCCCTATTATAGTCTTGATACTAAAGCAGAGTTGGGGATCATGTGGCCCGCCAGATGTCGTGAGACTGCGGAGATTTTCACACGCCGAAAATATCGCTGCCAGAAACCGGGACAGAAATATTTCTGTCCCGGAAGCAGCGCCGCGGTTCACACGCTCACCTCCCTCTCCCGTTGTTCCGTCGTCCTCGCTTTGGGTTTTTTCCTCCCTCTTCCGGAATATTTTACTAACAGGAGTTTGCCATTAATAAAATATTCCAGAAGAGAGAGGAAAAAACCCAAAGCGAGGACGACGGAACAACGGGAGTGCGAACTGCGGCGCTGCTTCCGGGACAGAAATATTTCTGTCCCGGTTTCTGGCAGCGATATTTTCGGTATGTGAAAATCTCCTGCAACTCTCAGCAGCAGTCAGTGTTGGAGAATGCTGAAAGTTACACTCAACAACATAGAATCATAGAGTTGGAAGAGCCTCAAGGACATCTGGAGGGTTACGTGTGTCAGGCTCATCCCTGGAAGACCCTGACATGAGTTTGGTAATAGGCTTGGGCCTGTTTTCCCTGCCTGGGCCTCTCAGCCCTTGGGCGGGTGCCAGCCCACCTTTTTGGGTCTGGGAATGCTGTTCCACAAGCAGCTCAAGGTCACAGCACCTGGAGCTGCCTGCCCGCCTACAGGCCTCCCTACATGCCATTCTCACACTGTAAGGGTTTATCTGAGGGTTGCACTAAGTTGTATTTAGTTCTGGCTTTGCCTGTGCTACTGATACACGTTTCCTTGCTTAATAAAGAATTCTTATTGAGTTAATGTGACTGTGTGTTTCTGGTACATCACAACGTGATTCACATGTCTGCCCTAACCACTACATAACAGTGCTGTGCTTGGTTATTATTCACAATGATTACACAGTTACAAACCATACAAGATACAGCCAGTTAGTTTCCATTTAACTTTGTGCTGGATTGTAGCTGCCATCTCCAACCTGTCCATCCACTTACCAGCATCTACTGGCCAGCATAGTAAAACAAAAGGGTTTGGAAAAAGAAGTTGTTTTGTACACCTATTATTCCCAGGGGACTTCCAGTTAATTTTTATGTGTCTGGCAAGACTGGACTTGCTCACAGAGGAAGAAAAGTTGTCTGTTTGTCTGCAACCTGTTGACTAGTATGTAGAGAAGCACATTCTTTACCTCTGTATTTGGTAGACAAACTGTCTCCAGAGAGAGCAATCAGAGCAGCTGCAGCTGATCGCGGCTGGATAAAACCCACTCCATTTCTACAACATAATAAGAATGACAAGAGTAAGGTCAACAGTTGCCACATGAGCTATATCATGACAATCTCATATTACGTTTATTTATCTGACTTGCTGGGAGAACCATCTCTGAGGACATGAGATCATGAGCTATAACAGCACTGTGAATCCAATGTGCAAACAAACACAAACGTTTGTGTCCTTAGTTGACAGTGTTGACAGGTTTCCGAAATGGCAAGAAAAGATGGTTGACATTCATGGTGAGTGGGGCACCATGAGAGTCAGGAAGTGTCTATTAAGAAGACTGTGTTCTACCTAAATACCAAGTGAGAGTATTGATTTCAGTTAACTTGGCCATGAATTTTTCAATAAAATTGACATTATTGCATGCATCAACAACCCTGAATCCATTTCAATCCTACCAAAAAATGTGTGACAACTATGATTAAAATTCAAAGCAATGATTCTATTTATAAATTCTGTAAGTCTAATCCAATCTGAATGTCAGATTGGGTTAGATTTATAGAACACCTGTTGTGTACACCTTGTGTTTAGACACAGCATGAATGCAGCACCAGTAAGATCAAAATTTTGCAATAAAGAAATCTCACTTTCACTACCTATGATGTCATGTTTTTGTCATTGTTGTGTTGTGCCTTCAAGTTGTTTCCGACTTATGGCAACCCTAAGATGGACCTACCTGGGATTTTCTTGGCAAGACCTGTTCATAGGGGCTTTGCAATTGCCTTCCTCTAGGAGGCTGAGAAAGTGTGACTTGCCCAGGATTACCTATGGGATTTCCACAGTTTAGCAGGGATTTGATCCCTAGTCTCCCAGAGTCCTAGTCCAACACTCAAACCTCTATACCATGCTGGCTCCTCTACTATGTCATTGTTGTTCTTGTTGTGGTTGTGTGCCTTCAAATTGTTCCCAACTTACGGTGACCCTAAGGCAAACCTATCACGGGAATTTCTTGACAATATTTGTTCAGAGGAGATTTTCCTTTGCTTCCTTTGAGGCTGAGAGAATGTCATTTGCCCAAGGTGACCCCCTGGATTTCCATTTGAACCCTGATCTCCATTGTCCAATACTCAAAACTACTACACCATGCTGGCTCTTGCTACTATGTCATACATAATGGAAGTTAAGCACTTTTTTATCATAACTTATTTTGTTTCCACCCATGATGTGGAAAAACTACATTAGGCAATTACAATCTTGTATCTAATTGCTCAATAAATCAAACTCAGCCTCTTTCTTAGCTTCTGAGATTTCAATAAGTATGTCCAAGCCTACGCTTGCAGCTGTAAAAACTAGGAACTTGGCTTCTTAATTATTCAAACATTGATTTCAGGATACTAAATGTTGTGGTCAGCACAACAGTATGGAATTGCAGAACAAACACAATTCTGCATTTAAATAACAAATCCAGTAATTGACATCTCTGCAGCAAGTTAGAAACCCAAAACCAAAATGGAGCTCAGGGCTCATCTACATGGGCCAGAATACACTGGCTCCCCACTGCCATATTCTGCCCACAGATCAGGCCCATTGCTCTCTTGTTACCTGGACAAAACAGGATGGAGTCCAGACCACCACGCTGGCCAATCTCTGCTACCACCCCCTGGATCCCTCTTCAAAGCCAGGAAGCCAGCCTGCAACATGTGAGCAAGGCCCCCTGCATGTGACTAGCCTTGGTCACATGCTGCGGGACTCCTTCCTGGCTTCAGAGAATGCAACGTGGGTGGCAACTGCAGCAATGTACTAGTGTGCCAGTAAGACTCCTGCGGTCACTTTGGGCCTGATCTGGTTTTTCTGGAAAGAAGCAGATTTTGGTAGGTGTTTTTTTTTTTTAAATGTTTTATTGGGCTTTACCCCATCTTAGTCCCATCTTTGTCCCAGGGGTTGTGAGGACTGCTTGGGGCCAAAATGGGGCAAAAGCTCCGCATCATTAGGACTGCAGGGCCCTGAGATGGGGTCAAGACAGGGTAAATTGCCCATCTAGACAAGTCCTCAGAGCAACACTTTTAAATCAGCAAAGAATGAGATACTATTTTTTCAGTCTCACCTGTCATATGCAGCAGTCAGGAGTCTCAGCGTTAGTTCTGGAGCCTTTGGTGCTACTTGGCCAGGTTTATCTAATCTGGCTCTCTTAAATAGCTTCTTGAGCCGCTTTAAGAGCTGTGCCACCGGCAGAGGCTCCTGTCTCTCAGCCTGGCTTGAGTGGCTTGGCAGGATGTACTGAATCCAGGAGGCATTGGCCAAATCAACTGTGAAAAATAAAGCAAGAAGTTCACTACCAAGTCCCCACCTGTGCTTAACTCAAATTGAGCAAAGGATAGTTTCTTATTTCAGCAAAGTGTGCTGCTGGTTTCAAAGCAACTTAACCCATATTTGTGGAGAAAAAAAATCATTACTATTACAGGAAGAGAGATACACACAACAGTTCTGATGTTTTTTCGCTGTAGATTCACTATTGGATTTTTAGACATTGCCACTACTCTGTTGAATTTTTCTTCAACAGTGGTGACAAAGTTCTCCAACTCACCTGAAGACAGCAAGCAGGTTTGCTTAGTGGAACAAGACAGGTCCCTTAGTTCACAACTCCTTCTCCAACCCCTTGTTGCTGCCGCTACCCAGAATGTCACCTTCTTAATACTAGGAATGGCCCTGCTCTCAGTGTCCTGAAGCTTATTGATATCAGATGCCAGCCCAGACTGGCCCACTTGAGGTGAGGATGAGCTGTATAGTGTTGTATGATAGCCTTACTCATAGTCTGATTGTGTGCACACATAGCCTTTTCAGGGTTACCAAATACTCTTCCCACACCTGGAATGCCATCTGAGATGTTGCTGCTTAAGCACATCAGACAGCAGTTGAGGGAAGTTGGGGGTAACCAGAGTTCAAATTTTTAGTAGGAAATACTTTCTACCCACTGAATTCTACCAGTTCATTCAAGGTTTTAACTCTAGTATGTAGTTCAACCCTTAAGTGTATATACCACCTGGGATGACAGCATTTGGAAAAGCATCTTTGAAAGCACTCCCCCGCATGTAAACATTACCAAGCGCATAGTGGTTTTGATGCATGAAAGCTTCTGAAGTGATACAAACTGTATAAACTGACCCAGTGTTACCTACCCTGACACCCCCTGCCCCATATCTATAATAATTTGGAAATATTTAATAATTAGGTCAAATGTGGCCTTCCACGTAGTGTGGCCAGTAAAGCTGGGGAAATTCCAAAACCAGGAATCCCAAAGACTAGTGTTCAGATTTAGTCAGGTATGCACATAAGGAGGGCCCAGCCCAAATTCCAAACAAGGATAATTTGCAATGCAAATACATGCCTGAACACCTGGCTAATCCTATCAGCCTAAACTGAGACACTCACATCTGTAAAGAACCCTCATACCTTTTACCTTCCTCAAACAAAAAAGGTTGTTTCCTCTATTCAGTTACAAAGTATCCACATATTAAGTGCCATTAGCATACCCAGAGTGTCCATTGTCTCACCGTGAGAGCCTCCGAGAAGCATTGTCTTTCACTCTAAGTCCCATCCCCTGAAGGAAATCATCGGGTGTATAAACCCTTCCAAAACCCCACTCAAGTGCACACAGATCTCCTTCCTGTGGACACTATGTTCATCTGTGTTCCTGCTTTGGGACCCCCACTCTCCTGGTTTCCTCCACAACCTCATCTCCTCAGATTGGTATAGTATTACCTGAAAACAACCTTCCTTCTCTAGTCCTCTCTCCCAATACTTTCTACTTTATTTGCTAGACTTTATTTGCTAGCTTGAAACCTGAGTGTGTGTGTGTGTGAACATTGTTATTATTGTTTTCTCAATAACATTAATGACGAATGTTGCTGTCCTTGAGCAAGCAGGGATCACCAGCATTGAGGCCATGATATTGAGAACACAGCTGCGTTGGGCAGGGCACGTTTCTAGGATGGAGGACCATCGCCTCCCAAAAATACTACTCTACGGTGAACTCGCCACGGGTCAGCGTAAGAGGGGCGCTCCAAAAAAGCGATACAAAGACTCCCTGAAACAACATCTCAGGCTTGGCCAAATTGATCACCAACAGTGGTCCGCCCTGGCCTCACATCGGGAGGCATGGAGATGCACTATCCACAATGCTGCAGCCTTATTTGAGAACTCACGACGAACAAGTCTTGAAGAGAAACGACAACGCAGAAAGAATCACAACCCAAAAACATCACCCAAGGAGACCTTCTGCTGTGCTTTTTGCAACCGGGCTTGTTTATCTCGGATTGGCCTTTTTAGTCATCAGCGCGCTTGCAGAAAGCGCGGGATGAGTCCTTCCTGAATCTTCGTTTGCGAAGAAAAGCCAGAGAGAGAGAGAATCATTGTACTATGTAGCTTAATGTCTCGTCCTGATTACCAGTATACATAGGTCAAAAGTATGCCCCCTCTCACATAGCCAAGTTGAGAATATTAATTCCCCAAATTAATATTAATATTTGAAAGGTCCTTAAGACCCCCGAGTGTTTAGGGTAACATAAGGTCTAATGTAGTCATGGAGAAGCCATGTTGAGAGCACATGCTGAGCAAGGAGCCTCAATCCTCCACATCTCCAAGGAGGTTTCAGACAGCAGGTCACGCTGATTGGGAGCTTTGGGAGCTGTTGCCAGGGTATAGGCTAGACCTAAAGCCTGATCTGGTATAATCTCAAATGATAAGATAAGATAATATTCAGCCACCACTGGCAACAGTTGTAGGCAAATTAAGAAAAAATTACAAGAATTGGGGTCATCTTCAGAGATTGCGAGAAACAGAGATATTGCAAATAATACAAGGACATTTGAGGAGTATGACCAGATGCAAGTCTCTCATTCCCCCCCCCCTCCAAAAGGCGCTGGTCTTCAATGGTCTTGTACTTGGCAAACCTATTCCTAACCCAAAACAACCACGTTCAAGCTCTGTTTCTAGCCTAGAAGTCCCTGGCTAGTCTTCTGGACCTCTTCCCATTTTTCCCCATTGCATGTGATATAGACCCTAAAGCAGCCTTCCTCAACCAGCCCTCTACCCCAATCTGTTGGACCACAGCTCCTATCATCCCCTGTTCTCCCAAATCTCTTGTGATACTGCTCCAGTTTGCCTCCATACACTGTGGGTTGTTAAACTGCTGTTGTTTTTAAACTGTATTTTTCATTCCTTATAATTTTATGCTGTTTTTTAACCAGTTTTAGTAGGCTGCCTTCAGAGGGATTTGCCTTTCAAGGTGGCATATACATTCTTTAAGTATATAAATGATTTCATCTCATCTTCTGACACTTGTCCACCTCTAAAATCTTGGCTTATGAAACCAACTCTGGTCAAAGGATGGATAAATCACACATTTTACCAAGCACTGGTGATTCACAAAGGAGCTGGTGCATTCAATGGTACTTCACATCTTTTGGTATGCTTCCATAAGGAACCTGTTCTGTCAGTCTGAACCCAATGGAAACACAATGTACTAAAGCCTGGAAAACACTTGAGCGACCCCCATGTGGTGTGTGTGAGGGGCAAAGTTTGACTCAGTTCCTCCCAAATTATTTAGAGGGTGGTCTAATCTTAACTTTTACATGACTCACGCTGGCAGAGACTTTGCACAGCACGAAGCTTCAGGGCCGTTCTGTAGACAGAATTCGGAATGAAGTTCAGAGCCTCTGTGAAGGGGAAAAAAAAACAAACCAAAAAAATATGAAAAGATGATGCTAAATTCCTCAGGTGTCAAGGATGCACCTACACTGTAGGAATAATGCAGTTTGATACCACTTTAGCTGCCATGGCTCCATCCTACAGAATCCTGGGAATTGTAATTTTTTCCTATATATTTTTATTGTTGTTTTAAAAATATAAAATTATACACAAATTTTACACAAAAAGAAAACATTCATATCTAATCATACACATTCTTCCATTCACATTACACATATCCATTTCCAACAAAACCACTTCCTTTTTTCCTTTTTCCCCAAATTGCTTTTTACATAAAGATCCTCCTCCCATTTTCTATATCCACTCTAGTTTCTACATTTCCTGTTTTATCTGTTTTCTTTTGATCATCTAATCTTCTATGCCTATTGTTGCTATCTCCCCACCTTTGTCCTTCCAAAGAGGGATTAGTATCTGCCAGCCTCCAACATTTTTTAGAGTTTTCCTCTCATCTAATAAAATTGTCATCTTATCCATCTCAAACATATCATAAAGTTTCATAATCCAATCATCAATCAACGGTATATTTTGACATTTCCATTTTTTTGCGAATTATATCCTGGCTGCCGTAATCATATATAGTAAGATTTTCCAGTACTTAACTTGAATTCCTTTTTCAACATTATGTATCATATTTAGCAAGAAGATTTCAGATTCAAACGGTATATCCATTTTCAAAGATTTATGATTAATTGGTGTATCTTTTCCCAATATTTCCTGGCTTCTTCACATCCCCACCATATATGGTAATATATGTCCAATGTTTTTCCCGCACTTCCAACAATTTTCCGAAGAATTCTTATATATCTTGCCTATTCTTATTGGTGTTAAGTGCCATCTAAGAATCATCTTGTAGATATTTTCTTTTACTTTGTTGCTTATGGTAAATTTCAAGTTTTGATTCCACGCTTTTCCCCAGTGCTCTAATTGAATATTATGACATATATCCTGGGCCCATTTTACCATATTAGGTTTAATTTGTTCTTTTTCCAAATTGAGTGTAAATAATATCTTATAATTTTTGATAGTATTTTTCCTTCCTCCAAATATTAATACATCCAATTCTGTTTGGTCTACTTCTATTCCTTCAAGTTCCATATCTTTTTTGAATTTTTCCAACAATTGTCTGTACAATAACCAGTGACATCCCAACCCTTCCTCACTTAATTCTTCCTGTGTTTTCATCTTATATGCATTTCCATCTTTTTTCAACATTTCTTTATATGTTAACCATTTGTCTTTGTAGATGTTTTCTCTCTTATAAAACGCTTCCTAGAATCCATAAAGGAATCCTTGCATAGAGTTTCTTCTTATATCTTAACCAAACTTTTATTAGTGCCTGTCTTGTATAATGATGACTAAACTCTTTATGGACCATTGTTTTATTAAACCACATGTATGCATGCCAGCCGAATCTTCAATTAAAACCCTCCAGATGTAAAAGTCTAGGGTTTTCTAAGGTTATCCATTCCAATAGCCACACTATACAGCTGCATGGTAATATGTCTGGAAATCTGGGAGCCCTAATCCTCTTCTCTCCTTTATGTCTATCATTGTCGTTCTCCTTATCCTAGGTTTTTTCCCATTCCAGATGAACTTAGCTAAGTCCCCGTTCCATTGATTAAATATCTTATCATTGATTACAATCGGAATATTTTGAAAAAGATATAATATTTTGGGTAGCGTATTCATTTTAATAGTGGCTATTCTTCCAAGTAATGATCAATCTAACTTGTTCCATCTCCTTAAATCCTCTCTTATTTTTTACCAAACCTTCTTATAATTATTCTCAAACAATTCTGCATTTTTATTTGTTATTACAATACCAAGGTATTTTATTTCCCTTTCTATTTTAAAATTTGTTAATTTTTCTAAGTTTTCCTCTTCCTTTTTTCCTAAGTTGTTGGTCAGCATTACTGTTTTATCTTTATTTATTTTTAAATCAGTGAATGTCCCATATTCTTCTATTATATCTATTAATTTTTCAACACTTTCAATAGGAATATCTAGGAAGAAAACAATGTTGTCTGCAAACGCCTTATATTTATATTCATGATTCTGTATTCTTAATCCTTTAATTTGTGGGTTTAGCCTAATTTTCCTATTTAATATTTGTAACATGATTATAAACAAGAAAGGCGAGAGTGGGCATCCTTGCCTAGTCCCTCTTTCGATTTTACATGGTTTAGATTTAGCTCCATTTATTATTATCTGTGCTTGCTGGTTATTATAGATTTTCTGAATCCATTCTATAAAGTTAATCCCCATATTCATCTCTTCTAAAACTTTGAACAGAAATTCCCATCTTACATTGTTGAATGCCTTCTCAGCATCCGCAAATATCATCACCATTTTTCTTTCATTATGTTTTTCATAATATTCAATTATATTTAATAAGGTTCTCATATTTCCCTTTGCTTGTCTATCTGGTATAAACCCATTTTGGTCCTCATTATATCAATTCCTTTAATATTCTTTTAAGCCTTTCTGATAGTATATTTGTGAAGATCTTATAATCTATGTTCAATAATGATTTTGGCCTATAATTCAAAGCTATTGTTAGGTCTTTTCCTTCCTTTGGTATTAAGGAAATATCTGCCTTTTTCCAGAGAGTCTGGGCAGTTTTTTTCTTTAATTTCATTAAACAATCTGTAATGGTCCAATCAGCTCTTTTTCAAAAACCTTATAATATAATGCCAAGAACCCATCCTGACCTGGTGCTTTCCCTATTTTCATTTTCTATATCATCTCCCTAATTTCATTCATTGTTATTTGTTTATTTAATTGTTTTCTCTGTTCTTCTGTAATTTGTGGTCTCTTCTCATTTTCTAAGTATTCTCCCAATTTCTTACTATCTGATTCTGTATTAGGATGTTTCTGATATAACTTAGAGTAATAACCATGAAAGATTCTCATGATATCCTTCTGTTTGGTATATCTTTCATTATTTACCTTAATCTCAGTTGTTATTTTTCTTTTCTTTTCTTAACCTGTAAGCCAACCACTTCCCTGGTCTGTTGGCGTGTTCAGAATATTTCTGATGGGAATATTTCAATTTTGTAGTGATTTCTGATGACATTACTATTTCCAGTTGTTTTCTTAAACTATTTAACTCCTTCTTGACTTTTTCATTCCTTGGATTAACTTTCTATCTCTTCCATTGTCTTTTTCTCTTTATTCTTTTTCTTCCTCTTATTTTCTATTTCTTGTTGAATTAGATGACCCCTTATTACCACTTTCCCAGCACCCCAAACTATGTTCATATCTGTACCTTTGTCTAGATTCTCTTCAAAGAATTGTTCAATTACTTTCTTGGTCTTATCTATTATTGCTTCACTTTTTAACAATATGTCTTTCATTTTCCAATTATACTGTCTTTTTTGACCTCCCAGTTCCTTAATTACCAGGCAGTGATCAGAAATTATTTTCTTCTGAATCTCTATTTTCTTGATATTCTTATATAGATTTCTCGAAGCTAGAATCATATCTATTCTTGACCAGCTTTTTAAATGATCAGAATAATATGTATAATCTCTCTCATTTTTATGAGTATGTCACCAAATATCAATTAATTGTAGATAATCCATCAATTCCAGTACTGCTTTTGGTAATTTTCCTTGATTTTTTTTTTTTTTGCTTTCTTTTGCTAATGTTTTATCCCATTCTACACTTAGTACTCCATTCCAATCTCCCGTTATTATATAATGCTCATAATCATATTCCAATATTTTATTTAGTAAATCTTGGAAGAATTTCTTCTTGTTATCTTGTGGTGTATACAGTCCTATTAATAATATTTTCTTATCCTGTAAGATTACCTCTACTCCTAAATAATATCCATTTTTGTCATTGAAAATTTCTTTGGAGTCATATTTTTTTGTTTATGTAGATCCCTATCCCTCTTTTCCTTTTATCATGACCAGTTGAGTAAGCTTCTCGTAATTTTATATTTTTAAATATTTTTTGCCTTGTTCTCTGATGTGCATCTCTTGAAGATACACTATATCAAATTTTTGTTTCTCTAGGAAGTGATATACTAAATGTCTTTTATATGGAATATTTAAGCCTCTTACTTTCCAAGTAAATATTTTTCCGTACATCTTTTTATTAACTTTTTTCTCTTTTTCCCCTTTTAATTTCTATTTTTCCTTTCTCCTATTTCTTCCCTACTATTCTGGGATATTTCCCACCTATTGCCCCTTCTAACTCTTCTTCCTCCCCTCTTCTTCCTCTTCCTCCTCTTCTCCTCCTTCTCCTCCTCCTGTCCTCCTTCTCCTTCTTCCTGCCTTTCCTCTTCTTTTTTCCCTTTTAATTCCAATCCCAGTCTAGTAGTATGATATTTACTTTTTGCCAATGTCTCCTGACTTATTTTTTGTAACTTTTCTTTATAAAACCTCCGTTTAGTTTTATAATCCTCACCGCTTACTTGTTTGCTTTCTTCTTCAGTCTGTTCCTCTTTTTCTTTTCCTTCCTGAGATCTTTCTCCTTCTTTTGGATCTTCCCTTGTCTCGTTTTTACCTATCTGGATTTTTAAAGGAAGTTCTTTGCTTTCTCTATTGTATTTATTACATATCTTTTCTGTTGGTATGTCACTGTAATTCCTTCCACCTTATTCCATTTATATGATATCTCTTTTCTCCTCAATATCTGTGTCAAAAAACTATATTCCTTTCTCTTTTTAAGACTTGTAGTGGTAAATCTTTGTAAATTTTTACCTGTTGTCCTTCTATGATCAATGTTTCTCTTAAACTCTGCTGTAGGACGATATCTTTCACCCTTTCTCTTACTATATTCCTGAGGATTTTATTTCTTTTCGCAATTTGTTCACTTCTATATCTAGTTGTTCCAGTATCCACCCTATATATTCCACTAGTGCTGGAATTACTCTTACTGATAAGTCTTCGTTATATTGTTCTGGCAAACCTCTAATTTTTATGCATTTGGATCTCAATCTAATTTCTTGAAATATTTTCTGATTATTCTCTTGTTCTAATTTTACTTCCAAATTCTTAGTTCTTTTTTCTATAGTACTTGTTCTCATTTGCAAATCCTGTCATTTGCTACTAATTCTTGCTATATCTTTTATTGCTGCCTCCAGTTGTGTCCCAAATTTATCTAATTGATTCTGGATGTCTATTCTTATCTCCCCTTTTAAATCCTTCATTTCTATTTTCAATTCTTTGCTTAATTTCTTAAATTTGCTTATAACATTTGATTTAAATCAGTAATTTTTGTAGCCATTTCAAAAGATGATCTTCTAGTTGTTTGTGTCTGTGCCTGAGTTTGTGCCAAAGCTTTTCTTGTTGTTGGTATACTCTCCAAGAGCTTTCCCTTAATATCTTTATTTCTTCTTTTAAACTTCCCTCTCTTTATTTTTCCCTTTTACATTTACTCTATTTCTTATAATAAAGGAGAGAAATACATAAAACTACAGAGACAAAAATAAATAAATAAAATATAACTAGGAGATAAGATATACTCTCAGCGAATGAAAAAGGGTATCATGGAAAAGAAAGAAAAGAAAGAAAAAAGAATTAATTTTCCCTTCTTCGATTGTTTTAAATTTGAATATTTCTCCCTTTTAGATTCTTTTTGCCTAGCTTTCCCTTTCCTTACCTGTATATAGATTATTTTCTGTCTCTCACTAATTTCTTTAACTGTAAGATCTTGACTCATATATTTCTTTTCTTTTCCTTCCCCTTTCCTTCTCTTTTCTTTTTCTCTCTTTCTGTTCCCTTTTCCCTCTTCTTCCTTTTTTTCCTTTTCTTTTCTCCCCTTAATTTTCTTTCTCCACTATCAACAGTCTCCCCAATATTTATCCAATAACAAATATTCTTATATCTTCTATATTCTATGATAAGAGTAGTCCGCCTCATATATTATCCAAACAAACATAATATAAAGTTCACTCTTTGTTCAATCTTCCTAGTATTATTCCATAACAAATTACTTTTATATCTTCTATCATATATAGTATACGTAGTCTACTGTATATCATATATATTACTTTAACAAAAGTAAATAATTCCACTCAATATGAGTTTTCCCATAAACCAATTTTCCAGCAAATAATCAATTTCCCACTATGTAACCAAACAGTTTAGAAATATAAAATAGTTATTCTTTGTCCCAAACAAATGTCTTCCACTTCTTTATCCCTCCCTCTTACTCATGCTTTTCCATTTATATAAATGATCTATTAAATTAATTTATCGTCTTTCCCTTATTTTCTTATTTAACTTAGTTAGCTTTACTTCCATTCTGTGATGCTTCTCCTTCTTTTCTTTTCTTTCCTTCTTTTTACCTTCCTCCTTTTATTCTTACATCCACAGCTTACTCAGAGGCTTACTTTCCTCTGTTTTGTTCCTCAGCTTTCTCCCTCTTTCTTTTCCAATGTACTTTACTTTATTCCACCTTGTAGCCGCTTTCTCTTCAACTTTCACCCTTCTTTCTTCTCCTCTGTAGCTGTGGTTTTGCTGGATTCCAACTCTTTCTTCTGTTCTTTATTTCCACTCTATAACTTTCGATTCCACTTTGTAGCTTTCAATTCGATTCACTGTGTACTTTTACTCCGTTGTTACCCTTTAATTCTCTATTCCGCTTTCACTTTTACTCACTCTCCCTTGTAACTGTAGATGTTGCTAAATTCTAACACTCTATTCCACTCTTTATTTCCACTGTATAACTTTCAAATCCACTCTGTAGCTTTCAATTTACTCTGTGGCTTTTAATTAGATTCGTCATATACCTTTACTCAGTTGTTGCCATTTAATCCTCTATTCTGTTTTCACCTTATTCTATTCTGCTTTCACTTTATTCATTCACTCTCCTCTATAGCAGTAGCTATTGTGAATTCTAACACTCTATTCCACTCTTTGTTTCCACTCTATAAATTTCAATTCCACTCTGTAACTTTCAATTCAATTCATCTTCTACCTTTACCCAGCTGTTACCGTTTAAACCTTTGTTCTGCTTTCTGTTTTGCTCCCCTCACTTCTTTATTATTCTATTATTTTTAAACAAAAAATGGATAGCAATCTCACTATTTTGCATCGACAGTCCAAGTATTTTTGGTTTATATTTCAAAATCGTTCTTTCTTTCACTTTTCTTCTTTTCGCCAGTTCAAGCTCAGTCTTATTAATCTGCAATTATAAACGCCAACCAACTCCCCACTCTGGGATTTCGCTTCTTCCCACTGAGTTAATTACTCACTCAGTCAACTCCCTGTTTCTCTTCATTTAATATAGAACTTAAATACTTGGGAGTATACCTTTGAAAAATAAAGAAAATAGCTTATTTGCAGCTTTATAGACCTTAAAATAAATTTAAAAGTGGTGGCATTGCTATTGCCATGAATGGTAGCTGTAACACAGATGGTTATGGCTAACGACCCTTCAACATGTCTGTGGCCAAAACATTAACAGTTTTAAACTCACTAGTGCTGGTAAACCAGGTCTCTTCTAGCCTCCTCGACTATCTGTTTCCCCAGATAGATTTTGTCCCTCTTTTTTTCCCCAATTTTGAGGGCTCTCCTCCATGCTCAGCGGTCAGGCTTCACGAGCTCCGCAAAACCCAACCTTTCGCAATGCCTTTCACCACCAGAAGTGAATTTGTAATTTTTTGAGGCACCAGCACTCTTTGGCCGAGAAGGCTAAAGACCATGTAAAACTATAAATCCCAAGATTCCATTGGATGGAGCTACAGCACTTAAGTGGTGTCAAACTGCACTATTTCTACAGTGTAGATGCAACCTCAGACGTAGGACACATGCTTGGCAAGCTGCAGGTTCCAGCTTCACACCCTGACAGCTCCAGGTAAGGCTGGAAATGGCACCTATCTGAAGCCCTAGAAAGCTATTATCAGTCCATGGAAAAGTTACTTTTCAAGACTACCACTCCCAGAATCCCCCCAGCAGCATGACCAGTGACCATGGAAATTGCAGTCTCAAAGGTTGTGGTAAATAATGAATTAGAGCAATCAGTGATCTGACTTGGGTCTGAGGCTGCTGCTTCTGTCTTTCACCTCTTCAAGTTTGTCTGCATGAATAATTTTTCAGGACTAGTTGTGTGTAGAGTATACTCTGATGGGCCCCAAATACCCAGAGCCTTTGCGGCTTTTCCCATACTTAAAAAAAAACCCACAAAGGGGGGGTACATTTCTGCTTGTTAGGACAATCGAACAACAAGCAATTTGAAGGGAAGCACAAAGCTGATTGACTGGGTGAGAGTGGGGGTGAGGCTTGCTAACAGGGCAAGAACCCACTGCCACCATGTTGCTAAGGTGAAAAAATGGGGTGGTTATTTTTTGTTTTGCTTTCTTGTTAAATCATAAAATCATTAGGTCACTCCAGAGCACCTTGGACAACTCTCTTTTTTAAAAAATCCGCAGCGGTGAAGAATTAACACAAGTAAATCACTCATAGACGCCATCTGGAACGTGAGGCTTATGGGGGCTTCTGAGGCCAAAAACACCGTTAAGACATGTCGCTGCTGCAGCAAAATGCCATTACTATGAAGTACTGCATTTTTCCCCCTTGTGTAGATGGGCTCCAGGCCTATCACTAGGTAGAATGAGGTGGCTGCCTCAGCCTGAGAGGTTGTGTAAACAGTGAAAACACTCTTCATAGAAATCGAGGAGAATACAAGCTGTCATAATGGCATCCTGCATCAATCTGCAGTATTCAGAAGGACAGGGGCCAAATCCACCAAAACCCCAAAGGAAAAGCCTTTGTGGCTTTTCCTGGAGTTTTAAAAAGGTTTTAAGGGGAATGCACATTCCCACTCATTGGGACAACCGATTCATGTTCATTTGCATTCCCCATAAGAGGGGAAGTAGAAAGCTGAATGGTCGGAGGTGGGCAGGGGATGGAGCTTGCTAACACAGCAAATGCCCAGAACTGCCATCTTGGATTTTTGCCTGAAACAGCCTTTTTCTTTTCTTTTAAAAATGTATTTAGGTGGAATATTGTACTTTTGCACCTTAGATGAAGAAAAACACTGTTCGGCATCAGCAACTGGTGACAATAAAAACACAAGTAATTCACTCACAGCTGCCATCTTGATTTGCAGGCATGCCCATTAGGACAGCAAAAGCGGATAGCTTCACGTGCCTGAGATTTTGCAAAAAAAAAGTTAAAACAATTCAAAGCTGCTTCAAATTGGTGTTAGAGAGCATCAATCCACATTTCCCCCCTTGTATAGACAAGCCCAGAGAGTGTCACAAAAGGACAGGAAGTGATGAATTAGTTAACTTCTTATGACTGGACTGCTACCATTGAGGAGACATGCTGGGGAGACAGTCTGGCTCCTATGCCAAAGGAACTTGGATGGATTTGGGTACTGTACACCTTGACTTGGGTGAAAAGGGCATGTTTGCTGCTCTGCTTCATGCAGCAAAATATCTTGGGGCCAGCCTTAGGTCTTGCCTCTAATATCCTCCGACATTTTACAGATGAAAAATGGAACACATGTGGCCAAGCAACATCAGAGTGTGGTCAAGATGGAAAAGGCTATTAATGAGGAAGAAGACACCAATTAGGAGAGACTGCAGCAGTTTGCTTTTGCTTGAGCCCACCAACTGAAGTAAGCTGAGGACAAAGTGGGAGGATGAGAGAGAACTGGGACATTTTAAAAGCAGCTGAAAAAAGTGGAGTTATAGAGGATTAACAGGGATTTTCTCTGCTAAACTGGGACAGTTTAGTAACCTTTGCCCACTCGTGTTGAATTTGTCATGGGAGTAGCAGCAAAAAACCCTCCCCCCCCAAAAAAAAATAATGGGAAATAAATACTCTATAATTTTGCCTTTGCAAAATGAAGACAAATTATTTCTGGCATTTTTCCCCCACTGTAGAAGAAAAGGAATATTTCTGTGCAGTTCGTCCCTGGCATTTTCATATCCAGGGAATTATTCTGTGCAGAAATATACATGGGAAGTTTTGCATGAAAACCATGGAGGTTTATGTGAAAAACATATTTTTCATGCCTAAAACCCTACACTTTTTCCAGATAGTCATATGGCTCTTTTGTGGAAGATAGCTGTTTTATTGCATGTGCATGTGGGCGCGCATGTGGGCACACACACACACACACACCATGTGGCTTTTCGTATGAAAAATGTGGCTACAGATAAAGACTATTTTTTCTGAAGATGGAATTTTAAACATCTCTGTGTGTACAGGCATGGATATCACTGCATATGTGCCTATGTACACCTTGACATATCAGACTGTGTTCATGATTGCATGTGTGTGTACATGACGTATGTGAGAAAGATGATGCATAATTGTATACACATCACAAAGAATATGCAGTTCTGTTTGGGAAGTATGCAAATACTGTATGTCAGAGCCAGTGTTTGGAAATTTTTCTTGTTTTGTTCTACGACTCCCAGAAATCTCCAACCCTTGTGGCTAGTAGCTGTAAAAAGTAACATTTCCAAACTCTGGTTGTAGTAGATCACCAGACAGGTATGTGTGTGCACATGAATATGCTTTTTGATGTACTCAATGTCTTGTGTCAAGTGATAGTCTGCATCTCCCAGCCCTGCTTTCAAACAAAAACAGTCAAAGATCTAACTCTGTTTTGCACTGGAGATGGTTGCCTGAGATAACTGATAACTTTGGTGAGGGGCACTGGGCGCTATTAAATATTTACCTTGTTGATCTGGATCCATCTTATTAAACATGGGGAAACGAGGACAATGGTGGATTTCCTGTAAGAAAAGGAATGTTACCACTTTCAAGCCACAGCAGAAGAATACATATCCAATACAACTCACAGTATACACTGTAATAAGGAAAAAATACAATTAAGTGTCATTTCTAAACATATGAATAGTGCTTAGATCTGTTCTTTTAATGATATTACCACAAAGTTTTACAACAAAGTTATATGTTATATCCTTGAATTTAAAATTATATCCTTCGAGTACTATTCACTCATACAGTTTGCATTCCAGACATCTCTCAATTGCAACACCAGTTTCAAGTCTCTGAAAGTGTTCAGGAGGGAGATCAGATGTTCTGCTATATCCAGGAAAAAAAAACAAGTATTTAAGTATAAAAGGAGGCACAGTAATATATCAGTCACCCTCCACACACACACACACACACACTTGCCTTGATATTTTTCTGCAACTGCATGCACTAGTTCTCCTTAAGGGAAGGCCTTACCTCTGTGCCCATATAGTAAAGCTTCCCAGTCCCCCAACCACCCACCCCACAAAATTTACCTTCATTGTAAAATGATGTCCCAAGAAAAACTGTCCACTGTGAAATAGATGTTTCATTTACTGCTTTACAGTAACATAGTAAAACGCCCAGGTTCATGAACCCAGTACCCCCTCCCCTCACCCTGCACCCCTTCCCAAAGTGCAATCAATTAATAATCAAAAGTGTGAATAATTGAAAACACAACAGCTTCTTTGATCTTGGTCTTTAAAGGCCGCTTCACACAGCCTCCCTAGACTGTGAGACTCAAACATCTCCTGGTTGCTGAGAAACATGATGCTACTATGGAAACAAAGAAGGAAGAGGGAAGTAATTGTAATTAATACAGGAAGGTTACAGGATGAGCGACTGTTTCAAATTCATGACCTCTATTTTTTTTAAAGTCTAAGAGATTATCTTGAGCACTTGAAATGTACCTTATTGCAGATCAAAGCTGTAATATGAGTCAAGCATCAGAACAGTGAGACTATCTTATAAATGATCTTATAATTATGTGTGTTGTTGGAATCAATGCATGCTGTGAGATATTTAAATGTGGTTAAAATCTATCAGTTTTGGACATTTCACAGTGTTAGACAATTTAATATTTGTGGTGTTGTAAAACAGGACAGGCTTCCTAATAATGGTATGATCATTTTTATTCAATCAACAACAAAAGCTCCTTTAATACATACAGAATCCAAAAACTAACCAAGTGCTGCACAGTAATTAATCATAGTAATGGGACTAATCTCCTAGGATTCACTCTTTTCACTACTGCTAGATTCTAGGATGAGCAATTGTTATGGTTGTAAAGAAAACATGCAGTGTTTTCCAATGCCAAAAATCAGATTTATTGGGTAAAATCCAGTGTTGAAGTCTACTAGCAGAATGGCAAAATTCAGCAGAATCAGGAAGGGACACTCTCCTCTCCCCCTGCACGCACACACACACACACACACACACAAACAAGGGGCCCTTTCACATTACACAGTTATAGCACTATGATTCCATTTTAACCACCATGACAACATCCTATGGAATCCTGTGATTGGCAGTTGAAGGAGGGGCCTCTGGACAAACTATCATAGAATCATAGAGTTGGAAGAGACCACAAGGGCCATCCAGTCCAACCCCCTGCCCTTCAAGAATACCCAATCAAAGCACTCCAGACAGATGGCCATCTAGCCTATGTTTAAAAACCTCCAAAGAAAGAGACTGCACTACACTACGAGGCAGTGTGTTCCACTTCCGAACAACTCTTACTGTCAGGAAGTTCTTCCTAATGTTTAGGTGGATTCTCTTTTCCTGTTGTTTGAGTCCATAACTCTGTGTCCTAGTCTCTGGAGCCGCAGAAAACAACCCCAGGTGGATTCCACAGGAACTGGCTATGGCAGTTAAAAGTGTGATCATAGCTTTCTAGTGTGAAAGGGCTCCTGGTCCTGGTCAGCATCCTTGTCTTATCTTACTTTCTTATTCAGGTTTTCTTATTCAACTGCCCCCAAACAACAGTTGTCATTTGTCATTTCTTCTAATCACTGTGTGTACAGTATAAATCCTCTTTCTTATCCCTTCCCATTCACAGTTCTGTGGTGTTTTCTGCATCTTTGATGTGCTTGTAGTTAATAGTTCCTCTTGCTCCTTTTGTTTCCACTTACACTGTACAGTCATCCCTTCACATTTGCTGGAGTTAGGGGCGGCAGACCCCCGCGAATGTGAAAAAAACGCGACTAATAATAGTCTTCCCCACACCCGTCTGCAACACCCCCCCGCCCTTCCCAAAGTGAGAAACCCTTCACTGAGAAACCCTTCGTAAGAAACCCTTCGCTGCCTTGGAAAGGGACGGGGTGGAGAGAGAGCGGCAGGCGGTTTTCTGTGAATAATCAAAACCGCAAATGTGAAAGTCGCGAATGTGGAGGGGCAACTGTAAATCCTCACTCCATTTAACCTACTCACAGGGAGGAAAAGGAAAAGTAGCAACAATAAAAGAAAAGTGGGAAATGTAGGAGAGTAGTTAAAACACATTTGACTACACCACCTCCATCTTCCAACCTGACTTTAAGTTTATTTATGTTCTAATGCTAATGGCAGAAATATTGTATGCTATGATAGACCTTCCTAGAGTTTTTTTTTTGGGGGGGGGGGGCGTAGAGTCTCAATGTATTCATCAAACAGAGGACTCAACTTTAGCTACCAGTATTGCAATAGAAGATCTTCTGGAGTAGCAACCAAGAATGCTGTTGGACTGCAAGACCCACTCTCTCACCATTGGCAGTGCTGGTTAGGGCTGATGGGAACATCTGCAGAGCCACATATTCCTCATCCCTTCTGTGGAGCACCAGTCCAAAGAGACAAATGGTTTCTCCATTACAGTAATAAATTGTGACATAGGTAGCAATTATTATTACCAAAGAAATGAACACCTGGAATTTCATAAGATCTTGATCCTTAGGTGATTTCCTTACAGATAGGCAGACCTCTGCAGGCCTCAGCTAAAAAAGGGAGGCTGCAGAACATCTCCACAAAACATATATAAGGGCCCATCTTGGTGTTGTTCTTTAAGATGTCAGGCATGCATGGGTTTTGTTGCTGCTTCTCTTCTCTCTGTGTGTGTCTGTGCCTTCAACTCACCAGTTGACTTATGGCAATCCCATGAATTTCACAGGGTTTTCTTAGGCAAGGAAAGATAAGAGTTGGTTTTGACAGTGCCTTCCTCTGAAATGTAGCCTACAGCACCTGGTATTCATTAGCTGTCTCCCATCCAAGCACCAACCAGGGCTGATCCTGCTTAGCTGGGTCTGGTGCCTTTAGGGTACTTAGATGCTCTTAAAACCAAACAGATCCATTTGCTGTAATGATATTAACTTTTTAGTATGGAGCTAAGACACAGATGAAAAATGGTTTGTCAAATCCTAACTGTGGATTTGCAGATGAAATATTGTAGCCGAAGGTGTGGCACAGTACTCAAATGTTTATGCTAGGCCCTAATCATGCAAAGTGTTATGTGTGTCCATAATACCTAGAAGGAAATGGGTGGAAGGGGAGGAGAGAATAAGCATACTCAGGTGAATCTTGGGGTATGCAGATGTACACATAAACAAATCATTTTCAAAACCACCAAGGTGGCAATCCATTCCATAAAAAAGAGCCCTATGGAAATCTAGCATCTTCAGTGGCCTTCTGGAGCTACAGAATGTTGTTTATCATTTGGTAAAGGACACTTGAAAACCCACAGGTGGAGCCAAAGGAGTGGGATAGGGGAGAACAGTGAATTCATCTGCTTGAACTTGTTACAGCTTGAGTATTTTAGATGATGGCATTGCATGTATTTATTGAACTTAAAAACCACTCCATATCAAAGATTTTGGAGCAGTGTACATGACAGGCTAGATGGTGCGAAGAACCATTCCAACATTTTGTTATACATCCTCTGTATATGGGTGCATCTGTAGGTACAGTATAACTCCTGTATCTGCAGGGTTATATTCCTGGACTTACCATGAATAGCAAACATCGCAGATAGTAGCAAACCTTACATTTCTGGTGGAAGCATACCATAGAATTGTGCTGGAGGACCTCCAAATGCCTAGAGAAATATAGCATTTAGCATTATCATTTATATTTCTATACTGCTTATCAGTGCAAAGCAGTTTACAATGTGAAGTAGAAGGCCCAAGGAAAATCTATAGTTTACAAGGTGTTAGACAATTGCCCCCAACAAGCTGGGTACTCCTTTTACCTACTTATGGAAAGCTGGAAGGCTGAGTGTACCTTGGAGCCCTGTAGGAAAAAATTCGCAACATTGTGGCTGCAGTATTGGCATTTAACCACTGCGCCACTAGGGCTCCATAAGATGTCTTAAAGCATTTGGAGATTCTCCAGTGTGTCTCTATGGTCACCTTCTACTAGACATTGACCACAGAATTGCACTGGAGGAACTAGAAATATGTCTTTATTAATTACCTTAAAGAATTTCTCATTATACAGTATTGGTATATTCTGGAATAAATACAGTAACTTGGTAAGCACTGTCATCTTCACTGTTGCTATTCTGCCCAGCCATGATAAGTTCAGTTTATCCCACCTTTTAAATTCTTCTTTTATTTTCTTCCAATTGCTGATATAATTGTTATCATATAAATCTATATTTTTATTAGTAATAATTATACCTAGGTACTTTGTTTTTTTTTCAGCCTTAAATCCAGTAACTTCCTCAAGTTGTATTTCCTCCCCTTTGTTTATATTTTTTGTTATTATCACAGTTTTGTCTCTATTTATTTTTAGTCCCGCTACTTCTCCAAACTCTTCAATAGTTTCCACTAGTATCTTAATACTTTCTGCTAGGTTATCTAAAAAGAAAACCAGGTCGTCAGCAAACACTTTATACTTGTACTGAAACCCTTAAATTTTAATCCCTTTTATTTGCTGACTCAACCTAATTTTCCTATTCAAGACCTCTAATACAATGATAAACAGTAATGGGGACAGTGGGCAGCCTTGACGTGTACCTCTCCTTATAGGACATGTGTTTGATCTCTCCCCGTTGATTATTATATGTGCTTCCTGATCATTATACAGTATATCTTTCCAATCCATTTCAGATAGTTACTACCAATCCCAAGTCTCTCCAATATCATATTCATAAATTTCCAGTTAACATTATCAAACGCTTTTTCCGCATCTATAAATATCATTGCTAACTTACGTTCGTTATGTTTTTTATAATATTGTATCACATCTAATACTGTTCTCAGATTATCTTTTATATTTCTTCTCGGGAGAAATCCACTTTGATCTTCATGCACCCAAGTCACTAAAACTTTTTTCAGTCTCGCTGCTAAGATATTTGTGAAGATCTTATAATCAGTGTTTAATAATGAAATCGGTCTGTAGCTAGATGTTTGTGTTGGATCTCTCCCTTCCTTTGGTATGAGAACAATATTTGCTTTTTTCCATGTGTCTGGTATGTCTGATTTGATAATCTCATTAAACAGCTTATGTAGAGGGTTTATCAACTCCTCCATAAAAGTCTTATAATATAGCCCTGAAAAACCATCCAGGCCTGGTGCCTTTCCACTCTTCAATTCTTTTATTGCTTCTCTAATCTCATTTACTGTTATTGCTTCATTTAATCCTTGTCTTTGGGCCTCTGTTATTTGAGGGATATTTTCTTCCTCTAGGTATTGCCTCATTTTGTCATAACTACCACATGTCTCCTTATGTTCTTTGTAAACCTCACAAAAGTATTTGTGGAAAACTTCCATGATATCTGTTTGTCTGACCAACCTTTCATTATTAGTTCTAATTTCTGTTATTAATTTCTTTTCTCTTTCCTATTTTCCATGCTAGCCATTTTCCAGGCTTATTCGAATGTTCAAAATATCTGTTTTACAAATTTCAATTTTTGACCTATTTCCAAGTTTAGTTCAATATCTAGTTGTTTTCTCAATGTTTTTAGTTCTTTCCCTATTTTCACCTCTCCTGATTTTGATTTACCCTCTTTTTCTTTTCCCTTTATTTCCTCTAATATCTTATTACATTTGTTATTCCTTATCTTTTTATACTCTATTTCTTGTCTTAACAATTCCCCGCGTATTACTGCTTTCCCCGCGTCCCAAACTATGTTCATTGGAACGCCTTTATCTACATTTTCTATAAAGTACTGCTTTATTATCTTTTTTGTTTGTTCTATCATTTCATCTTTCTTCAACAGTATCTCATTTAACTTCCATTGAAAAACTGTTTTTCTTTTTTTCATTTCCATTATTACGGGTGCATGATCCGAAATTATCCTTTGTAGTATTTCTACTTTATTCACTTCTTTCTGTAATGTTTTGGATATCATAAACATATCTATTCTAGACCAGCTTTGATGCCGATCTGAATAAAAAGTATAATCTCTCTCTGTGGTATGTAAATGTCTCCATATATCCATAAGACCCAGTTGTTCTGTTAGTTCCATTGCTGATTTTGGTAAGCTCCCTTGTTTTACATTTTTAACTTTCCTGGTTGTTCTGTCTATTTTCGAGTCCCAAACTGCATTCCAATCCCCTGCTATGATATAATTTAGATAGTCATGTTCCATTACCACTTTTGACAATTCCTGAAAAAAAGATTTCTTCTTTTTCTGTGATGTATAAATTCCTATCACCAGTACCTCTTTACCAGGCATTTTAACTTCCACCCCGATGTAGTACCCATTTTTATTGCTAAAGATTTCTTTGGATTCACTACATTGATTACTGACCATTTCAAATATGTAGAGGTACAGTCGTCCCTTCACATTCACGGGGGTTCCGTTCCGCGGACCCCCGCGAATGTGAAAAATCCACGAATAACGACTCCCCTCCCCCCTCCCTCCCCAGGCCTTCGCGGGGCCTTGCTAGGCCCCGCAGAGGTCTCCCCGGCCCTCCCTCCCTCCCCAGGCCTTCGCGGGGCCTTGCTAGGCCCCGCGGAGGTCTCCCTGGCCCTCCCTCCCTCCCTCCCCAGGCCTTCGCGGGGCCTTGCTAGGCCCCACGGAGGTCTCCCCAGCCCTTCCTCCCTCCCTCCCCAGGCCTTCGCGGGGCCTCCGGAGGGCCTCCGGGCGTCCCGCGAAGGCCTCCCCACCCCTCCCCAGGCCTTTGCGGGGCCTCCGGAGGACCTCCGGGCGTCCCGCGAAGGCCTCCCCACCCCTCCCCAGGCCTTCGTGGTGCCTCCGGAGGTCCTCCGGGCATCCCGCGAAGGCCTCCCCACCTCTCCCCAGGCCTTTGCGGCGCCTCCGGAGGGCCTCCAGGCGTCCCGCGAAGGCCTCCCCACCCCTCCCCAGGCCTTCGCGGCGCCTCTGGAGGGCCTCCGGGGGTCCCGCGAAGGCCTCCCCACCTCTCCCCAAGTCTTCGCGGCGCCTCCGGAGGGCCTCCGGGGGTCCCGCGAAGGCCTCCCCACCCCTCCCCAGGCCTTCGCGGGGCCTCCGGAGGACCTCCAGGCGTCCCGCGAAGGCCTCCCCACCCCTCCCCAGGCCTTCGCGGCGCCTCCGGAGGGCCTCCGGGCGTCCCGTGAAGGCCTCCCCACCCCTCCCCAGGCCTTCATGGGGCTTCCGGAGCGCCTCCGGGGGCCCCGTGGAGGCCTCCCCGGGCCTCCCCGCTCCCTCCAGGTCTTTCACGGGGCCTCTGGAGGCCCCGTGTCGCGGTTTTGGGGGGGCCCGGGGGGGCCCTCCCAAAACCGTGAATAGCCAAAACCGCGAATGTCAAGTTCGCGAATGTGGAGGGACAACTGTACATTCAAATTAGAGGTAATTCAGATCAGAAGCAGTAGATAACCTCTTGGCATTAGCAATCAGCCCAGCTGACTGTAACAAATGGACAAATTATGGTACCCTCCAAAAGGCCATAATTTGTTGCTGATCAGGTAGGTACCAAAGAGAAAGCAACTATTCTATTTGAAAATAGCAGTAGGAGGAGAGGTGCATAGATGGAAAATTGCTGATTGTTGCCAGTCCTTTCCCACTTAATTGCACTTTTCATTTTGTCATAAAATATCTGTGCTTTGGGTTTTTACCAAAGTTTGGGCATTCCTTCAGGGCAGGGGGGGAGCCAAAATCCTTCTTTATTTTCGTTATAACTTTATTAAGACCAACAAAAATGTCATAAAGCAATGATCAAGTTTTTCACTTTCCCCGAACTATTACAGAAAACAAGAACAAAATGGGACTAAGGGTGGGGCACAGAAAACCAGGAATGATGGAAACATCTGGAATCTAAAGAAGGAACATAGGTGGTGTTGGGACAAATTTAAGAAGATTAGACTAGTCTAAGTACAAAACATATTACAGGTTGCATCAAGGGCTACTACCTTATTTCTCCAATACATGCAGCAATAAGACAAAAAAGACTGTTGCCCAAATCAGGCAACTGTAATTTTCTTTCTAAAATTTAATATTTGAGTGTTTCAAATTCTTTACACAGTTTCCAGCCTGGAAAATGACTTTTCAGATGGTGTAAGTAATAGTGAAATGAAGCTAAGTAGGTTTAGCCCAAATACTACAGCTCAGATGGATCTAGTTGACCACATCACAAATGTTTAGTGTGCAAAAAGAACACAAACAAGCTTAGGATTTCACATATTTACACATTACATGATATATTGAAAGCAAATTCAGCATTTTTCTGCACCAGATTTACTGCTGTTGAGTCACAGAAGCTGTTATACTGAATTCTCTCATTTCAATGGAAGTGAACAGTGTTGAATTATGAACTTTATTCACTATTGTTCAAATTGACATCTGCTTACAAGAAGTCATCAGGAGCTGCAGAATAAAAATAAAGAAATAAACATCTATTTTTCAGTTCTCAAAATCTAGAACAGATTAATTGGTTAACTGGTTATCCAAGATGTTTTACAGGGTTTTCTTAACGGATCACAGCCACTTTTCTCAGAGGCCCTGAATGCATAAATACATGGGGCACTTGCGTAAACATTGACAGAAGTCTGTTTCTCAATTTATGCTGCCTCAACACACCAGTATTACTCTAGTGTTTACAGGAATAAATATACAAAGCTTAAAGGAATTACAGTTGCCCCTCCACATTCGCGAACTTAGCATTTGCGGTTTTGAATATTTGCGGGTTTTGGGAGGGCCCCCGCCCTCCCCAAAGCAGCAACACGGGGCCTCTGGAGGCCCTGTTAAGGCCTTGGGCGGGAGGGGGGAGGGCCAGAGAGGCCTTCACGGAGCCCCCGGAGATGCTCTGGAGGCCCCATGAAGGCCTGGGGAGGGGGTCGGGAGGACCGGGGAGGCCTTCAAGGGACCTCCGGAGATGCTCCAGAGGCCCCATGAAGGCCTGGAGAGGGAGTGGGGAGGGCCGGGGGGCCTTCAAGGGACCTCCGGAGATGCTCTGGGGGCCCCATGAAGGCCTGGGGAGGGAGTGGGGAGGGCCGGGGAGGCGATCATGGGGCCTCCGGAGACGCTCTGGAGGCCCCATGAAGGCCTGGGGAGGGAGGGGGGAGGCGGGGGAAAGCGACTATAGGGCCTCTGGAGGCCCCATGGTTGCTTTGGCAGGGGAGGGGGAGGGCAGTTGATATTTGCGGATTTTTTGCATTCGCGGGGGTCTGGGGAACCTAACCCCCGCGAATGTGAAGGGATGACTGTATCTCAAAACACATGGCAGACATGCCCCTAGCAGTTGCAACCAATCATGAAGGACCCATGATTTGCTGAATAATAATAATAATAATAATAAATATTTATATCCCGCCCCTCTACAAAACGCAATCGGGGCGGCTTACAACATTTAAAAATTTACATATAAGACCCTCCATCCCACCCCCCTTAAAATACAATTAAATAATCCAAAAAATTAAAACATACTTAATAAATACTAAAAATAAGAATAAACAATAAACAGTGGCTGTTTCAGGATTGGGTAAATTAGATTTTTCTTTCTGATGGCCGGGTATCTATTCAGGGAAGGCCTGCCAGAAGAGATCCGTCTTAAGAGCTATTTAGGGTGGTAATATGATGGATCTCATCTGGCAGGTCGTTCCATAATCTGGGAGCAATAGCCGAAAAGGTCCTCTGGGAGGTTGAAGAAAGCCTAGTTTTTAAAGGTTGCTACAAATTCCTTCCAGAGGACCGGAGTGCATGTATCTGAATGTTCCAGATATGTGTGTCTCAAGTATCTGTCTCCTTTCCACACTTTATGTGCTTCCCTGAGGAAACACAGTGCAGCCATAGCTATGGAAAACTTGATTGCTGCAAAAGGTTACATTACACAATTGTAGAATTATGATGCCACTTTAATTACCTTGCTTCTGTCCTGTGGAATCCTGGGGTTGGCAGTTTTTTGGGGGTGGGGTATGTAGAATCCTCAGCCAAAGAATACTCCTCTGGTGCCTCTGACTGCCAATCCCAGGACTCCATAGGAGCCACCATAGCAATTAAAGTGGAATCATAGTGTTATAATTCTGTAGTGTGAAAGGGCCCCAAAGAAGAGAGGAAGCTGTATTGCTCAACGTGCAGCAATAACAGGGCTCTGGTTAGAACTGCATGAAGGGATTTTTTTAAAGGTTTAAACAGTTAAACGCTAGAAGTGTGAGGATCAAAAGGAGTTGCTGGAAAAGTGCTCCCTCAGCCCCCCACCCCACCCCAGCAGCATAGGCTCCCAGGAAAACAATCCAGTGATCACCCAAGATCAGGCGGCTGGGCAGGGTGGGGCAGATTGTCAAAATAAAAGCCAGGAAACTCTTGCCGGCTTGAGCCCCGCAGAAGCAGCTGTAGGCCTTTTCAAGCAGCATCTTCTTCCTCCTTCCTTCTACCCTTTGCTGTGTTGCTTTGGACAATGCACTCCCTCATTCCCCCTCCTCAGCAACATGGGCTCCCTGGAAAACCATCTAGAGCAATTGCTGGAAATTGGGCCACCAGGGAGTAGGATGGAGAGGATCAACAAAAAAGCAAGCCAAGAAACTCCTGCTGGTTTGACCCATGCAGAAGTGGCTGTAGGGCCCTTTTCAAGCAGCATCTTCTTCCTCCCTTTTCTCCCCCAAGTGAGCCGGCCTGGCCTCTGAGCAACTCAAGGAGGAGTCTGCTGGGTTATTTTTTTGATTATCCGCTCCCTTGGCCTCCCCTTCTCCTGCAGCGCAGTGCAATGCTATTTTAATAGGGACTTAAAAGCCTCATCTCACTTTCCCGGTCTCTCACTCTCGTGAGGCTTGCAGAGAGACTGGGAACATGAGGAGAGACTTAACAATCCCTGTTAAAGATGGGGTAGGGCAACCCTGGAGGTGGTGCAAATAACCTGTGAATAATCAAATCCATAAAAACTAATTGTGTGAATGTGGAGGGCCAACTCTAATAGGTTTAAAATGTAAAAAAAGAAATTTAACAAAGAAATACAAGTACAGTATATTCATTTTTTACATTTTTTACATTATACATTGTTTCTTTTTGTTACACAGCTGATCACAATAAACACACTAAACATTAAAAATGAAAGTTTTTCATTAATTTTCTGGCATACCATCTGCAGGTTCCTCTAAATTTTCTTCGATGAGTTCTTCATTTTCTTTGTCTGGACTCTTAGATCCTTCAGTATCTGTGACAAAAGTAATTGTTAATGGTATACACATCCATGCCCACATCTTTCTCCTTTTTTAAAAAAAACAAACGTTAGTGTATTCTGGGTTTGCCATCATTAATGTTGATTAGTACTCATGAAGTGGGAAAGTGCAATGAGAAAACAGGATGCGTTCTCCAGTGCAAAGAATGGTAGACTCCATGGATGCAGAATCTGTGGATATGGAGGACTGAGTGTAAATTCATGTGTAGCCAATACATTGATTCATTAGGTGTGGGAACTATATTGCTGGTAGTTGAACAAGGATATTGAAGAGACAGGAGTTCTGTTTACTAGCATCCCTAGTTACATACTCTCATCTTCATATTCCCTGAACAGAACTGGGCCAAACACTTTCTCTGTCCTATGGCTATTTTATGTGTGCACATTTGTCAAGTGGTAACTGTAGATCAAATAGTAATTTGACACTTGACAGAAATAACATCATAGCAGAACTTTAACACTTTCATCCATCCCCTAAAATATAATGTCAATTCATTATATTTCAATAAATATAATGATATTTATATCATTTATATTTATATCATTTATATGAATATAATTGATATTCAATTCAATAAAATATAATATCAATTCATACAATCAACTACAGATATCATTTACATACTGGGGGAGTGCATGGTTAAAGGGGAGAGGCCGTTGCCACATTTGGACTGGGAGCTACCACTGTTAATATATACAAGTGGAACTGCTGTTTGATATTACAGAGTTGTCTCCCCATCACTACCAGCAGTGGGGGAATCAGCAGTTTGCAGTGAGCAATTCTGAGGGCTTGTCTAGGCAAGCAATATACCCTGGATTGCCTTCGTTTTAAGAGCCCTGCAGTCCTGGTGATGCAGGGCATTTGCCACATTTTGCCCCAAGCAGTCCTCATGACCCCTTGTGCAAAGACAGGGAAGCTGAGGTAGGGCCTGACACACTGCTATATCACAATACCTGTTTTAATCCATTCCTGCAGGGAGGAAATGGATCGGGCCCCATGAGACCACTGGAGCCCGTCCCAGTAGGCCAGCCCATTGCTGCAGCTGCCAATCTTCCTTGCTCTCTCAGAAGCAGGAAGGAGTTCTGCAGCATGCGACCAAATCTGGTCAAATGCAGGGGGCCTTGGTCACATGTTGCAGGACGGCTTCCTGCTGTCAGAGGCAGTAAAGGAGGTGGTGGCAGAGGCTGCAGCAATGGGCCAGCATGCCCGTCTGGACTTCTTCCTTTTCCATGGAGGGAACAGCGGAGGGATGGACCTGATCCACTGCCATGATACACCAGCGAGGAGCCAGTGTATCCTGCCTTGGGTAGATGAGCCCTAAGCTGGAAAACTATGGAAGGTAAAAGGACAGAGATTCCTGTTGGATCTCCCCTTTCTGCACCCTAGATTGCAGCATACCCAGGCTGTTTTTGGCTTCTAAAAAAATGATGAATGAACACCTCACCCACCCACAATTCTGTGAGGTTTACCTTCAGCAGTAGTTTGATCTTCATTTTCTAAGGTGATTCCTTGACCACTTGATGAATATTTGACATCTAAAAGAAACCACATTATAGAGGACACCAGTCCTGTGAGCTGTTGCAATGAGCATATCCGTTCAAAGGGTCACAATTCAAAGTAAAAGAAGTCATCAGTGCTACTGCGTTGGTGCCTTCCCCTTGCCTCTGCAAAGCAGACTGCTCTGGAACTCACAAGGAGATCTGCTGCAGCTTTCTTGGAGCTATTATGTGTGGCTTCCCCAGGGATTATGTGTTGGCAATACTGCAAGGGAACTTTGAGAGCAGGCAGTGGCATGTGCTCTTCCTTATCAGTCTGTCAAAGATAAGATATCACTTGCTGCAGTGATACAGATCTTGGGGAACTCTTGGCATAGCCTTTACGTGGCCTTATGATCTTCCTTCTTTCACAAGAAGTAGTTTCTGTGCTTAAAACTAGCTGAGATTCATTGACTCCAGTGTGGATCAGCTGTCAGTGCACCACTTGGGACAGTCATAAAATTGCTGTGAGCATCAAGTGTAGTAGCTGAAGCTGAAATTCAGCACATGTGTATGGATGTGGAAAGCAGAGAGGCTTATGAGCATTTAAACTACCTGTAAATTGATTGCTCTTCTGCACCATCCCGAGAATACGTCCTCAGCTTGTGTTTTTTTTAAAGGTTTCTATTCATTGTGGAGAAAATACACGTGACAACTCAGTGCCACATTTCTCAACACCGATAAAAGGCTGAAGGACTCAAGAGATCTTTTTAAGAGTGTGAGAGAGGTAATTCCATCCCACCCTCACCCCAAAAAAACCCAATTATGATATCCAACATCAACCATCTGGAGAGCTAGATGACATACAGCTAGGTAAACGTAGGGTTTCTAGTCATCAGAAGGATGAAATAGAACAAAGTTGGTTGTGCACTTTTAACAACAGAATGCTGTCTACAATTTTATTCCACACCCACACACCCAATTCCACTGCCCTGGCCTCAGAGAGAGAAAAGAAGAGGCAGATACAACCTGATCATGCCTCAGCCCAGAAGCAGATGAACGGCCCTCCCTCCATCACAGTGGCCCTGGCACTGGAGGGAGAGAAAAAGAGGCAAGCACAGCCTCCATCATGCTGAGGCTCAGAAGCAGATGGAAGGGCCTCCCTCCATCCCAACAGCCACTGCTGTGGCCTTGGAGGGAAAGAAGAAGAGACAGTATCTGGCTGGATTTAATCACCTCCCACACTGCCACCCCCTTTTCCTTGTGTGTCTCTCTTATTTAGATTGTAAGCCTGAAGACAGGGAATGGTCAAATTAACAATATGTAAGCTGCTCTGAGAGTCTTTGTGGCTGAAGATCAGGGTATAAATACGCTCAATAAATAAATAAATAAATTTTATTCAAAGCTGTAACTGTTCAAATTATCTTGCCCTTGATGTTTAACAAGTTGTCCATCCCTGAGTGAAGCAAGACATGGCTTTGTTGTTTGCTTTTTGTTTTGCTTTTACATCCATGGCTCTTTTCTCTGATCAAATAGATACAAAAACTGTAAGCTTATCTGGGAAAGGAGTCCATGTAGAGGTTTTAAAATGGTCTCTGACATATATTTCTGTGTACAAGGTGAAATATTGGTGATATTCCGTGGAAACTAAACTGAGCTGAGAGAGAGTGAGGCTAACATTTACAACAGAAAAGAACTTGGTATTCCTGCCTTGATCATCCGGCACAACGGCTAAATCTATGAGTGTGGATTGCTCATGCAGTCATCCAGAGAATGAAATTTTGGTGATATTCTGTAGAAACCTCAATATTTGTCCATTATTTGGGGGGAGGGTAAGTTCATTCACCAATACATTCACCCATCTATTATAAGACTGTCATTACTTCATTTGAGTTATGTATTTTTAAACGTAATCAAAGGTCTATTTGAAATAAAGCAAATGTACACAACCAGAGTATATTGCACTGCTTGTTCACTTTTTTACTGAAAAAGGGGGGGGTCAGGGAAATGGGGTGTTTTCTCCAATGAAATCAAGTATTTTAACTATTTCTTAGTCTTACCACCTTGGATTTTGGGAGCCTCCTCTTCCTCCTCCTCCTCCTCCTCCTCCTCGTCTTCTTCAAAATCAATACGTGCCCTACGAACTTCTGAAAGAAACAATGCCCATGTGCTTTCATTTAACCGTTTTAAAAAATAATATGGAGAACTATAAAATATACATTAAGCTGAAATAATATGTGCCAACAATTCAATCATAAAGGCTGTGTTCTGAGGTCTGGAAGAAGCCTACAGGAATAACTTACGACATGATTTAAAGAGAGATCTTAACCTATAGCCTTCAGGGTTATAGCCAAGTATTTTAACAGCCATAATTGTGTGATTTAAGGTTGCAATCCTACTTTCACTTAAGTGGGAGTATTTCCCACTGCTTTCAACAGGTTCTCCTGTTGGCATTTATTGGACTGAACTGTAAATCATGTGGTAGTGGTTTTCACTCAGCCTGGTGGCTGAAAAATTAGAGAAAGTTTTGAACTTTGGTGGCTTGAAGCTAGAAAACCTCTAGACAATGAATTGTTACCCAAATTTATGGGGTCCGTGGGGACCCACTTCTGACTCAGAAAATATGATAAGTTGGGGAATTTTAATTAGCTCAAAGGTATGACTGCAAGAGGTCAGGTAATTGGTGGGACCTTTGTACCTGTGTATATCAGTACTCACTGATGAGATTCCAAGCCAAATTAAATAAAAATGGCTTTTATTGGAAAATAAACACGGAAGCATTCACACATGCAGTCATGCTCACAAGAACCACACAAGGCTGACGAAGAGTCAATGCAGAAAGATTTGGATAGAGGAATAGATTTGGGGAAATTTGGGCTGTCCTGAAGAGCAGGGGTTTGTGCAGCAAAGAAGACTCAGATGTGAAGCTGAGAGTGCCACAACAAACTGGCTGAATGATGGTGTATGAAGAACTGCGCACTCTTGGCTATTATTTGGGACTAATAGTTATACCTAATTTTATATCCTGAAGGGGTATTTGAGTATAAAACAATGCTTGGATGCATTTCCCACCATTAAACAAAGGAAACTGTGACTTCGTTAATTGCCACTAATGGCTGACATGTTAAGGTTTATGGGTTTATGGCAGCCTTCTTATTGTAGGAGAGGAAAAGGTGGAAGAAAAGACATTTTGTGGATAATGGGGATTCCAGTCACTGATTTGGAGTATTACTCACTGCAACGAGAATCCAAGAGGAGATTAGCAAATTCCACCTTGATGACTCTGATACTAAGGGGCTCTGCTTAATCCTATCCTGGGTGTGTTTGTTGGGGATTTCCAAGACATCTTCACTAGGTCTTGGGTGATCTTCACTGGAACCCACTTTCAGTCTTGGTCTACCTTAGACTTTGAAATTTCCAGTATTGCTGAATTACGAATTATTGGAGGGAGGGGATGTAAGGCATGGTCACAGAATGATAACTGGGATCAAAAGAGCTGCTGAGCAAGGATCTTCTTCTAGCTCAATGAAATATTTGACCCCCTTCCCCCATGCTCTGAATTCCCCTAATTGTAAAAGAAAATTGTATATAGCATGGGGGGGGGGGGTTGTTTTAGAAAAAAAGCTTAAAACAAGTCTACTTTCACTGTTACTTTGATTCTGGTGTTTAGGTAACAATCTGAATTGTCAAATTAAGTTACACTAAGCTAGTGTTTGCCATATTTTGGAGGCACCTGCTAGGATCCCAGACACTGAAGTATAGCTATGAGTGGGCATGGCAAGGAGTTAGTGGGCTCTCACACCAGTTCCATACAACACTCTGAGCAGATAGAGACTTGGGTTATGGAAAGCCTTGTCACATTAACTTTTAACATAATCCCTTGTGTCAACAAACAGGCAGCAACAGCGATCTTCTATATTAGTACATCTGCATTCCTGACTCTTACCACATCAGGAGGTCAAAGTTTTCCCTTCCTCCCTTGCTAGTAGTTGGTCAGAAGTCACTCTTGGGACTTCCAGTGGGAGAAGAAGAAATTTGGACACATCTGAGAGCATTATCACTCCCAGAAGCAGCTTCAATGGCAATCACTGGTCAGAGAGAAGCCCCCAACTGTTGAAATTTCCAGATGGGATCAACCAGAACAGGCCAAAAAAACCTAGCTCCCAGATCACCAGAAGTGGCAACTGATACAGGGGGCAGGAGTGGTGGAGGATAGGACACACAGCTGCTGAAGCCAAACTGTTGCTTTACAGATTACCTATGCTGTCTCTTAAACTTTTCTTTTTGTCATTAAAGAATCTATCTTCTCTGCAGGGGTGAGAAGGATCCCTGGCAAGTCCCTAGATTCTAGTAACAAGACTGAGTACACTGGAGAGGGGGTAAGATGAGTAAGATGTGTTCTGAATTCAAAAAGTTTAAATGAGCTGCTTTAAGAATTTTTACTTAAAGGCTAAAGGAGAAAATAACTTTACTCAATTTCAAATGGACAACTGAAAGATTTTTTTTCTTTTTCTTACTATGAGAAAGTGATTGAGCTGTAATTTAATAGATTAGGTAGGGTTCTGGCAGACAAAAATCTTTCATTACCTAAGAAAACTTAATTTAGAAATCATTTTTCTACAAGAGATGCATATTAGAAAGAAGCACGTGAATCATTTGGTGCAAAAAAACTGGGACAAGGATTTGTTTCAACAAATCAGAAGAAGAATGGGGTGGTATTGTATCCTATTCTGGGCCCAGAACTGGTGTTGGCCAATGAGAAAGGTCAGTATGTGGGGGTCTAGATTAATTTGCAAGGGGTTAAAACTTTAGTGGTGGGGGGGTTATGCTCTGTGTGAAGGTAGGGCAGCTTTTTTGACAAATGTTAGGGATAAATGGTTGGATTTGTCGTATAATAGTTGGTGTTTATTTGGGGATTGGAATGGGGTTAAATTCCCTTATGTCAGATAAAAAGATTAAGATTTCGCAAGGTAAATTACCAAAGGTGTGTTTCAAATTAATGAACAACTTGGAACTTGTGGGTTCATGGAGAATTAAAAATAGAGAGATAAAATAATGTACTTACTTCTCTGAAAGTCCCAGGTATTTTTTCAAGAATTGATATGATTTGGGTTTCAAAATCTTTAGCTTCTATAGCAAAAAAAGGTTGAGATATTACCAAAGCCTTTTTCAGACCACAGCCCTGTGTTATTAGTTCTTAAAACAACAAGTGAATAGAATAGAATAGAATCTTTATTACGGTCAAAGACCAGCACAGGTAAAAAAGGGGATACAGAATAAAGATAAAAACACAGGATAAAAACAGGCTAAAAGCAGTATTTAAAATATTAGCTCCAGTATAACAAGACTAGGTTGATATTATTCTACTGTTGAGGATATTGTCTGTCGAATTTTAACCGCAGCTGCGCACAATCTGGCAACATTATAAGTTGTTCCTGGGTTGGTGTCTGAAAGCAACAAGTTTATGTAGAATTGTCCAGTGTGCCCTTGATATTTATGCAACAGGGGTGAAATTAGGCTGAGACGTATGTCCCTGTAGTATGAGCACTGGAGTAATACATGCTCTGTTGTTTCTATTTGGCCCGAATTGCAGGGGCACAGTCTGTCTGAGAAGGGGATCTTCTTGTATCGGCCTTCAAGGACAGCTGAAGGGAGGGCACGACACCGTGCAAGAGTAAAGGCCCTTCGATGTTTAGGTATTTAGGTATTTCAAGTGAAACTTTTAGATGGAGATTAAATGAGACAGTCTTGCAAAATGAAAGGGTTGTGGAGAAATGTTTTAAAAAATGAGATTTTTTGGAGGATAACTTACAGAAAGATAAAGAAACTTATATTAGAATGGTCTGGGATATGAGTAAAGTATGCATGAGATGATGTTTTATTCAATGTAGTAGTGAAGGAGGCAAGAGAAGATCTAACTGATTTTGGATGAAATTTTTAAAAAGGAGAATGTGTTAAAGAAATCTCCTTTAAAGTCTATAACTGATAGACAGATTAAAGGTGTATAGATACTATTATCAATGCTAATAGTGGATGAGATGGAGAAGAAGTTGACATTTGTAAAACAAAAGAATTTTTAATTTGCAAACAAGCCAGGGAGATTATTAGCATATAAACTGGTCTTTTTCCTAGATGATCCCAAAGAAAAGATAGGCAAACTGTCCGAGATAATAGAGGAATGTGGATTACTGGCGGGGCTAAAGATAAGCAAAGATAAGACTATAGTAATAACCAAAAATCTAAACAAAAAGGAAGAACAAGAGTTGAAGGAAATAACCAAATAGGGGGGGGAAACCCAAAATATCTGGGCATAATAAGAAACAGAAATTCAGATTTATATGATAGCAATTATATGAAAACATGGAATAAAATAAAAGAAGACTTGAAAAGATGAAATAAACTTGATTTCTCTTTACTTGGAAAAATATCTACCATAAAAATGAATATCTTACCTAAATTAATGTATCTTTTCCAAAATATCCCCATCATAGTCAATGAAACACCTCTTATACAGTGGGAAAAAGACCTGTACAAATTTATTTGGGCAGGGGAAAAGCTGGAATCAAAGAGAAAATACTATGGGATACTAAAAAGAGGGGAGGACTTAGCTTCCCGGATCTTAAAACGTATTATGAGGCAAATTGCATGGCCTGAATCTCAGATTGGATCCAACTTAAAAATACTAGATAATTACAGCTTGAAGTTTTCAATCTGAGATTCGGTTGGCATGCATATCTATGGTATAATAAGGTAAAAGTACATAAAGAATTTACTCACCACTATACAAGATGGGATTTACTGAGAGTCTGGATGAAATACAAACAGAAGTTATACAGTCGTCCCTCCACATTCATGGGGATTAGGGTCTTGAGACCCCCGAGAATGTGGATAAACCGTGAATAAAAAAGGCTTCTCCCGCAACGTCCCCCCCAGAGGGAGGGAGGCAGTGGGAGGGAGTCTGGCCAGCCTAGCCGGCCTCTCCGCAGCCTTCCTGAGAGGACTCCGGGCCTTAGAAGCCCTGAAGGCCCCTCAGGAAGGCCTGGGAAGGCAGCAGGCAGGGGGGAGGGATGCTGCCCTGCCTCTCTGCGGCCTTCCTGAGGGGACTCTGGGTCTTAGAAGCCCCAGAGCCCCCTCAGGAAAGCCAGGGAAGGCAGTGGGTGGGCAGGAGGGAAGCTGTCCCGCCTCTCCACAGCCTTCCTGAGAGGACTCCGGGCCTTAGAAGCCCTGAAGCCCCCTTAGGAAGGCCGGGGAAGGCAGTGGGCGGGAGTGAGGGAAGCTGCCCTGCCTCTCTACGGCCTTCCAGAGGTGGCTCCGGGGCTTCTAAGCCCCAGAGCCCCTTTAGGAAGGCCGGGGAAGGTAGAAGGCGGGAGCGAGGGAGGCTGATCGGCCTCTCCCCGGCCTTCCTGAGCAGACCCCGGGACTTAAAAGCCTCGGAGCCGCCTCTGCAAGGCCGGGAAAGGCAGCAGGAGGGAGGGAGGGAAGCTGCCTGGCCTCTCCACACCCTTCCTGAGCAGACTCCAGGGCTTAGACACCTCGGAGCCGCCTCTGGGAGGCCAGGTGGGAGGTGGGAGGTTTCCCCGCCTCCCACTGGCCTTCCCGAGTGGGCTCGGGGCTAAACCGTGAATAATCAAACCGTGAGTGTGAAAGCCGCAAATGTGGAGGGGCAACTGTATTTAAGAATCCCGCTATGGGTTTCGAATGACAAAGCATTTTATAAGACGGAGAATTTATATAAAGACAGATGGTTAACATATAAGGATATATTGAAAAGGTGAGGAGGAATGTACAAAATGAAGACTCAAGAAGAACTAAGGAAAGAGAATATTGTTTGTCATTGGTTCCTACATAGGCAACTAACAGAGAAATTTAAATCAGACATCAAATTCGAAGGCATCGAAACAAAACAGACAGATTTAGATACGTTATTACAAGAAGATTAACAAGAGAAATAATTTTCAAAATTTATAAAACACTACTAAAATTGAATTTGGAATGAGAAGTGGTTAAGACCTTTATGATTAAATGGGCACAATGCATTGGACACGAAATTTTGTTAGAGCACTGGGAAAAAGCTTGGACAAAAAAATCTCCAATTCACAAGAAGCTATAATTTTAAAGAAAATTTGTATAATACAATTTTCAGGTGGTATTTAACCCCTGAAAAATTAGCAAGAATGTCCAAAAACTCATCAGAAATATGTTGGAAATGCAGGAAATCAAAAGGAACTTACTATCACATTTGGTGGACATGCCAGGAAACCAAAAAAAAAAGGGAAAAATATCCACAATGAAATTACAAAAACACAGAAAATTGATTATCTGTGTGAACCTGAAATATATTTGTTAAATATGCTTCACAATATAGAGCCATCCAGTAAAAAAAAACACACTCAAGAATATTATTATATGCAATAACATCCGCAAGAGTTATATATGCAAAAAAATGGAAAAATCAAAAACTACCATCAATACATGATTGGACTATGAAATTATATGATATGCAAGAAATGGACAGATTGTCGATATTATTAGATGAAAGGAAAACATTAAAAAGCATGAAGACTGGCAGGCTATAGCTCCCTTATGGGAGAAACTATGGGGGGAAGTGGCAACTAGATACATTGATAATTTATAACTAGAGGAATAAATAAGTGAAATTTAAGAAGAAACAGGTAGAATAATAGTATAGTTCAGTGGGTTACGATAATGGTAGATGTATCAACACTTAATAGAAAGAAATGAAAAGGAAGTTACAAGTAGTTTTTTTATTGATGTTGTTAGTAGTACTTGTTGTTAACATCAGTTTAGTTGTGTTATGGTATGTTATCATAGAATCATAGACTCATAGAGTTGGAAGAGACCTCAAGGGCCATCCAGTCCAACCCCCTGCCAAACAGGAAGATAACCCTGTTCTCGTCACTGGAACTCTGTTAAAAGCACAGCTACAAGATGCAGGCGTTTGTTATAGATAATATGCTGTGTAACTAAGTTTTTAACGATGTGAAAATCAGTAATAAAAATAATTTTAAAAGCATATAAACTGAGAAAAGAAAGAGAAAAGAAAATGATTTTGAAAATATGAGAAGGTGATACGATGATTATGGATGAGAAAATACAGAAAGTATTTCATCAGTTCTACTGCTCTTTACATAAACAAGAAATCCCAAGGAATAAACTTGAAGAGTATATGATTAAACAGAATTTACCCAAGATTACAGAAGAACAGAGATCCATAAGGGACATTTTTGATGCTATCAATAATATCACTACAGGGAAAGTGCCAGGACTAGATGGGTTATCTGTGATGCATTATAAATGTTTTTAAGAGGAACTTTTAATACCAATGGACAATGAATTCAGTTTTACAAACCAGGAGGATTCCCAAGAGTTCGAAAGAAGCTAACGTAGCTTTGACACCTAAAGAAGATCAAGACTTGACTTTAACAAAAAAAATTATACAATAGACCAATATCATTGCTAATAATGACTACAAATTGTTTACTATGATTTTAGCTGATAGGCTGAAAACCATTCTTCAGGATTTTGTTCATGAAGACCAATCTGGATTTTTACCCAAAGGACAACTGAAAGATAATATTAGATATGTACTAAATATATGGGAATATTTAGAATGAAATAATGAGAAGCATGCTGCAATGATCTTTTTAGATGCAGAAAAGGCCTTTGATAATTTAAACTGGTTTCCTTTTTAAAGTGCTAGAAGAAATAGCATTTGGAGACAACTTTAGATCATAGTATGATATACAAATAGCACAAACAATAATTAATGGAGAGTTGTCTAACCCATGTGAGATACAGAAAGGAACTAGACAAGGATGTCCATTGTCACCATTGTTGTTTATCTTAACACTTGAAGTTTTGAACAGAGATATAGGCAAGATGAAAAGATTACAGGTATCAAGATCAAAAAGGTATTCTATAAACTGAGGGCACTTGCAGATGATTTGGTAATTATTTTGTCCAATCCACTTGAAAGCACGGAAAGGTTGATGGTAATACTAAAATAATTTGGAGATTTGGCAGGTTTCAACAAACAACCAAACAAAATCAACAAACAAAAGATTGTAATATTGACCAAAAATATGAAAATGAAAGATTAAATAGACTTGATGAGGGGAAATGGTTACAGAATTGAAAAGAAAGTGAAATACTTAGGTACTACAATGACAAGTTCAAATTGCACATTATATCAAAATTGATCTCTCTTTTTAAAGTCTAGGCACTGAAAATGTATGGTTTAAAATCTGACCTTCAGATTCCATTTGTGTTAGCTTTTATATTAGGTACTCGTGTTCTACCACTTATTTTTACCTCGTCTCTGTGGGTACATTTCTTCTACTTCACCTAATGCAACTTGTTTTTCCTGCATGGAAAAAAATTTATTTAGCACACAGGTGTGGGTGATACAAATATACTTCTTCTAAAGTGCATTCTGATTTTTAAAGAACGTCATATTAGCACTACTAATAGCACTCTCCCTGAAAATATTTTTCTGCTTCTTTTGTGTAATATTAATGCACTGCTTCCAGCTATCATGTTAGTGCAGCCAATATAGCACTTATCACCAGATATCACAAATCTTAGGGATTGCCCCACAGAGATAATCAATCTCTTTAGAATTTTAGAGTAGTACATTTCAAGTAATTTCTTCCATTTCAATATTCTGAATCTAGCAAATTGAAAAATTAACAATTTATTAAAAATCTAAGTAAGGTTATATCACAGGTTGTTCTTAAGTAGATCTATATGTCCTTAAAATGTTCCCTGAAATTAGTAAGACCTATCAAACTTCTGTTATGTTTCTGTTGGGCTTTGCATCTGAAAAATCATCTACAAATCCACAGCTAACAGATCTCGCCCACAGGCAAATTTATTATTATTTTGCATCTATTTTGGAAGTCTAAGAAGCAACAAACATCCTAGGAGAAGATATGTGATTTATTGATTCACAATTATATATCTGACCGTTCATATTGATACAGACATTTAGTCTTTTGTCTCTTGTCTGCAGAAATCTAACATTCAATGAGAAAAAATAAAGGGGTGAAAGGTAGAAAGTTCTGGGAATGGTTTAACTTAACTATACTTAACGGCATGCTTTCAATTCAAACTACTAGAAATATGTTTGTGTATGTGTGTGTGTATGTGCCTTCAAGTCATCTGTTGACTTAGGTGATGCCATGAATTTCACAGGGTTTTCTTAGACAAGGAATACTCAGAGGTGGTTTTGCCAGTTCCTTCCTCTGAAATATAGGCTACAGCACCTGTTATTCATTTGTCTCCCATCCCAGTACCATCCAGGGCTTAGCTTCCAAGATCAGACAGGATCTTCAAAATCAGGACCTTACATATGTTACATATGTCAGAGCAAATGTTAATGCATAAAGGCAAGCATGGGGAATCTGGACTGGTAAACCGCATGCGGGAATCTCCATCTGGCGCATTAGCCCCATCCTTAATGTCACTGTTGTTCCCTCCACCCTATAGGCAAATAGCTCCAGTAGGAGATAAGTGACTTTCCTCCTTTCTAATCTGAAGTGGGGGCAGGGGGGAGAAGGGAGATTATATTATCTTGTTGCTGGTCATAAATTCCTCCTGCTTTCCCTGCCAATGCTGCCTGTATCCTTTTTAAAAACTTCCACTGATGCCACTATAAAATACGTGTGTGAACAGGTCTTGGTATTCACATCAGAGGAGCAAAGTCAGCAGTGGGGTCCACTCTATCCACCTTGGGAACTGTTCCTGGCCACTAGTGGCATATGCTCCTCCTCAGAGTATTTGCCCAGAGTAAGCTTACCCATCCCTGATGATTCTCTTGTCCAGAGTGTGTTCAAAATTACAAGGAAGAATTGTGGGAGCAATATGAAAGCAGCATGTTACCCGAATCAGGTCACAGGCTAGAATATGAAGATATTCTTGTGTTTTCTCATTTATTTCTAGTTCTGTAAGGATGTTCCAGTCACCATTCTCAAATCTTACAGGCATGGAGTAAACAATTCCTTCAGGAAGCCCAAACTGACCTAAAAAAAAGGAAGCCATCCTGGTAAATATTTCATTCAGGATTACAAACACACATACGGTACATACTTTTGCCACTAAAGCTAAGAATAACTCCCAGTAGTAAATGCCACCATCAACCCAAGACTTGGTTAGATGCTGAATGGAAATGTGGTCAAAGTTTGCAAGCCAGAGATGCTCTCAGGCATGTAAGAGGAGGGAGATGAAAGGGAACTGTTGCAACTTCCAAGGCTAAGAGCTAGATTTATATAACCAGAATTCCCATGGACCTAGTTGTTTGCCATAGTCACAAGTTTAGTCACAGTCAAGAGAGTTTTATACCACTTGTCAGATTACTTAATATGCATTATTAACTTAGACAAAATCATAAAATCTTATTTTAACATTTTCATATTTAAAAGTCAGATGTATAAAAACTGACAGAAAGATAACAACTAAATCATTCAAAAATAGAGTTAATAAACATACTTCTCGATGCATGCATTCATGCAATAGTACAATTTGCTACTTACTAAGTAATCCCAATACCATCACCTCAAGGTCTGATTCAAATATTTAGCTTGATCCAGAGGCTCTTGTACACTCAGGATCCACCCTTGAAGACTTCACTATGAGGCTTATCGCACAGGGAAGGGAGGCAGCAGTCCAACTCGATAACAGTGCCTCCTATCCTCCCTTACTGCATAATACTGGTGTTCTTCAGCCATTCTTCTGTTTCAGTACCGTGGGAGGCAGTGGTAAACATGAGTCTTTTGTTAGAAAAAAGACTCATGTTTACCAATGTCTCCCATGAGACCAGAATGAAGACCACTGACGTCATGTGGTAAGGCAAGACAGCAGGCACTATTATCGGGCTGCACTTCCATTTCCCTTCCCTCACACAATAAGCCTCTATACCTTCCATAAGTTCCATTGATTTCAGTGGATCTCTTCTAAGTATGACCAAGTCAAAATACAACTTAATGGGTCTCAAACACAGCAAGGTTCATGAATTCCAAAAATCTGTGATTATCACAATGGCTACAATCATGCACCCTCAGTTCACATATTGACCCAGGAACTCTTCTTTCCAGCTAGATAAGACAGAAATGCAAATGATTCATGATTCTGTTTTTCCCACTTCTGTGTAATACTGACAGCAAGTTTAAACAGGGTGAAGGACCCACATGGTCCTTAACGAAAGTAGAAACTACAAAATACATTTGGAGAGTTCATGTAAGAGTAAGGGAGATGAACTACTGTACTTTCCTTTCAAAACTGCAGATACAAAGGTTTAATAGGAAAGCAGTATTACATGTTACGTTACACTATTTCACATTCAATTTTTTGAATTCTTTATAATGTTTATAACCCTAAACATTTGACTTTCACCTGGCTGATGCATACAACATCTAACTATTCAATTTCCCCTCTGTCTTGCCAAAAAACGGATGAGACAATATTATATTGGCTGAAAGTTTGTAAGACCAGCTACTTTTACAAAAATTTCATAGGGGTAACCTTTCTCCTACATTTCTATTCAGAATACTGAGATGATTAGATCAAAATAAAGCACGTTTAAGTAAAATGATTTCAAGGGGAGCTAGGTATTTAATGCTGCTTACTGAAAACACTGAGAATTTAAACTGTTTAATTTGCATGAATGTGCCGCAACATTTTAATTGGGATAGAAAAACATAAAATTTTTAAGTGATTTCTAATGTAAGCAGAGCAGTGTGACAGAAAACATTTGAGGACCATTTGAGAACAGTACTTACCTTCAGAGATTACTCCCAGGGAAACCACCTCTCCTGGTGGAGAGCCCTGGTACCAGTATTTCAGCAGAGTAGCGATGGCATGGGCAGGTGCCAAGCCTAAGCAGTGAGTTCCCCAAGAAGTTAATGAACTCAGTGCAACTACAAATTCAGTGCGCATCCATTCACTGGTGGCAAGAAAGGAGATATTTAAATGCAAATTGAGAAAACTGCAATAAAAGGCTATACATTCTAGAGAGGAGTCCCAAACTATTTTTCTTTTTCTTTTTTTCTACAATGTCCTTCTCGAAGTGGCTCATACCTCAGATCCCCAGTCTTAGACGTGGCCCTAACTACTTTAGCAAAATATAGAGTTCTGTGGAACAGTCAGACAACTAGAAACAAGATGACCCTGTATGCTGTGTTTCTCTGGCTTCAGTTACACGACAGTTTTTATTGTGGTAATTTGCGCTTTATTGCTGTTTCGCAGCTGTACTGCATCGTTCAGATAATATATTGCTTAATTGGTCTATCAGTTTAGTTTTCAGCTGTTTTCCGCTTTGATATTCACACACAGACTGAGACGGGGGCGTAAGCTCCCAAGCACATCCTCTGATTACCACAGGAATGCCTGAGACGAACATTCACACACACACAAGAGAGACTGGAAAAGGCTTGCTTAATTCTTCAGAACGCAGCAGCTGGGCACAAGATAGCAAGGAGAGAGGGAGAGAAGGAAAGACACACACACAAGGCTAGCACTTGTGGCTAAGCACAAGACAGGGAGAAGGGAAGGGACGCGATCTCAGGAGGGGAGACAAAGATCATTCACACACAGAGAGACTGAAAGGCTAGCAATTCTTCAGATCGCAGCAGCTAAGAACAAGATAGCAAGGTGGGAGGGAGAGAAGGAAAGAGACACACACACACAAGGCTAGCACTCACAGTCTTTTTCGTGGCTGGAAACAACATGGATCTTAGGCCTAAATACCCTAGAGGAACCAGATCCTCTTTGATCTTGGAAGCTAAGCAGGGTCAGCCCTGATAGTACTTGGATGGGAGACTACCAACAAATACCAGGTGCTGTAGGAGATGTTTCAGGGGAAGGAACTGGCAAAGCCACCTTGGAGGATTCCTTGCCTAAGGAAACCCTATGAAATTCATGGGATCATCATAAGTCAACAGGGGACTTGAAGGTGCTTGTGTGTGCACACAAACATGCACACAACATGGATCTTTCCTCCATCCCCTCCTTGTCCAAACCCCTCCCTGGTGAGTTCAACAAATCATGGCACAGCTCTGCTATGAATGTATCTAAAGATTGCTGGTAATTCACACAGCACGTAGTGTAATGGTTGTTCAGACTATCAAAAATGCGCTACTTTTCAAAAAAGTCAGGAAAAGTCCTGAAATCCTTTCTTGCATTACTAATGGGTTTTTGTGCCCCCCTCCTTCTGAAAGAGGCGACTTTGTGGCACAATGCATGTAAACAATTAGGAATCTTGGCGAATTCTTCATGGTTTTTTTTCACCGTGTAACCAAGCCCTCTGTCTCCAGACATCCTGAGCTAAGGTTGTCAGGCTGCAACCTTGATATTCCTCTTTATGGCTGCTGCATCTCCCATTGAAGGATCATCTTAAAGGTAAATCTTCTCCAACTGATTTTATCCCGTTTTATCTGATTTTATCCCCTGTTCCTATTGCCAGCCACTCTTCCCCATGGATTATGATGAGCAGGACTCTAACTGTGCCTCAGTGCTTGGGCTGATGAGGAAAATCACTGTCAGGAAACAGGGAGAGATGGTTTGGAGAGGATGTGGCTGCCTTGTCTTCTCATTTGACAACAGATTTCAACATAAAAGGGGACTCTGCAGTCTGCAAACTGGTAAACACATGTGGGAAACATTGTCAAGAGAATCTGAGAACAAAGCAAAAAAGAAACTTTCAAATACCGGTACTCGTACAGGTCACATTGTGGTAATACCTTTATTGGGTCCACAACTCCTTGTGGATTTTTGTGCCTTTTTGCTTGACCTAATAAAGGTATCACCACAATGTGACCTGTATTTGAAAGTTTCTCTTTTTGAAACTACATTTTTTTCCTGCCTTTTGGATAGGCCTAATAAAGGCATTACCGCAGCATACTCGTACACTTTGGAATTTGTATTACAGTCAACATGGCAACCCCTGCAATCCAAATACCATTGCATTTCAGGACAAAATCTAGAAATCAGCACCCACAAAATATTTTTTGTAGAAAAAGTACGTTCCTAAGTCCCACAGGATGTGACTTTCAAAGAGCACTGGACTCACAATAGCTGAAATTGCCAATGACATAGGTGGCCCATTTACGTACATTTTTAATATGCTGACCTTATCTGTGAAACAAAAAAGGTCTTAGAGAAAAGATATGATGAGTCCTTGTGTAACATTCCACACAGGTTCAAAAGATACATGCTAGATACTTTTATTTGTAGCAGATCTCACCCTGTTTGTGAAAGGAAGTAAAGTTCAGGCGAGAAGCTTTAATTTTTTAAAAAATAAACTTTGCATACCTCTCCTCCACTATTCATTTTAGGTTATAGATATTCAGCTAGAATTGCTGGTGTTCTGAATTTTCCTACCCAGCAACAAAAACACCAGCAAGTTTAGGTTCTGGAACTTTGCCTTAGGAACACATCCTGCCAAAGATTCTTAATATAGCACATGGATGCTTATTTTATTTCTGCATGTCTTTCAACTAGATGCTTTTCTTTTGCAGGGGGAATACTTTACATACCAATACAGGGCTCAAAAGATTTTTAAAGTACATTTAAAAATTGTAAAATGCAAAAATAAGCAGGGAATGTGAAACTTTGAATGGCTTTGTGAAGTACAAGCACACAAGAAACTCTGTTTCAGGGAGTGCAACATTTCCTGAGCATACAGAAAAGTGTGTTTCATATGTGTATAAATATAACACATATGTAATATGTGTGCCTATGTGTGTATACCCATATGTGTACCACATGGATATTTATATATACACATACACACATATGTACATACATATATATCTACATAAAGTTTTTACAGTAACACAAAAAGATACCGATCAAACAGCACATCCAACAAACGGCGGAAGAAGCTGGGTGGGCCCCAGATGGCACTGTCATATCTATAGAGCTCTGTTTTACTCAGATCAACAAAGCTACAGCCAGTGACATTACCCCAGACAATGAGATTTTTTACTCCTGTTGAAGACAAAAAGGAGAAACATTATGAACAAGACAGTTGAGAATGTAAGAACGTTCCTGCTGTGTCAAACCAAAGGTTCATATAATCCAGGGCTGAGGACCCTGCACCCTCCAGATGTTGTTGGATTCTAGTTCCCATCAGCTCTAGTCATCCTAACCAATGGTGAGGGATGATGGTGTAGTATGTGGGGAAATAATCATTGTAATGTAAAAGCAATCTTGTGTACCTCATTCACAACCTAAGATAAGTCTAGTTTTTTTTTCCCCTGCATGCTTCTGTTCCCCCAAATTCCCTTTCTCTTATTTCACTGGGCACTTCCAGACAACTGGAGTGCTGGGTCATTCCACACATGACCTAATTTAAATTTTATTGCTCTGTTTAAGTTAGAGTCTCCATGAGGCTGTAGCCATCTTAAGCCATATTATCTTTGTTTAGCCATCTTTCCTGCAACCATGCCATGATGTTCACCATGCAGCCTCTTACCCCTATAGGCTGGGTGAGTCTTTCTACCCTAAATCCTCTTAGTTAGTTAGGAACCTCTTTTTAAACTTTGTCTTAGTATGTAGATTGAGATTGATATACCTTCAGTAAACTTTTGATTTGCATTTTTAAACTGACTCCTTTGTTTTTGTAATGAGTCTAATTTAACTGGGTGATCTCAGAGACCACATACCTCTGGATACACTTTTAAATGTTAATTGAGCTTTGTCAGTCTGCATTCCTAAGTTGCACTCTGCATGAATTTGAAAGTAATTTTTTTTAACTTCTCTTTTTAAAGAAGATAATTTTGTTCCTTTTTAAAAAGGACTAGATCCTGGAATTTTTAATACAATTTTATTTTTTAGACTCATTACCTCCTATAGATGGAAACAATAGTGCATCAACATCTAGAGGGACACAAGTTCCCCAGCCCTGATCTATTCTGACATCCTGTTTCCTACAGTAGTCATCCAGATGCTCCTCAGAAACCCACAAGCAGGCCATGAAAGCAATAGGTCTCCCTTGATATTGTTCATCAGCATATTGCCGCTGAACATGGAGGTTCTATCAAGCCACCATACTTAGTAGCTATTACTCAATGATAACAATTCACATAGAAGACATCTTCCCCTATCACACTTCTCCTTAAAGCAGTATTTGCTCAGGGTTCTTTTCAATGTTAGGCAACAGTAGCTCTGCTCAGAAATTACATCATCTAGCAGGAACACAAGCTCTGATCCCAATGTGTTTGCCCCAGTCCAGAGGATTCCCTAAATGTGTTATGCCCTGCTATATCTGGGCAGAAGCCTTCAGTTGCCAGGGCAGGTCTATAAGTGGGTGGACAACTGTTGCTATTTCTGGACTACAACTCCCAGAATCCTTTACCATTGTCTGTGCTAGCTAGCTGATGGGATTTGTGGCCAAACAAATAGCTAGAGAACCACAGTTATTCACCCTGGTCTATGACATCATTGCTTGGCACCAGTCCCTATAGACCTCAGTGCAAAATGGAATGTGTAGAGCAGTGATGTCCAACTTGTGTACCTCCAGGTGTTTTGGACTACAGCATCTAGAATTCCTAACCATTGGACCAGCTGGCTCAGGCTTCTGGGAGTTGGAGTCCAAAACACCTGCAGAGCCACAGGTTGGACACCACTGGTGTAAGGGTATTAATCAGGCCTTTCTCACCAGCCCCTTTACCACTGAGATTTTTACCTGTTCATTGTGGTGAAGGCGGTCCCAGTCTTTTCTGCACAACTAGCAGCTGGTATGGAGCTCTTTCATTTAAACCCAATGTAGTCCATATAATTAATTATCTTATATCTGGGTATAAAGTCCTCAGTGAGGTTTAGTGATACCCACCATACTAGAGAAAAGCTGCCAATCCTCCTGAAATGATGGGTTCTGTTTATTTCACCCACCCCACTTCACAATTCCTCTGTCATGAACCAATACTATGATCTCCTACCCTGTCGGCTTCCTTACATGTATGTGTGTTACCTAGCCGGACACCCCCCAGCCCTATGCCTATATTAATACAGTAGCACCCTTGTATCCGCTGATTCACCAAGTGCAGATTCAATTATCTGCAGTTGGTGATGGCAGCGGAAATGGAGGGGGAGAAGGAGGATCTCACCTCCCCTGTTCCTTCCCCTGGGAGGGCTCCTGTCACTTTGGTGGGGCCATGGAAGGGCAAGGGGACAAAGGAGTGATTGCAACCACAGCAGGGCCATCGCAGGGGTGAAGGGGGAAGGAGTGGACGAGCAACCTCACCTCATCCCCTTCCCCCTTCCCCCCATGATTGCTGCCACGGTGGCGCCATGGTGGGGGCGAAGGAGCGATGTCGCTTCCTTCCCTTCCCCCTTTGCCCCTGCAATCGCCGTCACAGTGGGACCATGGTGGGGGCAAAGAGGGAAGCGAGCTCACCTCCCCCTTTCCCCCAGGATGGCATTTGCTATTATCTGCAGAATTCACAATCCACACACACCCCTGGAACCAATCCCCCATGGATATGGGGTGCTACTGTAATTGGCAATATTTAATAATTAGGTCAACTGGAAAATTCCAACAAATTGCAAAGACTAGTGTTCAGACTCAGTCAGGTATCCACTTAATGAGGGGCTGTCTAAATTCTAAAGAAATGTTAATCTGCAACGCAACAGAAGGTGCCTGACACCTAGCTAATCCTATCAGCTAAGGCTGGGAGACTTCAACTTGTAAATGACTCTCATTTCTTCACCCTTCTCCAAACAAAGGAAGTTGCTTCCTCCCTTTCAGTTGCAAAATATCCGCACATTAAGATTCCATTAACATATCTCGAGTGCCTTTGTCTCAACTTGAGCAACTCTGAGAAGTATTGTCTCCAACTAAATGCCATACCCTGGAGGCAGTTATTGACTATAAAAAACTCCTTCAAAACAACACCAAACTGTCTTCAGCTCCTCCTCCTACATCCATGCTGCCAGTTTGCTAACTGACCCTCAGAGGGCCACTCTGAGACCCCATTGCTAAAGGAACTTCTGCTCTCCAGGACAGGTGTCGTATCTCCCACAAACAACTCCCTTCTGTATTCCTCTGTTCCAGTATTTCCCACTTTATTTACTAGTCTTGAGTGAATGTTGTTATTACTGTATAGCTTTTCTCAAATAAAGATCAATCATTGTACTATCTAGCTTAATGTCTCCTCCTTAGTACTGGTAACAATAGGTCGAAAGATCCTGCTATCTGTTGCCCCCTCTTGCATAGCCAAGCAAATTTACCTCAATTCCCCAAATTAATGTTGATATTTTGAGGGTCTTCAAGACTTTCAAGCACAGAGGGTAACAGGAGAAGGGCATATAGAAAGATGTTCTCTTGAAGCAACATCACTCCTATAGAAATCTCTTCTCCCAGAAGTGCACCAAAGGCTGAAGCCTACATTCAATTGCCAGTTCCAACTAGAGTTAATCAAATGATTCAACAGAAATTTAGTAAATCAACACTTAGGTAAATTCTATTGATTTAAAGGGTTTACTCTATTTTAGTTGGAACTATCAATTGGATTTAAACCTGCGGGTTTTCCCCCCAAAGCTGCTACTCTGTATTGAAAAATTGGAATGTATGGCCTTTAAAAACCTTTTCAACCTTGAGAAGTTCGTGGTTAAGATTTTTAACAGTTTTAATATACATTTTTAAACTCCAAGTTATATATTAACTACAAGTTAAATAAATAGTCAATTCATTAAATAAATATTAATCAGTTCACAATCACTTGTAACTCACCTGCTGGATGCATTTGCAGTTTTCTCGCCAACATGGCCTTGGCTTCACTTTCCAAGAGCATAGCGACAGTGACAATATTTCGAGGGTTAATGGATGGTGCATGTAACATAAGCATTAAAGCCTTAAGGTTGGCAAAGGTTTTCCCCATTACTACAATTCTGACACTGCTTTTGGCATTCTTTTCTATCAAAGGACCATATATTTCACACTGACTCTTCACTTGTTGGATGCACTCTTCAAGAGTTGGGATCGTCTCCTGAAGGATGTCATCTAGTAAAACAATGACATCAGCCTCCAGAAAAGCCTCATTCAGTTCAGTGTGTAAGGAGACACTACGAAGGAGGGGGGATGCCAGATCCTGAGTCTCCATAACAACACCCTGAAGAATTTCTATGCAGCTGCTTCTATCCAGCAAGTGAATGCTGACTTCTGTTTCCATCCCAAAAATTTCTCCATTGATAAGCAAAGGGATCAGCTGATAGCAGACATTAACAGATGCACTGATTGAGAAAAGAGTTATGGGAAGAATCATTAGTACTATAATGGTGGGGTTATGCACTGGAGATCTACTTTTTGTTCTCTCATATGTTTTCAATGTATACAACAGTTAATGATTACTTTATGAGACATGAACACTGATCTCATGCCATGAATTCTAGGAAATCATCTCTGACAGAAGAGCTGTACCTGACTTTTCTTTTTAAAAATTGGCAATGTGTTTAACAATATACTAATTTAACCAAATCACATTTACTTTCTTTTTCCTAACTTATTTGCTTGATGTTTTTAAGTGGAGAGAAGCTTAAATTAGCTTACTCAGGCCTTAAATAATAAAGGTGGGAGGAGAGTACTGATTCAGGTATTCAAGAATAAAAATTAATAATAAAAACAACTATTGGGTGACACAGTTACCAAAATTGCTCCTGCCAACTTTCTTTCCTTAGAGCTACTCTGCAGTGAAAATGTGACAGTTGTAAATCTTCAAGAACTCTCCAGATTTTGCCTGAATCAGTGAGGGCAGGAGAAAATATGTTACTACAGGCTGTTTCCCAGAGGTGTGCCATGCTTTGCTATATCTGGTTAGGCCTGTATAATTACACTAACCATTTACTATGTCAGCTAGTTGGAAATGTTAGGGAGATGAAGAAATACACAAATAAGCAGATAACATGGTTAGGGGAAGCAAGACAAGGAAAATAACAATAATAATAATAATAATCTCAGTAGGAGAGTGCTGAGGGCAACAATCATAACTCCCATAAAAGGCAAGGGCATGATTTATTCAGTGCTTTCAAAAATTCTGCCCAGATTTTTCCACATGTGTCACAATGCCAAATGATTCAGAGCCCATGTGCAGGTATAGGGGCCAATTATGGTATATATTCCAGTTTACACAATTAGTACATTTTGTAAGAAGAAACATATAAGACTGAACTTCTGTATACAGTTGTCCCTTCATATTCGCTGGGGCTTGGTTCCAGGACCCCCTGTGGATATCAAAATCTGTGAATACTCAAGTCGCATTATATGCAATGGCATAGCAAAATGGTCTCCCTTATATAAGATGGAAAAATCAAGGTTTGCTTTTTGGATTATTATTTTTTAAAGAATATTTTCAATCCATGGATACGGAGGGACAACTGTAGTTCCTTTTCATCTTCCCACCTGTTGATCCAAATATGCAAGGGGTTGATAAGGCTTTTAAGTTCTTCCTCCTCCTTGTCGATCACTATGCGAGTCTGCAAGTTCTCTTTAGCTATTAGGAGCATCTCTGCAGTTCTCATGTTTGATGAGATGTTATAGTAGTGCTGAAGATGGAAAAAGACCATCAACACATATCCAAATATGACTCAAACAATCTTCACGCCTAACTCCAAAATGTAAAGGACATCAGAATGTATGTGTGATATCTATATACGTGTGTGCTTGTGTGAGGAGGAGAGTGAGGAGAACATAGGATACAGAAGCCCTTATTAGTGTCTCTCTGTGTTCTTACCTTGAATATACTAAGAGGGAGCATGATGGAAATAAATCATCCTTATCATCTAGGCCAATTCTTTATAGTGGCAGGACACTTTAGCTGTAGCCTGTGCTGCATGGGTTACACTCCCCCTGAAATCTCAGGTTTGCAGCTTGGGTGTACTTCAGGACTCAGAACTGAGTCTGGGTGCCCAGGTTTCAGAAGTGGCCAGGAGTGCATTTGCACAGTTAAAACTAGTGTGCCAGCTGCACTCATTCCTTGAGAAGTCATATCTGGCTACAGTGACATGGAATCACAGAGCTGGAAGAGACCATGAAGGCCATCCAGTCTGCCCCCCTGCCATGCAATCAAAGCACTCCTGGCAGATGACCATCCAGTCTGTTTAAAAACCTCCAAGAAAGTGTACTGCATTCCACTGTTGAACAGCTCTTACCATCAGCATTGATTACATTCCATTTGGATTTCTATAACATGTTCTACATGGGGCTGCCTTCAGAAACTTCAGCAGGTTCTATTGACCGGGGCTGGTTACAGCAATCATGTGATACCCACCTGCATGCACGCACGCACCCATTGAATGGCTGCCAGATCATTTCTGGGCACAATTCAAAGTGCTGGTTTTAAGAGTATATACAAGCCAGTGTGAGCTTTAAGATCAGCAGGAGAGGGCTTTCTCTTGGTCCCACTACCTTCACAGGCATGTTTGGTAAGGACACTGGAGAAAGTCTTCTCCATGGCTGCTCCCAGGCTGTGGAACAACCTTCCATGTAAAGTCCAGTTGGCCCCCTCCCTGCTTTCTTCCTGCTAGCAGGCAAAGATCTTTTAATTCAGGCAGGCCAATAAATTTTATATAGCAGTAGTGTGGCATGATGTGTTTTATTTTATTTTTAATCTTTTATTAGTAATTATATTTTAAATGTCTTTTTAACTGTTTTAACAGTAGTCTTTAATAACGTTATTTAATGATTTTTCAACTTTTGTAAAATAAGAGGTTAATTTAATCTTGTTTTAAACTTCTGGAAGCCACCATGGGTCCCATCTATAAATAAATATAAAAATAGATTTAAACCATCCATGAACTCATTACGGTAGCTAACACACATTGGAAACTGCTTAATGCAGTGTAGATGTGTAAATAGCTATTGCTTAAAACAATTTGTAAGCCACTCTGATAGCCTCGTGGCTGAAGAGTGGGGTATAAATAAAATAACTCTATTACGGTACTTATTGTACTTTCTTGGCAGCCTCAGCAAAAAAATACTTTTTTTCTGCCTACTGATTAAACATGAACACTACACTCCCCCCTGAAAAAAGAAAAGATAAGAAAATGTGAAGAAATAAATGGAAAATGCAGAAATAATTATTTTACCTGAGCATGCTCCATGAATTCATTGAATCCTCCCAGGAGAAGGCCCTTTCCCCCACGATCCAACAGTTCCCTCCAAATAATTGGAGAACGTTTGTGTTTCCATCCATTCTTTTCACAGGTCTCTTGTAGCCATGCCTGGAGGCAAAAGCCCACCAAGTAAGTATTGGAATGAAATTGCAATATTGGCTAAATCCAGGGGGGAAAAACATTCAATACAATGTTGACTATTGCTTCTGTTTCCCAAGATGGTGCATCCAAATTTTCCCTTTGTATCTTTGAAGATCGCAGGCCCATGGTTTGAGTAGGAAACCCCTCACTTTCCCCAATCAGATTAGGCATTCCACCTTCTCAGCACATGGGCCACCAATAATTTTAATAAGAAGCTTATTATTTTATACTTGAGCATCTGTGTGGAAGATAAAATGAGAAGTGTCAGAACTCTTATATAACTAAATCCCTTGGGGAGTGGATTCCTGCTTCTTCTCAAATAAATGAATATTCTCTCCCCAAATTTCACAGGAGTTCTGATCACATTTGTATCAAAAGTGAACCTTTAAAATACTATTAACAGTATTACTACAGCAGACTATAGATCCCTGTGTATAAACAAGCACCATTTTTTGTCACTTGTGTTCACTTTCCTTAGATTTCTCTTTTAGCAACTCTCACAATTTATTTCAAAGGAGGGACTTGATAAAGAGATATTCAGAGCTTTCACTGGATAAGGTTTTCAGCTTAGTGACAATGAAAATAAAGCCAGATGTGAATGAGTCCTTTACAGTTCAGCTGTAAGGAAGCTGCAGGAAGAGATGAGAAATTTGAGTCATTGAGTTTTGAGTCATTCCTGTGAAAGATTTATAAATGCCTTAAATTATGCTATGGCCCATTAATGTGGGCTGAGGGAGGGGAGAAAGAAGAATATTTTAGCTAACATCCTCTTTGGCATGGTATCAGTAACATCAAATATGCAACTGTATCTACTAGTGGACAGCCTTCGCAAACAGTTTTTATTAGTATAGGGATACCATCTTATGAAAATCAAAACTGAGGCTCCCTATTCTTGTGTGGTTGAGTCACAATTTTTTCTAATGAAATAAAACAAGAAATACAAACATATATTAACCAGGGTGAACAGGTGCTGTGCCTATATTACCAGTATGTCCATACATATTCATCTATAAATGTTATTTTGGGGAGTTTATGTATTAGGGGGGGAAAAGCCACAGAACTTTTGCCCATGCCTCATTGTGATAAGTATAATACAATTCAATGGACAGGATCCAAGGATCCATGCTCCGAACTAGAAGTTTTTTTGTGTAAGACTGCCTCTTGCACCCCCCGAAAAGATTATTTGAACATTAAGTGTCAAACTGACATGAAAGGGAATACATGCTCTCCAAAATTAACCTGTTTTCTGTCTCGCAATGGGGCCTCCTCAGAGACAGGTGCCTCAGTAATCAGACTTGCAAAATAAACCTGTGTCTGCTAATTATCAATCACAAAACAAAACAAGTTAAATGCAAGATTCAAAATGAAAGAAACCTATGTCCAATGACAAACAGATATCTTTTACCACCTGCGGGAACACTCCGCCAAAAGAGAGAGAGAGAGATAAATACATTGTATTCTCATTGTTTGACCCTTAGAGAATCACTTTGGGAATCCCAGCTCTAGTGAACCAAACCAAAATGTTTACCTCCCAGTTGTCAGGATGTTGAGTAATCTTGTGTATCCTGAAGTTAGGCAATTTTTTCTCCAGGTAGTCAGCAAGAAGTTCTGCTTTAGCATAAAATGGGCAATCTGCCTTACCTAAAAATTAACAACAATTGTACACTTTCTTGATGTAGTAATATCAAAGGAGTCTATTTGACATTAAAAAGAAAAGAAATACTTAGTAGAAAGAATGATAGGACAGAGGGAAAAATGCCAAGGATGAGCAAAATGCAGCCTTTGCAGCTGTTTTTGTGACCCTGTCCCCTTCCTGTTCTGGCCAGGGGGAAAAAAGTGAAATAGCATCTTGAGACGAACACCTTTTAAATAGTTTCCATGCCCATCCCACACTGTTTTACACACTCATACACTAATGTTTTTCAAAACCAGAAATGGACTTCCAGCCAACTTGGCAGGGGAGCATTTTCAGCATGTATATAGCCTGGAGGGTCCTAAGAACAGAAATTGGCTCTTGGGCCTGCAGTAATATCCCACCCCTGAACAATGCAATACCTAAGAAAATACATATAGTTATCTGTGAAATTTAAGTGAATTCTGACAACTTTTATTGAATTCGCTCATGAAATTTCCTCCCATAAGACACAGGAGATTTTCAGACACAATTTTCAGCAGGATATATTCCAAAATATATATAAATTTATTTATTTATTTATTTATATTTTGGAATAAAATATATTCATATATATATATATATATATATATATAACAGTTTCGTTGCTGCCGCGTGGCAGGGGAGCAGTTTCGGACGACGCCGTTCCTCTGCCGAACCCCTCCCGTGTCATTTCTGTGACAGAATGGAGGAAACCGCGTCATATTTCATTCACAATTGTTGCCCGTTAGTGAAATATGATGCTGCTTCCTCCATTCTGTCACGGAAGTGACACGGAGGGGTTCGGCAGAGGGATGGCGTCATCCGAAACTGCTCCCCTGCTATGCGGCAGCAACGGAGCTGTTTTGGAATATATCCTGCCGAAAATCGCGTCTGAAAATCTCCATATTGGCAAGTCTTGGATTTAGTTGACACGAAAAGTGGGGGTGGGTAGGAAAATTTATGAAAGACGTCTTTATAGGCTGATCCAGTAGAGCTGCTATGTTTTGTTTTTATTTTCTTACATTAAAGGTATGCTTTTTAAAAAAAGAAAGAAAGAAGAAAGGATAAGGACACTGCAGAGAAACTTTTCTTCTGCCTTCATTGTATGCCTCTCAATATCTGGTGGAGAACAAGAACAGGAGTTTGCTATTGCACTCATATCCTGCTCGTGGGCTTCCCCTGAGCAAGCAGTTGCCCACTAAGGAACACAATGCTTCGGTCCCATCCAGCATGGCAATTTTTTTTAAGTACTGTACTAAAAGTCCAGGAAAACAAATCAATACTTTATATAGACTGACCAACTCTCCCTTATTACCCAGGATCTCCCTTATTCAAGCTAATTTTTTTGGATCCTCCAGGCTCCCATATTGACCTTCTATTTCTCCCATATATTTATGAAGGTCTGACATTCAGATGTCAGGGGCAAGCAAGTTGGCACACAGAAGGAACTTGTGAAGGATGGATGTATCTCTGTGTGTGTGTGTGTGTCATCAAAAACCAAGCCAGGAAACTCCTGCCAGCTTGAGGTGTCTGTTCACATTTATGTCAGAGGGGTGTGTGTGTGTGAGGGACGGCAGGGACGGTTTAAGGGCCCTGCAGCACCTGCACCGCAGGGGGGCTGTCATTGTGGGGGGCTGTTATAACCCTCCTGCTGCAAAAACATTATTAGTAATAATCTGAATACCCTGTACTGTGAATAGGTTAGGTTAGATTGACATGAGATAAACATATGGGCCCCCCAAATTAAAGCACTGCAGGGGGACCAAAATTCCTTAAACCGGCCAAGGAAGGGAGAGTGAGAGGTGTGTGTTTTTGCATCTGTGCGCATGTGAGAAAGGATAGCGTATGTTTGCCTGTCCCTGTAAGAGGGGGGAATGGGGTATGTGCATGCCTTTGCATCTCTGTATATAAAAGGTTTCTGATTTGTGTGGGGGGTGAGCTTGTGTCTTTGTGTGTCTGTTTTGATACGATATCTGTAAGGGTCCTTTCAGTTTTCTTTAAAGTTAGTAGTGATGCTTGGGTCTTTTTAGAACAGCTTTTGTTGTTGTTCTTGTTGCTGTTTAAGTTCCCTGGATACTGCATATACACAAACATACAAAGCCAATCAAAATATTAAACAATATGGCCTGGCCATTCACCAATCGTAATCAATGAACATTTTGCTGTAGTGATGCCACGCTGCTAAACATGTGCAAAATTTGTGGTGACTAAATCTCCTTTAAATTCATGGCCGAAAGTTGGTCACCCTAATTTTATACAGCAAACAAACAGTTGGTCAGACTTTTCTTGGGGAAGAGGCCACACGGTTGTCTCGTGGAACTCGGCAGCACAGCCGAAGCAACTTCTTTTCATAGTGATGGTAGGACCTGGTGCTGAAATACAGTAGGACCCCCATATCCGCTTGGGATTGGTTCTGGGAGCCCTGTGGATACCAAAAACCGTGGATAATAGCGAACGCCATTGAAAATAATGGGACGTCTGGTTTAAAATACCATAGAGTTGCCTTGGAGGACCTAGAAAATAGCTAGACAGGATGCATTTTCTATGGTAGGTGTGCTGTTCTGTGTCCCGTGGATAACTGAATCAGTGGATACGGGGGTCGGCACGAAGGGCACTCTACGCATGCTCAGAAGCAACACTCTTGCTGTGTGTCTTTCGCCAAAGCGGGATGGCTTTTGGGAAAAAAGATTCCCGAAACCAGGCCAGCCCTGCGAGCCCCGCCGAAGCTTGGGAAGGTGCGAGAAAGGCTCCCTGCTGGCGGAGCCCTCGCCTCACCTGCGAGGACGAACTTGGCCATTGAAGACGCGCCGGCGGAGGAATCCGGGCCCTCCGTCTCCTCACGTCGCAGAAGCGGCTTGGGGAAGTTGCTAGGCAACGGGGCGCGCCTCGTCAGAGGGCGGCGGAGTTAGTTTGGCCGCTGCGAGGACCCGTCCCTGGAGTGAGGCGCTCTCGCCGGTTTGAGTCACGTGCTCGCTTGGCAATGGCGGCTCCCCTCTGATCGTCACGCGGGCCGGGCGGTTGAGGCTCGTGAAGCGGGTAAGGGAGGGGGAAACCGCCCCCTGGTTTCCATGGAGATATTGCGGGGGGGCAGACATATGAGGGATCCGTCGCCTTTCTGCGTCTCGTTGTGGTTGTTGTTATTGTGTGCCTTCAAATCCTAAGGCAGTGACCTTAACTAAGGCCAAGCTCTCAGGGGGGTTCCTTGGCACGATTTCTCCAGGGGAGGTTTCCCTTCATTTAATGTACCAGATGTGTAAAGTTTTTTTTTAAATAACACCTTCTTCTTGTATTCATTTAAAATACAAGCAGAGCTACCACTGTTGTTGTGTGCCTTCAGGTCATTTCTAACTCATAGTGACCCTAAGGCAAACCTATCACATGGTTTTCTTGGCAAGATTGGTTCAGAGGGGGTTTGCCACTGCCTTCCTCTGAGGCTGAGAGAGTGTGACTTGCCCAAGGTCACCCAGTGGTTTTCCTGGCCAAGTGTGGATTTGAACCCTGGCCTCCAGAGTCATACTCCAACACTCAAATCACTACGCCATGTTGAATCTGGATTCAGATCTGGTCTCCCAGTGCCCTCGTTCAACACTCCCAACCATTGCACCACGCTGGCTCTCTTGTGTATCCCCCCTCAACCCCGTAACTGATGTTCTCAGGAATATTCAGGACTGGTTTAAGGAATTTGGGGCCCCCCTGCAATGCTTTATTGGGGGGGGGGGCATTTGTTTATCTCAGGTCAATGTAACCTAAGCTAAGCTATTCACAGTACAGAAATATTCAGATTATTACTGATAATGTTTTTGCAGGAAAAAGGTTACTACGGGTTCCCCCACAACAATGGGCCCCCCTGCAGATGCTGACACCACCGGCGCCTTAAACCGGCCCTGGGAATACTGCCTCTGAAGGTGGAGGTTTTCCTTAGTCAGTCTGGCTGATAGTCACTACCTACTCCAGTGGTTCTTAACCTGTAGTCTAGGGACCCCTACAGTTTCGTGATGTCCTCACAGGGGGTCCGCAAAGGCTTGAAGGCTGCTCAGCCCACCTCCTCCCCACAATGGAGTGGCCACGTGACAGGAGCCAAGGCAAAGGCTGGCTGGCTTGGTCTGAACATTGCTATTCAGTCTGCTCCAGCCACAAACTTGCAGGAAGAAGCAGCGGAGCTGGTTTAAGGCACCAGCAGCGTCAACCTCTGTAGGGGGCCCCATCATTGTGGGGGCCCCATAGTAACCCTCCTCCTGCAAAAACATTATTAGTAATAATCTGACTATCCTGTACTGTGAATAGCTTAGGCTGAGTTAGGTTACATTGACCTGAGATAAACATATGGGCCCCCCAAAATAAAGCATTGCAGCCCCCCCCCAAGTCCTTAAACTGGTCCTGAGAAACAGGAGAAAAGTCTTCCCCTCCAGTGCCTTTGAGGGAAGGTTTAATGGATGATGTAATTGTATCATTATTATTATCATCAGGTGTTGTTTTGTTGTTGTTATTAGGGTTTTAAATCTTGAGTAAAGTCTTGGGGGTCTGTGGCAACAAAAGATATTTTAAGGGGTCCCTGTTAAAGAAAAGGTTAAGAATCACTGACCTAGTGTATTTTCCATATACTGTAATTAGCAAAGTCCTTTTTAAACCAATCCCATTTTTTCGTAGGTATCATCACTTTGAGTCAGCGTGGTGTAGTGGTTTGGATGTTGGAGTAGGGCTTTTGAGTGTGCATGTATGTGCCTTCAGGTTACCTGTCGACTTACCCGTGAATTTGATAGGATTTTAGGGTTCTAATCCTGGCTCGGCCATGGAAACGCACTGGGCAACTCTTGGGCAAGTCACACTCTCTCAGCTTCAGAGGAAGGCAAAGACAAACCTTCTCTGAAAAAATCTTGCCGAAGGTAGGTTTGCCTTCGGGTTTGCCTTCGGGTCGCCATAAGTCAGGCTGATAGGTTTGCCTTCGGGTCGCCATAAGTCAGAAAGAACTGGAAAGCATACAGTAACAACAATAAAAGATTATCATGTTGTCTCCCAATAGTAGATTTTGCAAGTTAATTAAGAATTGTGTAGATCTCCTCTTTTTTTCTTTCTTGTTTTGTTATTTGGTCTGCTTGGATTCTATGGCCAGTCAGTTGCAGTGAATTACAGTCGTCCCTTCACATTCGCGGACCCCCGCAAATGTGAAAAAAACACGAATATTGGTTGCCCTCCCTCCCCCGCCAAAGCAACCACAGGGCCTCCAGAGGCCCCATGGTCGCTTTCCCCGGACTCCCCACTCCCTCCCAAGGCCTTCACAGGGCCTTCGGACACCCTCCCGAGGCCCTGTGGATGCCTCCCCAGCCCTCCCCCCCCAGGGCCTTCACAGGGCCTCACGAGGCCCCGTGGAGGCCTCCGCAGCCCTCCCCACTCCCCCCCCCGAGGCCCCATGGAGGCCTCCGCAGCCCTCCCCACACACCCCCAAGGCCTTCACAGGGCCGCGCAAGGCTCCGTGGAGGCCTCTGCGGCCCTCCCCCCCTCCCTCCCCGGGCCTTCATGGGGCCTCCGGAGGGTCTCCAAAGGCCCCGTGGAGGCCTCCCCGGCCCTCCCCCCTCTCCCCCAGGGCCTTCATGGGGCCTCAGAGGGTCTCCGAAGGCCCCGTGGAGGCCTCCCCGGCCCTCCCCGCTCCCTCCCAGGGCCGTCACGGGGGCCTCCGGAGGCCCCGTGTCGCGGTTTTGGGAGGGTGGGTGGGCCCTCTCAAAACCGCGAATAATCAAAACTGTGAATAATCAAAACCGTGAATGCCGAATTCGCGAATGTGGAGGGGCAACTGTACTCTGAATTCTTGGAAAAAGAGGAAAACTTGGTCTCCTATAGTTGTGACTTTTTGCTCTTCCCTTCAGTGGGCAGAAGTGTAGAAGTGAAGGAGGGAATGTATTTAGAAGAAGTGGTATGATCCAGCCTAATTTTTGGGAACTGTAGGGTAGGAGAGGTTCTTTTGAAGATAACAGGGAAAAGCTTCTTCCTGTTTCCCTCACAGCTTCTAGAATTAATATTTTCTGGAGTTGTAATTGGCTCCTGTTCTTCCTTTGTTCAGAAAGGGTGGCAATCTTTTTACCTTGGCTTTTAAAGATGTTAAATGTTGCTATGAATTTTTGATCTTTCTGTTCATTGTTTTTATGGGGTTCAGAAAAGTGGTTTAAATAAATAAAATATTATTCTACATTGAAGTTGTTATTGGTGGGTTATGTCCCTTCAAGTCGACTCCAATTTATGGTGAAGGTAACGGAGCCAAGAGAAAGGCTTGGCAAGATTTCTTCAGAGGAGGGTTGCCTTTTCTTTTTTTCTTAGGCTGAGTATCACTTGCCCAAGGTCACCTAGTGGGTTTTCATGGTTGAGCAGGGATTCGAACCCTGGTCTCCCAGAGTCCTGCCCCAGTGCTCAAACCACTACACCACACCGGTTCTTGTTATTGTTATAAGGTAAAGTAAAGCTTCATCACTGAGCATTAAATTAAGAAAACCAGAAACTGATTACATCTCCTCTCCATCCCATTCCAGTTTATAGTAGTTGCTGTTTAAAATGCAGATTGAATCTGGATTGCTGCCATCTCCTTGTCTACAATCCTTTGGCCTTGTCTAGACCAGCTATTTAGCCCATCTTGCCCCTGTCTTAAAGCCGTACAGTCCAAATGATGAAGGACTGTGGCCCCATTTTGCCCCTGGGCAGTCTTCACAGCCCCCATGGGAAGGCAGGGTAAAGCCCAATAAAAGGTTTTAACAAAATACCTGGGAAAAACCATCTCAGCCAATCAAAAACAGATATGGTCCTGCATGACTGCAGGAGCCTGTGGCCTGTCGCTGAAGCTGCCATCCACGGAGCTTTTGCCAAAGCCAGGAAGGAGTCCTACAGCATGCGACCAAGACTGATCACATGCTGCAGGCTGGCTTCCTGGCTTTGTAGAGAGCAACATGGATGGCAGTGGCGGTGGCCACAAAGATGCGCCAGCATGGTGATCTGGACTCCATCCCGTTTCATTCAGATAACGGGGGAGGAATAGGCCAGATCTGCAGCCAGAATACGCTGGTGGGTAGCCAGTGTATTCTGGCTTATATAGATGAGCACTTTGTCTCATTAGTATGATCTGTGCCCAAGTGAGCTCCATCCTTCCTGCCAGTTTTCCTTTTCTCCCACTGTTATGTCAATACTGTATTACAATTAGGATATCACTCCATGTTGGGTAACTGCTTTTTCCTGTTAATAATTTATTATGATACCGAAAAAAATGTCTTTTAGAAGAATATGTTTTAGTTACTGTGTCAAAATTATTCTGTAGATTTGATCATAAGTCTGTATAATGATGAAATTCACATTTTTGAATTTATTTAACAGGTAATCTATAGAGCGCTGATGTGGATGGATTGTTTGTGCTCCAATTTTTTTTTAATTAAATTGTTTTCTCTGAAAGCAAAAAAATGAGTTGGAAACTGAATTGTTTTATATGGACAATGAAACAGTTGCAGTCATGTCATTATAGCCTGAGTCCTTTTTCTAGAACTGCAGTGAGATCCATTACACTGGGAATTAATGGAGGTAAAAAGACTGTACAAAATATTTACCTGAGACGACTATTGTTTTATGTACCTCCTTGCTGGCTTCAGTCCTCTCTTCGGGGGTTTTCCCATGATTCCCAGTCTCTCAACACAGAGAGGGAAGATGCAAATGAACAGAAAACTGTAAATGCCCTGTTTGAGGAACATGTGCCAATTTCTGCACCAATGGCTGTCAAAGACCCCCATCCTCCATCTGATTTCTTGACCTCTGCAAGGGAAGGCAGAAGTGCTGTTGAAGAAAATGATGAAAGGAGCACATCCCAGCAATTCTTTGATGAACTTCGAAAGTGTACATCTCCCTGTGATGTCCTTGATCTTGTTGCAAAATTTCCTGTCTCTGAAAAGTATGTCAGTAACTGTCTGGCTACCATGTGGATGCTTACAAAAAAGCTCTCAGAAGACCAGAAGCGTTACGAGAGGAGGCTGATGTTTGAGCACCCCCAGTTTAGTCAAGTCTGCCAAGGTGTGATGCATGAAGCCAAGTTCATGTGGCGTGAGGACTTGGCCTACAGCATGCTTGCTGTTGTGAGACTGGGGGTCCCTCAGAACAGCCGGTTGGTTCAGACCCTGCTTAGGGTGTGCCAGGTAAGACATAGTGCCCTTTACAGCAGAGGAAAGTAAACATGGGCCCTCATGCGATTTTGGCTTACAACCCCATCAGCCCCATCTAGCATGGCCTGTGGGAAGGGGTTGTGAGTGCTGCAGTCCAAAACTTTTGGAGCGCCAAAAGTTTCCCATCCCTTTACCATCTAGCATACATATAAGGGGTGGTGACAGAGTGTGGCTTATGGAGAGCCAGAATAATTAGTGGTGGCAAATATACAGCATGGGTAGGAAATCCTTAACATAATTAAAATATTTACTAGATAGTAACTGTTTAAGAGCCAGCATGGTGTAGTGGTTTAGCGTTGGACTGCGACTCTTGAGAGCAGGGTTCGAATCCCTGCTCAGCCACAGAAACCCACTGGGTGATGTTGGACAAGTCACACACTCAACCTCAGAAGAGGGCAAAAGCCCTCTGAACAAATCTTGCCAAGAAAACCTCATGATAGATTTGTCTTAGGGTCACTCTAAGTCAGATACGACTTGAAAGGCACACAACAACAGCAACTGTTTAATATATCACCTGTTGAGACAAATTTGATATTTATAATCCACATGAGATCTAGACACTTCTTTTTCTTTATCAATGTAGAGATTAGCAGTGTTTCAAGAAAAGCATAGAAGTCTATGCTGTTGAAATGTTTGGTTGCAGAGAGCCTGTTTATGCAAAATGATTTCACAAATAATAAGCCATGTCCCCCAGAATCACACCAGTTTCTGGTTACGTCAATGTTCTTGCCAATCAGCTTATACTGCAACCAATATGCATTCGTTGTTTTGTTTGTTGTCCAGGCTCTGGATGTCTTCTCCCAAGTTAATGTTGTAGGAAGTACTGCCATCTCACTCTCTTCTCTATGCCTTCATCACCTTCCACTTCTTCAAATGTCTTCTCAAGGTCTTCTTCAAATTCTAGCAAGCCCCTTCTCAGTGGTGGCTCAGTGGTGACTCTGGTGCTGCATTAGCAAATGAGTTCCTGGCCTCTTTCCTGACTTCATGCTTTGCAAGCCCTGATTTCAATCAGCTAGTAAGAGGTCACTGTCCTAAAGCATCTTTAGAATTGAAATGGAGCCAAAGCACTTTTGTTATATAAGGGTGGGGCAGTATCATTTCACTTTCTCATACAGTCCTTGTTCTGTTCATTTGTTTCAAATCATTTTTAGACTCTCTCTGGGCTTGTGCTTGGCTAGCTTTCTGAAACAGTTGAATTTGGGTACATGTTCAGAGCTTGTAACCTGTTTCTTTAAAAACACAAGCTAAAAACGCAAGTTAAAAGCAGTTTTTAAAAAACACATTTAAAATATAATAAAATAGAAACACAACGCCTTCATTAAAAGCTCCATCTGCCATAACTTATTAAAAACCAAATGTCTCCTTCAATAAGTCTTTACCTGCCAGCAAAAAGACAGCCGGAAAAATCAGCCAAGCTGAGGAGAAGTTTGAATGTTTTGAGGCTGAATGTAAGTTATAATAATAGAAACATTAAATGAGTTGAGCTTAAGTTAGTCTATAACCAAAATATCATTGATTTCAACAGGGCTATTTTATGATTAATTCTGACTGTAGCCGTCTGCCAGCTATTTTCTTTGTTATCACTGATTCTTTTAGATACTCATTCTGATTTGTGCAAGGTATAGACATCATAGCTTGACAGGACCACAGAGTAGTGGAAAGCTTCTGTGGTTTCCTAGGTCCAGTTGGCAACGTCACACCAGCAAGGGTGATCAACAAAGCAAATTGCAGCAGCTTTCACTAGCCTGTTGGAGGGTTTTTCTTTTCTCTCTGTGCAACAGCTGCCTGGGGTCCCATATTGGTAGAAAGGCAGGATATAAATAAAATTAATAAACAAATCCACTGATGTTCAATTGCATTTCCATAGTTTAATCCTAAATACGGATTCTTCTCCCAGCTCTCTCCATTACCTGAAGCCAGAAAAATGGAGAAGCTCTATGAACACCTTCCACAGCACGTACTGTATCTAGAGATGTGAAGGCTGGGAGACAATGGAGGAAAAATAGTTTTTCCTCCCAAAATAGAAGGGGGGGAAAATCCCCTTCTTAATGTTTTTGTTTTGTTTTTCCTCCTGCTCTTTTTCTTATTTTTCAAAGTGTTGACATCTCTGCAAACAGCCCTATATTGAGCAGTTCTGTTCTGTTCATGAGGCTCTCATTTGCTTCCTGTCTAATATTAAAGAGCCAATACTTCTTAGGCGGGATGAGAACTTTAAGAGCACCAGTTGGATAGCCCTGTGTAAAATGTGGGGTAGTCATGTGGCACGGCATGTTTGTGTCTCTCTTCCCATAGAAATTTGCTTGGTCATTTGATTGTCCAATAGGGAGCTAGACCTGGGACAGTCCCCAGCCTTGGGGTATAGAGTGTTGCTTATGTCTCTTGTTAAGTTTTAATGTATTTTTTGCACACATAAAAACTGCACGCATAATAATTCTTATCTGAAGAAATGTGCCGGGTTTTTTTCAGTCATTCTTTTCATCTGAAAAAGCCATGATAAATGTGGGATAATCCAGTGCAACCTAAATAAGTGCTCTTTTACTGGAATGCTGCTGGTGCTTTATGCTAGTATAATGGTCTGTTACTCTGGCATAGGGCACTTTTTGCAAGGGTGTGTAGTGCTGGCAAGGGGAGACAGAGAAAGCTCTTTCTATGAGGAGAGAAGACTGCCCTGCTGTCTCCTGATCAGCTTGGGAGCCAGCTGGGCAACTCTCCCGACAGCGATGGCTTTCCCTGCCTTCCCCGTTGTCGTTCCACCCCTGACCATTTTACTCCTGTTCCTGCCATCACTGCATCTACGCTGCTGACCAACTGGAACTTGGCCCTTGTTAATTTCACATAAGAAAATCGTAAACCATGAGTTGAAATGTGTTCACTAAAGAATAAGTTCCCCTTCTTTAGGCATTTCTCTTGACTACAGGCATTTGAAATACAGGATTGCCCTGTAAGACTAGAATATTTGTTCAGCCCATGATTTGGAATTTAAATGAAGAGCAGTTTAAATCTGGCTGGTCAGCCTCATTTCCTTTTTTTGGGGTGGGGGGGTGTTGCATTTTCTATAGGAACGTCTCAATGAATTTGACGACCGATGTCTCTCAGTTGTGGCAACCACTTTGCAAGGAATGGAAAAAAGCAAGAACGTGGAAGCTCTTCAGATTGGACTGCAGTAAGTAAAAAGGGTAGGCAGGGGAGAGTTTCTTTTAGGTATTATGTGTGCACTATGCCCCCCCCCATTTAGAATAGCCATATTTGTACAAGAGGCTTTTTTTTTTGCTAGTGTAATATAGCTATGGTTGCACACAGTGCTTAAGTGCTAGGTTTAAGTTGGAATTTGTAGATTGTCTGTTGTGTCAGTTTGTAAATAAAGTCAGTGGGATGGATCTAGGTTTATTTGGAAGGAGTCCCATTGAGCCTTGTGGGCCTGTCTCTTAAAGGAAAACAGGGCTAAGATTGGAGTGTAAATGTTGTACAAAAATTGTGCACATTTTGGCTTGGAGTGCCAAATTTGTTCTGAATATAATGCTCTTAAAGCAGAGTCTGATGTAATACAGTTGTGCAAAACCTTATATTAGGAACCATCATGGAAGCAAAGACAGAAGTAGGTTGAAAGCACTAGTAGGAAGAGAGATTCTGTTCTTGCCTCTGTACCCTGGTTTCCTGCCCACCTGTTGCCTGTCTCCTTCTATGCAGTATTTAATAGTAAGGCACCAAGGTTCAAGCTATCTACAATCCTTAACTTGTGACTTAAGAGTCCTTCCCACTGTGTGGAAGTGGTGACAGACTAAGCAAGGTGAATTGGCTGGTCAGATCCTCATGCAGCAGTGCATAGAAGAGGAGAAACAGCCCCTGGCTTCTACAGCAACCCAGGGATAGATTGCCATTCTGTGTTCTTTCATCAAGCTGATTGAATCCTTTGCCTTGTTCATTAGGTTACTGGTAGAGCAGCGAATCCCCAAAATCTCAAGTGTGTTCATGTTGCAAACAATGATGAAGTGTATCGGGAAGGATGCCCCACTCACTCTAAAGACAAAACTGGAGGTAAAAAGTGGAGGGAATTATTCATTCACCTATGTATTCAGTGTTAGAAATCGGTACTTGTGCCATTCTATGACTGGAGGCTTGTACAGACCTGGAGTGGCCAAATGGATCCCAGTTCCCCCTCCCTCAATTTGGGGCATGTTGCAGGCTGCACCCCCTCCAAAAATGCAAGGTCTCATCCCCACCCCGCCAAAACAGGAAATAAATTGGTTTCTTATGTAATACAGGCACACGTACCAAACTGTATTACAATAGGACCACCGTATCCACTGATTTGATTATCCACGGGACACAAAACAGCACACCTACCATAAAGTCTTCCTAGAAAATGTGTCCTCTCTAGCCATTTTCTAGGTCCTCCAAGGCAACTCTATTGTATTTTAAACCAGATGCCCCATTATTTTCAGTGGTGTATTACTTCAGTGATGGTAGTTACACTACAAAGGTGAATTCAAAGACATAGCCATGTTAGTCTGGAATATCAGTATGGAAGGGGGTCTTGTAGCACCTTTGAGACTGAGAGAAAGAAGTTGGAGCGTCCATTTTCATAGATTTGGTCTGCTTCCTCAGATTCATGGGCTAATACGTTCACCCAACAGAGGTGAATGTATTAGTCACCTTACTGCTGTGTTCTTTTCCCAGGAACTTTGATAGAAGATAACATGGTTGGCTAGCTGTCTCCATACAGGAAGAGAGGGGGGAATCAAAAATACATATATATAGATTCCTTTTCTTGTCCAGAAGAAATTTGAACTTTCTGAGTAATTCTGGGTTTACTTTTAGTCGTTCTACAATAGCAAGATAACTAAAAGCTTCTCCTTATCTTAGTCTAATTCAATTGTGTTTCGTTTTAGAACAAGATTTTGAGTCAGATGCACCAATTTACTCTCCCAAATGCTCAACACATGTTCAGCGTGCTGGCTGAAATGAATCACCGCTCACTTCCAGTTCTGAATGCTTGTAGTAATAAAATAATAGGTAAGTGGTGAATAATGTATGAAACTGTTCTTCTTTCTCTGTCTAATTAAAACATTCTTATGTCCTATTCTTTTTTGTAAATTTGAAGGAGAGCAGTTAGCAAGACATGATGATGTACAGCCATTTGCTAAGGAACAGGAAAAGATTACAGAAATAGGAATGAGTGATTGTTTGTGGAATGCAGTTCTCTGAAATATTTTGTATAATCTTGTATGTGAATCAGTTCTAGGTATATGTTAACACTCTTATGTGTTAAAGTGGATGTTCAAGAGTTAGTCCAGAAAGATCCCAAAAGCAGTGCATCTAGTCCTGTGAGCCCAAGCAGGCTTTATGTGGCATTGTTTGAACTGCTTACATTACTACATGGCAAATGAATTTTTTAGAAGTGGCGGTCAGGGGTCAATATTGTTTTATGATGTGGAAATCAGAAGAAAAATCCATTGGGCTACCACCTGTCCCTTAGGTTATCCTTTACCTTGCGTTCCAGTGTAATTTAACATGGGTGGGTGTTGTCATTGTTGTTGTTTTGAGATATTAAATGCCCACTATATTTTACCTTCAATTACATCTCAAAAGTCCTAATACATTTAATAAAACTTCTATTTTTTTTTTTATTCTCTTTGTTTATTTTAGAGAATACCCAGGGAATTCCATTTTGGCGGTTGCTAACTGTTTTGAGATCTTGCAGAGACCTCCAGTATCGCAACAGCACACTTTTTTCTGCAATAGCAGATTATGCAACAACAGCTTTCTGTATGTGGGACACAAAACAGGTAAAGTTTGTAATGGCCTATACACTCACACATATGCATGTATGTATGTATGTGTATGGCATCTGTACTAGCCGATTATGGCCTCTGGTTATCGTTATATTCTAAAATTGCCTGCATATCAGCTCTGAGTTCTGAATACCTGTTGCTACTGTGACTGCATTCTGTAGCTTAAAAAGCTAAGTCTTGTGTTCTAGCAATTGAACTTCAGGTGATGATGGCACACAAAAACTAGATCCCTGGTGAAGGTCCCTTTGGGTGGTCACATTTATGTGAGAGTAATATTCTGGTCTTGCACAGTCTGGGTTTTGTAGCATATAACCTTGAAACACAATTCTCAAAGTATTGATTAAAAATTGATTCTCAAAGTATTGTTGATTAAAATTCCCAAAGCATTTCATAAAAGTCTATAATTCTGTCATTGAGGCAAACTGTAAATGAAGATAAAATATATTTAAAAATATACAACTATAAACCACTTTAATATTTTAATAAACATAGGCACTCTAAGAGTTGTGTTTTTTGTTTTAGTGTTTTATTTTGTTTCTAGAATTGTGTTTCTCTCTTTATACTGTTTTTTATCCTTTTGGAGGTGACCATAATGGAGGGGCTACACTTGCAGAAAACATCCTGCATCAATTTTTGTAAAACCTGGTCCCCTTAGAAGGAGCAGCCATCTTAACAAGTTTTGTCCAGCTCTACCAAGAAATAAGTTGTCAATAGTTTTCTTTAAAAAATCATAATTGAAAGGTATAGCTCAGCACCACTACCCCAACAAATCTATCTATCTATATAAAACTCTTGAGTATGTTTCCTTTCTCAGTGTGCTGATTGGCCACTTACCCAACCAATCCTTTCCCTCCCCTCATTCTCTCAGCCAATCACCACCCACATGCAAATTCCCTCTCCACTTCATAATCCACTTCCACCACTCAATCAGCATCTATACCCCCAGCGTCACAGGGGCCCCTCCCTCCTCTCCCTCAGCCACTCACCACCCACATGAACTTTGTGCCCTGCTCATATAACTTTAGAAGTACAGAGGTTAACCTGATATCACCTATAGAGGGTAAGATATTGCCTGAGGTTTAATTCCTAAAATAATAGCATGTAGCTGAATCGTGTGAACCTTTCAAATCTGCTATAACGGTATATGTTATGCTGGGTCAACTAGTTTGTCTAAAAATGTTTAAAACTGGCAGGTAAAATTTCCACATGAGTCTGTTGTGCCTGAACACTTTCCTCCAGTTTTGGGAAACAAGGAGGGGAAATTGATAGTAGTTTGTTAATTTCTAGTGACAATAAATGCAAGGCATGAAGACAGGGATTTCCCAGTAGAGCTTCACCTTCATATTATAGTGCCTTGAAGAAGTATTCACCTCCTTTGATTTTTCCACTTTTTGTTGTGTTACAATTTGGAATTGAAATACAGTTGTCCCTCCACATTCATGGATTTGGCATTCACAGATTTAAGTTTTCACGGCTTGAAAATATTCTTTAAAAAAATAATAATCCAAAAAGCAAACCTTGATTTTGCCATCTTATTATATAAGGGAGACCATTTTGCTATGCCATTGCATATAATGGGACTTGAGTATTCACGGATTTGGGTATTCACGGGGGGTCCTGGAACCAAACCCCAGTGTATGTGAAGGGACAACTGATTTGATTGTCATTGTTACCACTAGATGTACACAAGATACTGAATACCAAATATTTTTATTGTGGCACAAACATTAAGTAAACAAGAACAGTCTGGCACTGGTTAAATACTTCTGCAAGGCACTTTCTATCCTCATGATTCAGACAGTCGTTTCTGGATTAGTCTGAACTGAACTGGACTTATTTCCAAATTGCTGAGCCACATTTCATGGTTGATACCCATCCCTACTACGCACATCATGTAAATTTCTCTTCTTGGTTTCAGGTTGTCCTCTTTCTTTTGGCCTTTGAGAATCTTAGCTTTCGACCTGTTGATCTCATGGATATGTTCGCTGAGAAAGTGATGTCTCATCCTGAATCTTTGAACATGAAGGATATTATTTCTGTTCTGAAATCCTATTCTCTTCTCAACCATACTCCCAAAGACCAAAAGGACAAGTAGGTTCTGGTTTAGGAAAAGTTGTTTTGTAACTTGGTAATTTCAGAGTAATTTAGCAATCTATAAAAGAAATCAGAACTTGGAACACAATTAACCTGTGGAATTTTTTCATTGTGATGACCAGTGGCAAGATGGTTTAACAAAGTAGTTCACACTTATTTTTCAGACAGCCTGAAATGTCTGGGAGACTTGGTAGACCACTTATTTATGTATTTGTTTATTTATTGGTGGAGTGGTGGGTCTAAGAAACAAAGTATGTAACTCCTATTTTAATAACTTTTTTTCTTTAGTGCTGGTGTCATCAAATTCAGTCCTAAGCCAGGCTACTGAGAAGGGGTCCTTTTTTAGAAAAAAAAAATATACTGCCCTGGGCTCATCTTCTGAAAATCACAGACCCCAAGCCAAAGTGTCCGTAGATTATTCAGTAATCCAGCACTGGTCAAAATGGACACATATCTGTGTCATGAGAAAAGAATTAATAGTGTGAAGGTCAAGTACAGATATTTTCCACTGTTCTACATATCTGTGGCCACTGGAATGGAGGTTGTGAATCACCAATGGCCCATTAACTTTAGTTTAAGAAACTTGGGCAAATCCATAAATTCCTATAACAGTGATAAATAGAATGGAACTTTTATATGAATCATTTTTAAAGGATTTTCAGAAGTAGCCAGGAATGACTGTATATTATTCCAGAATTGCCTACATGTTATATGCATGTATGGGTGAGTGGGTGACCCACCCACACATTAAGTACACATTGCATTCTTGGTATTGATCCAAATTCAGTTAGTAGCACACTTTCTATAAAGCTGATATAGTTCAGATCACTGTAACTTAGATAATTAATACAGATGTCACACCAGTAATAGTCACATATAGATGGAATGGCTATAGAAATTAAATTGTTCTTTATACACTGGAATCAGTGGATTATAGGATTGGTTATTTCAGTTACAAAACTACCTATGCTTGTCAAAGGTAAAGCATGTCTGTGGTATTTTTGCATGGATGTATTGTTCTTAGTGTGTATCTTGTTAATTAAATTATGAATTTGTGTGTGACCATATTTATCTTCCCACATTTCTGAAGTTTCCTTGAGGCTCTGAATACTGCCTTGAAGAAGTATCTCTCCAGGATCTCTAATGTGGACTTACTAAGAGCTGTATATTCTTTCTGCATTTTTGGATATCTTCCACAACCAGCACTTAATCAACTACTACAAGATGAAATCCTCCATGATCTGGTAACATCAGGTCAGAGGCTTGTTTTAACATCTGTTCTTGTTCAAATCAAAGTTGAGTCCATACAGGTTCAAGAAGTGTATAAATGTGTCTTTGTTATGAGTTTACTACTGTGAGTTTAATACTGTGTAAGGGTTGAATAAAACTGTTCTTTACTAAAAAGGGCATGAAATATCTATTGTTAGTTTCATAGTATTACTCCCAAAGTGTTAGCCAGAATTCTTTGAGCAAAGGAATTGTGTGGCTCTCCATATGTTGTTGAATTGCTGCTCCTAGCATTACTTTGCTTCATCCAGGTTTTTCCTGTTACAGATGTAACCCAGAAGAACTATAGACTGACAAAACATTCACTTGACAATAGTGTTGCCCTTTCTTTTATCTCCTTCAGGTGGCCAGAATGTAGAGCAGAATGAAATGATGCTGCATGCTATCAATGTTTGCCTTGAACTTGATGGGAATTCGTGGATTAAACCAGCAGCTTTATCAATAGAGAAGCTTCCATTACCCTCTGCTTGGGATTTTCCTAATGTTCAAGAGGTGCTGCTTACACTTCTAGGAGATGGAAGTCTGTTTCAACAAAATGTACAGTTATCCCATGGCTACAACATAGGTATTGGATATAATATTCTTAGTATTGCCTTTACATAATCATGGATGCTGGAAAGAGGGGAGCTATGAGCTTACAGGAGGCCCTTGGTTAAAGAAAAAACTTACAGTCTTGCAGTCCTTTTTAAAAATATTTAATATTTCACCTTTTCCCCCAGATTTTGAAATCTTAATGGATGCAAGTGGAAGAGTAGTAATGCCAAATACTGATGCTGATCAGTTAGGAGATAATTCTAACTTTCAAAGGTATGTTTATCTGAATGTAATCTTCTTGACATACGTTGTTGGGGGGCTTTCTCCTAGATTCAACTCTTTAGATTTCTTGATCTACAAAACTTGTAGATCTTATTTGTTTGCTGGGTGCTTAGTTGTCTAAGGGCTTGTCTACACAAGGGGTAAAAATTTGATTGAAATTTGGACAACTCTGGCCCTGATTTAATCACCACACCTTGGCCAAAGCCCAGGTCAGAGTCATCTGAATTTTTGCCCCAAGTTAGATAAGCCTGCTGCTATGGATCCTCATTGGTGCCGCTGCTAGCAAGCAGCTGCTCACTCTGACCTTAGAATGAGTGACTGCATCAGGACTCTGCCTTCCCAGTGTGTAGCCACTCATTCTGAGGGCAGAACAAGTGACTGCACTGAGTGCACTCACTCGCTTTGACCTCAGAATGAGTGGCTGTAATCAAGGATTTGCCTTCCCAGCGTGCAGCTGCTCATCCTGTGGGCAGAATGAGCAGCTGAGCCTGGTGCACTTGCTCTGACCTCAGAATAAGCAGCCACACGCAGGGATCTGCCCTCCTGGCATCCTAAGGTCAGAAGGAGTGGCTGCACCTGGCGTTCTCACTCACTCTGACCTCAGAACAAGCAGCCGCACACAGGGAAGGCAGAGCCAGTGGCAGAGGCACTGAGAAGGAATGAAATTGGCAGCGCCTGTCAGGCAGTGATTGTCCAACCATAGAGTAGTGAAGGCATGTAGTCAAGGTAATAAAAGCCTGATTAACTCTTGCATTATGAAACAAGAATTTGTTGTGGAATTTTCTTTGTTAGAATTTTTGTTTTGAAAATGTAAACAGAGAAATCTGAGCTGGTATGTATCATAGGTCAGGAGTAAGATGAGATTTGTTTCTCATTAGGCTCTAAAATGGGTTTGTACTTCAGTAAGTAAGGATTAGCCAGAGAACCAAATTCCCCCAGTGAGGACTAAACTTTTATTCAGGGATGGAGAAGGGGAATGGTTCTTCCTCTCATCACTATTACCTCTACCTCCACTCCGGGACAGGTAGGAAAGAGACCAAAAAGGGAACAAGTAACTTGGTACAGCACTGATACGAGGTCTGTCTATTAAATAACGAGACTGATACAATAACCCACCTTTATTTATATGTATTACAATTCTAATGCTTGCTCCCTACAATATACTCCCCGTTCACACTCAGACACCGATGTAGTCTAGTTTTCCACTGGTCGAAGGTATGGAGCAGATCAGTTTCTGGTAGCTATTTCAACACATCTGCCATTTTCTTCTTTAGTGCATCAAGTGACTCAAAACATGTTCCTTTAAGCACTGATTTCACTTTAGGGAAAAGAAAAAAGCCACATGGTGTCAAATCTGGTGAATATGGAGGATATTCGAATGTAGTAACGTGTTTATCAGCCAAAAACTGCTTCCCAGAAAGTGCTGTGTGAGCAGGTGCATTGTCTTAATGAAGAATGAAACCATTTTTCCACAGTTCTTTTTTTTTTTCTGACTTTTTCTCTCAGCTTTGTCAAAAGTCCCCTATAATAATGCTGGTTCACTGTTCTGCCTTCTGGAACCCATTCTGCCAAAATTATGCCCTTGATGTTTTAAACAAAAAAGAAAAAACAATCCACAATGACCATTGCTGTGAATGTGGACTTGCTTTGACATGCTTTTTTCATTCTTGGTGATGATGGTGTTTTCCAGTGCATTGACTGTCGTTTTGTCTCAGAATCATACTAGAAGATCCAGGTTTCATCATAAGTGATGAGTTCTTGAAAAAGGTTTGGGTTCGCCTCAAGCTGCTGCAGAATGTCAGTGCAAATTTCCCGTGTCACTCTTTTTGCTCTTGTGTGAGACACCTAGGAACCATCTTTGCATAAACCTTTCTCATGTTGAGATCCTTGTGCAAAATTTTCCACACAGTGTCTTTGTCAATGTTTACGGCTTCAGCTATCATTCAGATATTGAGTCAGTGCACTATCTTCCTGAACAACCTGGCTGTTTTTTTCCACAGTTTTCTTCAGTTCTTGAAGTGGAAAGTCATCCAGGGTTTTCATCGTCTTCCACATTCTCACGTCCTTCTCTGAATCTTTTGTGGCACTCAAACACATGTGCACAAGACATTCAGTCTTCTCCATAGGCCTCAGTAAGCATTTGAAAAGATTCCATTGGTGTTTTGTTCAATTTTACTAAACATTTCAAATTGACAGTCTGATCAACTTTTAAACTTAGCATTTTTTCCAGCACACAACAGACAACACAGCTGCTTTAAATGATGACTGACAATTAACTGAATGTCTGAGAATGTTGGATGTTTGTCATGCAGATTCAGACATGTTTAAGGTCACCACGCAAGCATTTACAATCAGTTCTTCCTGATTTGTCTGAAAGGTAGAAGCACAGTCTTGTTATTTATTAGACAGACTTCATACTTTGCCTCCCCCCCCCAAAACCCCCCCCCCCACTGTGCATGGAAAGAATTGTGTGAATAACAATCGCCCTCCCTGGGCTTTCACTTTCCCTGCAAAAAGAGTGAAGGGCCAGCAGAGGGGCAATTTAAGAGTCTTTTCCTCACCCTGTGTGCTTGTCTGTGTCTCCGTTCCTTTTAGAAAGGGAAGGGAAGACACAGACAAGCACGGAGGGTGAGGGAAAACCCCTAAAATCAACCCTCTTCTGGAGAAGGCACAGGAGAGGGGTGATTTAAGAGGCTTTTCCTCACCCTCCATGCTTGTCTGTGTCTTCGCTCCTTTTAGAAAGGGAAGGGATGACACAGACAAGCATGGAGGGTGAGACAAAACCGCGAATACTCAAAACCGCGAATGTCACATCCGCAAATATTAAGGGACAACTGTACTAAGTGAACTTCTATTCATTAGGTGTGCATTAATTGGGAATTAATAGATATTGGCTTGAATTGATATTGGGTTGAAGTCATGAGCCCTCCAGATGTCATTGGACTACAATGCCCATCAGCCCTAGCCAGCATAGACATGGGTGAGAAATGTTGAGAATGGCAGTTCAACAATGTCTGGAGGGCTGTATGATTCCTACCCCTGATAAAGGTTGCAGTTTCACTAAACAGATGGCTGTGACATTCATCAAACTAATGCAGTCTTTCAGTGAAGGCATCATCACTGCTCTTGTTGGTTACAGGGTAGCTTTGCTCTGTGCCCCTGTGTCTGCCTTCTGTGTTGACTCAAAGCATCCCCGAGGAAGGCTGGCAATGAAGATGAGACACCTGCATCTTCTGGGCTATCGTGTGATTCTGGTAGGTGAAACCAAAGTAGTCTTGTTATATTATAGGGTCGTGTAATACTAATTATGAACAGACAATCTGAATTCAGATCATCATTCCAGCCTTGGGTGTCTTGTAAGAAGGTCAGGGTAGGTGATGATGATGATGATGATGACAAAAATCGGCACCAATACCAGGGAAAAGGTATTAACCTGAACCTGGTATAAAAGCTAATTTAAAAATATGACTTCATATATTCAGAAGCATTTGCAGAAACTGTAAGAAGGTACTGTTCATATTTTTACTATCTGGCTTGAGTTTATTAACTGTTGAACTTGGAAAACATACAGTTTGCAGTAGTCAAGACAATGTCTTTTGGCAACTTAAAGTTTAACAAATCCAGTACAGCATAGGATCTCTGGGTTGTAGTCCATTTCATCAGATGCAAGAGGTGTTACAGGGGAAAATGGAAGGAATGATTTCAGAATGAAATACAAAAAAAATCTTAATAATTACATTAAATTTTAATATATTTAAAGTAATCAGAGTGGCCATTCACAAAAGAAGTGTTGACAATGACACAAAACATCCTGGCACTGCTTATGTTCATGTGACTCCCCTGTTGAAAAAACTGCATTGGTTACCAGTCCATTTCCTGGCAGAATTCATAGTGCTGGTTTTGACCTTTAAAGCCCTAAACGGCTTGGGTCCAGACTATCTGAAAGACCGTATCTCCCTATGCAAGCCAGCCCAATGTTAAAATTGGCAGGGGAAGGCTTTCTCTTGGTCCCACCACTTTCACAAGCACAGATGATGAGGACTTGGGAGAGATCTTTCTCCATGGCTACTCCCAGATTGAGGAACTCGCTTCCACAGGAGGTCTGATTGGCCCCCTCCCTGCAATCTTTTCACCAGCAGGTGAAGACATTTTTATTTAGGTAGGCTTTTGAAATGTGAATTTTAATTATGGAATTATGTAGTGTGTGTGTATAATTGGTGTGCTGCTTTTAATGTTTGTAATATTTGTTGAAACTATGTTTTTAACCTATGTTGGGTTTAACTGTTATGTTTTAATAATAGTAATTATTTAATTCTTTTTAAACTTTGGTAATTTTTTAAAATTATTTTTAAAATTATTGTAGGCTGCCTTGAATCCCATCTTGGGAGAAAGGTGGGCTATAAATCCAGTAAATAAATAAATGATAGATTAAAACCTGTTACCTTTGTTTGGGCCACAGCTGATAAATCTACATTTCTTAATGAGTTTTAACAGTCCTTTTAGTTCCATCTTCATTATCATCATCATCATATACATATATCCTGGCTTTCAGAACAGTTACTTTATGCTCAGTGATTGTTGGAGGGTGCTTTGAATATTGCATATGGCTCTTTCTTATGTCAAGTATGTCCACTTGCAGCTCTTCTCTGATTAGACTCAACATTGACATTCTTTTCTTCTTTTTTTCTGTGTAGATTCATTATCAGGAGTTCCAAAAACTGAAGAAAGAAGAGGCGTGTGACTTCTTAAAAGGAGAAATATTTTCAGCAGGAGCATCTTCACATTCTGATTAGAGCATTCAACATGACTGTTTAATTGATGCAGTATTCTTTTGCCTGCTTTTCTGGAACTAAGTCCCTATATGATATAGGGGTTGTTTTCCTGTGATACAGCCCCAGACCACCATGGGAGTATATGTGAATACAGCAATGAGTCAATCAATCAACCAAACATGTGGGAAAGATCTCCCTGCATATTTATTTTCATACACATACTCATTCAGCATCTTTCCCATTTCCATGCCTAAAAGTAGGGATGAACAACGTGTGGCACTCTAGGTGTCGTTAGATTGCAGATCCCTCCATTCCACACCATTGGCTGCACTGCCTAAGGTTGATGGGAATTGTAGTCCACCAGTATCTGGAGGATTACAAGTTGGTCACCCCTTAATGGTTAATCATGGGACGGAAGGGAATATAATGCTAGAACGGGGTCTCAGTGTGATCCTGAGCTGCCCTCCTGACTCTTTATTAAGAGGATAGTTGCTGAATTGCACTGTGAATTTAAAAAACTCAGCCTCCTGTGTTGTATTATTTGTTCTTAACCAACAACCTTTTATGAAAGTTGGGGGAAAGGCAGGATATATAAATAATGAAATAAATAAATAAAAATCTGAAAGCTAATTAAAAGGGTTATATTTTATCACAGAAAAATAAAATTCAAGTATAGCCCATCTGTATTCAACCTCCATAACAATTTATCCTGACTAATGTTCATTTGTGTCTTCCCCTTAACTACAGTACTTTTGGTATAGGAAACATAGTCGAGGTAGCCGTGTTGGCCATACAGCAAAATAAAACAAAATCTACAAAAGAGCAATACCTTTATTGGCCAGCCAAAAAGCAGAAAACACTTCATGCAAGCTTTCAAAGCTCCACTGGCTTCTTTATCAGGCAAAAGACGTTAAAAAATAACAGGAGAAGAAAAGTGACTGTTGGAGTCACAGGCCTACATTTTGTATCAGATGTTGTTTCTGTTGTAGTTCAGTTGGTCGGGAGGGAACTCAATGCAGGCAGAGGCCACTCTGCTTTTTTGGCCATGTGGGGACAGAAAAAGGACAATAAAAATTTAAACTCCATTAACAACAGTAAAGTAACTCCTCTTGGGATCCAGGGTGTCTCTGTCTCCTGTGAAGCCATACTTTCCCAGGCATAGAACCCTAAATTTCTCAAGAAGTCTCTACTGCTAAACTTGGAAAAAGTTTTAGGGGTTCTTTTTTTTCCCCCTTTTCTTTTTTCATATAGTAGTACTACAAACTTCACAGTATGTGTCATAAATTTTCAGCAAATATTTAACTCATACATTTCAAACTACGTACTGTTCTTTCTAAATCTAGAAAAGAAATTAAACAATTTTTGCATAAAAAAATCCTATAGTCCTGTTTTTATACGTTTTAACTGTTACATTTTACAGTATATAATGTATCCTGACTCCCTAAATTGTATTTGATTGTCACTGATTAGCAACTGTAGTTAAATCAGACTGCAACACATTATATTTATATCAAAGAACTAGCCACCTTTCCTATTATATAAATTTAGTCATATCCTTCACCTCTTAGTCCTGATTTCTTCCTTTCATAAACCCATCCTATATGTGCCTTTCTTAACTTATTCTTTTCTGGTCCAAATCCCAATAAGATAGAACTGGTGCTCAGTCTCTTTCTGTTTGATCCGTCATTTTAAAATTCAGCCAGTAAGTTAATTTACCTAACTCAAGTATGTCTATTACCTTAAATTTCCAATCATCTTATTTTCAGGATTTCGTGTTTTTTCCATTCTTTTGCAATTATAAGTCTGGCTGCCAAGATCATATAAAGTAGTTTTTTTCTTATATTTCTTCTCTATCTTTTGTCTAACATAGAGGTCACGTTCAAGAAGTAGAGTTCAGGGGTCATCGCAAAATTTTCATTTAATGTTTCAAGAATTGTTCTATGATCTTTTTCCATAACCTCTTAATTTTTGGGCAATCCCACCAGACATGAATAAATGAGCCTACTTCACTTTGATATTTCCAACAACAATTATCACCAGTTTTGTATATTTTGTCAATTTTATCTGGGGTCAGATACCAATCATGTTGTATTTTAAAGAAATTCTCTTTCAGATCTTGACATGCTGTAAATTTATTGGAATTAATCCAGGTATTTTCCCAATAAGTTAATTCTATTTCATGGCCAACATCTTTAGCCCATTTTAACATTGAATCATTAATAAGTTCTTTTTCATGGTCTCTTTCCAGAAGAAGATTGTAAAACTGTGTTATAGTGTGTGTTTTTTCTTGATCCCCAGATAATTTTCTCTAAATCTGTCATTTTCTCTTCAAAACCTTCCAATTTCTGATCCATTCTGAATCTTTCTTTTAATTGGGCATATGTGAACCAGTTTAACTGATATCTTGCAGCATCCAGTTCTTTCTTAGATTTTATTGAGAATTCCTTAGGACTTATTTTTGTTAAGATATCCTGATATCAAATCCATTCATGTATAGTTTTCCCTCTTCCAAAGAAAGCTTTTTGAGGGGATGAAACTTTTAGGTGTTCTGTAGGTAAAACTCAGCCAATTATGGTCCCAAAGAAAAAGTATTATCTTTGCTGGAGATAGAAACCTCAAAGAGTTAAGTCCAGTCCTTAGTTCCTTCTGGTTCCTTCTGATTTTCCTATTATGGCAAACTCTGGTACAGGTTGTCCCCCATTTACATGGGATTGGTACCCATGGTTTCACTTCCCCACAGTTGGGGGAAAGAAAGTCTCTCTAGGCATTGGGAGGACCACAGAGTCATGCTGGAAGTTGTCTCTCTAGGCATTGGGAGGTCCTCCAATGCAACTCTATGGTCAACTTCCACCAGAAGTTGACCATGGAGTCATGCCTGGTGCCTAGAGAGGTGTCCTCTCCAGGCATTTTCTAGGTCCTCTAGCACAATTCTATGGTTTCTTATGGCAGTTCATTATTATACATTGTTTCGCGTATCTACGGTAAGTCCAGGAATGTATTGCTCATGTACACGGGGGTGGGGGTGGGGGAACATGTATCTTCAAAGGAGACAGATCCGGGGTAGCCCACATGGCCAAAATAGGGGAGTGTCTTCTGCCTGCATTGAGATGCAGGGCAGGGTGAGGTAGTTACTTTTGTCTTTCAACAGAGAAGAAAAGCCAGGGAGTTCAAGATTAACAACTGAGGTGATGGCATTGCTATTGCTCAGCCCTTTCTGGCTAAGACAGTTGCCTAGCTGTGTCTGATGATGGGGCCAGCCCTAGCCCACCAGCACAGCAGTGGCTGAAAGTGTGCAGAGAGATTCTTCCTAAGGTAACTACATATGATCTGTGGATGGGACCTTCTGCTCAGCATTTGTGAATGTTCATTTACCCTGAAAGCTGAAGAAGAAACCATTTCAGTGAAGTAGGATCTTTTAAAAAATAATAATTACACACACAATTTTCCTCCTAGCTATTTTGGTCATATGGACATGAACAGGCACATTGTCCAGTATGCCCAGGTCTTTGGAAGCAGCACCAAAGTAAAATGAAAATGCATTCTTCTGGCCTGGGGGTAGGGAAACAACGCCTCTCTCACAATTTGTATTCAATGAGATCATGAGCTCTTGTTCTCTCTTTTTCTTTGTAAATGAGCTGTTGATGTTGCTGAAGCTTTTGCAGCCAGCCCTAAAACTACTAAGTGCAAAATATTACATGCTTTTTCCTCTGTTGCCTTAATATTCAGGGAGGTTAATTCTACTGCAAAGATAGCATATGTTCAGGGAAGAACTGAGTCATTGGCATTCATCAGAGACATGTTTTTGCTTACAAGTGAAGCCACTCCAGCTTTATTTGCAACCAGAAGGAGAGGCACAAAAAGCTGTTGACAGGAGCTACAAGGCTAATTTCCACATTGGCTTAAATCCAGTTATTAGTCCCAGCTAGAGTGGAGCCACTGAATCAGTAGAACCTGCCTAACTAGTGACTTACCTTGTTCTCATTCATTCAGGGAGTCTATTATTGTTGGGACTAGCAATTGGATTTAGGCCTTTGCTTCTAAAATGAGCTGGTTGCAAATTAGGCCTGTGCCTGACATACACACATTTCAACTTCTGGTTGAAATGAGTAACACATGTCAGCTGTGCCCAGGCAGATCTGTGTTTAAGAAATAGCTGAGTTGAAGGTCCATCTCTCTGGGAGCCAGTTGGATGCAGTCTTGCTTCAGATGTAAAATTTTCCAGATCTGAGATGGAGTAGCGCAGTGGCTTAGATATTGAGCTGTGGAACCAGGTTTTGATTTCACCTCTTTCATATACTCATGAAATTTAGACAATAAACTCTAGATCTTCTTCGTGGTCTCTGTGAATCACACAGTTGGGTTATTCCTGTGCAGAGCGTTCGGAACCTTCTGGAATCGCTAGGCAGAATGTGCTTTGATACATTTTTGGCAGTAACTCCACCCACCCTAATGGTCCCTTTTAAGGTACTCCCGCCTAATTCCCCTCAGTTCCTTTCTTTCCGCCGTGTTAGCAGCTTGAAGGAACCTTCGTTCGCTAGTTTCTTTGTCTTTCACTTTTGGCTTCATTGGATCTTGGCTTGGATTTTGACTACGATATTTCCCCACTCCTCTGGATTTGGCATTCTCTCTCTGAATTTGGTTTTGACTGTGATTGGTTTTCTCTACTCTTCACGTTTTTCCCTTTGGATTTGGTGACTCTGTGAGTAAAATGTCTGCGAGGGGGGCCTTTAAGAGATGTGTCATCTGTCAGGCTAAGCTCCCGAGCACAGATGGCCATTCCCGCTGCCTGATTTGTCTTGGAGAGACCCATAATGTTGAATCTTGCGTGCACTGTAGGGCCTTCACACCTTAGGCACGTAAGCACAGGATGTTCCGTTTGAAGTCCTTCCTATACAAGAGGGCTCTAATTCCAGCCTCTGCCTCGACTCTGACCTCTACTTCGGCGTCTGCACCACCTAAACATGGCCATTCGCTTTCTCCAAAGACCACGACCCAGAAGCGTCATTGGTCTTCCAGCCCTTCCCAACGCCATTCGGTTGCCTCGGATCCAGAGGCAGTGCGTGGTTTGCACAAACATGCCTCTTCCTCAGATTCAGCTCGGGATTGAGCACACTCAACGCCTTCAACATCGGCTCGGGACCAAGAACCCTCCACCTCGAAGGCTGTCCCTCAGGACCGAGTATCTTCTGAAACCACCAGTTGAGTTGGTGCTTCTGGAGAGACCGTACAGTCCTTAAAGAAGAAGGACAAACACTCGTCTAGGCATGAGGATGGTTTGAAGGCAAAGAGCAAGCCAAAGGATGCTTCGAAAGTCGAAGCCAACGACCGTCCCACCTGTGGTCTCTACTGATAAGGCTGCAAGGCCTGTCGATACCATTGAGTTGCAACCCGCCGTTGAAGCCGAGGCTGCTCCCACCCGTCCATCCCCAGTGGCAGCTACTGAGGGAAATGTGCCATGCCGTGCCCCAACTCCTACGGGCTCGGTGGAGATTGTGGCAGTGGAAGTACCTTCGGGTGCCGACACAGATGTGTCACCCCAGCGGAAGGGCTAATCACCAACCCTTGTCATCTTGAGAGCCCAACTTCTTGAACGTTCTGTCTTGGACGTCGAAGTTGAAGTCATCGAAACAGGATGCCATCCGAACCCAACCGTTCCAGTCCGGCATCCATGAGGATGAACCTGCTTACACGGCCTACGACCTGACTTCACAGAAATGTATGCGGCTCAGAGTGTATGCCGTTCCCCGCAGGGCCTCCATCCCGAGGAGCCACGAGACATTCTGAAAAAAGATGCGGAGAGTCAGGTATCTCCACATCCTGACCGACGCCCTCTCCACTGACTCCACCCACACCACCGCCCTGTACCACCTCTCTGCTCCATGGTGATTGCAGTCCATCACCTGACGATTCGACATCCTCATTGGGATCATGGGATCCATACCTGCCCTATCTGCCATCTCAACGGCATGATCTGATGGACGATGACTCGGTGTCATCAACGGACAACATCTGTGCTTTTTTCTGAGCAGATGGTCTGTATGTCCCATGCTTTCGATCTCGTTGAGAAAGAGCCGGAACCAGTGGACCCCATCTTCCATTGGATTCAATTGAAAGCTTCTCCTACAGCTATTCTCCCTATCTTGCCGTCCCTTCTGAAGCTCACTCAGGGTTCATGGGAGAACCCTTCCTCAATCCAGTCTACTTCAAAGAAAATTGATAGGCTGTATCGGGGTGGAGGTGAACACATCGAGTGGCTTCAGACTCACCCTCGACCGAATTCAGTGGTGGTCGAAGCTTCCCAGAATAGAAAGCAACGCCATCCTCAATCAACGCCGCCTGACCCAGAAAGCCAGAAACTAGACATAATGGGTAAAAAGATTTATTCTGCGGCAGGCCTGAGTTTTTGCGTGGCAAATTACTCTGCCTGTATGGGGACATGCCAACAGGTACTCTGGGAAAGGATGTTGCCCCTCATCCAAGATCTCTCAGGAACGACAATGAATGGCTGAAACAATCCAGTCAGAGGTGCAAGAACAGAAGGCAACGCCGTCCGCAATCAACACCACCTGACCCAGAGGGGCAGAAGCTCGACATAATTAGGAAAAAGATCTACTCTGCAGCAGGCTTGTGTTTCCGTGTGGCTAATTACTCAGCTTGTATGGGGGCATATCAACAGGTACTCTGGGAGAGGATGATGCCCCTCATTCAAGATCTCCCAGATGAAAGATGAAGATTAGCGGAGGCAATCCAGTCAGAAGCACAGTTATTGGCGGGGCAACAAATGAATTCTGCCCGACATGTTGCAGATTGTGCTGCCAAGACAATAGCTGGATCCATCACCCTGTGTCGTCATGCGTGGCTCCGATCCTCGCGTCTCACTCCCCAAGCCTCAGCTACCATCAAGGATTTACCATTTGATGAGTCAAGCCTTTTCAATGGCTCCACAGATGAAAAATTGGAGTTCACTCAGAAGATGAGGACTACCGCCAAGAAGTATGGTATGGCTGCTTCCTCATCTTCTCTATACCTCTCCTATAGACGGTCCCGATACATGCCATCCCCTTCGTCAGCGTCATCGGTGAGAAGCCAAAGGTCAACTTCTCGATACCGACCCCCTGCAAAGCAGAGATCCAAGGATCAAGCCAGGAGAAAATTTTGAGTTGCCACCTCATTCTCTCTCTTCTCTTTAGACCTGACTGTTTGGAGATCGGCTGTCGACTTTCCAAGAAGCCTGGTCTTCAATAACATCAGACCGCTGGGTACTTCAAATCATCCAGAACGGCTATTGGATCAAATTTGACTCACTACCTCCGACAGGCCGGGTTCGATCAACACCACCTTCCCCTCCCCTCCTCGAGGAGGTGCAGACGCTGCTGCAGAAGGGGGCCATCGAACCTGTGGACTCCACATTTTACCATCTCTGCTTCTTCTCGATGTACTTCCTGGTCACGAAGAAGGACGGTGGTCTCCATCCCATTCTCGACCTTCGCGGAGTGAACTGGTACATAGAACCAAAGAAGTTCAGGATGGTTACTCTGGCTTCCATCCTGCCGCTCCTACAGCAAGATGACTTGTTTGCTTCCATAGACCTCAAAGATGCCTACTTCCACATCGGGATCCATCCATCCCACAGATGGTTCCTGGCATTCCAGATCAGGACTGAGGTATTCCAATTCCGAGTCCTCTCGTTTGGACTTTCGACCGCTCCAAGAGTCTTCACAAAGTGCATGGCGGTGGTAGCGGCCTTTCTACGCCAGCGTGGAGTAGTAGTCTTCCCCTACATCGATGACTGGCTGATTGTGGCAAACTCTCAACGTCAGCTCAAACTGGACATCGGTCTCAGATGTGTTAGACAGCCTGGGACTTGTCAACACGGAGAAGTCGCAACTCCAACCATCCCAATCTATCCAGTTCATCGGAGCTCGGTTGGATTCCTTTACGGCCGCAGCCTACCTACCTCAGAACTGATTCGACAGCCTTCGTTCCCTGATCCACACCTGCCACCAATCCCGAAGACTTTCGACCCATGCGGTCCAGGTACTTCTCGGTCACATGGCAGCTACTACCTATGTGACGTGCCTCGTCAGACTCCGGTTCCACCCACTTCAACACTGGTTCTTACAAGCGTTCGACCCTCTGTGCGACTCCCTGAACTGCTCACAATGCCACGGGCAATTCAGCGGTCACTGGGATGGTGGTTGGATCCGGAGAACATCTTGTCGGGTATGCCATTTGACCCTCCTCAACTGGACATCTCTCTAACAACAGACGTCTCTATGTTTGGATGGGGAGCCCATCTCGAATCCTATGAAATCCAGGGCACTTGGGATGCCAACGAACGGACATGCCATATCAACGTCTTAGAGCTTCTCGGTGTCCAGAAAGCACTGCGGGCCTTCAAGACCCTGGTGACAGGAAAGACCATTCTGGTGGTAACAGACAACACATTGGTGATGTACTATCTGAACAAGCAAGAAGGAACGAGATCCCCTCAACTTCTTCAACTCACTGGACATCTGGGATTGGTGCATTTGCAGGAACATTTACTCCCAATCCATCCATCTGCCAGGGGAGGAGAACACTCTTGCAGACGGACTCAACCATTCCAGCCTCTCCATCCACAAATGGATGTTCCACAAGTAAGTAACTTCAGACCTGTTCCAGCAATGGGGAACTCCTCAAGTCGACCTCTTTGTGTCACCAGAAAACAGTCAATGCCACCAGTTCTGTTCCAGATGGCGCACCCTGGGCTCGAGAGGTGACGCATTCCTCTTCCATTGGATGGGACCCCTTCTCTACTTCTTCCCTCCATTCCCACTGCTGACGAGGGTAATTGCCAAACTGCGTCGGGACCGAGCGGATGCCATCCTCATCACTCCATGGTGGCCCCGTCAGCCTTGGTTTGCAACCCCGCTGCGTCTAGCCAGGCACCAGTTCATCTGACTTCTGATCCGTCCTGATCTTCTCACAATTCAGAACGGGAAGGTCAGACACCCAGATGTGGAGGATCTACAACTAACAGCATGGAGACTATGGCTTTGAATCCATCCTCTGTTCAGAGTGCCACTGTCACTATCGCCTCCGGTTCGTCCTTGGTTCCGACAGGCCAGGTCTCTCCATCTCTCCCTCCAGAGGTTCAGGCTGTCATCGACGCTGCCTGATGACCTGCTACCCATAAATCGTATCACTACAAGTGGAAAAAGTTTGAGGCCTTTCTGGCTGATCGGGGACTGGCTACGGAACCGTACTCCATCCCGATGGTCTTGGGATTCTTGCTCCACCTGTCTGCCACAGGGCTTTTGCTTTCGTCGATCCAGTGCTACTTGACAGCCGTGTCTGTCAAATTCCAGGTTAGAGGTCACCAGTCTCCTTTTACGGATCCGATGGTGAAGAAGTTCTTAAGAGGCTACACCAACCTTCATCATCCGGTACTCGAGCTGACTCCAACGTGGAGCCTCGAACTGGTCCTCTCACAACTGGTTCGGCGTCCCTTCGAACCCATGGCATCTACTGATTTGAGACTCCTGACTTGGAAAACTGCTTTCCTTATTGCTATTACTTTGGCACGTCGAGCTGGAGAACTCTGTGCCTTGCGCTTGGACCCACCATACACTGCCTTCCACAAACATAAGGTAGTGCTCCATCCCGACATCTGCTTCCTCCCGAAAGTGGTGTCGAGCTTCCATCTGAATCAGTCTATCACTCTCCGTGCTCTGATGCAGGATCCGAAGGACAAATTCGAATGCACCCTCCACTCCATGGATGTCAGGAGGGCACTCACATTTTACATCCAAAGAACTGCTCCCTCCAGGAAGTCACCTAAACTGTTTGTTTCCTATGCCGACTCGAGACTTGGAGAACCTATTTCTCCACAACGTCTGTCTAAGTGGGTGACATCCACTATATCCCTCTGCTATGAACTGGCCAAGAAGCCATTACCACCATGGATTTGAGGACACTCAATGAGGGCTGTCTCCACCTTGACAGCTTTCCTCTCTGGGGTGCCTCTAAAGGACGTTTGCAGAGCAGCAACTTGGTCATCACCTCTGACTTTCATTTCCCATTATAGACTTGACACTCGTTCTAGGAACGAGGCTGCCTTTGGGAAAGCTGTGCTCTTGTCTTCTATTCAATGAGTGAGTGTTAATGTGTTGCCAAGTCATTTTGTCGATATGCTTGATATGCTGATATATATGCTTGATCTGTTTTCTCATGCTTAAGAATGTGCTGTCAAAAACCTAACTACTGTTTTGACTGTGCAGCTTGGTCCTAGTATCAGCATGTATAGGACATACCCTCCTCCTGGAGTAAAGCTTGCCAGTCTACCCAACTGTGTGATTCACAGAGACCACGAAGAAGATGGACAGGTTGCTTACTTGTAACCATAGACCTTCTAGTGGTCTTCTGTGAATTCATACAGACCCGCCCATCCCTCTATGTCCTACTAAATCATATAAACATGCTTAATGTTCCTGATGCTGCTGGCTGTGGTGTCATTCAAGGAACTGAGGGGAATTAGGCGGGAGCGCCTTATAAGGATCCATTAGGGTGGGCGGAGTTACCGCCAAAACTGTATCAATGCACATTCTGCCTAGCGATTCCAGAAGGTTCTGAATGCTCTGCGCAGGTGCAGGAATAACCCAACTGTGAATTCACAGAAGACTACTCAAAGATCTATGGTTACAGGTAAAGCAACTTGTCCTTCCCCTCTCTCACCCATGCATGTGAATGATTGAGGGAACGTGCATGCAGCCAGGCTGAGCCATCTCACCAATCCAGGTATTTTTCATCTGTGTGTGTTAAATATGGTTTGGGGGGTCACTTTCGTGGGGATCCGGTCCCCTAACCCTCACAAAAGTTGAGGGCTGACTATAGTATGAATTGTCCTCAAGGACTGGGGAAACTCCTGGCTGTCCAGACAACTCACATTATCCCCAGACACCATGGGCAATGGGCAAAGATGATGGCAGTTGTAGCCCAGCATGTCTTCCACCCCTTAGGCAAATCAGTCTCAGCCTTCCTTCTCCACATGCATTACAGGAATGTTCATAGTGATCTGCCCTTGAAGGCTCCCAGTGTTGTATGAGGAAAAAAGAAAGACTATAAGGGATAGGACTTTTGGCCCATACCATTTTGCCACCTGAAGCAAAGTACTAAATGGTGTTTTCCACCTACAGAAGTTGACTGTACTGGTAAGTGAATCCTATGGTGGTAAGTGGTGATGGGACCACATCATCCATCTCCCCAGAGAAAAACAGGTTAGCTGAGAGGGTCCAGGACAGGCTGCTTTGAACAGTGGCTGTTCAAGGAAGTGGCTGCTGCGGCTTCCACTAGTCTCCACGCCAGCCAGCTCCACTGCTGCCTCACTTCCACTGAGATATATATAAAGGAGCCTAGCTCTGTGAGCACTCCAGTCCAAAACATACTAAAGCAATGGCTCTTAACCTTTTCTTTACCAAGGACTCCCTTTAAATATCTTTTGTTGCCTCAGACCCCCAAGACTTAAGATTCAAAACCCTAACAATAGCAACAACAACAAAAATAAACAGCAGATAATACTACAATTACACCATCCATTAAACCTTCCCTCAGAGGCACTGGAGGTACTGGTGGTGGTGAGGAGACTCTTCTGCTTCTTCCTGCAAGTCTGTGGTTGGAGTGGATTGAATGGCAGTGTGCAGGCCAAGCCATCCAGCCAACCTTTGCCTTGGCTCCTGTCATACGGCCACTCCATGCAGGAAGGAGGTGGACCAAGCAGCCTTCATGGACCCCCTGTGAGGACATTGTGGACCCATGGGGGTCCCCAGACCACAGGCTAAGAAATTGATCTAAGAGATAAGCTCCATTGAAAACCATGGAGCTTACCTTCCATGTAAACTTGTCTAAAATTGTGCTGTAAAATTATAATTTATATATTTGTTTCCAGAATTCGATGTTACCTTTCAGGACAAAGCCCTCTCAAGACACTATGATGTCATTGAAATAATTTTGTTATTCTTACAAAGTTAAAACAACCATCTAAAATGGTGCTTCTCAGATTATCTGATGGGGGGAACTGGCAATTATTTAAAAATAATGGACCAGGGAACAGTACCACATTTGTGCCCATTGGCTACCACTTTCTTGGAAACTCTCAGCAGACTGGGAGCTGATGACTTGTGGACCAGCAGTAGTCCAGTGACCACCACTTTTGAGTAGTATTGATCTAAGGAGATTATTAGATGTATTAAAAGTGGTGTTACATGAATGCCAGGAGATGGCTAAAGGGCTCCCTTTTCAGATGACGTTGTTCCCCCCTCATAATGCACTGGTTCTGCTGCCGTTCCGCCGGCACTGCTTTTTATTGACGGGAGAAGCCGTCAATACATCCCCTGTTCTGTTTCTGTCACGGATGTTCCTGCAAGTGTAAAGGTGCCCCGTTATGCTGGCAAGATCCCAGTGTCAATGGGAGGTCTCTGCCAGAACACTTCCGGGTGAGATTGAGACATCCAGGTAAGTGACATTTTTAAAAACTTCCCTTGTTTACTTCAAAGTTTTAAAGTGTGTTTTTGTGCTTGCTGTCACTTTTTCTTGTGTATTTTTCTTTTTCTTTTTGAATTCCCCACGCTCATGTCTTCTCGCTAGAATCCATGGGATTTCACTCCTGGGCTACCCTGCCAATGCTACTCCAGGTAAGTCTGAAATTTTTTGTTATTGTGCCAGACAGGGACAGGTCAGGGGCAGGAGTGGAGATTCTGGGACTGGAACACATTTTTCGTTCCTGTCTGAAAATCTCCTAAAACACTATAAAGCTCAGCTCAGAAGGTACAGAGGAAACCTATAAAATTAAAATGGCAAGCAGTAACAGTACAAAAATATAAATGCCTCAATCCAACGTATTAACTAAAAGTCAGACAAGGAATCTTTCAAGTCCTATTTTAAAGCTAATAAAGTTCACACCTATACCTCATAGGAGAGAATTCTACAAATATAGGGCCAGTCTCTAGTAATCCTCAGTTAAACACATACACACACACAACTTTTTGAATATGTTTTCATCTTACAATATAAAATAGAAAGCTTTGGGAATAAGTGTTATAATAATAACAATTTAACATGACCGAAATACTGCTCTTTAGAGATACTATAATATTATCTGAGCCAATTACTAAATCTTTTAAAGACAGCATCCAGTGCGCGGGGAACGAGTTAACTGCCTGGTATAATGTACCAAAGTCTATTTTCTGGCAATATTTTTGCCAAAATATCTGCAGTTTTGTATTGACTAGCCCTGCTGAACCAAACTGCCTTCCTCTTTGTGAATAAAATACACACATCCACAGCCATAAGAATACAAAGCCCACAATGGAGTGTGACTGGAAGCAAAATACCTCTGTTGCTTACCATATTGTGAACAAAATATTGTGTGTACAGATAAAAATTATATACACAGCAGTAAGATTACAAGGCCTGTGATTTAGTGTGCCTAGAAATAAATAACCATGTTTGAGAACATTTGTAGCCTTCAGTTAAAGAAAACAGTTAATAAATAATTCCAAAAAAAGAACAGCTATAGAGGCAAAAATTGTTTGTAGAGTTTTACCAGTGAAACTCTTGCTGTCCACCCTTAACCAGGCTCAAAGTAAGCTCTGCTGAATTTAATGAGAGGTGCTTTTCACTACACTGTGCATGTTGAGGGTGTCATGCCTGCTTTATCCTAGCAATGAGAAAACTACAGCTCTGTGGCAAATGGCATGCATTGTGCTTGCCTATTATAGTCCTGTAACATAAGCAAAGATTGCTGTGCTGCTCCAAATTATAGGAAGAAATTTCTACACATAAATCCAACCAAACCTAGTTACCATGGCAGCCATGTGCTGCTGAGTCCCTTCCTCTGCAAGCTGGAAATTCTGTGGAGGTAAAATGCATTCCTTTGCTTGCCAAGTTCATGCTTTGAATCTGATGCTTTCAGACAAGCAGATATTGGATACTGTGCCATCAGTCTGCAGTAGTGCTCCTGCAGTGCTTTGCTTGCCAAGGTCTCTGTAATTCTGCTATTTGGCTGGACTTCACTAAGATGCCAGGGCTCAACATTTCCACTACTGTCAGTTGGCATTGCTCCTTTCAAGACACTTATGCCACCAAGGTACTTGATTGAAGGGGGAAAACCACAGTGCCTTTCTCTAAGCATCCATACTAAGTTTTTAAACTGACCATTGTGAAATCTTGAAGACTGGAGTCTTGTGTGGCCTAATCAGCAATCCACATCAGCACTGTTAATTTACAATCAACACAATCAGTTTTATCATTTTAGGAGCTCAAAAGTTTTTTAACAAGCACCCTCTTTGAAGCTTTAAAAAAAGGCTCCACAGCTTCGTGTCCTCCAGATTAGCGAACAATAACTCTCATAGCCCTGTCTTGGAAGGATGGCAGTTGTAGTCAAACACCTCTGGAGGATGCCAGGGCCTGAATCATGTTGTCAGTCCCACCTATAATAGACCCATTGAACTAATGGAACTTATTAAAGTGTTGATTTACCGGCTTATCTTTGATTCACTGGGCCTACTCTACACAATAGGACAAGAGTGGGAATCAAGTGTCCTTCCAGATGTTCAATATTCTCCCATTGCCCCAGTTTAGCAAGGACAGTCCCAATTAATCATTTGTCATCCCATTTTTTCAGATGCTTCTAAAATGTCCCACTTTCTCTCTCCTCACATTTCCCCTTTGTCCTCAGGTTACTCCAATTGCTGCAAACTGAGTTCAAAGTGCAGAAATAGTTTGCATTCAATTAAGTCAGCAGGGGTGGGAGGAGAGGAGAGGAGATGAGGGGCTGAGTTTTACCCTTCCCACTTTGCTCAGGCAAAAGCAAACTGCTGCAGAGTCTCCTAGCTTGTGTGTTCTTCATTAATAATGTTTGCCATCTTGACCACACTCTGATGTTGCTTGGCCACATGTGCTTCATATGTGAAATGCTGGAGGGTATGATTTTGGACTGTTGTTCTCAGATCTATTACCATTAGACTGAGGTGGCACTAGAGCCAGGAGTCATCACCTAAAATGTTGCCAGCATTACACCAACTACCCCAATTCAAAACACAAGCTGAAAAATTAGCTAAAAACAAAACCAGAAGCAATGTCATATCACTTCCAATTTTGTTTTGACATGGTGGTACAACCCAGTGGAGAGTAAAGGGTGAAAAATGGCCCCCAAAGGTGATGTAGGTGTTCACCTCCATCTTATGGGGACTGGGGCAGATGTGATGCTAGAGAACCTGCCAGGTTATGTTTGTGCTGTCCCACCTAGAGATCAAAAGGCAGAAGAGTTTAGTTAGAAATGTTGCAACAGAGAATGCTCAGATCTGTTTGATTTAGGTTTGCTGGCAATATGTTTGCCAAACTGAGTACTACGGAAATAAAAACCAAGTGCTCTAGTCTTTCGCCTTCTCCCCTCCCACACTTTCGCCACCCTGCACCTCCTGCCTATAGGCATCTTCTTCCTCATTCCTCTTTCTGTTTTTCTTGGTCTCCTTCTCTCCCTCAAATCCTAGCTGAACCTCTTCTCTTCCTTTTTCTACACCCTCCCTCCTTCACCCACAATTCCTGGGTAAACATCTTCTCCCTCTCTCCTTCCCCTGCCCTACATCTCCTACTTGGTAGTTGGTACTCATCTTTCTTTCTCTCATCCTCTTTTTTCTTTTAATCACTTTTCTTCTCCTAGAAAACATGCTCATCATGTTTCCTTTTCTTCCCCCCCCCCTCTTTCTCTTTCTTTTTTCTCTCTTCCAAAAACCAAAACAAATCAAAACAAAACAAAAAAAACCCCAAAGCCCTGTGACTAGGATATGTTAGATTTTTGGTATTTTAAAGTTGTACGTTCAATTAAACCCAATAGGGCTTGTTTTGAGTAGACGAGCATAAATAGGATTACCCGATTATCTCCATTGACCTATTTTTTGATACACTGGGCCCTTCCCATCTGTGGGGGTTTGGTTCTTGGTGGTGGTGGTGGGGCATGGATAGAAAAGATACAGGAGCTCAAGCCCCATATTAATCAATGGCAGCACTTGTGCATGTGCCACCATTGACTAATAAGGGGCATGGTGATCTGCAGGAGCTCCAATCAGCAGATGGTAAACCTGCTGATTCAAGGGGTGCACTGTATTAGTAGCATGAAGAGAAGGAAGATTTTAGTGGTGAGGGAAAATTCCACAACATCAGTATAAAATAATCAGAAAATGTGGCCATATGTTTTCTATGTTCAAAGCAGAGTTTCTTTGATTGGACTACAATTCCCGTGTGTTTTTAAAAGCAGTGCTCGCATAGGTGTTAGAAACAGATTTGAGGAGACTAGGGACTTTATCAGACCAGGCAAATATGGCATCATAAGGATGCCTAATGATCACAAAAGGGCACACATACCATACAACGTCGTCTTTTCGCAATCATATATTGTTAAAAAGCCATTCTTTTTCATTGATGGCCCAAGCCATCAATAGATGGGCCATGGCACTTTTTTGCTGCCATTGCCAGCGTTTGAAACTTTGTGCCATTGTGCTCACGCAACTGCAGCGTCAATGGGCAAGCACTTCTGGGTGAAGTTGGAACAGCCAGATAGGGGAGATTCTTTTTATGACCCCCCCCCGCCAGTGTACTTGGAACTTTGTGAGTGTGTTTCTGTGCTTGTGTGTACTTTTTGTGGTTTATTTTTTGATGCATTTTTGAACTTCCTGCACTCTTCTCGCAAAAATCGTGGAGATTTGGAACCCAGAAGTAAATGGAGCTCCATTCATGCTCTGTTACTTCCAGGGAAGCCTCTTTTATGCTGTTCAAGGTAAGTCTGGTGGTGGTGGGGTCTTTTGCCAGCATAAAAACCTTTTAAAATATGCCGGCAAAATAACTTTTATGGAGGGTGGTATCATAAAGTCCTAGGACACAGAGCAACAGACTCAAACTACAGGAAGAGATTCCATCTAAACATTAGGAATAACTTCCTGATAGTAAGAGCTGTTCAGCAGTGGAATGCGCTACCTTGTAGTGTGGTGGAGTCTCCTTCTTTGAAGGTTTTTAAACAGAAGCTGGATGGCCATCTGTTGGGAGTGCTTTGATTGTGTGTTCCTGCAAGGTTGGACTGGATGGCCCTTGTGGTGTCTTCCAACTCTATGTTTCTATCATTCTATGAGGAAAGTTCAGTGGTGGGCTGTACGTTCAAGCAGAACTTGGAAATATTAATTTCCAAGCAGGTAAATCAGTTTCTCATTTGTTAGACTTGGTGTCTTCTGTTTGTTTGAATGACATGTTTTGAGCAACTGTGATTGATGCTTAATATATCATGCTTAATGACATCACCAGGGCTCACTCTCTGTGGCATTGCCAGGGGCTGGCCCTAGGGCTCAGATTTTAACCTTGAAATCTTAGGACCTGGGATGCTTCCGACTTGGCATCCCTACCTTTACCAACAGATTATGCAGAAGTGAGACTTGAGAGTTATAATAAATACTCTCCTACATCTAGCAGATAATGAGCAGATCATTTATGCTGAGAATAAATATTTGCCTGGGCTTTTTGCTCATATTCTAGTCTTTCCAACTGTTGTCATTTATACTGTGCTTTAATAGTTAATATGCTGTTTTATTGCTTGCAATAAAAAAACCTATAAAAACTTAAGTGGCTGGTTATCTCCCTCTGCATTACGGTAATCTTTTTTAGACTGGTCAGGAATAATAATAGATTACTCCTGCTCTTTTATGGATAAGCTGATAGTAATAAAATTCCATATATATACAAAGTTTCATTATGTTATTACAAGTAAAGCATTAGCAATAAATGAGTAAAGCATTTAGCAATAAATGTATTAAGAAACCTTCTGAAGGCATATTTGGAAATGTCTTTGTGCTTTATGCATTTCCATGATAGTGGGCTGTAATCCAAGACCCATGTAACAGAAAATAACCCTGCTGCACCCAACAGGATTTCTTCTAAGTAGACAGAGCTAGGATTGTACTGTGTTAGTGTCTGAATGTTTTACAGTTTTACACTAATGGAAGTAAGAAGAGCTAGCAATCAGAGTTACAGAGTTACAACTTACAGAAATCCCAGCTTGATAGCACAGGAAAGCTGGGAGTTGCAGTCCAATAATATCCATAACTATTTGCCTACCCTATGCAAAAGTAAAGAAAAGAACACATAAAGATAGATCCTTAGCCTGAATTACAAAATGTCCTGGGGCCCCTTCACACTACATAGTTATAGCTCTATGATTCCCCTTTAACTGCTATGGCAACATCCTGTGGAATCCTGGGACTGGCAGTCGAGGGAAGGGACCTTTCAAGTCGTCAGCCAGAGAATTCTCCTCTGGCACCTCTGACCAAACCATATAAACCCCGGGAGGATTTGATAGGAGGCAGCCATAGCAGTTAAAATAGAATAGCACTGTAACTGTATAGCGTGAAAGGGACCCTGGTCTTTACACCCAGTTACAAGATGTTCCAAGTTCACATTCAAAAGCACAGACATCAGACTGGGGATTTTTTTGGACGTTGATTTACCGCTCCAGAAGGCTCGTAACATTTGCGACACTGCTGCGTGGCAGGAGCCCCGTTTCGTACAACGACGCCCCCCTGCTGAAATCAGCTGTTTCGGTTCCATGAGAGATTGGAGGCAGCCGCACCATATTTGGCCATTTTTTACTCACAGAAGTTTCCCGTGAATAAAAACTGGCCAAATATGGTGCAGCTGCCTCCAATCTCTCACTGAACTGAAACAGCATTGTATGAAACGGGCCCCCTGCCACGCAGCAGCATCGCGAGTGTTACGAGCTTTCTGGCGCAGTAAATCAATGTCCAAAAAAGTCTTGGTTCTGCACTGAATGGTAAAAAGCAGAACTTGGAGAAATTCTTTTAAAAAAAAATACTGCATATGCTAGCCCTGTTGGTTGAGGGAGATTCTGGACATTGTCATCCAAAAAAACCTAAGTTTTCTATGAGCTGGTAAAAATGATGACAAGCATATGAATCATACTGAATGGCCACATCATTTTGTATACAAAATATAACTATATCTAGGTCTATTTTATTCTGTACCTAAATAGTCCTGGTTTTGCACCATAAATGTGCATGCACGGCTTGGGAATGGTATGTGGAAGGCTGTACAATTTGAGTCTCCCTTATCAGGAATTCCAAAATCCAAAATATTCCAAAATGCATACCTTTTTCAATAGCACCATGACAGGGCATTTAATGTTTTATGTGTTTTCTCATAGTATTTGCCCTTAGACAACTGCAAGAGAAATGTAGAGAGCAGAACAAGGGCCTCTATGTAACATTTGGCGACCTCACCAAAGCCTTCGACACTGTGAGTAGAAAAGGTCTGTGGCAGATTCTGGAAAGACTAGGATGTCCCCCCAAATTCCTTAAAATGATTATCTTGCTACACGAGGGCCAGTACGGTCAATTCAGATATGGCGATGCTCTTTCAGAGCCCTTTCTAATAACTAATGGAGTGAAGCAAGGTTGTGTTCTTGCTCCAACTTTATTTACAATCTTTTTCAGCATGATGCTCCAATGGGCTACGGCAGAGCTTGAAGAAGACGACAGCATCTATATACGTTACCGTATTGATGGTAGCTTGTTTAACTTAAGGCATCTGAGGGCTTGCACTAAGACTCTAAACTATCTAGTCCATGAGCTGCTCTTCACTGATGATGCTGCCCTTGTTGCCCACTCAGAAGCAGCTCTGTAGCACCTAATATCCTGCTTCGCAGTCGCTGCAGAGCTGTTTGGGTTGGAAGTCAACCTGAAGAAAACAGAAGTTCTTTACCAGCCTGCACCACAGGATGAACATCACCATCCCCACATTGCCGTTGGCAAATCTGTGTTTAAGTCTGTCCAGCAGTTCACCTACCTGGGAAGCATCATCTCCTCAGATGCCAAGATTGACAAAGAGATCGATCACAGATTAGCAAAGGCATATAGTGCATTTGGAAGACTTCACAAAAGAGTCTGGAGTAATAAACACCTGAGGCGAAGCACAAAAATTTATGTGTATAGAGCCATTGTACTGTCTATTCTCCTTTACGGGTCTGAAACATGGGTCACCTATCGCCACCACTTACAACTCCTTGAACGCTTTCATCAGCGCTGTATATGCACAATCCTAAATATACACTGGTGACGAATATACACTGGTGACGACTAGGTGACGAATGTTGCTGTCCTTGAGCAAGCAGGGATCACCAGCATTGAAGCCATGATATTGAGAACACAGCTGCGCTGGACAGGGCACATTTCTAGGATGGAGGACCATCGCCTCCCAAAAATAGTACTCTACGGTGAACTCACTATGGATCAGCGTAAGACGGGCTCTCCAAAAAAGCGATACAAGGACTCCCTGAAACAACATCTCAGGCTCGGCCAAATTGATCACCAACAATGGTCTGCCCTGGCCTCACATCAAAGCATTCCCAACAGATGGCCATCCAGCCTCTGTTTAAAAACCTCCAAAGAAGAAGACTCTACCACACCCTGAGGCAGTGTATTCCTCTATTGAACAGCTCTTACTGTCAGGAAGTTCTTCCTAATGTTTAGGTGGAATCTCTTTTCCTGTAGTTTGTGTCCATTGCTCTGTGTCCTAGTCTCTGGAGCAGCAGAAAACAAGCTTGCTCCATCCTCAATATGATATCCCTTCAAATATTTAAACATGGCTATCATGTCCCCTCTTAGCCTTCTCTTTCCCAGGCTAAACATACCCAGCTCCCTAAACTGCTCCTCATAGGTCATGGCTTCCAGACCTCCCACTATTTTGCTTGCCCTTTTCTGGACACGTTCCAGCTTGTCAATGTCCTTCTTGAATTGTGGCGCCCAGAACGGGACACAGTATTCCAGGTGAAGTCTGACCAAAGTAGAATAGAGTGGCACTATCATTTCCTTTGATCTAGATGTTATACTCCTATTTATGCAACCTAGAATTGCATTGGATTTTTTAGCTGCTATGTCACACTGCTGACTCATGTTCAGCTTGTGGTCCACTAAGATTCCTAGATCCCTTTCACATGTACTGCCCAAGTGTAGTATCCTATAGTTCTTCCTCCTGAAATTAATTTTGTTTGTTTTGGACCAGCTTTCTAATCTGTTACAGTTATTTTGAATTCTGATCCTGTCCTCTGGGAAATTAGCTACTCCTCCTAATTTGGTGTCATCTGCAGACTTGATAAGCATGCCTTCTATTCCCTCATCGAAGACATTGATAAAGATATTGAATAGCACTGGACCCAAGACAGAATCCTGTGGAACCCCATTAGTCCCTTCTCTCCAGAATGAAGAGGAGCCATTTGGATTTGGTCCATCAACCAATGACAAATCCTCCTAACAGTTGCATTGTCTAGCCTGCATGCTATTAACTTTTTTGCAAGGATATCATGGGAGACCTTGCCAAAAAGCAGGTTGAGGTGTGGAGCAATCACTCAAGTTAACCCTATCTCAAAGGTGGTCAGCTTGATCAATTCTGAAATACTTCATAAACTGGAACAGAGCATCTAATTTGCATCTTTTAATTAACATAATTAACAGTTTTCATAACATTTGCTTGAACACCAAGGGTGCTGTCAAATGCCAAATGTGGTTGCTCCACAAGCATTTTATTATTATGTGCCTTAGAGGATCTTTCAGTTTCAGGGCTCTAAAAAGCAAACACATACCCCTGTCACTCTCCTGCTGGCAACATGCCCTCCTCAGCTGAGTTTGCCAGCTGGTTGTGCTAACCCAGATCCAAAATGTATCTTATACCAAATGCTCAGAAGCAAATGGTACTCCCCCAGAATCATACCATAAATTTAGAAATTATAAAGACTGGAAACTGAAAGGGTGGGAATCCTCTGAAATTTTTAAAATGTGCTCTTTTTTTTTTCTTTTTCCCATTTTTGAGCCTTTTGGCTTTGTTGTGATCAAATCATAGCCATTAATTCAGTTTTCAGGTTTCGTTGTTGTGCACCTTCAAGTCGTTTCTGACTTATGGCAAACCTATCACAGTGGGTTTTCATGGCTGAACAGGGCTTAGAACCCTACTCTCCAGAGTTGTACTCAACAGGTTTTACTCTGATATAATGGAGATTAGCCATAGGATTAAGTGTGACCCTTAAAGCTGGAGTTTTCAGAATCAAAGCCCTGAAAAGTTACTTTTTGGATAACATGTTACTCCCAGACTCCTGCAGCCCAATGGCTCTACTTATCATCCCTTTTCATATTCAATTCATTTCACTTTTGTTTCAGCTATAAGCTATAAAGAGTGTATATATGTTTGTGCACAATTAATATCTCAACACAACTAGAGAAATAAATGCAGTAAAAACCATGAATATGCATTCTTAACAATTAATAAAAACAGGCATCATATCCTCACAAAATGTCATCTCCTTTTGGCCAAAGTTTAAAAGGCTGACAGTGGCAGACCCCATACTAAGAGCTTTATTGGTTAGCCAAAGGCCTTCAACTTAACAAAATTTCCTCTCCGGCTTTTCTTTGCAAACGAAGATTTAGGAAGGACTCATCCCGCACTTTCTGCAAGCGTGCTGATGACTAAAAAGGCCAATCTGAGATAAACAAGTCCGGTTGCAGAAAGCACAGCAGAAGGTCTCCTTGGGTGATGTTTCTGGGTTGTGATTCTTTCTGCGTTGTCATTTCTCTACAAGACTTGTTCGGCGTGAGTTCTCAAATAAGACTGCAGCATTGTGGATAGTGCGTCTCCATGCCTCCCGATGTGAGGCCGGGGCATTGTTGGTGATCAATTTGGCTGAGCCTGAGATGCTGTTTCGGAGAGTCCTTGTATCTCTTTTTTGGAGCACCCCTCTTATGCTGATTCGTGGTGAGTTCACTGTAGAGTACTGTTTTTGGGAGGCGATGGTCCTCCATCCTAGAAACGTGTGTTGCCCAGTGCAGCTGTGTTCTCAATATCATGGCTTCAATGCTGGTGATCCCTGCTTGCTCAAGGACAGCAACATTTGTCACATAGTCAGTCCAGTGTATATTTAGGATTGTGCGTAGACAGCGCTGATGAAAGCGTTCAAGGAGTCATAGGTGGTGGCAATAGGTGACCATGTTTCAGATTTATAAAGGAAAATAGACAGTACAATGGCTCTATACACACTGATTTTTGTGCTTCGCCTCAGGTGTTTATTACTCCAGACTCTTTTGTAAAGTCTTCCAAATGCACTATATGCCTTTGCTAATCTGTGATCGATCTCTTTATCAATCTTGGCATGTGATGAGATTATGCTTCTCAGGTAGGTGAACTGCTGAATGGACTTGAGCACAGATTTGCCAACGGCAATGTGGGGATGGTGATGTTCATCCTGTGGTGCAGGCTGGTAAAGAACTTCTGTTTTCTTCAGGTTGACTTCCAACCCAAACAGCTCTGCAGCGACTGCAAAGCAGGATATTAGGTGCTACAGAGCTGCTTCTGTGTGGGCAACAAGGGCAGCATCATCAGTGAAGAGCAGCTCACGGACTAGATAGTTTAGAGTTTTAGTGTGAGCCCTCAGATGTCTTCAGTTAAACAAGCTACCATCAATACGGTAACGTATATAGATGCTGTCGTCTTCTTCAAGCTCTGCCATAGCTCTTTGGAGCATGCTGAAGAAGATTGTAAATAAAGTTGGAGCAAGAAAACAACCTTGCTTCACTCCATTAGTTATTAGAAAGGGCTCTGAAAGAGCATTGCCATATCTGACTTGACCGCGCTGGCCCTCGTGTAGCAAGATAATCATTTTAAGGAATTTGGGGGGACATCCTAGTCTTTCCAGGATCTGCCACAGACCTTTTCTACTCCGTGTCGAAGGCTTTGGTGAATTCGACAAATGTTACATAGAGACCCTTGTTCTGCTCCCTACATTTTTCTTGCAGTTGTCTAAGGGTAAATACCATATCTGTAGTACTCCTATTTTCTCTGAAGCCACATTGGCTTTCAGGAAGAAGTTCTTCTGCAACAGCAGGAACTAATCTGTTAAGGAGTATCCTTGCAAGGATTTTTCCAGCAATAGAGAGCAGTGTTATGCCTCGATAGTTTGAGCAATCAGATTTTGCTTCTTTTTTCTTGTACAGGGTGATGATGACTGCATCTCGGAGGTCTGATGGCGGTTCCTCTTTTTCCCAGCAATTCACAAGGAGTTCGTGGAATTTTTCATGGAGTGCATGACCTCCGTGTTTCCAAACTTCAGGTGGGATTCCATCAATCCCAGCTGCCTTGCCATTTTTCATCTGCTGTATGGCCTTAAGGGTCTCTTCCAAAGTGAGAGCTATGTCCAATTCATTTTTCATTGGTTTTTGTATCATATGTTGGATAGCTGAGCCTTGGACTACTCAGTTGGCACTAAAGAGACTTTGAAAATGTTCATCCCATCGATTCAGGATGGAGGCTTTATCAGTAATTAAAGTTTAACCATCTGTACTGTATAAGGAGCTTTGGACATGATAAGGAGGTCCAAAACTGCTTTAAGAGCTTCATAAAATCCTCTAAGATCACCCAGATCTGCACAGTGTTGTGTCTTTTCTGCTATGTTGATCCACCACTTGTTCTGCATGCCTCGGAGTTTTTGTTGAAGTTTACTACATGTGAGACAGAAACCTGCTTTTCTTACATGGCAAGTTGGCTGGGCGAGGTATGTCTGGTGAGCAGTTCTCTTCTTTGCCAACAGCTCCTGGATCTCTTGGTTGTTTTCATCAAACCAGTCTTGATTTTTCTTGTGGGAGAACCCAAGGGATTCTTCTGCAGACTGGAGGATACTGTTTTTTATATGTTGCCAAAGCACTGTAGGAGAAGGATCTATAGGATGGTCTCCAAGTTTTGTTTGCAGATTTGCCTGGAAGTTGTCTCTCATGGTAGCTTGTTGAAGATTGTTGACTTGGAGTCTCCTCTTTAAGATGCCACTCCTCTTAGGTTTGAACTTAAGATGAAGATTTAGTTTACATCTTACAAGGCGATGATCTGTTTGGCATTCTGCACTGGGCATCACTCGGGTATGATGGACATCGCGAATGTTTCTCTGGCGGACTAGAACATAGTCAGTGAGGTGCCAATGTTTGGATTGGGGATGCATCCAGGTTGTCTTCAAGCTATCTTTCTGCTGAAAGATAGGGTTTGTAATAGTCAGCTTTTGTTCTGCACAGAACTCTGGCAAGAGGGGTCCATTATCACTGCAGTTTCCAACACCATGCTTGCCTAAGACACCTTTCCAGGCTTTGGAGTTCTTTCCTACTCTGGCATTGAAATCACCAAGGACAATAATTTTATCTTCTACAGGGACTTTTTGTATGAGTTGGTGTAGGTCTGTGTAGAATTTGTCGTTCTCTACAGGGTCGGCTTGCATAGTTGGGGCATATATATTAAAAAGAACAACATGTGGGAGACGTAAGGAAATAATGCGATCAGAGTGTCCTGTTGGCAAGGTTTTGAGTTTGGAGGCAATGGAGTTTTTAATCATAAAGCCTACTCCTGAAAGATGTTTTTCAGTTTTGGGTTTGCCAGACCAGTAAAGTGTGTAGCCGGTGCTGTGTTCTTTAAGGCTGCCTTCCTCATGGAGACGAACTTCACTAAGAGCAGCGATGTCAATATTAAGTCGTGATAGTTCATGGGCTATTAGAGAAGAATGACGCTCAGGCCGTCCACTACCTGCAGAGTCTCGCATGGTTCTGATGTTCCATCATGCAAGCGTCAGTTTATTTACACCTTTGGTGGCTGGTGTGTGCCTTTGTTTCTTTGCCTTGGTTTGACCACATCAGAAGATGCCCGTTGGCCGCGGCTAGTCAACCAGGTAGATGGGGTTGAGCTTTCATTTGGCCACCTTCAGGATGCTGCCGAACAAGACTGTCATCTCCCAGGTCAGCCTCGAGTGACCAAAGTCCTGAACCACCTGCATGCAGGGTTGGGTCTGTAGCCTCCAGTGCATCTTTACACCTGCTGTTTTGTCCCTCGCCTATTGCTACAGGGCTTTTTTGGAACTGGATTTGTCCTTCGAGCCTGTGCAATGGATTTTTCTGGTGGAGCGCAGCATGCACAGAACTGGCCTCACCCTCTAAACCAAAGGTTCATCTGCTGTGGCCTTGCAAGCATGGATGGTAGCAGCGAGGTCCTCAGGTCGTAGGTTTGATTAGAGTTTCCTTCTCTTAGATGGTTGACCTTACAGGGTTGGACTAGCACCATCTGCCCGGGTTTGGGATTAAAGTTTTCTTTCTCCTAGGATGGTTGCCAGTATAGCTCAAAACATCATTAGGGTGCGCAAGCCTCTCTCCCACGACAAAGGGGCATCAGTGGAGTGGTAACAAAATACAATGACATAACAATGTTAGAGCAAGCACTGACCCCTATGACATACTAAATACAATATCCTCCAGAATGGATCAAGGCAAGTAGCTTAAATATAGTCCAAAATATACTATTTACAAAGTTTACTTAAATGTGTGACTGTGTAATCATCAGAACAACTATTTAAACACTACAGAAATGACCAAGGGGTTGTCTCAACAGTGAAAATAATCCCAATAGAATTCGCAGGGAATACCGTTTGTCCCAACAAACTGTGGTGATTCACCTTATTCAAAAGGAGGGAGGCTAAAAATGCCAAAAACTACAGGAGAAAAACCTTTGTGGCTTTTCCTGAAGTTGTTTTTTTTTTTAATGTGTGGAAATGCACATTACCTCTCATTTGGAAAACTGAATCACATCACTGCGCATACTCGGTGAGGGCAGAAGTAGAAAGCTGAATGGTTGAACATGCATGGGGAGAGGGTGAGCTTGCTGGCAATGAAGTGGCTAGATGCACCATTTTGGAGTTTTGCACTAGTGATCGTGTCCTTTTTTTGGTGCTCTGAGGAGACCAAACAGCTTTTTAAAGCAGAAGGTCGCACTTATGGATCTTTGATTTGCAGTTAAAAAAAATACTGTGCAGTGGCAGCAACTTGTTGAGAATAATAAGTAATTCATTCTCAACCATCATTTTGAATTTGCTCATGAACTTCAAACACAGATAGCCTTGCATACCAGCAATTTTGCCAAAGAACCATGGAGATGAATGAACACTGCTGTGATTTTGCATTAATGTGCAGCAATCAGCATTATATCTTATTGTCTAGACAAGCCCTAAGTAATGAAAACATAAACAAAAACATACATTTCAAGATATAATGGTGTGATTACAAACAAGATAATTAATTCCACAATCATTGCCAGTTATCATAAGTTTTAATCATGCATAGATACCAGGCAATAATTTGTGACAATCTCTGAAGAAATGAGACAGCCATTCCTGGGGTATTAACCAAGACATTTTGACCTGGTTGGTCTTTATCAGAATATATCCTTCATTTACAGTATTATGAAAGTCCTTCTTTATCAGTCTTAAGGGCTGAGTCTATTTATAACTGGCTCCTGGGCTAACAAACACAAACACAACTAAAAATCACCAAATACTAACTGAATGAGGTTACTTTACAAGTTCAGTATTCCCCATGAGTAACTTTAATATTAGTATGCTTCTAAGTTTCTGGGAATGAATCAATGGAGGTTATCAGATGACCTAAATATGGTGTGATAACAATGCCAGGAGATCGGTAAAGGACTTGATTTTCATACAGTTGTCCTGTCTCATTATGCTCCTGTGCTGCTCCCGTTCCGCCAGAGGGTCTTTTTATTATTTTTTAATATATTTATTTAGCAATTACTTCAAATTACTCACATACAATACAATGATACTTAGTATTAATTCAGACAATTGTTATACACTTATTTTAAACATACATTATACATTTTAACATAAATCCTATCATGTAACATATCATACAACATAATACAATATCCTACAACATCTTGCAATCTTATACTATCCATCATTTTCTGTCTCCCATATCCCTTCCATACACCTCCCTTCATTTCCTCCTTCATTTTCTTTTCTCTATACTTCATTTACGATTTCCCAACCTTCACTTACTCTCTCCCTTCACATGCTTTCCCCTCTTAAGCACTCATCCATCCTGACTCCCCACGTCTCCCTTCCCGACAGAGTTGTTTTAAACATCATCTCATCTCTTTCTCCTCTCTTAACAACTAATCTTGTTATCTATGCCATTTTCCATCATTTTTAAACCTTCCATTTCAAATATTTGGCTGTTTACAGATAACAGACACCCCGGGGGGGTGGTTTAATGATGGGCATGGAGACGAGCACAGGGGTTGGCCAGGGCGTAGACACGCCCTGGCTAGGAGGAGGCAGGGGCGGGGTTCAGGCAGGGCTATTTTACCCTTTGCCACCCCTGGCTTCCTCCTCTTTTCCACTGGATTGAAGAAGGGGGAACATCCATCGCCTTGGGCTTCTTTTCAGCCACGAGGGAGAGCTAAGTGTGCTGGGCTGTACTTGCATGGTTGTATGACTGAGCAGCCCAGTGGCGTGATTGTGGGTTTGAGTGAATTGATTGGGTTGGGAGTGAGTTGTTTTACTTGGGCTTCAGACTTCATTGGGTTTAATGGGATTTAATTGATTAGTTTAATGAATTGATTTAATTGAATTTACTTGGAATTAATTGAAGTTGGTTAGTGTATTTAATTAATTGGATCAATTGAGGTTAACAAGTGATATTACAGTTGCCCCTCCACATTCACGACTTTCACATTCGTGGTTTTGATCATTCGCGGAAAGCTGCCTGGGCCCCCCCCCTGCTCAACACCCCACTCCCTTCCCAAGGCAGCCAGGGGCTTCTCAAGAAGCTCCTCGCTGCCTTGGGAAGGGGGAGTGGGAAGCAGCTGGCGTGCTCGCGCTATACCCCACTCCCTTCCCAAGGCAGTGAGGGGCTTCTTAGGAAGCTCCTCGCTGCCTTGGGAAGGGGGGTGCAAACCAGCTGGTGCGCTCACGCTACACCCACTCCCTTCCCAAGGCAGCAAGAGGCTTCTCAGGAAGCTCCTCGCTGCCTTGGGAAGGGACTGGGGTGGAAAACCGCTCGCCGGCAGGCTCATTTATTATCCATGGTTTTTTCACATTCGCGGGGGTTGTCTGCCCCTAACCCCTACGACTGTGAAGGGATGACTGTATTTGAAATGATTTGAATTGAATTATTTGCCTGCCCATCTGCTTGCTCCCTTCCCCCCCAACCCCCTCCCCGCGTGGCTCGCCCTTGCAGCCGCATGTTCACCCCGCGTGGCCTCCCTGCTTTGCCCACAGCCTTTGTTCCCCCCTCCCTTCCCTGCACCGGCAGTTTCACCCCGCATGGCCTTGGCCTACTTCGCCCACAGCCCTTGGCCCCTCCCAGCGCCCATGGCTTTGCTTGACCGGCGGCCTCCTGGGCGCTGCTCCCTGCCGCTGCGGCCTCTGCCTGCTTCACCCACAGCCTTTGTTCCCCCCTTCCCCTCCTCGCACCAGCAGTTTCGCCCCACGTGGCCTCTGTGCTTTGCCCACGGCCCTTGGCTTGACCGGCAGCCTCCTGGGCGCTGCTCCCTGCCGCTGCAGTCTCGGCCCTCCAGCCCTCCCCGCACATCCGCGCATCCTCCGCACGGCTGGCCTTTGTTCCCGGCCGCATCGGCCACCCCTCCCAGGCGGCTTGGCATCCCCCCCTCGGCCCTCGTTCCCGGCCGCAGTTCCTGGCCTCCGTGCGGCCAACGGCTCCTCTCCCAGGCAGAGCAATTTGGGCCTTGGCAGCCTCCCCCCCTCAGCCCTCATTCCCGGCCATAGTTCCCAGCTTCCACGCGGCCCTCTGCCCTCGTTCCCTGCCGCAGTTCCCGGTCTCCGTGCAGCCGGTGGCTCCCCCCTGTGTGGAGCTATTTGGGCCTTGGCGGCCTCCCCCCCTCAGCCCTCGTGCCCAGCCGCAGCAGCAGTTGCGACTCATGACCGGCGGCCTGCGGCATCTGGTTGTTTTGGGCCTCGGTGCCTCCCCCCCTCAGCCTTTGTTCCCAGCCGCCTCTAGCACCCCCAGTGGCCTCAACGGGGCGGTGCCCCCCCTCCCGCACTTGTGGCTTTGGGCCTCGCCCTTCCAGCCTTGCCGGCTGCTTGGGTTGCTTTTTGAACTTCTTTTGTAGCTGCTTTTCAGTTAATGTTACTTGGAATTACTCTGGATTACTTTCATTCTGAATTAGTTTTAAGTTATGTTATTCTGAATTACTTTTAAGTTACTTTTAAGTTACCCTAAATTACTTTAAGTTACTTATAAGTTACTCTAAATTACTTTTATGTTACTTTTGAATAACTACTCCTAGTTATGTTTGAATTACTCAGAATTAATTTTAAGTTACTTTTAAGTGCTTTGTGAATTACTTTTAAAATTACATTTCAGTTAATTTGATTTAGCTTTTAGTTTTAGTATTGAATTGGTTCACTTTAGGTTAATTCTGGAACTCTTTTGTAATTACTTTCAGTTACATATAGTCACTTTGGAACTGTTATGAACTACTTTTGTTACTTTTAAGTTACTTTAGATTACTTTAAGTTACTTTTTGAATTACTTTAAAATTACTTTTTGAATTACTTTTAAATTACTTTTAAAATTACGTTTCAGTTGTTTTTAATTGATTTTTTAATCACCTTTTGATATAATTTTAGAATTACTTTAAAATTTGAATTGCTTATACTTTGGCCAGATTCTTTAAGTACTGATTTACTTTTAAGTTACTTTGGCATTATTCCTTACATTCCCATTAACTTACTGTAATTACTGCAGTAATTACTTTTGGAGTTCCTCTACATGGCCCCCAGAAAGGCAAAAAGGGGGGTAAAGGTCCGCTGCCCACAGGACCCGCCCGTCCCCTCGATCCAGTAGAGGGCATCCTACAGCACATTTTGGACTGCCTGCAGGCCTTGGACGAGGCGCGTCTGCCAAGGCCACCGAAGCGTCCAGCAAGGGATAATGCGGGGGTTGACCAAAGTTGTTGCTAACCAACCTCTCACCCGCATTCAGGCTTTGGAGGAACAGGGGGATGCGGTGAACCGTGATGCACAGGATGAGGATGAATCGCCTGCTCCCCCACCTCAGAGTGAGTTGCAAAATGACATGCCGGCTTGGCCTTGGAGCCAGCCTGACACTAGCAATGATTCTAACACTAACACACAGGGATTTACCACTCCTCCAGGCAGCCCAACCAATGCCATGTACGGTTGGTATCCGGGGCCGCAGGGGGGTGGGCTACCATTTATGTCCCCATACATTTGAGTATGGGTGAGTCTCCCAGGGAAGCTGGGGGATAGGTCACAGGTGACCATCTGCACCAGCTGCCCCCGTGAAGGATCTCCCCCTATTGGTTTGCATACCCTAGGAAATAGACAATTAAATAGGCAAGATAATAATAAAGTGGCCTGTATTTCAACCCATTCTTCTGTGTCTGGTCTCATTATTTCATGCGTCAATCATTAACACTGTAGATTTTGCTTGCTTTTCTCAATGCCATCTAAACCCTCCATAATGTATCTTCCTCTTAACCCTATTATGTCAATTTTCACTGTCCTTTTATTCTGATCTATAAAGCTCCTTTTACATTCCATCTTTTTATCCAATATTCTCGAATCAGAAACCATTCTCCATTCTTCCTCCATTTTCGTTATCTTTTTCTTATTTATAATAAATGTTAATCTATTGTTCTCTTGCCTATCATGGAGTTTAAGCAGCCAATCATCTATTAGAGGAATTTCTTTTTTCTTCCAGTTGGCTGCTATTATCAATCTTGCAGCTGTTATTGGATAAAGTAATGTTCTCCAAGGGTGTTGAGTGAGTTTCTTTTCCAAATTTAGTGTCATGTTTAACAAATAAAGCTTTGGATCCATAACAAATTGTATATTATAAATCTTTTGAATTGTTTTGTGAATTTTAATCCAAAATTTTTAAATTTGGGGGCATCCCCACCACATGTGGTACATCGTGCCGATACCTTTCTCACATCTCCAGCTCTTATTTTTAGTTTTATAAATTTTGCTGATTCTCGACGGAGTTAGATACCACCTGTTGACTACTTTTAAATGATTTTCCTTCAAAGCTAAACATGCAGTGAAAGCATTAGTGTCTTTCCATGCCTTTTCCCATTCTTCCACTGTTATTGTATCACCCAGATCCTGAGCCCATTTGGTCATAGCTTCTGTTATTAATTCACTTTCCAGCTCTCTTTCCAATAATAATCTATAGATTTGTGATATTTTCTTACTCTCCTTTCCCCATATTATTTTATCCATTTCTGTTTCTGACATCTCAAAATCATATTTTTTCTTGTCTTCCAGAAACTTATTTTTAAGTTGCAGGAACTTCAACCAGTTCATTTCTGTTCCTCTTTTTCCTAATTCTTCACGAGAGTGCATATTTGTGCTATCTCCTTTTTTCCTTGTCTCATAGTCAATTTGTATCTTAGTCAGCTTTTTGTATTTTCCCATCTTCCTAGAAAGGCTTCATGTGGGGAAATCCATATCAGTAATTTGATATAAAACTGTTTTTTAATCTTATACCAAATTCTTGTGTGATTTTCAAAGTCCTTATTTATCTGGGATTTTTCATATCCTAGATATGCATGCCAACCAAAACTGAGAGAATACACCTCTAATGTTAATATCCGAGTATTGTTTAATTTAATCCATTCTGAAAGCCAGTTGATTCCACATGCTGTATAGTATAATTTCAGATTAAGCAAGGAAGCTCCTCTGGCACTTTTGTTTGCCGTTAGGGTTGACCATTTGATCCTCGCCTTTCTTCTTCCCCAAATGAATTTGTTTAAATCAGATGTCCACTGTTATAATGTTTTGTCATTTTGTAATATTGACAAGTTTTAGAATAGAAATAAACATTTCAGCAAAACATTCATTTTGATTGTATTTATTTTCCCAAGAAGGGACAGATCTAGTTTGTTTCAGTGTTCTAAATCAATTTTAATTTCATGCCATAGCTTTTTATAGTTGCTTTCATAAAGATCAATATTTCTTTTGCTTAACCATATTCCAAGGTATTTCACCTTTTTTCCAATTTTTCAGCCTGTTTTGACTTTAAATTGTTCATCTTCTTTTGCTGTTCAGTTTTTTTGTTATTATTGCTGTTTTGTCTTTATTCAAATTGAATCCAGCAAGTTCTCCAAACTTGTTAATTAAATTGAATAAATTCCCAATATTCTCCAAAGGTTCTTCTAAAATTATAGCAAGATCATCTGTGAAAACTTTTATTTTGTATTCTTGTCCTTTTATTTTTAAACCTGGTATTTGTTTGTCATTCCTTATACAGTTATTTAAGCTTTCCAAAGCTAGAATAAAGAGCAATGGAGATAATGAGCATCCCTGCCACGTTCCTTTGTATATGTTAAAAGTTTCTGTTTTTTCTCCATTTATTGTCAAATATGCCTTCTGTGTTCCATATATTGCCTCTATACTTTTGATAAATGTTTCTCCAAGATTTAATTCTTTCAGTGTTTTCATTATACATATCCAGCTTACCAAAAAGCCTTCTCTGCATCAATGAAAATGAAGGCAGCTTTTTTATCATTGACTCTTTCATAGTATTTTAATGCATCTATCATGACTTATGTTACTTGACGTATATCTACCTTTTATGAATCCAGTTTGATCATCATGTATTATTTCTTTTATTACATTATTTAATCTGTTTGCTAGGATCGTCGTAAAAATTTTGTAATCATGTTGAGAAGGGAGATAGGACGATAGTTTGCCATGTTTGAGTTCTGTTTTCCTTCTTTCGGAATTAAGATAATGTTTGTGGTCTGCCAAGAGTTCGGAATTCCTTCTTCTGGGATCTTATTCATTATGTGTTGGAGTGGAGGACCAGTGTTTCTTTTTATTGACGGGCTAAGCTGTCAATAGATCACCTGTTCCATTTTGGAATGACAAAATGGGCAAAAAAGTCCCCCATTATGCTGCCGTGATCCCCACTTCAGTGGGAGGTCTGTGCCAAACACTTCTGGGTACGATTGGGAGATCCAGGTAAGTGACACACTGTTTTGTACCCTCCCTGAGTTACTTGTAAACTTTTAACTATGTTTAGGAGCTTGGTTTTATTTATTTTTTTAAAGTGTATTTTTCGTTTTACTTTTTAATTTCCCGTGCGCTCATCCTCAGAACAGCCGGGAATTTCGACAAAGAAGTGAATGCAGCTCCATGAGAGCTCCATTCACTCCTGGGCTGCCAGGGGTAGGGAAAGAAGCAGTAAAGGTAGGTGTCATGATGGAGTTCCCATCATGCTGCCTCAAGGTTGATTGCAACTCCCATCATTCTGCCAGAGAACTACAATTCCCTTTATGTGTAAACAGTATATCGTGGTTTCCTGCGTGGCAGGGGGTTGGACTGGATGGCTCTCGTGGTCTCTTACAACTCTACAATTCTATGATTCTATGAGTCAGCAGTGTGACACGGCAGCTAAAAAAGCCATTGTGATTAATGTGATTCTAGGCTGCATCAATAGGAGTATAGTGTCTAGATCAAGGGAAGTAATAGTGTCATCCTGTTCTGCACATGGAATACTGTGTCCAGTTCTTGGCACCCTAATTCCAAAAGGATATGGACAAGCTGGAGTGTGTCCAAAGGAGGGTGACCAAAATGATGGGAGGTCTGGAAGTCATGACCTATGAGCAGTGGCTTAGGGAGCTGGATATGTTTAAGCCGGGGGAAGAGAAGGTTAAGAGGGGACATGATAGCCATGTTTAAATATTTGAAGGGATGTCATACTGAGGATGGAGCAAACTTGTTTTCTGCTGTTCCAGAGACAAGGACATGGAGCAATGGACTCAAACTTCAGGAAAAGAGATTCCACCTTAACATTAGGAAGAACTTCCTGACAGTAAGAGCTGTTTGGCAGTGGAATACACTGCCTCATAGTGTGGTGGAGTCTCCTTCTTTGGAAGAGGCTGGATGGCCATTGGTTGGGAGAACTTTGATTGTTTATTCCTGTATGGCTGGGAGTTGAGCTGGATGGCCCTTGTGGTCTCTTCCAGCTCTATGATTCTATGATGTCATGATACTTGAAGCATCAAACACAATTGCACATTCAAATAAAAAAAAATACAAAATCTACCAATGGATGCACAGTTTTCAAAGCTGTCACCCTGAGATTTCATCCTTTGTCTGAAGATTGGAGAAGAGGGCCCAGACCCTATCTTGGCAACTTATATGGCAACCCTATCCCTACTGCAGCCTTCTGCTCCTCCAGGCAGGACCATTCTACCCTGCCTCTTGAAGCATAACCACTCAGGGACTGGAGGCAGCTCTGCTTATCATTCTTCTGCAGAAGTTCCTTCTTTTGGAGGGAGTGGATCCTCAGCAGCACCATCTCCATGCCCTAGGGCCCCAGCTGCTCCTGAGGTCTTTGCTAGGTTTCAAGGGGTCTGCTTTCTAGGGGCTCTTTCTTATAAGGATTCCTCTGATGGAAGTATGACAAATTGGGGGCACACCAGTGATGATGCAAAGTGCTCGGGCACTGCTGTGTTGCTCTTCCCTTTTCTTGGAAACAACGCAGTTCCAGCCTCAGTTCCAGTACAGTCTTCCTCACCTCAGCAGCTTGCAGTCCAGACTGTGGGACAATCTGGATTCTTGCTGGGAGATGATAGGAACTGAGGTCCAACATGTCCAGAGAGAGGCAGGGTGGAGCAGTTTGATTGTGTGCAAGCACGGGCAAATGGGAACATTGCCTTTAGGGAATTAAGAAAAATGCGGGATGACTCACAGTGCCTTTCCTTTTGACCAAAACACACAAAATTGCTTGGAAAAGTACACACAGCAAGGATGTTGTAAATGATTTGATTCTGTGCTTTATCTTGCTTTTATAAAATCAGTTAAAATTTATTTGGATCGCCTGAGTGGGTTAGGAATCGGAGGCACTGCGCTCCAGGTACTGCGGTCCTTCCTCTCGGGCAGGTCCCAGAGGGTGTTGCTCAGGGACAGCTGCTCCAACAGAAAGGAGCTTACTTGTGGCGTTCCACAGGGCGCCATCCTGTCCCTGATGCTGTTTAATAATAATACAATAATAAAATTTATTTATACCCCGCCCCTCTGCTAAAACAATCGGGTTTAACATCTGTATGAAACCGCTGGGTGAGATTATTCAGAGTTATGGGGCTGGGTGTTATCAGTACGCGGATGACACCCAGATCTATTTCTCCTTGTCTTGATCGTCGGCCTTGAATTCCGATGGCGTCTCTCCTCTTAATGATTGCCTTAAAGCAGTAATGGGCTGGATGAGGAAAAACAGATTGAGATTAAATCCAGACAAAACAGAGGTGCTCACGGTAGCGGCCCCAAAACCAGGAGTTGGGTTGCAAACTCCAGTCCTGGACGGGGTCACGCTCTCCTTTAAGGACTGTGTTCGTAGTCTGGGGGTGCTCCTTGATTCATCGCTTCAGATGACTAGTCAGGTGAATGCGACGGTCAGGAGCGCCTGTTATCAGCTTCGGCTGATACGCCAGCTGCGCCATTTCCTGGAAGTAAGGGACCTCGAGACTGTGGTGCACGTGCTGGTAACCTCTCGTCTAGATTTCTGCAATGTGCTCTACATGGGGCTACCCTCATGCTTGGTCCGGAAACTTCAGTTGGTACAAAATATGGCAGCCAGAGTGGTCTCGGAAACATCTCGAAGAGACCATATAACTCTAGTATTAAAATCTCTCCACTGGCTGCCTATCAGTTTCCGGGCCCAGTATAAGGTGTTGGTTATTACCTTTAAAGCCCTAAATGGCTTGGGTCCAACTTATCTCCAGAACCGCCTCCTCCCATACAATCCTCCCTGCGCACTCCGGTCCTCTGGGAGGAATTTGCTTCAGCCACAAAAATCTAGGCTATCTGCAACCTCCCAGAGGGCCTTTTCGGTAATCGCCCCCAAATTGTGGAATGACCTGCCGAACGAGATCCATCAGATGACAAGCCTGAGTAGCTTTAAAAAACCACTAAAGACGGATCTCTTTTGGCAGGCCTTTCCTAATTAGATCCCGGCCTCAGGAGCTCCTGGCCTCTTTTAGTCTGCTGGTCATTTATTGTATTTATTGTTTTTTAAATGTGATTTTAGATTAGTTGCTTTTTAATTTATATTTGTTTAATATCTTTTTATGGGGGAGGGTGGGGTGGGTGATGTTTAGGGATTTTTATCTGTGTTGTATTTTAATTTTTGTAAGCCGCCCCGATTGTTTTAACAGAGGGGTGGGGTATTAATAAATTTTATTATTATTATTATTATTATTATTATTAGTCCAAGCTATCCACCACAGAATTCTCCTCCAGCACCACTTTTCAATCAGTGCATAGGCACACACTAGTTCTCTCCTGTCCTCCATAGCTCAAACATTAATGAGAAATAACCAGGAGGCTGTCATCACTGCCACCCCTTCCCCCCAGCATATGAGATGGGTACCCTACTCTGCCTAGTGAGAGGGCCAGCCCTGATGGTAGGGGATCTGAAGTTCATGTGTTTTGCATAATAACTCTACCATGGAGGTGATCCACCAAGACATCTCCTGACAATTTGGTGGGCCTCAGTGGACATGGGGAGGCATGTTTTGTATACCATAAACCTAAGCCATAATTGTAAACCTAGCCTATAATCATAAACGAGGAGAGTGAGTTCTAATTTCAGTGTACTAATAAAATAAAATAAAAAAAATTATATATCCGCACTGGATACTGTAAAAGGTTTTTCTGTCAATAAGTGCTGGCCATCTGGCAGCAATCTGACTCTCAGGCATTGCTTTCCTTTCACATAATTAAGATGTAATATCAATTGGGAAGGCAGAGACATTATACAGGATATTGTCTCCAGTCAATGAGGAAAGCAAACTGGAGCATTTATGGAAAGTGAAATTGATGTATTTATATTCATGCAGTGAAACATTTATCCAGCGTCTACGAGGCTTTCTTGCGCTGACACATCAGCTGTTAAACCAGCCCGTTAGCAATGCACGCGTAATCATTTTTGCTTAATGGAGAAGGCTGCAAAGAAGTGAAATCCCTCCCCCCCCCTCACTTGCCAAGAAATGGCACCAGTGACAGTTGTTTGGGAGGGCAGTTTCCCCCATTCAATTAGTGTCAGCCATCACCTTTTTTAAAAAATAGGTGAGTAATTATATGCCTCTGTGTGTTCTGCTGAACCACTGCAGACACAAAAGTGATCTTCTGCTGGCAATCAGCTTGGCCAGTTTGTATCATACCTGCAAGCAGTGGCCTCTGCCTGCATGATATCCCTCAATTGAACAACAAAACAAACAATATCTAAGACAAAATGTAGGCCTTTGACTCCAACACTGTCACTTTTCTTTCCTTATTTTTTAAAACATCTTTTGCCTGATAAACAAGCCAGTAGAGCTTCAAAAGCTTACATCATGTGTTTTTTGCGTTTTGTTTGGCCAATAAAGATATCACTCTTTTGTGGATTTTGGATTTTGTTTTGTTAAGCAGCACACTTGTTACTTAATGGAGGTCACTGGGACCTCAATAGCACTAACTTCTTCTCATCAGAGATTCTCATCAGGAAGTTGCCCGTGATTGAAATATGACGCTGCCGCTTCCAAAGCTTCACGTACATGCCACAAATGGTCACTGGGCGGCAGCATCTGAAAAGGACCCCCTGCTGCGCAGCAGCCTCGTTACTGCTCCGGAGGCTGCTTGCGCAGTAAGGGCCGTCTGAAAATGTCCTATGTCACATGGCCTGCCCTGTACCCTTAAGCTAGCTTGCTGCTCTCTGGTACAGTAGATGACATTGTCCAACTGCTGGTGCTGAAATAAAATTAAACAGACAGGGCAATTTGGATCTGTTTGTGTGGAGACTTGCCCTTTCTTTCAGACTTGGTGGAGTGACACAGGACTAAGCTGCAAGGAAGCAGCAACCAGTCCACACCACGCTTGAAGCAACTGACTTGCTTCAGTTGTGGTCCCACTATCACGTTTAGTGACAAATCTCATGAAGCATAGTGAATTGTTAGAGCAGGCTTTCTCAACCTGTTTACACTGGAGAAACCCTTAAAATGTTGTTCAGGTCTCAGGGAACCCCTGCATGAAAATTATTGTATCTACAGCTCAAAAAAATGAATGAATGAAAGAAAGAAGTCTGTCCTCTCCAGTCATAATGTCTTATGGAACCCTAAGTGGTCCAGGGAACCCTGGCTGAGAAGCCCTGGGTTAGGCTGTTGGATTGGAACTTGGGAGATCCAGGTCCTTCTTCCCACTAAGCCATGAAACTCACAAACCCTTGGGCCACTTGCTCTCTTTGGCCTTACCAACATTTCAAGATTGTTCTGAGCATAAAGTGAGGCAGAGGAGGAAAGCCACACACACTGGTTTGAGCTTTTTGGAGTAAGTGGACAAATTAATAATGGAACTGCTAAACAAATGCATGAACAAACTAAGGAGTTAATAAACACAACAGCCTGTTTTTGCCTTAGAGTTAGGCAGAATGGATCAAAATTATCCACAATTTACCCCTGCTGTTGCAATTTCTTTGTCCATTGAAACCCCAAATAGGAGTGTAATGCCTTGTAGATTCACATTGCCATCCTGGTTTTTAAGGAGTTCACTTCATGTATGTGTTTGTGTGTGGTATAAGGACAGAAACACAAGAGTTTCTTTCTATTCAGTTGTCGTAAATTGATGGGTGGGGGAAAACAGCAGGATGGCCTTTCTGATTTTATTTGTAATTGTCAAGAAATATTTGTGTTGTTAACATAAATAGGCTGCAGCATACTAGTTGCTTTGTAGTTGCCTGGGAATAAGGACTTTTTCAGATGCGTAAAAAGTGCTGCAGAGGGCTCGGGAGAGGTACGTGCCTGTTTTGCATCAGGGGGCCATTTTCTGATGCCACCGTTCCTCTCGCGTTATCCTCCGTGTTCCTTCCGTGTCACATGGAAGGAAAAGGCGCCACTTTTTCCTCCTGGAAGTTTTTCGTGAATAAAAAGTGGTGCCTTCTCCTTCCATGCAACATGGAAGGAACACGGAGGGTAACGCGAGAGGAACGGCGGCATCAGAAAATGGCCCCCTGCTGCGAAACAGGCGCATACCGTATATTCTGGCGTATAAGACGACTTTTGAGCACTCAAAAGTGCCCTCCAGAATTGAGAATCATCTTATATGGATATACTTTTGCTTCGCCTGCCTGCCTATCTCCTGCCTCTTCGCTAACGGAGCGAAGAGGCAGGAGATGGGGCAGGGGGGTGAAGCAAAGTGTTTAGCAGTTCATTCGCCCCCCTCTTCTGCCTTCTCCCCATTTGGGGAGCAACGGAAGACAGAGGAGGGGGTGAATGTTGCGGTTTGCCGCGGCCGCTGCTTGATCGCCTCTGCAGCGGCCGAGGCAAACCGCTAGATTCGCCCTTTTCTCCCACCTTCCTTGAAGGTGGAGGAAAAGGGCGAAAATGCCCCATTTTGCTCCGCGGCTCCGATCCCTCCTTCTGGGCTCCCTTCCGAAGGGAGCCCAGAAGGAGGACGTGGGGCCGTGGAGCCAAACCCCGGGATTTGCCCCCTCTCCCCACCTCCAAGGAAGGTGGGGAGAAGGGGCGAACATGTCCCATTTGGCTGCATACCCCCGATTCCTCCTTCTGGGCTCCCTCCTGGAAGGGAGCCCAGAAGGAGGATGCGGGGCTGTGGAGCCAAACCCCGGGATTTGCCCCCTCTCCCCATGGGGTGAAGGAGCAAAGATGCCCCATTTAACTCTGCAGCGCCGATGCCTTCTTCTGGGCTCCCTTGCAAAGGGAGCCCAGAAGGAGGCATCGGGGCTGTAGAGTTAAACTCCTAGATTCGCTCCCCCTCCCTACCTTCCAGGAAGGTGGGGAGAGCGAGCGAAGATGCCAAGTTTAACCCTGCAGCCCCGATGCCTTCTTCTGGGCTCCCTTGCAAAGGGAGCCCAGAAGGAGGCATCGGGGCTGTAGAGTTAAACCCCTAGATTCGCTCCCCCTCCCTACCTTCCAGGAAGGTGGGGAGAGCGAGCGAAGATGCCAAGTTTAACTCTGCAGCCCCGATGCCTTCTTCTGGGCTCCTTCGCAAGGGAGCCCAGAAGGAGGGATCAGGGTTGTAGAGCCAAACAGGGCATGTTCGCCCCTTCTCCCCACCTTCCTTGAAGGTGGGGAGAGGGGGCAAATCTAGGGGTTTGCTGCGGCCGCCCCCGCTTCCCCTTGGTCCCCTTCAAAAGAGCCAAGATGGAGGGAAGGGGGCTGCTGAGGCAAACTGGGCATTTTTGCCCCTTTCCTCCACCTTCGAGTCCAGTTTGACTGGAAGCTTGAAGAGAGGGGCGAATGTTGCCCTGCCAGCTGATCCTGTTCACTTTCCCAACTCACAAGGAGATCCTCGTGAGTTGGGAAACAAAGAGGATCAGCTGGCAAGGCTCCCCCAGCCAGTCAGTCAGCCAGCCAAATTGGGGTGGTGGTGGTCTTATATGGCAAATATATGCCTAAGCCTAGATTTTTGGCTGGAAATTGGGGAGTGGTCTTATACGCCCAGTCGTCTTATATGCCGGAATATACGGTACCTCTCCTGAGCCATCCGCAGCACTTTTTACGCATCTGAAAAAGTCCTAAATCTCATTGAACACAGAGGAACTGACTTCTGAGCAGACATATGTATGATAACATTAGAAATTAGATTTAAAAAAAAGATTTTGGCAGTATGTGAAGCTTATTTTCACAGACTAGGAACACCCATCAAAAATAATGTGTTCCTTTGTCTCTCCTTTTAGCATGATAGGAGATCAAGGGGGGGCATTAAAATTCAATAGGCTAATGTAGTGGGCCTTATCTGTGTAATTTGCCCATCAGATTTACATACTATGTAGATAGCTGTCTGCATTTGGCTTGGGTTGGGGAATTTTTGAATATAGTAACTATTGGCAAGTGGGAAGAACAACTGCTGGCAGAGGGACAGGCCAGAATTTAAGTGGCAATACAAGTCGTTCATTCAGCAGAATAGCCCATTCTCAATTTGCAGGGTCTTTTACTACCTCAATGCCAGAAAATAAAGGGTTATATGAATGGACAATGTTCTGCTAATAAGCTCTTTAGTTACCTTCTCCCTTTATGAGCCAGTTGCTGCATATTTTGTAGAGCTAGATTAACAATAATTAACAACATTATTAGAGAGGGCAAGAGAATGGACTGCCATTACCTGGAATAAAATTATTCTGTTCCAGATTGTTTCTGGAAGGTCTAAGCCAATCCAGAAACCACAAAATGTGTCCTACTTCAACCTTCATCACTCTCAGACATCTGAAGATGATAGGAATTGCAGTCCAGCACATCTGGAAGGAGTCTGGTTAAGCAAGGCTGGACTCAGCTCTGTCATGGGATCCTCCCCCCTCTATTGTAACCCATGACCAGCTTCTCCAGGGAATAAAGTGCAAGAGACTTTGGACTTTTCAGATGCATAAAAAGTGCTGTGGAGGGCTCGGGAGAGGTACGCGCCTGTTTTGCGGCAGGGGGCCAGTTTCTGACAACGCCGTCCCTCTCGCATTACCCTCTGTGTTCCTTGTGTGTCGCATGGAAGGAAAAGGCACCACTTTTATTCACGAAAAACTTTCATGAGTAAAAAGTGGTGCCTTTTCCTTCCATGCGACACAGAATAAACACGGAGGGTAATGCGAGAGGGATGGCGTCATCAGAAAATGCCCCCCTGACGCTAAACAGGTGCATACCTCTCCCGAGCCCTCCACAGCACTTTTTATGCATCTGAAAAAGTCCTTTGACTTGAGGCATCATGTTTCTGTGTTTTTGGTTCATTGCAATTTAGGGAGACCACCTCTTCCATCACCCTTCTTCTGAACATACAGCTGTTCCTCGTACTATGGACAAAAATGAGATGTGATAATAAAAATATGGCTGCCACAGAAAATGGCAGCCATATTTCTTGCGTAGCCTTCCCCAGTTGGGTGTCCTTTTGGACTTCAGCTTGCAGGATACTTCACCATTAGTTGTGTTATTTGGGGACTGATGGAGAAGCAGTCCAACATCTAGAGGAAATCGGGTTGAGGAAAACTAATGCTGCCCCTCCCTCCATAATATCTACTGTTACTTATTCATGTTCTGAACTGGAAGAATTACATCCTGTCTTTTCCTACCCACAATAGCAGCATCCAGTGGTGTGGAACAATAGGGCACAGAGGAAAGCCAAATCTTGTGATGTCAGGACATACGTAGATAAGGTGTGCTCTAAAGCAGAGCCAAAAATGTTCTTTTTGGGGGGACTAGAATTTCTAGATCCCTCCCCTAAACTGCATGGTCAATGACTGAACTGGCTGGAGGGTTCTGGGAACTGTAGTCCAAAAAGGGAAATTCCTGAGATCTGAGAGAAAGGAACTAGAAATTTACAGCAGCTGTTTTTTGTGTCAGGCACAACTTTAGTGTGATCTCTGATTTAGACCTGTTTGTGAACCTTGAGCCTTCTAAATGTGTTCATCTTTACTATAGAGGGCTCATATGTAAGACTTAACTACACCAGCAGTAAATGGAATACCATGGTTTTTTTTGTTTTTTTTTTTTAATAAACATTTTCTCAGGGATATGTTGCCAGAAGAAATAAACAGCTGAGGCTATCATGTCTGACAGCAAATAGCAAGAATTGAACCAGCTGTGCCCTCCTGGTGATAATCAGAGGAAGTGGTGATAGGTACAATACCCTACTGGATAATTTAGCTGAGCAGATAAGGGAGCACCCATAATACTGTGATTCTGTGAGAGATGGAATAGCATTACTGCTAGGAGACTGCACTTATTCATAAGAATATTCTCATTCTGCATTTCAGGTCTGCCATAGGGCTTCTCTATACGAGGCAAAAAAAACCCCACACCCTGCAATGCCTCGCAGCAATGGCATTTCGCAGCAGCTGCTACTTGTCTTAATGGTGTTTTTGCCCCCATAAGTTTCTCATGCAAGATGGTGGCCATGAGTGATTTACTTGCATTTGTACTTATCTCAATTTGCCACCGCCAAATCATTTTTAAAAACTGATGTCCAAGGTGCAATAGAGTGATTTTTTGATTTAACAGAAAAGCAAAAAAAAAAAAAAAAAAAAACCTCCCAAACACCCCGTTTTATCTCCTTAGCATTCATTCACTAAGGTGAAAATCCAGCATGGCGGCAGCAGGAGCTTGCCTTGTTAAAAAGCCCCCGCGCTCACCCAACCAATCAGGCTTTTGTTTCCTCTCCTATGGGAAAGCAATTCATATCAAATTGTGTGTCCCAACGAGCAGGAATGCACATTCCCCGCTGAGCTTTTTAAAAACTCCAGGAAAAGCTCTGAAGGCTTTCGCTAAGTGGTTTACGGTGGATTTGGACCCCTCCTTCTGAATACAGCAGATTGATGTGTGATCCCATTTAGACAGATCATATTCCCAGAGAATTCTTTGAGGATTGTTTTCACCATTTAGACAACCCCATAGACTCAGTAGGTAGTCTTAGGCAAACCTCGTGTGTAGATGATGCAGTTTTAGCTGAGATCCAACACTACTGCTGGCTGAGTGTCACTGCACTGGGCTTCCATGTTCCCTGGCTCCATAATGCAGCTTGGTAGCGCCAGGGCATGTCCCTGTGACCAATTAATTCATGGCCAAGGGGGCAGGAAAGAGCCCAGGTGCCATCTGGCTGCAATTAGGCAGCTGGAAAAATGGAAGAACTGATGGCCTCCTAGACCTTCAGAGTTATGCTGTATGTGTTACCCTGCAGGTCCAGATGGGTCTCAGATGTCCCTTTTTCCTGGATATACAACTGCAGGCTGGTGGTGCCCAGGGGTCTGGCCCTAATTAATTGGTCATGGAGTGTGGTGCCATTAAACTGCATTACGTGTCAAGGAATGTGGAAGCCCAGTGTGGTGACACTCTGTTGTTACCCAAAAAGGTGGGGGGGTGCTTTAGGACCCCACTTGTGATGTACAGTTGTCCCTCCACATTCACGGATTTGGCATTCATGGTTTTAAGTATTCACGGCTTGAAAATATTCTTTAAAAAATAATAATCCAAAAAGGAAACCTTGATTTTGCCAGCTTATATAAGGGATTTTGCTATGCCATTGCATATAATGGGACTTGAATATTCACGGATTTGAGTATTCATGGGGGGGGTCCTGGAACCAAACCCCAGTGAATGTGAAGGGACAACTGTATTAATATTTTGGGGAGTTATGATTAACTCAGGTGGAATGCTCCAAGAGGCAGGTAATTTCGTGACCTTTTCACTTGTATATACCAGTACTAACTGCAGAGAACTCCAGGTTAAAGTGAAATAAATGTTTTTTATTGGGAATAACACAGGAAGCAATCACACATACAACACATGCTCACAAGAACCACACAAGGCTAGTGAAGAGTTAAAGGCAGAAAGGTTGGGTAGAGGAATAGATTTGGTAGATAGGGCAATAGTTACCAGTCCTGAAGAGAAGTACTCAGACAGAAGTCTGAGGGTGGCACTGGAAGTCCGATCCAGGAGCATGTTGACAGAGAGAGTGGCCAGGTGTCATCCACAGTGGCACACTTTACTATTGTTTGGGGCTAATATTTATACTATATATAAATTTATACTATATACTGGAGCAGTATTTGGGTTTAGAACAAAGCTTAGATGGGTTTCCCACCAGATAAACAAATGAAACCAAAACTCAGCTGATTGTTGTTTGTGGTTGAGAGATAGAAATTGATGGGTTTATGACAACATCACATTGCAGGAGGGATATTTCCAAGGGGATATTTTCCTGGGAATATGAGTTGTGTTGGTCAATTGTTCATTTAGGATGTGTGACTCATCGCCAGCAGGGCCCAAGAGGGGATTAGTACATGCCTCCATAATGGTGTTGTTTACTAGGGGCTCCGCTTAATCCTATCTTGGGTGTGTTTGCTAAAATATTTCCAAGACACCTTCCCAGGTCCTTGTGACCTCTGTTTGACCTCACTTTGGCTCACCCCAGTCTAGTAGAAGCCTTGAAGTGTCCAATATTGTCAATTAGGAGATATTATAGGGAGTGGTTAGTAGGGCCTAGTAACACTTCCAGCTTTAGGGTTGCCAGATCTCAGGGCCTTAGCCATCTTCTCCATGGGGGAGAGAGAGGAGTCTCAAGACAAAAGTGAAGTCTCTCCCTCCCTCCCTCCCTCCCTCCCTCTGTATGTATTTATTTTCAGCATTTGGTAGACTTACTATCTTTTATTTGAAAGGTATACTCTGTGCAACTGTGGTTGATACTTAATGTATCATGCTTGATGGCATGACCAGGGGCTGCCTCCTCTAGCATCACCCTTGTAACATTACCTGAGCCTGACTCTTGTGACATTACAAGGGATCATCCCTAGGTCTCAAGTCTTGGCCCTGAAATCTCAGGGCCTGGGATAATCCTGATTTGGCAATCCTTGCCCCAGGATTACTGCTGGATCTTTCCAAAAAGGAGACCATCAGCTGCTGATCTGCATCCTTGGCCACAAAGTGGCAAGGGGGTGCAGGCATGCACCCTGGTGCCATCAAGTTGTTTTGCATCAGGGAAGTACTGGATAAATTGTGCAGTGTCTTCAAAGTACTGTACGTACAACAGCATAACCAAGGGTTGTCTCAGTGTATAACCAATAGGACCATGGCCTCTCTGTATAAAAGATCTACACCAGGTACGGGGAACATTTTACTCTTTAGAAGTTGGGGACTTCAACTCCCATCACCCACCACCCTATGGAAACAGACTGTGGGAGTGATACTCCCAAACATCTGACATGCCAAACATTTCCCACCCCTTCTTTACAATTTAATGTGAATGTAAGGGATGGTGATGGAATGTGGCACAAGGAAAGTTAAAGGTTGTCCATCCTTGCTGCACATATTTTGTATTTCAGTTCCTATCACCCTTATCCAGCATGGCCAATGGTCAGGGACAATAATAAACTGTAGTCTAGCAAGATCTGGAGAACCACACATTTCTCAAGCCCTGATCTACAACAACCTCTGGCTTTCAGAAATGGAAGGAAAGATGACTGCTTATGTTAACCACCATGCTTGATCATGCATTTTCTTCTGGAACAAATGGTCACTAGCGGTTATACCATCATTTTCCAATTACAGTAAGAGAAGCAGTGTCACAAGAGGCCTCATTTGTACAGTCAAATTCTCTTCCTGTGTTATGGAAAATGCACATACTCAACACTTAGCCACACCAAATGGCTTTGTGCTTCATCTGCTGAGCAAACTCATCCATAATCGCACAGTGTTTAAAAAATTACCCATCTACAAAATGGCTATTGTAAAAGGTTTATCAGTAAATAAGGGCTAGCCATCTGGCAGCAATCTGACTAGCTGGCATGGTTTTCTTTGGGTGGTAATTAAAATATAATGCCAGTGGGGACAGACAGTCATTATCTATCTCGATTGTTTCCCTCCTGATAGAAAAAGAGCATGGCAAGTGGAGGCATTTATGGGAAATAAACTTCAAAATACAGCTGAGCTGTTCATTTTCAGCAGGGAAGGAAAGTTTATCCTACATCAAGAAGCCCTCTATTCATTTGCATTGACAAAAATGTTCCATACAGAAAGTGATTGTTTCCCATGGAGAAACAGAGAGAGCTGTCAAAGAAAATGAACTCTCTTTGTGTTGTCTCAGCTAATCAGTAGGGCTTGTATGTTTAAGCAAGGAAGTTGTATTATGTTTGTGTTAACGTTAATGGAAGAAAGCTGCAAAGGCTTTGACTCACATACTACTGTGTAGATTGGGGCAGAAACCATGGGGCCCTTCAGATCTTGTTGGACTGCAATTCCCAATGTTCCACACCATTGGCTATGCTGTTGGCACTTGCAGTCTGGCAACATCTAGAGGGCTGTAAGATTCCCACCCCTCGTGTAGATCCATGGATGGAAATGAAGCTAATGTTACTCCAGATGGTACAACATGAATCTTCAAGATTGTCTGCAAAGGACTGTTATGAAAGGATTCATTAATAGCCCATAGATAGATGAGCTGGGTAGGGGAAACTGTTGTAAATATAGAGACATCCTTTATGTAAAATGCTAGGCACAAAAATCTCATGATGTGCCTCAAATTGATCAACGCCTAGAGAAAGGCTTGAAATGGGTCTACCAGCAACTGGATAGAGACTTTCCAGATCAAAGATGGTGAACCTCCTAAGGGCCCCAGGAACAATTTTTGGGTAGAGGGGGCATCAGCAACAGGCAAGCCATTATTAATTTTACCTACATATAGGGACCTTTTTACAAAACAAGAAGAATCCAGAATACATTGCAGTACAGAATACATCTATCATAATAACAATAACAAAATCCAGATGAAGCAGATAACAATCTGCCTACTATGAAAACAATGACAAAATAACAAATTAAATATTACAACCTTGAGTAAATAAAAATAAATTGAATTCATAATATCAAACAAGAGGAATAAATATGTAAGAGCAATAGCAATAGCACCTGCATTTCTATACCACTTTATAGTGCTAAGCACTCTCTAAAAGGTTTACAATGTGTTAGCTAATTGCCCCTAACAGGCTGGGTATTCATTTTACCAACCTACAGAAGGATGGAAGGCTGAGTCAACCTGGAGCCCTGCAGGACTGAACTCACAATGTTATGGCTGCAGTACCAGCATTTAACTATTAAGTGCAAACAAAGGTGCATATAAGTCTTCTAACACACCCACACCTTGACTACAATACTTTAAGAGTGAAGATACGTTATTAAATATAAGGCTACAGACAAAATATTCACAAAACAAAGTGCAAAACATGTATATCAACCAAGCTTGAGGTGCAGAGATCCTCCTGATGCAAAACCTGCAATTAGGGGTGTATAGTGAGGTGATCACTATATACCCCTACTTCCAGGTTAGATGGTCAGCTTAAATACCCTAGAGGCACCAAATCTTGCCTGACCTAAGAAGCTAAGCAAGGTCAGCTCTGGTTAGTATTTGGATAGGAAACTGCCAATGAGCTTTATTCCAGAGGAAGGAACTGGTAAAACCACCTCTAAATACTCCTTGTTTTAGAAAACCCTATGAAATTAATGGATTGCCATAAACTGACAGTTGATTTGAAGGCACATATACTCACACCTACACATAGTGAGGTGGCCAAGTTTGCTGATGCCAATAAGTCATTTAGGGTGATGAGAACAAAAAATGTTTGTAAAGAGTTCCAAAAGTATCTCTAAACCCGGGGGATGACTTTTAATCTAGTACAGTGGGCCCTTGTTTTCTGCTGAGCTTTGGTTCCAGGACCCTCTGTGGACACCAAAATCTGTGGATGCTCAAGTCCCATTATATACAGTGGCATAGTAAAATGGTGTTCCTTATATAAAATGACAAAATCAAGGTTTGCTTCTTGGATTTTTTTTTTTTTTAATATTTTCAAGCCATGGATGGTGAAATCTATGGATGCCAAATCCATGGATACAGAGGACTGACTGTAAATGAAATTCAGTGAAACTAAGGGCTACACAAACTACACAAGCAATCTTGCCCCCATCTTGGAGCCCTGCAGTCCTGACAATGCAGGGCTTTTGCCCTGTTTTGCCCCCCCCCACAGTCCTCACAACCACCCAGGGCAAAGATGGGGCTAAGACGGGGGGGGGGTTGATGGGGTAGGGCCCATTACAGCATTTTTAAAAATACCAGTTTAAATCCTATCACACCCGCTCAGCCTCCAAAAACCCTGTGATAGGTTCGCTTTAGGTTCATCATAAATCTGAAATGACTTGAAGGCACACAACAACAACAACAACAACAACAACAACAACCAGTAATAATTTAATGCATTTCAAAGTAGATTAGGGAGTTTCAGTAACAGGTAGTGAATGCAAATGACTCTTTTATACCTCTCCACAGTTATGTTAATTTCCCACATTACTTGTAAACATGTGCCCTTCTCTGCTAACAAGCATTTATTTATCTATAGTTACCTCTCTAGGGAGCTCACAATTTCAATGCAAATAAACAGGAGCAGCAAAAGAGAAATTTTCCATGGGACTTCATCTAGGAAGTTGAAAGGAAGGTGGGGGAGCCTTGTGAGGAGGCTCAGCTTTATGAACGTGAGGGGGAGCTAGAATTAAGATGGGAAGCAAGTAGATGACTTTGTCTGCAGGACAAGGTGACAAAGGCAATTGACCTTTATGTAGGGTTGCCAGATTGGATCCGAATAGGACTCCTGCAACTTTAATCTTTAATAGACCGAGGAGGAGGAGGAGGAGGAGGAGGTAGTACCATAAAATTCAGTCAAGTGGGACAGAGAGTCCTCCCTTACCTTCCAAACCCCAACTTTCAGCTGCAGCCATCCCCTCCCCACACAGCTATTGTCTTGCTACAGGAGAGTGTGGAGTGGCATAGGGGAGTGTCAAGTGACAAGAACAGAGCTTTATTAAATACACATGATTCAGAATATAATGACAAATAGAACTTACTGTTTACATTCTGTATTATTATTATTCAGCAAATTCCTGAAATGTAAGGTACAGTTGAACTATAAGAAACATCTTTGGTTTTGCCAGTTTGAGGAGGAGGCAACCTCCACCCAATAAAAACAGAAGTGTTTTAATCCTTTCTAATTTAATATTGTTTTAAGGGGTGGGTAGGTTAGGGTACTGATGTAATTATGGAGTTTTTATGTTGTAAGCCGCCCCGATTGCGTTGCAGAGGGGTGGGATAGAAATACATTTTATTATTATTATTATTATTATTATTATTAAAAGTAACAATCAACATTAGTAAAACAGAGAAAATGATTTTGTCTCCCGCAGTGCCAGGCAGACATAATGCACTCATACACATAAAAAGAACCAAGAAAAGGAAACCAAGACCAGGAATTGTAATGATCTGATACTGTACATAGGGCCCATCTACATGCTAAGAAAATGCGTGCAGCATTTGGAAAATTGATCATGTGTACACATGGCCGTTCAGATGCATAAGTGTCATTCAGAAAGGGGGCTAGTGAATCCCCCATAAACTACGTGGATTTGGTGTTCAGGAGCATTAGCAAATCTCCAGCTAAAATCTGTACAGCCATTTGTATTGTCAGTGGTCTGTACCCCCCCCCCCATTTGCACACATACAAACAGGCAGTGTAATCTGATTGGCTGGCCGAGCACAGGGGGCAGGGCTAGAAAAGAGGGGAATTGGGAGTGGCTGCCATGTTGGATTCCTGGCTAAGCAAGAGTCTGGTAAGTCCATGATTTTTACATTTATTCCTTTCTATTTTATATTGTATATATATTGTAAATATGGAAAACCAACTGTCTGCATAACAGGCACCTTTTTAAATAAAAAAGAAGCGGCGAGAGATTTCAAACTGCCGCTTGGATTGCTCGCTCCAGCCAGCTGGGCAAGGGGGGTCATATGGAATTTAGGGGGGAGGAAAAATCATGTACACAGATCGTACGCATACGAATGGCTGCCTTTTCGGACTTTTTACCTCCCAAACGGATTTTTGTTTTAATCGTGTAGATGGGACCATAGCCTTACAGAAAAGTCTACCTCTTACATAGTTGTATAGAAACCATTTTGGGGCAGTGACTATGTGAAAAAACTTGTCTTAAACATTTTATTCATCATTCTAAAAGAAAACATTCTATCATTTATTTTCTTTTTTTTTTCCTGGAAAAGCTTTGGAAAAAACAGGGGAAATATTTTTGTGTTTTGTCCTTTTTTTGTCTGTCCCCCCACCAGCATTCCTGGTGAGGAACAAAAGGAGTTTGTGTGAAGACTACAGAGATTTTCAGACCGCGTTTCAGTGTGCCTAGCGCGGGAGGAACTTTCGGGAGAGGGACGGCGATCTTGCGCAGCAGGGGGGTGTTTTCGGACGCCGTTGTCCCTCTCCCGAAACCATCCGTGTCACTTCCGTGAAGCTTCGGAAGCCTCAGCGCCATATTTTAATCACGGGCAACCTCCGTGATTAAAATATGGCTCTGCGGCTTCCAAAGCTTCACGGAAGTGACACGGATGGTTTCGGGAGAGGGACAACGGCGTCCGAAAATGCCCCCCTGCTGCGCAAGATCGCCGTCCCTCTCCCGAAAGCTCCTCCCACGCTAGGCACGCTGAAACGCGATCTGAAAATCTCCTACAATAATTTGGAGACACATCAGATGGAATTGAACGGGTTGAATAGATTTACACCTAGGCCCCAAGTAAGATATCCACAAATGAATCAAGATGTGCTGCACTTCTACTGAGTGTGTGTGTGTGTGTGTGTGTGTAGCATTTGGATAGGAAAGCAACAAGAAACAACATTGAATGGTTCAATAAACGTGGCAGAAATCACCAGTCTAACACAGGGATTATCCAATGTATGGCACTGAAAGCCACAAGGACAACAACCTACCTGTTATGTAGTCCAAATACATTTGGAGGATGGAAGCTTGGGGGAGGGTGGGAAAAAGGATTTACGTTCCTTTCTTTTAAATGCAAAAGATGTGATCTGAAATGTATTGTGGATTTTACAAGACAAAATGTGGAGTTTTTTTTTTTTTTTAAAAGAATGAAAGTATTGATCAACCATAAAAGATTGGTATCATGGGTAGACTAACCAACTCTCCCCTATTTCCTGGGAACTCCCATATTGGAGCTTTTTGGACCCTTCTATTGACCTTTTATTTCTCCCATATATTTATGAAGGTCTGACATTCAGATGTCAAGGGCAAGCAAGTCGGCACACAGAAGGAACCTGTGAAGGCTGGATGTATCTGTGTGTGTGTGTGTGTATCATCAAAAAGCAAGCCAGGAAACTCCTGCCAGCTTGAGGCTCACAGAAGTGACTGTAGGGCATTTTAAAGCAGCGGCTCCTTTTTCCTTCCTTCCATCCCCGCAGAGCAGGGCAAGCTGGCCTCTGTGTGGCTGAAGCTGGGAGGAGTTTGCTGAGTTGCTTTAGCGCATTTGCTCCTTTGCTCCAAAAACCAAGCCAGGAAACTCCTGCCAGCTTGAGGTGTCTGTTCACATTTATGTCAGAGGTGTTGGGGTGTGGGGAAGGAGGAAGGGAGAGAGAGAGGTATGTGCATATTTTTGCATCTGTGTGCATGTGAGAAAGGATAGTGTATGTTTGCATGTCCCTGTAAGAGGGGGGAATGGGGTATGTGTGTGCTTTTGCATCTCTGTATGTAAAAGGTTTGTTTTTGTGTGTGTGTGTGGGGGGTGAGCTTGTTTCTTTGTGTGTCTGTTTTGATAAGATATCTGTAAGGGTCCTTTCAGTTTTCCTTCAAGTTAATAATGATGCCTGAGATCTTTTTAGAATAGTTTTTGTTGTTCTTCTTCTTGTTGCATATATACACAAACATATAAAGCTAATCAAAATATTAAACAATATGGTCTGGCCATTCAAGATGTAATCCTATACCAATGAACATTTGCTGGAGTGATGCTGCACCACTAAAAATGGGCAAAATTTAAATCTCCTTTAAATTCATGGTTGAAAGTTGGTCACCCTAATCATGGGTTTGGTGTGTTATTGCAAATAATTTAGAAATGTTTAATTATATACCTTTGTTGTCATTGTTAACTGCTGTCAAGTCAACTTTGACCCATGGTGACCCTATCAATGAAAGACCTCCACGTCACCCCTAGTATCAACAGCCCTGCTCAGGTCTTGCAGACTCAGGGCCATGACTTCCCCTGATTGAGTCTATCCATCTGGAATGCAGTCTTCCACTTTTCCCACTGTCTTCTACCTTACCAAACATTATTGCCTTTTTCTAGTGAGTCATGTCTTCTCATGATATGCCCAAAGTATGATAGTCTCGGTTTAGTCATCTTGGCTTCCAGAGAGTTCAGGCTGGATTTGCTCTAGGGTGTATTTCTCTTTTCAGCAGTCCTCGGTATCCACAGAAGTCTTCTCCAGCATCACATTTCAAATGAATTGTTTTTCTTCAATCAGCTTTCTTCATTGTTTCTTCAGCTTTCATAATCATGCCATGGACCATCCTAACTTTAATTTTCAATTATATATCTTGACACTTCAGGATCTTGTCTAGTTCCTTCATAGCTGCCCTTCCAAGTCCTAGTCTTTCTGTGATTTCTTGACAGCAGTCTCCAATCTGATTAATGATTGAGTAGGGAAAATCTTGAACTATTTCAATATCTTCATTGTCTCTTTTAAAGTTATGTAAATCATATTTTTGTTTTCTTAATGTTCAGCTCTAAGCCTGCCTTTGTACTTTCTTCCTTGACTTTCTTCAGCAATCATTCCAAGTTTTTGCTATTTTATGCTAGTCAGATGGTGTCATCTGCATATCTTAAATTGTTCCTTTTCCTTCCTCAAATTTTCACACCTCTTTCCTCTGACTCTAATCCTGGTTTATGTATGATATCTTCAGTGCACAATAAAACGATAGGGTGATAAAATGTCACCTTGCCTGACCTCCTTGGCAAAATCGAAATCATTCAGTTTTTCCGTATTCTGTCCTGACAGTAGCCTCTTGTCCTAAGTACAGGTTATGTATCAGGACAATCCAATGTTGTGGCACACCCATTTCTTTAAGAGTGACCCATAGTTTTTCCTCATCTACACTATCAAGGGCTTAGCTAAAAGCACAGGCTGGTTTTCTTCTGAAATTCTTTATTGTGCTCCCTTATGCAATGTATGTTTGCAATATGATCCTTAGTGCCTCTTCCTTTTCTGAACTCAGCTTGGACACCTGGTATTTCTCGCTCCATATATGGTAAAGGCCTAAATACCCTAAAGGCACCAGATCCCATCTGGTCTTAGAAGCTAAGCAGGTCATCTCCAGTTAGTACTTTGGTGGGAGATTGCCAATGAATACCAGGAGCTGTAGGCTATATTTCAAAGGAAGGAATTGGTAAAATCATCTCTGAGAAGTCCTTGACTAAGAAAATCCTATGAAATTCATGGGGTCTCCATAAGTCAACAGGTGACTTGAAGATACACATACAGATATGGTAAAAGTCTTTGTTGTAAATTTTTGATTATCACTTTTCTTGCATGTCAGATTAACGTAATAGTCCGGTGGTTGCTGCAATCCCTGGTGTCCCTTTTCTTGGGGATTGGAATGTATACTGAGCATTTTCAATCTGTGGGCCATTGTTTTATTTTCCATATTTGTTGACAGATTTTAGTTAGAATTAGAGTAGATTTGTCTCTGCAGCTTAAAGCAGTTCTATTGGTATACCATCTGTTCCTTGTGATTATTTCTCCCAAGTGCCCTGTGTGCAGCTTCCACTCGGCATTCTAAAATAGTAGTTCATCTTCAAATGGTTCTTCCTTAAATTAATCTGTCATCAGTTTATCTCTTTTATATAGTCTTCAGTGTATTATTTCCATTGTCTTTTTATTTTTACATGGTCATATAATGCATTTCCCTTGCTGGTCATAGAGTATTCCCACTCTTGGTTTAAATTCCCCTTTGATTTCTCAGATCTTGTGGAAGAGGTCTCTTGTTCTTCTTCTTTTTTTCACCTTCTATTTCTTTGCGTTGATTATTATAGCAGTTCTCTTTGTCCCTGCACAAAGGTTGCTGAACAGTTGCATTCAAGGTTCTGACTCTATTTCTGTTACCTTTTACTTTTGATTTTTGTCTGTCTTTAACTTCTTGAAGAGTTTCATTTGTCATCCATTGAGGCTTCTCTTTCTTTTCAGCTGTAGATAGTGTCTTTTTGCATTTTCCCCTAACCTTTACATGCATACATAGATATGTGTATTCTAAGGAGATTATCAGACAGGAACGAAAAAAGCATTCCTGTCCTACAATCTCCACTCCTGCCCCTGTCCCGTCCCTGACCCGCCACAATCACCCTCCCCACTGTGCTTACCTTCTTATTCTGGCAGCCCAGGAGTGAATGGGGCTCTAACGGAGCTCCATTCAAATCCTGAATCGAAATCCCATGGATTCCCATGAGAAGATGTGAGCGCAGGAAATTCAGAAATAAAAATAACCAAAAAAAGTGACAGCAAGCACAAAAACACACTTTAAAATGTTAAAGTAAGCTGGAGAGAACCATAAAAAGTGTATCAGTTACCTGGATGTCCCAGTCTCACCTGGAAGTATTCTGGCAGGGACCTCCCATTGACGATGGGATCTCATCAGTGAAACAGGGCACCTTGTCGCACACGTGGAAGTCCGTAGCAGAAACAGAACAGGAATCTATTGATCGCTTCTCCCATCAATAAAATGCAGTGCTGGCAGAATGGGAGCAGAACAGGTGCATAAGAAAAGGGGACAATGCCATCTGATAAGGGAGCTCTTTTGTGATCTCCTGGCATTCCTGTAATGCCACTTTAAACATGTCTGATAATCTCCTAACTCTTTTTGTTTCTTTCTTCTTTTTTTGTACTATGGAACACTCCTGTGTTTTAAAAGTCATTTGACAAAAAGGGAAATCACCAAATTTTGTCGTGTGTGTGTGTGTATAAGAGAGACAGAGAGAGAGAGAGAGGTGTCTAAAGATGCATGACATCTCATTATCGCTACTTGTTTTTTGCTGATTTTTGTCACCTTCATGTCCACTCATTTGAATAGAATAGAATCTTTATTACGGTTCTAGAACAGCACAGATAAAAAGCAGATATAGAATAAAAGAGAATAAAAGCACAGGTCAAAAACAGCATTTCAGATTGTATAGCTCCAGCACATCAAGGAATGACAAGGTTGGTACTAGTCTGATGTGGAGGTCAATGCCTGATGGACTTTAACAGCCACTGCACAGAACCTGGCAACATTATATGTTGTAAAAGGGCTGGAGTCTGAAAGCAACAGAGAAGTGTAGAATTGTAGAATTATTGGTATTTATGCAATAGGGGTGAAATATGGCTGAGACAGATGTCCCTGTAGTATGAGCACTGGAGAAGTACATGTTCTGTTGTTTCTGTTTGACCAGAGTTACAGGGGCATAGTCTGTCTGAGAAGGGGAGCTTCTTGTATCGGCCTTCAAGGACACTGAGGGGAAGGTATGACGTTGTGCCAAGGTAAAAGCCCTCCAATGCTTAGGTACTTTAAAATTTGCTAGATATGCCATAAGTGAGGCCAGATATCTGTTGGTGTCACTAACAATAAAGATTGGAGCACTGGCTAGATCCAGTTGTTGCTCTATGGACTTTATCAGACACGGAAAATACAGCACCATCACAACGCCACATAATCACGAAAGAGCACGTAGATCAGACAACATTGCCCTTTCGTGGCTAAAAACAGACCAAAACCCATCATTTTTAATTGACAGCTTAAGCCATCTTAGATCCCTGCTGGTTTTTTGCTGGCATTGCCAGCATGTGACGCCCCTATCTCTTTAAATCTCTTACTTACCCCAACAATGCCCCGTCCTTCTTGAACACTTCCAGGTCAGATTGGGACATCCAGGTAAATGACAATCTTTTTTCCTCCCTTCTCTCTGAGTTACTTGGGACCTTTAAAATGTGTGTGTGTGTGTGTGCTTTGTGCAACTTTAAATGTAGTTTTCTTGTTTTTCTTGTTTAATTTCCCATGCGACTAAATCTTTATTGCCAGGGAGCCTTTGCTGGGAAAGGAAGTACGTGCGGGGGGAACATTCTTTTGCCAGCGTAGAAATGGGTTTTTCTACGCTGGCAAAAGAACGTTTTAAAACTTGTAGTCTGATAAAGTCCTATGTCTACCACCCGTTATTTGCTAGTTGCTTTCGCCCTATTGTATCCCATGCTGAGCAGAAGATCTGGAGAAAAGTCCAGTGATTAAATTTTAGTCATCACTGTCTGTTTCCACCTGGACTGGAAATCATCACTCAAGGTTAGTGGAACAAGGCCGGTGGGGAAGACTCATTGTCTGAGTCTCATTTGGGGGCTATTTCTAGCAATTTCTTGGATCTGCACTAGGGCTCTTCCAAAGGTTTCTTTTAACTAGGGCATGGTTTGCTGCAGTAGTTCTATGGTTTGAAGGGCAAATTTTCCTCTCTCTGAATAAATAAACAAACAAACAAACATACAAATAAAATTAGGGTTATATTGTTATAGTGCAAGAGTCTGTTTCATTGAGCCACTGATGTAGAGAAAGAGACGAAGGATACTTTATTTTTCCAATGCGTCTCAGAAGTAAAAAGAAACCCACTCAAGGTTGGGAATAAAATATTGCAGCCAATGCTTGGGAAGTGTCAGAAAATAGTGGCAGGAGAACAGAAATGTCATTTGGATATTTAAAGGAACCTTGAGAACTACAGTAACAAATAAATACCACAACCTCCTGGCAATGTTTGCCCCATCTGGAGGAGTCCAGAGACAGAATGAGTGTGTGTGTGTGTGTGTGTGTGAGAGAGAGAGAGAGAGAGAGAGATTCTCTAACATGCCCAGTGTTGTTCCCTTGACCACAAGATGGCACTGTGCCATAAGGTGAGAGAAACTGCTTTTGAATCTCTTTATCCTGTTGTTTTTTGACAGATCAAATTGGATTGAAAAATGAAATCCTAGACAAGATGCTATGTTGCCACATGTTCTTTACCAGATTGTAAGTCAGCATTGCCACTTCACGGGAACTAAATCGACAGCAGACATTTGGAGGTTGAGAGAGATGATGTGCTTGCCCACCCCATGTAAAAATAGACACCAGGACCTTTCTGCATCCTGTTCCTTAATTTAGATGAAATGGGAAGTTACTTTGAAGCAAGACAAAGACGACATCTCTAAGGAAACTGACAACAAGGGATGTCAGTTTCATCAAGAGACTCTTAAGGTGTCATTAGAGGTGGAGAGTGGGGTGAGTAGACAATTACCCCCAGCCGCTGCAGCCTTCAAGAAATTGGTACTGGCTGTCTAAGATTCTTCAGAAGGTGAGGAGTCCTCTTGCTGTCACTGCATCCTGTCAGCATGGACATCATCTCTCTGTCAGCACCATTTTCAGGATCTGACAGTGATGCCTCCCACACATCCTACAGAGTAAAAAGGAAAAAGAAAAAAGAGGAAAGGGAGGGCAGGGGGAAAGACCCTGGGGAGGAAGCCATCTCCTGTTTGCTCAAGCACTCTCTGGTGAAGTGTGGATGCGTACAGTGAAGCTTCAGATTGGAACTGAGGCTAGCCTACCAAGGGTTAAAAGCTGCAGGGGCTTCTTTTCTTTTAAAACATTAAAAGAGGGTTTTTTTGTGGAGGGGGGAGATATGTGTGTGTGGCTCAGTGTCATCTTTAACAAATCCCTAATGCAACCTGACAAAGTCTTCCAGTAAGGTCCATATTAAACAACAGCTCCTGGGTCAACCACAGTTTAACAGAAGAACACTGTGAAAAGGAAGCAAAGGGGATCTGAATTATCTTTGCAACACAGAAAGCTTCTGCCTGACTTCCCCCACTGAATCCTCCTCATGCTGGCCTCCTTGTTCCTGGGATCTTCTCTATTGTCCTCACACTGGTTGTGATTTCAGTGAAACATGTTCAAAACGGCTTACTGAAATTAAGCCGTTTTGCTGCGAGGTGCCCATGCTCAGTCTTGAAATTAGGATTTTGAAAACCAGACAAAACAAAACACCAACACTCTCAGGGGTTTGGAATCACATAAGCCCTCATTCTCCATTTCACTTCTTCATACTATATCAGGATTGTAGCCTTTTCCTATTTGGAATGCGTGAGAATTTAGCTTCTGTTTGCATCTGATAATAATTTATAAAAATTCAGAAATTTCTTCATATTGGGGGTTGAAATGTTAAAACATTCAAATGTGGGGAAAGAGGAAACACAGGCAGATTTGTTCATCCAGTCCCAGGACCAAGAGTGCTGAACTCTTAAAAACCTGGGTTTGAAGACTATATTGGTGTTGAACTGGGATTACTGCCTACTTTTTCCCCTGAAAATTTTCCTCATCTTTAACAGCTTTACAACAGAGAGGTACAACATGGCCCAAAATATCCATGTATATGTATGTATACATATGTATGTATGTATGATGGAAAGAATTCTAATATAACTCCCTCTCCCCAAAATTGTCCCTATTTTCTATATACAGTAGTTGTTCATTGCCAGTTATTTTTGTGACATTATTAAAGTAGGGATCCACACCAACAGGTTTTACAGTTGGGCTAGGGAAGCAGTTCCAAGATGCCCCTCCTTCAGGAGGGACACTAGACCATTTCATACTACATACCGGTAGTTATATGAGTCCACTCTAAGGAGATTATCAAATTTTAAAATATGGTGTTATCATGATACCAAGAGATGGCTAAAGGGCTTCCCTTTCACATGACATCATTCCCCTCTTGTAATGTTCCCATTCAGCTCTCATTTTGCCGGTGCTGCTTTTTATTGAAGGGCTAAGCTGTCAATGGATCCCTCATTCCGTTTCTGTCACGGAGGCTTGTGCGAGTGAAAAGGTTCCCGTTTCACTGGCCCAGTCCCAGCGTCAATGGGAGATCCCTGCCAGAACACTTCCGGGTGAGATTGGGACATCCAGGTAAGTGACACACTTTTTTGTACCCTCCCTGGATTACTTGTAAAGTTTTAAGTGTGTTTTGTGCTTGCTGTCACTTTTTCTTTTTTTACTAGGGTTTTTATTTTTGAATTTCCTGCACTCTCGTCTTCTTGTGAGAACTGACAGGATTTCATTCCAGGAAGTGAATGGAGCTCTGTTAGAGCTCCATTCACTCCTGGGCTGCCATGGAAATGGGAATAAGGTAGGTCTGAAATTTTTTGTTCTCGTGCCAGGACAGGGATGGGAGAGGGGCAGGAGAGGAAATTGCAGGATGCAAACACTTTTTTTGTTCCCATCTGATAATTTCCTGACTTCCATGGCTGCATTCTAGAAAGCCTGGTATTGACATTTTGGCCAGATGTACTAGAGGAGCTCTCTGATTGGGAATTTTAGATACCTCATGGAACTATAAATCCTAGAAGTCTATAGGCAGGAGCCAAGGCAGTTAAAGTGGAGTCATAGTACTATTATTGTGTACAGGTCAACCACCGCATCTGCAATATTGGTAACCATAGTTTCATTTAACTGTAGTAGGGGGGAGGTCTGGAGATCCTCCAGCATGTGATGTAGGGTTTGTTTGTTTTTTGGGGGGTTGGGGGGGAATGATGCATGAAACACCACCCAGCCTGCATGTGTCCCATAACCTACAGAATTCCCATCTCAACACTACAGGGTTGTTGTAATCTGCAACATGAGATAATAGCAGTGTGTGACACTCTAGGGTTGTTGTTACCAGCTTTCTCACCTTTAGCTCAACCCCAAACATGCAGCAAGGTACTAGCCAAGTGTAAAACTCCATCAGTATACTCATACTGGAGATTAAAGGATGCTCCTTTCCCAGTTGTGCAATACAAGTGCAACAGCTCCTGGAATGTGCCAGGAGGTGTAGCTGTGCCTTGGAACCTCCTGCCTGCTGGAGAAAAGATGTTGCATAAGGAAGTACTAAGTACCACCTTGTGCAATGTATTTAAAAAATACCTAAGTAACTAAGATGATTCTACCCATAATGTGCTAGTGATGCTTGAACATACATTTTAACTCTATAAGCATGGGTTGTAAAAGAGATTGGATTGAAGACTGCATTGGGGCAGACTTATGCAACATGCAAATTGGCAAAAAAAGATTCCTGATTAGTGTAAATCTAAATAACCGTTTGGCTTTAGTTTCAAAAGATTAGCCATGGTTGTCTTCCTTGTAGCTTTTGGTGCAACTGAACATCACTTAGCAAGATCTAATCTAATCTGTCTATACAAAACCTCATCCACTCTGTCTTGCAAAGAATAGGCTATGGTACTTTCACTATTCACAGTGATATTCCCTCCTCCACACCTCCTGTCACCATTTTCATGTTTTTGCTTAGGTTGAAGAAGGGTTCTGAAGAATTCAAAATCTTGCTCACTACCTTCTGAAATTTTCATCATGGGGTACTACCCTACAGCGGTATCCCTGCCCCCTCCCCACACACACACATAGGCTATCATGGCAACCTACCATTGTTGTCTGAAAGAAAGAACCAGTGTATTGGAACTTCACAGAGCAGTAGTGTGGTGTATTTGTTTGAGCCTTGGACTAGAACTGAGACCAGGGTTCAAATTCCCACTCAACCATGGAAGCCCACTGGGTGACCTTGCGCAAGTCACATTCCCTCAGCCTCAGAGGAAGGCTAAAGGCAAACCCCCTCTGAACAAATCTTGTCAACAAATCTGTGATAGGGTCACCTTAGGGTTGACATAAGTCACAAACAACTTGAAGGCATAGGTTTTCCCTGTTTTTGTTTGTTTGTTTGTTTTTCCGGGCTGTGAGGCCATGTTCTGGAAGAGTTTATTTCTGACCTTGCACCTGCATCTGTGGCTGCCATCTTCAGCCGGTGTGTTGAAGGCACACAACAACTTTGGAATTTCACATGATACTACTGCATATCATTGTAAATTCAAAATCAGTCAGTGCAGCCCCAGCTCCATACTTGTTTGTAAACTGTGGTATTATTTCTTATGTTGAAAAAAGCAGGAGAAGTGCTATGTTTCAGTATAGATATGTTTCAGTACGTTTCTAGCTACTCACAAGAGACATTTTGCAAGAGCATTGTGCCTAAGGGAGATCTGAGGAATATGAACTTTTGAACTTGCTATGTAGATGTAGATGCTATGTAGGGAGCAGTTCCATCATTCCCTGGTCCTTCATTCCTTTACAAGTGTTTTCTTTGAGGGACTTTAGCACATGCAAGTAGGCACTGTGTGTGTGTGGGGGGGGTCCCTTCTCTCTCTCTCTCTCTCTCTCTCTCAGAGACCTGCTGTATAAAAATAACTCTCAACATGTTATTCCAGAGCTTGGAAATGTTTGCTGCAGCACTCATGCATTAATGTTAAATCAGGAAAGAGATTTCTGATGTTAAAATGTTAAGAATTCTAATATGTTGATTAATTAAGTGGTTAATTGATTCAATTGTTACACTTTAAAAATAACATTTAGAATTTGCTGGAGATTATTATAATGAATTAAGATGACAAGAAACATTACAATATTGGTATTTCACATTTGACAATCATATTTTACATTATCTGTTTCATTGTCAGTTATATCAAAACCCTAGGAAAAGATTCTTGGAACAGATTTTGGCTTCCTTACACAGTGAGAGCTCCTATGTGAAACTATTCTGGCTACTATCAGATTGCGATCCTTACATTACACATAAAACAGCCTTATTTGCTAAAGCTGCTAAAAATATTTGTGCTTGCTATTTCAAAGATATAGCTATAGATTGTGCAAGGGACTCACTAATTTGATCTTTTTGTATAACTGCACGTGTATATGCATGTTGCATTCTTTTACTGTATTTTTTCCTCTTAATTGAATTTTATTGAATTTGTACTGGCTTTTAGTCAAATACAATAAATGATGAAGATTATGAGATGTATTCTCTCAGCTGTTATTGTACAGTGTATATATACAGCAAAGGTGCTCAATAAATAAGATTATAAAACTGTGACACATTAAAGCAAAATAGAGAGTCTTTTAGAAATAGAGTTGGAGCTGATTGAAAACACTGTGCTGCCTGAAGTGAAGGACAAGTTAGATAGTGATTCCCAAACACTAACCCACCAGGTGTTTCAGACTTCAGCTCCCAGAAGCCTCACCCACCTTGGCCAATGACCAAGGATTCTGGGAGCTGAAGCCAAAAACACCTGGAAGACCAGAGTTTGGGAAACATTGAGCTAGCGTGACTCTCTCACACACATCCAGTGGTGTCACTAGAGGTGTGTGGACTGTACTGGGTGACACCATCAGAGGTGGGTGACACCAAAATGAATGTCTATACAAATTTTGTGCAGTGTTTCAGCACAAATTTATTATTCTTTATGAAAAATATCCCTGGTGCTGTGTCCAGCCAGGCTAGCCTTCCTTCTTGTTCCTCTCCCGCATGTAGGTTTTTGGTGACTCTCAAAGTCATGCACAGATTGCTAGATTGCTGGGATTACTAAGGATTCTGTATCGTTTGGTACAGGAGGAGGTCCATGGGGGTGACACACTGGGTGACGCCAACCCTAGTGATGCCACTGCACAGAGAATCACGCCAGACACAGAATCTGACCATTCCAGAAGTTTACTTGAACTGGAGAGCATCTTCCATCAAATCTGAGGTCAGCATGCCAGTTTATGCATGCAGGGCAGTCTAGATTAGGGGCTTTGGGGGGAATAGTGGGAGGGTATTGCTGCCTCAACACTTCCTACCATCTGCTGCCTGAGACACATGCCTCACTCTGGCTTGTGGTAGAGCCAAGCCAGAGAATCAAGTTTTCTAGGGACCTATCTTTCCTACTAATGTCAATGTGTCAATCGTGAGTTGCAACTGGAATCAGCAGAAAGCTGAGGCACTCATTTCATGTGCTCTAAGAGATAACATCTCTATCAATAAATGAGCCTTGTCTCATGGTTTGCTTTTTCATTTTTAATTCCTACTATTTCCAGCAAATGTTAGCACTTTAGCAAAAGGTATTCATAGGGACACTCAGTATTGTTATAAGACTTTAATGGTTATTAAGGGTAGCTAGCAGTCAAATCACTTTAAATCTAATTTGAGTACAGCATTCTAAGGATTGTCAGAATGCAAATGCCATTTTAATCATCTGAATCCCATGCCTTATTGAGTAGTAACAGATTATTATTCATTTTTGGTGACCCTGAGTTAGCAAGGACATGCTGAGCTGTCAGCCAGAGTAATACAAGCTCAATAATGATAATCTATTCCTAAAGTTAACATGATGGCTATTTCACAATGGCTCCTGCTGATTGGAGAAAGGTTAGATCTCCTGGCCCCAGTAGCTGTTTGAGTTAGCACTTGTTTTATGAGAAACATTATAGAATCAAGCCTGCATCTTAAGGGGGAAATGCCATGAAGTATAACACAGCAAAGACGTTGTAAGAAATGGTGTGAGGTTTGGAAGAAAAGGGATGTGAGGGAGGAGAAACCCCCAGAGCAGTTTGTACTTGGTAAAACAAGTCAGTAAAATTCCTAGTGCTCAAACATACAGGGAACCATGTCAAAAGTGAATCTCCCAGTGATGATGTTTTCCAACACAGGGGTTGTGACTCAATAGAGAATTAAAGCAGCCCAAAATCAATGAACTTAAAATGATTGAAACCAAGGGCTCAGGCATGGTTATGCATGCATTGGATTATGACCCAAGTGTTTAGTGCCAGTGTGGGCAATCTGTGGACTCATAGATGTTGTTTGTCTGCAATTCCCACCATTTCAGGGTCAGAACTGAGACCCTGATGGTTCCAGATGATGTCACAGGGGGCAGGCCCTAGGAATATCATTATGCATCGACCATTGTTGCTCAGAGTATGTCATTCAAATAAAAAAAATTAAAAATGGTTGGGAAGTGTGAAAGATAGTAGCGGATCTCTCTAGCAGAGTAATCAAATTGACAGGGCAGAAGCTGAACAACAACCAGTTCCATAGCTACTTAGCCAGCTTGTCAGCCACAGGGTCTAGCAGAGGACAAAGCAGGTTTAGCCTTCTTTGTAAAACATGCAAAGTAACTTTACTTATGAATGACTTGTACATAATCAGATTTATGGTCTAACAGAGGAAAGAACAAAAAGGAGAGAAAAATTGCTGCAGGTTGGAGTGAGGCAGGAAGAGAGCACCATCAAATAGGAAGCTGCCATAAATATACACTGTGCCTAAACTCTAGAGAGCAACATGCAGAGTAACAATTCGTGAGTATAGGCACACAAAGCTTGGTAACTCCAACACTAACAAAGGAGAATGTGTATGTATACACAGACACCCTTGCACACCTTTCAAAGCAGTGCTCTTGCTCTGAGATTCACCCCATTGGTACCAGAGAAGAAGGACTAGGCCCTGAGATCTGGTAACCTTTGTCACAATCCCTTTTCATTCATTATGCTGGCTAAAGCTGACTATGCTGACTTTGTTCCTCCAGATGGTTTAGGCTTTGACTCCTAGCTGCTCCCAGCCAACATGGCCCATGGTCTAGGATCCTGGGAGGAAGTCTGTAACATTTGGAGGTTGAGAACCATTGGTCTTTAGAGGGCCAGATTTTGCCCACTCCTCATTTAATACCTAAAAATATGTCTGGGCCTTCATTCTTTGAGTACCAGAGCAAACTGGTGCCTCCCACAAGTTCCTGTCTCTCAGTTATAGTTCTCCTTGAGTGAAAGGAACACTCCTCTGCTGATCTCCCACAGATGATTTGTAAAGAATCAGGATACCATATGTTACATGGAGATTTCAAAGCGGTCGAAAACAGTCCAAGATTTTACATGGACACCTTATTAAAGGTGGCATGAGAGGGGTATCATTGTCAGTTCTGAGGTCATCACTACTCAGTGTCCCAAACCCCTAAAGAAATTCCCCCAGTTTACTGATCTTACAGTTTATAGAGTCAATACTGGTGTTTATTACCTGGCCAATCACCTCCCTTTGGGTTCTTCTAACTGTGCTGAGGATTTGGCTAACTGAGTTATACTGCCTTAGTTCACATACATCTTGAGAACTGAACATGACCTCAGGAATTATACACACCTCTTTCCCCATGGATTCTTGGTTGCATGCTAAGTACTGGAAGTCTAATGGAAACCCCAGGGTGAGAGCTCCTTGTTGTACTGTTCCTTCACCACAGGCACATTGTGGGGAGACAGAATGGGTCATAGTGGCTTGTGCTGGGAAGGCTTTTAAAACCCATATAGCATGACTGTGTATATGGTGGAGTCTCATTGCTGACTTGGCCAAGCCATACCCTCCAATATCTCATAGATGAAAACCAAGACACATCTGGCCATGAAACATCAGAGTGTGGTCAAGAAGGCAGAAGATAGTAATAAAGAAGTGCGCACAAGCCTAGGCAGATTGCAGCAGTTTGCTCTTGCCTGAGTCTACTGGGAAGGGCATGCTTCTTGCCCCTTCCTCTCCTTTCCTCCGTCCTGAGTGAACTGAGTACAAATTGCCTTTGCACTTTGAACTCATTTGCAGCAATTGAAGTAATCCAAGGATACAGGGAGGAAGTGGGAGGAGGCGAGAGAAACTGGGACAATTTAAAGGAAGCTGAAAAAGTGGGATGGCAGAGCATTAATCCGGACTGCTAAATTGGGACAGTTGAAGGGTATAGCCAAACCTGAACAAACTGAACTTGGATCCAAGTGAAATCCACTCATTTGAGGTGAGTCATTGGCAGTCATGTATAAAGCAGGAATTCATCAAGTGAAGCTTTTCCCACCATTGTTTCTGCATGACAGAAAAAACTTTACGTGGATTTCTGGACATCATGTGCATTAAAAGCACAGAAGCACTGCCAAGGAAAAACAAAACAGATGGCAGTCTTCATTCCTTCATTTGGTCATTCGCTTTCTGTTGCATGCTTCCCAGAGACCTTGCAGCAAACTGAAGTAAAGTAAAATAAAATCCATTCAGCACAAATAAAAATGTCCAGTTAAATTAGAATTGCCCTTCAGCTGCTTGATGTGGGCTGTCAAATGCTGGCTCAAAGGGGAAGACTAGGTCTGGACTTTGACTGTTAAAGGAAGGGATTTCCACAGCCAAGGAAAACGGATGATGCTACCAAGAAATCAGATGAAGAATGTCTCCATTTTTGTGCCATGTTGCTGTTTGATCGTAATGAATGGAGGGCATAATTCTTACTTATACAGTTGGCCCTTTGCATCCATGGATTCTGTACCCATGGATTCCACCATCCACGGTTTGAAAATATTTTTAAAAATAATCTAAAAAGCAAAACTTGATTTTGCCATTTTATATAAGGGACACCATTTTACTATGCTGTTGTATATAATGGGACTTGAGCATCCATAGATTTTGGCATCCACAGAGGATCCTGGTAGTTAAACCCAGTGGATACCAAGGACCCACTGTATCTGCCTTCTGCGGTTTAGCTACTAGGGGGTGGAAATGAGGGCATTGCCCCCCAAATAAGGTAGAATCCTGCTACCTGCTCCCTTGACTCTGTCCCTTTTTGCTTCTTAATTACTATTGCCCTTCCATTCTCTTCTCCATATTATTAATCTGTCCCTTTCTACTGGTTCATTTTCTTCTGTATTTAAACATGCTACTGTTTCTCCAAGTCTTGAGAAGCCTTCACTTGATCTATCTTCTCTTTCTAATTATCACCCTGTTTCACTGTTGCCTTTCCTCTCGTGCTGTTTATGTATGTTGTCTTAACTTTCTTTCTTATATTTCTGTAATGGATCCCTTTCAATCTGGATTTCACCCTTTGTGCTCTATGAAAGGGAGCCCTGCTGGCACAGTGGTTAAATGCTGGTGCTGAAGCCACAACGTTGTGAGTTCAGTCCTGCAGGGCTCCAGGTTGACTCAGCCTGCCATTCTTCTGTAGGTTGGTAAAATGAGTACCCAGCTTGTTGGGGGAAATTAGCTAACACATTGTAAACTGCTTAGATAATACATAGCACTATAAAGCAGTATAGAAATGCGTTAGTACTATTGCTACAGAGACAGTTCTTACAAAAATCACAGGTGATCACCTTCAGGCCAAATCAAAAGGCCTATATTCAATCCTCCTTGATCTCTCTGTAGCCTTTGACACAGTTGTTCATGCTCTTTTGCTGGATTCACTTAATGACTTAGGGTTTACTAATTCAATCCTTAGCTGGTTTACATCTTATCTCTCAGGTCAGTCATTTAATGTGGTAACTGGAGGTCATCTATCCTCTTCTTTCCCCCTTTCCATTGGGGTTCCACAAGGTTCCATTCTGTGCCCTTTGTTGTTTTCTCTTTATACACTATATTTAGATAATCTTATTAGCTCTTATGGTTTTCAATGTCATCTTTATGCCAATGACACTCAGCTGTATTTCTCCACTCTAGAACTTCTTCTGGCATCAAACATTGTATTACAGCATGTCTTTCACTATTTCAGCATGGGTGTTTCATCATCGCCTAAAACACAACATGGCAAAGACATAAGTAGAAAAAATACTTATTTTCCTCCAAAACCTTGTTAGTGTGCCGTACTACCCCTCTCCACAATACCTCATAACTGGAAATACTGGACACTTTTCAGGGTCAGGTTGGCTGAGGCAGACTAGAGGTCAGTTGGAGGTCACAATGACCTGAGACATACCTGCAAACATAATGGTGAGAACGTCCCTATTAGGATTGAGCCGTAAACCCACATAATGGGTTTATGCTAACAGTCCAGTCATTAGAGGGGCATGTGGTAATCCTTTCTTCCAGCCGTGGGCATTTCAGCAATAATTCAATCAAACAATTAAGAGACCATTCCTTCATCTATACCCTACAGAAATCTTTCCTATACCCTCTCTTGTTCAACCTTGTGAGGTTACCACAAACCCATCAGTTTCTATCTCCCAGCAATTGAAGCAATCAGTTGGGTGTTGGTTCCCTTTGTATATCCCATGGGAGAATCATTCAGGCTTTGTTATTATCAAATTCTCCCCACCAAGGCATGGAATAGGGTTTAAATATTACACCCTTAACAATAGCAAAGTGTGCCACAGTGGTTGAACCTGACCGCTTTCAGCGCCCCACAGATTGGAACCTCCTGTGCCACCCTCAGATGGCTGTCTGAGTATCCTCGTTGTACAGAACTCTCCTCTTCAAGACTGGTAACTATCACCCTATATTCCCAGACCTCTCTCCCTCTCGCCAACCTTTCTGTCTTACTCTGCTATAGTCTTGTATGGTTCTAAAGCACATGTGTTCATGTTAGTTCATTTTTGTGTTCTTCCAATAAAATACTTTATTTCTCTTTAATTGGAGTGCTCTCTATAGTTAGTAATGGTCTACATAGGTGAAAAGATCCCCAAAGTTACCCTCCTCTTGCAGGCCTTATTTTGACCTAATAATTCCCCCAAATATTAAAGGAGATTTTGACGTCATGGGTGGGACTCTAAAGCGCCTCCTACCTCTTAGGGTAACAACCTTCTCCCCATTTATCCTGTGAAAGAAGCACAAAATCTTGGCTTTATTTTTTACTCCTCTTTGTCTTTTGTTCCTCATATTGAGCCTGTAGCAAAGTCATATCAACTTTTTCTTTATAACATTGACAAAATCAGACCTTTTCTTTCTGCTTCCTCTGCTGTTAGTCCATGTCTTGGTCATTTCTCACCTAGAGAAGCTGTAATCTTCTTTCTACCTTCCATTATCTCATCCTAGTCCTCCATTATCTTCCATTATCTCATCCTAGTCCTCTGGTTTCCCTCCAAAATTCTGCTGCTAAGATTATCTATTTGGCCTCTCATTTTGATCATGTTACCCCATTTTTGATATCTCTTCATTTGGTTATCCATTCCTTCTAGGATTCAATACAAACTTCTTGTTTTAATGTTTTAAGCCTTACACAACCTAGCTCCCCCACATCATTCAGCCTTTATTTCTTTTTACTAGCCTGCTTGAGACCTGCATTCTAGGAACTCTTTTCACCCCATCCAGAGTTCCCTCTTCCTTGGCTCAGCTTCATCCTTTTCACTCACTGCTCCATACACTTTGAACTGCCTCCCTGAACATTTGTGCATTGCTCCTTCCCTTGTTATTTTTAAATCTGTATTTAAAACTTTCGTGTTTTCTAAAGCTTTGGGAGTTTTAGCTTAATATTGCTTTATAAATTTGTATATTTTGATTACATGTATTGGTCAGTTTGCAAGGATACTCCTGAACAGATTAGTTCCTGCTATTGCAGAAGAACTTCTCCCTGAAAGCCAATGTGGCTTCAGAGCCAATAGGAGTACTACAGATATGGTATTTGCCCTTAGACAACTGCTGGAAAAATCCTTGCAAGGATACTCCTGAACAGATTAGTGCCTGCTATTGTAGAAGAACTTCTCCCTGAAAGCCAATGTGGCTTCAGAGCCAATAGGAGCACTACAGACATGGTATTTGCCCTTAGACAACTGCAAGAGAAATGTAGAGAGCAGAACAAGAGAGCATAACATTTGTCGACCACACCAAAGCCTTTGACACTGAGTAGAAAAGATCTGTGGCAGATCCTGGGAAGAGTAGGATTCCTTAAAATGATTATCTTGCTACACAAGGGCCAGCACGGTCAAGTCAGATATGGCGATGCTCTTTCAGAGCCCTTTCTAATAACTAATGGAGTGAAGCAAGGTTGTGTTCTTGCTCCAACTTTATTTACAATCTTCTACAGCATGATGCTCCAAAGGGCTATGGCAGAGCTTGAAGAAGAAGACGGCATATATATATGTTACTGTACTGATGGTAGCTTGTTTAACTTAAGACGTCTGAGGGCTCACACTAAGACTATAAACTATCTAGTCCATGAGCTGCTCTTCGCTGATGATGATGCCCTCGTTGCCCACACAGAAGCAGCTCTGCAGCGCCTAACATCCTGCTTCACAACAGCTGCAGAGCTGTTTGGGCTGGAAGTCAACCTGAAGAAAACAGAAGTTCTTTACTAGCCTGCACCACAGGATGAACACCATCATCCCCACATTGCCGTCAGCAAATCTGTGCTTAAAGTCTGTTCAGCAGTTCACCTACCTGGGAAGCATCATCTCCTCAGATGCCAAGATTGACAAAGAGATCGATCACAGGTTAGCAAAGGCATATGGCACATTTGGAAGACTTTACAAAAGAGTCTGGAGTAATAGACACTGGACTGACTATGTGATGAATGTTGCTGTCCTTGAGCAAGCAGGGATCACCAGCATTGAAGCCATGATATTGAGAACACAGCTGCGCTGGGCAGGGCACGATTCTAGGATGGAGGACCATCACCTCCCAAAAATAGTACTCTATGGTGAACTCGCCACAGGTCAGCGTTAAGAGGGGCGCTCCAAAAAAGTGATACAAGGATTCCCTGAAAGAACATCTCAAGCTTAGCCAAATTGATCACCAACAATGGTCTGCCCTGGCCTCACACCAGGAGGCATGGAGACACACTATCCACAATGCTGCAGCCTTATTTGAGAACTCACACCAAACAAGTCTTGAAGAGAAATGACAACACAGAAAGAATCACAACCCAGAAATATCACCCAAGGAGACCTTCTGCTGTGCTTTCTGCAACCGGACTTGTTTATCTCAGATTGGCCTTTTTAGTCATCAGCGCGCTTGCAGAAAGCGCGGGATGAGTCCTTCCTGAATCTTCATTTGCAAAGAAAAGCCAGAGAGATTGGTCAGTTTGCTTTATACTAGATTGTATAGTATATTGTATACATATATTTATATAATACTATATTGTATAGTAGTAATATTATCTGGATGATTTGTTTTACAATTGTATTGTATAGTTTTATATTTTATTATAAAGTTTATTATAAATAAAAAGTCTGCCCCCATGAATTTTTCCTTCAGTCCCCAAAGTTCTAGAATTTCAGTAACTTAAAACTTGTGTTGAGCATTTAGAAATAGAGTTTAGGCATCCAAAGAAAAAGGACAGGCCAAGTTACCAAGGGAGTGCAAACACACTGGTTTAATCAGAGTTACAAATTCCATCTTAAATTACAATTTTATTTAAGGTGTTCAAATTGTTGTCCCTGCACAGCAATGCACTGATCGCATTCTTGAAGAATAGAGTTGCAAACCTCACTTAAAATTTCTCTTGTAATTTTGTGACACTTCCCTAATGTTGTCATCTATAATCCTGTTAAGAGTGTATACATTTTTTGAAAAAAAATTCCCCCAGAATTATAAGCTGTTATGGGTCTATACATTTTGGGGGGGCACACTGTATAAGAGTTCTAGGTGTGAATGATTTTCAATGTCTCACTCTCTCCAGTGCTAGACGGAGGGAAAACTTCATTCAAAAGAAGGTAGAATTCTTATTTAGGGGGCAATGCCCCTATTCCCCCCTCCCAGCTTTACCCTGTCTGCTTTTTCTTATTGTTGTGAGCAGCCCGTATAAGAGAAAAGGCAAAATATAAAACAAAGAAATAAACAAGCAAACAGGTTCAATGGGTAGAGCACATGACTTTTGACAGCTAATCAAAGGGATTCCTTCCACACTGGCAACTCTGCTTTCTGTGCTGAGTTCTTTCAGGAAAATCTGGAACAAAGTTCCTACCACGCAGCCATTCCAAACTACATTCCAAGTGTGCCAACATGTAATTTGTTCTGAGCCACATTGCAGGAGGCAGCCTATTAATATGATCGATTACTTCACAGTGTTCTTATGTCACTGGTCAGATCAGGATACAAAACAGATTCAGCTGAAAAGAAATGTTTTGACGATGGGTGGAGGAAATTCAAATGTTCAATTACGGTAACAATGTTTAGCTGCTTTGTAAGAAAATTGGGGTGGGTGGGAGAAATCAGATCATCCACATACACAAATATTGTATGTCAGGCTGATAAAGCTTACAACTATGTGCGCTTTCTCTAGCCAGTGATAAGATTTTCCAGGAATAGATTTTTTTCCCAGCATATTTTCCTCTGTGAAGCCAGAGTCTCTCTTCTGTTTCTATTATCTGCAGCTGTTCATGGCTAACGCTTCCAGGAAGCTTCTTTTATGTTTGCTTATCTGTGTGCTCATACCATCAGGTTTCTTGCTCTTGTATCTATAGATAACCTCTATATAACATTGACTTCCATTTTGACCGTCAGCTGAATCTTTATGGACGGCTATGCTTTCTAATATTGGCCCAAACAGCTGTAATAGGTATATGTGGTTGAAAAGGAAGGTGTTCCCCTTGTTTCAACAGGCTGTATGCTATATCAGTAAGACTGGGGTGGACCCTGAGGCAGCAAGCAACCCCCCCCCCCCAGGCTGTGTTGTTGTTGTTGTTGATGATGATGATGATGCTGTTGTAGCTCTCAATCCCTTCAATTTCTCCAGACTGCTCTTTTTTCTGGCCCTAAAACAGGGATGAATTTCCACTCCCGGGGTCCTTTCACCCTACACAATTAGTGCTATTACTCCACTTTAACTGCCATGGCTCCATTCTATGGACTCCTGAGGTTTTTAATTTGGTGAGGCACTAGGGCTCCCTGGTTGAGAATTTCAAAGGCCCCTCCCTCAACTGCCAATCCCAGGATTCCACAGGATGCAGCCGTGGCAGTTCAAGTGGAACCATAGCGCTATAACTGCATAGTGTGAAAGGGTCCTGGAAGCTCTCAGGAACTGCAGTGAACCTTTTAAATAAGGGCCCTTTTGCACGACTCAGTTACTGTATAGTATTATGATTCCACTTTAACTGTCATGACAACATCTTATGGGAGCCCAGAACTGTCAGTTTAGGGAGAAGCAGTTGAAATTCTCAGCCAGAGAACTACAAATCCCAGGATTCCATAGGATGCAGATGATAGCCAGTATGGAATCATAGTGTGTACTGTGAAAGGGCCCTATGTTGCAGGGGGGCCCTGCACTGTTTAACATCTTTAAAAGCACTGATTTTTTTTTCCAAAACCAGAGATAGACCTCTGTCCATATCCATATTACTATCTTTTGAGATTTTTTTTTTTACAAACTGTGTGTTGTTTACCCCTACAGTAAGGATTTAAGGATTTCATTGACTAAGTAGATGGGTAGGTAGCCATTTTATTGGTTTAACATCCCACCCTTCCTTACAATAACCCAGAGCAGAAAATTACAGAAATCACACACACTTAAAATCTTCAATTGTGGAAATGCACTAAAGTCCAGCACTTAAAGAATTAAAGATGTCTCTGAGAGAGCAGCAGTGATAGGGTTCAATTGTTTTCAGGAACCCAAAGTCTCCTAATTTCTTATCCATCTGTCCTAATGTCTCTGAGGCATAAACTGATAATCTTATGGATCTTTCCATACCTCTTCTCCCTGCTGAATTTAAAAATCATGGTATTAGAAAGGCTCTTCTATGAGTTTGGTACAAGTATAAACGGAGACTTTTTCCTAAGATAATATTAGATACCTCACCACAGGAAGCCCTTTTTTAAAGGAAAGAATGGGTTAAAATTGGAGATGGTTGCTCTGTTGATGATCTTTTGTGTTTTGAACAAGATAGCTGGAAGTTTAAACCATGATTCATAAGGAAGGCAAAGAGATGATTCATAAGGAAGGCAAAGATATTAATTGGTTTGCTTATATACAACTTAAGGACAGATTTAATCAACACAAGGGAAATGCAGCCTTAGAATTGAGAGAAAATGAATTTTATTTAGAGTTGTGTAAAGATAATGACCATGGACTTTATCAGATGAGGCAAATATAGTGTCATAAGGTTGCCTTATGATCACAAAAGGACCAGACAACGTCATCCTTTCACAATCATATCTTGCCAATAAGCCATACTTTTTTATTGATAGCCCAAGCTGTCAATAGATTGGCTGTGGTGCTTCGTTGCCAGCAACTGCTGGCATTTGAAACTTTGCGCCATTGTGATCACGGGAATACTGGGTCAATGAGCAAACATTTCCAGGTGAGGTTGGGACAGCCAGGTGGCACCTTCCCTGCATGTACTTGAATCATAGAATCATAGAATTGTAGAGTTGGAAGAGACCACAAGGGCCATCCAGTCCAACCCCCTGCCACGCAGGAATCACAATCAAAGTATCCCTGACAGATGGCCATCCAGACTCTGTTTAAAGACCTCCAAGGAAGGAGACCCCACTACGCTCCGAGGGAGTGTGTCCCACTGCTGAACAGCTCTTACTGTCAGAAAGTTCCTCCTAATGTTGAGGTGGAATCTCTGTTCCTGGAGCTTGCATCCATTGCTCCGTGTTCTAGTCTCTGAAGCAGAAGAAAACAAGCTTGCTCCATCCTCAATGTGACACCCCTCCAAATACTTAAACAGGGCTATCATATCACCCCTTAACCATCTTTTTTCTAGGCTAAACTTACCCAGCTCCCTAAGTCTTTCCTCATAAGGCATGGTTTCCAGAACTTTCACCATTTTAGTTGCCCTTGTCAATATCCTTTTTGAATTGTGGTGCCCAGAACTGGACACAGTATTCTAGGTGAGGCCTGACCAAGGCAGAATAGAGTGGCACTGTTACTTCCCTTGATCTAGACACTATACTTCTATTGATGCAGCCCAAAATCGCATTGGCCTTTTTAGCTACCGCATCACACTGTGGACTCATGTTCAACTTCTGGCCTACTAGGACTCCTAAATCCCTTTCACACGTAGTCTCATTCAGCCAGGTCTCCCCATCCTGTATCTATGCATTTTGTTTTTTTGCCCTAAGTGCAGTACCTTACATTTCTCCGTATTGAATTTCATTTTGTTAGCTTTGGCCCTGCTCTCCAGTCTATCCAGGCCTTCTCGTGAGAATCGGTGATATTTCAGCCCTGGAAGTAAATGGAGCTCTGTTTATGCTCTGTTACTGCTGAAGAAGCCTCTTTTATGCTGCTCAAGGTAAGTCTGGTAGGGGGGTTCTTTTGTCAGCATAAAACTGCCACAATTTATGACAGCAAAAGAACATTGATGGGGAGTGGTATGATGAAGTCCCGTGTAATTTAAAAAGTGTATAAATAGCTTTTGAAACTACAGAGGAAGATGAACCTGTAAAAGAGTAGAGTAGCACCCTGCCATCCGCTGACTCACCATCTGCTGATTCAATTATCATGGTGATGGTGGTGTGGGCAGGGGGTTACAGTGCAGTGGGGGGAGGGAGGGAATGGGTTACCTTGTGGGGGGATTCCGGTGCGGCAGGCAGGGGGGGAAAGAGGCAACCTCACAGGGAGGCAGCATGGTAGAGCTGGCAGGCGGGGGAGGAAGGGAGGTGACCCTAGGGGGATTTCCAGCATGGCTGGTGAGTGAGCAGGTGGCTGGCTGACTGGCTAGGAAGGCAAGCAGCCAGGGAGGCAGGCAGTGGAGCGGGCTGTTGGGCAGGTGGGCGAGCACCTGGGTGGGGGAAGGAGGCAACCTCACAGGAGGGTTGTGGCACGGCAGAGCTGCCATGTAGGGAAAGGAGGGAGGAGGCAACTTTGCGGGGGGTCTGGCATGGCGAAGCTGGTGGTCAGCTTCTCCATGGGGCAGGGGTTCTGGTGCGGTGGACTGGCAGGTGGGGGGGAGGGAGGGAGGAGGTGACCTTGTGGGGGGTGCTCCAGCACAGTGGGTGGGTGGGGGAAGGGTTCCAGCACAGCCTCAGTGGCATTCGCTATTATCCACAATTTTTGCCATCCATGGTAGGGCCCGGAACCAATTCCCCACAGATGGCAAGGTGCTACTGTACATAAGATGGGCCCAAAATTTGGGGCATAATGTTCACATGAGTTTATGAGGAAAATGTGATATAAAATTTATTTTGAGCAGTAATTTAACAGAAAACCTGTATAAGATTATCTATAGCTGGTATCTAACTCCAAAGTTGGCAAAATGTCACAGAAGGTTTCGAACCAATGTCTGGGATGTCAAGATAAGGAGGGCTCCTTTTTTTCATATGTGGTGGACTTGTAAGAAGGTGAAAAGTTTCTAGTCTGAGATTTATATGTTAATCTGAAAAAAATTTAAAGGTAGATTTTGTGATGTTACCAGAAACGTGTTTTTTTTTTAACTTTATGGATAAAGAACCAGAAACTAAATATAGATTAATTCTTTGATATTTGACAACAGCAGCAAGAATGCTGTTTGCTCAAGCTTGGAAATGGGTTAAGGTTACTGAGTTAGCCCAAATGACCAAAGTAGCATGGATTCTAAAGGATAAGCCTATTGAAGACTTTTTGAAAAATTGGAAACCATTTATGGATTTTTATGAGCAATAAGAAATCTAACAATATAATAATCTGTGGCTATGTAATAATCCATGGCTAATTTTATTTGGATTATTTAGTTAGATCTGTAGTGGTAGAAAACTTTCTTCTTTTTCTTTTCACTACAGTCAGGATTTGGCAGTCAGAGCGCTACTGTGTATTCATTTTATGTATTTTTTTTCATTCTTTTTCTTCATTCTGTTTTTTTATTGCATATTACTCTGATTGTTTGTGTCAACAATTAATTTAAATTTTTTAAAAACAAACAGATAAATAAAAATCACAATTAGCTAATAAAATAGAATAAAACCGACAGTAACAACCCAGTGGCAAAAAATCAGATTAAACACTCACATTGTACCCTGAAATCTCTAACAAATAAATCTGTTTTAAGTTTTCTATATTGCTAAGATGGACCAGGTTTTGTTATCCTGTGAGAAATTTATAATGAGCCTGAGAATGGTCCTTGGGAACTGAATAGATTTAAGGATCTCAGAGGCCATTAAAAGACTGAGCCATTCCTGGGCAGCTCTGTATCTACACAACCAAACCCACCAATGCCATTATCTTTATACGTATCCACTTGTTAAGAAATACATGTCATTTTCAGTCAGGAAAATCCTGGGATGTAATGTAAATGCAAACTCTATGCTCCTAAGAGGATGGGTAAAAATTCAAAATTAGCTCTTCTTAACTAGTCTGATAATATGAAATCCAACAGCAAGAGCAAAGGTGAAGCATTACATGACACAAAGGAATGAAATATCAAATGTAACATTTACAAGCTGGGATGTGGTCTGATAGCAGCTTATGCAAGCAAATCTCCAATGAGCAAACAACCCAGAGCTCTGAAATGGGTCAGTGCAATTTTTAGTACGTCAGAAGCCTACCGCAAGATAAGACCAACAGCACAATCCTCTACACATTCTACTCAGACATCACCCATACTGAATTCAGTGGGGCTTTCTTCCTCTTAGAATGTCTAGAACAAAGACTGAAGTCTTTAAAAGACTTAATAGGCAGTAAATACCATGAGATTTACTCCCAAGTAAACAAGAGTAGGGCTGTGTTGCAAGCCTGTAAATACTAGGTTGGTAGTAAATCTCACTGAGTTCCATGAATTAAAGACACAGGTTCATTTACTGCAGCACTCTGTTCACAACAACAGTTGCCCAGATGTGGTTTGAAAGCCCACAAGCAAGACAGCAACCCTGCCAGAAGTAATTGTTATACCAGTGATGGGTGTAACAGATGTCCTGCCAGATGTTTTAGACCTCAGCTCCCAGAAAGCCCAGCTGGCATGGCCATTGGCAAGGAGATTTGAGAGTTGTAGTCCACCAACACTACAAAGGTTTCCTAATCTCTGCAATGCTCAGTGGTAGACTGCATCTGAACATAGAGGCTTTGTTTAGCTATAACAGCTAATAGTCATTGGTAGACCCATATTCCATGAATAGGTATAAGCTTCTTTTAAAGCCATCTGAGAAGATGGGTATCACCATGGCCTTTGGCAGCAAATTAGAAGGAGCCCTGGTGGCGCAGTGCTTAAATGCTAGTATTGCAAGTCACCAAGTTGCAAGTTTGATTCCAGCGGGCTCCAAGGTTCACTCAGCCTTCCATCCTTTCGTAGGTCAGTAAAATGAGTACCCGGCTTGTAGGGGCAATTAGCTAATACACATCGGAAACTGCTTAATGCAGTGTAGATGTGTAGATTGCTATTGCTTAAAACAAATTGTAAGCCACTCTGATAGCCTTGTGGCTGAAGAGCGGGGTATAAATAAATAAATAAATAAATAAAAATAGATGCCTGAATTATGATGTTTTATGTGAAGAAATTATTTTATCTGTCTTTAATCTACTGCCAATCAATGTAATTGGGTCATCCCTGTCCATTTTAATATTCAGTCATTCATTCAGTGTTTGAAAGCAGCATCCAGCAAGAATAAAACATACTAAAACAAATTAATATACTGTATCTGCATTATCCATGAGTACATAAAATATAAGGCAGGCTGAACTATGTATGTCTTTGATATGCACTTTGTTGGGGTATGTCCAATATGATACAATGGAAAAATAAATAATAATATTGTTACACATTAATATGAATATAAGCAATATTTGTTATGAAAATGAAGATAAACATCTCTATTTTCTCCAAAACATACATAAACATTTGCCATGGATACCTGATCTCTCTTCCCTCACTTTTTATAAGTAGCACAGCATGAATACTATCACAAGTAACAGTGCCACTCTGATAAGCACAGAGCCATTTCTGTCAGTCCGCTTGGCTCAGTTTTAGTTCCTAGTCAGCACACCAATGATGAGAAAAGCTAGATGCTGCAATACAGCAATATCTGGAGGACCACACAATTCCCACTCCTGTTCTTAAGGAACAGACTGTCTCTCTTTAATATCTTCCAAAGACTGAGTAGCCCTCTAGCAGACATACCTGAAACACTTTTCTGCTTTTTCATTTAGGGTTAAGTGCATACACTGCATATTCATTTTTTCAGCAATCATCCCTCCACCCACAGGATCAAGAATGTTTTTTTTAAAAAAAAACAAAACAAAAAAAAAACATTAAACACAGGAAAGGGGGCACTCCATTCAAATACCATCCAATTCAGTTATGGCTCAGGCATGCTGCCGTATTAATTATCTCCCTAATACCTCAATGCCAAAACCAGTGTTTTACCTGGGTCTTAAATTGCCAGGAGAGGAAAGCAAAGTCATGGTGTACACTAGCCGCTCAGCTATTCCCGACCACTGAAGATGTATTTCTGGACCACACCTCGCATAATCCCTTATCATTGGACGTTCTGGCTGAAGTTCAGTTCCTCAAAACAAGTTGCAATCCAAACCATTTGGAGGGCATCAGGCTGGGGAAGACTGTTGGGAGCAAAGGGTGTGAGGCCTCCAGAATATGCATGTGCTTTACTCCCTTGCCAAGTTGCTAACACAGTCAAGTCATTAGGACAAGACCCAGTGGTTGACTCTTTTAGAACCCTGACAGACAAGGCACAACCTTGGAAGCAAATCCATAGGTACACTCTAGGTATTCTGTTGCCCTTTGAAACACATTAGCATCCATTAGGGTTACAGAAAGACCTATATCAATAATATGCACACACTTCTTTTGCATTCTACATTATCTGTGGTAGGAAACCAAAAACCTTCCTAGGCGATGCCCTACATCCCACTATCCCTCTGGTTCCTAAGTAAAAAGACCTATCCTTCTCCCTCTAAAAAACTTTGGTGGAAATACATTGTAAAACAACAAAAAATGCAAGAATACATGTAGCTTGTAACAAATTTATAAACGTTGTACTTTGCCTGCAGCATCCATTGATGGCTGGTTCCATGAGGCATAACATTGCCCAGTGTGATTCCTTCTATATAAAGTCTTTAGTAAAAAATGATGAGGATACATTTACTTTAGATGGAAATGGAATCAAATGTCTGTGGGCAATGCTATATTTGCTGTTCAAATCTCTCTTGCCTATTTCCTCCCTAAGGTTGAAAAGAATATTCAAAAATATTCTATCAACAGTCAAAAATGTTTTTTCAACTCTCACAAAACCCTAATGAGGAGAATACCCCCATACTGAAATAGAGGAGGAAAGCTGCATTTTGAGGAAATAGAAGAGGAAAGTGCAGAAAATCTTGGGGATCAGTTACACGGCAGTTTTTATTGCAATAGTTTGTACATTACTGCATTTTCGCACCAGTGCTGCATAGTTTACATGATTTAATGCGAAATTGGTTGATCCGGTGAGTTTTCGGCTTTGTAGTTCACACAGACAAAGGTGGGGGGCATGGCCTCCTGAGCACATCTGGGGGGAGATAAGATCCTGGGAAGCTGAGAGGGAGGGAGAGAAAAAGAGAGAGAGTGCTGGCACCTTTCCTCCCCTCTTCTTCCAAAGGCGAGAAGGGCAGGGAAGGAGGGAAGCTGGGTGGCCATGTCTGCTGCTACTGAGCCAGGGAAAGCAGCCACCACTGAAGCAGCCCCCCGCCCCCTCCCCATCCCTCTGCCCTCCTCCTTTTGCCAGAGTGGAGTAAATCAAGCGAAGGAGTGGGAAGCTTTGCTAGGGGAGTGGTTGGGCTCAGAGGAGTCTCTGACGGAGCACTGCAGCTGGGTGTGGGGGTGAGTTGGGTCATTTGGTCAGTCACCCCCTGACCACACAGCAACATTGCCTCATTCCTTTGTGAGGAGCCAGTTGCTGCTTTGACACGAGGTAGCCGAGCTCCCTTCTCCAGCCAATGGAGGGGACTGCTAGCTGGATCTTTTCGTTTGAGGCTCCTAGCATCTCTTGAAAGTCTGCCCCCTCCGCAGTCAGTGCAACCAATCCTGCGTTAGCTCTGCTGTGACTGTTTCGGGAAGACTGCTGGTAGTTCCCACAGACTTTTGTGCATCGGTAGTTCACACAACCAATTGTGCGCATTTTCACGAACTTTTTTAAAAAAGTTGGGAAAAGTTCCAAAAGCCTTTATTGCACTACTGTTGGATTTTTGAGCCCCCTCCTTCTGAATGAGGCAACTTTGTTGCACAACTTGTGGGAACTATTAGGAGTCTTGGCGAATTCTTCCCAGATTTATTTTACTGTGTAATCGACCCCTTGGATTTTGTGCAGAAAACAAGCCTCATACATAGAAAATGCCACCAAAAAAGTGAATTTTTCATGCACAAAAAGAACTGTGAATAGTCTTCAAAAACTGTGCAGTTTTTGAGAGCTTTCTCACAGTGGAAAGAAAATTGCTAAAATTACACACTGCATCCTTCTAGAGTGAAATTAGTGAAGATTTACAGCCTCCCCAAGTGAGACTCTTCCCTTGAGCAATATGTACATGGCAACTGTGCCTCCTCATCCTCACCTTAGGTCCTTTCATACGGCACAGTGTTAGCACTGTGATGGAATCCAGGTATTTGCAGTTCAGGGAGACAATAGTGATCTCTGACTGAGGAGATTATCAGACAGGAACACAACAAACATTCCTGCCCCTCAATCTCCAGACCCGTCCCTGTCCCGGCACAATAACCCTCCCCGCCAGACTTACCTTATCTTCCGTCCAAAGGCAGCCAAGGCATGAATGGAGCTCTAATGTTCACTTCCTGGACTGAAATCCTGCCTGTTCTCACGAGAAGATGCAAGTTCAGGGAAAAAGAAAAATAACAAGAAAAAAGTTTACACAAGCACATAAACACACTAAAAAAAAAAAAGTAACCCAGGGAGGTTCATAAAAAGGGGGTAGCCTACCTTGTTTTCTCAATCCCACTTAGAAGTTTTCTGGAAGGACAATGATGCGAGGTTTCAAATGCAAGCTTGGCCCATCAATTAAACAGAACGTCATAGTAACACCAGCGGAACACAAAAGGATGTCGTCGACAGATATTCGCATCCTTTTGCATTCCACTGGCATGCACCACATTAGCTGCGCCTGATAATCTCCTGAGAATTCCAAATATCTCTCCCTCAAACTGTCCATTCCAGGATCCAACAGGGTACAGTCATGGCAATTAAAGTGGAATGAGAGCAATATACCGGTAATTGTGTAGAGGAAAAGGGCCCATAGAATAGAATCGTTTTGATCCTCACGCTGCGAAGACTGCTCATTAAAAAAGGAGCCTTGGTCTTTCATAAAAACAAGTGATTCAATAGATGTGTGCTTCTTACTATGTATGCATCTATTGGTTTTCTGTGGGTTTTTTCTGGGCTGTGAGGCTATGTTCTGGAAGAGTTTATTCCTGACGTTTCGCCTGCATCTGTGGCTGGCATGTATTCTTACATATTTTGGAAGTTTCCTTTTGAATTTTTTAAAATGTACATGCTAGCACATGAAGAGTAGAGGGAAATGTGTATTGAAAATGCCTGAGAAACCATTAAAAAAAAAAAAAGGCTACCTTAAAAAAAAAAAAGAAAGAAGAAGGCTAACCTAAAAACAATTTCAAACACAAGATCATCTCTGGGCTCTCCTCTATTTGAGATAGTGTGATATTAATAGATTTTATGACAGGAGGGATGTGGATAATAAATGTGTCCTCATCCATGTAGGGGACTGGTAAAATGACTTAGAAATGCAGGAATAAATAATGACTCCCTGTGATCATTGGAAACTGTGTTATGGGGGAGTGAAATAACTCGGGCTCTTTTAACTGTAGCCTAACATGTTAAATTCAATCGGTTTTATCTGAGGCTGTGGCTAGATTGAGTGATCAATCCCTATTACCTTGGGCTCCCCCTCCCCCTCCCCTCCCACCTTCATGGCGACATTTTTCTTCTTACTAGACATTTCAGTTCATTTCCCTGAGCCATGCTCAGCTTAATAGCAATAGGGGTGGAGGCAATTCTCAACTATCCAGAAGGAAGATTAGGATTTGGGAGCTGGGCATTGGATGTGTATGTGTGTGTGTGGGGGGGGGGGAAGATAAGGAAATAATAGAGGAAGCTCTTTAAACGATGCATGCAGTGTTTTTTTTTTAAAAAAACATCAAGATAAATTTTGCCTTTACAGGCTTCAATAGATAGACAGATTTGGATGGATTTTTAAAACACAAACTCCGCACCACACAGCCATCCACCAGCTTTTCCTTCTGGCTGAGTCACAAATAGGTATTTCCCCTGAGACCTGGAATGAGGACACTGCAATTAACTCTGCCCGCAATCTGGGTGCCCTGGCTTGATCATCACAGCCTTAGCAACCACTTGGTCTCTATGGTACCTGGAACCTGCCTCCAGCTTCAGACCCCCCTTTGGATGCAACCTCACAGCAAAGGTCAGTGCCGAAGGTCATTCTGGCTTGCCAGCACTCCCATGTCAAGCTGCCATCCATCTCCATTCTCAGAAGCTTACAACAATTGGCAGCAGCAGTGTCAAACTGGGAGGGCTAAAGAGGGAGCCATTAAACTGGGTTGGACAATCCAAGCTGTTTGCTTTGCAAGAGCAACTAAATGCTTTTCTTATGGCCTTCTCTGCTCTAATTGTCTTAAATGTGAAGCTAATGAACTTTATCTTTCAACTCCATTGAATCTCTTTATGTGGTAAATATCCCTTGTGTAAAATTTGTATGAAGCTGCTAACAAAAACAATGGGGATATTATTTTCTAAATGTATAGTCTAGTCCTTGTCCCCACATGCCGCCACCTTTCCCTCTCTCCTTGACTAAATTTATCTTTTCACAATGAATGTGGTTCCCCAGTGATATGTAGGCACAAATGATGGAAACTTAATAGGATAATCTGGATCATTGTAGACAAGGGCATGGAAAGAATCAATATTCTCAAACTACCAGTGGACCAAATTTTAACACATTCCCATCTCCAGGAATGAGTAGCAATTTAGCCCAGCGGCTCCAAAGCTGGTATTCTTTTATTTCCTACTTGGCTGAAATCTGGCCTATGCTCAGGAGATGTGATAAGGGGCTGCCAGTTCACCCCTTTGCCATTAAGACCTGTACTGATCACAAACAAGCTGGTAAAGAGCAAATCAGTTCTGAGCTCTAACTGGAAGCCAATAGGACTAAGCTACCGGTATTGTGCTTTGGACATATCATGAGAAAACATGACTCACTGAAAAAGCTGATAATGTTTGGTAAAGAGGAAAACAGTAAGAAAAGAAGAAGACCACATTACAGGTGGATTGAAATGATTAACGAAGGCACAGCAATGAGGCTGCAAGAACTGAGAAGGGCTGTTGACAACAGGGGGCCCATAGGAGTCTCTCATTCATATGGTTGCTATAAATCACAGCTACTTGACAGCAAATAATTGCCACCATTTCTGCTCCTTGCATAACTCATACATACTGTTCTTGACTCCTGTACCACACTTCCTGATTCTCCTTAAAAGTCCACCTCACTCCTGTTGGTGGTGGTGGTGGTTTTACTTCTGAGGCCTAGACATCATATGATGATGGTGATAGGGTTGGTATTTATTTATATCCTGCTTTCCCCCCAAAATTGGGACTCAAAGTGGCTCATCATTTTAAAAAGCAATACAATTAAAAACATACAAAAAGTAAGCATTAAAATAGAATTAAAGTATTAAAACAATTCAGACTACAGTAAAAGAATAAAATGCAATTTTAATAAGTTTTTAAAAAGCTCTTAAAAACAGTTCAGTAAAAACAATGTGGCACCCCCTAGCCTGTTCTTTAAAAACGTTATGTTTTAAAAACCAGTCTGAATAAAAAGGCTTTAGCCTGCCAATGAAAGGACAACAAGGAGGGGGCCATTCTGGCCTCCCTGGGAAGGGAGTTCCAGAGTCTAGGGGCAGCCACCAAGAAGGCCCTCTCTCACACCCCTGCCAACTGTGCTTGAGATGGTGGTGGGGCCAGCTAATAAATGGAGATACAGTCTGCCCAATAGACTGGACCTGAGCTATATAGGGCTTTATAGGTCATAACCAGCATCTTGAATTGTGCCGGGAAACAAACTAGCAGCCAGTGGAGCTCTTTCAACAATATGGTCTCTGTAACCTGCCCCCATTAACAGTCTCTTTGGACCAGTTGAAGTTTCCAAACACTCTTCAAAGGCAGCTCCAAGTACAGCATGTAACAGTAGTCAAAATGGGATGTGATTAAGGCATGTACCACCGTGGCCAGATCCAGCATCTCAAGCAGTGGTTCTCAACCTGTGAGTGCCCAGATGTTGTTGGACTACAGTTCCCAGGAGCCCTCTGAGGTCTCACCTTGACAGCCAGGTGGTCCTCCCAGTCATTAGTGAGGCTGTAGGATCCGTTGAGAACCTCTGATCAAGGAACAGGAGCAGTTGGTGCATAAGCTTTAAATGTGTAAAAGCACTCCTGGCCACTGCAGAAACCTGGGCCTCCAGGTTCAATGTTGAGTCCAGAGGTACACCCAAACTGCAAACCTGTGTCTTTAGGGGGAATATAACCCTGTCTAGCACTGGCTGAATCCCTATTCCCTGATCTGCTTTCCAGTTGACCAAGAGCATGTCTGTTTTGTCTGGATTAAGTTTCAATTTATTTGCCCTCATCCAGTCCATTACTGATAATAGACACTGGTCTAGGACTAAGACAGCCTCCTTGGACTGGGGTGGAAAGTACTAGTACAGGTGGGTGCCATCTGCATATTGATGTCACTGCACTCCAATACCCAGTGGTTTCATGTATATGTTAATAGCATGGGGGACAAAACAAGTCAATGGCCAGAGTGTTGACCAGGAGTCCCTCAGCACCTCTTTCTTCTGGGCTTGCTCCTTAAGGAAGGAATTGAGCCACTGTAAAACAGTGCCTCCAAGTCCCATCCTAGTGAGGGAGCCCAAAAGAATATCTGGTTGATGGTATCAAATGCCACTGAGAGGTCCAGCAGAAACAACAGGGACACTCTCCCCCTGTCCATTCCTCTGCGCAGGTCATCCATCAAGGTGACCAAGGACTTTATCAGACAAACCTTCATTAATGTTTCTTTCCCACCATATTTTTCTGCATAATGTCACAGCAAAATAACCCTTTCTATCAGACCTTACCTTCTGTAATGTTAAAATGCAGCCCCAGCATTGACAGAGCACGAATGGAACTGTTTATTTCTGTGTTTGTGAGCTTGCTGATTCTCACAAGAAAATGTGAGCATGGTAAAATTTTAAAGACCAACCCCCCCCCCAAAAAAACACCCACACACACAAGCACAGAAACCAAACTGAAAAGTAAACCAGGGAGGTTCATAAAAAGAGTGTCCCCTACCTGGCTTTTGTGTCTCACCCAGAAGAGTTCTGGCATTGATGCTGAAATCACAAGAGGACAATGGCACAAGGTTTCAAACACTCACAATACCGGCAAAAAAGTGCCATGAGAGATCTATTGATGGCTTGGCCCATCAATAAAAAAGAATGCCTTATTTTCAAGACATTATTGCAAAAGGACAGCGTCATCTGGTATGTGTGCCCTTTGAGTTCATTAGACGTCATTATGATGCCATATCTGCCACATCTGATAAAGTCCCAAAACTGTCTCTCTCTCCCATAGCCAGGCCTGAAAACAGCTTGAAATGGAGCTAGATAATCCGTTCCATCCAGAAACCCCTGGAGTTGGGAGGCCACCACACACTTCAATGCCTTGCCCAAAAATGGTAGGTTGGTCACTGGCTGATACTTAACCATTATAGAAGAATTCAGGGATGGCTTTTTCAACAAAGGCCTCACAGCTGTCTCCTTTAGTCAAGTTGGAATGCTGCCTTGTTGTAGGGAGGCACTGACTACCCCCTTCACCCACTCAGCCAGACCCCCTCTGGTCTGTTTGATAAGCCAGGAAGGGCAAGGGTCTAATACACATGTGGTGGCTCTCACCTCTCCAAGAATCCTGTCCACATCCTCGGGTTGCACAAATTGAAAAGTATCCAATGACACTGGGCAAACAAGAGCCAAGGTTACATCCACTGGAACTGTATCAGCTACAGCATCCATCTGAGTGAGTTCATCTGCAAAGTGCCGTGCATTCTTCACAGAGGGCTGTTGAGTGGTCTGCACTTTGTAACTTGAGGACTTGAATATGTGCACCCCTCCTTCCTCTGAAAATCCATCCTTCCTGTATTTGGCAGACAAAGCAGTAGCTATTAAAAACACCTATACAATATACAGACTGGTGGATGGTAAAAGCAGGTAACAAACCTTTGATTCTGTCAGGCAAAAGGACAGGCCCTTGCCTCACATACCCCCCCCCAACTGGCTCCCCTAAAGGGATGACATTCCTCCCTTTGGTATTGCCTCCTTCAGTGGTGAGCCTGCCCCCACAAGAGTTCTGCTTTTATGTCCCAGACAGGCCAGGCAGTTGTGCTTGATGGTGAACAGTACCTGCTGAGTCACAGCCTCAGTCCTGCAAAGAGCAGAGTCCCACTAGTGAGGCAGAGGTCCAAGGCAGCAGCAACAAGCAGCAACCTCATTCTCCCTACAGCCTCCAGATGGTCTCTGTGGTCCTTCCTTTCTCTGCTCAGGTGCCGCATAGCATCCATATTATCATTGGATTGTGCCTTTGTGATTACAAGAGAATGCCTTGGATGCACCACCCTCATCCTTATCGCTGATAGGAAGGCACTTCCGATTTAGATAATTCTGGTACTAGAGTCTGACTGAGATCACACCACTCAGCTTCATAAAGGAGTTCCTGGAAACTGCAACTGATGGGAGGCAGCTTGTTGTTCAGATCCAGATAGCAATGATTAAGCAATGCATGTATGTGTTTCCAGAATTACACATAAGGTGAATATGGTCGACAGTGCCAGCACTTACTATATTTTTCTTATTGAAGGACATCAATTCTCCATTTTCCTAATTGATTCATGTAACACAGACAATCTGAGTGCTCTATGCTGTTTGCTGATTGCTGAGCAAACATGATTGAAGTGTCAATATTTGCTTCCCCCCACAGCTATCACTGCCTGAGAGGCTATAATTCACACAGGACAATGCTGTGACAGTTTTGCCTTTATTGGACATGGAAAATAGCTGTCAAATGAACTATTTAGTTTTTTAAAAATATATATTTTACATCTTGGTAAGGGCAATTATACAGAGAAGGATCAATGGATCTTCATTGCAGACAATCTATATTATTTATAGGTTACATTTAGGGTTGCCAGGTCAGGAACATCTGAGGCCCTGCAATTTGAGGGCCAAAATTTTAGAGTTAGGGATACCCCCTGCTGATGTCATTAAGCATGATAGATTAAGCATAAACCACCATTGGCTACAGCATGTAATTAAAGCCACAAAGTTTAGTAAATGAGAAAATATTTCTCTGGTTCAAAGTTAACTAAGCTCAGCGTTAAACAGTGTTTTAATGTTTAAACAGCATTTTTTAAAAACCTTCACACTTTTCCCAGTTGTGTTTTTAATACCTCTGCAAGCACTACTTTTTGTAAACCCCTGGGAGTTGTAGTCCAAGCAGAGAAAGGGTCAAGAATACATAAGACGTATCTAATTTTGAAAGTAGTGCTCTCACACTGAGATTTTGCCTCCTCATCCAGAGGACCAAGTCTGGGCCCAGAGATCTGCAACTTCTGTCTCAGTGTCCATAGCTCTCCTCCTCTGTACACTATCCTCATGCCAACTCTTTGAGTGACTGGCATAAACTCACCCTGCTAGTTTCATGGCTCAGTGGTGACTCTAACCCAGATCTCCAATCCAACTCTCAGACCACTTCATCACACTGGCTATCTCTTGGACAGATACCTCCACACTGAACACCCCCTTTCCCCTCAGACATGGCATCTGAAGAACAAATAAAGCATTGGTGACAAGGAAGGAAGGTAGCCTACAGTCTGCCAGGGATAAACTGGAAGGATTATTACAGCTAGGGGGATTAAACAGAGAACAATTTTAGGTGATGATTAGAAGCACAAGGGTGTGGTGTTCGGCCACTATCTTTGATGGCTTTAAATCACCGTTCACATTTAAGACAAAGTCATGGATGATAAGTCTGAGGAGGGATAGGAGCTATTAGCTATTTGTCTGCCCCTCCATCCTGAAACACCTCATAAATATGAAGGCGCTTGGACATGTTTCAAGACATCTCCTGTACTGGTACGCATCAGGTGAAGAGATATTGTGTTTCTGAGTTAGTGTGGTGTTGAGAGCCAGCAATTTGAATAGTGGTTTAAGTGTTGGACTAGGACACTGGGAAACCAGGCTTTGAATCCCCACTAGGCCATGGAAACTTACTGGGTGACCTCGGGTAAATCATATGTTCTCAGCCTCAGAGGAAGGCAAGGACAAACCCCCTCTGAACATATCTTGCCAAGAAAACCCCGTGAGAGGCCTTAGGGTTGCTATAAATCAAAAATTACTTGAAGGCACACAACAAGTCAGTGAACTAAGTGCCCTTTCACACTACATTAACAATTATAGCACTTTGATCCCACTTTAACTACCATGGCAACATCCCATGGAATCCTGGGATTGGCACTTGTGGGAGGGGCCTTTGGAATCCTCAGCCAAAGAATTCTCCTGTGGTACCTCTGACCAAACAGCCAATCCCAGGATTCCATAGGATGCAGTCATGGCAATTAAAATGTGATCATAGTGCTACAGTTGTGTAGTGTCTTCACCATTAGCAGAGACAATGACATCATCTGCTACTCTCCCCTTGTTCTCTCCTGCTGCATTCCTCACAGTAGATGGGAGGAAAGGGAGTTGGATCACAAGACCTGCACTCTCTTCTCAGGGCAAGAGGAGGAATTTCAGGGCAAGAGGAGTGTCTTGAAAAGTGGGTGAATATATATGTTCCTCATTTATTAGACTTGATTTTTTAAAAATGTGAATGGCCTAATCTGTGCAACTGTGGATGATGCTTAACACACTATGCTTAATGACAGCAAGAGAGACTGCCCCTTAAATTATCACTGGAGACCCCCTACAATATCATCAGGGGGTGCCACTAGGTCTCAAGTTTGGGGCCTGAAATATTAGAGCCTGGAATAGTCCTAATTTGGCAGCCCTAAAGAAACTTAACATGGTAATAGATGCTCTATGACCAGCAGGGGAGCATGTTACATGACCAAGTAGAAATAAAAAGAAAATGGAAACAATACACAGAAGAACTACAGAAATGAGATGAAAGGATGACAGATTCATTCATGGAAGAACCATATGAAGATGAGCCCCCAATTTTAGCAAGTGAAGTGGAAGCTACACTCAGAACACTTGGGAGAAATAAATCACGAGGAACAAATGGCATACCAATAGAGCTGCTTCAGGCTGCTGAGACAGAATCTACCCTAGTTTTAACTAAAATTAGCCATCGTTTGTGGGTTGACCCACTGGCTGACTGTGATGGTTCCCTTTACCCACACTGGCTCTAACATACCAATCCCTAGGAATCCCACCACTCACCTTGACCTTTTTTCCCCAATTCTTTTCTTTCCCCAGTTCTTTTCTTTTATACTAGGTTGGGTTTCTGGCACCCAGCCAACCCCAATGTGTATTAGTTTGTATTTAGTATTGTAGGCACAACCACTCCCTTATTCAAAGTGAGAGCAGACAATCAGAGTCAAAATAACAGTTCAACTATATTTTTATAACATACAGAGAGGTTGTTGTTTTATCAGATATCAGTGCTTAGCTCCTACTACAGGTTGACCCTTGTACCCACAGGGAATGCGTTCCAAGACACCACCACCACCATGGATACCTGAAACTGTGGATAATAGGGAACCCTATTATTTTCAATGAGACAAACACCAGAAGTTGACCATAGGATCACATTGGAGGACCTAGAATTGCCTATAGGGAGCCCTGGTGGTGCAGTGGTTAAATGCCAGTACTGCAGACACAACGTTATAAGTTCCATCCTAGAGGGCTCCAAAGTTCACTCAGCCTTCCATAGGTCAGTAAAATGAGTACCCAGCTTGTTGGGGGCAATTAGCTAGCATGTTGTAAACCACTTAGGGAGTGCTTTGGCACTGATAAGCGGTATAGAAATAGAAGTGCTATTGCTAGAGAGAACTTTTTTTTTCAGATGTGGATAAGTGAAACCATGGATACTGAATCCATGGATACGGGAGTCATCCTGTATAAGTAATACTCCACTAATTTTCCAAACAGGTAACCAGCTAGTATACATTCCCTCCACAATGAATCTCACAACTCTCTCATCCAACTGACTCTTTCAACTCCCAACTCTCAACTGACCATTCTTTTCCTCCTCTTCCAGCTAAGCTTCTCCCTTTCTAACAGTCCATTCCCCACAGCCCTGCCTTCACAACCTCTCTGAGACAGTCTGACTAGCACCTCCTTCACAGTGACTTTGGGCAAGTCACAGTCTCTCAGCCTCAGAGGAAGGCAATTGCAAACCCCCTCGGAACAAATCTTGCCAAGACATCCCCATGATAGGTTCACATTAGGATTACCGTATGTCAGAAATGACGTGAAGGCACACAACCACCACCGCCAGCACAACAGTTCAGCTTCTTGGTTGTTATGTTTTACTGCCATACCCACAAGCTCCTGATTGATAGCAGAAACCTGTACAGAAGTCTCCTGGGATCAGTTCTTACAATGTGTGGTCAATTCACTTCCTCTTTCTCAGGGGTACCATTTTCCAAGCCAGCAACAGAAGTTAACTCTCCCTTCTCCCTTCGAGAAAACATCTCTGGTTCACAACTTGCAGCCCTTTCCCCAGGGGTGGAGAACAGATGCCCCTGGGGCGAGGCAATGGCTGCAAAAGAGAGGCTTGGGAATGCTTGGTGAACTTTCAATGCCCAGCATAATTGGGTACCAGCGTCCAGCTGGAGGACACATATGGTGCCAGAATCTGCTCAGCTGGGTGCCCCAGGTTTAGCAGAAACACCATACAGTATACCAGCTCAGTCTACAAGCCCAAATATATTAGGGATGCAAGGTTGACTTGATTAATCAGTGAGATCAGCTAATTAAAAAGGCTTAATTGACTAAAAGGTGCTCCTTGTTAATAGGCCAGAATGTATATCTCATAGAATGAGTGCTTACAAAAGTGGGAGATGGTAATCACCCGTCTCACTCAGTCAGAAGAAGAATGTGATACATCTGCAAATACATGTGTCGTTCATTTAAACTGTAGACCCTGAATTTTAATTAATTATAAGAACTTCATATGATTAATCAAGTAACCTGTCAGTTTTGCATCTGGACAGAAATCAGAACTTTGAAGCAAGAGGAGCACTTTCTTTGCCTTTTTGACTTCAGATGCAAAAATTTGAGTAACCATAGTTCTATGGTTCATTAGCAATTTTTTAAAAATTAGATGGCAGCTGTAAAGTTTGCTTACCTTACAGTACAATCCTATGCATGTTTAAGCAAAAGTGAGTCCAGGGTTGCTTTATTAGTAGTAGCCCATTCCCTGAGATTTCAGGTCTAATACTTTAGACCAGAACGTGGCTCTTTGTGCTGTCTCTTGAAGTGCCACAGCAGCTAAGCAGGTGAGGGCTGGGGAGTGGACTGGGCCAGCTGATTGTGGAAACAGGCATGTTGGACAACTATATAAATGGGCCCAGAATCCTGGTAAAACCCAACTAAGTATATAATATGGCAGCCCAGACCTGGAGGGGGAAAACCATTTAGGACAATTTTTAGCAGGCAGCAAAAGACATCAACAATACATCTAGAGCTTTCTGAGGCCAAATGTTTGCCGCCATTCCCACTAGGGTTCACAACTTTGTTGTTGTTGTGTGCCTTCAAGTCGCAACTTATGCCACCTTTATCTATAGTACCCATGACACATCTGGGGCCTGTTTATGTAAAGGGGAAAATGTGGGTTGATGCACACTAACACATATTTGAACCAGCTTTTATTTGTCTTAACAGTTTTCTGGCAAAATCACATGCATGCTAAGCTTTTGCTGCCCCAAAGGGCATACCTGCGAATCAAGATGGTAGGCACAAGTGAATTACTCACATTTTTATTGTCGCCAGTTGCCACCACTGAACATTAAAAAAAAAAAAAAAAAGCATATCAAAGGAGCAAAAGTATGATATTCCACCTAAATTTTAAAAAGAAAAGAAAAAGGCTGTTTCATTGCCTGAGCACACGATTGCTAAAGCGAAAATCTGAGATGGTGGTTCCAGGCACTTGCCTTGTTAGCAAGCTCCACCCGTTGCCCACATTGGACCAACCAGCTTCCTCTCTTTCACAAATGCAAATGAATGTCAATCTGATTGTCTGAACAAGCAACAATGCACATTCTCTACAGAGCTTTTTAAAAAAAAAAAAAAATGGGGAAAACCGTGAAGGCTTTCCCGGTGGAGTTTATGGTGGATTTGGCCCCCCTCCTTCTGAATACTGTGATCCAATGTGGAATACCATTAGGACAGGTAGGATTCCAAGCAAATTCTTTGAGGATTATTTTGACCATTAAGACAACCCCCTGGAGTTTTTCTGCCACTTCTGAAAGGTTCAGCACTGAGGGGGGAGCCTTCACACTACACAGTTATAGCTTTATGATTCCATTTTAACTGCCATGGCAACATCCATGGAATCCTGGGATTGCTCATTGAAGGAGGGGGCTTTGGAATGCTCAACCAGATAATTCTGCTTTGGCACCTCTGATGAAAGTGACAAACCCAGGAGGATTCCACAGGAGGCAGCCATGGCACATAAAATTTAATCATGGTTCTAGAATTATGTAATGCGAAAGGACCCCCAGCCCTGCCTTGCCAGTGCCAGGGCTTGTGCAACAAGAAAGTTCATGAGTCACAATGCTGGTATTTCACTCCCCACACCAAATGGCACAATCGAGTCAAGTACCATCCTCTCTCTCACTAGTGCCTTCCCCTCCTTCTTGGCTTTTTGCTGTTGTCAATATTGCATAAATACATCACACAAATACGCAATTTCACACTGAGAATGGGTGAAGATGGTTGCCCAGGCTGTAATACAATCTCAGGTTTAAATTTCTCATCCTTCACTGTTACTCACCCTGAGATTTGTATCACCCTTTGGAGACCCAGAGAAGCAAAGCAATTCCCTGAAACTTCAGCTAGGACCCTGAAAACTGACAACCCTAAGTAAGTTCAATTTGGGATGAGTTCAATTAAATTTGCCCCCTCATTTAGGTTGCAATCTTAGTCCAATTGGAAAAGGCAGCTTTGCTCCATGCATAATTTTGTCCTTGAACACAAGAGTAGGCATTTTTCTAATTATAAACAATGGCTAGTTAACTGATAACTTCTTCCAATGCTCAGCTGTTTTTAGACCTTTGGGTGAGAAATCATTGGGAACAGTATGAGAAAGCTTTAGCAACTCCTAAATGACTGCAAAGTAGCTTTGCATATGATATATCATAATGCTGGTAATGCTGCAGATACAGTATGTCAAACCCCTAAGGTGTTAAAGGTCATGTGCCTATAATCTTTTAAGAAAATTAAATAATGGCCTAGTTTTAACTGAGGTAGTAAGGCAGTTTCTAGGCTTTATCACTCCAAATCAGAGGATGGTTTGCATTAATGTTTGTACATTATCCACTGATTCAATTATCTGCAGGACACAAAACGGCACACCTACCATAGAGTCTTCCTAGAAAATGCCTAGAGAGGCAACTTCTCTAGACATTTTCTAGGTCCTCTAAGGCAACTCTATGGTATTTTAAACCAGAAGTCCCATTATTTTCAATGGCATTTGGTATTATGTGTGGTTTCTGGTATCCGTGGGGGGAACTGGAACCAATCCTACACAGATACGGGGGTCCTACTGTACATAATTATTTAAAAAAACAACACCAATACATTCACATAGAAACTGCATCTCAGTGAGAAAGCTTTTTGCCCAATTTTCCCCTAACATGTAGGGATCTTTATTGTTCTGAGGAACATCTAGTCACATGAACCTCCACTTCTAGTTTCCGATGGTACAGCCCATACAAACCATTACCAGCTTGATGAGTACCAGACCCTTGATTTGTAAGCAATCAGTATAATACTTTACTATAACAACTTATCACAGTCATGGGATGCTAGTGACTGTATATCAATAGGGGTGCCAGCTCAGGATTATGCCAGGCCCAGATATTTAAGGACCAAAACTTAAGACCTAGGGATGATCCCCTATGATGTCACAGGGGGCAAGCGCTGGTGATGATACAATGATGATGTTCAAAGGGGAAGATTTTGGTGATGCCATTTTTGTTCCAGATTCTACTTATTATTTTTTTCAATACAATAGCAAAGTACTGCTGCTGTATAAATGTTATCTAGCACCAACTTCAACCTGGACAGTAGATGAAAGTTAGAACATGGCTGTGCCCTGTTGAAATGAATGTTAAGTAAAGCACCCAGCTAAACGCCTGGGCCTCCAATCCTAAAAACACTTTCTTGGATGGTTGTGAGACTTGCTCCCAAGTGAACAAGTAGAGGATCAAGCTGTCTCATTATTTTATGTGTATCCTCAGCTTCTTAGAACAGAGGCAAAGTGTATAAATAAAGATTGGTGCAATATTAGAGGGCTGGTTTGCATAGCAGCCTGTGGGCAGAAGCTCTGGGAGATGGTAGCAGCTATTAATTCTGAAAACAGCCACAACCTTAAAGAACCCAGCACAAGTGAGGAACAAGGAATTTATAGTGAAAGGGAAGCTGTAGCACTTTCTCTCTGCATGAGCTGAAGGGGTGTCACATTGAGGATGGAGCAAGCTTGTTTTCTGCTGCTCCAGAGACTAGCACACGGAGCAATGGATGCAAGCTCCAGGAACAGAGATTCCACCTCAACATTAGGAGGAACTTTCTGACAGTAAGAGCTGTTCGGCAGTGGAACACACTCCCTTGGAGCGTGGTGGGGTCTCCTTTCTTGGAGGTCTTTAAACAGAGGCCGGATGGCCATCTGTCAGGAATGCTTTGATCGTGATTTCCTGTGTGGCAGGAGGTTGGACTGGATAGCCCTTGTGGTCTCTTCCAACTCTACAATTCTATGCTTCTATGAAACAAATGGCCATCAGGCAGTGTTAAGACAGAACTGCAAGCAATAGTCAGAACCAAGAGCTATAGCAAGGGCAGGCGCCTGGAGGCTTCTGATGAGGTGAAGTAGTGTGCCCACTTACACATTGCCAAAATTTACAAAATTTCATGTTTGCATGAAATTGAACATGCAGTTGTATAACCACATATGCATACATAATTGTTATAAGTTAAACGGAAATATGTTTCACCATGTCACCAGGCCCCTCCCTGCTCTCCTTTCTCTGTTGTTTTTGTTATCCGTTTTCAAGTCAACTCCAGTTGATGGTGAGCATACTATGGAGTTTTCTTGGCAACATTTCTTTAGAGGAGGTTTACCATTGCCTTCCTCTAGAGAGAGTGTGACTTGCCCAAGGTCACCCTGTCAGTTTCCATGGCTGAGGGGATTTGAAGCCTGGTCTCCCAGAGCCCTAGGCTATTGGATAAGCCACTGCATTGTGCCAGCTGTCTTTCCTTCTCCATACAGTTCTTTATATTAAAACTGGACCTTGCATAGGCAGCCCTTTGAACAGAGGAGTCTAAAGTAAGGCAGATGGCCCTTCTTAACATGGAGGCCCATTCATGAGCATCTTTGTGAACTAGCCCATTATTTACAGATTCTCCCCCTCTCAAGTACAGTTGGCCCTCAGTATCTGCTGGGGTTTGGTTCATGGATATCAAAATCTGTGGATGCTCAAGTCCCATTATATACAATGGTGCAGTAAAATGGTGCCCCATATATAAAATGGCAAAATCAAGGTTTGCTTTTTGGATATATATATTTTTTTGTGTGTGGAATATTTTAAAACCATGGTTGGCTGAATCCTTGGATGCAGAATCCATGAATATGGAGGGCCAACTGTAACAGGAAAACATGAAGACTAGGAGATAGGGCAAGGGAAGAGGTGATATGGTGGATGAAATGCCCACAACTTTCTTGGGTGTCTAGGTGCACACTTTTCCAGTACCTGTACATAGAAAAAAATGTTTCTGTATAGTAAATAATCTATGTAGATCAATGCACAAGTAAGTAAATTGAAACAAGCAACATCTCCCATGGGGAACAGCTTGCGATGCCAAACTGAACAAGACAGGAGAAGATTACTGTTTTCTTGCTGCCTAGTTTGTCTCTCTCTCTTTCATTTTGGAGAAGCCATGATGGGATTTATTCTTGGTTATCTGATGAGGGGAGGCTTGCTGAGGGGGGCAAGGCTCTTTAACCCCTTTCTAGCTTCCTGGAGGCTTAATAGCAGCTTCTAAGGGAAGGGCATTTGCAACAGGAGAAACACGTATCCTTAAACGTTTCACAATGGAAAAATGGGGCACATGTGGCCAAGCAATGTCAGAATATGGTCAATGTGGGAAAATTTATTAATGTGGAAGAAGACCCAAGCTAGGAAAGGTGGTAGCAGTTTGCATTGGCCTGAGCTCCCTGGGAAGGACATGTCTGGGAAAGCTATATACTGGCAAAGTATAAACAGCAAAGTCTGGGAAGGTAGCCAACTGTTAATTAGCTTGCAGGAATGCACACACAGTCAAGCAAAGATTTAGTCTAGTAACACAGTCCAAAAGGTCAGGGGCTTATGGCAGTCAGTCCGTGTGGGTCCAAAACAAATCCGTGGGTCAACAGGAGCAGGCAGCAGAGTAGTCAGGGACAGTCCAAGGTCTAAGCATGAGTCAAGGCAGCAAGGATCAAGGCAACAAAGTCAGCAGGAAGCTTTCCCCAGGAGGATTAGTTGATCTCTGACAAAGTCTCCATCGCTTCCCCAGCATATATATAGCAATCAAGGCTTTGTTAGGTGCTTCTTGACAAGCAGGTTTTTCTCATAAATAATAATAATAAAAAATAATAAAATTTATTTATATCCCACCCCTCTGCAAGCAATCGGGGCGGCTTACAACAATAAAATGGTAGACAGTATAAAACAACCCAAAATCCCTCCCTCCTCTGATCTTCCTTTTGAGCTTGCTGCTGGGTGTATGATGGTGGAGGCAAGTCCATCTCTTCTTTGGTGTCCTTATCTGAATAGGCAGGACTCTCTGCTAGGACTGATGCCAACCCACTTGGGCCAGGCTCTTCCTCTGCTTGAGCCTCTAGGTTGGCAGGGTTCCCTGCTGGCACAGGTGTAAATAAACCTATGCCAGGGTCCACAGGGCTATTCTCTGCCATGTCCTCCTCCTCCTCCTCTGATTCCATACCCTCATCCAACTCACAGGGCATGACAGGACAAGACTCTGCCCTGCTGTGCTGAGCTCACTGAGTGCAAACTACTTTTGTGCTTTTAGCTCAGTTTACACCAATTAAAGTGAGCTGAGGGCCAAGGGGGGTGGGGAAATGGGAAGAGGAGAGATAAACTGGGACATTTGAAAAGCAGCTTAAAAAGTGGGAAAACAGGATTAATTGGGACTGTCCTTGCTAAATCAGTTGGAGGGTATGGAAATGGCATTTGTGTGGTGGTGGTGGTGGTGGTGGTGGTGGTGGAGAGATAAATACTTTCCTCCCCACCCCACCCTCAGTCAAACTGGCAGACCTCTGCTTCTACTCTGAGATCAGTACCACTGCAGGTAGCCTTAGCCTTGAAAAGCTCCATTCCTTTCAGAGTGCAGCACTGTAAATAATTGTTTAGTAACTGATCTGCCGAGAAAAGGAAACAAGATTCAGTGATTTATTTATTTATTTATTTATTTATTAAAAGAAGCTTGGTAGCTGAGAGAGGTCATGGAAGCAGCACATGGGAGAGAGAATTGCCTCATTTTTGTACTCTGTGAAATGACTGACCTCACACATGGAGCAAATTTCCGGCTGAGTTTCACTTCAGCTGTTAAAGCTCTCTTGAACCCTTTGGGGATTGCCTACTGCTTAGGGAAGTGTCCGAACTTACTGCCCTCTCAGCTGAGCTGTAATGGAAAACAGCAAACAAAGTGAGATCTTGCATCCAAAGACTGTGGAGGCCCCTGCAAGTGGTGTGAAGATTTACCGGTAATCGCTGTGTTGCACTTGCTGCTGTATTGGAGAAGAAACCCAAGAAACTTGCATCCAGGGCATGAAAAAGAGGTGGAAAGTACTTCTGAAAGCTTAATAGGAGAACTGATAGGGCCAGTCTTTTTCTGAGTTAGACCATCCCTGTGAAGTGGGGCTCTACCATTTGGCAAAGTGAAGCATCCACCTCAGGCAGCAGATGCTAGAGGGTGGCAGCAAGTTGTTGGAGAAGGGAGGTGTGTCCCACTCTGCTTGCTCTGGAATTGCTTCAGGTCAGGGATGCTCCTCAGTGCTAGTCCAGTCAGTTTTTGTACATGGAGTGGGAAGGGAAGCCATTTTACCTTTTACCTCAGGCAGCAATTCCTGGTTATCTGTGGCCTTACTTTTAAGCTCAGACCTGCTACTTGAGAGATTTTTTTTTTAAAAAATAGAACGCTTAATGGCAGGGACAGAACTGGGAATTTGTGTGTGTAAAGTGTGCACTCTTTTTACTGAACTGTCCACATTCCTAGCTCAATTAAGGCCCGAGGTGGGTTCTTTATTCCCAGGGCTTCATCTGTAAAAACGAACAAGAGCTGTTAATGTGTGAAGTACTGGCCATGCCATATTTCTCTGCTCTGGGAGGTGCTAACAAAATAATAACATTACTAGTTGAGTATTATGTGAGGGAGGCACTTCAAAAGTCCAAACATGGGAACATAAAAATCTTTCCAATGGTGATAGAGGAAAAGGAAGGAAGTGAGTCCACTCTTAATCACTGCCTGACTTGGCTGTGAGCTTCCTGACCTCTCTTCCTGCTTGGACTCTCCAAGAATGGCAGGAAATGAAGCCTCTACTGTGGAAAGATGAAACCCCTCCCCAACCAACACACATAACACTTAGCACCAAGGTTGTAAACATCTCCACCCAGGGAGACAACACTTTGCTTTGCTGGGAAACTGGCTAACAGTACACGCAGCACACATTTTGACTTGCCCCACTGAATGATCTCTGGTTGCTTTAGAACCAGGAATAAAAGAAAAGTGTGCATACACATGGGCACACATTAAGGCAAGTTGAACATCATTATGCCTGCCCCCTCCCCACATGGCTATGTCATGCTTTGCAACCATAACTATATGCCTACTATGTTAGGGCAAAACAAATAAAAAGTTTTCCCAGGCCTGATAAATCCAGAAATGCTCTTGAGCTTGTGCAGTTTTAAATGTTAAACACACTCATATCTTGGCACTATCTTGACTATGGGAATAAAATGGACTTTTGCTTTTGCCCCCTTAATGCTAAACAGATTTACTTGGGCATAAACACCTTTAACAATATGTTTATTCAATACAGCATTGCTCACAAACCCAAGTGAAAACAACCCTTTTAGTACTACCTGCTCACAAAACCATTTTAAAAAAATGTTACAGTCTCTAACTCTAAAGTGGAACTGCAATTCACATTCTGTACTGCCAGTATGGTATAAGGACACAGCACAAACTGTATGGCATAAGGATTTGAGTGTTGAACTAGGGCTCTGGAGACCAGGGTTTGAATTCCTGGTCAGCCATGAAAACCCACTGGGTGACCTTGGGCAAGTTACATACTCTCAGCCCTCAGAAAACCCTGTGATCTTAGGGTTGTCATAAGTCAGAAACAACTTGAAGGCAAACAACAACACTTTTTTCCTTACTCCCTCGCATATCTTGCATACCATTATGTCCCATCTGCACTAATGAGTGGAGAGTAATAGGATGTTCTATAATGCCAGCAGTGAAGACCACCTCTTTCTGTAGGCCAGACTCTTCCCCCCTGAATTGCCATGATAGCCTATTCAGCTTCCCAGCTCTTTCCTTGTGTCATGAGAGGGTGGATGGATAGATAGATGGATAGATAGATAGATAGAAATAGTACTCTACGGTGAACTTGCCATGAGTCAGTGTAAGGGGGCGCTCCAAAAAAGTGATACAAGGACTCTCTGAAGCAACATCTCAGGCTTGGCCAAATTGATCACCAACAATGGTCCACCCTGGACTCACATCGGGAGGCATGGAGACACACTATCCACAATGCTGCAGCCTCATTTGAGAACTCACGCCAAACAAGTCTTGAAGAGAAACGACAACGCAGAAAGAATCACAACCTGGAAACATAACCCAAGGAGACCTTCTGCTGTGCTTTCTGCAACCGGACTTGTTTATCTTGGATTGGCCTTTTTAGTCATCAGCACGCTTGCAGAAAGTGCGGGATGAGTCCTTCTTGAATCTTCGTTTGCAAAGAAAAGCCAGAGAGAGAGAGAGAGGGAGACAGACAGACAGACAGACAGACTTTAATAAGGTTCAGTGATTTTCATAGGAGGAATTGCTATGTGCCTACACTTCCACCCACCCCATGCTCTTCAGTGAGAGTGTTGATATCCTTCCTTGAATACAAGAGAAAACCTATTTCTATGGTACACACAAGTGATTTCACCTTTCCCCAAAAAGAAAGAGAAAAAAAGATAGCACAAACCTCTTTTTATCACCTTAGCAATCACTCACTAAGCAAAAATCCAACATGGCGGCAGCAGACACTTGCCCTGTAACCCACCCCCACCCCCTGCGCTTGTCCAGCCACTCAGGTTTGTGCTGTGTCCTTCATGGGGAAGCAATTCATGTTGAATCAATTGTCTTAACGAGTGAAAATGCGCATATCTCTGGTGGTTTTTTTTTTTTTAAGTCGGGAAAAACCGTGAAGGCTTTTCTCATGTAGTTTTTCCTCTTTTTGCCCCCCCCCTTCACAATACAATTTGGGATCCCATTAAGGCAGCTCATTTTCTGAGCAAATTCTGTGAGGGGTATTTTCATTGTGTGGACAACCCGTGTCAGTAAGTACATGGGAAAAGCTTTATTTTTAATCTGGGGAAGTCTGTACTGAAGAAAATGTGGAAGCAGTGAGGGTCCAGTATAGAAAATGTATTTACACAGCCACAGTGCTTCTTGAAGAGTGCTATACTTGTCATGAAGGCAAGGAGGGCTGAAGAAAAGAAAGCATTATCTACAGAGCTTAGTAACTGAAATTGAACATCCAAGCACTGGCTCTATCTTCTCATCCCTTGTGGGCACTACTGCTGTACGTAACAAAGAGGAAGGAGGCAGAAACCTTTGAGCCTTCCAGAGTTTGCTAGAACAATCTTCCGTAATGTGGGGGACCAGCAACTATTTTGGCCAATGTACCAGGGACTGTCACCGTATTCATGCCAACCAGCTACATTTGTTTCTTGTTTTCCCCTGAAAACTTGACAGGGAACAGCAGTCAATGGCTCAGGAACCACACAGGCCCATGGGCTGCAGCTTTTGAGAATAACGGTTGTAGAAAATTCTCTCAGTTAAGAGTCTTCAAGCCTCAACCACTGCCCTTCCCCCAGTAAGAACTACTGAAATGTGTCAGGAAAGGTATTCTACATGCCTTGATGCTCATCATGCACACACACACACACACAGACACGTACGTGTGTGTGTGTGTGTGTGTGTGTGTGTGTCAAAGCAAAATCTGAGGCAATTTTGAGTTATTATTTCTCAGGCACCCAGCCCATGAATTCTGAGAAAAGCCAAAAAGATTTTTGATTAAAACTACAAATCTGAGGTTGCACCAGTAATGAAAGAAAGCTGTATCACTTCTGTGTGCACCCGTTCCATCTTGTATCCATATTCATGTGTGTTTGTCACATGAAACACTACATTTCAATATGTATTTAAACAGTCCCACACCCCTCATATTTCTATGTGCAGCAACATGCATGTAGAACATAAATGAGCAAGCTTTGGCCATCCAGAGGCCAATTTTCCACCCCCAGGATCAACTTATGTGCTGGATCAGTTGTGAGTGAGGGGTGGGGAGCCCTAGAAAAAACAAAATTGCTGGTAGCTCAAAGTCTATTTCCAGTTTCATATTTTTTTTAAAATATATCCTTTGGCAAATAAGGAGAATAGATGCTCCTGAGGGCTTCCAGGCTAAGAAATGCTCATCTTGGGGTAAAACAGATTTTCAGGTAGGGGGTTCTGGAGTCCCTTGGAAGAAGAACAGTCCAAGTGTTGTTTCCCTAGCTATATAGTTCTCCAGCCGGATACAGAAAGATGTGATCCAATGGTGGATTTCCCGAAGCCATTCCGAAAAAGCACAATGTAAAACATTCAATTTTCACCTATCTTCCCTGTTATACATTACAGCCTCTGAATACCCCTGGAAAATTGCTTTGCATGATTGGGGAACCCTCTGTAACATGGGGGGAGGGTTGGCAGAGATTGAAGTACAGGAAGAGGTACAACTGAAGTCTGGTCCCTCACATTATGTGTGCAGAAGCATTGTCTCCTAGTACAATCACTCAATTGGGCACAGCCAAGAGAATTCCACCACCATCTTAACTGGCATCTAGATATATCTTTACTTATTACTTGCAGGAGTGTTTTATGCTTTAAAGGAAACATTCAGGACATCTGAACCATTTTCAGGCCAAACACATTCTACTTTTTATTACACATATTACATTCTTAAATAAAAATGCGTCACATAACTTTTTTTTGCATAGATATCTTACAATATACGAATTTAAAAAAGAATTATGAAACAGACCAGTAACAAAAATAAATCTTCTTCTTCATTAATAATCTTGTAACATTAACATACCACCATCATATAATACAAATAATATTTTTTTAAATCTTAAGACTTTTGTACAGCCAAAAAAATTGACAAAGTAATATATTCATATATATATATTTATATTTATATATATAAAAAAGCTTAAAAAAAATAAAATGTCAACCAAAAAAGGCAGAACTGAGGGCTACAAGTTTGGGTACTTCTGTGATATACTAGAAATACCAGAGAAGGCCTGAGAGAATGTGACCAAAGTTTTCTCCAGATGCACTTGGCAGACACATCTGGCAAAAGGAAAGCTGTAGTGCAAAACGAAAACTCCTTCAAGCATTATTGGTTGTTAGATAGGTATTGTGATGTTTCTTTATTCAAGGAATGATGGAGTTGGAACACTAAAAAGACATAAGTAGTTTTATAAATTAAAAAAGGAACTCTCGTAGATTTGTTTGATTGTTAAAGGAGATGTGCACACCTTTGCTTATGTGAGAAATGTTGGGAACATGTTTTTTTCTTTATTTCTGTCTTGGTGCCTTTTCTTTTGTCACTCATACTAAAAAACAACCCCTCTTAAATGCATGATGGTATTTCAGAGGAGCAATGTCTCCTAATAAGTGCTTGAAATCTCTCTGTAAATTCTTATCCAGTTTGGGAGATCATATAGAAGTGACAAGTTAAACTTGTATTTCAAAACTCAGTTGCTCCAGTCTAGTTAGGGGTTATTCACATGGGAAACCTCATGCCATATCTAGCACATGCTGACTGCAAGTACAACAAGGTGCTAAGGCGGAGTGGAGTGGGGGGGGAGGAACCCTGGCTCTAGTAGATCTAACCATGTGTACAGCTATGGTCCCAATTCAAGATCAAGACATGCAGCTGCAGGTTGCAAACCTATCTCTGGATTATTGAAACCCCCTTTAAAAAAGGGGAGGGAAAGAATGTTAGATAGGAACATCCCCTCCCATGCCTCTCACCTGGTATGGCAAGAAAACTGAGCCAGGTTGGGGGGAATTTTGAGATCTTTGGATTTGGAAAGTGCAAAATGCATGGGGTGGTAGTCCTTAGTTCTTACTTGCACAAATTAAGAACCAGTCGCTGGGGTTTCACTGGCAAATGAGAATCTGAGCTAACCACATGTGTGTGCTGGTTTTAACTCTTCTTAAGTCCCCAACTCATCTTATAGTTAGCTTCTATACTGAGCTTTCTTGGAACAAAACCTTTGTGTTTCAGACTGCAGGAGGGAGACTCAGGAGAGAAAAGCTACTGATGTCACTAGGAACTAATGTTCAGACATGCAAAATCAGTCCCCCATCTTTAAACCTCTCAAAGTTTTGCACACAAAGTAATCAGTGAAGTGCTTGTGAACTCTTGAGCACTCTATGGGGCTGAGTCTGGATGCAGAGCTCCCACATGCAAAAACCCTGAAGGGGGTACATATACCAAGTGTAGCCAGCAGGAGAGAAACATGGAGAAGGTCAAAATTGGTGGTAGGGAGTGGGGATGTAGGCAGCATAAACCTGTTTCACATGTTCTTTCAATATAACTAGCTCCAGTGCACTCCCCTCCCCCCACTGTTTCCAGTCCAACAACATTCGTGGGATCTGCATTTTTAAAAAAACCAAATAACCTGTTACACAGTGACAATATTTAGAATAGAAATATTAGTGTACACAATGGGTTATGATGCCTCTATTACATTGCCTTCAACTTCCTGAAAGAAAAAATTAACCATTTCTAGTTAGAGAGTCTTTACTTGCAGATGATACATGCTTGAATCATTTAAGTGCTTCTTCCTTTTTGTGAGAACAAAGCAGCTTTGCAGCAATTGGACTAAGCCTATGGAGTGGTGGGGGGGGGACAATTCCACAAAACTCATGCAATTCTGATCCATGTAGCAAATGTAAGTAACACAGTAATGTTTTAAATGGGGTTTACAATTTGCTGTTCAAGAATTAGCAGGCACAGAGCTCAGAAATGCATAAGAAACAGATAAACGACACACTGGATTATTGCAGTGGAAGAAATACAATTTGAGCATTAACTTGTTTGGCCAATTGGCTTTCCAGAGAACCGTTTATTTGTCCTGGCCATATGTCATAACAGATGACAACCACATACTCGGTGAAAGCACTAAGTGACAGAAGTGTAAGAAATTTAAACTCCCAGGAATGTCTTGCCAAGTGGACTATACAACTGCGCACACCATTCAGATTCATTTAGCGAGTTAACAGTCAGTAACACAAAAATAAAAATCATTTTGACGTTCAGGGAACTTCGTGTTGATAGTGGATTTTTGCTCACTACAGTTCAAAAGATCAGGATTGTTGTTTGTTGTTTTTAAATGTCATCTCTCACCATGTGATTTCAGTCTCAGGTTACTCCTGTAACCCATTCATGCAGTCTATTCACTCACAGTACACAACAAAATATGTATTGCAGCAAAGGCAAAAACTTTTCTAGATTAGCTGCCACTGTTTTTTAAAGCCCACTGGTAGTATCCTCACCAAGCCAAGCAGAAATAGGCACTGTTGGTCATTACACTGGAAACAGCTGGAGAGCAGTTTCATCTGTGTGGGAATATGTTTAGTGGTCATTTACTCAATTAAAAAATAAAAAAGTCTTGTGTTTATTAAAAAAAGAAAACAATGAAGGGGCCAACTTAATTTCCTATGTCCAAGAGCATTATATATATATATATATATATATATATATATAAAAACGTGCCCTGCTTCTGAAAACAGTCAATACATTCTTAATTATGAGCCTCCTTTCATTCCTTTGTGGTTTACCTTGGGAGGAGGAAGGGAATTAAGCACTGCTGTAATCCCATTCAGACATAGGGCCAAGGGAGAGATTTAAAAAAAGAAAGTCTGGTTAGAGTGTTTGGGCAAATATTGCTCCTTCTTAATGGGATTGTTCATGTTCTGATGATCATCTCTCAAACAGAAAGGTAAATCTTTGATGCCTTCCCACTAATTTTCTTCTGAACCAGTTTAACATGGGACAAAGAACACGAACTATGAAGCAATTTTTGATGTAGATGATATCATGCACCCCACAGATAGCACAACCCTCTAGAGCAAGCTTGTATAGTGGCACACCGAAAGTGTGGTGCAGAATGCCAATAATGCCTCAAACCTGCTTCTCCAGTGGAAGAGGCTACTGGTGCTGCTTCTCACTCAAAACTTGGGCAATTTTATTTATTTTTACCTTTTTGAATGACTCCCTGAATCCCCCAGAATGCTGTTTAGTGAGATTCTGGAAATCAGAGTCTAAATATGTAAATTTTCCAAGTACTGCTCTTACTTTGCAAGCTCTCCCCGCACTAGGGTTGTTGGATCAAGGCCAGCCTACAGGCGTAGAGAGGTTTGCTATCCCTGTCACAATGTAAGAATTTCCTCGCCTTTAGAAAAAATGTACAGAATAGTGAAAGCCAGGATGAGATGGAAAGAGTGGTGAAATTAGGTCCTTGTAGTATTTACAGACTTTCCCTTCAGATTATGTAGGATACATGATATGAAAAATGAACTCCCTAAAAAGCACAATTCTTTATTGTTATAGCATGTCCATTACATATTATTTTTCTTTCTGTTGATGGTCAAGCCAAAAAAATCTCAAAAACAAGAAGGAAATTCTGTGCACATCTCGCAATGCAATCCTGAACATGTCTACTTAGAAGATAAGCCCAATGGACTTCCATGGGACTCAGTACAATAAGGATTGCAGACTGATCCTATCAATGGCAACTGAGGAATAAGAAGGTGCCAATACCAAATGCTGACCAAGAGAAAGGGGAAGCCAATAGTCTTCATGGTGGCTATGACAAAACAGTGGTGAAGGCATGGGGTGCAGTTGCTGACTGGCCAGCAGCACCATGTGCCAGTCACCAGATGACATATACCACACTGGGTGCTCTTGGCCTGTTTACAGGTACATGCCTGATGTAGTGGGAACCTAGCAGCCTCCATCACCATTTTGCAATGTCTGTTATTAAAGGTATCAGTTTCTTTTCCCCTTGTTCACTATTGAGCAGCACTGGTTCTTATATTTTGTCCTACCAGCTCACTGGCTGTGGGTGGATTCTTTTTGTGTTTACTGCAGAGCATGCCATGTTTATTTTAACTAATCTTATTTCCAAATAACTGGACATCATGCTCCCATTAATGCTGCGAAGCCACTGGAAAGGGACAAAGGGATCAGTGTAGAAATCCAATCTGCCACCATGGCGTTTCTGATTCTTATGATAAAGGCCTACTTTGAACAACAGTACACAAGGCAATATAAATGTTGCTCGGGCTTACCTAAAGTAAGAGTTTTCAGCCATCTAATGGGTGTTGATGATTTCATAATCTACTGTACTTAATACAGAAGTTAGAAAGAACATAAGTGGCAACAGGAGGTGAATCAATATTGTTCCTTTTTGTTCCTCTAGTTTCCCACTCCCACTGCTGTCAGATTATTTAAAATACAGATAAACCAACTTCCATAGTTGATCTCTAAGAATACTAGAGGCAACAGAGTTTAACAACATTTCAGGTGATGACATTTGTGGATATTACCCAAGGACTATTGTCATGACAAGTATGTATATACATTACAAGGAATCCCCACAAGAACAGTTTCATGGACAGTATAGATTTTTCACACTTAGATGTTCTGTCATCCACTTCAGTTGATATTCCAAAACTGTCATATAATATTCATATCCCAAGGTAGAAGGGTCTCAAGAAACCCACTGAACACTTGAGTAGAATAGAAAATATGCAAACACAGATACAGAGAATTACAAGATTGTCAGCAAACAGTGCTCCAATATTTTTTAAATCATTGTTAACTATAAATCTTTGGAATAAAACTTAGATATCTCCCTTGTTCTTAAATGCTAATGTTCACTGCCCTTGCAGAGATGGTTCATTATTTTGGTCCATTTCTTTATCCACTGTTAATAGCCAGACCTTGTATTTGTAGCACAAATGGCCACTGAGAGTCACAGTGTGCCTAGGAACTCTGATCCAAAAAAGGAGCGTTGTTTCAAAATCTGGTAGTTTGATGAAATCAGAGATGGAAAGAAAGCCCCAAAGGCCAAGTGCTAAGAATCCCTGTGTTTGTACTTACATTATACAATTTTAGATAGTGTGTGTGTGTGTGTATTTCAAAAGATTTTTTAAAAAGTTTTTGCATTCTAAACATAAATTAGGAAATTACTAAACAGTCAGCAAGTCAAAAAACAGTCAAACAGAGGGCAGTGAGCTAGTTTTGTGAGTGGAAGAGCAGCAACCAAGGGAGAATCACATGCTGTTTCACTTCTCAGCTCATTTCGGAGGGATGGTCCCACATTATTAACTATACACAACCGTTCCCAATGACTAGCTCTCCACCTGCATGAGAGAGAGTTTGAAAAGGCAGTCTTTGGAATCAGTGCCAGTTCCAACTAGCTAGAAATAGACATTATGTATATAAAAGTAGAGGTTTTGTTTTTGTGTGTGTGTATGTGTGCATGTGTGTGGTACAGGGAAATTGATCCAATCTGAGCTACAGCCACCAAATTATCTACAAGCTTCAGAGGTGAGCCTGATGCCTCCATCGATTACTAAATAGTACAGCTGGTCAAGGTGGACCCATGCGTTTTTTTGCTTTAGAAAGAAGGTCAATGCTCACCCCCAACCCCCACAACCCCTTTCCTTCAATTGCAGCAAGTTATACCACCTTGATAAATGGAGAAGGAGAACCTTGGCAAATTGGGCATGTTCTTTAGAGCAGAATGGCTAATGGTATTCATTTTTAACTGGAAAGGGTTCTCATTTTTCCACTCATGACCATAGTAAGATTTTTACAATCTGTCAATCCCCAAATTTATATTTTGCAGGTGCCCGCCACACAAGGAAGTTGCCAAACATTTTAACTGGGTAAAAGGACTAGCAAGAACAAGCGACCAGAACTGCAAACCAACCAATATGGGTTGCAACAAGCATGCCCCCCCACCCTTGGTGCAGAAGAAAAAACCTGAAGTCATGCCTGAGTGATAGAATCCAAGACATATATCCAGGTGTGTTACAAGAGTTCTGAGGAACACAGAGAAAAAAAGGTTCAAAGCTTCGAAACAAGCTCTTTTTTTTTTCAAGTTTTCATTAGGCAATTAAATAGGAAGTCTGAACTATGGCAATATGGTGATGCCTCCATGATATACTGTGGTGTTGCTCAGAGACTTCCCTGGCCAAGCACTGTGAAATCACATCAGCAGGCTTCCTAGTCCTCTAGTGCACATGCTGTGCAATAACCAAAATATCAGAATTTAAGAAACAGAACAAAACAAAGAAAATCTATCTCCATGACAAAGTTTACATCAGTTCAAGCAAGGAAAGTGGGAGGCGTGTTCTACACAGTCTACTGCCAATTAAGGCCATTGGTATTTTGTCTTAAACAGATCTTTTATGAAGTCAGTTTCATGAAGAACCAGAGCAGATAAAACTGTCCTCAAGGTCTTGATACATCATTGTATGCAAGTGATTCTCAAAAACAGAAAGGAACCAAGACATGAACATTTTGGCTACCAAATTGGGATTTGGTTTTTCTAGGTCATTAATTTCCCTCCGAAAAGAAAAGTTAGTGCTACAAATATGCAACTCCAAAATCATGTCCCACTTCCTCAAGTTGCACTAAGAAGCAAGTTATAGATGCTTCTTCTACGGCTGTTCACCTGCTTGAAATCCTCTTCCTCTTCCTTAAATTTCCATTGGCAATAAACAGGAAACAAAAATGCAAGAATCCTGTTGTGCCAGAAGCAACTGTGTGTCTTACTGACTCCTTCTGCAACCCTTTTCCTCTCACATGTCTTCTGCCTTCCAGACAGGCAATGCATTGAGAACAGACATGCGTAATTAAGTAGACTTGCTTGCACAACAGCATTTAGTGCACATTTTGTGTACAGAGGTTTACATGTGATCAAGTTCTCTTCTCCTGAATGGCAGCAAGAGACAGACAATTCTGTTCCATCCATTCCCCCATGACGTTTCAGTCTGACTACATCTGGGCCATACTCAGTGAGTGCAGTGATTTAGATGTGTCTCTTCATATGGAGGGCAAGGTGATCAGATCTTGAAAAACACCTGAAAAAGTAAGGTACAAATGTGAAATCATGGGAAAACAACACAATTTTTTTCCAGACTTATTCTTAATTGCAGATAAGAAAATTAACAGGAGAGAAAACTCTCTGCTTACAAGTGTGCCATAAAATTGAAAAGAATCTGGTCCATGTTGAGCACTCTAGAATTAACTAAAGAGAGTGACATTTTCAAAGAAGTAGCTGTGTTAGTCTCTTGCAGCATAAAAAGGAAGAAGAGAGGAGGAGGGGGGAAATGTGGCAGCACCTTTAAGACTAACTGGTTTTTATTTTAGCATAACCTTTTGTGGATATAAATCCACTTCTTCAGATGTAGTACTGAGTGATATTAAGTCTTCAGGAATTTAGCATACAGCTTCAATTCTGTTAGATCCACTACATTCCAGAAGACAATAAACATTTTGCTCTCAGATATGGGAGAGTTTTTAATAAAAGGAAGAAGGCAATGTTGCAGTAAGTGTAAACTTCATACGGACCATCTCCATCAGCTTACTCCAGAAATACCACACTTTCACTTGGTGGGTAAAAGAACCGTTACCCCATGGCAAGATCTTATGTAGTTGCCACAGTAGGATGAATACAGGAAGCAAATGGCTATGGGGACAATGATCTTGGTTCCTCCCAGAACCAACAGTCCCTAGGAAGAGCAACAATCACAAAGGAAGTAATCACTGACAAGTCTTACTCATCAAGATTCAACTACTGGCAGTTTATAAGGTCAGTATATACTAGTATATTGACTAAGTATATCAAGGTAAAATCTGAGCATATTTTAACTTACAAAAAATACCTACAGACAAAGTTCAAATATTTCTAAAACTAAAAGGGAACCACAGTAATGTTTCCCAGCTTTGTTTACTTCCTTCCTCGTTTCTTAGCACTATCATAAGATTCCACATTGCAATTAAAACACAAGCACCATTTGTTTTAAAAAAAATAACACTCTGCTGACTGAATGCTAATTTACTCCCCTATGTTAGTATATCCATACAGGCAGCTTGTACCTAGGAATATTTTCTAACATATAATTCTTAGAAAATTTCATGGCTTCAACATTAAGCCCACTTCCAACATTCTACCCTCCCCCAGCCAACATCCATCTTGAAAAAGTGATCTCAAAAGCTGGCCCACAGTTTTGTGTCAATTTGGTGGCCTAAATGCCCAGCAAAGTATCCTCTGATTGTGAACTGTGGATTTTTTTTATTGCCCTGCTTTGTGACTAACAAAACAAAACAAAGAAATTGCTAACTGACCTCACTGATGATCTGAAGCTTGGCAATTAATCAATGCTCAGTCTTGAAATGGATTTTGAATCTTAGCTCTAAAACAGGTGACATTAGCAAGAAGGAGAGAATTATTTCCGGGGTGGAGGGAATACCACTGCCCAGTACCAAATGTCTGCAACTGGGGAGAGATTGGGCTTTCATACCCAAGAAAGCAGCTTCCATTTACCGTTGAACTCTGAATACTCCCATTTTAGAAATTAATACACCAGAGCCAATAAGTTTTATTGAGCCAGGAAGTTGGAATCCTGATTCCGTTTGTGTTCCAAGAAGAGACAGAATATTGCCTTCTTTGGTGGGAGACAACAAAGCCTTATTATAACCAACGTGTTGTAATTCAGCACGCTTGCCATCGCAAGAATTTTGTACTAGCAGCAACATACCAAATAAGTCCTGGCACAGTAATCCCTCCAGTCTGCAAGGTTTGACAAAGCAACACAGTCTTGCTATGAGCAATGCCACAGTAAAGAGCAAGTTTGAGTGGATGCCAGAAAGTTAGGCCCCAATTGGCATTTTGGTACTACAACTTCAAAACAAAATTACTCCACAAAACACCATCTCGCACATATAGCAAGGGGCAATGCCTTTTCATTCTAATCAAGTCAAAGCATTTATGAAGTAGTACACAGGGAGACACTTTCAGTATTAGCAGGCAAATAGGAGCAATTGCTCATTTACAATTAAATTGAGGAGACCAGATTCAATGTTGTGTAAAGATGATATAGTGTAATCATATACTGTATGGGATGAAAACTGAGAGTGCCACCATGGCTGATGGACACTAGACACAGGTTATGAAAGGGAACAGATGACTTCTCACCTTAGCTATGAACTCACAGGCAGTTCTTAGGTGAACCATATTCTCTCTGTCTCTTAAGCACAGGTGGTAGACTGACAATATGGAAAGCTATTGTACAGAGGACTGTTATAAGATTCGGTGAGATAAGATATGTGACATGATGAGAGCACCTGAAACCAGTTGTATAAATTTCTTTACATTATGGTTACATTAACCACCATCATCACCAGGGATTCCTGATAGGAGGAAGGCCAATTGTCTTATTTAAAGATAAGACAACAAGGCTAGCTTGGAGAAAGGCTAAGGCAGAAGAGGTAGGGCACAGGAAAGTCAGAAAGGATGTTCCATTGATAGAACTGTGGTGACCATTTAATTTTTTCTTCTGACTTTCTAGCAGTGGGGGTGAGTGGGATGGGGTTATATTACACATGGTATGCAACATGCAACAGAGCCAGTGTGCTGTAGTAGTTTAAGCATTGGACTATGACTCTGGAGAATAGGATCTGAATCCCTGCTTGGCCATAGAAACCCACTAGATGACCTTGGGCAAGTAACATTCTCTCAGAGGAAGGCAAAAGCAACTTTACTCTGAACAAATGTTGCCAAGAAAACCTGTGATAGACTCATACTTTGTTGTTGTTGTATGCCTTGAAGTTGTTTCCAACTTATGGTGACCCTAAAGCGAACCTAGGGTCACTGTAAGTCAGAAACAACTTGAAGGCACACAACAACAAATGCAAGAACACTTTGGCATAAACAGTATTTCAGTGGAAATACTAGAGAAAGCCAATAGTCTATTGACCAAGATGGTACTCAAGGCGCTGCACAGTCATTGTCAGCTCCCCAGGGGACCACGTCTGCTCCTGCTTCTCTGTTATATGCTGTCTTCAACAACACAGCACATCTGTTGTATGGCTGTTGATGCTGGAAAGCAGAATGACACACTGCCATTTGGCAATAATTACTTAGCCACAGTAATTCACAGACTGGTAACCTCTTGTGTTTAGACTACTGTAACCAATGTGCTCTATGTGCAGTTTCCCCTGAAGATGATTTGGAAGGCTAGTGCAAAACATAACAGCTACACTGTGAACCAGAATACTATGGAGACCCCATATAATGGTGGTATTCAAAGAATTGTAGTGGCTGGCAGTATGCTTCTTTTCTGAATTCAAGGTGGCTGTCATGACATTTAAAGCCGTAAATAGTTTGGGACTTCAGCACCTGACGGGGTGTCCTTCCTCCATGATCTCTGTGTTCCACTAGTGGGTTCAATACCATGTGTAGGGACATGGATAAAGGCATCCCAGTTGTGGAATGCCCTCCCTCCCTTTGGAGGCTGGGACGTCACCAACACTGGCTACATTTTGGCACCAAGTAAAAGCACTGGGCGTTTATTAAAGCCTTTGGGAACTGATTTACTCCAAAATATTTATGTAGGTGGTTTTAAACTTTTTAAACCCTTCAAACCTGATAAATTGTTGAATGTGTTGGCAGTCTGTTTATTTTTTAATTGTTTCATACTACAGTTGCCCCTCTATATCCACGGATTTGGTATCCACAGATTTAAGTATTCATGGCTTGAAAATATTCTTTAAAAAATAATAATCCAAAAAGCAAAACTTGATTTTGCCATCTTAGAAAAGGGACACCATTTTGCTATGCCATTGCATATAATGGGACTTGAGTATTCACAGATTTTGGTATCCATGGCGGGTCCTGGAACCAAACCCCAGTGAATATGAAAGGACAACTGTATTTTAATCTACTTACATTGATTTTATTTGTAATGTGCTTTAAGATGTAATGATACAGGACAGGATATAAGTATTTTAATAAATAAAATAAGTTAAAAATAGGCCTTACTTGAGACTTAAGCAATTAGTGGAATAGCAAATTGCTGAGGAATGTTCTATTGTCTATTTAAAGCATTTTTATACTATCTATCCATTCAAAAATTGCCCACAAATTCATAATCTGAAGGGTAGTTTACAACTACACAATAAAACGACATTCTCTACATAGTTGTAACAGAAATTTATATTATACCTAGAGGGATCTGGTTAAAAGCTTGGGAGGGGGGGATTAAAAGTATTTTTTATGGCATGTAAACAAACTTAAAGAGGTACCAGGTGAACCTCCTAGAGATGAGAATTTCACAAGAGGCGTGCCACAACCAAAAAAGTATCTACCAGGTACATGTAGTATATAACCAAGCCTACTTGAAGGCACACAACAACAACAATAAATACATCTTACATTATCAGCATCTGATCTTGTCAATAAACCATATGGCAAACAAACACAGGGTGGTGGATATGCATGAGCATTCTAACCACAAAAATCTGGACAAAATAGCGTCATTCAGCTATCTACCATCTTCACATGTACATTTGCCATGATCAGCAGAAATTAATTTATTGTTTCTCATCTTATCATTTGCATCTTGCCCTTCCTCTAAAGAACTGTTTTACTCCATAGGAAACCTACGGTATATGTTTGGCTAGGTTTCCCACAAGCAAAGCATTAAAATCAGTGTACTAACCCTTTTTGGACAACATAGTTAATTTCCCAGCCTGGAAGAATCAAGACCAAAGAGCAAGTTCCTTCCCAAAAGGCAGAGTGTGGTAAAGAAAAGCATTTTAATCACACCAGCCTACAAGAGGAACTCCTTACAAGTCTCTATTGATTCAGTGGGTTTACTCTACTGAATCAAATAACTGGATTTAGGTGAAGGTCTAAATGACCACACAGGAATTGTATGTGCTGTTTCAATCTCCACTTCCACATTCCAAGCCATTCAATTCAGAGTGGAAAGGATAAGGTTAAATCAATAGCTATTACAAGTCATATTCCAGGTATAAAGTGAAACAGGACTTTTCATCAGCAAATTTGTCAGCATAGGAAAACATTCTTATTCAGTTAATCATACACTTATTTTCTCTTACAAATGAGAGCTTAAGAGAGATTATCCTGCATTCTCTTGAGAACAGGGAAGGAAGGGGAAGAGTAATGAAAGCAAATGTTACAATCAAAGCTGGCACAATTAAATAAAGAAAACCATCATTCTGCCAATCTGAATAAAGTTAGTTTCTGGGTAAGCAGTAAGACTCTCATTTCCACAGATAATCTAACATAGAAAAGAAAAGGACAGAATATGTTTGATGGGGGCGGGATGTCATTATTCATATAGAGATGTTTCTCTGTATTACATCCCTCCTGTGCAGGTTGAGTTTTACTAAGTGTTTATTTCATGTACGGTATCTGTTCAGTCAAGACGTATACTCTAACTATGATTTGGAAGGAAACACCAAAGCTATTAGGTTCTCCTACACTCAGAGCATCTCAAGAGATTGGGCCAGGTGCGTTGTAATAATATCATACAGCCTGCTGATTCTCAGTTGCTACCCATCAGTTTTCACTACAGTTACATTATAATGGAATAGTATACATGGTCCTCCTCTCCTATTTCACTCTCATATCAAACCTGTGAGATAGATTAAGCAAAAAGAGAACACAAACCCATATATCTGACTGGTCCAGGTGTTAGTATGCCCTACTCCAGGTGTTAGTATGCCCTACCCCCACCCCATATATTTCATAATTGGAAATATTGGACAATTTCAAAGTGAGGTTGGCCGGGGTGAACCAAAAAGGTCAGGTGGAGGTCACAATGACCTGGGATGTGTCTTAGAAATATTTTGGCAAACAAGCTGGTATTAGGATTGTGCAGAAGCCCATTAGTAAACAGTTGTTAAGGAAGTATGTGCTAACCCCTTCTTAGGAACCTCAACAATGAGTCATTTGACCAAACAATTAAATGACCATTCCCAACTCCACTCCTACGGAAATCTCCCTCGTACCCCTCCTGTCCACCACTGAGGGGTTGTCATAAACCCATCAATTCCTATCACCCAGCCATTAATGCAATCAGTTGAGTTTGGTTTCTTTGCCTATTCAGTGGGGAAACCATCCAGGCTTTGTCCAGGCCAGAATACCCCTTCAGGATAAGGAAATGGGGTATAAATATTAGTCCCCCAACAATAGAAAGGTGTGCCACAGTGGATGAACGTCTTTCTCAGTGCCCCTCCAGATCAGAACCTCCTGTGCCAATCCTCAGATGCTTGTTTGACTATCTTCACTACTCTTCCGAAATCTGCTCTTCAAGATTGGTAACTATTGCCCTATTTCCCAAATCTTTCTTTCTCTCTCTATCCAATCTTTCTGCTTTATTGCTCGATAGCCTTGTGTGGTTCTTAGGAATGTGTTGTGTGTGTGAATGCATTTTGTGTTATTTCCAAAAAAATACTTTATTTTCACTTTAAGCTGGAGTGTCCTCTGCAGTTAATACATAGATGAAAAGAGCCCTGCAGTTACCCCCCCCCTCACAGGGACCTGTTTAAGCTAATATGTTTCCCTAAACAATAGCATAGATTTTAACATCATTCATGGATCTCTAAAGCACCCCCCTTAGGGTTACACAAGAACATCCAATCAGTCCAACTCTACAATTCTGTGATTCTGTGAGTTCTGCAACTGAATGAAGAATTCAACATCACTCTAACCCAGGGGTGGAAAAACTGCAGCATGCAAACTATAGGAAGACCCTAAACCCAACTTTTAAAAAAAGTTTACACTCGTATTTATTAGATTTTAAAACATACAGAGATGTTTGCAACACTCAATAATAATATATAATAATACAAAACAAAAACCAAAGGAAAAAAAAAGAAGAACACCATATACATACATAATACCTATGTAAAACTAAAACTAAAACTAGACTAACTACACAGAGTTAGCACCATAAAGACAACCTAACTACCTTCAACTTTCATGGATTTATTTGAAAATTTGTAGCTGCCTCCACCGCTGGTCTCCAAGCCTCTACCCCGCCCCCAACTGTGCCTCCTAAGAAGCTGCTGTTGATGCTGCTGCTGCTGCTGCAATCTCCTTCAGTGTCATCCTTTTTCTGTTGAGGAGAAGAAAGAGAAGGAAGATGACACTAAAGGAGATTTTTTGTAGCAGCCACAGCACAGCAGGACTGGCAGTGGCAGCAGCTCTTCCTCCTAGCCCTCCTTCTCTCCATCTGCTTTCCTGCCAACAGCCTTGGCCCAATAGTGGCTCATACCTCCCTTTCCACCCTGGCACCATGATGTCTATACCTCACTCCCAGGCCACTGTCTCTACCTCGCTCCCAAAGTCCTCGTACTTGGAGGTGCAGGGGAAGACTTTTAGACCAGCAGCAGAGGTCATAGAAATGCAGTGCAGCAGCCTGAGAGAGAGGTGGCAGTGTTGTGGTGCCAAGGCAGGAAAGGGAAGTACAAGCCAGGATTGTTGGCAGGAAAGTAAATGGAGAAGAGGAGGAGGGTGAGGAGGATAAGCCACTGCTACTGCTGCTGCCAGCTCAGCCCTGCTGCAGCAAAAATCTCCTTTAATGTAGTTTCCTTCTCTTCCTTCTCCTCAAAAGGAGGATGACACTGATGGAGATTTCTGCAGGAAAATGAGTGAGTGATTAGTCCTAGGAGGCTCAAGAGGGAAGACTTGTAAACCAACGATGAAGGTGCAGTGGGGCTTAAAATATCTGTGTTTTTTTCTAATTTCATTGGAATTCTGCACCCCAACCCCTGCAAAAGTTGAAGGCTGACTGTAATTAAAAACTAATTTAAACAAAGTAAACACAAATGAACTCTGACTGCCTCAAAACTATGTGAAGAGGAAAAAAACCTATTTGTAAAAAATATATTATTCTGCCATTACAGATCTCACTAACTCAATTTGCTAGAGTTACTAATAATCAAAACCACAAATTATTTCATTATTAATTGTCTTGTTGCTTAAAAAATCCACAGTATCCAATCTTTCAAAAAAACAAACAAACAAACAAACAACAACAACAACTTCAATTGGTTTAAAATCCACAGCAGCTTAGCAATTTGGGTGAGTTCTGCAACCTTGACCACCCATTCTTCCATTCTTTGTGCTTCAGTCTGTTTCCATGTTTGAGGAAATTGTATTCTTGCTCCTGTTATCATGTATTGAAGAAGTAAAACCCACTTCTGTGGCCTCTAAAGCCCCTTGTCTATCTCCCAAAAGTCTCCACAAACTTCCTCCAATTTTATTTTTTTCAGACCATTTTCCAGGAAGTTTTTCACTCAAAAATGGCCCCAAACATGCCAACATTGTGGCTTCATATCTTTACTTTCCTAGAAGCCCACAATCATCTTTTTCAGGCCAAACCCAGTCGCAAATGGTGATAGGAAGTGACACAATGTCATTTACAGTGTGCCAAGAAGTGATCCACTAGGAGTGCAGGAGCAAAAACTGGTCCCTGCTTCCCCAGGTAGCTGCCCATTCACTACTTTGGTAATTCAGGAGGACCCTGAGACAGAACAAAAGGTAGCGTGGGTGGGGAAAGGGATCAAGGAATGGGGGGAAAGCTTCAAATGTTATGTCCCCAAGTGACTCAAAAGCATTTTAAAAACACAGAGCTACAGACAGAACTCAAGCAATCCGCCTCCATTATATTTTTGGAAACTTGCCTGGATTCTTCAGAAAAATGCAGTGCACATACTGTATGTGTCTGGGATTCAGAAGTAAGATCCTCCCAAATAGTACCTGACATCAAAATCCAGAAGGCAACTCTGTGAAGAGCTACTTCAGGTAGAACTGCAGACATGCACACAGACACCTTCCTTTCCAAATACATGAAAAGCTTTTCCTCCAGGAACATTGGCCTTGGGCATGCAGAACTACAGTAGCTGTGTTGTTCTTTGATTACTAGTTGCCAGAATGTTAGATGGCTTGAATAATGTCATGACTAAAGAACTAAAGAGAAAGGGTTAGATTTAAGACTGAAAATGCTGAAATCAACTCAATTGCCTCAAAAACTTGTCTGGCTTCTTCCTAAAAGAAGATGGCAACAAGAAAGCAGCAGGTTTCACTCTAAGAAGACATTTCCCTGGGTGCTTAGAACTAGTGCAGTTCAACCATTGTCAGTGGTACTATAACTCTCCCACTGCCCTCAGAGAAGAGAAGATAAATCTTCCTTTGGTAGACAAAGAAATGTACAGAAGAGTCAAGGCTCCAAAGAACTTCTCTTAGTTTATGTTATCCCTTTTGCTAAACAAACAGGAAGAATAGACGAGTGTCCATAGATAGAAAGTGGGGGAAGGCAGCAGCCCTGGCAGAAATCAGAGGGAGAACAAACTCATAGGGTGCCTCAGGCAGACAGGATGTGAAAAATGATCAGATTTCTTTCCCATTAAAGGACGTGTCCCTGTTTATGTCCAGTGCATCTCCTGCTCCATGCTGTAGCAGTCTAATGGGCTCAGTCGGGAGCTAAATAGATCTTTGATTGTATTATGAGCAATTTCTTATTACAGCGGAGGTCTTCAGGCTGCTTTACAAAGACGGGCAATTTGCTAAAAGCTGTCCACAGAGTTACATATATAAATACAATTTTAAAAGAGGGCACTGCCAGATGTAAGCATATTACTCGATTATTGCCTCAGTAGGATCTCAGCTGTCAACTGGGCATGGCCAGTACCTCCAATTAGGTGGTTTACTGATTGGCAGTGACAATGCTGCTGGGTTTTATTAATGGGAAACCTGTTCTTCCTTGCATTTGAATGAATCTGAAGAAGTAGATTGAGATCCATGAAAGCTCATGGTAAAACAAATCCTCTCCTTGCCTCACACAAACTCTTCCCTCCCCATTCCTATGTCAAAAGCTAGATACTATAAACAGTGCTTCTCAACCATCCAGGTTTGTCAGACTTCAGCTCCCCAAAGCCACAGCCAGCATAGCCAGTGGCAAAGGATTCCAAGAACCAAAGGCCAAAACACCAGGTGAACCAAAAGCACAGCTTGAAAAAGTTAGTTTTAAAAAGTAATGTATTCCTGTTGCTCATTACAGTGTTTGAAAAATGACCTGTTGCCATTACTTGATACACTGCTGGAAAAGTAATTAGGCTGGGCTGTTCATTGCTCTTTAATATTTCCCAATACATTTTTGGTGATAGAAATGGAAAGGTGGGAGAAATCTTGGGACATCACACAAAAATTTACACTGGCAGTGAAAATGAAAGAGAATTACAGTTGTCCCTCCACATTCATGGGGGTTAAGTTCTTGAGACCCCTGCGAATGTGGAAAAACCGTGAATAACAGATGCTGCTCCCGCCCCCCCCCCAGAGGGAGGGAGGCAGCAGGAGGTGTCTGGCCAGCCTGGCCTCTCTGCGGCCTTTCTGAGGGGACTCCAGGCATTGGAAGTCCCATAGCCCGCCAGAAAAGCCAGCGTGTGGGTGGGGAGGAGGCTGCTCTGCCTCTCTCTGGCCTTCCGAAGCGGGCGCCGGAGCTTTGGAGCCCCGGACCCTGCTGAGAAAGGCGAGGGAAGGCAGCGTGTGGGTGGGGAGGAGGGTATGCTGCCTCTCCCCGGCCTTTCTGAGTGGGCTCCGGGGCTCCAAAGCCCCAGCGCCCGCTTCGGAAGGCCGGGGACAGCAGCAGGCGGGGAGGAGGCTGCGCTGCCTCTCCCCGGCCTTTCTCAGCAGGCTCCGGGGCTCCAAAGCCCCGGATCCCGCTGAGAAAGGCCGGGGAAGGCAGCGTGTGGGCGGGGAGGAGGCTGCGCTGCCTCCCCCAGGCCTTTCTCAGCGGGCTCTGGGGCTCAAAAGCCCCGGACCCCGCTGACAAAGGCCAGGAAAGGCAGCGTGTGGGTGGGGAGGAGGCTGCGCTGCCTCTCCCCGGCCTTTCTCAGCAGGCTCCGGGGCTCCAAAGCCCCGGACCCCGCTGAGAAAGGCCAGGAAAGGCAGCGTGTGGGTGGGGAGGAGGCTGCACTGCCTTTCCCCCGCCTTTCTCGGCAGGCTCCGGGGCTCAAAAGCCCCGGACCCCGCTGAGAAAGGCCGGGGAAGGCAGCGTGTGGGCGGGGAGGAGGCTGCGCTGCCTCCCCCAGGCCTTTCTCAGCGGGCTCTGGGGCTCAAAAGCCCCGGACCCCGCTGAGAAAGGCCAGGGAAGGCAGCGTGTGGGTGGGGAGGAGGCTGCGCTGCCTCTCCCCGGCCTTCTGAAGCAGGCGCCGGGGCTCCAAAGCCCCGGACCCCGCTGAGAAAGGCCAGGGAAGGCAGCGTGTGGGTGGGGAGGAGGCTGCGCTGCCTCTCCCCGGCCTTTCTCACCCCCCGCCCTTCCCAGAGTGGCTACGGGGGCTTCAGAAGCCCCCACCGCCACTCTCCTTCACCCCCCGCCCTTCCCAAAGTGGCTACGGGGGCTTCAGAAGCCCCCACCACCACTATCCTTCACCCCCCGCCCTTCCCAGAGTGGCGAGGTGGGCTTTAGAAGCCCCCGCCCTTCCCAGAGTGGCGAGGGGGGCTTCTGAAGCCCCCGCAGCCACTCTCCCTCACCCCCGCCCTTCCCAGAGTGGCGAGGGGGGCTTTAGAAGCCCCTGCCGCCACTGTCCCTCACTCCCCCGCCCTTCCCAGAGTGGCGAAGGGGGCTTCTGAAGCCCCCGCCGCCACTGTCCCTCACCCCCCCCGCCCTTCACAGAGTGGCGTAGGGGGTCCCTCGCTGCCTTGGGAAGGGACTGGGGTGGAATGAGGGAGGCTTTCCTCCTCTCCTTTCCCAAGGCAGCGAAGGGATTCCTGAGAACCCCTTCGCTGCCTTGGGAAGGGACAGAGTGGATGGGGCCCCCGGCAAGCGGCTTTCCGCGAATAATCAAAACCGCGAATGTGAAAGCCGTGAATGTGGAGGGGCAACTGTACTACAAAATGTTCTATCAATGGTATTTAACGCCCATCAAACTAGACAGAATGTGTAAGACGGGTAAGACCCAATGTTGGAAATGAGGGAAATCGGAGGGCACATTTTGCCATTTATGGTGGAGGTGACAAATGGCAAGAGTTTATTGGAAGAAAGTACATCTAAAAATAAGATATATATTGGGAATTAGCTATGGTTTAAACCCAGAAATCTATCTGTTAAATATAGTTGATAGGATAGGAATTGGGGTGGGGAGTGCAATGAAAAAGATGTTATTATATATGATTACCACTGCAAGAATATTGTACGCCAAATACTGGAAGGAAGAAAAGATACCATCTAAAGAAGAATGGCTGAGAAATGTATATGATGCACTAGAGTCAGACAGGCTTACAGCGAGGTTATAAAACAAACTGCTAGATAAGATAGAAAAAGAGTGGGAGATAGTTCTGAGAAAGCTGAAAGGTAAAGGATAGACCTCCTATTTTTAATGTATTTTGTCATACCAAAAAAAAAAAAAAAACACAAAAACCTGGAGATATGGAACTAAGAAAGAAATTAGAACCAAAAATAAATGGTTAAATTTTTATTTTGGAGAAGGAATAGAGTCTTGTTGATGGTGAAAAAGAGGAGAAAATAAACTAGATAGGAAGTAAAGTATCTAATAGAATTAAAGGATTAATATGAAGAATGAGGATTTCATTTTATTTTAAAAATATAGTTGCATGATGTAATATTATGGTGATTTTTATTTACTCTGTATATATATTTACTTTGGTACTACATATAAGTATGTAAATATGTATGTAGATATGTAACTCAAAAAATATAAATAAATAAAAAATTTCCAATACATTTTTGAGAGGAAAAACTCTTAAGATTGACAAATGAATGCCATAAAACTCAGAAAACTCCACAAGGCACTTCTAAAAATGGCCTTTTCAAGTAATGCCTGAAAGTAACAAGAAACTGTTAACTTGTAACACCAGAAAATTTAGCTTCAGTCTTACTTTTACTTTATAATCTTGTGAGAACCAGTCTTTCTCTTTCAGTTTTTGCTGCTAAGACTTTGGTTGAAGCACTGGTCATTTCACCTGGATTACTGTAATTCTTTGCTGACTGGGCTTCCTCTTTCCCATCTTGCCCCCTTGATTTCGGTACAATACTCTGCTGCTAGGATAATTTTTTTCTGCCCACTGTTATGATCATGTCACCCCATTGTTGTTGTCCTTCACTGGCTTCCAATCCCATTTAGAATTCGTTATAAGCTATTATTATTAACTTTCAAAGCTCTTCATGGTTTGGCCCCCATCTATTTGTCAGCACTTGTTTCCCCCTATTTTCCTGTTCGTGCTCTGCGGTCTAGTGATTCAGGGCTGCTGATGCAGCCAAGGATTTCCTCTGCCTCTACTAGGATACGTCCTTTCTCCCACACTGCCCCCTATTTTTGGAATCTCCTTCCCATGAATTTGCGGCCCACAACCTCACTAGACTACTTTAACTCTAAAATTTCATGTCCATATTATTTGTATTAACTTACATTTTATAGTATTGTTTTAACCCTGTTATAGTAACATTTTATTAATTTTATAATTTTGTTTATGGTTTTAGATTGTGTGCTGTAGGCAGGTTTTTGGGTTTATTGTGGATTGTTTGGGGTTTTTTTTGTAAAGTGCTATGTAAAGCTTATGGCACTATATAAATAAACATCATAAACATAAACATAAACATAATAATAGTTACTGTTGAAACCTGGTTTTGTTCAGCCTTCATGACCCCTAAAGCAACTAGTTTCAGGTATCTGTGTTACTTGCAGCTAGTTACTTCCAAGCGCTGTCCAGAGGCTGAGAACAAATTCTTTAAGGGAATCTGTGCCAAGTACTCCAATGTTACATTTCTTAAACTTAACAAGGAAGGAGCTGGCAGCTGTGTATGTGTAATGGGGGGTGCGCTACCGGCCTTTGTTCCATCCGGTCAAGTGACTGCTGTTGCTTCTGATACCTCCTCACAGCCTTTTTCAGGGTGTTTACTCTTGCCATATTCTTTTTCCAGGGAAACTTGTGAGCTGCTTGTGGTTATGGGTCACACTTTATCCACCCCCATGGCAAAGTTTCAAAAGTAACCAGGAGCTCAAGTAATTTATTATCTTGGATACAAGGTATGTGAATGCTAAAGAGAAACTCAAATAGTATCTATCTACCTATAAAGCCAGTATGGCATAGTGGTCTGAGTGTTGGACTATGACTCTGGAGACAAGGGTTCGAATCCCTGCTCAGCCATGGAAACCCACTGGGTGACCTTGGGCATGTTGCACATTCAGCCTCAGAAAACCTCATGATAAGTTCACCTTAGTTAGGGTCACCATAAATCTGAAACAACTTGAAAGCACACAACAACAAACAAAATAAAGATAAATACCACTATACAGGTATATATTGCTGCTTACTTTTACATACATGTACTAAGAGAAGGTGGTTGTGTGTGTATGTCCCTTCAAGTCACCTGTCAACTTATGGTGACCCCATGAATTTGATAGGGTTTTCTTAGGCAAGGATACTCAGAGGTGGTTTTGCCAATTCCTTCCTCTAAGATATAGGCTACAGCACTTGATATTCATTGGCAGTCTCCCATCCAAGTACTAACTAGGGCTAACCCTGCTTAGCTTGCAAAATCAGGTGCCTTAAGGGTATTTACAACACTATTATTAGCTGCATTCCCTTTTAGGCTTTAGGAAACATAAAGAGGTTTGTAACCACAACATTCCTTCTCCTGCAGATAACTCCCTTGATTTCCACATCTATTGTCTTTTATTGTTTACAAGAAGTTATGCAATATATATTAGATGTGCAAGTTTTATGATTTAATTATTAGATAGGGCCATATGACACTTCCACATGGTTTCTGCTCTTCATTGCACTTTATATTAGTGGCTTCACTAAAGTCTGCAACCAGATTTGTTCCCATTAATACTTTTTGTTGTTGATGCTACATATTTTTGAAGTTTGTTAATTTTTTTGTCCACCCCATGTTTTGAATATGGTTTCTTCTTTATTTCAGCACCTAGAAGAACTTTCATAGTGAAACACGCTGGGCACTTCATGTGTCTGATTAATTTGATTTTTAAACATTATCTATTTATCAACATTATTTTCACAGAATCATAGAACTGCAGAGTTGGAAGAGATCACGAGGGCCATCCAGTCCAACCCCCTGCCACGCAGGAAATCACGATCAATGCATCCTGACAGGCTTGGATTCTTTTTTATCCACTCTCCATGGCCTCTCCTTTGAGGTATACTAGATATTTTATGTGGGGGGGACATCTTTGTTCTGCACAAGTCCAACCAATTCACGTACAAAGCAGTAGGAGGAGGTCCAATTTTTTAACAGTCAAAAAGTTGTTTGGGGATCATGGATACTAAAGGCTCCCTATGATCTCTTCCATGCTAAAGAAAAGAAGCAAGAGAAATCATAGCAAATATAGATAACTGGTGCCTCTTGGTTCCATCTGATCTTCCATGTGCAATCTGTGCAGGGATGAGTAAAGAACAGGGAAAATGAAGGAAGGTATGGTGCGGTAGACAATTGGCCAATCATCATTAAGACATCATAACACTGTAGACAATTGTCCAGACATCAGACCTCTGCAATATCTTTGCTGACTTTTGGCTCTGGAGACTTAGATGGTCTTTTTTAAAGGAACAATTAAAAAAAAAATCTTACTGTAATAGTGTGAGGAGAAGGAATGAACCTAATCTGAACTGCAACTATGTGAGTGATTTGGTTTTTCTTTCCGCAATGTATCCTGGATTTTTTTTAAAAAAATCCCCCCCTTTGGGTGGGAATAAAATGTTGCTGCTACTGCTAGTGTCATTTATTGTTGTTGTTTTTAATGAGAACTACAGCAACAAACACAGCAACTTTAGTGAATTGAGCCTCTGCTACCAAGCAGATGAGATTTATTAGCATCAAGGCCAAACATTAACAGCTGTCTAGTGGTATGAAAAGGTCAATTTATATTAGTGACCTTGTTTGATACTTTTCGGCTTAGCAGTTTGAGGCCGGAAAGAGATATGAAGGCTGAGAATGGTCCAGGGTAGTGAATTTTCCTCTGTTGCTAACCTGCTTGCACACTTTTCATAGCTATTGGGACATGGATCATGCTTATGCATTTTGATTTTCTTTGTTTACTTTTGCACAACAGAACATTTGGGAGTCCATAGTTCATGGGCCTCAGCCTGGAGGGGGTACACCCCATTTCAGGTGGCCCATATTGCCAGCAATCATCAACTGGGGATGGCTGGGGTAGAATTTGTTGTTTGGGGTTCTACCACTGGCTGTGAAAGGACGCTGAACCCCACCAGCAAAAGTGCTGGAATGCTTCTCTGTCATGTACCATCTGCTGCATCATTTCCCACCAATAAAGCTTCTCTAACACATGTAAGTGCTGAGCACTGAAAGAACTGTTGAGGGGGCCTGGAACTACCCCTAGTTCTATCATGGAAGGGCAGCCAACCACATTTACTCTGTGTGTTTCCCTCCTATATCTGTCTTTCCTCCCTCATGCTCTATTGCTCTATACACTTTAATCCTAGCTTAACTCTACTGTCAAGCTGGACTGGAAAGAAGTGATTGATGGTGCAGTGAAGACAGAGGGGGAAAGGGTTCCACTTCCCTCATGATATGTCTCCTATGTAAATGTCTGACCTGCACCCTTCTTTTTCAAACATAAATGCTGTGTAAGGCCAGATGAAATGGATAAGGCCCTGAAACAGTTTCAAAAATACAGCAACTAAATTTAAAAGAGTGATGTTAGTCTGATACAGGAAACACAACAAAGAGCTTCAAGGCACCTTAAAGATGAATACATTTACTGTGGCATAAACTTTCATCTGTTAGAGCCCATTCAGTTAGATGTACAAGGAAAGGAGATAATTCTTGATACCCAGTGCATGACATATCTGCATTTCTTGCACCACCTATGCAAGAATGCCATCAAACCATTTTATTTGCGGGACTACATTATATGTAGTTGGTTATACTCATAAATATGCAAGGAACAACTCAAGACAGCAATGAGAAACCAATAATCTACACAGACCACTTCTGGTGACAGTTCTACAACACATTTCTGCACTAGAGTTGCCAAAGGTCTCCTGGATTATTTCAGCTGGATACATCAGGAACCAGGCCTTGTTTGCCTATTAAACAGGAACTCACTGTTTCCACCAGACATCTTTCTAAACAAGTCAAATTTATCTTTAAATGTTTGGAGGGTGTAACCTAGAGCTGTAACGAAACACTACAGGGCCTTGAGGTAACCTCCCATCTGTCTGACAAAGGTGTTGCCTATAGGAGGGGGGGAAATATGAACACATCCAAAAAAGCAGGTGTTCGCAATGATGCGACCTGTCTTCATGGTCAAAAGAGCCCCCCCTAAACTCCGCATGACCCCTAGCCAAGGTAGCGGCTGCAAGTGATTTACTCATGATTTTAAATCTGCCGTCGCCAATTTTTTTTTTAAAAAAAAACCAATACTTTCCTAGGGTGCACACAAGCGATAGTTCATATTTTCCCCCACCAAAAGAAGAGTATAAGATCACTGTTTGATTGACTTACCAGACCCTCACTTAGCCGAAAAAATAACATGGCGGCCATAGGTGCTTTCCCGGTTTGCTAGCCCTGCCCCATCCTCGTCCAGCCAATCGGATTACACTGCCTGTTCATATCTGTGCGAATGCAAGTGTTCAAATGATCTCACATTCGCGTGTTGTACGGAGCTTTTTTTAAAAAAAATCCATACAAAGCCCTGGACGTGACACACATGGACTCTGTGGTGGATTTGGCTGCCCCCTTCCAAATGACTCGTATTTGTGCGAATGTCCATATGAATGGATCACCTTCTCTTCGTATGCCATTCGTATTATTTTGACCATATAGACAAGACCATTGTTCCCAAACAGAGGAGTCCAAAAAAAGTGAGTATTTTTTTGAGGGAAATTCTAGAATCAAAACACAGAGTAAAAGTTTAGAATAAATAGTAATCCTTACCTATCACAATGGTTGCACTTAAAGGGCTTGGCCCCTGTGTGTTTCCTGTAGTGTCGTGTGAGTTCGTCACTCCGTGCAAAACGCCACTCACACCCTTCCCATGAACACTTGTAAGGCTTCTCACCTGCAGAAGAGATTAAAGGAATCATGTTAGTGCTGAGCAAAAACTGGAGCTGGGTGCCCAACCCCAACTGCCACCTGCATCTTACCAGTTAATGGTTAGGGTTGCTGTGACATCAGAGCAACTTCAAAGGGTTTGGCTCCCCCAACTGAAAGAGAAGGCTTCCACTCCCAAGCTCACCTGAGTCTGTCCTTCTCAATGACCCAGCAGTGGGAAGGTGAAAGATAAACATCTTGCACAGCACTGCTATGGGTCAAAGGCCATTTCCACTACACAGTTCTAGTTCTCTGACTCCACTTGAACTGTCTTGGCTGCAGCCTGTGGAATCCTGGGATTGGCAGTTTAGGGAATCCTCAGCCCCAGAATGCTCCTCTGGAGCCTCTGTGTGTCTGTGTGTGTGTGAGAGGGAGGGAGGGAGAGCCCCTTCAAGTCATCTGTTGATTTATAGCAACCCCATGAATTTCATAACGTTTTCTTACGCAAGGAATACTCAGGGGTGGTTTGCCAATTCCTTCCTCTAAATTACAGTCAGATATCCATATCCATGGATTCTGCATACATGGATTCAACCAACCATGGTGTGAAAATATTCTTTAAAAAATTAATTCCAAAAATCAAACCTTGATTTTGCCATTCCATCTATGGGATGCCATTTTACTGCACTACTGTAAACAATGGGACCTGACCATCCATGGATTTTGGTATCCATGGGGGTCCTGGAACCAAACCCCAGCAGATACCGAGGGCCCACTGTCTAGCCTACAGCAAGTGGCATTTGGTCTCCCATCTGGGTTCTAAGTAGAGCTCCCCCTACTTTGCTTCCAAAATCAGGCAGGATTTGGTGCCTTAGGGCATGTAAGTGCCTCTGAGCAAGCTACAAAGCCCAAGAAAATTCCACAGGATGCACCATGGCAAAATGAAGTGGATCATTAAGTGCTATAACTGTGTAGTGTGAAACAACCCCAGCACCAACAGCCAGAGCAGACTTGGGGCATATTATCCCAGGGAACTGTTCGCTACTTGTAAGTGTACTGTCATATTGCCTGCTATCTGTGCCCCCACTCCACCAAAGAAAAAGAAAAAAACAACCTTCTAGTGCTTGTGGTTGCAGAAGAAGGCATTAGTCAAAAACTGAATTCTCAAACTCCATCAGAGGAATGAGTATAAATCAAAGGGTAAAGTTTCAGTGATGTTTATAGTTACTGATCCTTTCCTGTGACTAATATAAGAAACATTATGCAAATGTAATACATATGTTCTTAATTTGCATGATTTATTCAGCTTATAGAGTTGTATTTTTGGCACAGAATTTTGATTTTTGTGGGGAGGGAAGTTGTTACACACGCACACAACCTGACCATGGCATTCCATGCACTGTTTCTGAACAAAAGGGTCACTACAATGAAATAAACTATTTTAAGACTTTTTAAAATGGCTTGATATTTTCATTTCAACAACCAAACAAACCAGTCATTAGAGAGAATTTCATTTTTAGGTTCTCACACTAATTCCACACAGCAATTGGGGTACTGCATATATGAGGCAAGGTGTGTACCAACTGACAGCTTGCATGACTAATTGTGATCATTACATGCTCAAACCAAGTACACAACAGTGTGCTCATTCAAGGATGAAATAGTTTAAAGTGTCTTTTAACTAAAGTAATTATTTCATCAATTCTTTATATTATTAGGACCAAAGTGCCTTCTTTTTTCTAATAAAATACAGTGATATGAGGGGAGGCATGCATGCATGCTTGCCAATTTGATTAGAGCAGGGGAGGAGGCATTTAGCACTTCTGCCCCCACTTTTCTCAATCAACACTTCCCTCTCAGATATCAATATTCACTCTACCCCTTTTCTCCCCACACACAGAGGGAGGGGGGAGCTGGAGCAGAGGGTCTTGATTTAAAAACTAGCATGGGAAAAGGCTTTTTTTAAAAAAAAAAAATCCATCTCCACCAGTGCCAAAACTTCATTAAACTGAAAATATCCTGTGCGAGCATTTCATTTAAATAAAAGCTTGTTGGGAACAAACCTAGCTCAAGATTTGGGGCTATGTGGTCAAGCTGCCTTTGGTGGGCCATCTCACTAACTGGCTACCATATAACTGCCGAAGAAGACCCATGCTACTGAAATGCATTCAGTACAAATGGCTTCAACTCTTTATACCTTACTGTTGCTAGTTTGTAAGAATTTACAATGCATTTTTCTATTATTGATTCAGCTTTTCATCTGTACAGTATTACATGTGTTTATAGTGAATTTCTTCCCTTACCCTCTTGTTTTTGTGTGATAGCATTCTGGGTTTAAAAAAGAGCTCCAAATTGCTTGCCTACTGAATTTAAAATAACATGTGGTGTATTTCACAACAGTACCTATTAAAATGTCATATCCTTTTATACAGGTGAGTTTCCATGCTTTCTTAGACTTGTGATATAAATTGAGTCTGACATAAATTGGGGGAGCTGGTTACATAGGAAAACACTGGAGACTGGGGGATGTGTTCTGATGGAACTATAAAATTAACCATTTTATTCAACCGGCCACCTGTTTTAAAGAGGTTTGAAGCATAAAGCATCACAGCTTATCTTTACAATGCTAGAGAAAACCTTCCTTTTCAGATAATACCCAGTTGATTACCCCTCCACACCTATGTAAACAGAAGACATCAGCCATACCCCAAGATCCTAAGGCTTGTCTATACCGTGAAAATACTCCTCACAGGATCCCACATCATTTCACTTTATTTGGAATGCGGGGGGTGGGGGGTAGACAAAAACTCCAAATACTCTGCAGGAAAAGCCTTTGCGGCTTTTCTCATATTAAAAAAAAAAAAAAACTCTGAAGGAAATGTGCATTCCCGCTCATTGGGACAACTGATTTGCTTTGCTGTACATTCCCAATAAGAGCATAAGTGGAAAGCTGATTAGTCAGATGTGCGCAGGGGGTGAACCTTGCTGGCAAGGCAAGTGCCTGGAACTGCCATGTTGGATTTTTGCTGTAGTGATCATGTGCTGAGGCGATGAAACCTCTTTTTTTGTTTGTTTGTTTGTTTATTTTAGCAGAAAATCACACATCTGCACTTTGGATATGCTTTTTAAAAAAATACTGTTCGGTGGTGGCAACTGGTGACAATAAAAATGTGAGTAATTCACTCGCGCCTGCCATATTGATTCGCATACATGTCCATTTGAACAACAAACATGTATGGCTTCGTATTCCTGTGATCTTAAAAAAAACCTGTGGACACAAATGAAAGCTGCTGCAAACTGGTGTTAGTGTGCATCAATTCACATTTTATTGCCTTGTATAGACAAGCCCCAAGTTTTATTATTCTTCCCCCCATCAATTCTAAGCAGGCAAAAGAATTCCCTTCCTCTGAGGCAAGAGTCCAGCTTCTTCCTCCCCATTATGTCTCCTTTTCTAAACAGGCAAAGGAAATCCCTTCCTTCCAGCAACACCAAGACTGCAGTAGCTTCCCTCCACATGTAAGGGGAGGTAAGACTTTCATTTATTTATTTAATTCTGTAGAAACATTGTAAATTTTAAATGCTGAAGATTGAGGAAAATCAGTTGAGACTTGATTCTATTTTCCCAGCTATATGGATTAATAAAAATTATTCTGCTTGGAGAACAAAGAACAAAATACAATGGTTTGGACAATCCTAACTTTAGTAATCAATGAGATGTCTTTGCCAGTACTGCAAGTATTGCTAGCCACAATGTTGCAAGTTCAATCCCAAGCTCCAAAGTTCACTCAGCCTTCCACCTTTTCATAGGTCAGTAAAATTAATACCCGCCTTGTGGGGGCAATTAGATAACACACATTGGAAACCACTTAATGCAATGTAGATGTGCAAAGTTCTATAGAGCGGGCTATAAATACCTAAATAAATAAATAAATAAATAAATTTGCACTTCTTGTCTAGTTCTTTCACAGCTACCCTTCCAAGTCCTAGTCATCTCCTGATTTCTTGAATCAGTCATCTTAGAGATGGCTGATTCAAGGTATGAAGAATCTTTAACTACATCAATTTCTTCATGTCTACTTTAATGTTATGTAAATCATCTGTGGTCATTATTTTTGTCTTTTTAATGTTCAGCATTAAATCTACCTTAGCACTTTCCTCTTTGACTTTCTTCAGTATTTTCTTTGCTATTTTCTGATAGAAGTATGGTGTCAACTGCGTATCTTAAACTGTTGATGTATTTTTAAAAAAAGTAACTTCAGTTTGTAATTATATTCTGAATAAACCAGGGCTGGGCAACTGTGACAGACCAGGGGGGCACATTAGCCTTCCAGGAGACTTTGGAGGGCTGAATCTACTCCCACAATAAATAAATACATACATACATACATACACACACACACACACACACAGAGAGAGTCATCCTTCCACATTTGTGGTTAAGCATTTGCATAAGCATTTGCAGGTCTGATTATTTGTGGATTATTACATATGTTCTCTCTAGGCATTTTCTAGCTCCTCTAGAACAATTCTATGGTATGCTTCCACTATAAGAGTAGCACTGGAGGACTTAGAGATTCCTAGAGAGAAGACTTAATCTAGGCATTTGTAGGTCCTCCAGCATGATTCTATAGTCAATTTCTACTGGAAGTTGAGGGCTGACTGTATGTACGTATGTATTTGTTGTTGTGTGCCTTCAAGTTGTTTGTGACTTATGTCAACCCTAAGGTGAACCTATCACAGGGTTTTCTTGGCAAGGTTTGTTTAGAGGAGGTTTGCCATTGCCTTCCTCTGAGGCTGAGTGTGACTTGCCTGAGGTCACCCAGTGGTTTCATGGCTAAGCGGGGATTTGAATCCTGATCTCCAGAGTTGTTGTCCAAACCACTATGCCACACTGGCTCCTATGTATGTACACACACAAACACACACAATCCCAAAAACACCCTCTATGGAATATGAGAGTATGTTTATAGGACTTCCTAACCCCCTAGAGGTCATTTTAGGACATTTTGAGATGAAACATTTTTTTAAAAAAATCCCAAAATTTCATTTTACCTCCTGTAGACACCCAGGGGGCTCCAAACATGTGGAAATGCCCTCTACATCTCTAGATATCTAGGCATTCTAGAGCAAAAAGATATAAAACATCTGGGGCAGCCCAGGGCCATACTTTGCCCACCCCTGCAACAAACTGTACTTTCAATATATCAACAAAGTCCTATGATAGAATTGCATTTACTGTACTTCCATCTTTGAGGCACGGACAACAAGCTTGCTTAATGGGAGGCCACATTAAAAAACACATTTAGCATCACAACTCTCACCTGAGCCCTTTCTAGTTAATACATTCTCAAACCTATCCTGGAAAAATGGTCCACACAGGTGTTTCATGGATATTAGACAACTCCCTAATATTATTTATTCATGAGCAACTGTGGTTCACTAGATGTAGATACAAACCTAAGAAATGAGCCCCTATGACAACTGGGTCCTCATACCTACTCAAGTAGTAACTATTATAGGACCAAACAACATCTTCTAATGTGAGACATGTTCTCAGTGCCTCTTCACCAATTACATAAGCGAAACAAGTGAGTCTATGTAAGAGGAGAAACAAGAAACTTCATCATTAGAAGTGATAACACTCTGAAGCTGGGAGGGAAGGGGAACCAAATTGCTTTTTGATATTTTGAATCTCAGACTCTACAGGATCCTAGGAGTAGCAAATTTACTACAGAAAGTGTTTCTTCTGTTTTAGGGGCTTAACAGAGTAATTACCATTAAAAATAAATCTTGTTTTGTTAATTGATAATCATCATCATAATCATCACCACTAATACCCATATTCTGGATAGTGCATTCACTCATTAAAGTTGCATTAATCTAGTGCTTTGTTTCTAGTTTTAAAAATGCATTTATGAACTCATTCTCACATTCTTAGGAGAATATAATTTAACCATAGTTAAAGTAAAATAAAAACTATCCAGGGGCTTTGGTTTGGCAAATAAAGCAAATAGTTTCATGGTCATTCAGATGACATCGAGTGCCAGGTAGATATATTTTAACATGAGAAAGACATGTTGAAATGAAGCACATAACATTCTACATCATCTAACATGCTGCTCAGCAAATCTAAAGTAAGTGAATATTGCAGAAGGACTCAGGAGAGAATGTATATGCTCAGAAAAAGAAATACTGTACACAGTCTTCATTGTCAAGTTCTTAGTCAATAACTGCCAGCATCAAAGAACTTTTGGATAGCTATAAAGAAAACTATGGAGGAAGTTTTGAAAATTAAACTTCATCTAGCTGGACCCGGTGTACCATATGCCATTAACACACACCCCCAATGCCCAGGAGACTTCATGACAACACTTTGAGGTACGCTGGTGGGTTTAACTCACCCACCCGCTGCTTGTTCTGCCCCCCCTTGTTCTGCCCCTTGCCACCCTCACTGCTCATTCTGCCCCTCCCCCCTCTTGTTCTGCCCCTCCCCCACTCATTATGCCCCTCCCACCCCACCTCCTGCACTCTAGAACACACGCACACACCACATCCACCCCCATGTTACTCACTCTCCAGCTCTAGCCGCCATGTTTGAGATCTATATGGTCCCACCCCCAGTGTGCCCCAACAGACCTGTGACTGGTTGGTCAGTTCCCTAAGCAGCCAATCAGCACACTGGAAATGGCAACATACCCAAGAGAATTATATATATATATATATATATATATAGTTTCAAACCAGAACCGTTTTCATTGGGATTTATGGAAGATGATTTTGAACATCGACATAGGAAGATTATAAGATACATCACTACAACAGTGAGACTGTTCTCAGAATTGGAAACAAGATCTCATCCCAACAGTAGAAGATTGGTTGCTGAAGTTGTATGGTATGGCTGTAATGGACAAATTAATTACCTTGTTAAATGATAAAAAAAAATAGAAGATTTTTTTAAAAGACTGGACCTTAATTTTAGAATTGTGGAAGAAACATTACAGCAATTTAGCAATTGTAACATTTGACAATTTTTGAAAGATAATGTTTTTTTTATCTAGATGAATAGTTTAAGTTAATGAAGTTAGAAAGATATTTAGTTTATCAGAACTTAATTAAGTTTTTTAAAAAAAAAATGTTATTAAAAGATATTGTATAGTCTTTTAGCTGGAAGCTTGGAACCAAATTAGTCCTTGTATGTGTCTTTTTAAAGGTTGTTATTATGTGTTGTGTTTTTTTAGAACTGGGATTTTAGGGGTAAGTGGGGTTAACTAGACTTAGGAGGGAGGCTTTTGTGTTTGAGTGTTTTGTATTTTCTTTGTGTGCATGCATGTGTGTGTATTATTATCCCTTGTATGTTATTTTAGATATGGAAAATTGTTTAATAAAAATATTTTAAAAGAAAAAAGAATTGCCAGCACCAGGGACAGCAAAAAACAGCTTTAAAAACAGGAATACTACTACTACTACTACTAATAATAATATTTTATTTCTATCACGCCCCTCTGCAACGCAATCGGGGCGGCTTACAATATAAAAACTCCATAGTCCCAGTACCCTAGCCCACCCCCCGTTAAAATAATATTAAACTATAAAAGATTAAAAACATACAGTAAATTAAAAATATATAAATTAGAAAAAGATTAAAACATACAATAGTTTTTGTTTTTTTTTAATCTGATTACAGCTCAGGGAGGACAGCCGAGTCTTGGGCCGGGATAGTTATTCAGGAACGGCCTGCTGGAAAAGATCCGTCTTGACAGCTTTTTTAAAGCTGTCTAAGGTGTTAATAAGACGGATCTCGTCCGGAAGGCCATTCCATAATCTGGGAGCAGCAGCGGAGAAGGCCCTCTGGGACGTCACCGACAGCCTTGTTTTCATAGGCTGTAACAGATTCCTCCCAGAGGACCGAAGTGCGCGGGGAGGGTCGTACGGAAGGAGGCAGTCCCGGAGATAAGTTGGACCCAAACCATGGAGGACTTTAAAGGTTATAACCAACATCTTGTACTGTGCCCGGAAACGAATAGGCAGCCAGTGGAGAGCTTTTAGCACAGGTGTTATATGCTCTCTTCTGGAAACACCGGAAATCAACCTGGCTGCCATGTTCTGAACTAGTTGAAGTTTCCGAGTTAAGCACAAGGGTAGCCCCATGTAGAGCGCAGGAATTTCCCCAATAGCACCATTTAAATATCACTCAGCATTGCCTTCAAACAGACCTAGGAACAATCACTTGATTGCAATTTGTCTTGAATTCTAAATGTAGGTTCTTGTGCTGCTGCTGTTAATGTTATTTTAACAAGAGCAATGGGGAAATGGGAGCTCTGGCTGCTCTACAGGCCAAATCTGGGGTGATAGCATGTGTTAAATGAAGACAAGTGAGAAGAAGAAATAGGACAAAATTCATATCTGTTTTAAACTCCCCAGTTATAATGAAGCCAATATAAGTATCTCTCATCTGGGCCTGAGGAGGGCAGAAAAAGCTTCTGTGTTGTTAGTCACTTACTAAACATTATTGATTACAAACTCAGCTCTGCAGCTTGAAAGATAAAGTGGAAATCTGGCACAAACAGAAGAGGAGAATGGGCAGAGATATCTCCTATAGTTCAGCAACCAAAACCTTTTATCCTCAGTTCTAAGGGGGGGTGGATCAAAATAAAAAGAAAAAGAAAAAGAAATGGGGTGGTGTGAGAAGACTGATTTAAAAACAAACAAAGCAATGCAACAAGGAAACCTCATCTAAAACTGCAGCAGGTGCAGTAATGCCCAACATCAATTGATTCATCAACCCATCAGTCAAGAGATGAATGCTGAAAACATATAAAGAATGAAGCAATTTGAAAAGTGGGATGGTAGAAAACTGAGCAAGAACTTTAAATTCACAAAGTGTGTAGCAGTTTACTCAAACTCAGAAGGCACCAATGACTTGATTATGGGACACTGATTTTTTAAAAACCTAAATGCATTAAAATATGGTTGATTAAACCCACTGAAGACATTCCTGCATATACGGTCAGACCCCCATATACGTGGAACCAATATCCATGGTTTCAGTGATCCATGGCTGAAAAAAAGGGACACACACACCATGCCTTGACAGGCATCCTCTCTAGGCATGTTCTAGATCCTCCAACACAACTCTATGGTATGTTTGTACTGGAAGTCATTTATTTTAATAGGGTTTGCTATTATGAGCAGTTTCCTGTATCCATGGTAAGTCTGGGAACCAAACCCATGCAGATACAGGAGTCCAACTGTGTATAAATAATTTGGTCTTGGAGAATGGCAACAAGCAATGGGGTAATTCTTCACTCTTAGAACAACAAACCAGATTGATGCAGTAGATATACATTTACTTATGTTTCATATTTACATGTGAGTTCAACACAAGAGAAACTGTGCACATGTGCAGAATGCCCTCCCTTCTACACAATAAAATCATTTGGATATCAAAATGCTTCGTAAAAGAAAGTAGGGTAGTGAGGACTAATATGCCACTCATTTTTAGTCAGTCTTGACATCCTTCTAACTGTGAGGAAGAATTTCCAAAGAGACCAGTTGAAGTGGTTCTACCAGGATGACACAACGCTGTGCAGATCTGGATGATCATAGAGGATTTTATGAAGCTCTTAAAGCAGTGTTTGGACCTACTTATCAGGTCCAAAGCTCCTTATACAGTACAGATGGTCAAACATTAATTACTGATAAAGCCTCCATCCTGAATCGATGGGCTGAACATTTTCAAAGTCTCTTTAGCGCCAACCAAGTAGTCCAAGGCTCAGCTATCCAACATATGATACAAAAACCAATGAAAAATGGATTGGACATAGCTCCCACTTTGGAAGAGACCCTTAAGGCCATACAGCAGATGAAAAATGGCAAGGCATCTGGGATTGATGGAATCCCACCTGAAGTTTGGAAACATGGAGGTCATGCACTTCACGAAAAATTCCACGAATTCCTTGTGAATTGCTGGGAAAAAGGGGAACTGCCATCAGATCTCCGAGATGCAGTCATCATCACCCTATACAAGAAAAAAGGAGCAAAATCCGACTGCTCAAACTATCGAGGCATAACACTGCTCTCTATTGCTGGAAAAATCCTTGCAAGGATACTCCTGAACAGATTAGTTCCTGATATTGCAGAAGAACTTCTCCCTGAAAGCCAATGTGGCTTCAGAGCCAATAGGAGTACTACAGACATGGTATTTGCCCTTAGACAACTGCTAGAAAAATGTAGGGAGCAGAACAAGGGTCTCTATGTAACATTTGTCGACCTCACCAAAGCCTTCGACACTGTAAGTAGAAAAGGTCTGTGGCAGATCCTGGAAAGACTAGGATGTCCCCCCAAATTCCTTAAAATGATTATCTTGCTACACGAGGGCCAGCGTGGTCAAGTCAGATATGGTGATGCTCTTTCAGAGCCCTTTCTAATAACTAATGGAGTGAAGCAAGGTTGTGTTCTTGCACCAACTTTATTTACAATCTTCTTTAGCATGATGCTCCAAAGGGCTATGGCAGAGCTTGAAGAAGACGACAGCATCTATATACGTTACCGTACTGATGGTAGCTTGTTTAACTTAAGCCGTCTGAGGGCTCACACTAAGACTCTAAACTATCTAGTCCGTGAGCTGCTCTTCGCCGATGATGCTGCCCTTGTTGCCCACACAGAAGCAGCTCTGCAGCGCCTGACATCCTGCTTTGCAACAGCTGCAGAGCTGTTTGGGCTGGAAGTCAACCTGAAGAAAACAGAAGTTCTTTACCAGCCTGCACCACAGGACGAACACCACCACCCCCACATTGCCGTCGGCAAATCCGTGCTCAAGTCCGTTCAGCAGTTCACCTACCTGGGAAGCATCATCTCCTCAGATGCCAAGATTGACAAAGAGATCGATCACAGATTAGCAAAGGCATATAGTGCATTTGGAAGACTTCACAAAAGAGTCTGGAGCAATAAACACCTGAGGCAAAGCACAAAAATCAGTGTGTATAGAGCCATTGTACTGTCTATCCTCCTTTATGGATCTGAAACATGGGTCACCTATCGCCACCACCTACGACTCCTCGAGCACTTTCATCAGCGCTGTCTACGTACAATCCTAAATATACACTGGACTGACTATGTGACGAATGTTGCTGTCCTTGAGCACGCAGGGATCACCAGTATTGAGGCCATGATATTGAGAACGCGGCTGCGCTGGGCAGGGCACGTTTCTAGGATGGAGGACAATTGCCTCCCAAAAATACTACTCTACGGTGAACTCGCCATGGGTCAGCGTAAGAGGGGCGCTCCAAAAAAGCGATACAAAGACTCCCTGAAACAACATCTCAGGCTCGGCCAAATTGATCACCAACAGTGGTCCGCCCTGGCCTCACATCGGGAGGCATGGAGATGCACTATCCACAATGCTGCAGCCTTATTTGAGAACTCACGCCGAACAAGTCTTGAAGAGAAACGACAATGCAGAAAGAATCACAACCCAAAAACATCACCCAAGGAGACCTTCTGTTGTGCTTTTTGCAACCGGACTTGTTTATCTCAGATTGGCCTTTTTAGTCATCAGCGTGCTTGCAGAAAGAGCGGGATGAGTCCTTCCTGAATCTTCGTTTGCGAAGAAAAGCCAGAGAGAGACCAGGATGGCAGCTCTTAGCTATGGCTGCTTATTGGCAAGCATCTGGATCACATATTTTGTTGTCTGACAGAAAGAATACTAAGCATGTGCCTCACATCATGGAGAAAATTATATGAACTTAGGTACAGTAGGCCTGCCCTATCCATGGGCTCCCAATCTGTGGTTTTAACGGCTCATGGATCGTCGCATCCCATACCTAAAATGGCAGTGATGTGCACGCTTACAGCAGGCAGTGCAAAGGACATGTCTGCGCACATATCACCACTGTTTATGGGATGCAGCCATCCATGTTTTTTGCCATCTGCAGGAGTCACAGTAATTAATAATTACTTGCTTTTGTTGTTCTAGCATCAGTGGCATCTCACATTAATTTCTGCTTTATTTCAGTTTCACACTATGGGGCTAGATAGGAATGAAAATACTGAAATGGAAGTAAGGCAAATAGTTGGAGCCATCAGAAACAGAGGTCCTGGAGCAAGAGTTTGGCAGCTACAAATAAGAACCAGGCAGATTATGTCTTGCTGAAAGAAGAGAAGTTACATTTGTTGTACTATTCAGCAAGTCATGGTGTAGTGAAGTAAAGAAGCAAGATAGGTTTCTAAAGAGGAAAGGCAAAGGTGTTCTACTAGACCATACTTGAGGTCTAAAAAGACTGCAACTTCCTGTGTTCAAAGCCGACTGCTGGGAGGCCTGAAACCATCATCAGGTCCAATTTCAAACATTTTGTGGTTAGATCCCTGCATGACCATGAATGTTACAGAATGTATAGATTTTCCTGGGTTTTTTTCCCAGGCTGTGAGGCCATGTTCTAGTATAGTTCCTTTCTGATGTTTCACCTGCATCTGTGGCTGGCATCCTCAGAGAATGGTTGGGTAGGTGGGTGTGTGGAGTTTATATGCTGTGAACCCCTGTAGGGGAGTATATGTAAATTTGTGTAATTGAATGGTTAGTTTCTGGGTACAGAAATGCAGGCTCGTTAGTGTCTGTTTGGCTAATGGTTGGTTGATGGGCCATTATCTGTTTGGAATCCCCCTGTCCCTGGGTGGAATTTCCTTTTATTTCTGTACCCAGAAACTAACCATTCAGTTACACAAATTTACATATACTCCCCTAGAGGGGTTCACAGCATATAAAATCCAAGCACCCACCTACCCAACCATTCTCTGAGGATGCCAGCCACAGATGCAGGCAAAACGTCAGAAAGAAACTATTCCAGAACACGGCCTTACAGCCCGGAAAAAAACCAAGGAAAATCTATGGATGCCGGCCGTGAAAGCCTTCGACTTCACATTACAGAATGTATTTTCATGGATTCTTTCAAGGAAATGAAAGCTTACAAGAGGGTGGACAAAAAGAAATGTTCTGCACTTAATTTGAGAGGTGGAGGAGGAGCAGCAGCAACAAGAAAGGGCTACCTTGCAGCCCTCGTGAGCAAACAAGATGAATTGGGAGGACAAAGTGAAACCAGACCAAAAGACTAGTTAACCAGGGGCCCTTTCACACTACGGAATCCCCTTCCTTTCGACACCCCATCATCTGATGACTTACTCTTTCGACACTTGCAAATTAAGGAAAGTTCCATTCATTTGATGATGGTTCTACTGTTTTAACAGTTCTTCTTGCCTACAGAGGCTTGCTTAGGCCTGGCTGTGCACATGTGCGCTGTTTGCAAAGTGAGCTGAGGTGCATCGATATAATTTATATTATACATGTTTCCTTGCTGGAAATACCAATTTAACACTCATTTCTCTATGGAAATCATGCCTGTGACATAAAGTGTGCAGAACAAGTATACTTCCTGAAATCACTTGTGAATTTCCAAATTATAGGAGAAGAATGAGTTAAATTAGCCACTTAAACAAGTTCCTTTAATGTCTAATTCAATAGTTATGATCTATCCTAACAAACAAAATCTATCAAGGCCCTAATTGGATGGTCTACACCATACTAAATTATAAGTACCCGGTACCCGCCCAGAGTGACAGTTTTGCCAGTAGGAAGAGTTCTACAAAAGAGAGCACAGATGTTGTTAAACCTGTAAGAGCGTATTGTTATCATAGCCTCAGCTATACCTTTAACATCCTTGATAGCTGAGCTCTGGGGGCATTCTAGAATGGCTCTGCGAAGCACACAGACTAGCCTTCCTTTCAGATTCTTTTCTTTTGTAACACAAGCTGCTTACTGCCAAATGTCAGACAGTGTCCCTTTGTGTTTCCAGGCACTGTACCCTTGCTTACAGCAGGCAGTGCAAAGCAAAAATACAGAGACAAAGGAAAGAATGACCTTTAAAAGCCATGTGTAAAGGAATCTTTGACCCACAGACCTCAGCAAAGATTTGGCTGCTCCCCTCTTCCCCTTGACTGCTCTTCCAAACATCATAATGAAAACATACAGAACGATAACCAAGATAATCTTAGTCTATGGGGGAGGGGGGAGAGAGAAGAGATTTTGTTCATTTTTGCTTTACTTTCCCTGGTACAGTTGTCAGCCATTTTGGGAGTTGTTTAAATGACCATATCAGTACAAAAACAACAGTTAACAATCCGAAAGCAAGCATCACTTGGCTATCTCATTCTATAATGGGTGCAAGTGACCTCAAGAAAAGAAGACAAGAGAAAATCTACATTTATTTTCTTTGAACAAGGAGTCTTGCCTACAACATAAGGTGGCAAATCCAATACTGGATCCAATTAGAACAGACTCACTGGGACTTATATAATTGGGGTCTACAAGGTACCGGTCACTTCAATGGGCCTACTCTAGCTGAAACTGATGCTGAATAAAGTCCATATTCAATATGCTACTCTTATCAGAGCTGTATACCATAGATTGCAATTCATTTGCCAAAAGTACTAAATCTTTTCCTGTTACTATCAAATACAGACATTAGGAGATAAACATCATGGATTGTGTTACTCTCTTTTACAGACAGACAACAGAATCATCAAGCATTTAACAAGTACGCAGCAGATCACAAGTTGCTTCCATAAGTTATTTGTGAATAGTGATAGAATGACTCTGTATCTGATATGGAAGTATGGACGACCAAAAGAGCATAAAGGACCTAAATCAGTCTTCACAAAATCAGGTCACTAGCAGGAACAGAGAAGCACTTTCATGTGATACCCACATGCAAACAACTACTTAGAACTTATGCAGCATTTATTATGGTTTAAGTGGTTTGTTTGCTAGGGAAAACCCTGGTGGGGTAGGTTCCCAATTATTCCCTTTCTACAGGTGATATCTGTCTCACTCTGGCTCTGCTTGTCCACCTTGGCATGAGAACAACAGGATAAGTTAGGGCATAAGTTTCCAAAATGCACGGTTCTTTGGAGACTTTCATACACAATCTGTTGCCTTCTGGCAGGTTCAGAATGATAATGGTGAAGGACCCCATGCTTTATACAAATAAGGCCTTAGGTTCAGTTTCTGGCATTTCCAGTTCATCTCAGGACTACTGGGAAAGATCTCTAAGTGAGGCCTTGGAGACCCACCTCCAGTCAGATATTGGATTTGATGGGCTAATGGCCTGGATCCTTAATAGACAGCCTTGTACATTCAAAATCCAGATCATTGCGGGGGTTTTTTTTATAAAGATAATAGCAGATCAACTGAAAGGCACAATTAACCTTCTCATCCAGAATGTAACAAAATGGAAGCTATTTAAATTAAAAACACTTGAACCCATTTTGTAGTACTGATTTTCTTCTAACTGATGCACCTTAATATACAGCTGTATTTTTAATACGTGTACTGTCCTATTGCCAAAAATACACTAACACTAATGGAAGATGTTTCTATCCTGCTTAAAACCTTCTAAGTACCAATTTTTGCCACAAATTTCCAAACACAATTCACCAAAAGCTGCATTTTTAAAAGTCAGTATATGGAGTTTTATTTTAAAATTACAATCCTGAGGCTATTGCAGAGGCTAGAAATAGTAATAAATGCATGTTTTAAAGGTACCAGGAGATAATGATTTGCAATACAATAATCTCCTCTAATATCCTGATACAAAATATTCAGGGAATTCCATTCAATCCTAAATGCATTAGATAAAAAATAGGATTCTTAGACTGAAAACATCAGGTTTTGTTGCTTGTATGTATGGGAGGAGAGAGAGAAAATGAGAGTGAGGGGGTCACAAGATGGGGGAACACAGACACAGCGTATAACTTCAGCTTGAAGCTGTGAAAATGCTGAACCAATCACAGTGAAATTAATCAAAAATTGATTTTGGTTTCTTTTAAGGGCCTGCCTTGCTTAAATGTGTCTTTAATTTATTTGAGAAAGAAAAATTCCATTTCTTACTATGGTGGAAAAGTAGTGGATAATATGTATTGCACCAGTCCTATTTCCTTAACATGAAAGAAAACTATGTTTGAAGGCACACATTTGGCAAAGCAAAGCACAGAAAGCAAAGATAAGCTGGTCAACTTGCACAAGCATAGTGGGCTGAAAAATGAAGAGGAGAAACAGGTCAGAAGCCATGTGAGATGAAAGGCAGGACAAGGTCATTGTGACTATGCTTTTCCTCAGCATATCTACCTCTGCAGTAATTTGTATCCCAAAAGCTCAAAATGGCTAGATGAGAGGGAATACACAGTCTGTAGTTGCAAGACTTGACAGGTAGATCAATGGCAGTTCAAGCCACAAAAATTACCCAATGCAGGCAAACACAGCACCAACATACCAAGCTCAATAACCTGCATGAAAAGCAGCTGTTACTATAAAGTATTAAGGAGAATGAAAACATAGCACATTAGAGCAAGTAATTAAAGCAAGTTATTTTAATTTTCTATCATCCTATTAGTATGGTGCATCCTCAGAAGTGGTTGGAGTAAAGGGATTGATAAATCATGACAGTAACCTCCCTGGAACCCATACAGGTAGAAAAGTGGGATATAAAAATAAAGAAATAAACAATCCCATACTCAAGCGGGTTGCAGCTCAGGTACAGACATGACTCGTTGGATTGGTTCACACATTACTTGGTTTCTTACTATATGACAGCATGCAGCTGAATGCATGAACCAACTCTTGCTGTAAAGCACTGCATTGGAGGCAGCACAAGGCAACACACTGTTTCTAATCTGTGGCTTTTGATTTGTGAGGATGGCTCACTCTCCCACATCAGTGCCCAATGGTGCAGCCATGGAATAATCTGCATCCATGCCTCAGTGAGGCTGTACCCTCATGTCGGTACATCTGGCATCTACTGGCCAGGCTTCCCCCAATCTGGCCTAAAAGAAATCTTTTAGACGTTGAGAGGGTGCTGCTTTAGTTGACCTAGAGAAACCTGAATTGTTTTGTTTTTTTTCATTTAAGCACCCATGGCAGCCTTTGCATAGTCTTGAATATAATTTGAAGCATCAACGGGAATGTAAAAATAAAGAAAACAGACTCTCTTTCTAAGGTTAGTGAAGAATGGCTTTTAGAAAGAGTGAAGAGTCTCAAAGGTTTAAAAGCAACACACCCGAACATCCTCCCCTACCTCCTGCCTTCGTGTAAGAAAGGAAGGATTCATTTCATCAAGTCTACTGACAGAAAGCACACTGAGAAAGCATACATTATCCCTCTGCTGTCCCCACAAGTCCCTGCTTAAAAGGGACAAAGCTTCCTCACTTTACAATTCCTTTAAAAACCTATTCTTACAAGCTTAGCGGAGAAAGAAGCTTGAGGCACCTGATGTGTGTTCAGAACAGAAGGATTTCGGTGGGGGTGGGAGAATTAGGGGACACAGGTGCCAGGCCTTTTGTAGAATGTACACTTCTGCTCCATTAATTGCTGACATATCCTCTCCCCCCCCCCGCACACACACACACAGCAGCCTCTGTCGCCCATCTCAGACCCCTCGGGAGAACAGCAGAGCGGCAGGCCCAGACTGGTACCCAGCAGCAACACCAGCAGCAAAAGTAGACAATTAGGTGCCAGAATAAGAGGGAGGAGGGGGGAGAAGATGCAGTTGCCTAGCAACCAAACACCAGAAACAGCTGTGTAGCAGGCCTGGACTGGTACCCAGCCACTGACAAGCTAGCCAATTAGCACACTGTATTTAATGCTGATGTGGTTTCCAAGCAACAGGATGCACAAGTCCGCCTGCTGCTCACTTTCCTTACATCCCCCCCATTCAAACCATTACTCCCCCCCCAACCTTGACTTAATTGACATCTCTTTGCTGCTTCAAATTGCCATTTTTTTGTCCCAAGAGAGGTGAGGAGAACTTTTTAAAAATCTGTAATAAGACCATTTAGTTTAAAATTCACTTTAGCACTAAGAGCTCCGGATGTACAAGAAGGCAACAGCTGCAAAACCAACAAATAAGAGAAGAAGGCAACAGCTGCAAAACCAACAAATAAGAAGCATGGCGATGTTGAGATTTCAGTTCATTGTGTTAAGATTTTCTTTGGCTGCCATAACAATATCACCATCATTACTGCCTTTTATTCATGCTTCAAAAGGAAAGTCATTCTCTCCCCCGCAACTCTCTCTTTGTAATAATTAAATATTTTGTGGACTTCCACTTTTTGAAAGATACAGCCTGCATGGAAAAAGATCATTCTTGCATATCTGAATGGAGAGCAGGAACAAGAGGGGAGAAAGTGCAACCACTATTCGATTCTGAACCGACTGGTTCCCATTCACAGAGGCTTCAGAAGCCTTCACATCAGACTGTAGCATTTGTACACTGCTTAGCACATGAATCAGATGGATTGCACTCTTGAATCTCTATGCCAACATTACACATTCCTGAAAACTGCTGGCACTCAGCAAGAACTGGTCTTAGCTGCATGATTATACACCATCCAATTCAAAATGCTTGATCAGCTTAATTTGCCTAAGATAGGAAGCTGTTTTACACAAGATCAGATGTTCATTGAGCCCAATTATCATCTACTCTGGCAGCAGCTCTCCAGGCTGACAGAGGATTTTCGCATCACTTTCCACTTGCCACAAATAAATTGTGCTGCTTGAGAAATGTGTTTTAACATGAGGCTATACCCCCCCTCCAATTCTCTCATGATGTATGACATTTTGCAGATGCAATAATCAATGCATCCCTCATGACACATAAGAATATATGTACAGTAGCAGAAAAGTCTGGGCTTGTTTAACATGAAATGCATGCAGCCACTCAATATCATGTTTCTACATCCTATTATGGTATTTTTTTTCCCAGTCATTTCCAAGTGCAAAGGCTTTGGGATGACTTTTATTTTTTATGTAGTACCCTGTGAGGCTGTATGCATCTTAAAACAAAAAGGACCCTTTCATCTTCAAGAAAACATAGATCAGGGTACAGAACCTTTGGTTTTCCAGATGCTGACGGAACTACTGCTGCCAGCATATCTTGTAGTTGGCTAGAGTGACTAAGATTGATGGGAATAGAAGTTCAACAACATGGGGAGGGCAAAGCCCCATAGCTCCTACCACTGATCTTGGCTATTTACTCAGCCCTAGATATGATTTATGAACTCTTCTCTCTCTCTGGCTTTTCTTCACAAACAAAGACTCAGGAAGGACTCATCCCATGCTTTCTGCAAGCGCGCTGATGACTAAAAAGGCCAATCTGAGATAAACAAGTCCGGTTGCAGAAAGCACAGCAGAAGGTCTCCTTGGGTGATGTTTCTGGGTTGTGATTCTTTCTGCGTTGTCATGTCTCTTCAAGACTTGTTCGGCGTGAGTTCTCAAATAAGGCTGCAGCATTGTGGATAGTGCGTCTCCATGCCTCCCGATGTGAGGCCAGGGCGGACCATTGTTGGTGATCAATTTGGCCGAGCCTGAGATGTTGTTTCAGGGAGTCCTTGTATAGTGTTTTTGGAGCGCCCCTCTTATGCTGACCCGTGGCAAGTTCACCGTAGAGCACTATTTTTGGGAGGCGATGGTCCTCCATCCTAGAAATGTGCCCTGCCCAGCGCAGCTGTGTTCTCAATATCATGGCCTCAATGCTGGTGATTCCTGCTGTTGTTAGTGATCTTTACTTGTGGTAGTGCTTGAAAGAGGAGAAAAAGTTAAGAGGCAACAGCATTTAAGGAATGCTGTGAAAATGCTAAAGGAGTAGAGAACCCACTCTCTAACTTCATAAAATGTACCTTCTCCTTGCACAGTAGATGGTTGAGCTAAGAAGAGCAAAATTTCCCACATGTGGTTCCCTTTCATTCCTCATCCTCTTTTGTACATTATCCTGGCCTCTCGCTCTGAGAACTCTAGATTCCCAATCCCAGTAGGGAACAGCTACTCATCAACTTCCCGCCCACCCAACACACCTCATCTGGGGCTGAGCTCACTGGTCTCCTTGCTTATTCCTTGCCTCTCTATTGCATCAGTCCTTCCACACTTCCACCCCCCTCCTGATGTTTGTGAATTGCAGAAGCCTGTGACTTTGCTCTAAGGAAGTGTTCCCAATCCACCCATTTCTGCAGTATGAGCATTGTTCCCTAAAAAGATGCTGCTCCTGATCTCCACCTAGGCTTGTGTTACAGCAGCTGCTAAGCTAAAGCCTTCCACATGGGGGGAAAAATCTCAATTTTTAAACCACATTTTTTCCATCAAGACATCTTGCTACCCATCTTAGACAATGACGAATTTACACACTTTTATTGGTGCTTTTGTTTTATCTAAATTAGCTCTCCTTCTGTCACTTGCCTTATTGGCATTGGCTGAGATGGGACTGAAAAATTATCTCTCCACTTCTTTAGGCGCCAAACTGTCATTGCTCAATGAAGAATCTGCTGTGCAATTAAAAGGGGACAAATGTGTTAAAGCTGGATTTATATCACCAGATAATTAAGTATCTATTCTATTTCAGATCCTCCTCACACCCATGAACTGGGTGCTCTTTCCCCCTTAAATGCAAACTTCACCTCTTCCTGCACCTCAAGTTCTCTTTCACACATTATCTTCACATATGACAAGTGGCTCCTCCATTTTACTCCAGGCCAAGAGCTGGTTCCATCTTTTTACACATTCCTCTTTAACGACAGCTCCCTGGCACAACATAAATTAGCACCATTACTTTAAAAAAAACTTCAGTTTACTGGGACAAAAACACAGGAGTGCTTCTTGTTATGCTCTGTCAAATCAACTGTCTTCCTGCACACAGTGGCTCAGCCTAAGAGCACACTGGACTCGCCTTCCTACTGGAAGAGTCACAAAAGCCAAATGAAGCAACTTCATGCCAAGGCATACAATAGGTCCATCCAGCACAGAACTGTCTACATTGCACAGACTGGCAATCTCTTGCACTGACTGGCAGTGGATCCCTCCAGCATTTCAGCTATGTGTCCCCATCAGCCATATGTCAAAAATTAAACCTATGACTTTCCGCATGCAAAGCATGTATGTGTATCTTATGACTCTCCTCCTCCTCCTCTAAATAACTTCTGCAGCCCTTTGCTTCAACCTCCCACCATGCAAGTACCTCAGACCACCATGCTCTTCCTTCATTCTGACCTGTGCAACAGTTTTGCTCCTTCTGATCTAGTTCATGGGCAAGCAGGAAAAGGGCAGGGGTGAGCAAAATGCATCCTCCTAGTTTGTTTTTGACACCTCCAGACTGCCCATTTTCTGGACTTAAAAGGGGGTGGGGGTAGAAATGTCTTTCCTGGAATCCTTTTACACAGTTTATCTCCAAAAAAATACTTGTTTCTTAAAAAATACTCTTCCCTGCCACTTCTTGTTTTGTTTCCCCGCCCCTTTGATATTTGAGGCTGGCACTTTCGGCAGGCCCCCAGGAAAAAAAACTGGCCCCTGGACCCACTGCAGTTACTCATCCCTGGACATAACAAGTGCAATTTGTTCTTGGCCTCAAGACAAGAGACTTCTCAGGTAGTACACCTTCCTTTTGTGAGACCATACTACTTGCTTTCACAATCTGCAACCTTTCCTCCTGAGCTCCCTGGGCATCAGATAAACTATGGGGAAGCAGAACCTAGATTCCAAGACTTGACTCCATGGAGTTCTGGCATGCTCTGGGCCAGTGAGCAAATGAGGCAGCATGCCCCCAATCATTCACTCACTCGTGCACACATGGGGAGAGCTGCATACCTACATTCAGTACAGTAAAATAAAAGGCGATCCAAGGCTGATGGGGGGATTTCTGCCTCATTCACTCACTGGCTCACTTACTCATGAAGCTAAAAAAACAAACAAACATGGTGACACACACCATGCTTGCCAATCCAACCAGTCCTACCCATGGAAAAACTCCTCCCACCCCTAACTCAACACCAAAGCCACCTTGGAGCACCAGCCACATACAAGATTATCTGGATTTTCTGGAAAAGTTCAGGATAAAAGTTGAGTTTTTAAAAATCAGACTGAAGCCCTCAGAACCACATTCCCTGTGAATTCTCTGTGACTTCCCTGTGAATTGTCAAAAATGTCATGTGGACTACGAAGTCGCATGGGTTTTTTTAGAGTGTAGACAGGGCCTTCACCTCATTTGCGAGTCTCTAGACACTGAAGACTGTCAGCTAACATTAATGCAAAAAACAGAACTGCTTTCAGATTATCATAAAAAAGAATGAACTCTAATGGGTTTAGTACTTTGAACAAGATGGCTAGAAACTTAAAATTCAGTGGTTCGCAACCTGTGGGTCCCCAGATGTTGTTGGACTACAGTTCCCAGGAGCCCTCTGAGGTCTCACCTTGACAGCCAGGTGGTCCTCCCAGTCATTAGTGAGGCTGTGAGTTCAATCCTACAGTCTCACTAATGACTAGGAGGACCACCTGGCTGTCAAGGTGAGACCTCAGAGGGCTCCTGGGAACTGTAGTCCAACAACATCTGGGGACCCACAGGTTGAGAACCACTGGTTTAAATGAAGAGATGTGATTCTTAAGGAAGGCAAAGATCTTAACTGGTTTGTTTACACACAGCTTAAGGACAGATTCAATCAAGACAAGAGAAATATAGACATGGAGGTTAGAGAAAACGAGTTATGTGCAGAGTTCTGTAAAGATGCTGACCACGTAACTAAAAAAGTGTATAAATGGCTTTTGAAACTAGGGATAGAAGATGAGCTTGTAAATAAGATGATAACGTGGGCCCAAAATTTGGGGCATAACACCTATATGGATATATGAGGAGAAATATGATCCAAAGATATAAAATTTACTTTGTGCAATAATTTAAAAGAAACCCTGTATAAGATTATGTATAGATGGTACGTAACCCCAAATAAGCTGTCAAAAATGTCCCAGAATGTTTCAAATCAATGTTGGGGATGTCAAGATAAGGGGGGGGATCCTTTTGTCATACGTGGTGGACTTATAAGAAGATAAAAAGTTACTGGTCTAAGGTTTATGTTAATTGAAAAAAATTAAAGGAAGATTTTGTATGTTACCACAAATGTTTTTGTTGGGCGTATGGATAAAGAACTGGATAGTAAATATGGATTAACTCTCTGATATATGTCAACAGCAGCAAGAATATTGTCTGCTCAAACTTGGAAACAGACTGAAGCACCAATGATGGAAGAATGGATTGTTAAGGTTTCTGAGTTAGCCCAAATGGCCAAAGTAACATGGGTTCTAGAGGATAAGCCTACTGAAGACTTTTTGAAAGACTGGAAAGTTTGTGGTTTTTTGAGCAATAAGAAATCTAACGATGTAATAATCTGTAGCCAAAGTTATTATTTTTTTTTAGGATTATTTAGTTGGATCTGTAATGGTAGAATAGTTTTTTTTTTCTTCATTATAATCAGTACTGGTGGGGATCAGAGTGCTACTGGGTATTCATTTTATGTCTTTCTCCCCCTTTTTTAAAATTTATTTTTGATTGTATATTACTTTGATTGTAAATTAGATTGTTCATGTCAAAAATTAATTTTAAAAAAAGGTATGATTTTTTTTCCTTTTAAAACATTTATATTTGCATAGTAAGTGGCTTGTTTTTCCTGTTCCAAGTTGGGGATGCATACAAATATATGAGAGCCAGCCAGCGTGGTGTAGTGACTTGAGTGCTGGACTATGACTCTGGAGACCAGGATTCAAATTCCCACTCAGCCATGGAAACCCACTGGGTGACCTTGGGCAAGTCCCATTCTCTCAGCCACAGAAGAAGGTAAAGGCAAACATTATCTCAACAAATCTTGCCAAGAAAACCCCATAATAGGTTTGCCTTAGGATAGCCATAGGTTGGAAACCACTTGAAGGCACACAACAACAAGCAAACACATGAAGTTGCCTAGGCATACACTATCAGACTAATAGCCAGGACTGAATTTTCCAACTGGCAGCAGCTCTCCAAGGTCATGGACAGAGGTATTTTCCTCACCTGTGGACAGAGATCCTTTTTTAAACTGGAGGTGCCAAAGGTCCAATCTGGGATTTACTGTATGCAAGCTATGTGTTCTAGCACTGAGTTATAATAAATCTTGACATTTTTTTCTTTTCTTTCCTTCCTCCCTCCCTCCTTTCTTTCTTTCATTTTTCCCTTCCTTCCTTCCTCCCTCCATTCCACCCTCCCTTCTTCTTTTTCTTTTTTAATACAACACAGTGTGCTCTTTGCAGTTAACCCTATGGAGAAATGCATGTGGAATTTCATCATCCAATGTGGGCCAATGAAAAAAAAATCAGCTATGCTCCTATTCTACCATCCTCTCAGCTAATCTTATCAGGTCACCACCAGAGTTCAGCTGGTTGACATACATTTCTTCTACTCTGTGGCTACTACTTACTGTAGAGAAGAAAACCCATCCACATCTTGTTCAAGGGCAGAGAGAGAGAGAGAGAGAGAGAGAGAGAGAGGCCTTTGTCCTTTCCTTTTATTGTAGAGGTGCAAGGCAATTAAGCCACAGAGAGCCTTCTCTTTCCCAGCACATGAGAGAAAGCTACCCACAGCCAGCCAAGGGAGAAAATAATATCTCACAATCTTTTCAGACCTTCAGTTCAGCTGTCACCCGAGCCAAGTGGCTGGCAGCCATGGGCACTGCCAAGCACGTTCACAATTGACAGTGTATTGCACTGATGACAGTTCCAAGAAGCTACGGCTGTGTGCAGAAACAAAGGACCCAGCAAAATGACTACTTCATGTCTATAATCTTGGGCATGTGCACTTGGGACCTTTACAATACACCCCAAAATTTCCAAACCACACCCCTTTAATACTTCCTATTTTGGTTTTGGAGGCAATTCAGCTCTCTACTTGCATAAGTAATACTAGCTTTATTGTTTAAAGAGATCAGACAGTAGCGATTGAGCAAAAGAAGCCATATAAACATAAGTGCAGCTGTTCTGGGTCAGACTCTAAGTCTCCCCAGCTGAATATCAGTGTTCAGGTTCAGAAATTTAAACAGGGAGGAATAGAGTGATTCATCCCCAGCAACTAGAACATGAAGGTTTCAAGGATACTTTCAGTACAGGATAGATGTCCTGTATATGCTTTCTAATAGCCAGTCACATTACTCTCTTCCCCGTTTATGTTTTTAAGACTGAAAAGTGTAGCACATATTCTAGAGCAGACCTCTGGGTGACTGCATATATCTGGCAGTGGATTCAAACTCCCTGTGTTTAGAAATGAAAGAAACTGAAAACAAATTCCTTGTCTGAGCCTGCAGCTCATTAGGGAAAGGGCCCTCTATTCTAAGGGTGTGCTTGACCCTTGAGCCACTATTGCACCTGGTTCCAAGTGGTGGGCCAAGGGTTTTAATGGAGAACAATCTGGTTCTACAGAAAACAAGCACTGGCCCACACACCTCTTCCTGTACCAAAATTGTTCACTGCTCAATTCTGACCAAAGCATGACACAATGGGATAACAGTACATCATGCAAAAATCTCAGCTAGATGTGACAACCTCCCCACCATTTTGTGAAAATAGTGGTAAACTTCTAAAAAGGCACCTCCCAAAGTGCTTCATAGTATCAATGGCATCTGTAATATTGATTATGACTAGAGCACCCCAGGTACACTTAATGAAGAGTAAGTATGTAGCTTACACCAGAATGAAACCTGTTTAAGGGGCTTGGTGTGTGTGTATGTATGTGTATATGTGTGTGCATCCATGTGCACATGTGAGTAGGTGGAGGTAGGGAAAAAGCTGAGAAAAACAAGCAATTGATTGCTTTACAGGTTTTTTTTCCATGTTGAACAATTATCCAATGTGCTCATGGGCTCTAAAACAGGCTTACTGTAAACTTGAAGCTTTTAGCTAGCCGTAGGAAGGGGCAGAAGATGCTCTAGTAATGAGTCCTTAGCTTGCCCAGCTGCTAGCTTGGGGACCTGTGGGACTAGGGTGAAGTAAAGAAGGAGGAGGAGAACAAATGGGGGGGGGGGATTCTGAATAGAGTCTTAAAGTAGCATGTATACAAATGACACGATAGCTTTCTAAATCCACACAAATATGCCATGAACAGTACATAAGTGGACTGATATATGGTAAAATTATTCTTAACAGTTCTCTGGGTGGGAAGACAAGCAAGTTACCAATATTTAAACAGCTTAAACAGCATATAAAATCATGGCTACCAATATGTTGAATTGTTATAATAGTGCACACATGCAAACAGTCATAATTAATAAAAAAAATCAGTGTTTTGTGGGGGGGGCAGGGGAAGCAGAACTCATTTGGCTCATTTGCTGTTCAAAATTACCTGCTCTACTAGAAATACTATGGAAAGAAACAGTTCTGCGGATGGCGGACAGTGCTGGCGGGTGGAGGGGGAGGGAGGGAGGGGATGGCTCTGGTGGCAGTGGTGGGGTGCACAGAGACGGCAGCAGGAGGCCTGGGAGGCTGCGGCGGCATGATGGTGGTGGCAACAGTGGTGGCAGAAGAGGAGGCTGCGGGGGCATGATGGTGGGGTGCGCAATGGTGGTGGTGGCAGAGGAGGAAGAGGATGGTGGTGGCGGGGGTGTGCAATAGTGGTGGCGGTGGTAGAGGCCGTGGCAGTATGATGGCAGTGGTGGTGGTGGCGGCGGCGGCGGAAACAGCAGAGGAGGCCGCGGGGGGCACGATGGCAGTGCCGGGGCATGCGACAATGGCGGTGATGGCAGCAGAGGAGGCTGCAGAGGCATGATGGTGGTGGCGGGGCACAGGATGGTAGTGGTGGCAGCGCCGGAGGCCTGGAAGGCCTAGGCAGGCCGGGTTGTGGCAGTGGCAGCATGGGCCACGAGCCTGCCTCCCTCCCTCCTCTTCAAGGGTGTTCGCTATTATCCATGGAATTCACCACCCGTGGGAGGCCTCAGAACCAATCTTCCACAGATGACGGAGGTGCTACTGTATATTTAACAGAACCCTCCTAAAATTTATTTTGAACTTAGGTTTCAGCTGACATCATTCTATCCAATGGCAGAAAAAACACTGATATATAGCACTCTGAGGTTTCTCGAACTTCATGTACATTATTTCAGTTATCCTTATGGAAATAGAACAGTACTTATCTCCACATTGCAGATTCAGGTCTCCCAAATTAAATTAAAACACAGTAGCTCAGTTCAGACACTGTGTCAAGCCATGCCAACACAGAAGCTTAAACTATACTTAAACTATACTTGGCATTTTGCATGAGCACATGTTAGTTTGGGGCATCACTCTGATTTTAGAATCTGCTGCACCATCAAGACATGAAAAGACTCATGAATCTGAGTGCTGAGAAGACAGAAAACAGGAGAAGAAAAACAGCTAAACAGTTGTCCCTCTACATTCGCGGGGGTTAGGGTTTTGAGAAAAAATGTGAATAAAAAATGCTGCTCCCGCAACCCCCCCAGAGGGAGGGAGGCGGTGGGAGGTGTCTGGCCAGCCTGGCCTCTCCGCAGCCTTGTGTGTATAGAGCCATTGTACTGTCTATTCTCCTTTATGGGTCTGAAACATGGGTCACCTATCGCCAAAACTTACGACTCCTCAAACGCTTTCATCAGCACTGTATGCGCACAATCCTAAATATACACTGGACTGACTATGTGATGAATGTTGCTATTCTTGAGCAAGCAGGGATAACCAGCATTGAGGCCATGATATTGAGAACACAGCTACGCTGGGCAGGGCACGTTTCTAGGATGGAGGACCATCGCCTCCGAAAAAAATAGTACTCTACGGTGAACTCGCCATGGGTCAGTGTAAGAGGTGCGCTCCAAAAAAGCGATACAAGGACTCCCTGAAACAACATCTCAGGCTTGGCCAAATTGATCACCAACAATGGTCTGCCCTGGCCTCACTTCAGGAGGCATGGAGACATACTATCCACAATGCTGCAGCCTTATTTGAGAACTCACGCCGAACAAGTCTTGAAGAGACATGACAACGCAGAAAGAATCACAACCCTGAAACATCACCCAAGGAGACCTTCTGCTGTGCTTTCTACAACCGGACTTGTTTATCTTGGATTGGCCTTTTTAGTTATCAGCACGCTTACAGAAAGTGTGGGATGAGTCCTTCCTGAATCTTCGTTTGCAAAGAAAAGCCAGAGAGAGGGATGCCTGTTGTACGTACTAAGACGGAATGGTTCTTTGACAAGATATACCAGATACCTCTCAGAATGTTTTTATTTTTTATTTATTTAGTTATTTATACCCCGCTCTTCAGCCACAAGGCTATCAGAGCGGCTTACAAATTGTTTTAAGCACTAGCTATTTACATATCTACACTGATTATTGACTGTCTAGAGTTAAAAGATATAGTATGGGAAGCGGATGTCAGAATATTAAATTCTGACTGGGACACCTGGATTCAAATTTGTGAACAGCTACAGATCTTTGTGACCATGGGCAATATGATCTCTCAACCATGCAACCAGAACATGGGAAGAAATACCGACTTACTTTACAAGGTTACATCTCTGAGCAGAATTAAAGTAAAAGGCAAGCAGATTTTTACATCAGTGATGGAAGAAAATGGCAACATAAAATTACAGTATGATCCCTGTATCTGTGGAACTAGTATCCATGGTGTCACTTACCCACATCTGAAAAAAATATGTTCTCTCTAGGCATTTTCTAGGTCCTGCTTCATGATTTTATAGTATACTTCTGCTGGAAGTTGACCATAGAGTCACACTGGAGGACCTAGAGATTCCTAGAGAAGTGTTCTCTCTAGGAATCTCTACATTCTCCAGGTATACTTGGGCTGGAAGGTACGGTATGCTTGGGCTGGAAGGGTTTGCTATTACGGTATCAGTGTTCTCGCATTTCCACAGTAAGTATAAGAACATACCCCCCACAGATATGGAGGTTGTACTGTAGTCTCCAAAAAAATGTATCCCTAGATATGGATAAACATCTCTCTCAAATTACCTGGGTTTGCCATTTCCCCCTGTGAATATCTGGAAACAATTTGAGGGACCTTCAGAACACTCCTAAGAAATCATCCAATTGGGAAGAGAATCAGTTACCAGATGCTTCCCACATACAAAGCACATTATTCTGGCATCATATAGCACTTCTTTCGTACCAAATTGTTTTACAAAATGTGCTTATGAGTTAAGAGTTCTTTTCCTCCACTAGCTACCTGTGAAAGTAAGGATCTGTGTCCATCTCTATGTGCTTGGCTCGCAAAAGGAAAGAAAATTGGTAGGCTGTTAAAATTATACCGTAACTCATTTCAAAATGATCCAGACTCCCATGAGCCTGGACTGACCTGAAATAGTTTGCAATTTTTTGAGGTGTTTTCACATTTCTGTGCAGCCCATTTGAGCACCTGTCTGTTCCTCTATATTCTTGACTCTTCAGACACACACATAGTAGAATGCTTACCATACACTTTTCTATTCTGTGTCACCCAATTGTGATGTTTATATCACCTGGCATCAAATAACAGAAATATATTCTAACCCTCTACAAAGCTTCTGTTTCAGAATGACTTCAACAGCCTCATGAACATGAAAAACTGAGGCAGGAGTGGGATAAGCAGTCTACTAACAAATTTTACCTTCCAGGTAACATTTAAAGGGGGAGAGAAGGCAAATATATATTACAGCAGGGCATCCAAACACAATTTTAAGTAGGTACTAGAGGGCACTGAATTTCTTTTGCAGTTCAGATTTTTGAGAATATAAGGTGTTTCTTCAACATTAATTAAAACAGCAACATCATCCTATTAACTGAGCTGCTTCACTATGAGAAATGCATGAGGCAGCCATTATAAAGCTAAACAGATAAGGATCAACCTATTCACATGTAATTCTTCAAAATAGATCACAGAAACATAAATATATGTTATATCAGAGGTCCCTCCATGTACAAGATATACAGCCCAGTTGGCTCAAAGTAATAAGATGAAAGCAACCCTCCTAATCAAAAGTTTTCACCTCAAGTGACCTGCATGATTCTTTGTACAGTAGGCCTTTGGTATCCACTGGGGTTTGATTGCAGGACATTCCCGCCCCAGTGGATACCAAAATCCATGGATGCTCAAGTCCCATTATATACAATGGTGTAGTAAAATGGTGTTCTTTATATAAAATGGTAAAATCAAGGTTTGCTTTTTGGATTTTTTTTTTTGGGGGGGGAGGATATTTTCAAGCTGTGGATGGTTGAATCTGTGGGTGCAGAATCTGTGGATACAGAGGGCCAACTGTACCCTGAATGCTATGGGAATTCTGAGCTATGCTCCAAATGCTGAAAAACATGAGAACTGTGTGAGATAAGATTAGCAAGGTCATTCTCAGACAGCAAGATCCCATCCTTCTCAACAAAAACACACAGCACATAATACCAACCCATCTTCTAATAACCAAAACCCATAATTGTTACCTAGGGACTTCAGTCCTGAACACAACATATGAAAAATAAACAGAAACAAAACCAGAACATCCAATGCAAGTACCTGTGTGAGTCCTCTGGTGTGCTTTTAAGTGTGAGCTCTTTGTATAAACCTTCCGGCACCCATTAAACTGACAGCGATGAACCCTCTTCTTGTTTTCCGGGGATGTATCGGCCCCTGCCCCTCCTTGCTCGCTGTCGCTGAGTACACACTTTGTTGTGCTAGCTGGTGCTACCACACCAACCTTTACAGAGTTGAGGGCAGACTTCCTTGCCACTAATTTCAGGGTAACTGTGCCATCCACAGCAGAGACAGTTTGTGAGGTTTTTACCAGATGACGACTGAGCTCAGGCGAGGAAGGCGGTGTTAATGAGGTCACAGCGTTGAGTTGAGCCTGGTTAACAGTAGTATAGCCCTCTGTAGAGGCGCTGGTAGGCTGTAAGCTGAGGCAAGTCTCAGACAACAGCTTGTCCCGGGAGAGGATAACGTCCATGTTGGCATTTTTGTCACAAGTACTCATGTCTACTGGTAATAAGAGAGGCTCCAGTCGCTGGATACTGTCTTCTGTGCCTGGAGCCGAGGAGGAATGAAGAAAACACTCCAAGTCCTCGCCAAAACTTTCTGAGATCTTCCTGGGCTCTGTCTGAAGATAGCGTTCTAGCTCAAGGCATGTCTGCAGAGACAGAAGGAGAAGGAAGCCATCATTAGACAGAACCAACAAGACCCACTGTACAAAAAACTACAACAAGAGAACATGACAGAAACCTTACTGGGGGATAATAAAGTCAGGGCAAAATAATCATAAGGAAAGAAATGCAGCAGGCATTTATCCATGTAATAAAACTAGGACATTGTGAAGTTATCCACACAATAAGGACTATGAGTGCCATTTTCTATTCCATTTCCTGGGATTTCTATATATTAAAATACCTGAATTATAAGGAGGGAAAGAGGTGAAGGCACAAGGGAAAGAAAGGGCCCTTTCCAGTTGCCTAGCAACCATAGGAGCAATCACTTACATATCAACCCCCAAATGTGAGAAGAGTGCTCCACAATCAGTTCTGAGTCAAACCCCAAACGTTTCCTTAACTGCAAAGGAACAGCATTTTTTATTAGCTGCCTTGGATGCTTTTAGCAGACAGGCAAGGCTATAAATATTTTAAACAAACAAACAAATAAATTCTTTCCAGCCTTCCTTTTGTAGACCAGTACAACATCCAACTGGGAACTGAAGCATGACTATCGAAGTGAAGAATTGTATTTCTTAGGTCTGTACCAAAAGCCAATTACAGTCAGACCCAGATAGGAGTCAAAACAAAACAATGACACAACTGTACGAAACTCACTTTTCAAAAAGCAGATACACAGCAAAAACAAAAACCCAGGCATGCACTTAAGAGGTTGCAAGCTTAGGTGGTATAAACATGGAATAAAGTGCTATCTAATCCTTTCCCCTCTGGTCATTTTCCTATCCAAAACTGCTTTCCCCATAGGGAACTTCCAGCCACAAGAGAAAAGATACTGCATCAGTGAAATGATCCAAAAGGCTTTGTTTGGTATGAATGTGGCACAGCATCCAAGTGAAAAATAAAAACCCACACCTCTGCCCCCCCACACACACCTGCAGTCTCTCCCACCATCATAGCTACACATACATATGCATATCCATAAGCAGGTCATTTTAATTCTAATTTACATGACTGAAGTCCTGCCATCACTGGGCCTGAGATACTGCTGACCAAGTCAAGTCTGAGTCAGCAGAGCTGTTGGGAGCGCCAGTTATACTGTCAGAACAAAAGAAAACATAACCAAGGGTGCTTGCAGAATCTCTACCCATGCTAGCACTTTGGACTGGAAGTCAAACCCACGTAAATCAAGGGCAGCCTTGAAATTAGTGGGAAAGACTTCTTCCTGAAATGCAAGTGAGATGACTTTAGCATAGGAGTGGGTGATCTTTGGCCTTCTAGATGTTTTGGACTACAATTCCCATAATTCCACACCACTGGCCATGCTAGCTATGACTTGTGGGAACTGAAGGCCAAAAGTTCCCCACCCTTGCTTTTATACTTGATGCCCATGTACCTTTTAGATGGACTGAATGTGAATGTAGCAGACTAGGCTCTATGGGCTCCTGAACTGAATTGCAGGCTGGAGAGGGTGGTGCAGATGCAAGACCAACCAGCCCTTTAAAGCCTCGGTACCATCCATTCACATAAGTCAGACTTTTGCCTATTTTAGCAACTAAGTGAATGTTCATGGAAAGACAGCAAGAGGACCAGGTTTGCTATCACCAAAATAGTCACTGAATACAGGGAAGCAGATTCCAACCCCACCCACCCTCCCTCCCTCCCACACACAAACACACAGTGCAAATACTAGGATGTTCTTCCTTTCTGTCATACAACTGAAATATTTGCCCTCTCTTTATTTCTTCCACAGAGAACAGGAGGCTTACTCCAAAATATACAGCACATAATCAACAGGTTACCAATGAAAAGAAGGGACAGATGTGACAAAAAGACCACTACAATGAGTGCCAGTCACTTGAAATCTCCACTGCTGTGTTTCAGTCTTCTAATATCCTGCAGAGAGGACAGGGGGAGATGTCCCTTTAAGGCATTACTCCTCTTATGATGACTGTAGTTGTCCTGACAGTCTTTGAGCCTTGTCATTAATTTCCCATAAAGAACAGTGTCTCCATAAGCCCCCTTTCAGGCAAGGCCTGATGCTTCAGAAACCTATAATTATTCTTGGATCCCACCCCCTGCGGTCTTTGCACCTGTGTCAGTTCAAGATACCAGCTGGTCAAGTCTTGCCTTCTGCCTCTGAAATACAAAACCACCTCATCAAACCACCCCATCTTCCTTTAAAAAAAGAAAGTGCCAGCGAGGTGGGGAGGGTGTGCCCTAAATACTTTTTAAAAACAGTATGAAAGATTTGGTTTTCCAAAACAACAAGAAAATCCCACAGCTAGACAAGACTTCAATCTAAACAGCAGGGATGAGTGACAATAGTGACTGCACGGCATAGTACATGTGGCCTCCTGTGTACATGTCACCTCCTGTGTACATGTCACCTCCTGTGTACATGTCACCTCCTGTGGCCTGAGGGCTATTGTCAAAATTCAGAAGATATTTGTTCATTTGGGTTTTTAAAAGGTCTTTTTTATATCTTTGGAAAACATTGTGGCACTGGAATGCTAATCAAGGGGAAATTGAAATTTTAAAAACCCATCAGTTTGTGCCATTTTGATTGCTATGGTCTCAAAGTCTGCACGTCAATATTTTTCTGGGTGCTGTCTCAGGTTTCCCCAAATTTGAGAATAATTACAAAACTGGCTGCAATCCTGTGGCCACTTACTAGTGAGTATACCCATGTGACAAAGCAAGGATTAATTGTGGGATCTCATTAAGACACACCATATTCTGTTTGAATTCTATGAAGAGTATTTTTGCCATTTAAACAACCCCTTAGTTTTCTGCTACTAGATGTCACTAGTTCCTCACATCACCACCAAATAGGAGAGGACGAAGCAATCATACCACAGCACCTAGCAAAATACCACAGTTTCACATAGGAGTATGGCTTAGCAGATGCTAAGGAAGAGATGGACTGGTACTGTGAAGACTAGTTCAAACAAAAGATGCCTGAAGATAAATGATGCAGTACAGTTGCTACAAGATAAAGGGAAATTGATAAATGTTAATTATTGTCAGAGTCACACTGCCTGAAGTGATGGATAGAATTTGAGACGGAACATGGCCTTTTAAAGAGAAATGAGAATTAGGCTCCTGAATTTCCATATCTAGTAAAAACAAATTGAAAATTTAGCTCTGTCTCTCTGGGATGTGCATTATAACAGTCACTCTTCCCAAGCAAGGCTTGAAGCGCAGCATCTTAACAGGGCAGAGGGGGAGGTTGTTACAGAATCCTAGATTTGGAAGAGACTTCAAAGGACATCTAATGCCAGTCTCTACCAATTTAGGAAATTCACTGCTAGAGTACATAGATTAGGTGAACATCCAGAAAAAAGGAGGAGAGTCTACTACTTTCCAATGTAGACTGTTCCAACGTTGTTCAACAGCTCATGCTGTCATCCTGTCCTAATGTTTAGTGGAAATTCTCAGGTCTCCAAAAGAAAACAAAAATGCAAGATAACCCATGCAACTATGCTTCAGGTAGTTAAAGATATCACTTCACCTCTTAATCATCTTTTCTCCAGGCCTAACTCCCATAAATCTGTCCTTACAGGACTTAGGGGTTGTCCAAACAGTGAAAACGTTCCTCACAGAATGCAAGGAGAATCCTACTTTTCCTAATGGCATTTTGTGTGATTTCACCATATTGTGAAGGAGGTGGGCAAAAAAGACCAAAAACCTCACCAGAAAAGCCTTTGCAGCTTTTCCCATTTCTTTTTAAAAACAACGAGGGGATGCACATTTCTGCTCATTAGAACAAGCGAGTTGATTTGAGTTGCTTGCCCAAATGAGAGGAAGTGCAAATCTGATTGGCCAGATGAGCACAGGGGGTGGGGCTTGCTAACAAAGCAAGCGCCTGCAGCCACCATTTTTTCCTTGAGCTATTGTTTACCTAGTCAGGGCAACAACAGAATCCTGATATAACTCCACCAGGTTACCTCCTCCCTAGCTGATTAGGTTTCCTTGCCTTGCAACTTTCTGCCTTCCCCTGGAGATTCCAAGAGGAAGGCTAAAATCCTGAAATGTCCAGCACAACAGAGAGAATGTACAACCCTACCAGTGTTCATCATTCCTTCTAGCATCCAATCTCTTTTAGCCTTGAATGTTCCTTAGCTTCAGCCCATGCTCTGCCTCAAGCTCTATAGCTCTGCCTGTGTGCATGGCCGCCGCCTCTTCTTCTGCATTCCCCTCAGACTCCCATGTCTCCAAATGGTCTGATCCTGCTTGCTGCTATGGTCCCTGGTGTCTAGTGGACTCCTTCCAACAGGAAACATTCCCAGGGTTTCTCCCATGAGGCCATGTTGACTTTGCACAACAAAATAAGCATATTGCACTTTTCCTTAAAGCTGGCTGGCTGGATCAACAGTGTTTCAGTAATCAAAACCACACATACTTTTTACAATACAACCCCTGTACCCATGGGACCTGTATCTGCAGATTCATTTATCTGCGTCTGAAAAAATATGGTCTCTCGAGGTATCTTCTAGTTCTTCCAGTGTGACTATATAGTATCATTCTGCTAGAAGCTGACCATACAGTTGCGCTGGAGGACATAGAACATACCTAGAGAGGATTCTCTCTATGTATCTTCTAGATCCCCCAGCATGACTCTATGGTATACTTGAGCTGGAAGGCATTCATTTTAATAGGGTTCTCTATTATCTATGGTTTCTGGTATCCATGTTAAATCCTGGAACATATCCCCACAGATGGGGGGGGTCATACTATACTTAAAATGGGGAGGGGAACAACTGGTTCTGTTTTAAGGAGACTTTACTACCATAAGAGAATCTGTGATTCAGTTCACTAGCCTCTGATATGCAGTCATTTTGGGGGGATAGCTTCTTCTTGGGGAATTTTTTGAGCTAGAGCCACAGTTACCACAATGAGTCACATTTCAGATAAACCATATTTGCACCAAGATGCACACCTTGTTATTCACCACTTACTCCTTTGAGGTATAACAGGATGGGTAACTCAGGAGCCAAATGACATGTTACTTCTGGTTTCATGTTCAGCCTTTTGTTTGTGTGCAAGTTTTGTGGTGGCTTGTGTGGAGAATGAGGCACAACTGTGACATTTGGGCAGCTGACAGGGGGCTGAAAAATCAACCTGATTTTTTTAAAAATAGGAGGGAGTCTGGGGATATTGACATCCCTGGAGGCTTTGGGGGTTGCACAAGTTGGATCGGATGCAGGCCCTGGGCCACATATTTCCCATTAGTGGACCACATAAAGTACTTGTGAAAGATGAGAGGCCTGCTTCCATGTATTCTAAAACGTATGCCCAAGCCCTTCCCTGTAAGGTTGCATGGACATATTTTATGTAAGGAGATATCTTCACCCAGGTGTCAAACTTTACATATGACAATGCCTTTAAGTGCTTTGACTGATGAATTAAGCTAGTAAGAGGGAAAAAGTGGGACCTGCAACAAAATACTGCAGTGTGTTTTCACCTGAAGGGCTTAAATATGCTAAAAGCACCAGATCCCATCTGATCTTGGAATCTTCAGCCCTGTTGATACTTGGATGAGAGACCACCAACAAATACCAGGTACTGTTGGCTATATTTCAGAGAAAGGAACTAGCAAAACCACCTCTAAGTATTCCTTGCCTAGGAAAACCCTATCAAATTCATAGGATTGCCATAAGATGATAGGCGACTTGAAGGCACATGCATACACACACACACACACACACACACACACACAGATCTCCACCAAATGACAGGAGACCCAATCAGGTCTTCCTCCAGGATAGTATAAGCCAGCAAATTCACTCCATAAACACTCCCCATTTTCTCTTTTCATTTTCTAATTCAAAACCAACATTCTATGTCTACTGAATATGCTCAAGCCCTCAGTGGGCTGATTATCAGAGGCAGAGGATTAAAGTTTTTTTGTACTTTTGCAAACCCTGAGGGTCATTCTGCCACCACTCTTTTGTTTCTGAGCATGATGATTTTGACTGCACTCATGCTGGCACTCAACCACCTGAGTTCACTTTTAAAGGGAATGATGACAATGATTCATAATCAACATCATAAAAAGAAAAAGGGAGGGAGAAAGAGTAAGCTAGTAGCACCATTAAGGCTAACTGGTGTATTTTAGAGTGAGCTTCAGTGGATTTCAGTTGCAGTTCCATGGACGGAAAACTATAAAAAGTCCACAGTAGAAAAAGCCAGTTAGTCTTAAAAGTCTTAAAGGTCCTACAGCTTTTCTTCCCCACCCTCCCCTTTCCTTTTTATGGTGCAACAAACACAGTTCTCTTTTTTTGAAAACATTATCAGGCTCAGGAGATCATAGTTAACTCATAAGAAAAGGCAATCTACAGATCATACATGTGGACTTTGTTTCTCATGCATTTCACAGAAGGGCTCTAATAGATATTGAAAAGAGGACACAAGGAAAGAATTTTTAAATCTTTCTTATTGAACCCTGAAAGTTCTGGAAGAAAAGAAAGACATATTCCAAATGAAGCTGTTATATCCAAGGAGGCAGCAGTAAAACTGGACTTATGTTAAACATACATTTATCAAAGAGCTAGAACTTCCTGTAACTCCCTGCTAAGTGTGCGAGCATCCTATATGTATCTGCAAACACTTTTGATCACCATCATATACAACGTTTTCCTCTCTCTGGCTTTTCTTCGCAAACGAAGATTCAGGAAGGACTCATCCCGCGCTTACTGCAAGCGCACTGATGACTAAAAAGGCCAATCCAAGATAAACAAGTCCAGTTGCAGAAAGCACAGCAGAAGGTTTCCTTGGATGATGTTTCCGGGTTGTGATTCTTTCTGCATTGTCATTTCTCTTTGTGACTTCTTCGCCATGAGTTCTCAAATAAGGCTGCAGCATTGTGGATAGTGCGTCTCCATGCCTCCGGATGTGAGGCCAGGGCAGACCATTGTTGGTGATCAATTTGGCTGAGCCTGAGATGCTGTTTCAGGGAGTCTTTGTATCGCTTTTTTGGAGTGCCCCTCTTATATGGCGAGTTCGCCGTAGAGTACTATTTTTGAGAGGCGATGGTCCTCCATCCTAGAAATGTGTCCTGCCCAGCGCAGCTGTGTTCTCAATATCATGGCCTCAATGCAGGTGATCCCTGCTTGCTCAAGGACAGCAACATTCGTCACATAGTCAGTCCAGTGTATATTTAGGATTGTGCGTAAACAGCGCTGATGAAAGCGTTCGAGGAGTCGTAAGTGGTGGCGATAAGTGACCCATGTTTCAGACCCATAAAGGAGAACAGACAGTACAATGGCTCTATACACACTGATTTTTGTGCTTCACCTCAGGTGTTTATTACTCCAGACTCTTTTGTAAAGTCTTCCAACTACGTTTTCACTATACTCTTAAAAGCACCATAGGTATACACCTCATACAGGGGAGAGCAACTGTGAAGGGGGCAGGAACCACACACCCTCACACCTGCCTACTGGGCTACATCAGTGCATTTAAGTGCACCAATTCGTGTCACTTTGGAGGCATCTTTCCCCCCACGGTTCTGGAGGGAAGCAAACTGCTGCAGTTGCAGGTGGTTTTTTTGCCTAAAAACTGCCTTTGGGGCAGTTTTTAGGCAAAAAAATTATCTGAAAATCAGCCCTCAATGTGGGAGGTCTGGGGCTTCAGAGGATGTACTTAGGGGTCCCAGAGCCACTCTTTGCCCACTCCTCATTTAATGTGTTAAGTGGTTCATAATTGAAAGTAAACATTAAAATATATCAAGATGCATAACAGGCTAGTTGTTATACCACATAACAATAACAACATTCCTCTTGGTGTGTTTCACTTAATAGTAGTTGGCTTCTAAGTGTAAGATACCTGACAAGATCTTTAAGTGGTAGTCAGACAGCCATGTGTCTTATGTGATCATCATGCCAATTATGTAAAAACCTCAGGTGGTAACCTTCAATGAAATCTTTTAAGAAGCAGTGGGGAAATTGCTTTCAATATCTTTTAAAAGTAAGACAAGAGACCACAGGAACACACAAGAGCATAATAAAAGGCCCTAGGAATCAGTGCTTGCAATAATATTACTTCTATTGCAGTATCTTGATGTTTTTATTAATGCCCCAGGCACTAAGACAGGCAATTAGAAAAGAATCTTAGCTTTCATTTTTTAAAAAAAAAAAGAAAAAGAAAAAAGCTATATTCTAGCTCTTGAGGTTAGAAGAGAATATCAGAAAAACACAATTCCCAAAAGCAATTAAAAAGAGCACAAAATTCCTTTTAAAAGTATGTTTTATACACACACACACACACTACTGAAAAATTAGAAGTGCAAGAATTTATGTGGGACTGACAGAGCGCCAGGGAGTACATTACACTTAGGGGAGTGTAGGGTGGATGGATATGGGAAGTATAGGAAGCAAAAAGAAGCTGATGAGCTCAACATTTTTTCTTTGCATCCTAGGCCTTAATCCCAATGAGAAAATACTTCTTAAACAGAACTGTGTTGCCTCTAAAGCAGGACTTTGGGAAGGACCCAAAAAACAGATAACTCAGTGAGGGCTAATTTGATTTCTTATTCATCAAATGGTGAGTATTCTCCAATTATTGACTACACACTGACCTAGTAGGAAACAGAACAATTACCGGAAGCAGAAGAGTGAAGCCTCTAAAGCAAATACCGTACATAACAATGATTAAATTTAGACTGCATAGCTCCATTGAACCCAACTACTTATACATACATACACATCTACATGTAAGTGTATTTACAATAGAGGTAGCTTTGTTGCAGCCACACCTATGTACTTTAGCTGAGCTGAGTGGAAAAGTATAGATGAGGAGAACATATTGTTAGTGGGTTTGTCCTTGTTCATAATGTCATGTTACAGTCATGTTATACATATCTGGAACAGCTTCTGTCAGAGAAAGTGAGCAATTTGCTCATGCTGCATGATGTCCAATGTTGCATACAAACTGTAAGCACATTTATCATATCAAGTATGAAAGTGTCATGAATCAGGTGTGTGAAATATCCACACAGTACAGGAGACCTAGTGGCTGTCATAAACCACATCCCACTGATGCAAAACTGTAGGTCACACTTTCTGCAGGAAACTTTCTACATCACATTCAGTGCTTTCACACTACACAATTATAGCAACATGACTCCACTTTAACTGCCATGGCAACAGACTATGGAACCCTAGGATTTGTCATTACCTGAGGTAGTTAGAATCCTCAGCAAAGGAGATAGGAACGTCAGCTTTGGGTTGTCCCTCCCCATTGCTCCTGGTAGGCAGGGGGGAAAAAAAACCTTTGGGACTGCCCCCAGTGAGGTCATCCACTAAGGACGACCCCCAGCTGGGTGGATCCGGATGCTCTTCGCCTCATCACTGGAAAAGAACATGTCACAGGTAAGACCAACGTTCCTCTTCCCAGTGGGGAGGGCTCCAGAGCATCCGTCAGCTTTGGGATGTACAAAAGCTTCCTACGAGGGTGGGTCTGGCAAATGAGTGTTCTCTAGGCTTGTGCCACCTGTTGCAGGACCCTTCTGCGAAAAGATGCCTCGGAAGAATGTATCCTGTCCAATCTGTAGTGTCATACAAAGGTGGAAGACGATTTCCAGGTTGCAGCTCTGCATATCTCCTCCAGTGGTGCGTCCCTCTCCCAGGCTGCCAAAGTTGCCGCACTCTGTGTCGAATGTGCCAGGATACATTTGGGTACTTCCAGGTGTAGGGACTGATAGCACGCTGTGATGCAGTTGCAGATCCAACAGCCTAGTGAGGACGGTGAGACCCTTCGCCCCAAGTACTTGGCGTGTGGCGACACAAACATTGTTCCGAGACCCTGAACGGTCTGGTTCTTTTGATGTAGATGCACAGGGCCCTATGCACGTCCAGGGTGTGCCATATCTTCTCCAATTCCCTTACCGGGTTCAGGCAAAAGGATGGTAGCACCACTTCCTGCGCCCTGTGGAAAACCGAATTAACCTTTCATCTAAAGTCCGGTCGTAGGCAAAGGACTACTGAATCCGGTCCAAAGATGCACAGGTCTCATCTGATTGAGAGCACTGCCCGTTCAGATATCCTGCGTGCGGATATTATTGCTACCAAGAACAGTACCTTCCATGTTAGGAACTTCAGAGGAATTTCCCTCAGAGGTTCGAACAGATGAGCTGTCAACGCCTTCAGGACCATGTGCAGGTCCCATGTAGGAAATCTGTGCACCGTAGGTAGTGCCAGATTTGATAGCCCTTTGACAAAACGACGCACATGAGGATGCTGGGCCATCTGTGTCACTTTTTCTGGTGGCAGAAAAGATGTAATTGCTGCTATCTGTCTCTTAATGGTGTTTGGTCTCAGCCCGGACTCCACTCCATCCTGTAGGAAGTCTAGAAGGGCCAGGACCAAGACCTGTCTGAAATCCCCTCTCTTCCGGTTACACCATCGACGGAACACCCTAAAGGTGTATTCGTAAATACGCTGTGTGGACTCCCTTCTGGAAGCTAAAATAGTGTTGACTACTGTCTGGGAGTAGCCCATTGCTGCTAGCATCTGCCTCTCAACCTCCACATGTGGAACCGAAGCCAGTTGGGGTCCGGGTGGTGCACCTGCCCCTGTGTCAGCAGGTCCTGACGTGACGGCAGCGGGAACAATTCTATTGCCAGATCTAGGATGCCTGGAAACCAGGATCGGCAAGGCCATTCTGCAGCTACCAGTAACACCCCTGCCCCTTCTGACCAAATCTTGCTTAGGACTCTGGGTATCAGTTGAAGTGGTGGGAACGCGTATAGCAGACCCCGTGGCCACGGGCTCATCAGAGCGTCCATCGCCTCTTCCCCCTCTGTGAGATATCAGGAGAAGAAGCGAGGCAGCTTTGCATTCGCCAGAGACATGAAGAGGTCGACTTCTGGACGTCCCATGGCCTGGGTGATGGCTTCAAACACCTCCTGGTGTAGGCTCCACTCGCTCTGATCTATGTCCGAGCAGCTGAGCCAGTCTGCCTTGGAGTTGAGGGCTCCTGAAAGGTGTTCCACCTCTATCAATATCAGATTCTCCTCAGCAAACGTGTTGCCTCTCTCATGAGGGTGCGGGATTTGGTGCCCCCCTGGCGATTTATGTGCGCTTTCGTTGTGATGTTGTCTGTTCGCACCAGGACTGACTTGCCCCTGATGAAGTCTGCAAAAGCCAGTAGGGCAAGCCTCGCTGCTCTGAGTTCCAACCAATTGATGCTGTGCGACGCTTCCTCCTTCGTCCATCTGCCCTGGACTAAGTGCGGCACGCAGTATGCTCCCCATCCCCTCAGACTGGCATCTGTCATGATCTGGATAGTGTCTGGCCTCCACAACGGGTGTCCTGTCTGTATCGCAGCTGAGGCCCACCACTCTAGTGATGTTAACACCTCTTGCGTCACACGCACCTGTTGGTGTCTCTTGAGGGTGATCTCGTTCTGGAATGGGAGCAGGAACCACTGCAGCGGTCTGGCGTGAAATCTTGCCCATGGCAGGCAATCAATTGCAGCAATCAGAAGCCCCTGTAGCCGAGCGAGGTGCATGATGTCCGTTCTGGCCTCGATCTTCACCTTCTGCATTGCTCGACAGATGGCTTGTGTCCTTTCCAGGGGTAGGGATACCTGCCCTGCAGAAACATCTATCAGGGCCCCCAGGTGCTGTATCCACTGGGAAGGGATCAGCTGACTTTTTTCAAAATTGACTTGGAATCTATGTGTTTTCAGAGATTCCAGGATCAGCTCTAGTTCTTCTTCTGCTTTCTCATGAGAGGAGGATCGCATCAACAAGTCGTCCAGATAAGGATAGACATGCAGCCCTAAACGCCTCCAACGTGCCACTAATGCCACCATGATCTTGGTGAACACTCTGGGCGCTGACGAAAGGCCAAAAGGGAGGGCCTTGTACTGGAAGTGTCTGTTGTTGTAACAGAAGCGCAGGAAACGATGATGGTCTGGGTGGATGGGGATATGGAGGTACGCATCCTGCAGGCCCACTGACAATAGGACGTCCCCCGATCTCAGCGCCTCCAAGATGTGCTTCAGCGTCTCCATTCTGAACTTCCTCTGGTGGACAAATCTGTTGATCCCCTTGAGGTTCAGTATCGCCCTCCACGTTCCGTTCTTCTTCGGGACCAGGAATAGGATGGAGTAGCACCCCATGCTTCGCTCTGTGCCGGACACTTCTTCTATCACGCCCACCTGGAGCAAATGCTGAATTGCTTCCTACATGAAGTGCTGTTTGTGTGCATCTCGCTGTAGCAGAGTAGGGATGAACCAACATGGAAGTCGCCAAGAGAACTCTATCCGGTAGCCCTCCCAAATTGATTGGAGGACCCACCTGTCTGAGGTAGAGCTTTCCCATACCTCCACGAAGGCCTGCAGTCATCCCCCCACGGGGATGCTGGTGTCATTGCTGACCTCTGCTGTTGCTCTTAGCGGTTTGGTTCTGGTTTGACTTGGTCGCTTCTCCCTGCTGGTTGCACCTTTGATAGCAGTTGTCTCCCCATTGGGGTCCTGATGGTTTGAAGTCCCTGGGTCTATTTGTGGCAGCTCCTGTCAAAGAAGTCTGTTGTCCCCCTGAGGGACGAAAAGGCCTGTAGTGTCTAGAGGACCTCTTGTCCTCTCGCCTCTTAGCCGATGCCAGGGCTTTCTTCTTCTTGTCCTTGTCCTCCACCAAGACAGGTTCGAGGGATTCCCTGAACAGCTTCTCACCTAAGAAGGGGGACAAAACGAGATTCTGCTTAGATTTGAAGTCGGCATTCCATGACTTTAGCGACACCTGTCTCCTGGCTGCTACTGCTGTGGCCTGAGCCCTGGCACAGAATTGGACTGAGTCCAATGTACTGTCTGCCAAAAAGGCAGATACCTTCACTAGCTTGTTGAGATCCTAATGTATTCTGGTTTGTGACTTGGGAGACGTCCACCAGTGCATCCTTAGACTATTGGATAGCCACTCTAGCCATCTTCTAGCCTGCAGGCCATTTATTATATTTTATTGTATTTATAGTTTTAAATGTGATTTTAGATTAGATGTTTTTAATTTATATTTGTTTAATTTTTTTATGGGGGAGGGTGGGAGTGGGGTGTTTAGGGATTTTATTTGTATTGTATTTTAAATTTTGTAAGCCGCCCCGATTGTTTTAACAGAGGGGCGGGGTATAAATAAATTTTATTATTATATTATTATTGTCATGGTGTCAGTGGAGGAAGCCCTAATGGCCAGCGACAGTGCCTCATGGGCTCTCTTCAGTGCAGTATCCATCCGCCTGTCTTCTGGGATCTTCAAGATCTCCTCTCCATCACGGCAAAAAATTGCAGATGACACCAGCGCCGAGACGGGTGCATCGATGAGAGGCACCTGTAACTTGCTCATCATCTTCTTAGGTAGGCCATATAAGTTCTTGGCGTGGCTAGGGTGTCCCATAGCTGGAGATGCACACTCATCGCATATTAAACGCATCAGTGTGGCAGGTACGGGCATTTCTAGTGCCGCTGACTGTGAGTCTGGGAAGAATTCTCCAGATATCTGCAGCAGGTCCGGATCCGACTGTGCCTGCTGTTTTTTGGAAGTTCCAGCCCCAACGTTCTCGCCACCTTTTTGAGTAGGAAGGCGAAGTCATCAATGGAGAACAATTTGGCAGAGGAGCGGGGTGCCTCTGGTGTGTTACCAGTTTCTTCCTTCGATAACTCCCCTTCTTCCCTGTCAGGGTCCTCCAAGGGGTCAATCTCCTCCCCCTCAGATGTATAAACTGAGAGTGCTTCCTCCTCCCTCTCAGAGAGCTGAGGCTCCTGTTGCCCCCTCTGGCGCTTGCTGGGGGCTTGCTGCAAAATCTCCCCCTCAGGATCCGAGACCCCTAGGTCTTTGTCGTCTAAGGGGTTCCTATTTTGTAGGGTGTCTGGGGCTGGTTGGTCTAACGCGTGGTCGCTAGGACCTGGGATTGCCTCCCTCTCCCTAGAGCCTGCCTTTGTTGTTGCTGCTGCCGCTGCCAAAGCTGCTGCGTGGGACCGGGGGGGGGGGTGCCTTGTCTTGCTTTCGCTAGCCCCGCCGCCCTTGCCACCCCACCGTGGTGCCTGAGGCTGGGGTTCTACCCACTGGAGCCCAGTGATTGGGGGTGGGGGGGCAGGTGGGTCCTGCGCTCCCTGAGTTTAAACCCTCCCCAGCATGGTGCAGGGAGTCCCAGCCAGCCAGACTGGAATAGGCTGGCCTCCAACCACTTTGCCGCCTCCCTAGCCAGGGAGGCCTTAAGCCATTCAGAGACCACTGGGGGCATTTCCCTCCCCGTAGTCCCAGAACCCAGGGCCCCGGACGAACTCACGGCATCCACCAGCTGAGGCTGGGGACCCGGCTCCATTCCTCTAGTGACGTCCGGCTGGCCCAGGATCGCCCGCACTGTGTTGTCCTCCCCGCTCTGGGGCTCAGAACGCTCCTCCTCCTCCAGGAGGGGCCGCGCCAGGGCCTCCTCTTCCTGTTCATCCCTGCGCCCCTCTGGGCAGGGAAGGAATGGGGCGCAGTGCACAGCGGCCGGAGTGGAGGTCTTCCGCTCCTTAGCCAGCCTCTTCTTGCCACCGCTGCCACCTTTCTCTGCGGCTTCACCACCGCTGTTCGCATCCGCAGTTCTACTGGTGCTGCCGCTGGTGCCGCTGCTGGCGCTGCCCTGCTGGGTCGACCTCTTGCTGGCTATGACTACATCCATCTCTGTAGAGTTTATTTCTCCCTTTCTCCCTTCCTCCGCCAGGCAAGTGAACCAGATCCCCCTGAGGTTCGATTTTAAAGGTAAATCCCTCTTTTTTTTAAGGGGGGGATCCATGATGGTGCTGGCCACGTGGAGGGAGGGTAAACAGAGAAAAACAAAACATGTCCTAACAGGAGCGTAGGCAGGAAACAGACTGGCCAGCCGGGGGTTGTCCCTAGTGGATGACCTCACCGAGGGCAGTCCCAAAGTTTTTGTTTCCTGCCTACTGGGAGCAATGGGGAGGGACAACCCAAAGCTGACGGATGCTCTGGAGCCCTCCCCACTGGGAAACTCTAGTGCCTCTCACCAAATTATAATCCCCAGAATTCCACAGGATGAAAGCCATCAGTGCACTGACAGCATGTCCTTCCTTCCATACAGAGGTTACCACTTGCTAAAAGCTGGAGGGAATTCGTGGGGACACACTTAAATGTTTGATCCCAACCCTTCTAAAGCAACCAAATATACAGTATTTAAGGAGTTGGATACATATTTATACATATCCGTATTTACACAAAGTTGATTTGCTTCTTTGTACCCATGTAAAAGGAAAATATATTCTTTATGTCACATCTACCAAGAAAAAGAGGCTGTCAAAATATATTCCTAGAGAAAACCCCTTCCACCTCTTTGTACAATTAAAACTTTTGCTAGGTCACCCTCTATTTTCTCAGTGGTGTTCACTTGTGTTTTAATGGCATCCTCTGCTCCCATTTAGCCTGGTTTTCAATTGTTTTTGCAAAAGCACCATTCAAATGGAACACAACAGGAAATTCCTACCCTTTATGACATCAAAGTCCAGCAATTATGTCCCATGTGTGGTGTGCCTATTGCACTTGATGCCATTTTATTATGGCTCACAGTTTGTTCTCAGCTGAGATAGAGGAGCTTTTTAACAGTCAGGGAAATGTGAGAGACCTACTTTCCCCTCCATACCAGTCCTCAGGGCTTCGCTCTCTGAGCCCTAACACAGTTTATTTTTCAATTACCATTTGTCTTCCATACTGACCTTGTGGTTATCAACAAACTGCTATTACAAACAATCTTTTTTATAAAAGCAAAAGAAAACGAATGTCTATAGTTTATATTATCACTAATTTTAAAAAATAACAGAAGAGTCAGAGGAGAGGAGGCAGACAAAATGGGTTACTATCATGCTTGTATTAACCTCCTAGAGGCAGGGCAAAGTAGAGAGCCCTGTGGCCACATGCAGCCCCATAAGACTTGTACTTGTGGGCCCTTGACAGAATTTTGTTCTGGTAAAAGGGGTGAATTTCCTATTTCAAAAGACTGCAAGAGTGATAATTTACTTATTTAATAGGTTGCAGAGATCTCCCCCCTCCAACACACAAACACACAGTTTGACATTTTTTTAAAAAAATCTATTTTTTCAAAATCAAAACTGGACTTCCATTTTTGGTCCCAACCCAAACCACTCACAAGTTTTTGACAGATTTGACAGTGGGTACCTTGTGCAGAAAACTGGTGACTGCTGTTCTAGATGGACTACACTTATGTGCAAATTATGCAATGAAAGTGCAATTGACCTAGAATTTATCCCGTAATTATTAGTTGAAGATTTTAATTCACAGAGAATTAAAGCATCCACTGTTGTACAGAAGTTGTACATGGCTGATATCAGAAACTATGTCTCCTGTTCTATGTACATTTCACATAAGTAACTCAAAGCATTTTCACACTTTAGATGGCAAATGTGTTTACAGTGTGTATACCATATGGGACATCTGCAGCATGAGCAAATTACTCAGCCTTTCTTATACAAACTTCCCCAAATGTGTATAACATGACTGAAACAGAGGACATTGTGAACAAGCAGCCTAGGAGGACTATGTTAGCAGGGTCTGGACCAACACCCTGTCACACATCTCTAAGCACTGCCAAATGTACTTTCATAATTTTTTAAAAAGCCTGAGTTTCACCAGAAAAGCTCCAGCTGCTTATCATCCATCATTCACCCAAAACCCAAGTACACAGAATACCAAGAAGCCCAATAATCCCAAAAAATCAGATTCACTCTTCCAAAATTACTTGGAGATGTACAAGTATCTCATGTCAGGAGAAGAATATACAAGTATGTACCTCTTAGGTTAATACTACCTAGGCACTAGCTTGCTAGTCACTCAGCTAATTATATGCATATGGAAACATAGGCATAAATTGTATTCAGCCCTTTCAAATGGAATAACTGTAAGTTTCACTTCAATATGAACATTAATAGGGCACATTCTTCCATTGTACGTATTCCTTATCATTATTACTGAGAAATGTGAAATAAATAAATTTGTATTATAGATGAACAGTGGTGAGACTTTTCCTCTTTACATTCAGGGCCAGGCATCTGAGTACCTTGGACAGCTGCACATTTGCACTCTCTTCAGTTTGGGTTATGCTTCTTCTTAGCTTTTGAGGATCCAGCACATGCAAGTATTTCAGTCACTGGCAGAGAAAGGGGACATGCTGCAGATACCCAACACCTGCAGACAGATTCAAAGGCTGCTGAGACATGAGTCTCTCTGTGATCTCACAATCAAATTAGATCCCTTGCATTTTAATCCCCTGCTTTTCAATCATTCCAATTTTCTCAAGACTGCTCCTACACCCTGCCCCCCCCCCGCAGACTTCACAATGCTGCTGAAAGGAATAGGTCGGGCATCACTTTTGAGGGTCCACATAACATACTCAAAATACCACACAACAGAGCATGGTAGGGGACCCAACTAAAACTTCCTTCATTCCTAATTTACTCCTCTTAAACAAGGCATTCTGGAAGTAGCATTATTATGACAAGAAACAGTATCACTGAGAGGTCAGATTATTTTCCTACAAAACAAAACAGTAGGAAGCAACTGTTAAGCCTAGAATCTATGGAAAGTGCTTGAAACTTCAGAATTTGTTAAAGCTTTGTCCATTATTGTGGGGCAAATTCCAGTCCAGTTCTGTTTTTCACTGAATAATTTATACAGAGATAGACCTGGAGTATCAGCCTTCTAGGAAGTTGTCACCTCCATGATAGTATACAGTATCTCCAAATTTCAGCCAGTTTTACCATTTAGAGGGTTTCTTCCCCCCCCCCCGCGCCCCACAGACAGCATCAAAAAAAGCATCCTAGAACACTTAGCTAAATCCTTGCTTTGGGGATGTTTTTGTTCCAGTCAATATGGCATTTGTTATTAAAAGATTGCAAGTGGACTCTGACATACAGCAAGCCTACTGTAAAGTTTTCTAAAGTCTTGTCTACACAAGGGGGGGGGAGATACGAATATATCCTAAAAGGCAGGCATTTCCAACAATGCAATCTGTCTACATGTCCAAAAGAGCCCCCCTAAACTCTGCATGACCACCTAGCCAGATGGTGGCTGAGAGTGATTTACTCGTGATTTGAAACACCACCACCCATTTTTAAAAATAGTTTCCCAGGGTGCGCACAAGAACACTTCACATTTACAAAGATAGAATTTTTTAAAAGAGTATAAAATTGCCATTTGATCAACTTACCGGACCCTGGACCCACGCTTAGCTGAAAATTCAACATGGTGGCCATAGCTGCTTTCCCTGTTTGCTAGACCTGTCCCCCATCCTCATCCAGCCAATCAGATTGTACTGTCTGTTTGTATTTGTGCGAATGTGAATGTTCAAACAATCACACATTCGGAAGTTGTATGGAGCTTTTCAGAAAATCTGTATGAAGCCCCAGACAGTGTACATGGACTTTGCGATAGATTTGGCAGCCCCACTTCTGAATTACACATATTTGTGTAAATGGCCGTTTGAATGGATCACCATACATTTGCATCTTGTTCATATTTTTTTGACCGTATAGACAACACCTAAGCAAACTTTATTTAGAAGGGGTTTGACAGTGGCCTTCCTCTGAGGATCAGAGAGTGTGTCTTGCCCAAGGCCACACAGTGGGTTTCCATGGCTGAGTGGGGATTTGAGCCCTGGTCTCCTGAAGCCTTTGTCCAGAACTAAAACCACTACATCATCCCAGCTCTCTTTTAATGTAATGTGTTGAGAGTAAATTTAATCCAGCAAAAAGTGACACAGGAAGCAAATCTAAATTCTTCTACAGAGGTCCTGTCTATACAGAAAAAGAAATACGAACAGCGTGTGAAAGATCAGCTATCTGTTCACACACACGTTCGAACAAATGCAAGTCATTCGGGGGGCGGCAAAACTCATCCTAAAGTTTGTGAGCCGAATGTCCAGGGATTTGTCCAGATAAATCTGTACCGCCATTCGAATGTGTGACAGTGTGTACACAGTGTGTCACAAAAATTCAAACAGGCAGCTTTCTGATTGGCTGATCCCAGCACAGGGGGTGGGCTTGGAAAGAGGGGAATCAGCTGCGGCCACCATTTTTTTAAAGGTATGTGAGATTATGGCACTGCTGCTGTCCTCCTCTGGATGACTCCAGCCCTGGTTCCAGCCCCCTCCCTGCCCCACCACTGGTGTTCTCTGTCCTCCTCCTCCAAATGACCCTGGCCCTGGTTCCAACCCCCACCCTGCCCCACTGCCAGTGTACTCCATCCTCCTCTGTCCTCCGTCCTCCCCTGGACACCATGGCCCTGGCTCCAACCCCCTTTCCAGCCCCACCGCTGCTACTGCTATCCTCCTCCTCCCTCCCAGGAGAGGCAGGGGGAGGCAGCATGGCCAGCTTGGCCCGGCTGAAGGAAGAGGAAGGAGGACCGCAGCACAGCCCCAACAGCAGCAGCCCTGGCTGGCCATGCTACTCCTGGACGAGGAAGGAGGAGGCCCACATGTGAGGTTAGGCTCGGGACTTCTGTGGGGAGGACACCCTGCAGAATCTCCAGCCAGCGAGGCTAACACTTGCCAGCTGGGTTAGGGTTCATGCGGAGGGGGGACAGAAAAAACATGTAGGCAGTTCACATCCATGTGACTACCTGCCTGTTCATGTCTGTTCATATTTCCCTCCTCATATAAACAAGACCTGGGTTCTCATTCTGAAAACCAAAACATACTCCAAGAAATCTGTCACACAAATAGAAGTCCATTTGTGCAATTGAGCTTTCTCCTCCCCTCTCTTCATGAATAAAAGCTGCTTCAGAGCATCACCTAGTTTTTAAGTCTGCCAATGGAAGCAGACAGAATTAAGTGTAATTCTTCGTTAACTGCATATATGGCTTTTTGCAGGGAGGGATTTCATTTTCCCAGGTTACATCTAAATGTATCTAACCTTCCTCCCTCATGTATTCATCTAAATTTAAATGCATGTGAATGTATTTAATCCTCCCTCCAATTATATCTATTTCTTTATGTTTGACTATAGAGGCTAAACTGTTTATCATAACACTGTTGAATTGTTAAACTTTTCTATTTAGAAATGTTAAAAACTCCAACTTTACACATATGTAGGCAAACAAAGAGAGAAAGTGCATAAACAACCATTCTTCTCTCAGCCACACTCTACTTCTCTGCTTTTCATTTCAGGGCCTAATAGTTCATCTAAGGCAAAAGCTTTAGCCAATAAATAATAGCACTAGCATTTGCTCTTATGAGAAATGCCACAGATGCATTAATTATGCAGGGAGAGTACATGGAGCCTCCATTTCAAACGACTCAGACACCATCCTTTGTAGCAGCATGGGCAAAATCCGCTTTAATATACCAAGGAAACATAAAAGCAATCCACAGTCAGACCACTCTCTAGATTTGGAGCCTCTAGTTATTTTGGGGTAATTTTAACACTGGGAAAATTCACTCTTATTAAAGTTGTCATTGGCTTTTTTTTTTTAAGGCTTGTAAATACCCATCTGCCTGTTTATCTGAGCCAAGGAAGCATCATCTCAAGGCACCTAAGCAGGGAAGCCTGATAAATATTGCATTTTAGGCCAAAAACATCTTCATAGGAGAGACACACACTATGGACAGATGGACAGGGAACATTTGCATGTCCAAGAACACTTTTTAAGAAATCAGAATGATCAGTGTCTCCCTAAAACATTGGAAATTGGCTCTTAGATATATGGTAGCCACTTCCAGTGTTGGAAGCAGGCCATGAGCTATTTCAAATGCTTCAGCAAGAGCTTCTACAGCTGATGCTTAGGTTATCTGAAGGACCATATTCTGCCATATGAGCCTGCCTGTGTTTTGAGATCTGCTAATGGGGCCCTTTCCTCTGACTCACCCCCCCCACAGGTATATCTGGGTGGGAACGCAAGAACGGGTCTTCTTGGTAACTGCTTCCAGAATCAAGAACGCCCTTCTGACGGCTCATCTGTACGAGGGGGGAGATGGTCTGTAGTAGCAATTCACACATGCCTCCTAGCCAAGATGGCAGCCGCAAGTGAATTACTCGAGTTTTTAAATCTGCCATCACCGAACTTTTTTTACAAAAAAATAAAATACCATGGTGTGCACAAGTGATAGTTCACATTTACAAAAGGAAAGAGAGGAAAAGATTGCTGTTTTATCACTTTACTGATTGCTCACTAAGCCAAAAATCCAACATGGTGGCAGCGGGTGCTTGCCCTGTTTGCAAGCCCTACACCCCCGTGCTCATCTGGCCAATCAGCTTGTGGCACCTCTCCTATGCAAAAGCACAAAGGGATATGTGCATTCTCTATGGAGCTTTTTAAAAATTCAGAGAAAAGCCACAAAGACTCTCCAGGAGCAGTTTATGGTGTTTTTAGCTGCCCCACTGCCGAATATGACGCATCGATGCGGATGTTCATTAAGACAGATCAATTTCCAAGTGAATCCTATGAGGATTATTTTGACCATTTAGACAACCCCTGAGATTGGTGAGACTGATGCCCTCCTTGTTACCTTTTTGTAGGCAGGTGAATACCTTCTTGTTTATCAGCAAGCCTTTTGAAGGCTTATTCGCTGGATGTATGTGTGAAGGACCTTTCAGAATGTGCTGTACTGTTGATGTACTGTTTTTGTTTTAATTGTCTTGCTTTTAACAGCTTTTAATTCTATTGTTCGTTTAATTATATTTTTAACTTTGGTATGATGTGAATTTTTAGCTGTATCTTTTTAACCTTTGTAAGACACCTTTAGTTTCATGACTAGGAAAAAGGCAAGATATAAACAAATATAACAACAGCTCCAACATTAAAGACCTGCATCTTTTGCTCTCCCCCCACAGTTATTTAAGATTAAATAAATAGAAAAAAAGTAATGTCAGGCCTGGCCCTAATGGAGCTGAGGCTGCAATAGGTGCAATGCAATCGTAATAGTTTATCTTCACCACCACCATCACTGCAGTCCCTCAGGGTGATCTTTTAAGCAAGGTCATGAACACCAGCACTAAAATGAACAATCTTGAACGTTCTCTTGCAGAGTATTTTGCTACTGTTGTTTTGCTCGCCTTACGGAAAAGCCTCTCCTGTTCCCGCAAGGGCATGTTTACCCACATTCCAGCAGCAGTAAAGCATTCGCTAACTACCTCCTTGAGGAACTTCTCAAGGGCACAGAATCAGGCCTTGTGGTCATGTGTGAACCTGAACGCTCTACTCCAAACAAGTTGGGATGTACAGAAGCAGCACCTCGTACAGTCCTCACAGAACTGTAACGCTTCAAAATGCAGCCAGGAGAACAACACCACATGTCTTTTCTGCATCTCTGAAAGAGCGCAAAACAAAACAAAAAAAAGCTAAAGCAGGGAGACCCTCAGAGAAAGTGTGTATGAAGGAAGAAAGTAACAGGACAATCAGATATGTGAATCCTTCTGACAGGACCATACCTTCTAATGCAACATGCCTTTTTTAAAAGGTAGATTGAAAGTACATTTTAAAACTGCACAGTGTTAGAACTAATAACAAATACCTGGTGACAGAAAGCCTGCCTTTAAAAAAAATCAATATGGCACTGTGAGAAAGGGGAATGACTACTTCATAGGCTCTGTTGAACAGGAGAGGAAGAAAAAAAGAATGTTAAAATTCCCCACCCCAATCTGCTAAGAATTTGCCTGAGGGGGGGGGGGCTTTTTGTAGGGACAATTATATCAGGTATTTTCCCACACACTAGGATGAAGGAAACCAAAGTTGCGGTAACCAGGCTAATAAAGACTAATAAAAATTCACACAGCTGATACAGGCAAGCTGAGGTTTAGTTACATATGAACACTTGAAAGACTAAAGCTTTGTGAGGAGCATGAAAAGCAGAAACCTTCAAATGAAGAGAAATAGGATCCTTTCCAGGAAAACATACTCTGCAAAACAAAAGTTTAACATCTGAAATTACCACCCCATGCAGTTCTTAAGACATTATACAGCACTAAAAGGAAGGCTTAGTAATAACTCAGACAATTTTGCCCACCACCAGCGATATCCAAGGTTAATTCAAGGTAGTTTCTTCAGGACCTTTATTTTGCGTCAGCAATCCCTGTTTACACAAGCAGACATTGCCACATTAATGAACTCTTCTCTTCCTGCTCATTCTGGGTCCTACCTCTGTTTACATAAAGACAGCAACTATTATATTTTGTTTGTTACTAAAGAAATTTTCTATACTATCTTTTATTTAGTAGAAATTCTCAGAATGGCTCACACAAAAGGAAGATACAAAAATATAGACAACAATAAAACTCAAAGACATGAAGACAGCAAGATCTTAAAACACAAGATGAAAACACTCAGCAGAGGGAAAAATTACTGTTAAGTGTCAAAATTGTGGAAATACTTGAAATTAGTGGTGCCAAATGGCCAACAAAATAGACACCAAAGATATTTGGGAAGCTACTACTGAAAACTACCTAAATACCCTAAAGGCACCATATTCCAGCCGATCTTGGGAGCTAAGCAGGATCAGACCTGGTGAGTACTTGGATGGGAGATCACAAATGAATACCAAGTGCTTTAGACTATATTTCAGAGGAAGGAACTGGCCAAACCACCTCTGAATATTCCTTGCCTAAGAAAACCCTACGAAATTCATGGGGTCACCGTATGTCAACTGGCAACTTGAAGGCACACACACACACACACACACACACACCAGGGTTGGGAAAACAAAAAACATTTTTAAAAAACACCAAAAAATCTATGGGCTTATCTATACAGTGAAAATACTCTTCATAGAATTCAAGGAGAATACTTTTTATCCCAATGGGATCCTGCATCATTTCACCATATCCGGAAGTGGGGAGGGCAATAACTCAATATACTCTGCAGGAAAAGCCTTTGTAGCTTTTCCCAACTTAAAAAAAATCCAAAGAAAATGCACATTCCCTCCCACTCATTGGGACAATCAATTCGCTTTGCTGCACATTCCCAATAAGAGTGGAAGTGCAAAGCTGGTTGGTCAGATGAGCACAGGGAGCAGAGCTTGGCAGCAAGGCAACACCTGGAACTGCCATATTGGCCATAGCAATCCTGTGCTGAGGCAATGAAACAGCCTCCCCCCCTCTTTTTTTTTTTTTTCTGTTTAAGTGGAAGATCGCACTTCCACACCTTAGATCTGCTTTTTTTTAAAAAAAAATACTGTCTGGCAAGGGCAACTGGCAACAATAAAAACTCAAGTAATTCACCATCTTGATTCAGGCATGCCTGTATGAACAACAGACACCTATGGCTTCTCATGCCTGCAATCCTGAAAACAAACCGTGGACACAAACAAAAGCCGCTGCACAGTAGCATTAGTGCACATCAATCCACATTTTATTGCCTCCTATAGACAAGCCCTGGGTGGTTGTTGTTTTTATTTAAACTGTTCTTTGTTTTTGTCCAAACCAGATTTTTTCCCCATTAAAAACAATATAGTACTAAATCAGAAAATTAAGTTGCAAAATGCAATTTAGATGCTATGGCCAGCAGCTTAAATAATAATTGTTGTTTTAAAAATGCTCTTTTAAAGCAAGTTGTATTGGTTGAACATATGTTAATTGGAGGACTTGTTTCTAAATGGCATTTCTTGCACTATAAAATAAGGTGAATAAAAAGAAGAAACTGAGCCTGGATACTGGCCTAACAATTAACAACTGCCAATAAACTGTTGAAGTTAAAATGTGTTAAATTGAAACAGTCATTGTTGCTCCAGTAAGAAGGCTGGAAAATAGTACTAATAGCCTTTTTTTAAAAAAAAAAAAGAGTGTTTTTAAAGTCATTTGGTTAAACCAGGGTTTTAACCAACCTCGTGTAAACCAGCCAACCCTGACACACACACACACACACACACAGTGAGAAGGCCTTCTCTCCATAGTCATTATCTAGCTCATATTACAGAAGGCCCTACAGAAGGCATCTTAACCTGCTGGTTAAGTACATACAGTCTGGATACCTGCATATTCTCAATGGGCAATTTACTCCAACCTCCCCCTCTTTGCTGGAGCCTTGCAGTCCAAATGACGCAGGGCACTTGCCCTTATTCACTTCCAGACAGTCCTGATGGGGGTAAACCCTTTTTAAACATTTCAAAATAACCCCTGGGAAAACCTGTGTCATGCGGCAAAACCCAGATGGGTCCAGCACAAGAACACAAAAGTCCGTACCTGCATGCAGGGCTGTATTGCCAGACATTTATGTCGACGCCGCTGCTGTTGCTCTGAAACCAGGAAGGAGGCACCCAGCATGTAATCATGCCCCCCTGAATGTGACTGGCCTTCATCACATGCTGAGGGCCTCCTTCAGAGAGTGCAATGTGCGACAGAGGTAGAGGCACCCACCAGTACAGCCTAACATGTACATGTGGACTTCTGCCCATTTTGCTGCTTTAATGGGGGAGCCAGCTCTACTCTGGCCAGCGTAGTCAAGCCCCATGTTAGTGCTGAATTAGAGTTGCCACCACTTTTTTTTCATCTGAAAGGCTCTTCATCTTTAATAGACCTTGAAAGGGTTTATTTTTTTGAGCTACAGTTCCCAGAACCCCCTGACTAGTGACCATGCTGGCTGCAAGATTCTGTAAACTGTAATCCATGAACATAAATTTCCCAACTTCTGATCTTTAACACCTGTGTGGCAACCAAGTGCAACATGGCCCTCTTTATATTGGGAAGAGCTGGATGGAGGTGAATTTCAGTTCAGATCATTTTTTAAGAATTTACCAGATTTCTGATTCTCCCTTGCCCCCCCCCCTCCGGCAAGCTTCAGGGAAGAAAGAATCTGAAACCTGAACTCAGGAGAAAGTAATATGGGTTGATATCCTCATTGTTAACAGAGACATGTGGTTCTCCAAACATCCTTGTTCCAAGCCATTAAAAAAATAAAAACAGCACTTCCAATGAGTCCTAGAGACAGAATGTGAGCCAGAGCAGCTGGCTTAGCCACAGTAGTGGGCATAATGTCCAGTCCCAGCAAGTCACTGAGCCACTGCAATCTGAACTAAAGGCATCCTGAGCTACTTGATTGCATTCCCTTTCATCCTGAAGTTGAAACACAGCCAAGTCATGCACCCTGTTTACCCAAAGGGCTCATGACTTCACTTTCAACTATCTGCTGCCCACAAATTTCTATGTTGATTCAACTGGAGAATGAAAGAGTGAATCAAATCTGGGTGGATTACAGCACAAATAAGCCTGAAAAGTTTCTTTCCACAACTAAGAATTTTTAAAAAACAAAAACTTGGGCACTATATTCACCACACTCAAAATAATACTTGTGAGATGCAGCTATTAGGCATCACCAAGCCTTTTTTTTTCATGGCAGGTACTTCCAAAATGTTTAGTTAAAGAGCAAAAGCAAAATACCCAATAAACACTCAGATTTACGAGGAAGGGCTACTGAAGTCAGAAAAGCTACATCCGTTTATGCCATTTAGAGCATCTGGTCCCATAAAAACCATGCAATCAAACATTTGTAGATTCAGCAACTGAATCAAAGCTGTTAAGCAGAGGGTATGGGATCTCTTATTACCAGCTTTGCCACATACTATTAGTGCAAGACCATAAAGCAAGGTTACCTCTTGCCAGCCCACTGCCCAACTTGCAAATGTTTCCTTATTTGCCAGAAAGGTACCTTTAAAGGGCTAGGTAAAGCATGAACATAAAAAGGAGTTGAAAGAACATTCCTAGGCTACCCATGCCAGCATACCCAAGATGCATGTAGTACAGTAATCCCCAAAGGTGAATCTATGCCGTAGAGGAAAAAAGCCCTGTTACTGTTACTGGTCCCAGGTAATTAGATGCCAGGAAGGGGAGCAAAACTCTAGAAGGCCATAGGGAAGAAGGGAGCGCCCATAGTAACTAGTCCCCTCAGTGTCACCGTAACATGCCAATGATCACACAGAGACATTTCTTTGCATAGCCACCAACATGTGTTCTGCTCATCACAGGCTGTGTCCTGCAAGATACTATTGAGTGACTTGTAAATGCTTGGGGAAAAAACTTAGAAAAATCACTTTCATTTATAACAGAGCCAAAAAAACAATTTTAGTTAGAACAAGCAAACAAATGAAAACTGTGTGTTTGGAAAGAGTAAATGAGTGTGTTGAATATATTTACTCAGTGTATGTGCTGTGTGACTTCAAGTCATTTCTGATTTATGGCAACCCTAAGGCGACCCTATCACAGGGTTTTCTTGGAAAGATTTGTTGAGAGATGGTTTGCCATTGCCCTCCTCTGAGGCTGAGAGAGTGTGACTTGCCCAAGGGTATCCAGAGGGTTTTGATGGTTGAGTGGGGATTTGAAACCTGATCTCCAGAGTCCTAATCCAATGCTCAAACCACTACAGCATGCTGGCTGGCTGTTGAGTATATTTACTATGAAACCAAAAAACGAAACTGGATCTGGGCATTAAAAAAATAAGTTGCTAAAATGCCAGCCCAACCTGCCTGAAATATCAGTATTTGAACAGACCAAAATATACAACTTTTGTTGAGAATATATAGATATATACTTGTTGTTATTCTTCAGCACACAGACATGAGTGTTAATTATTCTTCTAATACTGAAAAAAAATTAACATAAAATCCCACTGTGCAAAGTGCTAATCCAAACAACTAAGGATGTGCACAGAAATGAAAGAACAAAAAAAGTATGCTTGATGAATATATCTACTCATGATACTATGGTGTAATCCTAAACCAGAAAGTGAGGGGGAACCCTTTTGTTAGAGAAGATAAGTCAAGAAAGAAACAATGGGTATTCTTGGACTGAAGAAAGTTATCTGTTGTCTTCTAAGAAAACTATAGATTTAACCATCTACCTGGGAATAAGCCCTATTAAATTCATGGGACTTACTTCTGAGTAGACATGGAAAAAATTGCAATGTAAGTGCAATAAATACTTGTGCAGGTATGTTTAAATGACAATATATTAATCTGGGTAGAAATATTCAACTGAAACATTTTTTTTGCTCAGATAACCATTACAGGGAAGGGGGTTCCAAGGGCCAGGGGGCTTAGACCACTGATACCTCCAAAACTACTGGGGCCACAATGTTGTACTGGAGTCCCTGCTACTATTGCCATATGGCAACTGCAACGGCTCTCTATGCTACAAAAGCATATACCAATCACAGCATCCTATCAGTCTGCGTGATGAGGCCCTGCCCTCCCTTGCTGTAAGCAAAGCCCACCACTGTCCAATTTCAGCTATGTGGTTTTGTGACAGCACCAACCAATTACAGCACAGCAGCACTGCTTTGGCCACAGCAAATAAGTGCAGCAGGGACTACAAAAGTGGGCAGGAGGAGGGTATGTTTAGGAAAAAATTCTCATATTAAAAAACACCTTGTTCAGTGGGTATGTCGGTGTGGATGTTTGTGCATGCATGTGTGTTGAGATTTAGATCTGATTGGAGTGGAATAAAGAAGCAGGATTTTGAAATCATACCTGTACAGGGACAGTCCTCAACGTCTTCCCATCTCAGGAATCAACAGATTATAAAATGTTAGGAATAATATAAAGTTATTTCCAGGATCTATGAGATAATCTTCTAGATGATTAGGAGGGGGTTGCCTCCTGTTATTGACAGCCATAGAATCATAGAGTTGGAAGGTACTGCAAGGGCCATCTAGACCACCCCTCTTCCATGCAGGAAGACACAAGCAAACTACTTCTGAGGAATAGCCATCCAGTCTTTCTTTAAAGCCTTCCAAAGAAGAGCATTCACTACCCTCCAAGGCAGTCTATCCTAACATTGAACAGCTCTTACACTAAAGAAGTTCTTCCTAATGTCCAGAGGGAATCTCTTGTTTTTAATTTGAAGCTAAGCAGAAAGAGTAAGGCAAATCTTATACACGTGTTCTGGTATTGCCAGATTGTGGTGGCTTTTTGGAAGCACCTTGTGGATTTTATTAGGGTAGTTTTTATTAATGGGTGATGAATTCACATTTAAGGAAGCAATTTTAGGAGAGTTCTCCAGTGTGGGTTCTCTGACAAGCAGCCAGAGAGCCTTCAGCTAGAAGGCAAATGCTACTCCAGCAGGTATGGAAAGAAAGGCAGATATAAATACTCCAGACGTTTCTGTGCAGCTTTTTCAGGCTGCTGAGCTGGCAGCAAATGAATTAACAAAATAAGATATAGAAACAGCAGTGAAATATAGTCTGCATTTATGGATTACTTTAAGAATTTAAGGAAAATGTCAAATAAAAATGCAATAGGGTGTTTGGATCCCTTCGAACCAATTTTACTAATTATATTGCTGTCCTCTTCATTAGACTCTCTGCCCCCATCCCATATTGCCTCACAAGCCAGAAATGTTCATTTCTCCTGCTCACAGCAAATTCAAAACCTGCTAAATATGAAGGCCAAGGACTCACCTTCCCCACAGGTAAAGGCTCTTAGCTGCTGTGAATTTGACAAAAGACCATGAAGTTAAAACTTGTACAGAAAAATATTCACATTGAGTTTTCACACCAAGCTTGGATATCCTTTCCTGGTCATTAGTGGCTGGCTGGCTGATTTAAAACATATTTACAATCCCTTTACATGCTCAACTCCTTCAGCCAAATATGAAATGGAAATCAATGTGGGACAGAGAAAGGGTGTTGTCACAAGAGCAGCCCTACACCCTTCCTCACTGTTTTCTGCACTTCTTTGGTTTATCTACCCCAACATGCTGCTTGTTTAGTGGCAACATTCATGTGATTGGTTTATGACTGATGACTGGTTGGTTGCTCAGATAAATTATTTATCATACAGATTACCATATACAGAAAGCCCCCGCTTATCCAACAGGTTAGGGACTGCAGCAGTGTCAGAAACTGGAACTGGTCGAAAAACAGAACTCAGGTAGGGAACATGAAGGAATTACGATATTATGGTGGTTCGGTGGTTTGCTTGAGACTGCCTATGCCTGCCTACCAGCACCTATGTCCGCCTGCCCGTGTGTTGCTTGCAATGACTCTCAGTTGGCTTGTGATTCTCCCCCCCAGCTCGCTTTGCACACAGTGTGCGCAGTCAGTCCCAAGCAAGCCTCCATAGGCAAGAACTGTCAAAAGAGTGAATTCCTTGTTGAATGAATGGAACTTGTCCTTAATTTGCAAGCACTGAAAGAGCACAGAAGAGGAGTCAGATAACAAACGATTGAAAGATGGATGCTTCCTGTATTTGTCCAGAGGTTTTTTCTTTATTAAAAAAAAAAACAGTTTAGGTGTATTATCTTTTTAGCTCTTACACTGCTACCAGTCCTCACTTTTTTATTCTGTTGTTGTTTTAAACTTCACTAGCTTTGCTGTTGTTGTTGTTCTTTTACATTATGTTATACTAAAACATAATGTAAACGAACAAAAATCTTCTACTAGATGGTTTTAAGATTCATTTTGCAAATCAGCCAGACAGTTTTGGCTACTGGGCAGTAGTGAATAAATGAATTTAAAAAGCAATGTCCATGGAGAGTGTCTGTGTCCTTAAGACTACACACAAAAGTCTCTATAGTTATCCTGGATCTAGACTATGCCAGACCACAGATGGATTTTTCTTCTGCATTGCAGCACAAAGCATCACTGAAGTTCTTTCCATTGACTCTAATGGCCTTTATATAGATAACAAACCCTTATTATCTCTCTATTTTTGGCTTAGCAATGCTATTCCTACAATGCTTGCACAGGTGACAAGAACATCTTTCAATATGGAATGCATCACTTGTGAATACTGTTGATGAAAGACAAACACTTAGGGCTAAATCCTGTTTCTAGTCCCAATTACATCAAATGAACGGGACCTGTTAAGCCAACACTTAAGTAAATTTCACTTATTTCAATGTGTCTATTCTAGTTGCAACTAACAATTGGATATAGATTTTGGAGATAATTCCAACAAACATTCAAATCAATAGCAAAGTAAGATGAATTTCTGTACAAAGAACTGTCTTGTGGTAACCCTGGGATATGTGCTATTTCAGAGCCACAGTAGACCATGAGAGGAAGAGAAGCAGCTACAGGCTCTTCCTCCAAACTCATACCTTGGTCTTTCTATTTACTCCCCTCCCCACCCTGCTGTATGGATGGAAGACCCTAAATCCTGCTCAGCAGTTTGGGGAGGGTATAGACCAGCCATTTGCAACCTTGCAGCCTCACTGGCTGTACAATAATGGGAGTTGTAGTCCACAATATCAGGAAGGTGCTATGTTGGGGAAGGCTGATTAGATCAGAACTTGGGAAAGGCTGCTTTTTTATAGCTCGCACAATGTGACTCCCCTCTGATGGTGAAGCTATACAGATGGGGGACCTATTTTGCTGACAGACCAGGCTTGAGGCCTGCAATCCAGTGAATAGTTCATGTGCCACTTACAGGAGCACTGGGGGGGGGGGAGGCTTTATAGGGCCCTACCCCCCCGCCGCCTCTTCCTTTCTGGACTGAAGGGGTGAGAGGGTCTAATCAGACACTTGTCTCATATCCATGGCCGACTGAGGGTGGGAGGGGTAATGTTAGTTTGGTGAGCACTTTAGCACCACCTTTCAGTGAAGGGGGGGTTCTCTGGAGTCACCGCTTTTGATCCTGCAACTGGGGGTGGTGGTGGCAAAAGGGCCTTCCCTTGGGGCTGGCCTGAGGGATAAATCCTCACTTTCAGGACTTTTTTCAGATGACTTAAAAGTCATCCTGAGGAGCCGCAAGAGGCACGAAGCTATGTTGCTACAGGGCTCCTTTTCAGACAATGCCGTCTTCTTCCGTTTCACCTCCATGTTCCATGGAAGGAAAAGGCAGTGCTTTTTACTCATGAAAGTTTTTCGTGAGTAAAAAATGGCGCCTTTTCCCTCCATGGAACATGGAGGTGAAATGGAAGAAGACGGCGTTGTCTGAAAAAGGACCCCTGCAGTGAGATAGCTTCGTACCTCTTGCGGCTCCTCAGGATGACTTTTAAGTCATCTGAAAAAGTCATTTAAGTCTTGTGACTTGGGGGAGGGACTTTCAGGTTGGCCTTCTAGATGCTCGCCATATGGTTAGTAACTGAGACTCTGGGTTCTTGCCAGGGCTCAGGTATTTCACCCAGGGGGAAGCTGGAGACAGGATCTGGAGATAGACCTCCTACCCCAGCTGCTCCCACACTAGGTTGCCTTCCCCCATTGCAGTTTGAATATTTAAATAGATTAAATTAAATAAAGTGGCCCTTTTCAACACATATCTTGTGTCTGGCTTCATTATTCCTTGGTTTTGCGGCAGGCTCTGGCTTGGGAAACTCTGAGAGTTACAGCTGGTGTTGTTTGTTTGTTTTTCAAACCCTTTTCCAAGCTGTGGATTAGACTGAGAAAGTCCTAGGTGGGTTTGGCCAAGGGTACCTCATCTCCTACTTCACTGAGATTTAAGTTGCATTCTTATGCCCACTCATTGGGAAGAAAGTCCCAATGAATTCAACAAGATTTCCTTCTGAGTAGACCACATAGACTTACATTTAGACAAGTTCAAATCTCTATGCCATGGAACAGAAATGAAAAAAAAGCAAACTAGGTCTGTCAATATAAATATACAATCTGCAATGGACAGGAAGCTAGCCAATGAGGCTGCAAATAGTAACACCATGAATAAAGGCCTGCTCTTTTTTTGATCCTACTTGCAATATTAAATTCAGGCTTGTGCACTTTGTTGTTGAACAAAGAATCTTGACAAGCTGGCAATCATCCAGGAAAGATCAACAGAAGTTGGGAAAGCCACTCTTTATAGAAGAAACATAAAATGTTCTACATTCATTGTGTGGCAATGTCTAAAAGCCCAATTACAGATCAAAATTTGACCCAGGTTTTCCAGAACTTGGAAAACTAAACTAGATTAGAAAAACTAACACAATCCTAAACCCATCCTATCCCTCAAACTGAGAGGCAGCAATAACAACAAACACATAACAACTGCATGTATACATTAAAGTTACCCAACTAAAATAAGTATAGAATGTAGTATAGAAATTAGAATTAATAGGGTTAAACCAGAAAGACATAAAACTCACTGGATGCCCTGGGCCAGAAATTCTCTTGCACCCTAACTGCTGTCACAAGGATATTGTGAAGATGAGTAAGTTGAGCTGGAGGACTGTGAGCTTTTTATAGAGGTTCAAACGGGTGAGCTGTTAACGCCTTCAGGACGATGTGCAGGTCCCATGTTGGAAATCTGTGCACCATAGGTGGTGGCAGGTTTCATAGTCCTTTGACAAAGCGATGCACATGAGGATGATGAGCCACCTGTGTCGCTTTTTCTGGCGGCAGAAAAGATGTAACTGCCGCTATCTGTCTCTTAATGGTATTTGGTCTCAGTCCAGTCTCCACTCCATCCTGTAGGAAGTCTAGCAGTGCTGGGACTGAGACCTGTCTGAAATCCCCTCTCTTCCGGTTACACCATCGACGGAACACCCTAAAGGTGTATTCGTAAATACGCTGTGTGGACTCCCTTCTGGAAGCTAAAATAGTGTTGACTACTGTCTGGGAGTAGCCCATTGCTGCTAGCATCTGCCTCTCAACCTCCACACGTGGAGCCGAAGCCAGTTGGGGTCCGGGTGGTGCACCTGCCCCTGTGTCAGCAGGTCCTGACGTGACGGCAGCGGGAACAATTCTATTGCCAGATCTAGGATGCCTGGAAACCAGGATCGGCAAGGCCATTCTGCAGCTACCAGTAACACCCCTGCCCCTTCTAACCAAATCTTACTTAGGACTCTGGGAATCAGTTGGAGTGGCGAGAACGCATATAGCAGACTCCGTGGCCATGGACTCGTCAGAGTGTCAATCGCCTCTGCCCCCTCTGTGAGTTATCAGGAGAAGAAGCGAGGCAGCTTTGCATTCGCCAGAGACACAAAGAGGTCGACTTCGGGATGTCCCATGACATGGGTGATACCTTCAAACACCTCCTGGTGTAGGCTCCACTCGCTCTGATCTATGTCCAAGCGTCAGAGCCTTGGAGTTGAAGGATCCCTGAAGGTGTTCTGCCTCTATCGATATCAGATTCTCCTCCGCCCAACTCAGCAAACGTGTTGCCTCTCTCATGAGGGTGCGGGATTTGGTGTCCCCCTGGCGATTTATGTGCACTTTCGTTGTGATGTTGTTTGTTCGCACTAGGACTGACTTGCCTTTGATGAGGTCCGCAAAAGCCAGTAGGGCAAGCCTGGCCACTCTGAGTTCCAACCAATTGATGCTGTGCGATGCTTCCTCCTTCGTCCATCTGCCCTGGGCAAAGTGCGGCACGCAGTGTGCTCCCCATCCCCTCAGACTGGCATCTGTCGTGATCTGGATAGCGTCTGGCCTCCACAACGGGCCAAGTCAGGTGCATCAATGAGAGGCAGCTGTAACTTGCTTATCACCTTCTTAGGTAGGGCATATAGTTTCTTGGCATGGCTAGGCTGTCCCTTGATCATAGCTGGAGATGCCCACTCGTCACATATTAAACGCATCTGTGTGGCAAGCACAGGCATTTCTAGTGCCGCCGGCTCTGAGTCTGGAAAGATTCTCCAGATATCTCCAGCAGGTCCGACTGCAACTGCTAGTTTTTTGGCAGTTCCAGCCGTAACGTTCTCGCCGCCTTTTTGAGTAGGATGGCGAAGTCATCAGCGGAAAACAATTTGGCAGAGGAGTGGGGTGCCTATTGTGTGCTTCCAGATTCTTCCTCCGATAACTCCCCTTCTTCCCTGTCAGGGTCCTCCAAGGGATCAATCTCCTCCCCTTCGGATGTATATATTGAGAGCACTTCCTCCTCCTCCTCCTCAGAGAGCTGTGGCTCCTGCTGCCCCCTCTGACGCTTACTGGGGGGTTGAGTAAAATCTCCTCCTCGTCCTCATCATCTGAGGGGTTCCTATTTTGCAGGGTGTCTGGGGCTGGCTGGTCTAACACGTGGTCTCTAGGACCTGGGATTGCTTCCCTCTCCCTAGAGCCTGCATTCGTTGTTGCTGCTGCAAAAGCCACCGCGTGGGCTGGGGGTTGCCTTGTCTTGCTTTGCTAGCCCCGGCACCCTTGGTGCCCCTCCAGGGTGCCTGGGGCTGGGGTTCCACCCACTGGGGCCTGGTGATTGGGGGTTGGGGGGCAGATGGGTCCTGAGCTGCCTGAGTTTCGCCCCCCCCCAGTGCGGTGCAGGGAGCCCCAGCCAGGCAGGCTGGAATAGGCTGGTCGCCAGCCAGTTCGCCGCCTCCCTGGCCAGGGAGGCCTTAAGCCATCCAGAGACCACTGGGGGCATTTCCCTCCCCGTAGTCCCAGAACCCAGGGCCCCGGACGAACTCACGGCATCCACCAGCTGAGGCTGGGGACCTGGCTCCATTCCTCTAGTGATGTCCGGCTGGCCCAGGAGCGCCCGCGCTGTGTCGTCCTCCCTGCTCTGGGGCTCAGAATGCGCCTCCTCCTCCTGGAGGGACCGCGCCAGGGCCTCCTCTTCCTGTTCATCCCTGCGCCCCTCCGGGCAGGAAAGGAATGGGGCGCAGCACGCGGCGGCTGGAGTGGAGGTCTTTCCCTTCTTAGCTGGCCTCTTCTTGCCACCACCGCCGCTGTTGGAACCTGCTGTTCTGCCGGTGCTGCCACTGGTACCCGGCTCCCCCAGGGCTGTCCTGCTGGCGCTGCCCTGCCGAGTCAATCGCCCACTGGCTATAACAGCTGTGATGACTGCATCCATCTCAGTGGAGTTCATTTCTCCCTTTCTCCCTTCCTCCGCCAGGGAAGCGAACCAGTTCCCCCGGGGTTTGAATTTAAAACGCAAAAGCCTCTCTTTTTTTAGGGGGGGAATCCAAGATGGCGCTGGCCATGTGGAGGGAGGGTAAACAGAGAAACACAAAACACATCCTACCAGGAGCGTAGGCAGGAAACAGACTGGCCAGCCAGGGGTCGTCCCTAGTGGATGACCTCACCGGGGGCAGTCCCAAAAGTTTTTGTTTCCTGCCTACAGGGAGCAATGGGGAGGGACAACCCAAAGCTGACAGATGCTCTGGAGCCCTCCCCACTGGGAAAATGTAGATCAGTTCCACAATCTAAGCATCCTCTTTGCTTACAATGGGAGAGGGAGACTTGCTGGGGGAGAGGATGAAGAACGGCAGACAAATAGCTCCGCTGTTACTTACACTCTGCTGGCAGGAGGTTGACAGGCTTCAAAAATGTCACTGGGGGTCCTGACTTTGGTGGGGTCCCTCCTTTTGGACCTTTCTCCCTTTCAGGATTGCAAATATTGGGGATCTTCGTTCCCACATATCATTAACCATAACATTATTGCTAAACATTATATGGAGCTCCTAACTGATGCTGCTCACTAGGAAGGGTTTTTAATAACAATTGTATTATATGCTGATTTTAATTTGTATTGATTTAATAATGTTTTAAGGGGGAGAAGGGATTTTGAGTTGTTTTATACTATGTACTATTTTACTGTTGTAAGCCACCCTGATTGTTCGCAGAGGGGCAGGATATAAATATTATTATTATTATTATTATTATATTATAGTACATTGAATTATTGATACACACACCTTACACAGTGCTGACACAAGCTAAACCTTTGCTCCACAGAATTTACAGTCAGAATTGTAACAATAGGCAGAAGGAAGGAGGCAAAGAGAAGGAATCCAACAAAAGTCCCTACAGCCAAAAAACCCAAAACATATACGTAACCAAAAACCAAACTGAAGGGTTCTGCCAAAAAATAACCAATGAATAATAAAAGCTCAAGGACAGACGCGTTTCGACAGCAGTCTTCCTCAGTGGCCTACAAGCATTCAAAATGTATAATAACTCAACAGCTCACACAATGTGACTCTGCTCAATTCAAAAGCAACAATGACATCAAAACGCGTCTGGCCTTGAGCTTTTATTATTCACTATTAATAATTTTAGCATTTGCACACTTTTCAAAATAATCCTAATGGGATGCAAATGGAAGGCGATCTGTTCCTATGGACATTCGCATCAACACGTGTCATTCAGAAGGGGGGAAGCCAAATCCACCTGAAAATTCATGTGGGAAGCATCCGGGGCTTTGATCGAATTTTTTAAAAAGTTCTGTATGACATGCGAATGTGCAATCATTTGAACACTCGCATTTACACAGATATGAACAGGCAGCATAATCTGATTGGCTGGATGAGCATGGGGGTGGGGCTAGCAAACAAGGAAAGCGCCTGCTGCTACCATGTTGGGTTTTTGGCTAAGTGAGGGTCCAGTAAGTCGATAAAACAATGATCTTATACTCTCTCTCTTTTTTCTTTTTTTTCTCCTTTTTTTGTAAATACGAAATATTGCATGTGCACACCATGTTAAACTATTGTTGTTGTTTTTTAAATGGCAGTGGCAGATTTAAAATTGTGAGTAAATCACTTGCCGCCGCCATCTTGGCTAGAGGTCGTGTAGCATTTAGGGGGGCTATTTTCACCGTTAAGACAGGTCGCATCGTTGCGAATGGCTGCTTTTTCAGAGGTGTTCGTATTTCCCCCTCCCTCGTATAGACAAGCCCTATGATATGTATCCCATAAACAATAAAGTTTTTTAAAAATCCTGGTCTTCTTCCTCATGAAACCTATTTGCCACAGGCAGGTTCCCATTCATGTTTTATTGATCCTTCTCAGCCTGACACCTCACCCAATAGTCACATATACAGATTTTAAAGCTTTTTCTCAAGGATAGCCCTTTGTAAAAGGTCATGTACATCAGTAGTTGCCAGCCTCCAACTCCACAGGTGATGAGGATGATGATGATGATGGACTGCATTACAACTCTTGCCATATCTCACTACTGGCATGTTGGTTCAGTTTTCTAGGGAGCCACTGATGTACATAATAATAGTGATGTACAATCAGCCCTCCATATCCATGGGTTCTGCATCCACAGATTCAACCAACCATAGCTTGATTTTTTTTAATTCCAAAAAGGCAAACCTTGTTTGCATTGTATATAAGGGGTGCCATTTTACTACACAATTATATATAATGGGACTTGATCGTCCATGGATTTTGGTATCTATTATTATTATTATTATTAATATAGCACCATAGGCTTTACATAGCACTTTACAAAACAGAAAAACAGCAATCCACAATAAACACAAAAACCTGCCTACGACACACAATCTAAAACCACAAACAGAATTATAAAATTAATAAAATATTACTATAACAGGATTAAAACAATACTGTAAAAGTGTAAGTTAATACAAATAATATGGACATATCTATGGGAGGTTCTTGGAACCAAACTACAGCAGATACCAAGTGCCCACTGTATATATAACTTCATTACAAGGAACATCATAGATAAGACCATAGTGATGGGGTATCAGTTGGTACCAACTAGAAATCACTACTAACCTGAGGTATTCAGCTAAGAATATTACTCTCTGCTGCTCATTCCCTGAAATTAACCATTCCAAATTCCCCAGTCTCTAATGAGTAGGAAGGCCCTGATTCTTAAAAAACAGGGGTTTTTTGACAAATTTTGCTAGATGTGCTTTCCTAATCAGATAGACTATTGCCATCCAACAGTGTTCAGTTCAGCTGATCCAATCCCCAGATTACTTAGGAAGGTTGAACCATCTTGCCACAAAATTCAGCAATGTTAGAACAGACTTGTTTCAGTGCTGTGCTGTTGCATGCAATCAGTTCTATTCATAATAGCAGAGCTTCTAGGTGTCTCCACAAGGGAGCACAGCAATGCATGCTTCACAATTGGGGGACCACCTACATCAGCCATCTCAGTACCATATCAGCAATCCCTTTGAACAAGCATGTTTTATTGAGTGTGGGTACATTTTCAGATAGCACTTACCACGCAAGCAGCCTCCGGAGCAGTAACGAGGCTGCTGCGTGGCTGGGGGTCCTTTTCGGATGCCGCCATCCCTCTTCCGAGATCATTCGTGGCACATACGTGAAGCTTTGGAAGCCACCGCACCATATTTCAATCACGGAAGTTGCCCATGCTTAAAATATGGCATGGCTGCTTCCAAAGCTTCATGTATGTGCCTCGAATGATCCCAGAAGAGGGATGGCGGCATCCGAAAAGGACCCCCTGTCCCGCAGCAGCCGCGTTACTGCTCCGGAGGCTGCTTGCGTGGTAAGGGGCATCTGAAAATGTCCTGGGACTCATTTAAGAATTCAGCCCAACTTTAATAAAACTAAAATACTAATATTTGGAAGATTTTAAGTGAGAGGCTGAGAAGCTACATGGAGAGTTTTACAATGGCATCATTATAGCCTGATTCAAACCTGAAGATGATGATGCATTCAGTTTTATGATCTCCTCCAGAAAAAGCAGCATTGCCTGTGTAACTGCTAGGCAGATTTACAGTCTGAATGCATTCAAGAGAGAATACAGATTAGCTGGCAAAGTTCTGAGTAAACGATCTTGCAAATCAAGGTTGAGGTCAGTGAAAGAAAAACTTTTACAGTGTCACCTTGAAGGTATGTAAAGATAATTTCTGTGTCTGAGGCAGTTGGTAGCTTTCCAAGATGAGTTTGCTCATGAACTTTCTAACCGAGGTCACCAGTTCTTCACATTTCAGTTTTTAGGCTTTCAACTCAAGGCACATAGAAGAAGGTAATTAACTGTAAAGAGCAAGCTATTTCCTCAGATTACATTAGGGCTGTACATTTGCACATGTAAGCAAAGGGAGTCATACCCCCTCCAACACACACACAAAAACAACTGCAAAGAGGCTGTCCAAATGCAAAAAAGGCAAAACCAAGGGCCCTTTCACACTACAGAGTTATAACACTCTGGTTCCACTTTAACTGCCATGGCAACATGAGATTGGCAGATGAGGGGAGGGGCCTTTGGAATCCTCAACCAGAAACTCCTCCTCTGGTGTCTCTGACCAAACTGCCAATCCCAGGATTCCATAGGATGCAGCCAGGGCCATTAAAATTGAATCATAGCACTATAATAGTGTAATATGAAAGGACCCCAAGACTGGTAATGTATTGGTAGTTTTCATGAATTTATGGGATTAAAAAGGGGGCAGGAAGTTTGTGGCCATCCAGATGCTTTAAGAACTGCCACTCTCATCATCTTTCAGTATTGGCCAGATCAGCTGAACCTGATAGGAACCAGAGTCTAACATCTGGAGGGCCATCAATTCCCTAAACTTGGACTATAGGGGGTGAGGACACAAATTACTGTACATGACCTGTGAATATTCTCCCACACTCTGTTCAGGAAGCCCAACTCATCACATCAAAACTACTCTTTGAGGAACCCTCCCACGATTACCTAGGCAGCATATGAACTGCTGAAACGCCAACCAGCCAGGGGGGGTAGCAACTGAATCACCACTAACAATGGGCCAGAGAGCGAGTCCCATGCTGCAATATGAAAGGATACACATGTCTGGCTAAAGAGTACAGCTAAACAGCCATATGACTGGCCCTCCTTTATCTAACAACTTATAGCTAAAGTCCTAGCAAAGGAGAAGTGTTTTTGTTGGCTATGATATACTGGCACAACCTCTTAATTGTGCCCCGAAAAAAGAAACCACAAACATTTCCTTGAAAGAACTGGGTCAACTCCACACACCATTCTCAACCTACTATACACATCTTCACCACTAATACCCCATCAATTCCAAATTAAATCATCCACTGGTTTTCACATGATGTTCTTCCAGTTTGCTACATACGTATTCCTATCTTTTCTTTCATATTATCGGTGTATAGAAGGCATTTTGCTTGTGTTCCAACATCTGTAGCTGATGTCAGGTAATGGAACAAAACCTCAAACAGTGAGATTGACTGCAAAAGCGCACATCTTCAGCAACAGATACTTTAGCTGAAATGTGTCTACTTTCTCTAAGGATCAATCAAAAGCAGTTGTCACAAAACACTGTCTCTTATAAGTGGGAAATTACAGCTGACAACCAATGGAAAATTATGCTTTTCTGAACCAGTAACAGGTTTGGCACCTGATAGCATCTTTGAGACTTCACAGTCCAATCGCATGCATATTTAGGATTTTATAGTACCTATATTAAGAACTGGTGCCTATCTTTTTTTTCCTTTCCCATCCCCCATGTTTTCCTTTAGTGCCATGTCTTTTTTGGGTTGTAAGGCTGAGGGGAAGGGCAGCTTTATTTTTCTTAACTAATCAATGGTGCCTTGGATTCCATACTGGGAGAATGGCAGGATATTAAATAAATAAATAAATCACCTGCCCTACCAGCCTTGAAATGAATGAATGAATGAATGAATGCTTTAGTTGCCCCTCCACATTCACGAACTCAGCATTCGTGGTTTTAATTATTCGCGGTTTTGGGAGGGGCCCCCCCAAAACTGTGAAAAGGGGCCTCCGGAGGCCCCTTGAAAGCCCTGGGAAGGCGCGGGGAGGGCCAGGGAGGCGTTCACGGGGCCTTTGGAGACCCTCCAGAGGCCCTGTGAAGGCCTGGGGCGGGTGGGGGGAGGCCGCGGAGGCCTTCACGGAGCCTTGAAAGGCTCCGTGAAGGCCCCAGGGAGGGAGGGTGGAGGTTGGGGGGAGGCCTTCACGGAGCCTTGGAAGGCTCCGTGAAGGCCTGGGGAGGGTGGGGGGAGTCCGCGGAGGCCTTCACGGAGCCTTTCAAGGCTCCGTGAAGGCCCTGGGGAGGGAGGGTGGAGGATGGGGGGAGGCCTTCACGGAACCTTGGAAGGCTCCGTGAAGGCCTGGGGAGGGTGGGGGGAGGCTGCGGAGGCCTTCATGGAGTCTTGAAAGGCTCCGTGAAGGCCCCGGGGAGGGGGGATGATGGGGGGAGGCCTTCACGGAGCCTTGGAAGGCTCCGTGAAGGCCTGGGAGGGTGGGGGGAGGCCGCAGAGGCCTTCACGGAGCCTTGAAAGGAGGCTCCGTGAAGGCCTGGGGAGCCTTGGAAGGCTCCGTGAAGGCCTGGGGAGAGTGGGGGGAGTCCGCGGGGGCCTTCACGGAGCCTTCGAAGGCTCCGTGAAGGCCCCGGGGAGGGATGGGGGAGGGTGGGGGGAGGCCTTCACGGAGCCTTGGAAGGCTCCGTGAAGGCCTGGGGAGGGTGGGGGGAGGCCGCGGAGGCCTTCACGGAGCCTTGGAAGGCTCTGTGAAGGCCCCGGGGAGGGAGGGGGGAGGGTTGCAGAGGCCTTCACGGAGCCTTGGAAGGCTCCGTGAAGGCCTGGGGAGGGTGGGGGGAGGGCAATCAATATTCGCGGTTTTTTGACATTCGCGGGGGTCCGTGGAACCTAACCCCCTCGAATGTCAAGGGACAACTGTATATGTAAGTCCTAAGGACTTTAAGGGGACTTACTTTTAAGTAACCATGAAGAGAACCAGAATAATACATTAGGCTTGTCAAAAGCCATTTGCCTTATCACCAGTGAGCAGTAAAAACTGCAACCCTTCTACCAAATAATAAGGGGGGGGGACCCAGTACAAGAATTATGTGGCCCTCCAGATGTTGTTGGACTGAAATTCCCATCAGCCCAAGGCCAGCAGTGATAAATGCTGGGAGTTACAATTCAACAGCATTTGAAGGGCAGTATGGTTTTCACCAAGCGCCAATAGTATAGTGGTTTGAGCATTTGGACTACAATGCTGGAGACCACAGTTCAGATCCCCCTTGGCATGGAAACTCACTGGGTGATCCCAGGCAAGTCACAGTCACCCACTCTGAACAAATCATGCCAAGAAATCCCCATGATAGGTTCACCTTACGGTTACCGTAAGTCAGAAACAACTTGAAGGCATACAACAACATGATTCCCATCTCTCTTTTAAATGAACAAAAACACACATACAGCTTGATTTTCCCCATCCAACCCAACATATTAGGCAACGATAACCGAGAATATATGCATGTAAGCAACATGTTAGAAGGAAGCAGAGCTTGGAAAAGTTACTTTTGGACGAGTACCCAAAATCTCCCAACAAGGAAAACACAACATTTCAAAGCTCTAGAAACTAACAAATCTGAAGAGGGTTATCTGTATGGTTGGTCTGGCTGACTGACTATGGCATTTGTGTAAATGACCAGACCGTCTGCTATTTTGCAGTAAAGCTCACCACTGCTTATTTCAGGTGTTGATCCTCTCACTATTGTAAAAACAGCCAAAGTGATAGCAGCAACCCTTAAGAAATTTCATGCTTTAATGCTTCTTTATTCTAGTCACAAAGCTCTGATAGGAGTGCCAGGTACAGAACATCCAATGAACTTTGGCCATCTTTCAGAGCTCTGGCAAGGCCCCTTGCATGCAACAGCTCTGCCATGCTTTCATAGTTATCACAAAACAAAGGGCTTGCCTACACGAGTCCAAAAAAACCATAATGTCCTGCAGTTAAAGCAAGTCACAGCAGCTACAACTTGTCTTAACAATCTTTTTGCCCCCAGCAGCCCCATAAGCTTCACATGCTAGATGACAGTTGGGTGGGGGGTGGTAAACAGGGAAGGAAGAAGAGGGGGAGCTTGCCTCCCTTCTCCCATCCTCATGGGGGCTGCGGCGGCAGCAACGGGTGAACAGGGAAGGAAGAAGTGCGGGAGAGCTAGCCTCCCTTCTCCCATCCACGGGGGGGGGGGGGGTGTTGCAGCAGTGGCACGGCAAAGGGTGAACAGAGAAGGAAAAAGTGGAGGACAGCTCGCCTCCCTTTTCCCATCCCCGCAAGGGTTTGCAGCAGTGGCACAGCGGAGAGTAAACGGGAAAGGAAGAAGAGGAGGAGAGCTCGCCTCCCTTCTCCCATCCCCGCGGGGGGTTGTGGCAGTAGCATGGCTGAGGGTGAACGGGGAAGGAAGAAGAAGAGGAGGAGAGCTCACCTCCCTTCTCCCATCCCCATGGGAGGTTGCAGCGGTGGTGGCGGGTGAACAGGGAAGGAAGAAGAGGTGGAGAGCTCACCTCCCTTTTTCCCTCCACACAGGGGGTTGCAGCAGCGGCACGGAGAAGGGTGAACGGGGAAGGAAGAAGAGGAGGAGAGAGCTTGCCTCCCTTCTCCCATCCCTGCTCGTGGGGGGGGGATGGCAGCTGTGGTGCTTGCCCTGTCAGCAAGCCCCGCCCCCTGCACTCATCTGGCCAATCAGATTTGTGCTTCCTCTCATTTGGGCAAACAAATCAAATCAACTCACTTGTCCTAATGAGCAGAAATGTGCACCCCTTCATTGTTTTTAAAAAGAAACAGGAAAAGCCATGAAGGCTTTTCTCCTGAGATTTTTGGCCTTTTTTGCCCCTCTCTTCACAATACGTTGACACATCATGGGATCCCATTTAGACAGGTTGTATTCCCTGCAATTTCTGTGAGGGTTATTTTGACTGTTTAGACAACCCCAAACTGTAATAATGGGGGAATGTGCACACAACACCCCCAATTATTTAATTCTCAAGTGCAGCTTCAAAACATGTACACGCACGTACACTCTTGCACCAGATTTCTCATTGCCAGTCCAATCTGCTCAGCAACATGCAAAATTCATCCTAGGTGGCATTCCTCCAGGCTTCCATTAGACAGTTAGCACCACTTTTCTAACGGCAATATGTCAAAGATAAAATAATTTCTGAAGAATGCTTTTTAATGCATCAAATGCTCCATCACTGCCCCATTCTTCCCTTTTTTACCCTTGATCAGAAGCCCCTATGTACTTGTAGATTCTTCCCCATAAGCTATAAGTTTTCCCAGAGTATTTATGAGATTAAATGGCAAAACAGTTAAATATATACAGAAGACATTTCAAAATAGGATTTTCCTGGTTTCTTTGATTAAGTAATGAGCTTGTCTACATGGGCAAAAAAACCAAACAAACATGCTCACCCCATATTCATGGCACAGTTGACACTTGACATTTTCAGTGTTGCACATTTTCACCAAGGTTTATGCAGGAAGCTCCAAATCTGAATGATTCATGGTTTGATCCACATTTGAGGGGAAAATCTGGACTTTTGGCCATGTGATGGCTGAGGATTGGCTTTGAAGCAAAGCCAAGGCAGGACTTCACGTGGACAGGACTCTGTTATGGTGCTTTAAAAAATATTTCAATTGTGCACATATCTGGATAAGCGTATCTCTGCTTATCCAGTAATACAATGCTCTAGGACTACATATATTTGCATGCACGAGGAAACAGAGGGGGAAAAATGAAGCAGCTCCAGCCGTGTGACCAGAACTAGTACGATGGATTAGACACATGATGAGCGTAGGCCCAACCTTTTACTCTGATGCGGATTACAATGTGGCAGGATACTCCTATCTACAATCAGACAAACTCAGTGCATGTGTCATTTACAGGGCAACTGCAGATCAAAAAAATCCACCGCAGCTACAAGGTAGGTGCGGGGTTTCCTGCCTATGTAAAGAAGCCCAAAGAAGAGCAATGGGATGGGATCCCATTCACAATTGAATCCACTGTACATAGCATAAGTACAAAATCATTTGTATTAGGAGCTCAAGGTGTAAAAACAGCAATAAGGGAACATGAAATGACAGGTTTCAAATAAGGCAAGAAACTCAGTCACATACTGGCAAGAGAACATGGTTAGGGACACTGGGATTCCATGATTCTAACCTGTATCTCACTGAAGACAATGGCCAGGCTGCCATTGATTTTCACGGTTCTAAACTACATCCCAGATATGTTAGGCTTGACCCTAACTGCAGATTCTTTCCTATCATAGATCAAGAATCACATCTTTGCTGTGATCCCAGCGATCAGCACAATCCAGTTCAACAACTCAGAACACGTTTAGCCTACACAAATAATTTTGCTATGGCATCTAATGCACTGAAGTACTAAATACTTCTCTCAACAATCATGGGTACAACTCAAAACCTCACATGAAACAATACTGAAAAACACCAGAACCAAATACATAGGACATGTGCATGAGAAAAATATGTCAGTTGCAAGAGAAACAGGTGTGCAACATAATCTCACAATCCTATTAAAAGTAGATAAAACTTCCAAAAATGAACTGGGAATTAAAATCCATAACTTTGTTTGAAGAAAATCTTGGGTTTATGGATCATTACAAAAGGCCACAATGTGTATATTTCTGTGTAAATGTTTTATTGTCCATGCTCTGCACTTTAGGGATTTTCTTGAACGTTTAAAAACATTAGCCTAAATCCAATTGTTATTTCCAAGTAGAGTAAACCCATTAAATCAATGAAACTTACACAAGTGTTTATTTATTATGTTCTCATTGATTTAGTAGATCTAACAACTAGATTTAAGCCACTGGGCCTGTAAACACACAACACAAGCTTCTAGGTATCTCAGGTACAGTGGGAAACTGCTTGCTATCTTTAAACAAAAAGTGGAGTGAACAGGATGGACTATTTTTTCCTACTATGCAGCAGGCTTTGTTTCCATTTCTATGGCATAATTAAAACTGGCCTTGAGTTGCAGAGATTAAAGGATAGAATTTACAATTCAAGATGATAATTGGACCATCTTTCAATAGCTTCCATTTTTTTTCTTCCATAAGATAACTGTTTGAACAGCCATTTGTAACCAGAAAGCCTACTTAGTTGTTTTATAAAAAAATCAGTTGGAATCTTTGCAACACATAAAAACAAAACACAAATCAATGGAAATACAATAGGAGAGAAGAAGCATCCAAAAACAGCCTTAAACCTATTTCATCAGAGATTTAAAAGACCTGGAAAATTAAAAGGATACTGTCCTGTATCTAAAAGACTAGGTAGGGGCTGGGTGAACCTCACCAAAGATACTATTCCATAGCCAGGACCTCACCACTGAGCAGATCCTCTCTTCCAGACTGTGAGGGCACCCAGAGAACCTCCAAAGAAGGTTTTAATACCCGGCAGACAAATGAGGAAGACAATCCTTCAGGTGCCCAAACCCAAAGTGTGCAGGGCTTTGAAAGCAAGCACCAGCTTTCCAACTGCCTAGAAAACAGACCAGGAGGCACTGCAGCTGTCTCAAGCACTGAAGTGAAACAATGCTAATAAGTAACCCCAGCTAGCAGCCTATCAGCTATTTTGTTAACAAACTACAGTTTATGGATAATCTTCAGTACAAACCCCACCTGCGTTACACCAGGAATGTTTGTACAGTATTAGCTGTTGGTTTTTTTAAATTCATCAATTCATGGTCTGTAATGCTATTAGTGAAAGCATGCACATAGCTTTCAGTTTTCTATCATCAGGAAAAAACTGCAAGGAGCAGATTGGTCCCCGCTCCCTGGCCACCATTTCAAATGCTATGCAAATAAATGTGTGACACTCAAAATGGGTATCGTTGAAAAATATGCAAAAACGTGCATTAGTCAATGGGGGTAAATGTATACCTAAAAGCATGCAATAAAGAAAAATGTATTAAAAGATGTGTACATTAGGAAAAGCATGTACCAAAATATACAGCATTTCTTTGCAGAAAGAGAGAGGGGGGGGAGAGAGAGTGTGTATTTCAGCAACTGACGAAAAACAAGGACAGAAAGAAAATGCCACATTGGTTACTTACCGTGAAGGTGCATTCTTGAGGGAATGGGGTGATATGGGTCCTTCAACCCTGGGTTTCCTCAGTCACCGCCTAGGTGTAGCAGGAAGTTACATCAAGCCTCTTGATATTCAAATTTCTTTGTCTTCATCTCCTCCATCCTGGAGCCACGAGGCCAGTTCACTGACTAGCAAAGCCCTGTAAGGACTAAGGAAATCGATCAAGTAAAATTGTATTAAACAGAACGTCTTAAGAGCACCGCCATGTTGGAAACCGTGTGCAGTCACTGGGTGGGGGAAGGACCCATATCACCCCATTCCTTCAAGAATGCACCTTCATGGTAAGTAACCAATGTGGCATTCTCTGAGGGAGGGGTGATACGGGTCCTTCAACTCTGGGACGTGCCCAAGCTAACTCACTAGGGTGGGAGTGACTGCGGAGGTGGTGGTATCAGTCTTTGAGTACCTCCTGGAGCACCCTCCGACTGAAGTTTGCCTCGGCGGAGCGAAACGTATCCACCTTATAGTGCCTAATGAAGGTGGATGGTGTGCTCCAGGTTGCTGCCCTGCAAATTTCTACTAGGGAAGCATTAGTTGAGAAGACGGCGGATGTCGCGGCTGACCTAGTCGAATGCGCCGTGACCCCCGAAGGTCTGGGGAGCCTGGCTGAATTGTAGGCCTCGAAGATACAGGCCTTGATCCAGGTAGCAATAGTTTTTTGTGAAGCTCTGGTCCCTAGGGCTGCCTGAGAAAAAGAGACAAACAGGGCATCGCAACGTCTGATGGGAGCTGTACGCCTAATATAGATCTTTAGGGCCCTCCTAACGTCCAGGTTGTGCCAAAGTTTCTCCTTCAGGTGCGAAGGGTTAGGACAAAAGGAGGCAGAATCAAAGGTTGTGAAACATGGAACTCGGAGACAACTTTTGGTTTGAATGACAGTCCGGGTGTAGAGTCACCATGTCCTCGCTGAAGGAGCATAAGTGTTCCCTTACAGACAGAGAGGCCAACTCTGATACTCTTCGTGCTGAGGTGATGGCGACTAAGAAGGCAACCTTGATGGTTAGGATTCTAAGAGGAACACTGCGCGGCGGCTCAAATGGATGCTTCATGAGTTGCCGAAGAACTAGGGAGAGGTTCCATGAGGGAAATCTGTGCCTCACCGGCGGTGATACTATTGAGGCGCCCCTCAGGAAGCGTCTGATGTGGGAGTGCAAGGAGAGATGGTTCCTTTCCTGTGCTGCCAGGAAGGCTAATAGTGCAGCCACCTGCCTCTTCAGGGTGTTCGGCCGCAGGCCTGCTTCGAGACCCTTTTGCACGAAGGCGAGGACGTGAAGATTCCTCGGCGACCAGCTGTCGGGAGGTGCACCATCTCTTGAAGGCTTGCCATGTAGCTTCGTAGATCCTCCTGGTGGACACACGTCATGAGGAAAGAAGGGTGCTAATAACTGACTCTTCGTATCCGTGTTCCATTAGGGCTTGCCGCTCAGTCTCCATGCTGTCAACTGCAACCAGCTTGGGTCTGGGTGAAGGATCAGGCCCTGATGTAGTAAGTCGGCTCTCTGAGGTAGGCATCACGGGTTCTGAATCCTCATGTCCATCAGCTCGGAGAACCAAGGGCACCTTGGTCAGTGGGGTGCTATCAGAACCACTTGTGCCTTCTCCTGGCGAATCTTCCGACAGACCTTCCCTATGAGGGGAAGTGGGGGAAACAGGTACAGGAGCCTGGCTGGCCAAGGAGATTGAAGGGCATCCGTACCTTCGGCATTGTGGTGTTGAAACCTGGCAAAGAACCTGGCCAGTTTTGAGTTCGACCATGTTGCGAACATGTCCACTTCCATTTGGCCGAACCTGGCCTGGATCTGATAGAATACCTCGTCGTTTAGCTCCCATTCCCCGGGAAGAACTGAGTACCTGCTCAGGTAGTCCGCTTGCTGGTTGCGATCTCCCTGCAGGTACTGAGCCATGAGGTACAGTACCGTTCTTTCTGCCCAGAGGAATATGAGATCCGCTTCCTGTTGCAGGGACCTGGATCTCGAACCTCCTTGTTTCGCTATATACGACCGGGCCATGGTGTTGTCCATCACCACCATGACGTGTTGTCCCTTCAGAATCGAGGTGAAGTGTCGGAGGGCCAGCCGTGCTGCCCATAGTTCCAACCAGTTGATGCTGTGCATCTTTTCCTGTGGGTTCCAGATCCCTTGTGTTACTTGTCCCTGACAGTGCGCTCCCCAACCCCGCAGGCTCACGTCAGAGGTAACTAGGATCGCCTAAGGCACTGTGAACGGAGAGCCCCTGCTCGTTGAGCTCGCCTGTGCCCACCAGGCCAACGAGTCCTTCATGTGCTGTGGTAGAAGCAAGAGCGGGGACTTCCTCAGTGCAATCTCCTTCTGCTAAGGCATCAGGAAGTTCTGCAGTGGTCTGGAGTGGAATCATGCCCAGGGCACAACCCCAAAGGCAGAGATCATAAGGCCAAGGAGTCTGGCCAGTAGGGACAGTGGAACCTTCCTTAGGGAACGAACTGAGCGTGCTTCCCGTCTGAGGACTTCCTGTCGCTCTTTGGACAGGGTGACCCTGGAGTGGAGAGTGTCTATTTCCCACCCCCAGGTGGACAATGGAGCAAGAAGGAGAAGGGCTGCTCTTTCTGAAGTTGACCAGGAAGCCGTGGGCCTGCAAGTACTGGATTGTGGCCTGCAAGTCTCTCTCCGCCTTGTCCAAGGAGGAGGCCCGGAGCAGGATATCGTCCAGGTATGGGTATAGGTGAATTCCCTGCACCCTCAGGTTGGCGATCAGGGCAACCAGAACCTTGGTGAAAACTCTTGGTGCTGAGGCCAGACCAAAGGGGAGGGCCCTGAATTGGAAGTGTTGATCCCCAAAGGCGAAGCAGAGGTATTGCCTGCTGTCCTCGTGAATCATGATGTGCATGTAGGCATCCGGAAGATCGAGCGAGGCTAGAAAGTCCCCTGGTTGTAGCGCCTCCCTTATGGATGTAAGCGTCTCCATCTGGAACTTTCTGTACGTGACATGTCTGTTGGTGTATTTCAGGTCCAGGATAGCCCTCTGGCTGCCGTCCTTTTATGGTACTGTAAAGAAGGAGTACAGCCCTAAGAAGAGTTGAGAGGTCGGTACTTCTATGGCGGCTATATCCCTTAAGTGAGTTACGGCTTCTGTGAGGCTTGTTGCTTTTTCTGGATCTTTGGGAATTGAGGCCGGGAGAAATCTGCCCCTTGGCCTTGAAACGAACTCAATCTTTTACCCGTGGGTGATCGTTGAGATGACCCACCTGTCCGTCGTCGAGTTCAACCAAGGCCCGAGGAACAGACTGAGTCGGCCGCCCACTGGGGGCGACCCTGAGTCAGGATTGTTGTCGGGAACCCCCACGTTGTGGGTTAGTGCCTCCCCTTCTGTTGCCGCTGGGCTGTGATCTTGTGTTCTGTCTGATGACATAATTTGGCTTAACCCAGGCTGGTCGAAAGGAGTTGTAGTTTCGCTGCTTCCCGAATCCCTTAAAGGAACGAGAAGTTTGGAAGGGACGCCTGCCGCTCTTCCTATCTGACTTCTTGAGTGTACAGGGCATAGCCAGCTTCTTGTCCTTTGTCTCGACGAGGATGCCCTTCAGGGCCTCCTCCCCAAATAGTTTGAGTCCCTTAAACGCGGCTGAGGCCAGTGCTGCTCTGGTAGGAGTATCCACTTGCCAGCGTTTTAGCCACACAGATCTCCTGGCGAGCGTGAGGGCTTCCTCCAGTGTGTGCTGTATGAATTGGACGGAAAAATCATGGCGTCCTGCGCTGCATCTGCTATGAAGAAGAGAGTACTCAGGAACCGAAGCAAAGATTTGTGTAGCACGCTTGGGTCAAGCTGCTGAATCTCCATGAGCTCCTGCAGCCACACAATTGCCGCTCTGAAGAAGAATGATATGGCCAAGGTGGACCTAACCCCGCATGCCGCAGAATCGTGGGCCTTCTTGATGGCTGCATCAGTTCTTTTTTCATCTGGGTCCCGGAGTGAGCCCTCTCCTTCCTTCGGGGCCAGACAATTAGAAACGAGAGACGCAACCGGATTGTCGACCACTGGGGGCTTTAGGAGGTCCAGAAAATGCTGGTTGGTGCTGTCAGGGCCGGTTTAACCTGTCTGCCAAATCAGCATTGGCAGGGGGCCCCGAGGTCAAGAGGGGGCCCCGAGGTCAAGAGAGGGCCCCGTGTTGGCCTCCTTAATATGAAAATAATGGGATTTCTGGTTTAAAATACCATAGAGTTGCCTTGGAAGGCCTAGAAAAGGGCTAGGGAAGACACATTTTCTAGGAAGACTCTATGGTAGGTGTGCTGTTTTGTGTCCCATGGATAATGAATCCAGGGATACGGGGGTCCTACTATAATCTGAACATCCTGTACGGTGAATAGGTTAGGTTACATTGATCTGAGATAAACATATGGGGGCCCCAAAGTAAAGCATTGCAGGGGGCCCCAAAATTCCTTAAACCGGTCTTGGGTGCTGTAGTACTTCTGTGCCACCGTGGTGCTCCGTCTCCCCATAGATGGTTTTTCCCACTCGTCGGTTACCAGGGACCAAAAGGCCTCAGGGAAGGGTAATTCCGGTTTCTTCAGGCGTGAGGTGCGCATTACTGCAGCAACCTTCTCGTTCGATGATGATGTCGACGGAGATCGGTCCATGTCAGCGGGTGTAATCTCTAGGGTTGCCATCATCTTGGTAAGGAGAGGGACGTACCACTCCCCTTCGAATAGGCAATCCTTGTGGTCCTGGTCTGCTGGCTCGGAATCAGAGATTTCACCTTCCTCTTTGTCGGTAAGGTTCGCGTCATCATGTGCCCTGGAACCCTTGACGACATCTATGAGGGCGTGTTCCTCATCCAAGGGTGGAAGGGACTCTGCAGAGGAGTGGTTGGAAGGAGGATCCTTCCTCTTCTTGACCAGGGCATCTGCGCCTCGCACGGTGATCTTGAGGTCCTTGGAAGTGGATTTGGCTTTTGCCTTGCCCGGTCCTGCGGATTGGCGAGGCTGCGTATTGTTCGCCTGGTCCTTGGGAGGAGTTCCCGAGGCTGAGGCACTGGTGCTGGGCTCCTCAGACGAATCCTCGTCTGAGAGCAACACCTTTGAAAGTAACTGCATGGCTGCCTTAATGGCGCCCTTATGTTTTCTGCGACCCCCCCTGCTGCGTGGGCCTGTTCTCTCTGGCCTTGGGCGCTTGAGCGGTGACCCACTCAATATCAGACTCCTCCCCACTGGAATGATCAAAGAACACTGGAATACCATGATGGTTTGCATTGTTGTAGTGCGTGGGGGCCTGGAAGGCCGGGGCCTGAAGAACCGGGGCCTGGTAGGCCTGCGCCTGGTACCCTGCCACCTGTATAGGCTGCGGTTGGGGAACGGATGAGAGGTAGGCCTGGGCTTGGTTGCCCATGCTCAGTGCCTGGTTCATCAGCCCCTGGTGTGGCAAGGCCTGGTAAACCACCGGTTGCTGAACCTGGTTGGCCCGTGCCTGTTGGGGCAACAGCTGGAGCACCACGGCAAGACCGGGGGGAGGGGAGGCTGGGGAGCCAGAACCTTAGTTGCTGTGTCCTACATGGTTGAAGCCCCCGGGGGGGGGTGCTTGGGGAGCTAGGGCCTGCAAGGCCTGACCCTCCATACCCAGGCTCTGTGGGGGTTGGCTTGGTTGGGCCGGGGCCTGGCTGCTCTCCGCGGTGGGGCCCGACGTTGCCTGGGGTTCCCCATGTGGTGATTTCCCCCCCCTTGGCAGTGGTGGTGGGCGCCTGGGACCCAGTGGCTGGTGAAGCCTCCATGGGGGTGAGTGGGTCCCCGCTCCCCCCTCCGGTGTCCTGCTTGGCCTCCAGGGAGGTAGGAAGCGTGCCGTCCCCAGGAGCAGGGAGGGCACAATGCATGGGGGAAGGGGCAGTTCGTCCTCGCTCCCACCAAGGGTCCCCTTTACATTCTCGGGGGCTCCTGCCCCCATCCAAGCCTGGCAGCAGGGGCCTGGAGCATGCCATGTGCTCCAAGGGGGCGGAGGATCCATCGCGGCCCCGTTGGAGGTATCGGAGGCCAGCTTCTTCCTGGGCTGCGCTGGCCTCTTCCGTGGCTTGGCTGCCGTTTGGCCATCGGAGGCCATCCCAGCCACGATGGCCTGGTGTCATTTCCGGGCCACATCCCTCTGCAGGACACCCGCCTGGGAGTCAGCAGCAGCAGCAATGGTGACCGCGGCTCCTGCAGCAGCGCTCTCCGCGTCCTCGGAGTGGCTGCGGTCGAGGACCGCATCCCCAGCCACTCCGGAATCCTTTTCCGCTTGCTGGAAGGTCTCCTGGGCCTGCATGGCTGCCGGGAGAGGAGAAACTTAAGAGGGAGATGGGAAGGGAGAACAGAGAGAGAGAGAGCAGGCTGGAACTGACTAAGCAGCCGCAGAGAAAGAAGAGGGTTTTTTAAAAAAAAAAAAAAGCGGGAAATTCAAAAGGAGAAAGTAAGGGCTCTAGCAAAGAGCAGTAACTACAGGGGAAAAAGGAGAGAAAAAAGAATGGAAAGGGTAAAATAAAGGTGGAAGAAAGGTAAAACAGATGGAGAAGATTTCTCAGCTACCTACTGGGCGAAGCAGGAAGTTAGAACTGGCCTCGTGGCTCCAGGATGGAGGAGATGAAGACAAATAAATTTGAATATCAAGAGGCTTGATGTAACTTCCTGCTACACCTGGGCGGTGACTGACGAAACCCAGAGCTGAAGGACCCATATCACCCCTCCCTCAGAGAATGCTGGGCTTTACAGAAATGCAACAAAATTGAGAGAGAGGTTCTCACGTCCCTGCACTACAGTGATCTTACCCAGAGTACAGACTACTGTGGCCAGGCTGCCTTTGTCCAGAATGTGTCTGCACCAACACACCACCCTCAGCTGTTGGAAGGGGGCACCAAGGCCCCACTAGCTTCCAGCAATAAATGTGAGAGCCAGCATGGGGTAGTGGTTTAAGCATTGGATTACCATTGTTGATACCAGGGTTTGAATCCCAACTCAGCCCCAGAGGAAGGCAAAGGAAAAACCCCTCTGAAGAAATCTTGTGATAGGTTGGCCATACGGTCTAATAAGTCAAAAATGACTGGAAGGCATACTACAACAACAGAACAAAGGTGGATCAAAGAATGCTTCCCAGCTGTGAGCCTGAGCCTCCAAGAAGAATGCAACCCCACTGAGAATGGGGAAGGCCACTTTCTCACTGCTACATGATTCAGCAGCTCTCACTCACCATCATAAACCCAGAAATGCCAATCTACACAGCTCCTTATGCCAACAGTTATCAACATCTTTAAAAGGAGAGAGAGTATCTACCTTAAGGCACAGAGAGACCATATTTATACTATACAAAATAGTTGCAATTCATTATCTAACATGGAGGGGGGCAGGGAAGGACAAAAGGCTGGATCAACCTGTACCTTTTGTTCGCTGTGGCTAAAATAATGCCCTATGGCACACCAAATTGGGGGGGGGGGGTTATACAGTTTTACACTGTTGCAATCTGAGCTGGCAGTAACAAAATCAAATCAAATCACTACCATGGGCTTCCTCTATTTGGACAAAATAAAAGGGAGAATAAACTATATTGGTTCCTTTTGAAGTACATGGTCTTAGTTGTGTGCTGTCCCACAAAACAAACAAAGGAATGCATAGGATATGTCACAGAAAAAGAAGAAACTGCCTTATACTGAGTCAGACCATTGGTCTATCTTACTCAGTATTGCCAAATGCTGACTGACAGTGGCTCTTCAGGATTTCAGGCTGGTTTGTTTGTTTTTTAACCAGCCCCACCAGGAGATGCCAGGGATTTTCTGCATGCACATGTTCTAACAAGGAGCTATGGCCCCTCCGCACTGTGTGTGCACATGTGTGCATATATGCTCAGGCATCTATAATCACACCAGTCAATTTCTACAGCTACAGGATTATCTGTCAGGAAGTGAATATACGAAAGTTAAGGGTGTGTTTACACTACACGATTATAGCAGTTTGATACCACTTTAACTGTCATGGTTCCAACCTATGGAATTGTGAGATACTTAGAATTCTCTGGCAGATAGTTCTAGTGCTGTAGTTCAAAGGTACTGAACTAGAGAATTCCAATAATCTCATGTCCAATAATCTCATGTCCCAGAACATCATAGGATGGAATCATGGCAGTTAAAGTGGCATCAAACTCTATAATTCTGCAGTGTGGATACACCCTGAAAGATAAAATGTGTGAATAAAGTAACCCACATAAGAAGCATGAAACAGGCTGGAAAAAACCCTCACATTTCAGATTCAGCAGCACAGAAGAATCCCCCTATCACTCCATTACGTCAGAGATAGAGAACATTCGGGGATCTAGATGATGCTGGAGTTGCAACTCCCACCTTCTTTCACTAGTGGCTATTCTAGCTAGCACTGCTGGGATTTGCAGTCCAACAATTCTTGGAGGGCTGCACAATCCCTACCCCTACCTCACATTCTTGGGATTTGAACTGGGGCCCTTTCACACTACACAGTTACAGTGTTATGATCCTGCTTTAACTGCCATGGCTGCACCTCAGGAATCCTGGGATCAGCAATTTAGGAAGGGTATTTTAGAACTTTCAGCCAGAGAATTCTCCTCCAATGCCTTTGACCGAACTACAAATCCCAGGAGGATTCCACAGGATGCACCCACAACACTTAAAGTGGAATCAGAAAAACACTGTGTACAGTAGTGTGAATGAGCCACTGTCAGTTAAAAACATACAACCCCCACCCCAGTGACACATGGCTTCTTTGGTTTAGAGATTACAAGGGGGAGAGAGAAGGAAAACTGGTCTCCCAGATGAGTTTATAGTAATTTAACAGAATGTGAGGTAAGGGAAGAGTTCTGGAAAAGGCTTGTCACAATACCCCTGCTGCAATCATTTGCAATATCCAGGAAAATAAGGGACTAAGGGACAAAATCTTGCCACTGCAAGTGCAGCTGCTTCTGTCTGACTATCACCTGCTCTAACAGCTTGCTTGGTTTTGAGCTCCCCTTACATTTGAGTGCTTGCCAAATGGCATTCACCACTTTGTCTTGCCTTCCTGCAATATTTTGCTACTAAAGGTTAAATGAATTCCACTCAGTTGCTCATGTGCAGGCAACCCATATCAAGCAATCATGGACAATCTGTAAGGCAGAGAGGGAGTAAGACAGGAAAATCATGCTCCCTACATCCAAGATTCCAAACCAGCTCCAGGTAAAAGCTTTCAGCTATCTCTGACAAGTGGGAGCTGTCCCACAATTTCAGGAAAGCAAGCAGAGAAAGTTAGGTGAGGGGAAAGAACCATAGTAACGTACAACCAAACAGAAGCTGAGCTATATGGTATATGAAATACATTACAAGTACAAGAGCCAGGTCAAATGGTACAAGAAAGGTACAATAATAGTGGTACAATAATCCCATCTTTGCTCAACAGCTCAAGGCTCTTACACTGGGGTTGAACAATCCCATTGTCACAGTGCCATAACTCTGAGGTTTGGGTGGTCAAGAGAAAGCGATTTTCTAGCAGCCAAAACGCTACCTTCAGGAAAAATACAGGAAATCTTCATAGTAACTAAACAACAAGCAATAATTATGCTACAGAAATACACTATATGAGTTTACACCAGAGGAAAAGTTGACATATAAATCAAGGTCATCCAGGCCCAACTTTCTGCTACTTGCATTTATTTTTATGGTACTGATAGGAAATCTTAACATACATCTCTGATTGTATACCAGCTGTCATTAAGTTCCTGGCCCCAATTATAAGTAGAAGTCACAATTTAAAGTCCCAAATGTCTTGACACCATGTCATTTGAAGGGCCAACATGTGTTCTATTACCCTGCCCATACATTAAAAAATGTCCTAGAATTCTTTCTTGGGTACCTGCTGTAATGGTGACTGCTGGCACCCATACCAGTGAAGCAGTGAACCCTCACCGGGTTTTAGTTCCAGCTTTAAGGGAGCTATCCAATGTGATAAACGTATATGTGTGGGGGTGGGGTCAGCATCTTGGATGGTTCCTTTAGAAACTGGAGTGGCTTCACTGGCATGGAAGCCCATCAGCTGCCACCAGCCTGCTGTTAAGATTGGTTAGGTTAGGGTGCAAGAAAGAGATGTCATTCCTGTGACAGAGGAGTTCCTTTCCCATCCACAGGCAAATTGCCAGGCATTAAGATAAGCTCTGAAGAACTTCGGTTTCCATGAATTTAGACTGCAATGGGCTTACATGGTTCAGATCAGCTTCTCAATGTATTCTGTATGTTTGCTAGTGTGGCTATTATATCTTTACAGCTTGCCTTTGTTCCTGGTTTAAAGTTGCTACCCCCATGCAACAAAGATACTTTTAATAAGAACAGCTACTTTTCCAGTTAAAAAATTATCATAGCAATGACCAGCCAGAATATTATTTTAAAATCAACACTTTAAAAAAAAATAAGCGAAGGGGGGAAAGTAAAGAAACAGAACAGGTATTAAACATTCACACCCCCACTGTTCAGATTAAAATACTGTGGGAAAATACAATGCCTTTTGCAAGAGTATTTCAATTTAAACAGGTGCAGGCTTTCCTGAGGAAGCTGGTTTCTAAATGCAGCAGGAGCAACACTAAAAGATTTAGTTTCTCAGGAAGAAATGACACTGAAGAAGGACCCTTCTATGGACTTCAGGGCTCAAAACAAGAATAGGAAAGAATCTTGTTCATTTGGGGTTGGGTGTGTTTTACATTTTTGCTTTTTTTAAAAGTGAACAATTTTCCCATCTAAAGCACTACTCAGATTGAAACACAGTTTACAATTTGTATTATAGTTGCAGTAGCCCAAAGGCATCAGGAGTCTCTTTTTTTGTTGGTCTGTTATGCTTTGCCCTTTGTGGGGGTGCTTCTTCTGCAGTCATTTCCAATACCCAGTGTATAAGGAAGGTGGCTATTCTGGGAAGTCCACTCTTCCTGCAAGTGATCTTCCCAGGGAGGCATGATGGACAATAAGCACTTAGAAATGTGTTTTGCAGCAATTGGAACTAAGATGAAATAGCGATATTAAAGGAGATGAGTTTTGTTTATGGGGCAGCCAAGTATGCCATTCTTCTAGAACAATGGAGGATGGCAAGAAGGAAGGAATGTCTGCAGTGTGATTTATTCCTGTCCAGTAACACAGGGAAAATCTTGGTCAGCTAGCAAACGAAGCTCTGACTGCCAAATGTGAAGTGGTTTAATAGCTAACAGAGCTTTACTAGATTAGCCACTGCCATAATTCCAGAGCACCAAATTTTCAGGCCACTTCAAAGGCATTACCATCAACCAGTAATATCACTTGAGGACCAGAGTGGGTTATAACCACCTTCAACCCAACCAACATGACCTATCCTGTCCATGTTTATTCAGAGGTCATTATGTCCAGTAGAGGTTATTGCCAAGTAAATGTGTCCAGGAATACAGTTTAAGAAATACAGGTTGACCCCCATATCCATGGGGGATATGTTCCAAGACCTACCTACCCAAGGGATACCTGAAACTGTGGATAACAGAGAATCCTATTATTTTCAATGAGGTGAACACCAGATGTTGACCACAGAATCACATTGCAGGACCTAGAAACACCTAGAGAGAACATATTTTTCCCAAGGGGATAAGTGAAACCATGGATATTGAATCCAAGGATACAGGGATCAACCTATACTGTACCAAGTGTGAGACATAATTATGATTTGCCCAAGAGTGAGGCTGGCCTTTTGGGGAAAGTGTAGGTGAATCAGATACATTTTCTGGATCCTTATTTATTTATTATTTACATTCCACCTTTCTTCCAATATGGGAATTAAGGAGACTCAGAAAATACAGTTAAAACAATAGATAATATGAATGTTTAAAAGCAATTAAATGAACAATCTTACTAAAAACACTAATTTAAAATCATTTAAAAGGCACTGAAAACATAGTGTAATAATAATGATAAAGAATACAGTACACCAATTAAAAGACTCTCAGCGATGGGCACCACAATTCAGGAAGGATATTGAGAAGCTGGAACGTGTCCAGAGGAGGGCGACCAGGGTGGTGGGAGGTCTGGAAGACATGACCTATGAGGAGCGGCTTAGGGAGCTGGGCACATTTAGTCTGGAAAAGAGAAGGTGGAGAGGGGACATGATAGCCATGCTTAAATATCTGAAGAGATGTCATACTGGGGATGGAGCAGGCTTGTTTTCTGCTGCTCCAGAGACTAGGACACGGAGCAATGGACTCAAACTACAGGAAAAGAGATTCCACCTAAACATTAGGAAAAACTTCCTGACAGTAAGAGCTGTTCGGCAGTGGTATGCACTGCCTTGGTGTATGGTGCAGTCTCCTTCTTTGGCAGAGGCTGGATGGCCATCTGTCGGGAATGATTTGATTGCGTATTCATGCATGGCAGGGGGTTGGACTGGATGGCCCTTGAGGTCTCTTCCAACTCTATGATTCTATGGCCAGTTAAGAGTCAAAGGGGCTTTGCCTACTGGCAGAAATAAAGCAATGAGGGGGTCAACCTCTTGAGAGGGAATTCTACACCCTGGGAGCAGCCACTGAGAAGGCTTTCTCCCTTGCCCTCTCTGAACAAGCCTGTGAGGGTGGTGGGACTGACCCTCCTCCAATGATCTTAAAAGGCAGGGAGGCTCCTACCAAACAACCTGGACCCATGCCTTCTCCTCTTCCTCCAGTGTGTGCTGTATGAATTGGATGGAGTTTTTGTAGTCTGGATAAGACACAGCTTATTTAGAGACAGCACGTGATTCCACACAGAGCATTTCCCCCAAACCACTGGCAATCCAGCATGAAGCTCTCTTTGAGCAACCATCACTGAAATAAGAGATGTAGGTAGAGATGACTGTACAAGGGCAAAGCATTTGCCAACCTCCTCTGATGGCTAAACTATCTATAGCTTTATCTATATGTATTTATCCAATCTTTCTCCTGATACAAGAATTCAGGAGGGAAACTGCCAGCACTACTGATTTAAAAAAAGATTGTGCAACAGAACTCCCCACTGATTGGGATAATTTTGCTTTTCCTGTGTAGGGCTCTTTCGTCCACATCTGCAGCACTGTGCAACCCCAGCCAAATGACAACAGTCAAGCTGCTAGATGTGACTTTGTATTCACTCATTATGGGCTAACCAAAGAAGAATTTCCTCCCTACTTCCTCCCTCTTTTACATGGGAAGCTTACCAGCACAAAGTCTGAAAAAGCCCTCCGGCTTTAAGAACCATCATGATCAAAAGCCTTGGAACAGAGCCAGGTCTCTGTTACTTCCACAGTATCATGCCTTTTCCTCCACCATCAATACACCCACCCTGCCTTCCAGTATAAGAGGAAACAAACATTGAGGAATCAAGCAGATGTAGAGAGCCAGTGTAGTGGTTTGAGCATTGGACTATGACCCTGGAGACCAGTGTGTTCAAATCCCTGCTTGGGCATGCGTAACCTTGGGCAAGTCACACTCTCTCCGCTTCAGAGGATGGCAATGGCAACCCTCCTTCTGAAAAAAAATGGCAGGAAAAACCCATGATGGGGCATCACAAGTAAAAACAACTTGAAGGCACAGAACACCAACAACAACAGGGAAAGCAAACAGGAGCAAAGAGACATTGTAGAAAAGGTGTAATTTGCATTTTATTGCTCCAGGCACTTTCACTTATCAGGAGCTATCAGGGCCACTGGAAAATCTGAAGAGAACAGAGCAAGCATCTTTCTGACCAGAAGTAGCAAGAACCTGGGAGGCCACTGGAGTTTGTTGTTTTTTTTAAAAAAAAAGCAAACCTTTTACTGATGTTATGCTGTACCTCATTCCCCATACTGGAGCTTCTTAATTTCATGAATTCAGTTCTTGTAAGGGGCCCAGAGGAAACTGCACAGCATCCCAAGGTGCTCTGCCAACTCTGAATCGAAACCTAAGGACCTTTTTCACATAAACTTTACAGAAATTACTCTGTTGTTCCCCATAATGTGGAAAATACATTTACCTTTCATGGTTTTAATTGCATGCATTCTGTAAGATAACAGTGGCTGGTTCTGGATCATTGTGCCTTACACACACACTGTCTACTTGATCAAAAAGAAAAAGAAGAGGTAAGCAGTTATGGCTGCCAAGTTTTAAGACAGAACGCTTGGCAATGTGGAAGGCAGCAGGCAAAGAAGAATCATGGTATTTGCCTGTATGCTGTGAATACCTGCCATCTCCACACATATGGAGCAGTGCTAATTGTCCTGAAGTCACATAACAGTACATCTCTTTAAACTAACTTCATATTATGGCTTTTTTTAAAAAAAAATGTCCACAACTATACATCAGTGTTGCCGAATTCTTTGTCAAGTGATTCCATATTCAGTAAATTGCAAATAAACATCCAGTTAGCAAACTGGAGTTTATTATAGAATCAAAGAATCAAAGTTGGAAAAGACCACAAGGGCCATCTAGTCCAACCCCCTGCCCTGCAGGAACATACAATCAGAGCAACCCCAACGGATGGCCATCCAGCCTCTGTTTAAAAACCTTCAAAAACTTATCTTGCTTTGCAAGATGCATTCTGTGTTTGCTCAGTCTGGTGAGGGACATGAAATAAGACAGGAATACTGAGGTCTCATTGGATGACTTTACAGCTCAGTTGAAGAGATCTCTTGTAAACAATGCTTGAAAAGTGTCCTAGGCAGCAGGGTTGTAGAACGCCTTAAGAGCTGCTCTCCTATGGCCTGGCTGCATTACAGAAACAGATGCACAGAAACAAACTGTATCATTTTAACATCTGAGAAAATTCTACAAACCACAACTCCCCTAGTCATGTGGGTTGATGGATTCTGGAAGTTGAAATCCAAACAACTTCTCCAAGCCCTAGCACTATGTAATACTTATTTAATTTATACCCCAACTTTCTCCCAGCATAGGACCCAAGACAGCCTACAACCATTTAAAGTGAAGTACAGCTTAAAAAAAAAACAAACTATTAGCACAAAAGTATAAAAAGCAATTAAACAAAAAATCCCATTAGAAATAGAGTTAAAACAGTTTAAAACACATTTAAAACATAATAAAGATAAAAGAACAGCACATGCCATCAGAAACCCCTTCTGCCATATGAATTAAAAGCCAAAGGCCTACCTAAACAAAAAGTCTTGATTGCCAGCAGAAAAAGAACAGAGATGGGGTCAACCAAACCTCCTGTGAGAGGGAATTCCACAACCACTCACTTATCCTCACCATGTTTTCATTTGGCAGCCCTTAGTACAACCACAGCAAAATAGGCTGCTGTGACAAAGCCACCTCCTGCTCCTGTGAAGTCCCAGTACTGCAGGGAACCCCATTCCCAGTTTCCATGCTCTCAGAATATATCCAGCACCCAGAACATAATTGATCATAAGAGAACAAAAGGTGTTATTTATTAAAACAGTAGTGGCTAAACAAGACCCAGTCTCTGTAGGTACTGTCTTCTCTGCCACAGAACTCAGAACTCTCATCTTCTTAAGCTACATCTACTGGGGATGATGTCAGTCGCAGTCAACACATCTGGAGGATAAGAGGCTAGGAAGAGCTGCTGTATATACTAAAGGCCCTTTCAAACTACACAGTTATAGTGCTATGGTTCCATTTTAATTGCCCTGGTTCCATCCCATGGAATCCTGGGACTGGCAGTTCTGGGAGAATCCTCAGCCAGAGATCAAACTGTTCAATCCCAGGAGGATTCCATAGGATGCAGCCATGGCAGTTAAAGTGGAATAATAGTGCTATAATTTTGTGGTGTGAACAGGCCCTAACTAGCTGTCAATAGAGAATGTATGGATGTTTTTCAAATTATATTTGAGGGAGATGTTACTTGAAGATGATTATTATAGAAATAACAGATAAATGACATAAGCAAACTGCGAACAGTTTCAGAGACTCTCAGGCTCAAATAAACGCTAGCGTGAACCTAGCCTATTTCAAAGGGTTCTTAAGATCTGCTCCAAGTCCAACAGCTGACACAGTGAAAAAAGGAAAGAAACCAAAGACAAACTGCTCTTGATGTGTTCTTCCTTTTACCTTTTCCCTCCTCACATCACAACTAATGATTCCAGAGTCCAGTCAAAATCTTAAAAGACTCACACAAGAACTCCTTACATACATGCTAAACTTTCATTCTGAATCCATTTACCATTAAGAACAAAATAACTGCATGTGGTAAACCAAATATAGTGCACCAGGTAGCCACAGATAACAAGTTGTTCCTGCCCATAAAACATCTCTTTTCCCCCCAACACATGTTCCTTCTAAATATTAGAAGTCTCTCTGGTTTCATGCAAGTCATAACATTTGGTCTGAGCATCCCACACAGTGTAGCCACCCCTTTGAGACCCCTGAGTCTTGTGCAATATATTTTAAAGAAATATATCATCAGTCTGGTGAACAATGGGGCAAATTGGGTCTTGCTTCATTCCAATAAAACCAGAGCCAATCTGTGAGACAACATACAGAGGTAGAGAAAGAGAGAATGACTTGTCCCAGGGCCCACAGAGACAGTTCATGGCTGAGGAGAGGCTTAAAGTTATGCATCCCCCTGGGGGATCCACCTGAAGAGACAAAATGATACATCAATTTAAAAAAGCCAAACTCACTTGCTAGAACATACTGTGAATGTGGTATATTATCAGTTTGCCCCATCTGCAGAACTTGTCTGTTTTTACCCCAGCTCAATCTAAATAAAGCCCTCAGCAAATCTACACTGTACCTTCTTTTTATTCAAGTTATTGAACAAGCTATGATTCTATGAATCTAAGAGTGCATGCCAAATGTATTTATCCTAAAAGCCAATCATAAACACAGACAGAGAGAAAAAGAAAGAGAAGCATTCATATCCTTCCACCCAAAAGTCTGCCTATTGTGCATTTAGGAGGATCAGTTATATACAAACTACCTCATTGTAACTTTCCACACAACCAGTTCTCAGAAGCAGAGACCTGAGAACTTCCTCTTCCTCCCAGCTATGGGGAAAGGGGTGGAGAGAGAAAGGAGGATGGGAGAGATTACAGTCTTTAGCAACTGGCTTGAATTATTGGAACAATCAACAGAACTGGAGGTTTCTGGTTATGGCAACACTTGCAGAGTACTGTATATGCAACTCTTCCTGTTCTGAATTAAGCAGCCACAAAATATCAGGCCAAGAGGAAGGAAGGAAGGAAGGAAGGAAGGATCCTACACTGTTGCTGTAGTGGTTCTCCTCTGCTGTCATTCACTCAAACATCTAACCAGGTATCTCAAAAGCTGCAACCATAAGCCCATTTCTTTGAAAGCGAGTTAACCTTCCCCTATATTATAATACAACATGGGGCCCAATCCAGCCAGTTAGTTAACTATTTGTAAGTCCCACTCATTTGAATGGAAGAGACTGAAACAAATACTTGTTTTTAGTGCTTGCATGGTGCACTTCCCAGACAGCCTAACAGCACTTCACATAGACGTATTTCACTCACGTTTACAACACTTGTGTAAGTAGCCTAGTATTTTATATTTCCATACACACAGATAGGAAGTGAGGCTGACTCAGTGAGGTCATGACTGAGATAACATTTGAACCAGGGACTTCCCAGATCAAAGCTCATTCATTTTTAATGTATAATTTTCTGCTGGTAAATTTGCTTAGGGTAGGGGATTTCATGTCAGCAAGACGTTTTTGTTGCAGTTATTGAAGGAGTCAAATCAAATGTTGCCCTTCAACAATGGAATGACAACTTTCACACTGTGTTAACAGAAGCACTGGCAACAGTGGAAGCTGGGAGAGCGGGAAGGAGTTGACTATTGAGACACCATGGCTGGGGCCTCTCACAAATGCAACTCAGTCAAATCTCTGGAACAGCTTCCCCAAACAATGTAGCTAGCTGGATCTGGGGACAAAGGAAAGGTGAAATGAAAGACAACCACCCTACCTCCTTTCTTGTCTCCCAGCCTCCCAGTGTTATATTAAGGTTTTGTTGTTGCCATTTTGGCAAAAGTGCAAGCAATGTTTTGAAAAACTCTAGAATAAGATTGGAGATGCTTGGGATAATTTTGCAGCCTTCCACACCCAGGAAACTAATCCATTTCCAAAAGGTTTCCTGACAATATCATCTTCTTAAAAAGCCCTTCTTAGGACATCTTTCAAGTATGTTAACCCTAATTATTGTAGACGGAATTCCAAAAATAGATGGATAGATGGATAAATCATAATGGCTGGGGGAAAGTGAGATGAGAGCCAGCATGGCATAGTGATTTGAGTGGTGGACTATGACTCTGGAGACCAGGATTCAAATCCCTGCTTGCCTATAAAAACCCACTGGGCGACCTTGGGCAAGTCACACTTTCTCAGCCTCAGAGGAGGGCAATGGCAAACCCCCTCTGAACAAATCTTGCCAAGAACAGACCCATGATAGATTCATCTTAGGGTCACCATAAGTTGTAAACGACTTGAAGGCACACAAAAACAAAGTGAGATAAGCATGTATAAATTATGTGCAGATCAACTATGGCTTCCTATGGCTTCTTCTCACTTGGCTTCCTCCCCATCCCATCACTGACCTAGGAGCAAGACCTACTAAACTCTGTGGGATTTACTCAGAAGCACAGGCATGCTCAGGATTGTCTTTTAAAAGTGCAACATGGGAAATTTCCAGTTCACATTTCACTTCAGCCACAGTGGAAGGCTTAATGTCAACTCAACCTCAGAAAGTAGGAAGACAGTATCACTGGCCAGGCTTTGTAAACTTTATTGAGAAGAGGTACCTGGAATGTTTTAAGCACTCAACCAATGTTCTCCAATTGCTAAGCACCACTAGTGGGGTACGTTCAAACAGTATCCAAAAAGATTTAATGGACAGGTTCACATGACTATAAAAGCCAACACTGACTAAAGGATTTAGGGCAAACACATGCAGGTATGCACTACCACTGACAAACTGCTCCTTCAAACTCAGCGTATATACAGGCGACTTGAGCTGGTACTGCAGAAAACAGTCAGCATCCTTTCTGTACAGTAGAGTAGCATACAGTATCTGCCCCAGGCATGCTGGCTATGTCAACAGATTATCTTGCATTGAACTGTCTAGACTGTTATTAATATGCAACTGATTCAACAGCAAGGACACTGTTGGAAGCAAACTGGAAGAACTGTTAAGTGGAGAATTATTCGCCTCTCCAAATGAATCAGCTGCTCAAAGGAGAAACATAAAGAAAACCAGATGTGACTCATCAATGAGTATGCCTAACAAGCAAGTTAACAGAAAAGGCTCCTGGTCCTTTAAGAATGAAGCAGACTTGAACTGTCTGCTTGCATGAGACATATTTGCACCACTTTATTTTTGCCACTGAACCCTTTCCCACAAAGAAAGCTGAAACTACAAAGACAACAGAGAGGGAGATCCTTAAACACTGTGCAGCTACACTGTAAATGATTTCCACTTTTACAGCAAATAAGATCCACTGATACAGACACACACAGATATTGATACACATCTTCACAACTCAAAGGCATATTGTAGAACTATGCTAATGGCATGTGAATCACTGGAAGATTAAAAATCCAGGAATCTATGATCTCAATCAACATATAGCTGTAATATTGGGGGGGGGGTGTTCAGTTACATTAGCAGCCACAAGATCTTGCATTTTCACCTGACTAGTTAACTACACAGGCCAGGGGTTTCTCTGTTTTAGTTTGCCAGTTGTAGTTTGCCAAATACAAGAGATTCCCAGCCAACTTTGTACTCAAACCCAGCAACCCAACTCAGCGCACTACCTCCAGCATGCTCTTCCTTGTCTTTCTCAGCTAGGAGCCCCATTTGCCAGCACTTGCTTTCTCCACCAGCTACACCTCCCCATCCCAGCTGACAGCTTTCTTTCTAATGGTTCCCACTTCCCCATCTTTGGATTTAGGCTAATCACAGATTTCATGCCAAGTCCCTCACTTCTCTCTAGGCTGCCATCTCTCCTGACAGCATTGTCTACCCGTTTAGTTTAACCTCATTACCCAATTTCCCGCTTTGGAAGTCTTTCTTAACCCCTCTGGTATCTGAACACTCTTGCTGGGTGTGCAGGAAGAAGCTTGAAGAGTCATGGTTTTAAGCCAACACAGTATTAACAAATTAAGCTGTTTTGCTTTTTTAGGGGATTTTTTTTCTAAGTAGAAGACACTTAAAAGGTGATGCTTATTTTGCATTCCTGGCTTCTGCAATCAAGTCTCTCCAATAAAACACCTGGCTTGTACTAACATACCAATTACCTTGAAAAGCAGGAAAATCTATTCCACCAGCTGTCAGTTGTCAATAGTGGTTGAAAATGAACCCCCCCCCTTACACATACACCTTGTTCAAGAAGAAAAAAGAAAAGAGATTTTTTTTAACTTTAAAAAAACATAGTATAAGATGGAAAGAACTCTAAAGAACTTCCAGCGGACTCCGATGCTCTCTAATTTACGATTATTACATGATGCAGGATTTCATGCAAGTACCGTAGTTTCGAAGTGGGCTGCTCTGCTAAACGGTGACATTTAATGCCAGTCGCTGCTGTTTCTTTGGTAGGAAAAGAAAAGAGGAGTGGGGGGCTCAAGGGGAGAGAAAATGACAAACATACAACAATTTTTTTTAAAAAGGCAGAAAAGCAGTCAGTGCCGCTTCATCAAGGTCCGCATTTAAGAGATTTAACAGGAGAAATGTAAATGGTTCACCTGCTGCCAGTTCTCTTCCAAGGATGGCAAAGCGGAGAAGTACCCGGTGTCGTGGACAAGCTGCAGTTCCTGGAATATACTATAACTAGCCAACACATCCATGTTGTAGCTGCTGCTGCTGCTGCTGCTGCTGCCCGAAAAAACAACACTCCCCAACCCTTTCCTTTTAGGTTTGCATTTGCAATTTCGTGACGGGGTTTTAGTTCTTTTCATGAAAAAGGAGAGCGAAGGGAAGAAGCTGGGGGTGGGGGATCCTCAAAGAACTCTCAGTCAATCCAATGTCCTTTTGTCCCTCCTTTCAGTTTGGCTTTTGTTTGCGATATATACATATATATTTGTAGTCTCACTTTCGGTGCGGGGGGGGGGAGAAAAAGAGCGAAATGGGGGGGGGAGGCAATCAAGGCAGGAACCAAGGGGGGGAAACGGAAAAGAGACCCATCCAGAACCCAATGAGAAAAAAGAAATGCCCCCAAACGTGTACAGTGGAAGCCGCCAGCAAAGCAACCCAATGAAGGGGAGAGACTTCTCCACTTGTAGTAAAAAGCAAATTGCCTTCCAGGGCTCTGTTGCTGACTCCAGCTCTTGGACCAGGCAAGGGGGGGCCGGAATGCAAACTCACTGACACGAGACTGCCATCTATTTCTGCATTGCTGCTCGCTGCTGAATGCAATCTTTGCGCTTTATTTTGGAGAGGTTGCATTTTTCTCCCTGCTGCCGCGCGCTCGCGGCGCGCGCTCCCATTATTTTTTTTTCCCCCACACTCCCGGCTCCCCCCTCCCTCCTGTGCTCCAAAGCTCTCCCCCCTCCCCTCCCCTGCCCTTCGCAGCCCCTTCCCTTTTTCCCTTGCGCAGCCGTGGGATCTTTAGAGGAAACTGTCCATTAAGGCAGCGCGTGACCATGTAAGGTAAACGGGGGGCGGGAAGCAAGGGGGCTGCTCGTGAAGTCACTGTCGCCCAATCCCAAGCCAAAGCGACGGCGAGGAGGCGGGACCCAACACGGAAGAGCCGAGGGGATTGGACTAAGGCTCAAGCCGGCTGCCACCTTATAAGGCAGTGTAAGGGGAGCTATTTTTAGAGAACTATATAAGGGGGTTGGTCGGGTAGCTGCGCAGCCTAGGCGAAGGAGTGATGGAGGGGAGTTGGATGCGTGATACTAAGACGGGGGGGGGGAGAGAAGGGCGCCCGCAGTTTGCAGAGCGCTTCTCTACTAAGGGAGCATCCACACTAGAGAAATAATAACCCAAGTTGAAACTGGATTCTTTGCATGGCTCCTGCCTATGGGGATTTGTAGTCTGGGGAGGCACCAGCACTCTTGGTCAGAGTAGGCTGGAATAGGAAGGAGCTATGTATGCAAAGAATCCAGTTTTCAAACTGGTTTATCTGTGTCGTGTGGGTTAACCCTTTCCTCGGATGCAGGCAGATCTCAGAAAGAGCGCGTAAAATGGAAGCAAAGGGGTATCTTTGCGCTGGGTCAGAGCCGAGCGAAGCCTGCCCGAGGAATGCGGGGTAGTTTGGGAAAGCGCTCTGGGTGACTCGAAAGGGGCAGAGGCGCAGGGAGGGTGGCGCTCGCCTTCCGAGCGGGTTGTCGCTCGCTTGTTTGGAGTGCCTCCTCTGGTCACACACACACTTCAACAGATTTCCCAAAAGTTCGGCTTCCCGAGAGAGAAAGGCTTCTTATCAGAGAGTATTTGCTACTATCTGGCAAAAGCGAAATAAAACTCGCCCGTATTGTTGTAGCCTTCGGGAAGCAAATAATGGGGAAGGGAGGTGGGTAAGCCTGTCATGACCATCGTCGTATTCCGAAAGGTTGCAGTCCGAGCCACTCTTGGGTTGAGCGTAAAGCCCCGTCGCCGGTCTCTCGGCGCTCCTTGGGAGTCAGCCTGGATCTACGGTCGGTGGATCTACGGTCGGTGGGTCCCGGTGCCGTCCGCTGCCCTCGGGTCGCCGAGCCCAATTTGTCGCGCTCTTCTCTCTCTCGCTGAGGAGAGGATGCGCCCGTCAAGCGCGCCTCTTGCTTTCTCTCGGCCCGGTTTGGAGGCAAATGTTTTGCGTTATTGTTATGGCCTTTTGCGGTCGGGTGTATTTTTCAGTAGAATGGTCTTATTCCGATAAAAAAAATTCTTAATCCCCCAAAATTCCTAACCCCCGGTTTGGAGGCGCGGGACGAAAACGGCAGGCAAACGCCAAGGTGCGGAGTAACTGGCTTTTGTGGCGAGCAGGCGCGTTGGTGCCAGACTCCTTGTGTGAAAAAGACTAGGACTGTGCACTAAGGGAGCGGGAACAGAACAGTGGCTCTTAACTTTTTCTTTACCAGGGGCCCCCTTTAAATCTCTTTTGTTGCCCTGGACCCCAAGACTTACCTCAAAATTTAAAATAATAATGAATAATAATAATTATTATTTATTATTACAGTTACACCATCCATTAAACCTTCTCTCAGAAACATTGGAGGGGGACGGAAAACTTTTCTCCTACTTCTTCCTGCAAGTTTGTGAATGGAGCAGATTGAATGGCAATGCGCAGACCAAGCCAGTCACTCAGATTTTGCCTTGGCTCCTGTCACATGGCCACTCCACTGCAGGGAGGAGGTAGGCCAAGTAGGCTTCAAGCCTTTGCAGACCCCCTGTGAGGACATCACATCCCCCTGGGGGTCCCCAGACCACAGGTTAAGAACCATTGAAATAGAAGAAAGTAAAGGATTTGTCTGGTGGTGAGAGAGGACAACTGAAAAGAAAATCTTCATCCTCAGGTGTCACAAAACACTTCCGCCATATGCCAGACTTTCCTCCATGCCTATATATTTAGAAACATGCCAGCCTTTGGGTATAACTGGCATTAAGAGGCCAGGCTGAGGAGTTTTTCACCATAAATGGTTAGCATGGGCCAAATGGTTGGCTTCCCCCAAACTCCTTATGAGGGTGAGCTGAGGAAGGAGTTACATTTGGAATGAAGGGGGAATGAGGGACAGCCTGCCCTGGGTAAAAATGTGGTGGCCAGGGACACACCAAGCAAGATGGATGGAGAACTCCTAACTTTTGCATTTCCTTTTGAATTTTTGTTTGTTTAATTGGGAACAACCCCTGCTGTGAGGGGGCACATGCTCTCCAGTCATCTTATTAGTGCTTGACATTGCTGGCCTGCCCTTATGTGCAACTTTTATACAGGGACTCCACCACACAAAGACAATGCAGGTCAGAAAGTCTGAATATGGCACGCACTGCATCGGACTGCCCTTCCCTCAGGATTCAAGCCATGCCCAGCCACCCTTTCCAAAAATCACCAGGGTGGTCTGCAAGGGTCTACAGAATAAATGAGATCCATGTTTCAATAAATGTGTCCTCCCTTTGTCCACTTAATGCTTACAGTATTACTTTTAGTAGGAGCCAGCATGGCATGGTTTGAGTCTTGCACTACGACTGGAGACCAGGGTTCAAATCTCCACTCAGTCATGAAAACCCACTGGGTGACCTTGGGCAAGTTGCACACTCTCAGCCTTTGAAAATTCTGTGATAGGTCCCCCTTAGGGTCACCATAAATCAGAAACAACTTGAAGGCACACTGAATTACTCTCAGTCAATTTTCTGTTCAGTGTCAATCCCATATTTTCTTCCACCACATAAAGATATCTGTTTTCTCTTCAGATATCCAGTGTTTCGCTACCATTACTTTGCTAGGAACAGCCAGAGCAGTAGGTTTTTTATGCTTAAGATCCCTGTTCCTTCACAAAGAGGGACTATAACAAAAGTGTGTTACCATATACTATTTCTTACAGGTTGCAATCGTCAAACAAGGAAATTACAAAGGAAGACTGGAAAGAAACAGCTGAATTGAATTACATTCACAAATTCCAGTTCATTAGCAAAGGTACAAAGATAATAGCCTCATGGTGCCCTACATACATGAGTCCTCACTACTGCACATACACCAAAAGGAATCTTGTCAGAGAAGGTTTTGACCTCAAAGGGAACTGTAAGCAGATTTATTGCTTTCACACATCAATGCTAACTGACCACTGTAAAGATCTGAAAGGCTTGTATTACCTCACACAAACCTTTGAAGATTTAGGGCAAGGGTCATGGTTTGCATTTTTGGGATCCTTTGTGAATCCTTTTACATTCTGTCTCCCTCCCACAACTATATAAATATGTTTTAATAACTTGAGGCTTTAATATCACTCTATATTGCATCTGAAGAAGTGGAACAGATATCCATGAAAGCTCATTCTAACATAAAAATCAATTATTCTTAAAGGTGCTACAGTAGGACCCTGTATCCACTGATTCAATTATCCATGGGACACAAAACAGCACACCTCCCATAGAGTCTTCTTAGAAAATGTGTCCTCTCTAGCCATTTTATAGGTCCTGCAAGGCAACTCTATGGTATTTTAAACCAGACGTCCCATTATTTTCAATGGCGTTCACTACTATCCATGGTTTTTTGTATCCACAGGGGGGCCCAGAACCAATCCCCAGTGGATATGGGGGTCCTACTGTATATTCCTCCCTTCTCCTTTTTATGTTTCAGCAGACTAGCAATGCTACTTCTTTGGAAACAATTTGTTATTTAGTAACGTGAGTTATGTGATTTAGTACTTGGTGCCAGAAATCTGTTATATTAGGGCATATGAGCTATACAGGTTGAGTCTCCCTTATCTGGAATTCCAAAATATTCCAAAATCCAAAATGTCCACATGGGTGGCTGAGATAGATTTTCAGACTGGCAATTGAATCCATGGGAGACATGGAGCAGTGTCGGGAAAAAGTCTTCTTTTCAGAAAATGTCAACCCTTTTCTGTTTCTCCCCCGTCCTCATTCCGGATTTCCCCGTGATACAGGGAAACATCGTTTTTGGACCACCCATTCCGTTTCTGTCATGAAATCAGGGTGGTCCGAAAGGTGTCCTGTTCCTCTCCTGCAATGACAGCTGTGGGAGGGAGGTCCATTCTGGACACTTCCGGGCAGGAACGGGACACCCAGGTAAGTGGGACACTCCCCCCCCCCTGGTTACTTGTATTTTTTTTATTATTTTTCTGCTTCATTTTCATTTTTGACAGCTGGGGGGGGGTATTTTTGAATTTCCCTCCTACCTGTTCTCTCACAAGAATGAGGGGGATTTGGCTTTATGGCAGCTGCTTTTACAGCAGTGAAGCCGAGGGGAGAAGAAAGTTTCTACCACGGGATTAAGGAAAGTGTTTGAGCATTTTACCTTTATTCCGTGGCAGGAACGGGATTGGGGTTTGCAGGGCAGGAATGGGGCATTTGGCCCCATTTGAAAATCTCCATAGTGACACCTTTGCTTTCTGATGGTTCAGTGTACACAAACTTTGTTTCAAGCATAAAATTATTAAAAATATTGTGTATAAAATTACCTTCAGACTATGTGTATAAGGTGTATATGAAAAATAAATAATTTTGTGCTTTGACATGGGTCCCATCTCCAAGACATCTCATTATATGTATGCAATTATTCCAAAATCCAAAATATGCAAAATGCCTCTGGTCCCAAGCATTTCAGATAAGGGAGACTCAACCTGTAGTGTACATTTTTGGTTACACTCTCACCAGCACAAGGAGCAGTAATTTTTGTTAGCATAGGATAGTTTTACTGGTGTTAGATGCCATCTGTAAATGGTTTTATATGCATTCTCCTTTATAGAGACTGAAGTAATATTAAACGCAACTCAAGACCCTATACTTTTTCAGTTATTATGAAGTTTAAATGACTGAATTCTTAAATCACTGGACTCTTAAACATAGAAGAAAATGCATCACTATTCTGGATAAATTAAAAATCTGATTGATATAGCAAGATTAAGGTATCATATTGACACTGCTATTTATGTGCTTACAGATACCTGTACTTGTTATGTTGTGTTATCAATAATAAAATACTCTTTTTAAAAAATCCATTGTAGGTCAGAAAGTCAAAAATAGTGTCACGTTATTTTGCAGTAACCAATAAAGAGTTTTCCATTTCCCCACCCACCCAAACTGAGCAAATTGGGTTATATGACAACTTTGAATGCCAAAAACTAGGGAATGCAACATTACCCTCAGTCTTGAATGTGCTCTGCAGCAGTAAAAGGAATACGTGTCTCCTGTGGCTGGTCAGAAAAAGCATTTTGTAACTACCGTAGATGTGTCACTTAAAAATCCATATGACAGACTAGAAAAATGTTAATGTTAGGTTAAATGGAAGGCACTAGGAAAAGTGGTACACTGTACCACTAATACTGACCCAATAACAATGTCATGGCCTAAGTTTATAAGACTTGAGCAGAACTGTTGATAGCCAGTGTTTCTGGTGATCTCTCATTCATAGAGTCACTGTAAGTTGAAGCCAACTTGATGGCAATTAACAATGACAACAATTGACCAAGTTCCCTGGCCAAATGAAGTATCACACGTGAACTCAAAAAACAAAATGCCATTTTCCACTCTAAGATAATTAAGGCATCCAGTCCAAAATGTGGTTGCTTCAATCAAAGTGTGACTGGCCAGCCTTTCTAATCTCTCCAGTTCTAGTCATGTATACTTCTCAGCCCATTTGTGATCCCATTTTCATCTTTGCTAGCTAGGACTTATGGGAGCTACAGTCTGACAACATCTGGAGGGCCACATGGTTTTCACCTCTGGCCTAGAGCAGTATGTAAGTCTGCTGACATAAGACTCATGGTTCTCCATGTTCTTCTTTGAAACCAATACAGGAGCCAGTGTGTCTTTACCAAGCCAATGGAAAGATCTTAGGTTATAGCCTGTCCTTGTCCTCTGTTTTTGTTTTGTTGTTGTTTGTTGGGTTTTGGTCATCTAAGGGAAGAGCTGCAGAAACAGAAAACTTTATGCCTCTTCTGTAGAGAGGCTCTGCAATCTCCATCTTGAAACAGGGATCACCTCTACAACATCTGGTCAGATTTTAGGACTCTCCCTTTTTCTTCCTTCATCTCCTATATCTTGTAAATCTAGTCTGAAGGGGGTTCTAAAGGCCCCCAAAGCTCACCATATGTCTGACATTTTAGTGCAAATTCAGGATAAAAATGGCACTGTTACCATTAGAAAATGCAATGCACTTCAGTTTACTGTAGAACTTGCTGGTGACTTCAAAAAGACTGACTTCATTAACTTGAACTGTCAATCTGTGAAAGCTGCCTTTCAGAGTGCTGATACTGAAAGGGACCTCAAGGCTCATCTGGGGATTCCCAGCAGCCCAGTCCAAAGTGCATTTACTTTGATGTGTGTCCTACTGATTTTATTGGAGGAGAAGGCAACAGTTAAGGGTTTAGCTAACTGTAAGGTGAAGTATATTTCAGAGGAAGGAACCGGCAAAACCACCTCTGAGTACTCCTTGCCTAAGAATACCCTGTGAAATTCATGGGGTCACCATAAGTTGACAGGCAACTTGAAGGTACAGACACACAAAATGCACAAGAGACAGTATTCTGTGTTCCATTTTCAAGACCTCTCCTATGAAGCTTTCATAAGCTTCTCAACAGTTTCTTTCACTAAGCAATGTCTTTTGCACTTTGTGAATCTAGAGCAGGAGTAGACAACAGTGGCCCTCCATAGGTTTTAGGGCTGCAGTTCCCATAATTCCTTACCATTGGCTAGGACTGATGGGTTTTGTAGGCCAAGAGTATCTAAAGGGCCACAGTTGCTCTAAAGCATGATGGAGTTTCTCAAGTGTAGAGCAAACACTTAGAAAACCTGTTTCTAAAATCCCCTCATGTCATGCTTTTAAACTGCAGAAAGTGCAACAAAGAAGTGCACTTCGGATGTGTTGGATGGCATCTTCTATCATTCCCATGCTGCCAGGATATTATTTCAATGGGGCAGCATGATGGGGGAAATCAATTAGGACTTTATCGGTCAAAAGCAGGACACTGCTTATTGAAAAGCTACAAAAACACTTTATGCTTTGATACTATTTGCTTCCAGAGACCTACCATGTTCTGGGGGCAAAGATTTTCATTCTCTACCAATATGCAGCTTCTAAATAGCCTAATGCCATGCTCTACTAGAGTTCACATAAAGTAAAATTTGAATTTGAAGGCCTCCTCCTCAGGCAAAACATGTAAGTAATTTCAAATAAGCCAACAGAGTTTTGATAAGAACAGTGACTCACACACTTCTAGGCTTTCTCAGGTTTTTGCATTACACCAAATTTGAAATTAGTTTGGAGGTTTCTCTTCAGGTGAAACATCAGAGGAATTATTTGGAAAAGAGTTTCCAAAGACAATAGAGAGTTCTTAGGATGATTTTACAAGTCCCTAGCTATAAATATCTACTGTCTTCATGATGCTGTGAAAAGAATGAGTATCAGACCTTATAAATTTATTACTTTCTTTGACTAGGCCTCTTTATCTCTAGAGAGAATGTTTCACCTCTTTGGATTTCATTGGAACAGACAACTAAAATCTCAATAAACAGTACAATGCAATAAAAGACACAATTTCCTTTCTAGGAATCAAGGCTCTCCCCCCTCCCCTGTAGGCCCTTGAAGTCCCCCTAATTTCCTTGGTGTTTTGATAGCTTCCTCCTCAACTTCTCACCTCCTTGTCAAACTTTTTTTCCCCACCCTTCCATAAATGACATTTTTTATTGAAGTGTACTATCTTCTTTCCTCTAACAATGATTTTTAGTATTTTGGTGAAGTGTAAGATGCTGTTCTGAGACAGGTTTTCTAATGTGCTTTCTTAAAGCTCTTTTTGATAAAGCAAATGTGCCACACAGTGTAACAACCACAAAGGCAGGAAACAGTACTAAGCAAGCATTGCTAGTGCAGAGCCTGAATCCTAGCATCTCATTATTGTGCGGGAGGGAAAGACACCTGGCATGAAACCTAGTTTTCTAGGGCATGGAAATCCTTACAGGCCCATATTTTTAACCTACTGCTACTTAATTGCATGTCTGTCTCTGGGGTATTTCACTTTAAATATGCTTTTACCACTCTAAATTTTTCTGTCTTTGTACCCATCCACAGAAGCAGGGTTGTTGTTTTTTCCTTACAGCCAAAATGTTCTCTTAGCACTACATTCCCCTCCAGTGTGCTCTCAAAAATCTGATATTCCTGGAGTAGCCATGGGCAACTGTGCCCCCCCTCCAGGCGTTGTTGGGCTGCAATGCCCATCTGACTCAGCCAGCATAGCTAATGGTGAGGAATGCTGGGAATTGCAGTTTGGCAAGGGGCGGAAAGCTATACCTTGCTCATCCCTGTCCTAGAGGATGCTTGGATTTAGTTTGGCTGCTTGTATATATGGTGGCTGTGTGAATTGGGATGAAAATTTTAGAAACTCTGTGAGAATAAGTCTGGACTGGAACCTCTATCACTCCCTCAAAATGACAGCCTATTTCATGATTATTCCAAGATGCATGAACCCTGTCATGCAAATAAAAGCATGTCTGACCAAGCCCTTGAGATGTGCCCTCTCCTCCTCTCTCACATTTCATTTGTACATTTCATTTTATTTTTTTGATTTTTAAAATTTTGTTGTTGTTGTTGTTGTTGTTTGCCTTAGGCCTTAGGAATGCACTTGCAGGTTTGATGCAATATGACTTGAAATATCACAAAGGCTCTTTCCCTCTCCCATTCAGGGAAACTAAACCTCTTGGGAGGCTGAACAGAATTATTATGTGGAGGAACCAACAGTAGCATTATTCCAGACTAGGTATGGGAACCATGTGGTCCTCCAGATGTTGGAGGACTTTTCAGCATTGTTCATTGGCAGTGCTGGCTAGGGTCTCATGGGAGTTGCAGTTCACCCAGTACCCATCCCTGTTCCAGACCTATGTCTTCTTCAGAGAGCGGACCTCATAGAGACAGAAAATGTCTCAGTCTCTGTCAGAAAATGTCCCAGTATTCTGGGGCATCTTATTATAATGTCCATATTTGGCTCTCTAAAATCCATGCTTGTTGTGGTGCCTTATAACTTCCCTGTCTTCTGTCATAGGTAAGATTCCACTTGCTTAGACCTCTTTGGTGCTTTCAGCACACCAGATAGAATGGTATCTCACCATGAAAGATGGTCTGTATGTGCTTTGCTTCTTGGCAGCTCACCGAAGAAGCTCTACCCATCACAGAGGACTTTTGAAGAATGCAAATGGAGAGAATTGTTACAGATGTGGCAGTTCATCCAACTCTTTGTACTCTCCTGCCTTCCCTGTTTTCCTTTCTCTTTATTTCGTTCTCTGTGTATGCTGGTGTATTTTATGCAACTCCAATGCCAGACTGTTTACAGTAAAACGATCAAACTTGGTACACTAAAAGTATTCCAAATTCTTCACCAACTCTTACTATTTGCATATATTATGCAAATAAGATAATGTGCATAATATTTTGCACAATTTAGTTTGCTTCCATTAGCCATAGGGATAGAAAATGTATGGCCTTCCAGTGTTGATAGACTGTAAGTCTCATTAAACTTCATTGCCGGCTGTGCTATCTAGGACTGATGGGAATTGCAGTTCTGAAACATCTGAATGGCTATGCAGTTTCTAAATTTGTTATAGGAAGAAGCGCTAGTAGACATTATTGAAGCTTCAACCTTTTTATTGAATATGTTGTTTAGTCTTTCTGTAATCCCCTTCCCCAACTTCTGAAAATTTACCACATATTTTCCAATATATTTTCATGGCTAATCTTCACAATCATAAGGGCTAGGGATCTTTTTAAAAAACACACACACACAGTCTCCAAGAAACAGAATTCATTTTCTACCACCAGTTACACACTGATACAATATGATATAAACACGTTCCAGCTCTCATCATTCTTGCTACATGACTGCAGCCCGTTTTTTATAGTTCTTTTTGCCAAACTCTTGCTCTACAAAATTTCCCTAGGGAAAATGTAAATCGATCCAGATGGAATTAAAGCTCAATTTTGACCCATTTCCTCATTTCCTCACCTATTTCTGTCACAGATACAATACTGTAGTATTCCATGGTATAAGAGCCAATTCTCGCATCATTGTTTTTGTACATGTTTATAAAGCATAATTAAGGAGATTTTCAGATGCCTCTTTCAGTGTCTTGCCGCACAAGCAGCCTCCGGAGCAGTAACGAGGCTGCTGTGTGGCAAGGGATCCATTTTGGACGACGCTGTTTCTCTCTCGGCGGCGTCCATGAGTGTTGCGGCTAGCATTGGAGGCGGCCGCGCTGTTTTTCCCTCACGGAAGTTGTCCGTGAGGAGATTTTCCGATGCCTCTTTCAGCCTCTTGCCATGCAAGCAGCCTCCGGAGCAGTAACGAGGCTGCTGCGCAGCAAGGGGTCCATTTTGGATGACGCCGTTTCTCTCTTAGTGTTGTCCGTGACTGTTGCGGCTAGCATTGGAGGTGGCCGCACTGTTTTTTACTCACGGACAACTTCCGTGAGTGAAAAACAGTGCAGCCGCCTCCAATGCTAGCCGCAACAGTCACGGATGACGCCGAGAGAGAAACGGCGTCATCCAAAATGGACCCCTTGCTGCGCAGCAGCCTCATTACTGCTCCGGAGGCTGCTTGCACGGCAAGAGGCTGAAAGAGGCGTCTGAAAATCTCCTAAGACTTGAAAAGAATAGTCGTATGACTGAAAGCTTCCATTCCAATGTATGTACGCCTTCAGGAATTGGTTGCAGTTATTAGAACTTTCACTAGTGTGACATGCCACTAGATTCCATTGTGACTCCTTGTAGGGGCTTGAGGTTTTGTTCTTTTGGTAGAATGTTTTGTCCCATTAAGCATTATTATTATTTTTTAAGATGCTGTGCTCCAGTGTCAGCAGCAAGTGAGTAAACCAAAAAGCAATGGAAGTCTTTCCATTGATTATTCTGAAACCAGTCTGGCTGAAGTTGACAGAACTACTCTAGAACTACTAGAACTACTCTAGCATGCAATGGCTTCAGTACAGAGAGCTGAAGCAGTTTATCTGTTTTTAGGGTTTCAATCTAAGGATTAGCCCTTCACAAAGTATATGAGCCTAGAGAAATTTTACTGCCAGGATCTATGTTAGTCTTAAGATCTGGCTCACTTTGGTTTAGTCATTTATTCAGTACACCATGAGGTTGTCTAAGCAGTCAAAATAACCCTTATGGAAACTGTAGGGAATATGACCTGTCTAAATGTGATCCTGCGACATGTTGATTGTGAAGGAGGGGGTAAAAAGACCAAAAACCTCAGGAGAAAAGCCTTTCTGGCTTTTCCCCGTTTCTTTTTAAAAACAAGGGGGTCCACATTTCTGCTCATTAAGACAAGTGAATTGATTTGATTCGCTTGCTCAGAAGAGAGGAAGGACATTACATTGGGGGGGGGGTCATGTTGAGGATCCCCATAAACCACAACTGGTTGTGTGAATTACTTCCATAGAAGAGTATTGGAGTTTATGTGACAGACCATTCACTGTTGTGTTTGATCTGTGATGGGCATTTCAGGCATAAAGGTAATTACTTGATGCTGTCCATGAAGAACTCCCTGCTCTCCCACCCCTTTTGTTTTATGTTGCTTGAGGTTGCATAAGCAATCTTGTTGATCCCACTTGTATGTCTGCCTCACTAGAATGAAATTGGTTTTATGCAGAGAGCATGGTAGGGTTGCAAGAATGCAGACAGTAGGTCTGACAAAACTTGAAACTTCAGAAGGAAGCTCATTTCTTTTAGTTCAGGCCACCATATCAAACTCACTGTATGGCAGCTTCTTATGCTTCCAGATGTAAGCAGATCTTTTTTAAAAAATGGTATATTTGGAAACAGATGTGTGTTACAGAACTATGAAATTCTTCCACAATATTTTAGGGTTACACAATTCTTCATTATCTTTAATTAATAATTATACCAAGATTTTGGGACTGGCTTAGCATTTTATATTTGAATTTATATTTCCATGTTCAGATTTCATCTGAGCATGCCTGATAGGTACACTCCCATTAATAAATATTGTAATGTTGAAAACAGGTATTAAGATTGAACTATTAAAGATAACCAATGCTTATAGCAAATTATGTTCAGGAACTATTTGATGAAACAGTGTTGAAAAATAACAGCAAAATGATTTCTTTGTTTAGTAATCATTTCCATTATGTTCACAGATTTCTGTGGCACTCAGAATGCTGTATCCTAAACTAAACATTGATTGACAGATGGACATGTCATCAAAATTGCCCTGAGTGACTGCCACCACTATTTTTTACCTCTAAAAAAAGAAAAGAAATCTGTTCTAGCATTAGGTGTTGTTTCTTTCTTTAGTAGTAGGATTTCTTTCATTTTAAAATCAATGCTTCTTAAATGGCTATTCCAAACTGAAAACTCAAATGCAGTGACAGAAAGACCCTGGGGAAAAAATAGCACAAAGCAGTGATTCTTAAATTCTCCTCTTTCAGATGATCACAAAGTCAGCAATAAAATACTGAAGGCCTTCTGTGAAGCAGATCATGATGAAAACCACATCAAAACTCCTTTTGTGCTCATAGCCAATGCAACAGATGAAGGGAAAGGAAATACCTATAACTGTATCACACTGTTTTTCTCCATTCTAACAGGTTTCTGATATCTGTGCTCTCCTTTAAGTCCAAACACTTCAGCTGCCCCCTCTTGGCTCAGATGCTCCTAGATTTGGCATATAAGCATAATATTCCTCTCCAAACATTCCACCTTGTCCAAATCGTTCTCCACTGCCTAACAAATCCAAAACCCTCCTTAGGGTTAAACTTGATAATGTATTTAAAAGCAACGCTTCCTTAACATTTGTTAGTTCTAGCATGTGTTTCCTCTCATCTCCACATCTTGCATACTTTGTTTTGTGTTTTGTCACTGAAAAATAAACATGAGCTTAATTTGCAGTTCTAATTTCTGAGGCACATGCATCTGTAAGGAACAGTTTTACCTAGCTGAATTTTGTTTCCAAGGCCATAAAGCTCATACTAGAAGCACATTTTTGTACTCATAAATTAAAAATGGTGAACATTCAGTGCAGCCCTAGTTTTATACTATGTGTTAAATTATTTGCTTGCAAGATGCTGTTACTGAATATTTCTTTTAGATCCGAGTGTTTGCTTGCTGTAAGGCAGCGTTTCTCAACCAGGGTTCCGCAGAATCCCAGGGTTCTGCGAGGCATGGCCAGGGGTTCCACGAGAAATAGTAACGAGTAGTAATGAGACCTGTTGGGTTTTAGGACCCAGCTGTGTCCCAGCTGCCTCCGCCAGCTCCTCGGAGCATAGGTTAGGCACATCCATCCAGTGCTTCCTTCCTTCCTTCCTTCCTTCCTTCCTTCCTTCCTTCCTTCCTTCCTTCCGAGGCTGAACGGATTTACTTCGGCATTAGTCAGGAGATATTTTGGGGGGATGAGGGGGGCAGGCTCCCTTCAGGGTGCAACCACGTTGGGCTTCTCCTCCTTCCCTCCTTCCTCTGCCCCAGAGCTTTGGGGGAGGGGCTGCAAGGCAGGAGGGGGGAGCCTTCCTTGCCACCTCTCACCACATCCTGGTGCTAAGGGAAAGGTTAAGGAGGAGGAAGAGGAGGAAGGATGGCTTACACCTTCGTCCTCACAGGGCAGCCAAGCTGGGAGCTGATGCTGGCGGGGACCGTGGTGGCAGAGGTGTGGATGGCGGCGGAGGCTACTGCTGCTGTCTCCCTCTCTCACTCCCTCACTCCCTCAGTCAGTCAGTCACACTTTTCCCACAACAGGGAGACAGAGAGAGAGAGAGAGAGAGAGAGAGAGACACCAAGGACGAGCACGCAGGGGTGCGTCACTCTCTCTTACGTGCCACAACCGGAGAACTGATTTAATGGGGCTTGGTGGAGCGGGGACGGTACCTCCCCACATGCCCTGAGATCGACAGGTTGGTGAGTCAGCCAACCAACCGTGGGGGGGAGAGGCGGGTGGTGTGCTCGCTCATCTTGGGACCTCAAAAGGGAGGGATGGTCATGCCAGCACACAGGTGGTGGGCGGGATTATAACTACCTCTAGCGCACATGGCACTTCAACTTCCTTTCGCACCTCTCCCCCACAAATCTCCTGACTAGTGGAGAAGGAAGGAAGGGGTGGCAGAGAGAGGGAAAGAAGTTGCCAGAGAAAGAAGAAAGACTGAAAAAGGGAAAAGAAAAAGGAAGACTGGCTAGTACAGAGGGAGGGAGGGAAGGAAGGAAGAAGAGAAGGAAGGGGTGGGAGAAAGAGAGAAGATGCCAGAGAAAGAAAAAAGACTGGAAAAGGAAGACTGGCTGGTACAGAGGGAGGGAGGGAAGGAAGGAAGAAGAGAAGGAAGGGGTGGCAGAAAGAGAGAAGATGCCAGAGAAAGAAAAAAGACTGGAAAAGGAAGACCGGCTGGTACAGAGGGAGGGAGGGAGGGAAGGAACAAAGGAAGCAAGCAAGCAAGCAGAGAAGGAAGGAAGGAAGGAAGGAAGGAAGGAAGGGGTGACCCCTTTTTCTTCTTTGGCACATTCTTCCCACCCTTATCTCCCACTCCCACGCCAAGCTCCCAACATGCCCCTGATACTTTTTAGGGATAAGGGTCTCTGTACCAGAGGGACTGATAGCAGTGCAAAACAAGGTGCTTCCTAAGGACCCAGGGTGCCAGTTACACGACAGAAATTGTCACGGTGCTTACCGTGACTTTGTGATCATGAATCCATCCCTCGCTGTTTATATGACTTATGTCACTGATCTGGATATCCCGGGTGGTCCCGTGACTGATATTTACACGTCCAAAGTTCCACTTTTTTTTTAGGGGGGGTTGGCTGTCAATCAAGGATGCAATTACTCGTGTTTTCACAACCTCGGTGACGCACTTCCTTTAGAGTTCCGTGCCACGAGCGATGCTATTGGCTGGCTGTGGGGGGAGAGGGGGGCAGAGGTTTGTTATTCCCCTTGCTTCTTTAAAATGTTAACCCTTTAAGAAGAGGCAGAAAGCATTTTGAAAGATCCAGACTGAGATCTTTCGCTCAGACGCAGGAACGAACGAGTGATTTCCATTTGAAATCAAGCTGAGTGCTTTCCTTTTGAAATCAAGCCGCTTGGGTTTTCCCTTGCCTCTTTAAAATATTAACCCATACAGCAAAGATTTAGCAGCAGAGTTCAGGTTTCAAGCCAGCTACAGACAGGCGTTTTGAAAGACACAGACACAGAGAGGGGGAATTAAAGGGTGTTCATTCGCTCAGAGGCTGGAATATTTTACTGTGCCCGTTCAGACCCAGGGAGGTGACCAAGGCAGGGGATGAATGGGCAACCCTCTGCCCACCACGATCTCTCTGTAACATGCAGTAGAGGAAAAGGTAAAGCTGAAGGGTTTGCAGTGTAGAAATTCATTTAAAAAGGTGATTGAGTACACGCGCGCACACACATCAACCTTCGTGCAGCTGGAAGGGATGCCTTTGTTTTCAGCTGGTGAGGCTGGATCTGTTGAACAGGTGACTGACCCCTCCTTTTCTGGTCGCTGATCTGTAAGCCCGCCCCCAGTCACCATTTCTGGTCATCCCCTACTACCGAGATATTTTGTCCCAGGCTGTTTACATTTCCGATTTTCCGAATCCTCCAGTGACTTTTTTAAAAACTGGCACAAACCGTGGGACTGGAAGTCCCGCAGGTTGAGGGATAAAAGGTGGCCCCCTTCCGAAAATCACGTACCCGACCCGATGTACGTGTAAACTGCCAGGGATCGACACGAATTCTTCCCACTACATATTCATCATGTAAACGACACCCAGGTATTAATATGAATAAGGGGGTGGGGTTATGTAATGTATAAACCAGGGTTTCTCAACCCTAGGGTTGCACAAGAGGTTGCTAGGGGTTCCTCAAGATATTGTGATTTGGGGGGCAGGATTTGGACAGGGGTTCCCTGAGACCTGAAAATGGTTTCAAGGGTTCTGCCAGGGAGAAAAGGTTGAGTAAGGCTGCTATAAGGATATATATGCCACTTTTCAAAGCAAAACAAAAACCTAAGATGGATTAAAATCAATATCATAACATTTTTTTTAAAAATCCAAAAATATTTAAACTAAAAAGAGTAGCATAAAGCACATCCTGACCTAGACCAACAAAACAATGTTACTGATGAAAGGAGAGCGTGTTTCTACACAGCTCCTATTGTTGTTGTGTGCCTTCAAGTCATTTCCAATTTATGGCAACACCATCATGGGGTTTTCTTGGCAATATTTGTTGCCTTTTCCTTCCTCTGAGTCTGAGAGTGTGTGACTTGCCCATGGTAACTCAGTGGGTTTCCACGGCTGAGTGTGGATTCAAACCCTGATCTCCACTGTACTTGTCCAACATTCATACCACTGGCTCTATTGTTAGCAGTTAAAAGTCACTGGTCAACTGTTCCTGCTTTCCTTCTATACTTTTTTTTATGGTAAGAAAAAAGCTGGAAGAAGCAGTAGGCAAATATGGAACAGTCACAAGTGGAACATGACAGTTTCTGGAGCCCCACATTTCAGGATGAGTAGTCATATAATAAAAGCCTCATCTGAAAGCACCCAAAGAGACATTATTATTTTTTTAAAAAAACTATTTTGTTGTATAAGGGGGTGCTGAAATGTTCTTGGCCCAATCCACTTTCCAAAATCTGAATGCAATTTTGCCACTGTAGCTTGAAATAATGTTCTTTTATATTGTAAAATGCAAATTTGCAGGATTGTAGCTCTAATTTCTGGATTTTCTTAGATCATTGATAGGACCATGGACTTTTTCAGACTAGGCTTACCGCGCAAGAAGCTTCCAGGAGAGTTATGGCGCTGTCGCATGGCAGGGGGTCTGTTTCAGACAACGCAATCCCTCTCTTGGCATCGTCTGTGTCACTTCTGTGTACGATTGAAGGCAGCTGTGCCATATTTTACTCATGGAAGTTGTCTGTGAGTAAAATATGGCACAGCTACCTTCAATCGTACATGGAAGTGACACAGTTAATGCAGTTAATGTCAAACAGTTAATGCAGAATATGACTCTAACTTGTGCCAATTAAAGAAAGCATAGAACGAAAAACTGTGAGGGAAACTGCAGAAAGGTGTTCTCTTTTTGCAGGACAATGCAACTGCTCACAGAACTGGCAAAACAATAGATATTTGAAGAATTTGGGATTTGAGTGCATAGACAATGCATCCTACTCCTCAGATCTTGCTCCAATCTGACTATTTCCTGTTTCCAAATCTTAAAAAGAGTTTGAAAGGAAGGAAATTTTCAAATGGTTCAGTGGTGATAGCAGCAGCAGAGCAATATTTCAGTGACCAGACATCAGACATTTTTTTTTTGAAGGGTTAAAGAAACTTGAGAAACCAAGGACTTTTTCAGACTCCGTGGCAGGCATGGAACAGGGTCGCTGAAAGATTTCCCTTTCAGATGGCGATGTCTCCCTCCTGTACTGCTCCCGTGCAGCTCCAGTAATTATTTATTCACGATGAAAAGTCATGAATAGACAACCCGTTTCGTTTCTGTCATGGAATCACGGGTGGTCTGAAAAGTGCCCTATTCCTCTCCTGTTATGCTGGCATGATGCCAGCCCTGGGGGGAGGTCCATGCCGAACACTTCCAGTGAAGATTGGGACAAGGAGGTAAGCAACACCCTTTTTTCCCCTCCCTGGGTTACTTGTAAAATTGTTAGTTTTTATTTTTTATTTTTTTAATTAGTTATTTATACCCTGCTCTTCAGCCACAAGGCTATCAGAGCAGCTTACAAACTGTTTTAAGCAATAGCAATTTACACATCTACACTGCATTAAGCAGTTTCCAGTGTGTGTTAGCTAATTGCCCCCACAAGCTGGGTACTCATTTTACCGTCCTATGAAAGGATGGAAGGCCGAGTGAACCTTGGAGCCCTCTGGAATCGAACTTGGTGACTTGCAGTACTGGCATTTAACCACTGCGCCACCAGGGCTCCTTGGTTTTCTTTTTTGACTTTTCTTTTCAATTTTATTTTTAAATTTCTCACGCCACCATTCTCTCACAAGAACAGGTGGAATTTCATTTACGGGATGTGAATGCAGCTTTACAATAGCTGCATTCACTCCTGGCCAACCAAGGGGAGGGGGAGGACGTTCCTGTCATGGAAACAGGTAGATGTGCAAAAAAACCTACCTTTATTCTGTGGCAGGGACGGGAGTGGGACAGGAGGGTGCTTTGCAATACAGGAACGGGGTTAAAGTCCCCGTCTGAAAATGTCCCAAGTCCCAAGTGCATCAAACTTCAGGGTAAATATGTGGAATAGCATGTAAGTTTAATGGCTCTAGGTCATTCCCTTCTTGGTTGGGCTGAGAACATCTCAGCACCCCTTCGTATTAACCAAAAAAAAACCCAAACTGAAATGAAAAAAGGTTTTTTGCCTTCATCTATAGAAGAAAAAACAATATTTGTGTGTGCAGAAACAGAAAACACATGCCAAAAAACACATGCTCACGTGAGCTGGGTGGGGGAGTAGTCATAACACATCAGGAAATTGTAGTAGGCGCCTCATAATTTGATAGCATGTTTTTAGTTGTTGTCCAAATTGCAGTATCTACTTTCACACTGATATGTCAAAATTCCAAATTGGGTGGGGGGCTTCCTATAAGCAAAAAAGGTTGTGTGCTAAAACACATTCAAAATTCATAGTAGACACCTCAAAATTTGACATAATAGTTTTTATTGTCATGCAAATTCCAGCGACTGGTTTAAAACTGAGATTCCAAACAGAGGCATTTATAGAAGCAACAAAGTGTGGCCTACCATAACTCATCAGGATATTGTGGTAGACCAGGGTTTCTCAACCAGGGTTCAGTGAGAAATCTTGAGGGGTTCCATGAGTTATCATGATGGGGGCTTTTTGAGCTTTAGAGCTAATAATTCTTATGCAGGGGTTTTCTGAGACCTGAAAAGTATTTCAAGGGCATTTCCAGGGTAAAAAGGTTGAGAGAGACTGTGGTAGATAC